>JAJPGS010000163.1:4485833-5845000 GCA_028654335.1 Alnus rubra | reverse complement strand
TTTCATAGGTCGGCTCATCCAAAATTCGAATACATGACATGGTGTTTGTTCCGATACCAATGTTAGGTACGTAACCAATACACCAAAAGCACCATAGCTAATGGAACGTGAAGAGTTAGGTCATTAAACTTATCTCATACTAGTTCCCATACCCCAAATGGGGGATATCATGTTTATTACAGCAAATGATTCAATCTTGGTCAAATATGAACTAGGTTTCATTATACATGTTTTCATAGTGTCAATTACTACAGTTGGCGAAATCAATGTTATAGCTAATAATTTCATCCTATATCTTCATTCCATTTCCAGATTTTTTTGTACGTATTTGTTGGCCTTGTGTCTCAGGTGGGGCAGCCTGAAAAGCATGCATCAAATTGACACTTTTTCTAGCCTTTTCGGTTGTGGGCCAATCACAATTATTCGGATCAAATTTTGGTATATATTAAGTTTACTTTTTTTTCTTTTTCTTTTTTCTGAGTTTAGATCGAGTGAAATCGTGAAGGCTTTCTCTGTCCTTGTCCAGCTCAAAAAACAGAAAGAAAAAGAAAGAAAAAAGTTGATTGACATAAAGGATGATCGAGGGGGAACAGCAACATGGGAAGCAATATAAACAATGAAGAGAGATGCCCCCACTCTCCCACCGTCTGCTGAAAGCAATGTTGGGATATATATATACAGCATAGAGTTAGAGTGAGTGTGTGTGTGTGTAACTTTCTTCGAAGCAATAAGTGAAATTTGATAATGGCAGATTTTTACTCAACCCCACCACTCCCATGTCTGGTTTCTTCATCAAAGACAAAAAGGGCAACCTCGAAATCCTTTGTTGGGACTTGGGGACTTGTTTTTCTAGGGAATATTACAAACAAATTAGCAGCGCAAACATCCACAGCCACGGCCACCGCCACCGCCACCCTCCCTCCCTCCCATATATATCCCTCGGCCTCGGATGCTTTGAGAGTTGACTCACTCATTCGCAGGGGAATTAACAATGTGCTTTTAACTTTTGGAAAGGAATATTAAAGACGTACGAGCATGTATATAAATTACTATTATTCGTGGCTTAATTAGTAATTACAAGAAGAACAGACCAAACGAAAACTGCCAATTAATTAGAATAAATAATACGATCAAGTCTCAACTCTCAAGGGTTTAACGCATTTTTATTAATCCATTGACATTCTTAAATATATATTTGAGATTTAGTATATAGGACACCGAAAGAAGTGGAATGATTATTCCGAGGCACTCATAATCTGATCAGTTTTAATCGCGTGATCGATGCATGAAAAGGGTTGACGGGTCAGTGAAGAACTCTCTCTCTCTCTCTCTCTCTCTCTGTGTATATATATATATATATATACACACACAAACACGGTGTCTGTATATATATATATACTACATAAACACGGTGGGATTCATGGTTACGGGTGGAGTTTCGATCGTGTAGAAGAAGAGATATAAGATTATGAGCAATGTTAGAGACCATTTTTTTTTTAATATTCTTTTAAAGTTAATGTGGCTTTTAAAATTACAATTGGATCAATAGTGATACATCACAAATTCAATGATGATTTGAAGAGTCACATTAATTTGGGAGGATAGAAAGATGGTCCTTAGCATTACTCATAGGAGTATATAGGTCAACTCTAATTCAATCCATTTAATATTAAATGAGTCAGACCCTTCAATAATAATCTACTAATTTCGTGTTGGGCTTGTGGGGTCATGTCGAGACATGTGTATAAGACTATATAAGTCAAACCCTAACTGGACCCATTTAATTAAACGAGTTAAACCTTTTTGTTAAAGGATAGAAATCATTTGTGATGAATGTGAATTTAGATGATTTGATTACCATATATTAAGAGATTTATTAACTTTAATTTCGAATTTGAAATTATTCAAATTACTGTAAAGCTCTATAAATAAAGCTTTGTACTCAAATCAAATATAAAAGAAAGATGTAGCAATGTAGCCTACAAGACCTTAACATGTGGATGCATGCAATAGGCTAAATTACCTTAATTTACGTACTTTTTCTTTTTCTTTTATTTCTCTTTATTTTATTATCAGTATTTATATCTTCAACCTTAATTTATTAATTTTATATTTAATTAGCAAGTTATGTCAAAAATTTCGGCCAAGGTCGAACCAAACAGTTTGTAATACAAAATCTTTCGTTGGTGATTGCTCTTGATTATACATTATTGATCTAGTTTATGGGCATGATGGTAGGTCGGTCGAACCTGCATGTGGCTTGACTCTTTTTGGATTTTCTTCAGGATTCTATCATGGCTTATTGACCAAATTTATAGCTAATTATTATAAAACTTGGCTTTTTTACCAGCAAGGCAGCAACTATAAGCTTAGTTTTGTGTTATAAACCCTCTTTTGTCTAGAAACATAGCCAAAATCAAAGACTCGAGGGATCCAAATCATATATATAGAGACACATCAATGCAGAAAAAGAAGACAAATACGATAATGGGTTAATTAAATGAAACCTCAAGGGTTACTCTTTAATGATGTTGTTTTATAGGCTTATAAATGGGAATCTAATATATAATTAATAATTCAATCTAGATCCTATAAGCTACAACTCATGATAGAAGGTATGACAATTTAGGTATAAATGATCAAGTGTCTTGACATCTTATTGGTGCTGACGTGAGAAATTAAATTGATTCTATTAATTTTGTTGACGAAAAACGACTTCAGTGAATGATTCGTAATTTTAGTTTACTCACAAGGATCTTACAATAATTTTTTATACCATAAGGAGTGATTCGTAATTTAAGCCAATCTCAATGACCAATAGTGCATTTTTTTCTTTAAAAAAAACGTATTATAAAAGAAAAATAACTCAATTCATAAACCTCAAGAACAAATTTTAATTTTTATAAATAATATATATATATATATATATAATATATATATATATATATATATATATAATATTTGAATATTTAATTAAATTAACAAAATTCAAACATGTTTTTTTATTCCTCATTATTTTAAAAATAAATAAAAATGATATGAAAATACGATTATGCCTTTTCCATTAAAATTTAAAAAATAAATTTTGAGCGGCTCGCATCAAAGCATGCTCTAAAATAAATTTACTTGGAGGTAGCCGCAAGAAAACTAACTCATTTTATTTTTATGAAAAAAATAATTCTTTTTTTTAATAAGAAGCAAAATTAGATGGAGATTTTAGAATATTAAATTTTATATGGGATTTGGCCACAAGCCACCCCCGTTTGATATATATATATATATAATAATGATACTAACATAGTAGTATTTTTGAGTAATTTTATTAAAAGATTCATATTTTAGATTTAAAATCTACATAAACTTATGTATTAAATTGGCTAAATTAAAAATATAGGGGCTAAATCGTAAAGTTTAAAAAACATATGGAGTTTAGGAATATTTTCTCCTAATTCAATTTTTAAAAATAATGAAATTGAAAGGTCCCTAAAATTAAAATAAACTTTTTAAGTGTCTACTAGATTGAATAAAGAAAATGGGTAAAAATCTTTACCACCAAAACAAAACAAAGTACTTGATTTTTGTTTGTTTGGAGAGAAAGGAGAGGGAAAATAGCTAGTTAATAGAAAATCCGACGACGACGACGACGGAATAAAAGAGAAGAACAGAAGGTACAGAGTACAGTCGAACCATTCCGTTGTTTCACCGGCGAAGAAAGATGACATGACAACAAAATTTTTCTGTATAGATTTTGCCAGAGAAGTGCAATAATGGGTCGTCCTTTTCACAGAAAAAAGGTCAAATGGAGGCGTAATAAAAAAGGTCAACTTGAAGAAAAAGCTGCACAGTAACCTTTCCCTTTATTTTTCACCGCAACGCTTGTGCTCTGCCCAAAAGTGTGTATGTAGTATGTACCCTTCCTTCCTTCCATAGGGTATTAGGTGGCCGACTGCAGTGGGCGACAGCCGATTCGCCTCCCCCACCATCCAACTTTTTTCATCAAACCTCATCCCCACTTTATAAAATAATCAATGCATTTCTAGCTAATTATATAATAGTAATTACCTCTTTTATTTTGGAATTTTGGACAAGGATCTCACCATTTTTTTTTCTCTTTTTTTTTTTTTTTTTTTTTTTTTTTTTTTTTTTTTAATAATTTCGCTAATAATTCTGAGCTTTCGCCTCTTTTAAAAGAATGAACTTAAATTTTAAAACGTCTCAATTTAGTGTATCTGTTTTTTAGAAAGTTTCAATCTCAGTCTTCCGTTAAAATTTTTTGTTAAATCTAGTCAAAATTTTCAAAATACCCATCATTTTTTTTAGGAAAAAAAAAGAAAAACAACTGCTATGATTTATGTGTTTGTTAGAATTTAACGAAATTTACAAAAATATTCATGCTTGTATCTTTGAAAATTTTTATAATTTTTTTAAAAAAATAAATAAATACATGGATATTTTGAAATTTTTTAATAAGATTTAACGAAAAATTCTAACGGATGACTGAGATTTAAACTTTCTGAATAATAGATACCCTATATTGAGACGTATTAAAGTTTTACCTTTTAAAATGGGTAAAAGTTCAAAAGTTATAAGTAAAGTTTTCTATAATTTTTTTAATTTTTTAATCTTTTTGTCTAAATTGATGTGAGTTAGCTTCCATGAAATTATCTCATCTGTTCGAGTAGGTGACTTGGCCGTTTAAAATTTATTTAAATATGTAATTTTATATAAGATCTCTCAGATTCGAATCCATTCTATTTTCACTAACTTCTTTGAATTTAGCTGGTTACTATTGGTGATAGGAAGAAATTAAAGGTATTATCATATCATTGTAGTTTAATAAGTGAGCATTTATGTTCACAACCCATCACTAGATGCATCCCCCCCTACTCACAATGTCGGTTGTAGTTCTAGGTTATTGAGATTAGGCACCATAATAATAAGTTTAAAAGTCTGAGCTATCTCAAGTAGGTTTGGCTAAGTTGCAGGGATCTATAATCATTATTGTTACGTTTTTTTTTCTTCTAAAAATAATAATAATAATAATAATTTATTGTTAAGTTAACCTTTAAGGATGCTATATGTTTTTACTGCAATTTGTTTATAGTTTTTGATATGGTGAAAATTACATGTTCTTTGATGTTTATTGGGAATAATTTTATTTCAAGTTGAATTGGAATAGTAGTCCAAATACGGGTCCAGTAAGGATTCATTGAAAAATCCCAAACCAAATCAAACTTTAAGTACTCATAGTTTAAGTTGAAGTAATAAACCTAATTCATATTTGACTCATCATCTTTGTCTATAAATAGGCTCATACCATGTATAAACGACTGGCTGGTTATTTTATGCTTTGAGCATACTTTTCTCTCATAAGCTAATTTGGGAATCAGAGCGAGATTCCCTTAAAGGTCTATTAATTTTAGTTGTTTTGCAATATTTTTGCTTTCTTGAAGAGTGTAAAGAACATCAAATAATGTTTAGTTCACACCATATCGGAAACCATACCAACATGTTAGATCATAATTTATAAAAATTAGTCGAGTGGACTATCACGTGACAATAAATATTTTAATGGCTAATATGATAAGTGTTACATGAATTATTACATTAAGTTGTAAACATGATAAATGTCATATAAATTATACATAACAATTCACATTTTAGTAGTTAACGTTATCGGTGTTATATATGAATTGTTACGTCGGTTTATAGCACTCTAAACTTTATAATAGAGATTGTTGAATTTATCATACTTTGGTCAGCCAATATCAAACTTATTAATCTCAATAACCCGTCCAAACTAATGTAAGATAAGAATGTTGCGAGTTATCATTTTATTGATTTATGGATGGTTTAACCTTACAGTTAGACCTGAAATTCACATGTAAGGTTCACCATGAACACATGTAAAGTTACGTCAAAATCTACTAATGATCCATCTCAATTATTATTATATTTTTATTCATTGCTATTTTTAAAAATTATATCAACTTTTAGAAATAAAAACGAGAAAAAAAAATTGATATTTATAATTTTTTTTTTTATTGTTTTGTCTGAAAAAGTATTCTGATGGAGTATAATGGTAAACTATTTTTAGTATTTTGGATCATTTGTTAATATTTTAATTTTTTTTTAAAAAAATATATATAAAAGACCAAAAATAAAAGTATAACCTGGTTTTAGGGGTATAAAAGATTCAAATTGGTATATAAGTAAAAGTTTATAAATTGTATTAAAGGATCTCTAAATTTAATTGACGACATTCTTTGATAGAATCTGGGAATTTAGTCATACTTCATGCCTATGTTTTCTTAATTAAATATATATATTAAATATATATTTTTTCTTTTTTAGTGTTTTATTATAAGATAATAATACCGACCTTGACATTAGCGCAACTAATGTCGTTGAAAAGAGTTCCAATGCTGGCACGTGCGAAGTGGACTTTTGTCTGGTTCTCTCACTCTGTCTTGTCATCACCCTACACTCACGGGAAAGTGTTTTGTTTTTTTCTTCTTCCGAGTCTGTGTCGTGTTCTTTTCCTCGTGTTTTATCGATCATTTCTTTAATTCATTTGACTTTCTGAGCTTCGAGATTTTCATATCCCTTTTGTGTTTTTAGTTGTTATTAATTAATAAAAAGTAAAACATTGTCCTAAAAAATGTTGCCATTGTTTAACCCAGATGAAGTTTTATCCCTCTCAAATGGCTTCTTCTTTTTTTTTTTTTTTTCTTTTTTTTTTCAAGCCTTTGTAAGAGATTTGACTTATTAGGTGCTTTAAAAAAAAAAAAAAAAAAAAAAAAACTTCAGATGCTGTGAAAAAGAGAGAGAAAGTAAAATTAAATATGGTGACACGTTTTTTTTACAACACCTTAAGCCAAATTCTTTGCGGGAGTCCTCACGGACTCTTTTGTTTCATATGAGATCTTAGATAGAAAGGCCTACCATCGCCATTTATATATATATATATATATTATGGACTTGGAAATATTGTCCTAAGAATATGGTTTCTCAAAATATTTACAAATATAAATTTATAAAAAAAAACAAAATTGTATTTTGAGTTTTTTTTTATTAATTGAATAAGGAAATGGTTACATTGGAGGATTTTTTTCACTCCTGATCTAAAAGGAAGAATGAGTGAAATATCTTATAATTGAAAAAATGGGTGGCCTCCTCAACAATAAACCCAAAACAAACTAAAACAGTGTTGAAATAATTACATATAGTAAGAAATAGGTGAGACACGTAATCTGGTCATCTCAAGGGCATGCACAAGGCGGTTACAGAAGCTAATGTGGTACAAATTAAGGCGAACATATCTGAACTCCCACTTTGAAACAATGAGAACCACTGAAAGGAAGCTGAAGTGATAAAAACACAGTTAGAATTATAATCCAAAACTGCAGAAGAGAGATGCACCAATACAAATTCAATTACAAAAGTCTATCATAAAAGATAAAACCACATAAGATTTGGGAGACAATAACCCACACAACACGGAAGCAGCAAACCACAAACATCGCTACAAAAATACACAAGAAATACCCTAAAAAACCAAACAATAGAAAAAACAACTAAATATTTTTTCTTCCAAAAATCAGTAGTTGCAGCATTATCGGAGTGGAGGAAGGCTTCATGAGAGGTGGCATGTGGAGGTCGGAAGGAGAAAAGGCCGGGGACTATGGGGAGCTGGAGCGCCGGTGGAGATGGTGGAAAGGCGCGTTAGAGGTTGGGACCATCGGAGGAACGTAAATCTAACTTTTAAAAAACTAGATCTAAGAACTTGGACAAAACCGATTTCCAATGCGGAGGAAACAAACAGGGCGATGGTAGAGCCATGACACTGAACTTGTGATTTTGGGAGGGATAAGTCGTACTGGACAACGGATAGAACCTCATGAGAGGTGAAAAGTGCTAGAGAAACCTCTAGGCAAACAGCAAATAAAGAAAAGAGCTTCATAAGGAAAAAAAGATGAGGAAATGAGGGAAAAGATGAGACCCTTCCCTCTTTCATGTGACGGCTAAAAAGTGAAGGAACTAGGAGAAAAAATCACATGACAATGAATAGAGGTTTTGTTTTTTAACCTAGGTGACTTAATTTTTATTGTATTTTGAGTTATTTGTTAATATATTTGTATTAAAAAAAAAAAAAAAAAATTCATTAACAAGCATGAAAGCATGAAGAGTATTTTCAGGCAAGTGGAATGAATGAGGACGTTCATGATCACCGATTTACTCTAAACAGATAACTTTCTTCCCAGGTGGTTCGCAATATGTGATATTCATCATTCTTATCATAACACACTTGACAAATCTGTATTTAATTTTGATGACAGCCACAGGGGTTAAAGCAAGACGGTAACAATGATTTGTTAACAGAACTTTACAACATGACAATGATTCTTCCTGAATATTAATAATTCTTACAGTTTGGTAATTACTAATTACTGCAGAAATCTTCTATATATATATATATATATATTTGAAATGAAATACATCCCTCCTCTGAGTAAGTTTCTGGTATGGTTGGTGAAAGGTCAAATCCTATGTACTATTTCTTAGGATTCTTTTTCTGCCTTAGAATAATGAGAAAGCTGAAACAAGAAACACAAAAGGATATTATAGAAAAGTTACGTTGAAAGTTGAAGCCAAAATGCAGACAATTATCGAATGGTAAGACTATAGCTTATTTTCACTTTTTCAATATTCATGCTTTGTTTTTGCTTTTTTGCATGGCCTGGGCCCTGGGGCCCCCGGCCCCGTGCACCATTTCACATGCTAAAGCCTATAAAGGTTCAGCATTACCGAGTAGTTTTCTCTTCTCGGGGAAGATGAAGGGAGGAAAGTGTCAAAAAGGAGGTTATCTTCACATACTTCTGTTAACATGCTGTTGATAAAGAAGGTCCAAAACCGCACATATCTGTCACTCTACTGTTTGAATGGATGAATAAATTAGGTCTTTTTGTGTAAAATAAGTCAAGCCTATGCAAGAGGAAAATAGGATTTTGACTTTTTCTACCTAAAGAGGAGAGAGGAAAAGGAAAAAGAGTAAAAATTTTGTGAGAAAACTTATGTCCGAGGACGGAGCTTATTGTCCGAGCAGGGAGTCTGGATAGTGAGTCTAGCCAGACTCGCTCTAGACATGTGTTTATCACATGTTCAAGCATATTTTTATAAGTTGGGTGAGAGGTAGTCCTTCCGAGGCTCAAATTCATTTTGAAAGAAAATTTAATAGAAAGAATATTGGTGTGAGCTGTAAAAGTAGGGCGTGTTTGATAAAATTTTGAGAAGTATTTTTTGTGTTTTGGATTTTGAAATAGATTAAAATTGAGAAATGATTTGGTGGGCTTTTCATTTGAGAAAATTTTAAAATTGATTTTGTAAAATTTTGGAAGATTGTTGTAAAAATTATATATATTAAAAAAAGAAAGAAAGAAGAAAGTGTTGCACTACAGTAGTGATGATCTTCCAGGTTTGGCTGGCCACTACATCTGACTGTTTCAGGCTTTTAGCAGCCAGCGCGAGGCCACCACACCATGGCTATTTTTTTTTAAAAAAAAAAAAAAAAGAAATAACTGTTATTTTTATTTTAAAAAAAATGTTTTTTATTTTATTTTATTTTTTAGAAATGCTGTGTGTTTTGAGGAGAGTTTTATAGTTTGTTTTGAAAAGTGTGTTAATTATATTTGAAAAAAATCATTTAATAAACCAATTTTAAAAAGAGTTTTAGTGTTTGAAAAATAAAAATTTACCAAACGGTCTCCTAGTACTGCTCACATTAAACATTCTTTAACAAATGAGTTTTTGCAAAATTTTAAAAAAAAAATAAATCAATTTGATAATTTACATGTGATCTTAAAATTGTGTTGTAATTTCTGGGGTCACTGACTATTTTCTGTGGAAGAATATTTTACTATTTTATTTTTATTTTTCTTTTTGGGGCGGGGAGTTCTCTTGGAACTTATACAATTTTATATATGTAGTACCACCTTTATGAGAAATCCTGGAAAGTCATGGCGACTTTTTTGTAGCTTTGTATAGATACCCTCGATCCCATCAGCATTGGCCAGTAATCTATTTCTCTGAGTCACACTCACGGTCTCACTTCACAGATATATAGGAAAGATTGAAAAGAACACACAACCAAGCTCACTCACTCACCTCCAATGGCCTCAACCTTCACATACCCATTTCTTCTCTCTCTAATCTTCTCATTCTTCATTCTCAACGCAGCTTCATCTGAGGCAGATATCCTTCTGACCTTCAAGGCCTCCATTGAAGACTCCAACAATTACCTCTCAAGCTGGTCTAATGCCTCAGCCACCGATTACTGTACCTGGGCTGGAATCACCTGCATCTCCACATCTTCACTCTTTGTTACTTCTATCGACCTTCAAAACTTAAACCTTTCTGGTGAAATCTCACCTTTGATATGTGAGCTTCCCCATCTGTCTAGCCTCAATCTTGCTGACAATCTTTTTAACCAATCCATTCCTCTTCAGCTCTCTCAATGCGCTACTTTGGAAACTCTGAATCTCAGTAACAATCTCTTCTGGGGTACCATCCCAGATCAGATTTCTCAGTTGGTTTCTTTGAAAGTGCTTGATTTAAGCGGAAACCATGTTCAGGGAAAGATCCCAGAGAGCGTAGGCTCACTGAAGAACCTTCAAGTGCTCAACTTGGGAAGAAACTTGCTTTCAGGTAGTGTACCTTCTGTCTTTGGGAACTTGACTGAGCTTGTTGTTCTTGATTTGTCTCAAAATGCATTCTTGCCGAGTAAGCTTCCCAGTGACATCGGAAAGCTTGAGAAGCTGGAGAAGCTTCTTTTGCAAAGCTCGGGTTTTCATGGTGAAATCCCTGACTCTTTTCTGGGTTTGAGAAATTTGACCATTTTGGACCTTTCCCAAAACAATCTGAGTGGTGAGGTTCCTCAGACACTAGGGTCTTCTCTCAAGAACCTGGTGTCTTTTGATGTTTCGCAGAATATGCTTTTGGGGCCATTCCCAGATGGCATTTGTAATGGAAAAGGCCTTATAAACCTCATTCTCCATACAAATTTCTTCAGTGGTTTAATACCCAACTCCATTAATCAATGCATAAATCTTGAGAGGTTTCAGGTTCAGAACAATGGGTTGTCGGGTGATTTCCCAAATGCTTTATGGTCATTACCCAAAATTAAGCTCATCAGAGCTGAAAACAATCGATTTTCTGGAGAAATACCTGATTCGGTATCAATGGCTGCTCAGTTGGAGCAAGTTCAGCTGGACAACAACAGCTTCTCGAGTAGAATTCCTCAGGGTCTTGGGTTGGTTAAGAGCTTATACAGATTCTCTGCATCTCTTAATCATTTATATGGTGAACTTCCTCCAAATTTTTGTGATTCACCTGTTATGAGTATAATAAATCTCTCTCACAATTCGCTTTCGGGCCAAATACCGGAATTGAAGAAGTGCAGGAAGTTAGTCTCATTGTCTTTAGCAGACAACAGTCTTACTGGAGAAATTCCACCATCCCTTGCTGATTTACCAGTCCTAACTTACCTTGATCTTTCTGGTAACAATCTCACTGGTCCCATCCCGCAAGAGCTTCAAAACTTGAAGCTTGCTCTCTTCAATGTGTCTTTCAATCAACTATCTGGTAGGGTCCCAGACTCTTTGATTTCAGGTCTCCCGGCTTCATTTCTAGAAGGAAACCCTGGACTTTGTGGTCCAGGATTGCCCAATTCTTGTTCTGATGACCAGCCAACACACGACACGGATGGTCTTACAGCATTGACATGTGCACTGATATCTGTAGCTTTTGGTCTTGGGACTTTGATTTTAGCTGCTGGGTTTTTTGTGTATCATAGACGTTCCAAGCAGAAATCTCAATTGGGAAGTTGGCGCCTGGTATTCTTCTATCCTCTTAGAGTCACTGAGCATGATTTGGTTATGGGAATGAATGAAAAAAGTGCAGTTGGAAGTGGTGGAGCATTTGGTAGAGTTCACATTTTGGGTTTACCGAGTGGTGAACTCGTTGCAGTAAAGAAGTTCGTTAATTATGGGAGCCACTCGTCCAAAAGTTTGAAGGCTGAGATCAAGACCTTAGCAAAGATCAGGCATAGGAACATTGTTAAAATTCTTGGTTTTTGCCATTCTGATGACTCAATCTTTCTAATTTATGAGTTCTTACAGAAGGGAAGCTTAGGGGATTTGATTAACAGGCCAGATTTTGAGTTGCAGTGGGGTGTGAGATTGAGAATTGCCATCGGGGTTGCCCAAGGATTAGCATACCTTCACAAGGATTATGTCCCGCACTTACTTCACAGAAATGTTAAGTCAAATAACATTCTTCTGGATGACGATTTTGAACCAAAAATCACAGATTTTGCACTCGACCGAATTTTGGGAGAAGCTGCATTTCAGTCAACCATGGCTTCAGAATCTGCATCATCATGTTACAATGCACCAGGTATGTGGAATTCAAGTTTGACATAGATTTTCTTGCTACATAACTATACCATGAAAGTATTTCCATAACAAATGAGAGCATGTCAGAGAAGCTATTGTGTATTTTAACTATATCATTTGCTTTTTGATTACCTAATATTGCATAAATGTAATATGTTGATGTGTTATAAAACGGATTCTTGTATTGCAGAATATGGATACTGTAAGAAGGCAACTGAACAAATAGATGTGTACAGCTTTGGTGTTGTATTGTTAGAGCTAGTGACTGGGAGACAGGCTGAGCAAGCAGAAGCAACAGAGTCCATCGATATTGTGAAATGGGTGAGGAGGAGAGTTAACATTACCAATGGGGCATACCAAGTTCTTGACCCTAAGATATCAGAATCTTTCCAAAAAGAGATGACAGGGGCTCTGGAAATCGCTCTCCAATGCACTTCCGTGATGCCAGAGAAACGGCCATCCATGTTTGAAGTTGTGAGAGCACTTCAGTCCCTTTCAAGTACAGAGTTCTCTGTTAGCATTCAGTTTCAGTCTGAACATTGAATCCGGGATTGGCTTCTTTTTTCTCCAAAGTCTTAATGTAAAGCCAAACTTGATTTTACATTTCTCCATCTTGACTTCTGATTGGTAAAAGAATGTGCTTGGGCATGGTATTTTCTGTTCTGCACCAGAATTTGTTTGGGATTTGTTTAATAGTAATACCAAGAGTTTTACATTGTTTTAATACTCTAGCAGTCATGAGTGCCCCCCTCTTGTATGTTTAAGAAAACTTGATCCAATGGTCAAGGCAGCAATCTACTTGATATTTTTACAATTTTAATTTTGTTCTTGAATTTTACTGAACCAACTTCTGGGGTTAACTAAAGACATGGGGAAGTCTAGGGTTTGGTGCCTTGACTCTTGAAACGAATCTTGTCTAGAGATCTGGTGTACTACTTTTTTCAGTGGTTTCAACGCAGTGTCGTCGTCATCTCTTTGGTCTTAGTGTAGGCCTAGATTTAGCCGCTTCTGGGCCTCTGTCATACTGACATTTACACCGGTCCGTCAGCCTAGAAAATGAATTTTATGTGCATCCCTTCAAATGCAAATGTCTTGATCATTGTATTTACAATGGATTGAAAACTGTTTTTGAATTAGCAAAGTCACGAGCTACTAGATATTTTTCACCGTATATCTTTGGTTGATACAGTTGACCGCACACCGATATCTCAATCGAGGAAACCTTGGCTGCCGACGAATAGACCTTCGACGGATAGACCTTCGGGCAAGTTGAGCTTGGGCCATGGACCGGCTGGCCGTTCAGTAATAATTGGTCCACCATATTCCATGATATAAACATCAAATTTTAGTTGGGAAAAACTAAACCCCTTTGAACTCCCATCATTTTTGTAATGTCCTCTCATCTCAAAGTTAGTTTTTTTTTTTTTTTTATTATTTTTTATTTTTTAAATTAAAAAAAAAACTCAATTTAGTGTATCAAAACTTTAAAATAATGTCAATTTTATCCATTCGTTAAGATTTTCTATTAGATCTTAACGAAAACGGTTGAAATTCTTAAAATGCTCCAATTTAAAATAAAAATATAATTGTAAGCTAAGAGTAATTTTGTAATTTTATATAGTTTGCAAGGGTATAATGGTCATATCTGATTTCACCCCAAACCCTAACGGGAAGAGTGAGATTGAGATTTTTTTTAAAAAAAAAAAGTTATATACAAAAGTGATGGAAGTTCAAAGGGGTAAAATAAAATTTCAAAAGTGATAAAAGTTCAAAAGGGTGCAGTGGAATTCCTCCTTTTTAATTATTTGCACCAACTCCAATGTCTTAAAATTGGTGAAACATTTTCTCAAAGATTTTGAAATTCCATCAAGTCATGAATGTAGGGTTTGTAGAATTAAAGATTATATTTTAACAAAAGTAAATAATAGGTACAAATCAACACTTTTTTACTAAGTCTTCAATTATGTTCAGTAAAAATACTGCAAGCTCCGCTATCAACAGTATCACAGTCATTCTACCTTTTAAATTTACTGTAGCCATTGCTTCCTATATGGGACTTCCATTTTTAATTGGAAAATCAAAAAAAGGAAGCTTTTCAATCTATACTTGCAAGAGTTTTGGGGAGACTTGAAGGTTGGCGTGCTAAAACTTTGTCACAAGCAGGAAGAACAGTGCTCATCAAAGCCACTGCATCCTCTATACCATCCTATACAATGAGTACCTTTCTTCTACCAAAATCCCTTTGCACAGTTCAAGATAAAGGATTTAAAGATTTTTTGTGGAGATTCCCAAAAGGAAAATCTCATAACGTCTCTCTTAAATCTAGGCGTTCTATTTGCATTTCGCGTCATCTTGGAGGTTTGGGTATCCGAATTATGTATGATGTTAATCTTGCATTGATTACTAAACTTGGGTGGAAACTTTTGTCTAATCATGACTGCTTCTGGGTGAATCAACTACGTCAAAAATATATCAGATATGGTTCCTTTCTATCTTCCTCAGACTTGGTAAATGCTTCATGGCTTTGGAAAGGAATTCTCCGATGTAAATCTCTACTTATATCTGGGACATGTCTGCAAGTATCCATCACTTCTCATTTCCCTGTTTGGACAACAACCTGGATTCCAACCCTGCCTAATTTCAAACCAGCCCCAAAAAATCCAGGTAACAGAGAACTTCCTTCCTTGCTCATTTCAGATCTATTTATCTCAGGCACATCTCAGTTGAACACTACCAAAATTCTTTCCCTGTTTGATGATTTTTCTGCACAAGAAATTATCAAACTCCATATATCCTCTAATGTAAGCCCAAAATACTTATGGACTCCAGCTCAATCTAGAAAGTATTCAATTGGTTCAGCTTGCCTTTCTATCTTAACTAGAAATCATCCAGACTTAATTATTCCCTCCTCACAATCTTTTGGAAGAAACTCAGGAAATTAAACTTAAATGATAGGCTGCGTCTGTTTTTATGGAAAATTGCATGGAATATACTTCCAACTACTTCCAGAATCAATTCCATCTTACCTCTTCCAAATAGACAACCAGAATGTCCTCTTTGCAAAATTGCAGATGACTCTCTTCACCATTTATTTTTCAACTGCATTTTTGCACGGTTTGTTTGGAGACACTCCTTTTGGCCTTTGGATTCCTCAGCTTTTGATTTCAACACTATGGCAGATTGGATACAACAGATTATCTCTCCAGGGATTTCGCTGAAGATACCTTCAATTGATCATCATAAATTTCAGATTTTTGCCGCGGTTACCTATGATCTTCTATGGTTTTATAGAAATAAATCTTATTATGAAGGAATCACTATTGACATCCGCCTTATCTTGAAGCATATCAATACTGTTACTATGGAGCACTATACTGCCTGGCACCCCTCTCATCCTGTTGTAATTGAGACATGTATTCCTCCTACATCACCTTGGATGACTATTAATTTCGATACAGCTATTAGGGATTCTTTCTCAGCTCAAGCTGCAGTATGCAGAAATTCAGAAGGTCGCATTCTCCATATGGCTTCTCAAATCTCTTCACCATGCAATCCAAATTATGGAGAAGCCCTTGTAGTGAAGTTAACAGTCTCTTTGGCAACTTCTTTATACCTTGATCACTTTATTCTGGAAGGTGATTTACAAGTTGTCATCTCTACTCTCCGACATCCAAATGTTTCTTAAGATTGGAGGATTTCATCCCTCATTTTGAAAATGATTGGATCCATCTCAACCTCTTCTTATTAGAAAGCTACAAAAATTTCAAGAAGTGCAAACTTCTGTGCCCATTATGTAGCACATTGGGCCGCAACCAGATCATTTTCTGGTAGCATTCCCACTTATCCTTCTCCTTTATCTTCAATTTCTATTGTAAGTGGCAAAGACCCCCCCTCTTTCTTGAGAGGAGGTAGGCTTCTTTCCACCTAGTTCTAGTTTTTTTCCCCGTTGCTTGTTTCTTTCAAAATATCTAAAAAAAAAAAAAAAAAAAAACTTTTTTACTTTGTTAAATTATCGACTATCTCAAAAATGAAAAATAATATAAAAATAATGAATTTAATTATTTAATTCATATTTTAATATTCTCCATCACATATAGGCCGAAACTCCCTTTAATAAATGAAATTCAACACATAAAATATTTAATTAAAATAAGAGATGAACTGTGGAATCATGGTTCGAATTCAGAATCGTTGTCTTAGTACCATTTTTAATCACTAGTTGTCTCAAAAGCTTTCTCAATGTAAAATATTGGCAAAAGAAATTAGAGTGACAATAACATCTTCCTATCCTTTTTAATAAGCATATAAACTATATAAACGACGTGTAATTCTAAAAGTCTCTTTTGCATCCCTTCAAAAACTGATGTAACTTTCAAAAACTGATACTCTTTTCCATGTATTCTGTTTTGTCAAAAAGAAGGTATGAATTTATATCTAAAAAACATAATAAAAAGGTGGATGTGCTATGATTTCGGGCTCAATGATGCCCGATATGATATTGTAGCGATCTGGTTGGCCGATGTTAAAACTCAATCCTCTTCCTCTTGAAGTATAAATTTGGGTCTCCAATGCATTTTTCATTTCATAGAAGAGAGCATCGTTTCATACGAAGTGTTGGGAACCTAAAAGAGTACACACATTTGCATTTTTCCCGTTCATATTTTACACCTTGTGTACTTGTATCGATTGCGGTTATTATATGTTTGATTATGAAGGCAAAAACTTAGGACTTCAAAACTCAATCGAAACGACGATTTATTTCTTTTTGGAGACAAATTTCATTCGAAATAAAATAACCTAAATCAGCTTGGATTCTTTTTTACGCAGTTAAAAAGCATTCAAAGACTTTAGCATCCAAACGTACGCATGCATATCTCTTTTGTTATCCAAAAGCTTTCTATGAACAATTGGGATACCTTTGTTTCCTTCTGACAAACTGGTTCAGACACCAATTAAACAGTTCTCCAAATAGAATGGAATCTATCATTCAACTATATATGGTAACTGATCACTGTCCAATATACAAGAAAGCTAATGGATTGAGAATTCCCTAAGACACCAGAACAACTTGATTTTTTTTTTTTTTCCTTTTATTTTTCACAATTTTTAGTCTCTACTTTTCTCCTTACTTTTCCTTTGTGATACAAAAACAACAAATATTCATATAGACTTCGTGTCACATAGACCAGACCTCACGAAGGAGTTCATACCTTGCATTTGTGCCAGCATAACTGGTATGCTCCTGTTTACCATTTCCATTTGTTGTGATTGTTGGTGAAGATGGCAATTTGTCGATGATGGATGTGAGAGGAGAATCTAGTTCCTCGAGTTCTTCGTCACTGGTATACCCCTTCCTCTGTACAACAGACATGTTCCTCGCCAATGGAGATCTCTCTCCTGCCTCTGCAACTTTCTCTGCCACATCAGCAGAGGAAGGAGGGTAGTAGATAACAGGAGCAGCTGTATAAGGGAAGCTTCTAGTCGAGTCTCCTGACAATCTCCGCTGCACAATACTCTAATCGAAGGAAATAGACATACATCAAAGGTTAGTTACCAGCAATAATCTCTTTCCAATAAAGAACACAACTTTCTGGTGATGCTTCCATCTGTAAGAAACTGGACAACCAAATATATGGATTGGTTTCCAATATTTTCTCCACTAATCATTGTGATACAGAAAGTACAAAATTTACTATACTTTGAATGTGTGCCATCAGCAACACCAAAATGATAAGTGCTGTATGAAGTTAAATTGTTAAGAAACTTAAAACAGGAAACCTCTAATAAAACTGATCAGACCTCTATGAGGACTTCGTTCTTTCAATGCAGATTGCAAGCAACATCTGGTACAAGTTAAATCATCACTTATTCCAAAAGCTTAAGCTGATAGGAAATAGTAAATTAAATCATTTAATGAATACTTTAACACTCCCACTCCCACTCCTACTCACATGTGAGCTCAAACTCTCCCTCAATAAGTGAGGCCTAACACGTGGAATATTTAATTGAATTGGGAAATAAATTGTAGGGTAAGGGTTCGAATTTAGGATTTCTGGCTCTAATACCATGTTAAATCATTACTTATCTTAAAAGCTTAAGCTGATGGGAAATAGTCAATTTAATCGTTTAATGAATACTTTAACAAACATCTATCTTATGCTCCATAGCCTATCTACCATAATTGCACCATTCCGCTGGTAGTGGAGCTTGAGAGACCAAAAAGAGAATTTTAAGACTACCATGAGGCTGTAGGGGTGGTTGGTTGAAAGCAAAATCATACCTCAGCATTCAGTGCCTCCAATACCGCTCCTGGGACAGGGTCAGGACAGAACTCATCTGGAGTAAAGTTGCAGAGCATCCGCTTAATCAATGGAAGACCTATTGATGGGCACACCTAGAAAACAAGAGACCATAAAGTTTTCAATCAAGTTAGAGACATGGAGCTCAAAATAGATGAGAACGTAAAATATTTTTGACATTAATGTGCTGAAATAAACCTCCTGTCTAATTGATCGGTCCATAAGCAAGTCTTTTGGAAGCATCAAAAGATCACTCAATTCATTGAGAAGAAGGAAAGATTTAGGTTCACCATCTCCACCCTGCCCGTCATCATCCTCATTTCTGTGCTGATGTTCCTTCAGAGGATCGTCATCATCCATGCCAAATACATCAGTGAGCCATCTAGACCAATTGCCAATCTACACGAAGAGTAAGCCTCACATTAACACATGTAATGAAAATTCATCAAAATTTGTTTATTGAAAATGTGTCAAGGATATATTTGGATACATCACATCAATCAAGGATATATTTGGACACCCAGCTGTTCTTTCTTCTTGTTCTGCTTACCCCCCACCCCCTCAGATTTTCACCAATGCAAATGCAGTTATGATTACATGAAAGTAAGATCTAGCGCCAAATTCGAAGAGTCCACTATATACAGCGCAATTTCAAGATTTCATATCAAAGAGGGGAGATTGATTCTAAGAAATGAATTTTCTTTGTGGTAAGTAATTCTATGAAATGATGCCACAAACACTTTTCGTTACAAGTGTAGCTATGACTACATTAACTCGATTTCTTAATTTACTGATATTAATTTGTTTAAGTAACAATTCCATGCTAAAACACGAATTTATTTGTTCAAATTTAATGGGAAATGAATAGAGAACAATCTCCGTCTCCACTGAACATAAAATGTGCTCCCTTAATGTATTTGCTGGCTGTGCTCTTCATTGTGAAGATAGACAATATTCAACCATGCAGTGCCTTCCATCAAAGGCCCATTAGTCACTTTGGGAATCACAATCAACAGAAAATATTTGGTGTACCTCATTAAAAAGGCAAATCTCTACATTTTTCAACGACCAAGATTATTCTCACTGATATTACTTCATTCCCAAACCATGTTCATTTTCCACACTATTCTAGTGGATATACCTACTTCAGATATTTGAATTGTTGAAACCGTCTTTACAATGTAAACTACATTGATTTCATTTCAGTAACAATTAGTATTTGGAGTCGATATATCATAAGTCGAAAGTAAAATAATTTGTGCTGTTTTCTAACAAGCTGAAGGATCTCTTTGCAGGTAGAAAGGCTAGCTCTCCAACAGACGAGTCAGTCAATTTCTTTCAGGCAATGGTTAGATAAACTGTGTGCAAACCACATAAAAGTAAAGCGAAATGTGATACATACAGAATTTTTAAGTTGCGCCCCAGATCCAAAACTCAAATCTCCAGCTGGAATAGGCAGAACCTTGGAATCAACAATGGGATCTGATATAGGATCAGTTGGAATCTCATGGACTGACTCACGCAGAATAGCATTAAACATTGCAGTATCTAGTCTGGCAACACATTGTTCCATAACCTAATCAAAGAAATCAGATCTAATTAACCCTCCAAATCAAGGGGAACTTAAGAAAGCTGATAGAGGTTAGAGTTTGCCCAAAAAAAGAAAAGAAAAATGAAAAATGAGAAAATTTGATATCCTGAACTTTTATTTCAATGTCTGTGACAAAGGAATCGAAGTTGCAGAAAAAGGGAAAACAGATGTTAAAGACTTCATACCATTCTTGCCAACACAGGCAAGCAACCACATTCGTGCCCTCCTGCTCGAACAGGACAGAGTTGTTGCAATGCATCTTGAAAAGCATTTTTCCATAGGGTGATAGAAAAGCTGCCTTGCTGCTGGTCTCCCAGGGCTGGTCCCAACAACCTTCCAATGGTTTTGTTGGCTGACATATTCTCAGCTGGAGACTGCATATTTGGAGTTAAAGCCTGAAAACATAAAGGATGAAAGCACATAAAAGTCATTTATAGTAATAAAAGTCACTTATAAATTGGCTGATGGCTATACATTAGTTTATTATCATTATTAAATTTAATTGAAAAAAAGAAAATTGCTTCAGTCAGATGATCACCACGTTTTTGTTATAATAACCACATTAATTCATAATATTTCATTATACAGTCCCTTCGGTTTTTACCTGCCACCATACTGACTCAACTATCCGAGAGAAAATCCAGGATTCAACTTTTACTAAGGCACCTGTGAAGGTTCCTGTCTCCTGCCAATCGTCAATAAACTGCATAAAACCATTAGCTTGCTTGCTACCAGAACTACCCTTCCACTTCAACGTTGTAGACCTCCCTTCATTGCCCTTGCTACTCCCGTTTGACTCAGCAAACCTTGTCGCTGGACTGAATTGACGGGAACTGCCAAATGCCTGTGAGATTATCTCCCTCAACACAACAGTGTTCGTCAGCCAGAAGGTCAACCTTAAAACATGGGACAGAATATCTGTCAGTTTTACACTGCAAAAATTGACAAAAACGTTTCAAAACACTGATTATAATATATCTACCTTGCAACATCATTACCGCAGGACTTGGCAATCAAAACAAGGCCTGATACTGTATTTTTAGCAACTGTGGCTCGCTTGTCTAGAGTCCAATGTTTGCAAGCATGAATATAGAGTCTGGACAGGCGTCGAGCAGGAGTGTGCACCTTGTGTGCTGAGCTACCATGTTCTGGTACTACAGAATAAAGTGAAATTTCAAGAGCAGCAACTTCTCTCAGCTCCTCTTCAAGTTTTCCAATTGTCATCTCCATTTCTTCAATCTTTTGAACCAAAGTTGCCTCATCCTCATGTTCATCACTGTCTTCAGCATCAACTGTTTCATCGTCGCTTCTAATACTCTGAGCACCATTTGAGGCCCCATCCAAGACATCGTCGAATTCTTTTACCTCTTCAACGGGCTTACCATCAACTCCTTCAGAAGATTCTGATGCAGGTTTAGAAGGAAAATTCATATTTTGGGAATCAATCTTGGAAGTACTTTTGGCCACAACTTTAAAAGGCCCTTTAGAACTTGTGGATTTCTTAGGAGTGTTATGCAATGCTTTAGATTGTGGTTTGTTGTTTTGGAGATCAGAGTTCTCTCTTGATTCCAGGGGAAAGATCTCTGAGGAATTCCTTTTAACACTAGAAGCTCTTTCCACTTTCTCATCATCAGCTGTCAGCGGATCCTCTTGAGACGATACCGAATCTTTTCTTGTCTCAGAATCTGACACTTCTTCCTTCCCCTTGTTAGGTTCTTTCTCCAAATCAATAGAGTGATAATCTAGAACTTCATCCTTGATCTCTTTGGAAATCATTGTACTAGCTTTTAAATCTTGAGATGCCTCCTCAAACCTGTTGACATCATCCACATAATGTATAACGATGTTTTCGAAAACTTCAGAGGGCTCTGTGCCCACGTTTGAAGCACTTACTAAAAGACTTGAGTCTGGTGTAGGAGATGGTGCTTTCGATCGAGCTTCTTTTGCTTTCAAATTTTTGCTGACATGCTCTTGATGCAATTTATGGTCTTTCCTATCAATTCTTCCAGAGCGCTTTTTTGGGTTGTTATTTGAAATTTTCTTCTTGTCAATCTCTTTCATACTTGTTTTTAACCTTCAGCAATTGCAATCAAATGAAGAACCTAAGACAAAGGAGAAAAGATTACAATCAAGAACCTTAGGAAAGCTCCTTAAGAAAGATCAATTTCTAGATGCATAAAGCAAATAATTGCACTTACTTTTATTGTAGTGACTTCCTCCTCATCTACAATGTAGAAGTTTTTGTGACTCTTTCCTCAGTCTTCGGTAAGGCTGTGACAAGGCACCAGTTTAGGTTATCAGCAGATGCGAGACATTGAACAAAATGCAATACCAGTGTGCCGGCTATAACACATAATTTGATCTACTTGTCATCGTATTTTAAGCTAACAAGAGGAATATCACTAAACACAAATAGGAATCCATGGGTAAGAATAAGAGGGATTAAAAATAATCACTCAACTTGAGCAAGCCCAGACTAACAATCTGAGGGGCCACAACAATGGCACCTCAGAGATACGGGAAACAGGAAAGCATAAAAAGAGGCAGAAACAGGACACAAGACAACTAAATAAATCATTCGGCATGCTAGAACTGAATAATTAATAAAAACTACAGAGTTAGATGCCACCTTGAAGGTTTACACATTGTTAAACCAGAAGAAAAAGGGCAAGAAAACATGAAGTATACTCTCTTGTTCACCCCAGAACAGAGTACAAGCCCATAGGTGATACTTGATGATCAATCAATGGAGAACAAGAGAGTATGGAACATTAGCTTGAATTCAGGATGCTAACATCATAAAGATAATTAATTTCACAGGGACTCCGACAAACAATGTATGGGAAAATCTCCAATTGGAAATTTCCAGACTACTTTGTGACATGTTCTCAGTTTTCCACCTTTGCAAGAAAGAAAGGCCGTTTCCAGACACAACAGAAGTCTCAACAAATGTTAGGGAACCAAAAGCATAAAACTTGAAAATAAACTTGATATCATACAATTTATTTGCAGAATTTCCATCACCATTATGTTACTCTTGAATACCATACGGTCAATGTAACTCAAATGTCTTCATGTTAACTATTTCAAAGCATTGTAGCCTAATTCTGAGGCTTTGGTGCTAGAGAAACATTGGATCTAACACTTTTCAGCTTTGCTTAAAACTCATTTCACTTCAAAACATGCCCTCCTATGTTCCTAACTTATTTTTAGTTGCAATCAGCACTATGTAAACACCAAAACATATTGTAACTAAGCCAATGTTCCAAAAGATACTAGTTTCATATGTTAAAAAACAAACACCATCTCTTTGGAATGTCGGTAGGTACAGGGCGCTTCTTCGCTAGCATGATAGAACGAGCTAAACACCTATCTGTAGGATGAGTTGCATTCATACTCGACGTACGTGGTGGCTGGTCCTGATGCTAAACATTACAAATCTTGGTAAAACTCACCTTAAAACCTGGTTTGCAAAGGGAGTGCACCCAAGAGCTTATATACACATGGTTAAAATTCTAGTTAAATCATGTGGAACACTTAGAATTTTAACACTTATTAGGTGAGTCGGACTTTATAAGTAATTTTAGAAAATCTAAATTGAGCAGTTTTTTTGAGTAATAACAAAGTGGCTAGCGCTTTCTCCCGTGTCGTTACAATTCCAGACCTGGATCAGCAGAAACTTTCTCTTAGAATACAAGAGAAGAATCAGAATTAGAATCAACAGTCAATGAGGCTATATTGAAGCGACGCCGTTTTTCTGCTATTAGATTCAGTTTTGATGATAACCACTAACAGTGGGAGAACTCGAATCGCACAACTGACGAGCAAGCAGACTCACAGATGGTGACGTGGCAAGAGTAGAACCGTACAGGACCGACGAGACGAGTCACCGGAGAGGAGCTGTGCAGAGGCTAATTTGACACACGACGCTTAGACATGAACAAGCAGTCAATGAGGCTAGATTGAAGCGACGCCGTTTTCTGCTATTAGATTCGGTTTTGATCATAACCACTAACAGTGGGAGAACTCGAATCGCACAACTGACGAGCAAGCAGACTCACGGATGGTGACGTGGCAAGATTAGAACTGTACAGGACCGACGAGACGAGTCACCGGAGAGGAGCTGTGCAGAGGCTAATTTGATACACGACGCTTAGACATGAACAAGCAACAAAAATTTCTACTGCTCCTCACCTCCGTTTCATGCAATTCGCCCTTTTACAGTGACATCAAATTCCCTTATCTAAATTGGATGAATCAAAACACTAAAACTTACTCTTTTCTAGCACTGAAAAAAAACCTCCCAATGCAGAGCCTCAGAACCTGATCTTCTTCATTATCACTCAGACAAAAACACAGCAAGAAAACTAGAACTAGCAGTTAACAAGCTAAATCCAAAAATCTAAAACAAACACAGAGAGAATGCCAAAATTGAAGAACTAGAACTTACAGTTGAGCCACACCAAGTTTCCAAACACAACAAAACGAACCTGAAGCTCAGCTAAAGACAGAAACTAGAATCACAGCCTCACCGTCACCGTCACCGTCACCGTTACATTCAAGATCTAGCTATCATAAAGGTTCTTTCATCAGAGCACATATTTTTTCGAAGCACAAATCAATGCGTTTCCCGTGTTGTCAGTTACCATAGCACATAAAGAGTATTACACCGGCCAACAGATATAAAACGACGACGGAAATGATAATGACAGCAAAAGGCTGTAACAAACAGTCAATAAAAGTAAGAAAGCGAAAATTCGAACTCACCGCAGCTTTTCTTCACCTGGCTTCGAAAGTTCAACTTCAACCAAGCTTCGGAATCTAGAAAAAATGCTAGCAGACAATCTTCGGGATTGTCTTGTAGTCAATGCCTCTCTCTCTGTCTCTCTCTCTCCCTCTCTCACTCTCACAGCAATTAATGCTCTCTCTCTCTCTCTCTCAGTCAAGCGGGTGGTTTCAGTGGAGTGCGGGAAGGGTGGGCATTTAAAAGGGCAAGTGTCGTGGGGCTTCGAATGGGATCATGGATGTACGGAATAGTGGTGGGGGTGACCGGGAGAGGTTGTCGGTGGAGAGGAGCGACCGGGTGTTACCGGTTACGGTACGCGTTATGTGGAAGTTTTTTTGGTATACCTAAACTGCCATCATTGTCTTGGTTGGAATTACCGGTATTGTCATTTTCTCCCATCCTGCCATTTCCTATTAATGGTCTTTTTTTTTTTTTTCTTTTTTTTTTTTTTTTTTAAAAAGAATTCTTTAAATTCATCGTCCTTTTTATTTTTTTTATTTAAAAAAAATTTGATAAAAATCTAGATTTACGTATTTCACATTGCGATCTATAGATAAAATTAAATTGCATAAAATAAATCTTTTAGAATTATATTTTTAAAAAATTATGATTTGAAAACATAGAAAATCTATTCTTTTAAATCGCATGCAATGAATATTTTTTTTTCAAACGTGCAATTTTAAAAGTTAAATTGCGATTTTAAAGGTCAAACTATAATTTTGTCAATTTTTTAAAATTGAAAATCCAAACGGACCCTTAAACCCATTATTTTTTTCCTGTCTTAATTTTTTTTATTTTTGAAAATTATATATAAATTAAAATTCAATTTGTTAAACCGTTGGAGGAGGAGGGGAGGGTCGGTTGGCCCAACTGGGTTTGACTGAATGCGATCGTCTTGTTTAAAAGTTTAAAGGGACCCAAGGAAGGTGCAATGTAAACTTCTTACCATACATTAAATTTTTTTTTCTTCTTTGTTTAATGTAGAGTAAATTTCAATTTTTCCTTCTTACAAGATGGGGGCTGCTTGCAAATTGCAATGCATATGATCCACTGGTCAATCCTTCTTTCATTTTTATTTTTATTTTTTGTAAAGAAAAAAGGGCTTTTTTAGGTTGATTAAACTAATTTGATTTACATTAACATAAAAGAAAGCTACAAGAGGGAGGAGGGGATGGGGATTTCAACAAACACCCAAAACCAATCATAACAGTCCAAGAGATTAAGGCTAATAAAAATAGCTAAACAAAATTCAGTCCCATAATTTTTACCCGTATATTCATGTGTATATGAGTTACACATGAGATATCTCCTCCCATTATATATAAAAATAAATAATTGAAGGACCGACAATAATATTCTGACCCGAACAACATAAATATTTCGTACACTTGCTTAATATAAAAACAAGCAAACGATCCCAATGTAGAAATGTGTCATAATGTTACGGTGGAGTACCCAACATTGTCAAATAATGGTGGTCTTCCGTCTTCGCAACGAATCGAAAGTGAAGTGCCATGTCATCTAATTTAATTGCCTATCAACTGCAAACACGTGCCAAGCCAGAGCCAAAACGTGCACAACCTTTCTACATGACCCCCGCACTTTCTTTCTTTCTTTCTTTTTCTATTTTTTTTTTTTTTATTATTATTAATTTTCAAATGCATGCATTTGTAATTGTATCCCTTGAAGAGACAGACAAAGCCCACCGATAAATAATAGTCATCAATAGGAATAGTTTAAAGAGTGGCTGTTTTATTGTGTATAGGCTCTAGAGTGCCCGGCTGGCTGCCACTAACTTTTTTGCAATTTTTTCTAACATTTTCTATCTTCTCAAAGAAACAATAATTTTTTTTTGGAAAAAAAAATATTTAAATAAAAATTTTAAAGTAGAAAAGCGTGTTTTTCTTTTAAAGAAAAAAAAAACTAAAATTGAAAACAAATTTACGAAGCAAATGTGATGCTCTTTTGTTTTACAAGCAGGGACGGAGAGCCAGGTTTTAGACTTTAGAGGGGTCAAATTGATAAAAAAAACTTTGGAGGTGAAAACTAAGAAAATAACAAAAATAAGGGGTAAACTTTAAATTTTTTTTTTTGGGGGGGGGAATACCTTTGGCTTGGGGGGCTGTTGGTCCGCCACAGCTTACAAGATTTATAATTGGGTTGATTCAAGTTGCAAGGATACATACATTCAATGTTCTACATTGAATAGTACTCATGGGTCTACAAGATTAATTTAACATTGATTTCGTTTTATTCTTCATTTGTTTCTTCGGAAGAACAAATGGCAAATGGTTGTCCGGTCAGTGGTCATGCATGGGTATCCCATGCATTTCCACAATTATGAGCAAGACCATAGGATAAGGATTCCAACAGTATGAGATCTGGATCCGGCCTGGCTTGGTTCCGCCCCAAGCACTTTAGGATAGAGTTGATAATTTTTTACACATTATCACCTTTTATCAAATCGATATGGGGAGGCCGGACAATTGACCAAGTCGAGCTATGTAATGACTCACTTCAACGACACAATATTGTCTGCTTTTAATTTTCTCAAATCAGACTTCTCAAGAGATCATCTATTCTGATACTACTTTCGTAAAAGTACGCTTAAGTGCAGAGTTTTAAGAAGTTCATTGTCATCAAGGCTTTAAAACGCGTTTTATAAATAAATATATATATATATATATATATATATATATATATATACTTATAAATACATTCTCATTATCGTACTCAAACGATATTATAACATGTCAGAAGCTGGGTTTAGTAATCCTAATCACCTCATGGGTCATATATATCAGAGGCTAGGTGTACTTACAAGACAAGGACCTTTTCCTACGAAAGCGACGTGTGGACCAAATAAAACCATAAGATTATTGGATTGATAATTGATTGGATTACAAACAAACCTCATTTGTTCATTTATATAAATATATATATATATATTTTTTTTTCCAATTTTGTTCTTCATTTTCTTTATGAATGACTTAATTTTTTAGCTATTGAAACCCCTCAAAGGTCGGTGCCCACACATGCACGCGACAATGTGATTTTGCACATGTTATCACTTTAATAAGGTAGGGTAGCTTGTCTAATCTTTTCAACACTAAATTACAAAAAATTACAATTAATGTTTACGTATCCTTGTTCTTAAGCCAATGATATGCATAGGATTATAGAAGCAGAGTAATTTTTTCAATACATTTTCTCCTCTTTTTCTTAATTTTTAATTTTTATTATTTTTTTACTGAAGGTCATCTCAAAACATGATCATGCAGCAGCTAGCACAATGTTGGCTGCATCAGTAAAATATATACTAAATTGAAACGCATGGCCCTTTATATATACACGCACCCTCTATGTTCAACCCGCACCGACATTGATGTTCTTATATATCTATATCAGAGAGGGCGATGATTGAGGGAAAAGCGCATCAGGGCCGAACATAACAAAGAATCTGCCTTTTCTCGTCACCTTTTACCCCAAGACAAACAAAGCTGATGGGAAACTTATTTTTTTAATTTTTTAATCAAATTGAGAAAGGGTTACAAGGGATCAAAATACTGAAAAATAGAGGGTTCCTTAACAAAAGATCCAAAAACAAAAGTAATAGTGCAAAAGAACAAATCAATAGTAAAAAATAAGCCACAAAAAAAAAAAAAAAAAAAAAAAAAAAAAGCATCCCTCCTCTCCAAACGACCACACCACCAACGGAAAAAAAACCTCACAATGCCGAGAGAGAAGGTGGAGCTTCTCTACTAAAAGAGAGAGAGGATGATACATGTGGGAAAACTTTAGTTAAGGAGCCTAAAGAAAAGTGGGATTTTTCATGGAAGGTCAAAATATGATTACAGATGTTAAATTATCATCTATTTAAAAAATTTAAATTTATAAATAATAATAAATTAAATTTATAATTAATACTTCAATAATTCGTAATTCTCACAACTTTCTTATAGATCAAACAACACATAAAATATTTTTATTGAAAGTGAAAATAAATTGAAAAGTCAAGATTAGAACTTAAGGGTGCGATGTGTGCATAGGAGGTATTAGAGTTGGAATCAATCTTTTTGCATTCTACCTCTGCTGAGGTCGAAAGAGTTGGAAACCTCCAACAAAGGTCATTTATGTTCTGCCGTCATCTCCAAAAACTCAAACTGGTTGGAATAGTTGGAGATAAGTTGGAGAATGGAGACAAAGTGATCTTCATCTTCGTCTGCATTTCCTTGTGCAAACAAGGACAAAGATCTAGATAGAGTTTATCAAAATAAAGGAAACCCTTATCCCATTAATCTCAATAGTTGTAGGGCGGTCGAGAGTGGAGAGAGAAACGAACGAATGACACAAAAAGGGGAAGGATGAGCAAGTGATTTAGGGTTTGCAGTGGGAAAGATAAATTTATAGCGTTCAAAACGATTGAAAATATATCTATTTAAAGATGTAACTTCACCGTTTTATTAATTATATCTTTTTAAAAGAATAAAGTTGAACAGATCCAAAATTCCATTAGAAACCAAAACTCAACCCTATCGCATTCAACTTTCATCGGAAACAAAAATAGAACTCTTGACCTACCAACTTGCACAAGTTAGAACCATGTTGATGAAGGGTCGATAGTCAAGAGGAATATCTAGAATCCTACTCTTTTAAATCACTGCTTATTCTAAAAATTTAAACTAATAAAAATTTGGACATAATTATCCGAATAGTGGATGAGCCTAAAAAATTTGGTCATCCATTTGTAAACTTCTTCGAGTTAGCAAAATTGAATGGAAAAGTGAAGGAAGTGCCCAATTCAAAAACACGAAAAAGTTAAGGAGTAAATGTTGAAAATTAAAAAGGAAATGACAATTTTCAAATAGCGCGTCGACTCAGAGATTTATTATACATTTACCCTAAAAATATATTACCATATATTCAGATAAAATAAATAGGAGTTTTGAAATATAAAATATGACTTATATTTTACCAAGTGTGTGATAGTGTGCAACAAAATATTTAAATTGCAGAATTTAAAAGAGACAGATATTTTGTTGACTAAGTGAAAACTCTGTAAAGAGAAAAACCACTCTGGGACAACCAAACCCAGGATATCTACTATTCAGAAGACAAAGTTAGTACATAGAAATTAGCATTCACATACCATGATGCAGCGATCGTCCCTATGACTCTGACACGAAACCCATCGTGAATGTTTCCCAACCAAGTCTCCTACTCGAATGGGTCTTCAATGAAATCCTTAACCTTATGACCGACCCCTAAGATAGACTTCATACGAACAATTGAGCACACATTGACAACTGCTAGAGAGCTAGCGGATCTTCAATTCTCCCTAAACACTCTCTCTAAGCACTATGAAATTCTATATTGAATTCTTACAAGTTATAAGCCTAGAGCCACCTATTTATAGGCTTACAGAAAACCTAATACTGTTCAAATTCGGACTCTGGCGAGTAACGTCCGGACGGTCACTTAGCTGCGCCCGGACGGTCTTCTGCGACCGCCTTTCCAGAAAAGCGCAATTCTTCCCAAGATAGGACTACGTCCGAACGGCTTGACTGAGCGTCCGGACGGTCAATGCTGTCACTCCTTTCTGCATTCGTAAGAGACCCAAAATATTATGGAACACTGGGTAGCGTCCGGACGTGTTGCCACATCGTCCGGATGTCTGGCAGAACCTTCCCAAATAGTGTCGTTTGAAATCCAACTCTGGGTCGAACTCGGAGTAGCTTGACTTAGCGTCCGGACGGTGTAGCTCGGTCGCTTGGAAAGCTGCAATGCTGAAGCTTCTAGACACTGTTGGGGCGTCCGAACTCCTTCAAAGGCCCGTTTGGACGGTTGCACAGGAACCAGCTGTTTTGATTTGAAAATTACATAGAATCTTCATGGACATCTTCTAGAAACTTGTAACCAACACATGGCATGAAATGAGACACTGTCCATATTACACGAAGACTCTGAAAAGAACTGATAATCCTATTAAAAAATAACATTTACATAAAGTGTTTTTGTCAACCAGAATGTTACCAATATAAAATACTAACATATATATTCATAATGACAAGTTTTGTTTGTAACTTCATAAAACATCTCGAGCGCTCCAGCCTTCCACCGTACATTCCTCAAACGACAAACAGGTCAGGATGTCAACATCTCGAGTGCTCCAGCTTTCCACCATACATTCCTCAAACAACAAACAGGTTAGGAGGTTAGGACAACGGAACTGGAGATTGCGCAGTGCACAAGGAGCAGCGGACTGTGCACTGCTCGAGAAAATCAAATTAATGATTCAAAGATACCCATTAGCTCTTTGATCTCCCATTCTCTTTCTTCCTCTCTATATATTCTTTTTCTCTCCCAGCAGCCAGCTCTCTTCGACTTCTCACCCGTTATTTCTTCCTCTCTATTCTTCTTCTCTCCCAGCTCTCTTCGAAAAAAAACAACCCGAACGAAATCATTTCAACGTCTATCTGCCATGTCAGAGTCCATAACGACCCGACGAACGGAATCAACTTTCAACAGAATACCGAGGATTAAAGACAGTCCACCACCAACGACTAGATCCAATCTAGATCTACCGCCACCAAAACTCGCCGACGAGATAAAATACGTAACTGTTATTATTTTTACTAATAAAGTGTTTTTTTTAAAAAAAAAATAAAAAAAAATGATTGTTGTTTATTTTTATTTCTGTATGGGCTTACGAGAAGTGGCTAGAGCGAATAAATAAAGATCAAAGTTTAAAAGTTGAGTGGCAAATCTTCGCCAAAGATAGTGAAGGAAACATTGGAACAGGCCCAGGAGCAAGAGATGTTTTTAGAGCCATTGCATTGAAAGTAAGGGGTTTCCAAAAGGCTGGGCTCCTTTGCGGTGATCTCATTCATCGGATCCTCATTACCGTTCCAGACATGAGTGTCACGTTTCCTTGTGCTCTAGTGAAAACTAACATGATTGTATCCACAAGTAAGAAAGCTGGCGAGATCTCATTGTTTTTTGATGGCTTGAAGAAAGATCTTGATGATTTAGACACATGGTTGGAATGTTGGTTGAAGACCACATTGATGATCATCGGCATCTTTCTATAGATTTTTTTAAAAACAAAATCTACAATATTTATTGAAAATATTGATGAACTGCTTGAGATGTGTTGTTTTCAATTATTTCATCCCTTCGATGCACGTGATCGTGTGTGGTTTTTTTAAATTGCTAATGAAGTATAGTGCGCAATCCAAGTCGGACTGCGTCTAGGGACTATTTAATCTAGGAGATCCTCGGTATAAAATCGGGTCTTGACGAGAAAATGTCGAAGACCATACTTTTTTAATCATTCTAAGAAATCGACGGTTGCAAAGAACAATACTATTCCAGCATTCCCCTTTTTATCAGGAATGTTCATGTACATTACATGAAAATTGACTGGGTATGTATTTTAAATTTTGTAGAAATTAAATAATTTAAATACCTGCTTATATTATATTAATGCATCTTTTCTTTTTCATTTTTATTTTACCAGCTTATATTAATGCATCTTTTCTTTGTAATTTTAAAACAGGCTGCTTCACATCAACAATATGATTTGAAGCTCTGCCGTCAATTTCTAGGAATATGTTCAAAAAATTTGGACATAATTATCCGTATAGTAGATGAGCCTAAAAAATTTGGTCGTCCATTTGTAAACTTCTTCGAGTTCGCAAAATTAGATGGAAAAGTGATGGAAGGGTCCAATTCAAAAACACGAAAAAGTTAAGGAGTAAATGTTGAAAATTAAAATGTGAGGGACAATTTTCAAATCGCGCGTCGATTCAAAGATTTATTATACATTACCCTAAAAATATATTACCATATTTTCAGATAAAATAAATAAAAGGAGTTTTATTTGTATATTCATAATGACAAGTTTTGTTTGTATCTTCATAAAACATCTCGAGTGCTCCAACCTCCCACCATACATTCCTCAAACGACAAACAGGTCAGGAGGTGAACATCCTGAATGCTCCAGCCTTCCACCATACATTCCTTAAACGACAAACAGGTTAGGAGGTCAGGACAACGGAACTGGAGATTGTGTAGTGCACAAGGAGTAGCGGAATGTGCAGTGCTCGAGAAAATCAAATTAATGATTCAAAGATACCCATTAGCTCTTCGATCTCACCCTCTCTTTCTCCCACTCTATATATTCTTCTTCTCTCCCAGCGGCCAGCTCTCTTCGACTTCTCACCTGTTATTTCTTCCTATCTATTCTTCTTCTCTCCCAGCTCTCTTTGAAAGAAAAAAAAAGTCCTGCCAAACGAAATCATTTTAACCTATATCTGTCATGTCAGAGTCCATAAAGACCCGCTGAACAGAATCAACTTTCAATACAATACTGAGGATTAAAGACAGTCTACCACCAATGACCAGATCCAATCTAGATCTACCGTCACCAAAACTCGCCGAAGAGATAAAATACATAAGTGTTATTATTTTTACTAATAAAATGTTTTTTTTTTTTTTAAAAAAAAATGATTGTTGTTTATTTTTATTTCTGTATAGACTTATGAGTAGTGACTAGAGCCAATAAATAATTATCAAAGTTTAAAAGTTGAGTGACAAATCTTCACAAAAGATAGTGAAGGAAACCCTGGAATAGGCCCAGGAGCAAGAGAGGTTTTTAGAGCCATTGCACTGAAAGTAAGGGGTTTCCATAAGGCTAGGCTCTTTAGCGGTGATCTCATTCAACAGATCCTCATTACTGTTCTGGACATGAGTGTCACGTTTCCTTATGCTCCAGTGAAAGCTAACGTGATTATATACAAAAGCAAAAATGCTGGCGAGATCTCGTCATTTTTTGATGGCTTGAAGAAAGACCTTGATGATTTTAGACTCATGGTTGGAATGTTGGTTGAAGACCACATTGATGATCATCAACATCTTTCCATAGATTTAAAATATTTTTTCTAAAATATTTATTGAAAACATTGATAATATTGATGAAATGTTTGAGATGTGCAGTTTTCAATTATTACATCCCACTTTCTACGATGCACGTGATCGTGTAGGGTTTTTTAACTTGCTAATGGAGTATAGTGCGCAATCGAAGTCGGACTACGTCCAGGGATTGTTTAATCTAGGAGATCCTCGGTATGAAATCGGGTCTTGACGAGATACTGTCATAGATCGTACTTTTTTAAGCATTATGAGAAAACTCAACGGTTGTAAAGAACAATACTATTCCAACCCTTTTTATCAGGTATGTTCATGTACATTACATGGAAATTTTCTGGGTATATATTTTAAATTTTGTATAAATTAAATAATTTAAATACCTGCTTATATTATATTATTGCATCATTTCTTTTTCTTTTTTATTTTACCTGCTTATATTAAAGAATCGTTTCTTTGTTATTTTAAAATAGGCTACTTCACATCAATAATATGATTTGAAGCTCTGCCGTCAATTTCCAGGAATATGTTCAAAAAATTGGACATAATTATCCGAATAGTGGATGAGCCTGAAACATTTGGTCGTCCATTTGTAAACTTCTTCGAGTTAGCAAAATTGGATGGAAAAGTGACAGGAAGTCCCATTTCAAAAACACGAAAAAGTTAATGAGTAAATTTTGAAAATTAAAAAGTGAGGGAAAATTTTAAAATTGCGCGTCAACTCAGAGATTTATTATACATTTACCCTAAAAATATATTACCATATTTTCAGATAAAATCAATAAAAGGAGTTTTATTTGTATATTCATAATGACAAGTTTTGTTTGTATCTTCATAAAACATCTCGAGTGCTCCAGCCTCCCACCGTACATTCCTCAAACGACAAACATGTCAGAAGGTTAGCATCTTGAGTGCTCCAGCCTTCCACCATACATTCCTCAAACGATAAACATGTTAGGAGGCCAGGACAACGAAACTTGAGATTGAGCAATGCACAAGGAGCAGCGGACTGTGCACTGCTCGAGAAAATCAAATTAATGATTCAAAGATACCCATTAGCTCTTCGATCTCACCCCCTTTTTCTTCCTCTCCATATGTTCTTCTTCTCTCCCAGCAGCCAGCTCTCTTCGACTTCTCACCCGCTCTTTCTTCCTCTCTATTCTTCTTCTCTCCCAGCTCTCTTCGAAAAAAAGACTCGTCGAACGAAATCATTTCAACCTCTATCTGGCATGTCAGAGTCCATAAAAACCTGCCGAATAGAATCAACTTTCAACAGAATACTGATGATTAAAGACAGTCCACCACCAACGGCCTGATCCAATCTAGATCTACCGCCACCAAAACTCACCTAAGAGATAAAATACGTAAGTGTTATTATTTTTACTAATAATTTTTTTTTTAAAAAAATGATGGTTGTTTATTTTTATTTTTGTATAGACTTACGAGAAGTGGCTAGAGCGAATAAATAATGATCAAAGTTTAAAAGTTGAGTGGCAAATCTTCGCAAAAGATGGTGAAGGAAACACTTGAATAGGCCTAGGAGCAAGAGAGGTTTTTAGAGCCATTACACTAAAAGTAAGGGGTTTCCATAAGGCTGAGCTCTTTTGCGGTGATCTCATTCGTCGAATCCTCATTACTGTTCCGGACATGAGCGACACGTTTCCTTATGCTCCAGTGAAAGCTAATGTGATTATATCCACAAGCAAGATCTCGTCTTTTTTTGATGGCTTGAAGAAAGACCTTGATGATTTTAGACTCATGGTTGGAATGTTGGTTGAAGACCACATTGATGATCATCAGCATCATTCCATAGATTTAAAAGTTTTTTTTTTTTTTTCTAAAATATTTATTGAAAACATTGATAATATTGATGAAATGCTTAAGATGTGCTATTTTCAATTATTTCATCCCACTTTCTTCGATGCACGTGATCGTGTAGGGTTTTTTAACTTGCTAATGGAGTACAATGTGCAATCCAAGTCGGACTACGTCCAGGGACTATTTAATCTAGTAGATCCTCAGTATGAAATCAGGTCTTGGCGAGAAAATGTCAAAGACCGTACTTTTTTAAGCATTCTGAGAAAACTCGACGGTTGTAAAGAACAATACTATTCCAACATTCCCCTTTTTATCAGGAATGTTCATGTACATTACATGAAAACAGACCGGGTATGTATTTGTAATTTTGTAGAAATTAAATAATTTAAATACCAGCTTATATTATATTAATGCATCTTTCCTTTTTCTCTTTTATTTTACCTGCATATATCAATGCATCTTTTCTTTGTTATTTTAAAAAAGGCCGCTTCACATCAACAATATGATTTAAAGGTCTACTTTCAATTTTTAGGATTATGTTCAAAAATTTTGGACATAATTATCTGAATAGTCCTGAAAAATTTGGTTGTCCATTTTTAAACTTCTTCGAGTTAGCAAAATTGGATGAAAAAGTAACAGAATGGTCCAATTCAAAAACACGAAAAAGTTAAGGAGTAATTGTTGAAAATTAAAAAGTGGGGAACAATTTTAAAATCGCGCATCGACTCAGAGATTTATCATACATTTGCCCTATAAAAATATTACCATATTTTTAGATAAAATAAATACAAGGGGTTTTATTTGTTTATTCATAATGACAAGTTTTGTTTGTATCTTCATAAAACATCTTGATTGCCCCAGGTCAACATCTCAAGTGCTCCAGCCTTCCACCATACATTCTTCAAACGACAAACTGGTTAGGAGGTCAGGACAATGGAACTGGAGATTGCGCAGTGCACAAGGAGCAGCGGACTGTGCACTGCTCCAAAAAATCAAATTAATGATTCAAAGATACCCATTAGCTCTTCGATCTCACCCTCTCTTTCTTCCTCTCTATTCTTCTTCTCTCTCAGCTCTCTTAAAAAAAAAAAAAAGAACCACTGAACGAAATCATTTCAACCTATATTTGCCATGTCAAAGTCCATAAGGACCCATCGAACGGAATCAACTTTCAATAGAATACCGAGGATTAAAGACAGTTGTCCACCAATGACCAGATCCGATCTAGATCTACCGCCACCAAAATTCGCCGAAGAAATAAAATACGTAAGTGTTATTATTTTTACTAATGAAATGTTTTTTTTTTTCTTAAAAAAAAAATGATTGTTGTTTATTTTTATTTCTGTATAGACTTATGAGCGGTGGCTAGAGCGAATAAATAATGATCAAAGTTTAAAGTTGAGTGGCAAATCTTGGCAAAAGATAGTGAAGGAAACACTGGAATAGGCCCAGGAGCAAGAGAAGTTTTTAGAGCTATTGCACTGAAAGTAAGGGGTTTCCAACTTTCCATAAGGCTGGGCCCTTTTCCGGTGATCTCATTCGTCGGATTCTCATTATTGTTCCGAACATGAGCGGCAAGTTTCCTTATGCTCCAGTGAAAACAACGTGATTATATATACAAGCATGAATGCTGGTGAGACCTCGTCGTTTTTTGATGGCTTGAAGAAAGACCTTGATGATTTTAGACTCGTGGTTCGAATGTTGGTTGAAGACCACATTGATGATCATCGGCATCTTTCCATAGATTTAATTTTTTTTTCCTAAAATATTAATTGAAAACATTGATAATATTGATGAAATGCTTGAGATGTGCTGTTTTCAATTATTTCATCCCACTTTCTTCGTTGCACGTGATTGTGTAGGGTTTTTAAACTAGCTAATGGAGTATAGTGCGCAATCCAAGTCGGACTACGTCCAAGGACTGTTTAATCTTGAAGATCTTCGGTATGAAATCGAGTCTTGGCGAGAACATGTCGAAGACCGTACTTTTTAAGGCATTCTAAGAAAACTCGACGGTTGTAAAGAACAATACTATTCCAACATTCCCCTTTTTATCATGAATGTTCATGTACATTACATGGAAACTGACTGGGAGTGTATTTTTAATTTTGTAGAAATTAAATAATTTAAATACCTGCTTATATTATATTAATGCATCTTTTCTTTTTATTTTTTATTTTTCCTGCTTATATTAATGCTCTTTTATTTGTTATTTTATAACCGGCTTCTTCACATCAACAATATGATTTGAAGTTCTCCCGTCAATTTCCAGGAATATGTTCAAAAATTTTGAACATAATTATCTGAATAGTGGATGAGCTTGAAAAATTTGGTCTTCCATTTGTAAACTTCTTTGAGGAGCCACCAAATGGATTTACTTCAAAGAAGTTCTGGATAGTTTCCCATAATTCTTTTTAGCAAGTAATTTTTCCATTGTATTAGCTGATGGGTTGAATCTATTTTCATGAGTTAGATAATAGGTAATTGTTTTTCAAATTAATAATACTTGTGGAATTTGATAATTATAATCTTAATTTGTTACATGCCTCTTGATAATGCTAGCATTTCTCATCTTATTAGTAGTGGACCTAGTGGTGATGGGTCTACTCGTGGCAATGCCGCTCGTGGTGGTGGTGGCGGCGCTAGATGTTGTTCGTAGAAGGTGTGGTGGTGGAGTTGGTGATCGATCAATAAGCAAAAGGTAGGCCGTTGGATATGGGATGGCCAGTAAAATTTATGCTTAGAATGCATAAGTAACCAAACTTATGCAAAAACTTAAAAGGCTTTCCTTTATAGAAATTACAAGTGTCTTTGTATTTTTGTTTATGTTTCTATTTTCAAAAACAAGTTTAATTACATGTTATATTGTTTTGAACTCAATAGAATGTATTTTCTGTTAGAACATATAAATATTCTATGATCAACTAACATACGCAGCGGAAAATAAAAATATTATTTGAGGGATTTTCTAACCTATGCCTTATTGTATTGCCGTACTGATGGTGTACACAGGCTGTATATTTATAGGCTAGGTCAGGGACCCTCAAATATGGTAAACACCGTATTGTTCTTCCCATCAATGAAACAATATTATTAATTGATTTTAAAATCAATTAAACGATTCATTTACGGTAGTTTAAATTAATATAAATTACCATAACCGTAATACCGTATATTATATTTATTAATTAAAATATAATAAATACCGTTTATTATTTCAAACCCTTGTTTAAAACAAATCATTGGTTTGTTAAAAGCAACTCACTAAATTCAGTAGTGCCCAAAAGAACAAAAAAAAATTGTAATTTCGTGTAGAAGTAATGATAGATAGGGGACCTTTAGCTGGCCCCTGTCCGACACTTTCTACAAGTAAAATGTATTTTATTGAAGAAAAAAAAATGAAAGAATACACTTTCCTTGAGAGAAGTGACAGCCAGAGGACGGTTAAAGGTCTCATGTCTATCATTACTCTTTATGTAGTATCCAATGATGACTGCGCTTCAATGCCGTTGATCCTGAAGAGAATAATATTGCAAGCTTTCCTCATGCGTTACATCAGGCCGAAAATTAAATAATTAGTAAACGATGCGGGTAGGGCATTGAATTCATGAGTACCTTCCACTTCCCACTGTGCATGCCTATTTGTTTCGAATGTTACTAAATAAATAATATAAAAAAAAAGGCTCCAGTGAAAAATGTTAGAGCTTCTTCTGATATCTTTCTGAAAGAACATAAATATAATAAAAAAAAAATTAAAAAATTACATCTATATATGTCATCCAGAAGGAAATATGTCATTTAAGAAGGACATAGAAGAACACTAGAAAGAACTCTTGCATTTCTCAACTCCAATAGAGTACAATTTGCAAAAAGAAACCCCAAATAATTTGGAGTTAAACGGATCAACACTCAAACATGTATGGGTTTTTGAAATGGTGGGTTTGGATATAATAAGTTGAGTTGGCTTCCAAACAAGGCAAATTAATGTCCAGAAGTTGTGTCGTTTTGACTTTAAAAAACATAAAACCTTTTTATTGTAAAGATGGAAGTTTATATTCCATCTTTTATTTTAAACTCGCAACTTTTGACAAACTTAAATGAACGGTCGAAATAAAATGCTACATTGATACTAATTTGTCGCATTATTTTAAAAAAAATTAATGATATAGCTCTACATTAAGAGTTCGTTTGAGTTTACAATTTCAAAAAGTGAGATTTAACATAACGATTTTAAAATGTGCGATTTGAAAAATTGATTTTTAAAAACGCGTAGTTAAGCATTTAGCAAAATTGCAGTTTAGCCTTTAAAATTCTGTATTTTCAAAAACGCATCATTTTACCTGCGATTTGAAAAATCAATTTTTTTGCATTTTCAAATCGCAATTTTTACGAACGCAGTTCTATGTTATGTGATTTGGTTTAAAATCGCACTTATTATCTACGAAATCGCAATTCCAAACGCACCCTAAATATAACTAAATAAAATCTTAATTCTCTCCATTTATTCCACTTCAAATGATAAGGACCCTATAATTAGATTGATACATAGTACTCATGCGTCTAAAAGATTAATTTAACATTGATTTCTTTTTATTCTTCGTCTGTTTCTTCAGCAGAACAAATGGCAAATGGTTTTCTGGTCATTGGTCATGCATGGTATCCTATGCAGTCCCACAATTATATATGAGTAAGACCATATATAGGATAAGGATTCTCATATCTGGCCTGACCTGATTCTGGCTCAAGCACTTTGTAATAAAGTTGATAATTTTTACACGATCAAATTTGACACAATCTAAATTTGATGTGCAAACAAGAATTGTCACCCTCCATCAAATCGATCTAGGTAAGCCGGGCAATTGATCAGATCAAGCCGTGTAACGATCCACCCCAACGACATAATATTATTTACTTTTGGCTTTTTCGAATAAGACTTTCTAGAAATAGGAGGTTACCCATCCTGGTAATATGTACTATCGCAGAAGCACGCTTAACAGCGGAATTCTGATAGGTTAATGACCATCACGACTTTAAAACATGTTGTATTAAGAAGAGTGAAAATATACATATAAGCAGATCTTCATTCTCATACCCAGACGATATAAGACCTCACAAGCCGAGTTCACTAATCTTAATCAACTCATAGGTCATAGATATCATAGACCAGGTGTACTTACAAGACAACAACCTTCTCTACGTACAAAAGCAACATGTGGACCAAATAAAACCATAAGATTATTGGATTGATAATTGATTGGATTACAAACAAACCTCATTTGCTTCCATTTATTTATGTATATTAATATATATTTTATTTTCCAATTTTGTTCTTCTTTTTCTTTATGAATGACTTAATTTATTAGCCATTGAAACCCCTCAAAGGTCAGTGCCGATACATGCACGCGACATTGTGATTTTGACATGTTATCACTTTAATAAGGTAGGGTAGCTTGTCTAATCTTTTCAACACTAAATTACAAAAAATTACAATTAATGTTCACGTATCCTTGTTCTTAAGCCAATGATATGCATAGGATTACAGAAGCAGAGTAATTTTTTCAATACATCGTTTTCACCTCCTTCTCTTCTCGAACTTTTTTTATTTTTATTTTTTGGATGAATTAAAACCATATTATAACCAATTCTCGAACTTATTTTACATTAAAAGAAAAAAAAAATAGTGATTTTCTGGGAAAAATGAAAGTTGAAGATGAGAATTATTGAGATAATTGTAAAATTTCTTTTTTACTGAAGGTCATCTCAAAATTAAACATGATCAGCAGCACAATGTTGGCTACTTCAGTAAAATAAATACTGAATTGAAACACATGGCCCTTCATATATACATGCACCCTCGTATGTTCAACCTCACCGACATTGATATATATATATATATATATATATAATCAGAGATATAAATGATAATTGAGGGAAAAGCCACCAGTGGCCGAACAGTACAACAAAGAATCTGCCTTTTCTCGTCACCTTTTACCCCAAGACAAACAAAGCTGATGGGAAACTTTTTTTTTTTTTTTTTTTTTTTAATTTTTTAATCAAATTGAGAAATGGTTATAATAAGGGATCAAAATACTGAAAAATAGAGGGTTTTCTAACAAAAGATCCAAAAACAAAAGTAATAGTGCAAAGGAACAAATTAATAGTAAAAAATAGGCCAAACAATTATCTGGGTCGTCTCCGAATGACCGCATGCATAAAGCGGCTATTGAAGTAAAATGAACACATAAAAAAGAAAAAAAAAAGAGGCTATCTCCTCTCCAAACGACCGCACTACCGGTAAAATCACAAGGTGAAATGAGTTTTTGCCAGAGAGAAGGTGGAGCGTCTCTATTATAAGAGCGAAAGGATGATGCATGTGGAAAAACTTTACTTAAGGAGCGTAAAGAAAAGTGGGATTTTTCGGGGAAGGTCAAAGTCACGATTTTATTGTCAATTTATATTCCTAAGTAAAGATGTTAAATTATCATTTATTTTAAAAATATTTAAATTTATAAATAATAATAAATTAAATTTATAATTAATATTTTAATAATTCTTCTCACAGCTTACTTATAGATCAAACCACACGTAAAATATTTTTATTGAAAGTAAAAATAAACTGTAAAGTCAATATTCAAACTTAATTAAGGGGTGTGATGTGTGCATAGGAGGTATCAACAAAGGTTATTTGACAGTTTGACACATTTATGTCCAAAAACTCACGCTGGTTGTGGGGCGGTCGGGAGTGGAGAGAGAAACGAACGAATGATACAAACAAGGGGAAGGAGGAGCAAGTGATTTAGGGTTTGCAGTGAGAAAGATAAATTTATAGCGTTTAAAACAATTGAAAATATATTACTAAAGATATAGCGTCACCGTTTCATTAATTATATATTTTTAAAAAAATTAAAGTCGAGTGGATCCAAAATTCCATTAGAAACCAAAACTCAATCCTATCACATTCAACTTTCATCGAAACCAAAATGAAACTCTAGCCTACCAATTCGTACAAGTTATAATCGTGTTGGCAAATGTTCGATAGTCAAAAGGAATATGCATAATTCAACTCCTTTAAATCATCACTTATTTTAAAATTTTAAATAAAAAAAAATAAAAAAAATTAATTAATACTTTAATAAGATATTTTATAAAGAAAAAAAAAATTATAACATACCTTAATCTTGTCCTGGCATTGCTGGCAACTTGCGTTACAAAAAATTTGCCGTGGGACAGAAATGACGTGGCTTCAGTCAACAAAAGCATGGAATAGTGTATGCGGTCAATTTAGTCAACAAAGCCACTGGGTTTGATGGGATCCAGCTGGTAAAAGTGAGGGCCCCAACTCCCAAGTCGATTCGAGCGCAGGTGGGCAGGGCAAGATGGGAAACATCAGGAGGTGATCGGTGTCGCTGATGTGTCAGCGTGGGTCCTACAGTACAAATTGAAAGATTACATTTTACATATTAATTTTTTGTTAATTAAATAATTAATCGGTTATTTTTTGGAGGGGGATTTTTATCCTCATTCTGTCCTAAATTCCTAATGCAATTGCCACGCCAGCCGCAAGCATCTCCAACGACTCTTCATGTCTTGTTCGCTCTTCTTTTTTTTCTTTGTTTTAAGGGATGAAAGAGCCAACTACTCTCCTTCCCGAGTCACTGAGTGAGCTCGCTCCTATATGGACGTGAGTCAAAAAATTTGTTCGAAGAAAATAGATTTAACCTTGTTTAAGTGACATGTTAAATCATTTCACATTCACGTTACATCAAAACCAAATATAAACAAATATCAAACTTATTGACAGATTCAAAGATGATTAATACATGGGAATTGCTTTATTTTTAGCCGTAACATTTTCAGCGGAACTTGATTTTGTTAGGCTTTAGACTCATTACCCTCCAAGGAAATTCCTCAATTGATGTAAATCTTTTTCATAGTCTTTCAAGCTAGTAAGGAACTAAGTTTATATAGAGTTATCTTGTTAGTACTTCTGATTTTCATCATGGGCCACAATCACCTGCTTCGTTGGTTGTATTCTTGTTAGACTTTCACTTTCGAGGTCTCCCTTCGAAGCAGTAAGGTGTTAGTTGTCTGTCTAAATTTTTACGTTGATTTGCTTGTATTTATTATTTTTATTTTTTTGCTGTTGTAATGTTTGGTAACTACAGTTCGATTCTTCTGTTGTGCTTCACAATGATTAATACTTGTACAAATAAAAAAATTTGCAACTCAACCATGTGTATTGAGATTTTTTTTTTTGAAAAAAAAAAAAAAAAAAAAACTATATTTACCATCCCCTGACTACCAACAAATTTGCAACGTCCTCATAATTTTTTAATTTTTGCAATGTTCCTTCAATTTATCAATGAAGTTGCAATGTCATCCTTTTGTAATCCAAGATAACAAAAATACTATTAATAAAAAAAAATTAGAAAAAATAAATGCAAGAAAAAGAGTTTTTTTTTTTCTAATTTTTTTTTTATTAGAGTTTTTTTTTTTGTTATTTTGGACTTAAAAGGAGGACATTGCAAATTCAAAGGTACTTTTGGGGAACATTGCAAAAATTAAAAAACTGAGAGAGACATTACCAATTTGTTAGTAATTAGAGGAATAAAGATATGTTTTCCTTAAAAAAAAAAAAAAAAAAAAAAAAAAAAAATCAACTTAATTTATTCTTTCTTTTGAAACACCCTTGTGGCCTTTGTTTTAACTTTGAAGGACAGCTACCAGTCATTGGAAGTAACGGTACGTTGAATTCACATTCAACTCGCATTGTTGCTTGCACCGACAAAATCTAATGCAAATCCTTCTCCGACCAAAGAAAAAGTGCCAAAATCTGTAACCTTTAAACACAGTTTAACGAACAAAAATATAGACAACTCCTGATTTTAGGTTGTTTAAATTTTATAAAAATTCGGACAGTTTTAAAGAAAAGGGTGTTGTTGGATCCTCAATTTTTTCAAAGTATAGGTGGGTTATCCAGCCTCCTCTCTCTTAAACTACTGCTCTAAATTTACCTAAGCACTTCCAACGAATCTTTGGCTTTTGGTATAACCACAATCAACAGAAGGATTTGCAGAGAATAAAAGCATGACATGCTTTGTATTTGTAAAGCAAACATTCGGTTGGTTCCCCTTTATACACACACCTTTACAGTATTATTATTATTATTATTTTTTTAATTGATAAGAAAGAAAAGGTTACAAGGGATACTAAAAGTGAAAATCTAGACACAACTAGTGCTTTGATTTCTGGTTAAATTAATTATATATTGTTGAAGTAATCAATGGCGTCGATCAATCTCTATTAAAAAAATAAATAAAAATGAAATGAATGATTGAATATGAGATTAAATTATTATTTCTAGCATTAATCTAATTAGTGTGGTGGATTTAACTTTATAAACTCCATCAATTGGACTTGTGCAAACCATCACCTATCCTAACATGCTAAAACATTTATGGGCATGCCCAAGATGCCACTCTAATTTAATTAAATCCACAGGCATGGGAAGTGCTAGCAATCCGCTTTATTCTATTCGGGTGTTGTTAGGAGTGCTGCAATTTTTATTATAAATTGATGTGATATTAATTACGTCAGTCATTAAACAACTAAATTTTTCTGTCAAATTTTGTTTTGCTTAATTGTCACCCATCACGTGAGTTTGTAAGGAGATTAATCAAAGTTTTGTGCCCAAAGATTTTCCTATTTTAAATGCAAAACTGAGTGGCATAATATGATTTCATTGATTTCTTGGTGAACTATGGGTTGTCACCACATGGGTTCTGTCCCCTAACATAATATTATTGTATGTGCTAGAGATGTAAAAATAGTAAGAGGACACATTATTGGACAACATAAATAATAAAAATACTTTTCTTTCTCTTTCTGTTATTTGAGATGAATCTGCACTATTAAATTAGTAGGAAATTGGTAGGAAAGTATGGCTTAACCAATGAAACAACTCAAAATTTGAAAAAAAAAGAAAAAAAAAAAAAGCAATTACTTTTGTCTTAACCATTTTTCTAGGAGTAGTGATAGGCAGGGGCAAAACAGTCGGCCCCTGCCCGTCACTTTTCATTTAAATATAATATTTTTAATCAAAAACAGTTTCTGATGTCACATCAGAAACTATTTTTTATTAAAAAAATTATTTTTTTATTATAAAAGTCTGCTGGGGGACGGTAAAACGTCCCCCAAGTATACAAGCACCTACCCAGAATTGAGGGAACAGCAAAAGACAAAAGTAATTATTATTATTATTATTATTATTATTGTTTTGAAAAGTGACGGGCAGGGACCGGCTGTTTTGCCCCTGCCTGTCACTACTCTCTGGGTAGTAGGTTTGGGTCACGACCAAGCCGAAAGCTACATGATGTGGTCACAATGGTCAGTTGCTCGTCAAGGTGAGTTTTTGAAAAAAAAAAAAAAAGGAGAATGTTGAAGTGGAATTTAATTATATGCAATACATTTTATTTTGACAGTTCATTTAAGTTTGTCAAAAGTTAGGAGTTTAAAATAAAAATAAATAAATAAATTTAGACCTCTAATTCAGATTGAGATTCCGTGTAATATTTCTTATTTGAGCCGTTTATTTTAAATGAACGGCCTGAATTGTGACAACAAATAATAATAATAATAAAAATAGTGATTTGAATGGGTGTTTCAGGTTGGCACGAACCAACTTAACTCCTTCGCCACACGAGTGGTTCTCCCTCCCTCCAAAATGGCCGGTCTACTTTAGTTAAAGAAGGTGGTTTGACCACTCTCTATAGCCGGTTAGGAGTGGTTTAGCCGCCTCACCAGCCACTCATTTGTTTTATTTATTATTGCAATTTGAGTTATTCATTTAAAATGATTGATCTCAATCTCTTTTACTCTATTATAGCAATCTAAAATGATGCTCATTTTTTGTAGTTGTTCAAGTCTCACTCTAGAAATGAGAAAGAACCATCGTGGAGTAGGTGTACATAAGCATCATGAAGTAGGTGTTGTAGATTCAAACTCATATATAGATTGTCTCCATGTTTATCTCCCCAACATCAAAGCATTAGAGACAATCTCATAATGTTTTTTTTTTTTTAAAAAATAAAAAAAAAATATAAAATTCTACTGGTATTATCTTCACCGTCGCTTCTCTCTTTTATTTTATTTCTTTTGGTTGGCATCTCCATCGTCACCAAAATGCATGTTGGAGAAAATGAGTCCAAAGAAATTAGGGCACCATGAAAACAACCCAATAACTTAATCATAATCAATGGAGCTCAACAATCCGATGTGTACATCTGAGAAGTGATCCACTCATTTTGGTCGGAACAAAGAAAATCTGGTCACATGAATTTCTTTTTCTGGTTTCTTATCAAGCAGATGGAAAAATAGGACCCGGGTATCATCCGAACACTATTAGATTGTTCTAATATTAATTAAATGATTAAATTTATTATTTTTATTAGCTTAAGGTATGTTTGGTACATGAAAATGATGATTATCTAAAAATATGAATGGGTATTACTGGGAAGAGAAATGTTAGAGGTACTAAATCTTTTACTAAGAGATGGATACTAAGATGATGTGGAGCTTATTCATCGGAGATGATAAAAACAATTAATAAAAAGAAATGTTACAGGTACCAATAAATAAGTTCCACATTATCTTAGTATTTATCTCTTAATAAAAAAATTAATGCATCTAGCATTTCTCTCCTAGGAATACAAGAAGCTGGAATGAAATTACAATCCATATTCATTCGTTTGGTGACAATACAGGAACAACAAAAAAATTTCACTGGAATCAAATCAATTTTCCTAAAATACTGTAGGATTTTTTTTTTTTTAAATATTTTCTCATTTTAGGAGAATATATATTCAATGGGAATAACTAATTATCAATAATGGTGTGTAACCAAATAACGAAAATGACTATTCTTATGAAATAGTCATTCAATTCGGTTAATTTCTACGTACCAAATGTAGCCTTAAATTTTTGAAATAAATAATGATTTAACATAGTTTTAAAATGGTAATCTTGAGTTATCTTCATGATTCACCTCCGATTTAAATTAAATATTTTACATTTTAGACATTACTTATTACCCGATGTTATCCATTACATAAGAAAATAGTTTCTTCTCCTTATGGCACTTGAGATGTAGATGGGTATATTTGGTTTGGCTCGCATACATGATGCATGTCACAACCAGTTAGAAATTACATTGTGTGGGCCTTATAGCAGGCTGCTCATCTAGAACTGAACTTGGATCATATACTCTCTATAAGCAATCTGGAATGATCCTCATCTGTGTAATTTGTTCATGTCTTCAGCTGGTGCTAAGATATAATCATCACGGAATAGATGCTTTGAATTCAAATATATATATATATATATTATATATATATATATATATATATGTGTGTGTTGGTGATCTGAAATACCAACTAGCCTATTGAGTTAAGTAACATCAACCTAGGACTTTGCTAAGAACATCAATAACGAATACTTCAGTAGGCCTGGGAGATTAATCATTAAAGCATTTTGCCTGCACTACACTTGTGTTACAATCAAATCCCATCTCACCTAAAACACTCTTATCGTTTGTTTTTTCCCTTTTCCCAAAACGGTTATCGCTATGTTTATTAATGATATTATTTATTTATTTATTTTCAAATTGAAGACATTAACAAATAACATAAAACACAAAAATTGTTTTTACTTTTATGTCACATCAAAACACTTTCTTTTTTTTTAAAAAAAAAAAGTTAATAATAATAATAATAATAAAATTCCCAAATTGTGAATTGTTTCAAACTTGGAAAGCACACATGGACTCCTTTGTAAAGCAATATTTTGCAATAATAATGGTCAACACACAAGAATCCTATTGGCCTAAAAAAAAAAACACGAGAATCCTGCAAGATACCAGTCTCCAATGATTTCTTTATTGATATGATTTTCTTATTAATTTGTCTTCCTTGTATTTCACACTTTCTCTTGTAAGCTATCATAAACTCTAAATAATGAGAAATGCTATTTCTCCATCTCTCATACATCTCCATTTATTTTAATTTACTTCAAATAAATCATTGGATCATGTAGATCCTACAAATTTAATGATTAATTTGAAAAGAAAAGAAAAGAAAATGGATGAGAGATGAAGAAATAGCAGGTCTCCTAAATAATGCACAAATGATTTTGGTATCAAAACCGAAAACTTTCAGGGTATTAGTTTAATGAGTTCTTGGGTTAAGCATTTGATCATTGACCATTGGAGAATTACCACAGCTGGTAGTTTTGCCCCCATGGCTCGGACGATTGCTTTGAATATGTAGTGGATAAATACTATAGGTAGACCCACTCAAGCATCCCACTACATTGAAGATAATTACACAAGCCCACTACATGGAAAATAAATTCATCTCTATGTAGTTTCCTATAAAAAGAGGTACACACCCCGAGATGAGGGACCTCTCTCTCTCTCCCTCTAAATTAATCTCTATGAATGCAATCTCTCTCTCTTTCAGAAGCAGCTTGAGAAGCTAAGATAACATACTTCACCTACCCCCATACCCTGCTAAGCCTAGTACGAGCATCCAACAGAACTTAGTCAGCCTTTTACTTGGTGGCTTTTAGCAATCAATCACCATATGTAACGATGTAAAGAAACTAAAAGAAGAGAGATACTCTCCGCAGCTATTATTGAAATGATGACCAGTTAAACAAGATAACAAACATGCTGATAGAAGGAAGGTGCAAGAAGAACAGAGCAACAGAATAATTAAGAACTCTATGACATGCAAACTTTTCTCCCTGTTATCAAAATCATTAAGAAAGATACTCTCCATAACTTGGCATAGCACATTTTTCAACACAATGCCCATGTTCTCAAAATGTTCCACCAAATGTATATAAATGACATGATTCATGAATTAACTAAAGAAAAATGAGAAAAACACAACGGGGTAGCTAAAAAAGGAGTAATGCTACATGTCATACCCATGTCCCTCTTGTGTCCCTCTAAAAATGAGGTGGCTTTTAAAATCACCATTGAACTTGTGATTGATCAAAATTGAACAATTTTGATCACATGGTGATTTTAAAAGCCACCTCATTTTTAGAGGGACACAAGAGGGACATGGGTATGACGTTTAGAATTACTCTATTATAAAGGGGCTGTTGTACAAAAAAAGGGACGATCGTACAACAGTTTACGAGTTTCTGCATTATAATGTTTTTTTAGGATGAATAAATTGCATAATGTTCAATACAAGTAATGAACGATTTTCATCTTTTCTTGGATATAATATATTTTTCACTACAATGGACTTTAGATTGATTTCAGAAGAAAAGTCACCGAAAAAAGAGAGTCACTATAGCGTTCTTCCATATGTTCACACAAAATCACACCAACAAAATGTAGCCTCCAAAACGATGAAACAAAATTGGAGACCCAGATAATTATAGTTCCGACCAATAGATTCACAGACATATATAGCCTGAGCCAATATCCAAAATCCAGATGGAATTGGATTGTCAAATTTTTTATAGCACTCATCTCATTGTCCACAGGTTAAAGTCAAAATAAATGAAAATAAGGCGATTCCGATTCTAATTTGTCAAATTCATTGGAACACCCTTGTTTGTAATCTGTGTCTTAGATTGCCACAATTTTGAACCATAATGTCCTCTATGATAAAAAAATTATAAACTAGAACCACATCAGTACTTCATCTATTCAATTGACTAATAACTATAGAACTCCAATGCAAAATGGCATCCATCCAACATTGACATGGAGCACGCAATCTTTTTTTTTGATAAGTGACATGGAGCACACAATCTCAAAACGAGAATCTGGAGAAACCAGTTTTTTCACAACCTCAATAAATAACATCATAATGACTTCCCCCATCCCATGACATCTCACCTTTCAAGTTAAGTATACTCTCACGGATGACCAAAATTTCAAATTTCTACTCTTCTAAAGAGAACATCACTGCTTACCGGAAGTTCCTCTAATACTTTCCCCTATTGGTCTCCATTGTTAGTCCTAACAGTTCAATGTGGTGATGCTTAATATTCTTCACCTGAAACTGCTTAAAGAGCATGGGACCACAAATTGAGAAATTGACATCAAAAGGCTTGCATCAATACTCCTAGTGAAACATGTTTTTCCTTAGAGATTGAACCCTACGATCAGGTAGTCTGTTCTCATAATGCTACATCACCAGATCCCCATGCCACCTTTGATTTGACAGATGCCCCAAAAAAGACAAGATAAATACCGCCCAAACTAAACATAAAAAGATATGGGTTTTAGCATAAAATCATAATCTACTGATGATTAAAGATTGTTTTTAAAATTAATCCACCAAACATTATATAAGAAAGGTAAGTCAACAAGTATTTGTACTTATCAAAAAACAAAAGAAGTCAACAAGTATTGCAAGGAGCTTGCAAGAATGCATTCTCATGGTGGAATCTTATCATGCTCAAAATGCTTCCTAATACATTTGTTTAATTTTAGGTCCACCTTTTCCTAAGAATTTGACACAATATACTTGAACCGACTAGTGCAAGGTTGTGCTGTAAACCTTGTATCTGGCCCCATATATCCAAATGGATCCAAGTGAAAACAAAAGGTAAATTCATATCAGCACCAAAACAATTAAACCTCGAATGCATGCTCAAGATGGCAACAAGGATAAAACAGTACCCATTAACCAGCAATTCATGGCAACAAACCAATCAAGAGTGGGACTATTAATTCCAATTGCTACTATAATATCGGGTGCCTATTGTAAAATCCCCAAATTCTAACAACAAAAACTAGGCCTACATGTTATAGAACATATATGTATGTTGAGAGTGTATAAATTGAAACTATCTTTGATGTTGTGTAAAATGTACACAAACTAATATAACTGTATGCACAAGCTCACTTCAAAAACAAAATCGGCCCTGTGCACATCCTATGGCACATTCAATAACAGACAAAAGAGCAAGAGTAAAAACTATCGCAGCAGTGCCCGATCAGCCCAATTAGGGGTGATGCCCCATGTTTTCCACAATTAGGGGTGTCAAACAACTCAAACTAACGATTATATAGTATAAGAAAAATCCGCCAAACAAGACAAATGGGTCTCACTCATCATCTCATTTCTATTATGCTACTCGCCCCAATTAAAATTCCAATCACCATAAGTTCACCCATACCAGAATGAAAACATTGCCACAATTCATATTATAGAAATCATTCGCCGAGACTAAAAGGTAGCCATTCACAAAGTTCCAACTTAAAAAAGAATCATAATAAAACTGAACTAATTGAAGCTCAAAGTCTTCAAATTCAACAACAAAGGTACCAAAAGCATCTAAAATTAAACCCAGTTCCTCATCAAAGCATTGATATTCGAAAAAAGGAAATTTATTGTACACTAACTGATGAGACATGATTCAAGTCAAAATATCCAAAAAAAAAAAAAAACCAGTAAATACGCATTAATAATGCTTTAGAGAAAGATCGAAATTTAACCGTAAAAGTCAAAACAACCTTATTTCACTTACATACCATCATATGAACAACCACAGAAAGAGCAGAGCTCCCGTTCCTTCCCAACCCCAGTACTTAAAACCAAAACCCATATCGTCATCATCGTCGCCATTATCATTAGCATCAAAATCAGAGAAGAAAAAAAGAAGAAGCATGTGTGGATCCGAATTGACCGTACCACCCAGAAGATCGGAGACTCAGTCGGATTCAGAGGATTCGGAAGAGGAGGAGGCCTCGAGCTGGAGGCGCTCGAGGGCCTTCTGGTGAGCCCAGGTCTCGATGGTGAGATCGGGCTTGGCGTTGAGGCCGACGCCGAGGATGACGATGGTGAGGAAGCTGGTAATGTAGCAGGGAAGCTCCCAGTCCTCCCACTTGCGCGACTGCCCCGGTGGCAGTGGCGTTCGGTTGAAGAGGTATCCCTTCGGCCGCTCCTCGTGCCCGGGGCTCGTCCACCGGCTCGATCCTGTCGTGGATGCGCCGCCACGGGTACGCAGGGATCCCACCAGGCGCTGGCGGAGCATGCTGGAGGCGCTGCTGATAGGCATGCTTGGTTGGTGTTTTTTTGGCCTCCTAGGTTTTGCTTGAGGACCGACGGACTCCCACAAATGGAGAGGCACAACGAGAGAGAGTGAGGAGTGTTGTGGGCCTGTGGCTTTGTTTAGGTTTAGGGAAAATACATTTTGACCCTCACTAATACCACTTTTTCCACTTCCACCCCCAAACTTACCAAATTTTCATTTTAATGCCTCAAACGAGTCAAACTACCCTGAATCCCCTACACTTAAATTCTTAATTGTCCTAATTTCGTTGAAATTCTTGTAAGGTCCGCTTTTTCTGGGCACCCATTCCTGAAAGATAGATTCTATAATCTTCTTATCTTCTTCTCTTGAGCCGGATTAGGTAGCCTATGTGACCACTTCTCTATGTTTCTTCTCAAAATACCCTCAGTTTTACTTAAAAAAACCTAAATTAAAAAACATTTTCTAAATTAAAATTTAAAAAAATACCAAAATAAAACTAAAATAAAATAAATAAACAAAACTGAAAATAAATAAAAGTAATCTTTTTTTTAATAAAAAAAAAATAATTACACTAAACAAAAAATCACAATAAAAGAAAAAGTTAAAGGTTGGTCGTTGGCTCCCCCAAATGACAATGGCCTGGCCCAACCACCTCACAAATTGAAAAATAAAAAATATAAGGGATGACCAAATCTTCCCTACATAACCGAAGTAATGTTAGAAGTCTACTTATGTTCCTCCCATGATAATGTGGCTTTTAAAATCATCATGGTTCGGCCACTGTTGTATTTTTTTTTTTTTAGTAATTTTAATTTGTTTTCAATTTTTTTTTAATTTCTTACTAAAAATTATAATGGGGGCAGTTATAATATTTTCATAAGAATAATTTTTGGGAATAATCTCACTCTCACCGGCCCATCTTAAAAGGATCGGATCTCAAGGCTGGCACCAGCCTGTGAAGAATTGTAGGCATCAAGCCAAGACAATAAGATTCTTGAATAGTCCTATTTCGGTAGATAGACATCCAAACTAGCTGTTCCTAGTAAAGGCTATTTTCGGGAACAATTGCAAGCGACTCATATAGAGGGAGTTCCGAGAATTGACATGTCTCAGGACCAAGATTCAAATTCTCCAGCCAAGGCTTAGGACAAACATGCCCTAGGAATTAAGGTATCCATCTCATCACAGAAGATGTCAAGGATGTCCGCTCTTGATCCACATCAGGATATGGTCGAGTCTCAACCCCTAAATTTTTAAGACTAGGTCTCATCCCATGAAATTCGGATTATAACCCTACTCCAAGTCGAATTGGGGTATGAGTCACAATCCGGGTCCAATTAGAACTCCTTGAAGAATTCGATTTATAGCCCTACTAGTTTAATTGAGATAGGAATCCTAGTCCAAATCTAATCCTTGAAAATCCAAGATCAAATCTTACTACAAGACGAATTGGAAAAGAATCCCAATCCAAGTCTAATAAGGGATCCAAGTCCAAATCAAACTTTGACAACACTCCTATGTTAAGTTGGAGTAGAAAATTTAATTTAGGTTTGACTCCATCTCTTACGCTATAAATATGACCTTATACTAGGTTTGAACGATAAACCGATTATTTTATGCATCCGTGGTATTCACACAGTACTGAAAATGTTCTAACAAAAATAAGATATTTTGAAAAAAGAGACACTAAAGTGGTCACGTAACGTACACAAGACTACTTTTCTATTCACTTTAAGGATTCTCACTATCTTTTTGACACGGAGCGATAGTTTGTGGCATTTATATGTCACTTTTAAAGTTGAAAAATGAACCACATCCAAATTTTTTTTCTCTAAAAGCTGGTTTTCAAGTGAATTGTCACCATCTCATGGGATGGTGACACATATTTCAAAATAATAGATCTCATGAGATGGTAGCACATCACTTGGAAACTAATTTTGAGGAAAAAATAATAATAATAATAATTTGAGATGTGTAGCATTTAAAATGATGATAGTTAAGGGGTAAAATATATTTTCTCCTTTTGTTTTTGTGAGGTAAGAGTGCGTTGAAGTGGGGTTGGTTTTGGCCACCAAGAATACTTATTTGAGAAGGGCTTTTGGGTTTTGTTCTCTGAAAACCAATTTCCAGTACCAGATACTCTTACCATCATGAGCTTCTTCTAATGTACAATCGTTGAGGAATGGGCCTAGTTAAAGATTTATCATGTCAGGGTAGTTTGACAGATTTATCATGTCAGGTCTATATCTTAAGAGCTGTATATTTCATGCAAATTTCTCACTATCCCAAGACAAAAATATTTTAATTTAAATTAGATTACAAAGCTATATAATTTCCTCTAAAAAAAAATAAAAATAGATAGCCTACTTCATGGCGTAAGTAACAATTAACCCATCTTATTCTCAGTCTGCCCAGATTGGTAATGAGATATTACAGCCAAGAGATTATAATCTGTACTCTTGACTGCTCTGAAATAATGTCAGTAAAGAAGTGTATATCCTGCCTTTTTCTTTTATCTCCAATCATAAAGAATTCTATATGGAGGCGGTTCAAAGATAACCTCAACAAGACTCAAGAGAAACCATAGGTGGTTCCTTGTCTTCCAAGTAATTTTTCATGTCAGAATCCAATCTAGATCCATCTTTATGTCCATGCGTACATAGTTTCTCAATTTTCTATAAATGCAGCATGACCTTTTTTTCTTTTTCTTTTCTTCCAGACAATGGCTGTTTGTTCATCTCATCCTTCATCTAAGAATCATATTACTTCTCTTTTTAAAACAGAGAGTAATATTTGAGGATCCCTATTCCATCATCGAAGGGGTCGTTGGATTGCTTCCCATCAAGAATCTTCAATACTCACCACTCACCAGTAATCTCCACAAGAACAAATCCCTCCAACGATTTTATGAAACCGCTTTTTGTCCCTCAAAGACACTTCTCTCCCATTAATCTTTGAGACAAATTTTGCAAAATTATGGCAATCAACACAAATCCTGAGGTTTTTAATGATGCGAACTGGCATTCCTTTAGGTGTAGCAATCAGCCCAAAGGCCAAAGCCAGTTTTTCACTGTGGCCTAGGAGTAACTTTTCCTTCTGCTCCTCATCAACATCATATAAAACACAACTCAAATCAGGAACATAGCCAGCTTCCTTAAACTTGACTGATAACTCCCTTACCTTCGCAAACACCTCTTCCCTTCTGGGATGGGATCGATCACTTGCGTGAAAAGTATGAAGGATTTGATCGAGCTCCATCCAGCTTCTTCCTGGCTCCTTTTTGACAGCCTTCTCCTTCATTAACTCCCTTAAAGTTCTTACATCTTCCCATCTCCCAGCAGAAGCATATAAATTGGAAAGAATGACATAATTCCCAGCATTTTCAGGCTCAATTTCTAAAAGCCGACGACCCACAGACTCCCCAATCTCAACATTCGAGTGAACCCTACAAGCACCTAAAAGCGAACCCCATATAGCAGCCGTTGGCTCAAAAGGCATCTTTTCTATAAAGTTAAAAGCCTCTTCTAATTGGCCTGCACGCCCAAGCAAATCAACAACACACCCATAATGCTCAATCTCTGGCTCAACCCCAATTTTCTCATTTGCCATCTCATAGAAAACATCCATTCCCTTTTCTTCCAGCCCTCCATGGCTACAACCTGATAAAACAGCCAAGATAGTGACACTGTCAGGTTTGACTTTATTTTCATCTCTCATCAATCTGAAAAGCTCAACCACCTCTCTTCCCATTCCATGCTTGCTATATGCCACGAGCATTGCATTCCATGAGATAGCAGTTCTCTCAGGCATACTATCAAAGATCCTTCTTGAGTAGGTAAGACTTCCACATTTTGAGTACATATCGATCAGAGAGTTCTGAAGAACAACATATGAGGGCAGTTCAGAACGAAGAACATGGCTGTGAACTTGCTTGCCATGGTCTAAAGCAGCAAGCCCAGATAATGCAGTTAAAACACTGGCATAAGTGACATAATTTGAACTCATTCCTTCCATCTGCAACCTGCGGAAAGCTGAGTGCCTCTTCATCAAGGCCAAGTTGGGCATAGCCTGAGATAATAGCAGTACAAGAAACAACATCCCTTTCCGGCAAGCTTTCAAAAACACCGCGAGCTTCATGAATTCTACCAGCTTTGGCATACATGTCAAGAAGTGAGCTTCCAACATATATATGGGATTCAAAACTTGTTTTGATTATGAAAGAGTGGACTTGCCTTCCCAGGTTAAGCCCATTTGAACCTATACAAGAAGTAAGCACAGTAGCAAGGTGAACTCATTAGGCTCTGTACCTGCAAGAATTTTGCCTTAGTACATGAGGGGGGGAAAAGAGAAGAAAGAACAAGTTGCTAATCTACTGTAATAGCTGGAGCTAAGCTGCAGAAAACAGAAAAGAAAAATCCACCTTGCCATCTAACAACCAATTAGGGGATTTCAGGCATGATGAAATTCTTTTGACGTTTCACACTATATAAAATCCCATGTGCTCATTTTAATATAGGGAGAACTTGTTCTTTCGTACATAAAGAGAATCATATTATCATCTTCAAACATTTCTCATTTACTCACATTTGAGTTTGAGCCTTCAAAAGCTTTGGAATCTGAATTATTGTACATTCTATGTAAAGACCCCCTATATATTTATAAGTCCAATTACGATAAGGAATGTCGCAATAAACCTCCCGCTTCAAATCTTCTTGAAACTAAAGTTTATCCCAGTCAGTTATCTCACCCCCTATTGCTTGCAGGCATGGGTATAAACATACGAAAAAAGAGATGCTAAGCCAAATTGAAATAGAAAGATACGTCAAATGCTTCCACAGTTCCACACTAATTTCAAAGTTTGAACAGTACCAAATACACCCAATCGCATACATTGGGCATGAAATTTCAAAAGTACCTGATCTCAACATCTGTACAAAGAGATTCAAGGCCTCGGAGGAATGACCCCTCTGACAATAAGCCGTAATCAAGGCTGTCCACGACACCACGTTCCGTTCAGGCATTTCATCGAGTACTCTCTGCGCATCACCCAAAGACTCACACTTGGTATAGAATACAATCAACCTGGTCCTGAGGTAAACAGGAGGGAGATAACAGGTTTTGATCATGTGGGCCTGGACCCTTTGGCCTCCTCTGATGGCCCTTTGCTTCACGCACTCGTTTAAGAGCGTGTCGTAGCCGTCGAACCCCATTTCAGGGCCTTGAAGGGCCATCTCTAGAAGGGCTTCTCTTAGTTGTCCGTTGGAGCAGAGAGATTTCAAATATAGTGAGCTTGGCGGGAAGGAGGAAAGGGAAAGTTGGCGGGTACATGGGTTAGAGATGGAAGAAAATGAGACATGTTTGGGATGATGGAAAAAGCAATTGATTTTCCGAAGCATATTTTGGAATCGATGTAATGGTCAAGTAGTATGCACATTCAGCCGGGTCCATCCAATATATGGACTAATATGTGCCAAATTATTGTATTATTTGGTGACACAAAGCTTTGGGAAAAGAATACACCCTTAGACCAAAATTGCAAAGTCACCTCAAACTTTCAAATTAAAAAATTGCATGTACCCATTTGATCCTATATAAAGATAATAATATCCTTAATATTTTTTTTAAAAAAAAAAAAAAAAGACAAATACCTTTGTAAATTTGAAGAAAAAAATAAACTTACGGGTGACGAAACAACCCATGGCCACTGCCGTGTGTCACCTGATTTTTTATTTATGTATTTTTGGTATTTTTTGTAGTTCTTGTATTTTATTTTATTTTTGTCTTTTTTTTTTTTTAGGATATTTTTGTTATTTTGGTACAAATGGGGTCAATTATAATTTTCTAGTAGTTTGAGAGGATATTACAAATTGCTTAATAATTTGAAAAGGATATGTACACTATTCCTCGAAATTTTCTTCCAAATTCAATATATTAAACTGGCATGTGTATAAAAATACACCCGAGCTATTTTTGAAACTTTGTCCTTATTTGGTGCCAATGGGCAAATAAGATTTCATATTGCTGCTCATTTCCAAACGTAGTAAAACACATGAGGAAAAAGTTATCACTTATTTTGCCTCAAGATTCACAGAAAACATTGGGTATTCTTTATTTATCATACATCTTAGAGTTGATCCTACAAGTCATTTTCAATAAAGATGTGCACCCCCCATTGGAACATTTTCGTGGAAAAAATACTCATCCAGCTCCATTCTTTCCCATCAAAAGAATACAGTAAGCAAATATAGGCTCTTTACTGTCTGTACAAACCTGAACGAAAATTAAACAAAGAAATGTTATTCACAGTCGAAGGCCTGAAATCAAGAGGAGTATTCCAACGCCGTGATCGGTCGTCGGACCATCTCATGTTAACATTTTCGACCTCCAAACCTTCAATGTGTTCCATGATGATCCCAGCGGTGCTGTGATGAACAAGTCCCTGGCATCCTGGTCTGTAATCTATCAATCCATCAGCATATTTTGTCCATCTTCTGTAAGTGAAGTTCACATTTGTGAATCTCAGATTGCTTAGTAGCCCATGTTTAGAACCCGACAAGAAGACACCATTTTCAGAAGTTGCCGTGATGTTTATGAAAACTAGATTAGAGATTGAACCCTCCTTTGAAGTAGTGTCTCTTGGGCAGGTTGTCACATATATAGGCTCCGCTCTTCCCCACCATGATGGATCATAGTATCTTGTGCTTATATTTATATTTGAGAAGGTAATGTCGCTTACATTTCCTGCACAAGGCATGTTTGTGTTACAATCTGTCTGTCTCTAGAGTCTTTTGTTGAGCAGTATTTTAGTGGGTCGCAAGCATTTCAGTTTAGTAAAGTTTAGTAGTTGTCAAATAAGATTATCCCCCGAGATGTTACAAGTAGGAATCATTGATTGTAAGTTGTTTTATATTTTGAGTTTTGTTGTTGATGGATGCAAGTCTATTTAAACAGTGATTTGAATATAGATTGCAGAGAAAGTAGTATATTTCCAAACTCTTGGTTTGAATGAGGTTTAGGTTCCCTCTAAGAACCTATCCTAATTTATAATTTATCCGTTACAAGCTTGCTACTCAAGTTTGTAACAGTTTGATAATCCAACAATATTGGGGGGGGGGGACTGTAAAACCAATAGTGCAACAAAAGCTCTAAAGAATGCAAGGAAAGCAAGAGTAATTTACCTCCATCACGTATCTGCAATGCCAGCCCTCTGTGGGACTCTACAATTGCGATATTGTCAAAAACCAGACCCTTGAAATCGAACAAGCTAGCACTACCAAGTTTGATTGCTGAAGATTTTGTTCGAATCCAACAGTCGGTCGCTGTCAAGTTATAAAGGGGGGAAGTGTATGTCTTTGGACAGATAGCATCGTCTCCTGTATCGATGTGGCACCTTGTAATGACTGTATTATTTGAATCCTCTATATCCATTCCATCATTGTTAGGTGTATTAAAGTTCCCATAAATTGAAACGTCATGAATAGACGTGTTTTCACACCTTACTACGTGCAAGCTGCAATCATGCATGCAATCTGCTCATCAGTTCAGATACATGGATGTAATTAAGAATGATTCAGTATTAAAACACAGCGCTTGACCAGTGAATCATAGTCGATCAATCCAATTCAACTATACTAGCCATTTGCAAGAAAAAATGCGTGGAATAGGAAGATGGATGACTCAGACAAAAATCATGCCAATCATAATCAACATGACAACAAATCCAACACCATGTGGCCAGCTAAATTAGTGACTCAATGAAATGAAACTTTTTTAGAGCATTCTCATCCGGTTAGTCAAATGTTATTTTGGCTAAACAAGATGCTAAAACGGAAAGCAAAAGGAGATGTAACTAGCTCAGCAATTTTGAGATGTATTTGGTGAGCTGCTACAATGCTCACCAAATGTAAAAACAGAGCATTATTTAATCTCTGCCCTCTCAATAAAGAATAAAAAAAAATCTTTAGAGAGAATATTTAAACAGAATAGTGAAAGTTAATAGCTAAAATAGAGAGTGAAATGAAAGTACTTTGAAAAGGTGAGTAATTAAAATAGAAATTAGTGATTTTTTAGCTAAAATGAAGAGAAATGCTCTAATATGAGCTTTGACATTGGTGATCGGAAGGACCGACCAAGATTTACTTGAAAAAAATAACCTGACTTCTCCAGCTTACTCTAGTAGATCATCTCCCAGTCTCTAAAATAGAGAGTGGATTCACCAACCGACAGCCCCTTGATTACCAGTTGCTTGCCCTATGGGTATATGGTAAGGAAACCATAAGGTGAAAGATGTCCCCTCATTAATGGCATTGCCTATTTGGACGTGGTCCTATAAAGGGAGGATTAAGCCTATAAGGGAAGAACTTGTTGGAGCATCTTCTAAAGGAAAGTTATTCATGCAAATATCCCGTATTCCATATCGAACCCTTGACCTCCAATCCTTGCTATATCAAACCTATTTGCCATAACGACGGATGACAGTCCTTTAAGTAAAGGTGATGAACCCTATTGTAAGGTATGCACCATTTCCCCTCTCATTCTCTTGCCTCTCAGTTCTCTTCAAAAACACCCTACCAATTTAGGCATCGGAGGGTCCTCCACCAGTACCTCCGGTGAGTCACCCGTATTTGTTTCTTGTCTTTACAAGTATTTTTGACAGGACTATTGGCGTGCGGTCAACTACACGAACAAATGAGATGTCTTTACACCATTAAGACGTGTTATTTCAGTTGTAATATAACCAGGGGATCTTTCAATTACCTGTTGTCATCAAAACAGAATTTAAATGGGAACTGATCATTGTAGGAATCCTGAAATTGCATGACCCAGGTACGCACAATGAGAACCCAACTAAATCATTTATCAAGAAAGGGAAAAAGAAGCATTCTCGCCAATCTATTTTCTGGACCTGCAAAATTCCTGATCAGTGCATGTCCCATCCATTACTTGGATGAAAACATTTCGTATATGAACAGCTACACCAAAGACACAATTTACTAAGCGTACTCAGTCCAACTATTTTGGACCAAGGAACTCATGGGGTGTAACTAATACTTATCTTCACCTGAACTAAAATCTGAATACCAAATGCCACTCAAAGTGAATGCAATAATATTTTCTTAAACTATAATTTACATCTTTGAAAGGTTAAAAGGTTTCAATTTCATCCTGGAATTTTTAATTCTAAACAACGTGTTCTTTCATCAGTAAAATTAATAATGTCGTTGCAAAAATTGATAATGTGACTAACATTCAAACAAGCCAAGGCATCAATTTTTGGCATAGCATGATAATCACGAATAAAAAGACTAAATTCATACTTATTAAAATAAAATAAAAAAAATTTAGAGTTCTTTTGGATTTTTGGAATTTTATTGAATCTATACTATAGTTTAGAGAATAAAAATAGGAGAAACTACACTTATCCCTTCAACCATCACATCAATTGCAATCTCCCCCTAAACTTAAAAAAGTTGCAATTGACCCTCTAAACTACTTGCTTCTTTCACTTATCCTCTAAACTACATGCAATAAAAAGAGGTTCAAGAAAAGCTAAAAACACCAAAATAGGCCAATTTCTAAAAAGCGGTTATGCAGTGCGGTTACGAGTTTCAATAACTACTAATGGTCTAAGGCGAAGTAATTGCAGTTACGAAAATTTAATACCCGCCTAATGCGAACCGCCAAACCGCAACCACTTGTACACCTAACCTAACTGCTACTAGAAATAGAGGGGGAAAAATGCAATATCATCACCACAAGCTACCTACCAGCCCAATAATAATGGCTAACTATCCAACAAGGAAAGAGTTAAAAGAGTCAAAATACGCACCACCAATAGGCCGGCTCTCTGAGCGTGACGTTCCAAACCCTGACGTTGGTGCAGCCAAGGAAGCCAACCAGCCTGGGCCTGCACTCGTCCCCAAGACAAGCCCCGGTCCGGTTCCAGCTGACCATCACGTTCTTCCTCTCGTCGAACCTCTCCACGAACTCCAGCCCTTGGCCATCCACCACACCACCGCCCGTGATCCCAACGTCGCTCGCGTTCTCCGCCACCACCACGTACCATCTCCACGCCTCCCGAGGGTAGTCCTCCATTCTCTTGCCACCCAGGAGCGTGGCGCCTTCTCGGACTTCCAGAACGACGCCGGATCTCAGGAAGATCGTGGCCGTCAGGTACTTGCCGGGCGGGAAGGTGACGCGGCATGGGGTACAGGCGCAGCTGTCGATGGCCGATTGGATGGCGGTCGTGTCGTAGTGGAGGCCGTCGCCGATGGCCCCGAAGTCCCTGACGGAGAGGGTGATTGGGTGGGGGTGAATGGAGAGTGGGAGCTGGAATTTGGGTGAGGTGGCGGGGTGTGATTGGGCGGGGTGGAATGAGGAGAGGATCAGGAGGAGGAGTAATGGGGTGGCCATCTGTGGTTCAGTGGTTGGGCTTTGAAAGATTTGGAAAACCTTCTGGTCTTCGTCACCAAAACGATTGCTGACTTGATTTAATTTATAGTGGTGTCCGTGCTTTTGTGCTAATCTATTCCGATACAAGTTTATATCATTATCTTTAACACAATCTATACATAGTCATTTGACCGTTGGGGTTGGTTTTTTAGTCCTCAATTATTGATTCACAATTGGGATAATTGCGTAACTCATTTTTAGGGTTAGCCTAAATTATAAATTACTTCATGTGGTACAAAAAGTTCATGGCGAGTCCATAGGGTAAACTATAATTATGAATCACTCTCTGAACCCATTTTCCGTCCACATTATTTCATGTGGTACAAAAAGTTCATAGAAGGTCTCTGTGATAAACCATAATTACGAATCACTCTCTAAACCCGTTTTCCGTCCACCAAGTTAACAGATTTCGTTAGTTTGTCACGTCATATCTAATAGGAAATCGACCGGCTAGGGTTGAGCATGGGGCAGGCGAGGGGCGGGGATGCTAATTTTTTGGCCCAGCACCCCGCTAAAATCTCCCTACACCCGTGGGGGGTGGTTGGGGGTTGGGGCAGGGATCCGCGGATCCCCGCGGATATAGAAAGAGTAGACAATTTTCTTCGACTGCCGTTGCCATCATGATAGAAACTCTACAAATAAATCCATCAATTCAGATATAGATCTAAGATTTATAACAAAAAACATATACATATATACCAACAAGGACAAAAATTAGATCTAAGATTTCCAACAAAAGCCATATATAGATACTAACAAAAACCAGATCTGAAATTTCCAACAAAAAACATATACAAAACGGTGAAGAAAAGCTCTAATTCTTTGAAAAATGAAAACACCTACAAACCTGTTGCAAGCTTCCCACATTCCCATCTCTAATAAGTTCTTCCCATTTCTGCTCTTGAACCCATCTTTGTTGGATCTCCGACTAGTGCTCATAACAAAACCCAAACAATGAAGTGAAGATTGAAGAAGGTGAAGAGTGGCGCAATGAGAGGCTGAAGTCTGTGAAGAGAAGAGAAAAAATGTAGAGAAAGTCTAGAAGAGATCGAATGAAAGCTTTAAATCTTTTGATGAGAGGAAGAGGAAGAGTCTAGAAACAAAATGAAAAAAAATGAAAATTGAAGAGGCATGCTGGGTAGCCTGGGTTATTAGGGATTCTTTAATTTTTTTTTTCCTTATGTTTTTTTACGCGGGGTGGGGCGGGTCCCCGGGGTTTCTTAAAACCCCAACCCGTGCCCCGCCCCGCCGGCACGGGTTGGACAAAATCCAACCCGTGCCTGCATAAATAACTTGAAAAACCGTGAAAATAAGGGCGGGACGGGTCCTAGTCACCCCTACTTCCGGCACCTCACTGAGTGTTTTCCTGCCATAAACCAAAGAAAAAACAACAAAATAAAAGCCTTCATAGTCCAAAAGGACTAAAAGGGGCACTACAACCACCAGATTTAAACTGGGGGGGCAAAACACCACACAACCCAAATGGTTGGGGGACTATAGCCTCCACTAAAAAATCAGAGAGGAAACAAAAACCCCTTTAGTCCTACAAAACTAAGGGGAAGAAACAAAAACCAGGAGGGAGGCTTAAAGTCTCCCCGCAGCAAGAGAGGCCAACGATGAAGAGAGGCTTTTTTTCTTAGAGAGAGAGGCTTTGAATTTTGGAGAGAAAGGTTGGTTACACCTTTGTAACTTAGGCCAACACCTCAAAGGGCATGTTACCATGTGTTTTCTTAACATAAAAAAGTATATGTTTATTATTATTATTATTAAAGCTGTTAAAAAAACATATGCTAATTAAAATATATATATATATGTTAAAGAACACATAATATTTTTGAAAACTAGTTTGGAAGAATTTTCCTACAACTTAGTTTATAGGAAATTTTTGTCCTTTATAAACTTAGATCATGTTTGGAATCATGTTGGGAAATAGTGCTTGTCTATAAACTTAGATCATGTTACAACAAATATTTATCCAGTATACAATAAAGCACAAAAATTCTCTATTGTTTAGTTACGTTTTACACAAAGAAACTAAATCCGAATACCCTTATATTTTTTATTATAGCAAGAAACAGAGACACAAAATTTAAAATACAAAATATATAAGAGAGAAAACATAAGAAGAGATAATTGTTTTGTATTTCAAAATATATATATGTATATGGTGTTGAATAACAATTATTTATGTTTGTTCACAGACAGTCACCTTGTTTCATTATTAATTGTTATTCTAACTGTAATAAACTGCCCTTTTATTGTTTTAACGTACACTTAATTCTGACAATCATATCAAATAACTATAAATAATTATTTAATAATAACCATTAGATCGTAATTATTTAATATCAATCGTTATATCAAAGTTTATTTAACCTTACAATTTACTTTAGTGTTGGTCCAATAAATTCAACTATTGGATCTACCTAATAAGCACCCTATGGTCTAGATCAAGCCACCGGATTGAATGATCATAATCGTCCAAAATTGAATAGTTATGATTAGATCACTCCGATGCTTCGTGCCAAGTGCACGTGCGCGTCTGGTGCTTCGCATCATGCTAAAGTATACACATAAGTGTATACACTCAAGCATTACTTTAAATGCTTAAAGTGTATTGAGCCTTATAAATGCTAACTATACTTTCTTTCTTTTTTCCATGTCATACTCTCTTCACTCAATGCTCTTTAATATCTTCCATTTAAAACATGAACATAGGTTTTCTCTAAACTGGGTTAGAGGAACCAACCCAATCTATAAAAATGTCATGTGTTCATTTTACATGCGAGAATCACATGCTTTTTAAATAACAACGATAAAGTTGAAAGAAATTTTATTTAAAAAGTATGTCTCTTCTAATTTTGTCAATGCTATTTAAAAAAACAGGTGCTTTTAACATGTAAAATGGACAAATGACGTTTTTATAGAATTAGGTTGAAAAAACTTCAACTCAATTAGAATGAAATCTCTGTCCTTAAAACATTCCCAAAGTACAATATATATAAATTCTGAAAAATGCTTTAGCAATAGTTACATTGCAACATTGTTAATATTCTCTATTTACGTAAGGGGAAAAATGTGAGATATTATTCATTTTATTAGAAGAGTTTGATACATTGACGTGATATAATTAAAGCAGTCATATAGATTATCATATCAGTTTTTATTATTTTAAAATTGGTAATATTTCTATCAGTATTCTTTTATGACTATTTAATGATTGTTCCTTTTATTCGATAAATGTCAATTTAAAATAGATTTATTTGAAAAAAAAAATTCTACAATCTAAGTCGCTCCCATTTGTTTCATATAAAATATTTTTCAAAAAAAAAGAAATAAAAACAATATAGGAAGTTGGGGCCAGTAGGCAATAGCAGTTCATACTGCCTACCCAAATCAGACATCACAGAACTGTTTGAGCAGTCAGTTTGCTCATTGCCTCATCTACACTTCCAAGCAATGTCTTAACCAAGTTAAGTAACTACTATTGGCCGGAGAAGTTTCTTCCAGAATGAACCCATTTGATTATGATATGATATGATATGATCAATCACAGTGCCAGATCATAGCCAAGACAACACAAAATAAAGAACTGTAGCTCCTTAAAAGAAACTGAGAAAAAGTGGCAGATTATTCATAACCATAGTAGCCTGGGCACAGTACAAGCCGTGACTTAAAAAAAGAAACCAGATATCTTGACAGCAGAAATGAAGAAAGAAGCCAGCTTCCATAAAACAAGTTTGTGATATGGTTTTACAACATAAGACAATCGATCGTCTAAGAAGCAAGTACAAGATTGAATGGCCCTCGAAGTTAGTATATATAGTAAGATATAGATAATATATATGAATAACATCCGAAATTTCATCCTCTCTAGTAGAGTGAAATCCAGGTTTCCAACTGACTCTTGACAAATAAAAGACATGAAAACCCATGATGAATGTTGACGCTTCCCTCTACTTCTTGCTAACAGCTAATACTATATTGGATTATATACACTATTAGCTACTGGTAGAAATTCACTATGTCTTCACAGCTCCATCTTCACCTGATTTGAGTGCAGAGCCGCTGCAGCACAGTAACAAATTTAAGTTTATAGTATATAAATTGCTCTTCTTGCAAGAGGGAAAACCGAATATTCTTTCAACTGTCTCAAAAAGCATTCTAAAGGTCGATGCTAAGAGTATCAAATATTACAAATATTTATTAAGCCTAGTAGCATGCTAATTCGGCTGTTAATTATGTATAAAATGATGGTCGAATTGATGGTTTAAGAATATGAGGAAGAAAAGACAATCTCGATTCTATATAAAGCTCAAAGTTTCTCTATCATTTCTCTACACCAAATAGAGTATTACTAGCTTCTTTTTATATGGAATGTGTTTTAGAATGTTGAAGAATAATGTTAATCATCTGTAAGATGGTTCTACATTTTTCCTCATTTTCGCAACTGCTAGAAAGAACTATCCTATCTATGCAATAAAATTATTTGACTTGTTAATAAATAAGCATAATAGTTTCACATGTGAATCCTGTTGTTAAATGATTTTTTTAATGATGTAGTTTGGAAGGAGTAATATGCAGTAGAGGCCTGATTAGGCTGAACTCTAATCTACCTGAATTTGCTGAGTCATAACTCAAAAGTGAGTTCTCTGGAGTAATGAATGTATGGTTGTCTTCTTCCCTCCCCAAAGCGGTTGGTGAATTGCATCAAAATGCAATTGCTGTTGATAGTGCTGTCTGTTTCCTTCGAATGGGATTTCTGACCATACTAGAGGAGAAACCATGCCAGGGAAATTACTGTCCACTAAAGATCCACTCTGGATACAAAAATGAGGATAAAGCTACAATGTTAAATTAAGGGAAGTACTTGCTCCAGCAAGTTAGTTTAGTGGGTCAAAGTATCTGAATCACAGAGTCACAATACTCTTAACTTGACCAAGGAAAGCCAGAGACCATATAAGTAACTATAAAAAGTCATCAGTACTAAATATTATCCACTGATCCACAACTAGGCCTCTTGACTTTTACAATTGCCAATCACATCATACCACACCATACTACTCGAGTATTCACTACTCTCGCAATCCAGTAGTGAAGGGGTAAGCTGGAACTACCATTTCTATACTTTTCTATCAGTACAACGCAGTTCTTTAATTAGTGTGCCATGATATGATGAGACTACATCAGTGGCAGATCACTTAATTGTGAAACTTCTGCCCCACCATAACTGTGTTGAGCCTTAATGTTTGGATCCATCTTTACCGGTGTCCCACTAAAAATAAATACAATATAAATTGGCTAACAAAACCGTTTTAATCAATCCCATTTTAATGAACAATTGAAGATGCAAATGGAGACAGATGAGAGATAAAATAGGTGGTCCAAATCTGACCAAGAGTCCTTGCATATGTTTATGGTGGAAAACAGTCCTTTAAAAACGTTGGTGGGCATCTGTAATTTGGATTAAAATATGCCTGGTTCCCATGTAACCTACCATATAGTGGTACTCATTGCCAGTCCACACTGGTATTGATAAGAAAATAATCATCAATCCAGAACCACCATAATAATGAAGCATATGATACTGTATAGCAGCTCCCTAGAGGAACATGGTGCTCAATAAAACAAAGTGCAGCTAAAGAATATATTGAAAAACACCTCCCAGCAGAAAACGTAAGTGTGTTAATAACAATAACCAGAAGAGTTCATATTCCCCCCCCCCCCCCCCCCTTCCCTTTTCTAAAAAAAAAGGAAAGGTCATAAAGAAATAGAAGTATTTGAATGCTTACTTCTGTAGCAAATAAACTGTCGAGGTTGAAATCAATTCTCGGGTTGACTGCCGCAAGTCTCATTGATAAGAACTGAAACCAAAGAACCATTCAATCAGAAGAAGATCCAGCCAATAGAGGATAATTTAAACATTATTACTATACCAGCTTTTGTGGAGCTGAATTTCATCTCACATGGTTTGTTTCCTTTTCACTTGCCTTATTTAATCCAGGCCGATGAAAAAAAAAACATATATTTTTTAAGTCATTTACTAGATAAAGTATATATAAATAGATAAAATCAAAATTAATACTCTACACAGTCTAACTTATCAAGCCTCGGAAATGTGTAAGGAGATGACTGAAAAACCCAGAAAATTATATAACCCACCAACTCCTTAATTAGCAAAAACTTAATATTATCAGTTTCAAGACAAGGAAATATCTTTTTTTTTTTCTTTTTTTTCTCTCTTTCTTATGAAGTAAATGGCAAGAAAAAGACACTGAAACTCTTTTTTCAGGGCAAGCAATGTCTTAATGGGCCTAATTAGTGGTTAAGTCCTCCCATCCTCCAACATCTTCCACTGTCCCACCTAAACGTGCTGAAGAACACATCTGAGCTTCATCCACAAAATTTTTCCAACAAAGTTTTTTTCAAGTTTGAACCTTCTCATAGAAATATTAAAACTATATCTTTAAGTGTATGGGGTGTGCAAATCTGACCTCAACTTGACGTTGTAGGGACTGTACATGGTTGATAATTTCATCCAGAACCAATGCTGTACCAGAAATCTGCATAGCAAATCTTTTTAGGGTGAGTAAATTTTTAATTGATAAGCATATCTATTTCAGAGCAATTTTCCAATAAACTTTCAATTGATTCAAAGTACTCTGCAAAGAATGCCTGACCAATAGAGATTTTTTAATTCCTTTGACAATATGAGATGAAACTTAACACTTGGTCATTGGTTGCTCTCTGTCATAATGAACCGTGTAAGCTCCTTAAATACAAAATGACTCAACCTTTTTGTTAGGTAATTATTAATTATACTCACATCTGGAAGCATTTCCTGATTAAAAGAATTTAAACAGCAACACTCATAACATGTAAAAGATGACTGCAAAAGTTTTTCAGCATGACCATAATACAGCCTTCTTATCAATCTCCACTGATATGCACTTGACAAATTATGTTCAAATCCTAACTTGTTTCTAATTTCCAAATATCAACTCCCATTGGCCTAAAATTTCAGGAAAAATGGGTACTACTAACTAAAACTTAATTAGAAGAAAAAATTGGAACTTGGTAAGCACGTTAACCCTGATGACACATTTTGAGAAATAAAATAAAAATTTTGGAGAGACATAGTGGGTATCAAGAACCTAGCCATAGACATATATAAACTAAAGGAATAATTCATGTTAAGCCTGAGGGGTGCTCCTATTTTAGCTTTTCTCTTAAATAACTCATATGGTATATATGACCTTCAAAACACTTTAAGCGTAATACTACTCTTCACACTAGATTTTAAGCCCAGTTTCATACCGGCTGACGTAACATGTTTAAGTGGTTGACTGTCAGCCACTTTAAAAATAAAAATAAAAAGCAAAAGTGTTCGCCACTTAAAACACGCCATATCAGCGGTGTGAAAATTTGGTGTGAAAAATAGCATTATTTGCACTTCAATTTTCATGGCAGGGACCCTAATATATCTGTAGCAAACATGCCCAGCCAATCAAAGAATTGGAATTTGCAAAATCTTATGTATATGCAAAAACCAGAATTAACCATCCACCAATCTTCTTGTGGGCTACTTTTGAAGCTTCAAGAAAATTATGGACCGGTCGTCCCAAAAAAGAAAGTTACTAGTAGATTTAACCATCCAATTATTTAGCCAACTTGGGGTCACTATTACGATTATAAGTGTCTCACATGACTTAAGTATCTTAACCATGTGTATGTAACCTCTTGAGTACCCTCCACTTGCAAGCCAATTTTCAAGGGTGAGTTCTACCCAAGGTTTATAACATTTAATATCAAAACTATGCACCACGCCACAGGTTCAAGTCACAAATGGAGCAACCTATAGAATAGAGTGGGATACCGTGGACGTCAGTTGCGGAGCATAGTGGTATGTTATGATTCTAAGTATCTCACATGACTTAAGTTTAATCACTTTATGGAAAGTAACAAGGAAAGACTCATGTCCTTGCTATCATCTAGTGGTGTAAATCTGGTTTATGTTTGAACACTACAAAGTGAACTTGCTTATGGACTATCACATCCTGTCCCTACGCAGCAAGGCCCTTTTCCGGTAATCCCCACAAGTGGGATCGAAATTTGCCTTTGTACAATTCAATATGCCCACTTTATGTGTCTCCCCAGAGCTTCAAAGGGGCTTCCATCTAGCATATTCCCATTGCTAAAAATCTACAGCCTAGCCCGTGAAGGGTATTTTCGTCATTAAAAAAAGGGTAACTATAAATCTAAAATCTTCTATGATGTAAATGTCAAGAGTCTGGAAAATGAAATGCAAATTCCTAAACCAAGACAAATGGATGAATAGAATGACGAAATTAACCCCCAGAAAGCGAAATTACGAGACTGCCATTTTAACGCCGCCCACTTGGCAACTTCCCTTGCTACAAAAGCAACCACTTTTGCGAAAAGGCGACAAGGACAGAACCGTTATTAATAAAGCGGGTAATTCCAAGGACATAATCGCACTTTTTAAGAGACAATCGGACGGGTAAGACAGAGAAGCATAACACAATCACCGAATAATCATGAGATTAGGACTAATTAAACAAACCTTGCTGCACCCGGGGACCAGCTCCTGAAGCAGCTTCATCCGAGCATTAATCTTCTCTCTCCTCGCCTGCAAATTTAATTAACTAAAAAGTTAAAAATATCGTAATCAGAGAAATACTTAATAAAAGTAATAGCGTGATTAGAGGTTAATTAAGAGAATACTCGCTCTGCTAAGCTATGGCTGTCTGTGGCTTGACCGCGACGAGCTCGGACGTGAACGTAAGGAAGCTTCTCGGGAAGCTTCTGGGCGTATTGAGAGCTTTCGTTCTTGCTCTTCTTCGAGGACCCTTTGCCCTAATTGAAAACAAAGGCCAAGGACCATTCAAGTTTGAGCAAAAAAAGGAATGGTCTGAAAAACCTAGAAACCCTTGAAATTTTACCTTCTTCTCGCGCTCCTTCCGCTTAGTCGGCCTCTGGGTCTTGTTCTCCACAGTAGGATCGGAACCCAACGGCTGGGACGAGTCCGGGTTCGAGTCGGTCTCGGCGGGCTCGCTCTTCACCTTCTCCAAATTCGCGCTCGAATTCGACGGCACCGAGCTCGTCTCCGGCGAGTGCTCGCTGGCGGAGAAGACCGACAACTTGGCGGCGCGTTCGATTAGGGCTTTGTTCGAAGGGAAGGTGAGATGGCCGTTGACGGAGGGGAGGTAGGGTTTGCTGTCGTCGTCGATTCGGCAGAGGGGGTCGCCGGAAAGCGGCGCCGGACATCCGTTGTCGGAGTGCGGGGAGTGGAGGAGCTCCATGGCCTTGGTCGCCGGGAGCTCGAGAAGCGCGGTGAAGGAGCTCGCGTTTTCCGGCGGTACGGTCATGAGCCGCTCGATTTCCTCGCGGAATTGGAGGAATTCGAATCCGTTTTCGTCGGGTTCGGACTTGTTGGAGTTGGATCCAGATACAATTCCTGGATGCGGATCCATCAGAAGCTCCAATCTCTTTGAATTTGATTAAATTGGTCGCTAATTGGACCAAACCCACCTCAATGAAAAACAAATACCCACTTGACTAATTCAAAGAATTGCAAATCCAACGCAAAGGTAATGCCCAAATCGCAGTGGCAAAGCGATTAAACCCTAATTAAACTCTAAGGTAATGAGGGTGAGTTTGAGGGAAATGGAGTTAAATAGATTGAGGAGAGAGGGAGAGAGACAGAGAGAAGGTGCTTGAAATGTTAGTTTGTATGCAAGTGTATATGAAAGAGTTATGGGGCAGGTCACAGGTGCTTCAATGGCGGTCAATCTGTTCCTCTGTGTTTTCTCTGTTTCTCCCTGTTTCTGCGTCTCTCAGAGATTACTTCTCAGCCATTTGAAGTATAGCAAAAGCAACGTTGCTTCGGTCCCCTCTTTACTTATAAAGAGTGTTTTCTTTTCTTTTGTTCTTTTTCTTTTTTCTCCTTTTCTTCTTTTAAAAAAAAAAAAAAGAAAAAAAAAAAAGGGTATAGAGCCATAGAGGCCATTGCATGTACGGTTCCAATTGTACAGTTCGTTGTGTTGAGGCCGAAAAAGGAGAAGGAAATGGATTCTCATACATTTTAGTTCTATTTTCTAACAACGTTATTTAATTATAAAGTGACGTGTTTGATTGTTATTCTCTTACATATTTTTTTACAGATTTATAAATTCAAGATAATAAAATTAAATATTTTTCTTTAATAAATTAATAGATTGATTGATTATGTGTTCATGTAGACGAAAGTCACAAGACGTTTCACTTTAAAGATAATAATATCTATAATTTCTTAGGATTTATTTAATATGAGGTTAATATGTTAATTATTCGGGATGTGATTGGTGTTATTCTTTTACACATATTTTTTTTGCATATTCATCATGAAATTTGTGAAACTCATATATGGTCATGCAAATTCAGTAGTAAATTTATACATCTTTTATACTAAATAAACAAAAAACAGTAAAAATAAAATAAAACCAAACATTTCAATAATCATTTTTATCTTCACTTCATTTCATCTCTACAATTGATTTGTCGGTGCAGTACATTTTAGCAGCCTAAAATTAACAGCATATTAAGTCAATAATCAAGACTAACTAAGTCAATCTAATACTTTAAAACTTGACTTAAATAAAAGAAAACAGTAAAATCCATCATATCATTAAACTTGTTCCTCTCTCAATTATTTATTTAAAAAAAAAAAAAAAAAAAAAGTCAAGTGTTCAAAGGCTATATATATACAGTCTTGCAAGAAAATAAATCATGATTATTTTTTTGCTCCCGAGTACAAATTCGGAAGAGAGGAACGTGGGACCAATTAGAATTTTCTCAAATTATTTATCTAAATTTGAAAAAATTCGAATAAGTAATTAGAGCATTCCTAGCAGCTTCCCTTCCCTTCCTCTTCATTTTTCCTAAATGTAGAGAATAAAACTACTTTTTGCTTCCCTATCAAAAAACACCCCACAGCAGCTTCCCTTCATTTTTCCCTATATCATTAAAATATTATTTTGTTACTTTTACTTTAATTAAAAATAAGAAAAGAAAGAGATAAAGTAAGAGAGAGATTATATTTTTAGAATAAACAATTGATTGAGATGTGAATAGTGCTTCCCAATGCATTGGGAAGCACTGTAGCAATCATAGGGAACATATAAGGGAAGGGAAGCTGCTGTAGGATTGATTTTTTGACTTTTTTAAAATTTTCCCTAAAATGTATGGAAGGGAACCCATGTAGGGAAGCTGCTAGTAATGCTCTTATGGTAGACTATTTATAGAACTTATCAGACCAAGTAAAAATTAAACTGTTCAACCATTTATTCTATCAGATGAATTCTACAACGTGTCCCCACACCTACACCTTTTCTTTTTCTTTTATTTTTTCAGAGTTTCCTTAAAATTTGAGCTAAGAATATACATGGAGGGATTGGCATCCAATAATGCATGAATCGATCTTAAAAACCCGAATATCGGAGATAAAACTCCGAGTGTATGACGTCAGTAGTACGATCTGAATATAGAATATTTTTACACCTCATCCCCACGTTTTTATTATAGAAGAAAAGTTAAAAAATAATATAATATAGGAAAAGCAAAATTTATTGGTTTCGAAGTAGTAAGCGAAAACGATCACTCATTCGTGTCTGCTGCTCCACAACTCAATGAAGTCAAGAGTTAAAGGGAACTCATTAGTGCTGGAGCCTGGAGCCCCCCCGTTCACAAATTGAGAGACCTCGCTCGTACTGCACTGGACCACATGTGTGAACCGCAAACGGAGAACCGTACTGTCTGCGGTCTAAATCTTGGCCCGTAAATGACTGTTTCGGTCCCAGCGGGCAGGGACCGGACACGAACCAGGATCCGACACAGTTTTTAATCGCTCAATATGTCCCGTCATTTTCTTGCATTTATAGGGAGGATTATACTCCATTATTATAAACAATGTATATACGTGGATGGTCAGAAATTTTTTACACCTATTTTAAACGTAGGGAGTGAGATTACTAACTCTATGTCTCTACATTAATATGGACATGGACGGAATACTCATTATGCAGTTTAAACGGGAAGAGTAAACATAAGTACAATAACTCAATAAATAAGTTGGTGGACAGTTAATCTTTTGGTGCTTACCAACCATTAGCACAATTTAGGGATATTTCAAAATCCCTGAAATTATGAATGTTGAACTACATTATGTTCATATTGTTGAAGTTTTATTTTCAATTGTTATTTTTTATGGTCGGTAAAGTCTTGCAGATAAAACTTGTTTACCGATCAATAAATATCACCGATTCTAGTATAAATTTAGACCAAATTGGTATAGGACCACATTTTTTATATAGAACCTTTCAAAAGTGGGGAAAGACCGTGACCTATGCCGGTCCCCAATTACGGAGGGGGCGGGGGGGGGGGGGAGGGGAAGGGGGGCATAGCCCCCCAACTCTTGAGAAAAAAAAAAAAAAGTTTTTTTGGCCTATTGGCCCATAGTAAGAAATTTTTGTGGCTCGATCCTTGGTCTCTTCCCTTTTATCATCTCTTTAACTAGTTTCATTTCATTTGAAACGATAGTTTCATTGTCAAAAAAATTTCTTTTAATATTTCACGGGTTGCAACGGACATGCATGTCTGAGAATGCTAACAATGGAAGGAGTTTTACAAAGTTGTAGAGATTTTGTTCAAAGTAAATGAAAATGGCTTAGTAAATCAGTGTATTGGAAGAAGACAGATGTGGATTTGAGGAGTCGCACGCCTGACAAAGTTCAATTTCTTAAGGATGTGTGGCCAGAGATAACATGAAATGGAGATTCATTTCAATATAGCTAGATGACATTAGAAAAGTCTAGAAGATATGTATTTCATTTGTTGTGTTGCGTTTAGCATAATTTGTTTTGTGTAGAATATAGTGTGTTTTGTATAGCAATTAGTGGGCTATTGTGTTAGTTAGAGTGGGTTGTTCTAACAAAATGAGTAAGAAAATGTTAGTTTTAAGAGCCATGTCATTCAAGTAAAGTCTTGCGAGAACATCGAGAAATACATAATTCATCTAACTTAAATTTCTCAATTTTAGTACAGAAACTGAGATTTTTATTTTTATTTTTTTTCTTTCAAAAAACTCTTTTCAATTTTGCTTATTAATTTTTAATTTAAAGGGAATAATAAAAATATCAAAACTGGGTTACGTTTAATTTACTTAAAATTTGCCTTAATATATATTCATACTTTAACCCCTACTTAAGAAAAAAATTTATTTGGCACCCTCCCATTAAAATGTCTGGCTCCGTCCCTGTCGGTCCCCCCTACATCCACCTCTGAATATGAACAAAGTTTTCCTCCAAACTGGAATGAAGTAATTTCTTCAAACTCAGTTGTTAAATTAATATGTGTTTGAATATCTGAGTATTTCATTGATCAAAGATCACGAGCATAAAAGCTCTTACATCACAAAGCATATAAAACTCTGCAAAATCATATCCACCCAATATAAGAGTTAATAATCTCTCATATTTGATAGTATATAGTTTTATATACATATATCGAGTAATGCTATATAATATATACTATATTTTCATCTTATAATTATTGAATAAAGTTTTTCTCTAAAATGGGTTGAAAATTTTCTCTTTGAACACAATTTATTAAATTTATTTGTTGTCCATAACATTGGGTGAGGCCCTGACGTTTAATGTGCTCTAATCTTGACAAGTGTTCAATCCATATTCCATCAGGGTCCAGAGCTAGCTTGTTGTGATGTAAAGTATACACATGAGATATTGAAGTGTAAGAAGATATAGAGTGATCATAGTGTTTGGCTACTATGGAAAAGTCACCAAATTGTTTCCCTAATTTGACTCCTCCTCCAAACTTTGGCCCCCGTGATTTTGATCATTTTTAGTCTGTTCAAATTCTACTTTGTCTGTTTCTCTCTTTGTGGCAGTTTGAGTATGCAACTTGGCATTAACATAAATAGTGAGATCGACATCAATAATAACAATTGGTGACATATTACATATAGGACACCAAGGAGACATCATGAGAAAAAGGTTCCTCTTTATTGGATTAATCCCATAACAATTCAGGTTTCCTAGATCTGTCTCTATGTTTGCTTATCATGTTCACCCTTTACGAGATATACCCAAAAATGTTAGCTTTAGATTTAAATAACTTGACACGTTCGATTGTTGGATTAAAATTTAATAATGTTACCGGAAAACTTCACTTCATCCTCCTAAATTTTTAAAAGCAATTTATTGCTTGACGTTTAAAAAACTCCCAATTTTAATGTATCAAATTTTTAAAAAAATGATGTCAAAAATTTCCTTAGCACTAAAAACCTTAGGTGGATGTCCAAATATAGCTACAAAGAAATTAATATATATATATTTTTTTAAAGTCTACCTAACACATACAAAAAAACAAAAACCATTAATTTCTTTCGTTAATCCAAACCCTAGTACTATTAATTCCTAAAACAAAAACTTGTGAAACATGAAAACCCTAGCCTCTCTCTCTCTCTCTCTCTCTCTCTCTCTCTAGACATGAGTACCTTAAACTTGTTATTTTCTTCTTTTTATCGCATGTACAATGAAAATTGTGTTCCACTTCTAGCACACGAAGAACAGTAAGATATTGAAATACAAGAATTAATATTATCTTCTTTGCACAACATATGTATTAGTGTTACACGTATTTAGATGAGTACCATAATTCACAAACATGAAACATATGTACAAAAATATGAACTCTAAAAGCTTTATCACACCAATAATAATATTGGCATATTTGTTTCTATTAATAAAGGCATCTGATTAAACTACAAGAATTTTGGTAATGTTCATAAATTACATCATAGTTAATCTCTACAATGTAAACATTAAACATAGAATGATTACAAAAAGACATTTTCGAAAACCATTATGTATTATTAGAAACAAATTAGGTCAATAGATCTCAAAGCCTATTTACATAGTTAAATTTAAAGTTGGCAATTTTTGACGCGACTTGTAAATCTAACACGAACATAACACGAAGTTAAAGGGTTTAGGTTTATGTTAAACAGGATTAGGTCATAAACGAGTCAACCCGTTTATGACACGTTTATAAACGGGTCAACCTATTAATGACTCGCTAACCCGTTTATGACCCGTTGACCTGTTTATGACACATTTAAATGTGACGTGTCTCAACCTATTTAGCTAATCGTATCGAGTTCGGCTCGGCCTAGACAGGTTGATGGGTCAACCAGGTCGACCAGAACTCAAGACGGTAACCCGTTTTGCCAACACTGCTTAAACCCCATCGAAAACCTTATTAGTTCAGTTAATTACTAAGCGACTAGCGAAAAATTTAATAAAAATTGAGTAATTAGGTTATGGAAAATTTAATAAGAACATGTTGTGAACGTTTAAAAATTTATGTTTGATCCATTCTCAATAGACAAGTGGGCCTAAATTAAGTTTAAGGTCACGAGCTTAGTAATTAAGTGTATATTAGTCAAAAAGCCCATTTAATGTTATGTTAAGGTCTAGATGTATGAAAATTAGTTAGAATAGACCCAAATAGACCTTTTTGGACAGAACAAAAAAGAAGTAGGAAGTAGACATTTCGATAACCGAAATTTAATTTTAAGGCATTTTTTTGGTAGACAAAATATAAAAAGTATTTCTTTAAGAAAATAAGGTTTTAAATGAATACAAATTATAATAATATAATATTTGTATTAAAACAAAAATAGTTTCTGGGACACTACTTTAAATTTCAGACTTGTAATAATAATAATAATAATAATAATAAAAAGTTAAAATAAGGGTTAAATATTATTTAGTCCTCTAAACTCACAGTTATTTTTATGAAGCACCATGGATTAACAAATGTTATGATTTGACCATTCAAACTGTTAATCTGTTATTATTTAACCTTCTTCATTAGTCTTGACTGTTATATTAGATGGAAAATCAAATATGACCAAAATATTTTGAAAATACCATTGTTTTGACCATTAAAAAATTGAAATTACCATTTTTTTATTTATTAATTAGTAGAAAAAGACAGGATAATTTTGGTTTTTCAATGATCAAAATAATGGTATTTTTGAAATATTTTGGTCAAATTTAATTTTTTATCAACAAAACGGTCAAAACTAATAGAATAGACTAAGTCGTAAGAAATTGACAGATTGAAAGGCAAAGTTATCTACCCCTGACATGAGTCTTACGCATTGGGGTGAGTTTGTGCGAAAAAAAATGGACCTGAAAGAAGTGTACTTCTCTTGATGACAAACATCTGCTTCATTCTCAATTGGTTTGGTAGGAGTTTTTCATCTCCTTCCATTTTGAAAAGCTCCATTTTCAGACCTCCATCTCCTTCCATTGATGGAATACAGGCTGCTGTTAGTGGGCTCTCTGATGTTGTTGTTGGCAAAGGAACAATTTGAAAGCGTATTCCATTAATGATTTCGAGGCATTGATTTAACTACTTACGATATGAGGGAAAATCAATAAGTTGTCATCACTTGTTAACGGGATGAGGATTCTTTACAAATTCTATAAAAAATTTAGGCCGTTTTATGCTTCAAACGGCCTAAAGAAAAGACAGATTCAACAATTATATCTATAGGACCCATAATTAGATCTATAAGACAGATTCAATGATTTATTTAAGAAAAGACGTACTAAAAATGTACGTATAACATATCTCTTTATATATATATATATATATATAAAAAGGAGAAATTACATTTATTTCTCATGATTGATACTCAATTTTTAACCATCCCTCTATTTTTTTTATTTTTTATTTTTTAAAAAAAATACATAATCGACTCTTTCAAATTACCTAACATTTTCAATTTGCCCCTTTGTGAGCATTTGTTGTTAACTTTTATTTTTTTAAAAAAATCCCCTGACCACCCACAGCAAAGCTGTCCACGAATACTCATGGCCAGACTGTGGGTCTCTTGACCATTGAGACCCATGAGTCCATGACCAATGCCAATTTTGATTGGAATTGGATATGGAGGCAATAGGTGACTTCTGTAGCCATAAATTGTATATGATAGGTAGGGGCGGGCATGAGGCGGGACAGATTTTCCCCTTTTTTGTCCTCGCTCTGCAACCCTGCGGATTAAAAAATTTGAATCCATGCTCGCATGATTTTACAATGTAACCGTAGGGGTGCGGGTTAGGCGGGACGAGGCAGGTTTGAACCAAAGCTGAGTGGTAGAGCAAAATGACCAAGAGGTGGGTAATAACTAATCAAAGAAAGTCTCAACAACCATAGGCTTGGTGGGAATCATCTTCAAGAACCATGCATCTCCGTTCTTCAAAAACTTGGGCTCCTTCTCAATCTTCTTATTAGATTGCCTGTCAATCTTGGTCACTAGCTCGCCGGACCACGCTTGAGATCCAAGATAGCAACATTCTTTACGTTGAAGCCATAAGAGGAAAGGAAGAAGACGAAGGGTGTGAGGGGGTGAGGAGGTAAAGGAGAAAAGGAAGAATACAAAGGGGCAGCGGCTTGGTTCAAACGAATAGTCTAAAAACAATGAAAAAAATGAAGAGGCGCGCTAGGGTTACTTACTCGGTTAGGGGATTTTTTTATTTTTTATTTTTTATTTTTTATTTTTTTATTTTTTATTTTTTATTTTCAGCGGGGCGAGTCCCTGGGGTTTATAAAAACCCAAACCCGCCCCGCTCAGCACGGGTCTACCATTTTTTGACCCATACTCGCAAAAAATACTAAAAATTGGAGTTCTACGAGTTGAGTTGGGGGATGCGAGTCGGGGCAGTTTCATGGGTTTCTATGCACCCCTAATGATAGGTGAGAGGGGAATTGATGATATGGCTATCATATATATGTGTGTGTATTTACCTTCTTCAATACAATAATTTTGGAGATAATACATACGTATTTTATAAAATTATTGATTTTATGTTTAACAAAATTTGTAAGAATTTAAATATAACTAAAAATTTAGGGAAAGTATCAATGAAATTGACTCAAAAGCACATAAAGAGCTTAACTTTGGAAAAGCCTTGAGGTCGAATAGACCACCTTCCAATGCACAAGTGGTAAAAATGTGAATTGGGAGAGGTTCAGACCAATTTATCTCAGCTTGCAAGCACTGGGCCATCATAAATCAGAATCTGGTCAAAGTTAAGCCCATTAGGGTTTAACTTTAATTCAACCGTAATCCAACAACAGCCCGAATCTTTGCCTTCTCACAGCCAGTTTGGCCCATTAATCTAGTATTACCAAAATGATTAGGTAAATCTATTATCTATGGATAGTTATAAATACTAAATTAAATCCTGAAACTTTATTTATAGTAATATATATATAATAAATGAATAAGTTAATTGAACAACTCGTGTTTATTTGAAAAATTAAATGAACTGTGCTTGAACATACTATTTAACGCCTACGGCTCGGTCGACGAGGTAGCCATTTCAGGTGTGATAATAAAAAAGAATCTGAACGTATCTAACCTTTGAAAGGGGTTAATGTGCAATTTATGGTGTCTATTAAAGTGGATTTGGTAGTTACGATATATGATCAAATGATCTTTGACCATTAGATGTGTCCAAAATCACTATAAATATGACCCTTTGATCATAAGCAAATCGTATCTCCTTCTTTTTTTCCTCATACAAATTGTTATTTTGGAGTAGCATTTGGGCTTCATTGTATTCTGTGAACTATTTTGTTAAATCCCTTAGCAATTAGAAATAAGACAAAATACATTCTGAAAATACGACTTTGCGATAAAGCCTTGAAGTCATAATTTACTTTTTGCCTTCATATTTTTCCCTATATTATATATATTTATCCAACATCAATATAGTCAACTTATAGTTTCAAAAGCATTATAATGTGAACTCGTGATGAATTTTTAATGATTAAAAATAATTACAACCCAAAAGCGGATTAAAAATTCATATTCCAATGATTTTAAAATTATATGATGGACATTGATGTAACTAAAATTGTTAAAAATTAATTTAAGACTAAATATAAAACCTCAGGTTTTTATTAACGGGAAAATATAAATTTACTTCCTAAGCAATCAGACAATTTCAATTTATTCCATCGATTTTAAAATCCAATTTTTTTATTTTTTTTTATTTTTATAGACAAAATCCAACATTTAATTGCTTAGGTCCACCCCTCAAATTTGGGGTGCCTGTGCAAGCTGCCCCTCTATTGGGGGTGGCTCCCCATTGTCGTGTTTTTTCTTTTCAAATAAAAATAAATAAATAAGCAAAAATTGTGTATGTAGCATTAATCTTGGTAATGTCACGTCAGCAGTTTTAAACAATTTTTAATGAGATGAGTGAAATGAAAAATGCGAGAAATTTAAAAAGTTAAAAATATGATTTAAAAATTGATGGAGTAGATTAGAATTGTGTGATTAAAAACTGTTTTACCTTTTATTAATTACGTTGCATATTTTCTTCAAATAAAATGCAAAATCAGTCTATAGGGTTTCATTTTCATCGATTTTTTAAATAGCTCTGTAGGGTGAAAAAGTAGCTTAAAACTCCGTGTGGGTAGACAAAAATTACAAATAACTCCTTGCTCTTAATTTTTGTTCGAAATTTTGACGAAAAATATAAATCTATCTTGTTAGCATCAATATTAAAACGACAAGTGTCTCAGCATAAAATATTAAAAAAACATAAATATATAAAAATAAATAAATAGAAGAAGAAAAAAATAGTACCTTAATTTTGTATATTCCCCAAAGATTTGTTCCTAAAGTACTCGGGAGGTAAAGACGGTGGGGAACAGCAAAGGCAGAGAAACCAGAAATTGGCAACCTTAATTGTGGCTTTTGTACCTTTGTCTTGAACAGTGAAGTGACAATCTCAGACTCAAAGTGTATAGCCATTTTTGGAGTTTCCGACTGGGCAGAGGAATTGGAAGTATTCCCCCTTTCCCTTCACAACTTACATATATATATATATATATATATTTGATCATAATATTTGTCAATATTTCTCCTCATTGGACGTGTTCATGATTTAGCTTTATTTTTTGTGTTGATTTAATACCAGTTTATCAACCCAAAGTTGAGATAGAGAACCATATTCTTGTTACTATATATATATATTCTTTTGGGAAAATAATAGATAATTTTTTGTAGCATCTAGTCATAGTTACATAAATGTATATTGTAAATAATAATTCTTAAAAAATTTGAATATACATGTGTGAGTATATAAAATTGATCACACATTAAAAGGATGTTACAAGCGTGAGTGATTAATGTAGCATAATTGGACTCAAACCCCATAAACTTAAACTTTTGAGTTAGAAGATTATCTTATATTGGTTGTGAAAGGGGTTGGATGGTCGATTTATAGGTGTGAGGGAAAGTCTTACCTTATGAGCTAGCTTTTGGAGTTGAGAGAGGTTCAGTACCACCCAACACTAGTATCAGAGTCCATGCATGTTACAACAAGTCTCAACTCAATCCGTGGAATGGGTTGATGTTAGCCAATCCAGGCTCGATGTGTGAAGGGGGAGATTGTTGTGATTTATCCTACATCGGTTGTGAAAGAGACTAAGTAGTCAGTTTATAAGTGTGAGGGAAAACCTCATCTCATGAGCTAGCTTTTGGGGTTTACAGATGTCTAAGACCACCAAACACTCAAAGTATATGTTACAACAAGTCTTAACCCAATCTGTAGAAGGGGTCGATGTTAGCCAATCCAGACCCAATGTGTGAGGGGGGATTTTGTTGGGATTTATCCCACATCGTTTATGGAAGGGGCTGGGTGGTCAATTTATAAGTATGAGTAAAATCTCATCTCATGAACTAACTTTTAAAGTTGAGAGAGACCTAAAACCACTCAAAACTAATATCAGAACCCAGGTTACAACAAGTCTCAACTCAATCTGTAGAAGGAGTCGATGTTAGCCGATTCAGGTCCGATATATGAGGGGAGAGATTATTGGGATTTATCCTACATCGGTTGTGAAAATGACTAGGTGGTCAATTTATAAATGTGAGGGAAAACCTCCCTTCACGAGCTAGCTTTTGAGGTTGAGAGAGGCCTAAGACCACCCAACAAAATGCTCTATGAAACTTACTATATTACGACCTCACTAAATTACTAAAAGACTTCATAATATGTAAATTTCCATAATATTATGAAAAATATCATTTAACTTTAACTTTACTCTTTTTCTTTTTTCTTTTTTTTTTTAAAAAAAAACACATCCAAATTGAAGCTGCATGATTATGTCACCATTACCATATTGAAATGTCATTATCATAGAATGTATGTATCAATAGCTTATATATTTGAAGAGGAAGAGAACTAAGTGAAGATATTTAAAAGTCACAGATTTTCTAATAGCAAAAAACAAAAGCATTAACAAAAATTCCAAACATTCATAAAACACTTAAAAAACTAATTTATAATAACAGAAAGAGACATATATAAGACAGTAATATACCAATTATTTTCACCCAACGTTGTCCGGCTTGTTATGTCTAGTCAGTAGTCACCCAAAAAAAAACATTATTCGATCACATCTAATAATAACATAATATTACCTGCATTTCTTTGGATATCGGTGAACAAACACCGTAAAAACTATTCATAATTTCATATCTGCTGTTAAAATTTTGGATGGTTCAGATTTAATTTAATTCATGCGGTATGATTAAATTATTGAAAATTGTATAAAGAGTTTTACAGAAGAAAGTTGTAAAATATTTCAAACAGTGAATATCGTTTTTCTTCTGTGAAGCAAAACAACCCTTTATTACGACAGATCTCATTTCTTAAAGCAAGATCGCAATCCTTAATGTGGATTTATATATATATATATATTTTAAAATAATAATCCAATAATAGTTTCATTTTTTTATAATTGTTAAATTATCACTTGTCCAAAAGCTTAAGCTGATAAAAAAAGATAAATTTAATCACTTAAAGTTCGTTTGGTACGCAGAATGACTATTCCATTAAGAAAGTGAATAGTTATTACCGGAAATAGAAGAATGTAGAATAGAATAGATATTCTTATTCTTTGGTTTGGTTGTAACGCTGGAATTGAATACAAAATATGTATTCATTTGTTTGGTACAATGCAATACGCTAGTGAATGAAATCATATTATAACTAAATTTTCAAAAACACCTTTATAATACGAATATAATTTACATTCTTATTAACATATTTTCTTTATTTTTGAAACATGTTTATGCTATAACTTCTTTTTTTTTTTTTTTGGTAATTCTGTCAAGTTTGTGGCATTTTTTTTTTCTTAATTGATTTAAGGAAAATGTTGCATGGAGCTTCCTTACTACTTCTGATCTCAAAGGAAGAAGAAGTGACTGATCTTATAAAAGAAAAATGGGTGGGCACCCCAACAATAAACCTAGAACATACAAAAAATAGTGCTAAAATATATACAAAAAGTACAAATCGGGTTAAATAAACCCGGTCCTTTCAAAATGCCACACAATGCGGTTTCATAATTTAAAGAGGTATAGAATAAGACAAGCCTATCTTATTCTAGCAATCTAGTTCATGGCATTATTTAAAGAATCTGCGTTGTTAGCATAATATTAAATCAAATGCTAATAATTAAATAAGCAGCGGAATAATTTATAAATACTTCCACCTATTGCTTTGTTCAAGCGAAACAAATAAAGCTTTTCTGCAACAATAGAAATTTTGAAAAAATAAAATTTTAGAGAAAAGCTCTTATGACTTATGCTTATCGGTGCCAATAAATGAATACAAATGACTCTTTATATAAGTATATCAAAGACCCTCATCTTTAATGGTTAGTTGATTTTATTCCTTTCATCAATGAATTAAATCAAAAATACATAAATATGAAAACCGTTTTTATCATGAATCATAATGTGAAATAATCATATTAAATAATTATTGTTACGGTAATTATTTAACCATTATCATTACAATAATTAAATGTGATATAGGGACACATATGTAATTTCTTACATGCGTCTCATATAGCAATTTAGTAGTTCATTTTTGGTCGAGAAATTCCCGATACAATATAGTCAATGAACTTTTCTTTTCAGATGAAGCAAAAAAAAAATCCTGTAATTATAAATATAGAAAAACACATGGAAAAGCATGGATCAATCTAACACCAAAGAAATTGCTCTGAATGATAATGAAAAAGAAAAGAAAAGAAAAAAAAAAACTGATTCCGTTTAAGACTCAAATATATTCGTATAAAATAAAAATATTTTTTTTTCCTTAGTCTCTGAAATTGAAAAAGAAAAAAAAGAAAAAGAAAAAGAGAGAGAAAAAAAGGATCATTTTTAACAATTCAGTAATGAGAAATGCTAGAAATTATGCATTTTTATTTTATTTTGATGATGTAGTAATGTCAATTAACTTATTAAAAAAAATATAAAACTAATTAAAAATATCACATAAAAACATAAAATAAAAATATAGTATATAGCATTACCCATAATGAAAAATGTTTAAGATGAAAAGTGAAATAGCCACCTCATTTGTGAACGTGGCAAATAGGCAATATATAGGTGGACAAAATTGTTATAAGACAAGTACCTTATTAAATTTGGTGGTTATTTATATTCGTGAAATTTTAGTAATTATTATAAATGCAGATTAAGGATTCTTGCAGGAGGTAACAAAGAAAATATATATATATATATATATATATATATATTTCTGTCAAAAATAGATATTCTAGTTTTTCCCATCTAATACTGGTCTTCATTATTCAAATCCAAGTAAAAAGAGAAAATTTATTTTAGCCCCTCTAAATCTAAACTAAGTTCATAAAATTTTATTTATATGGTTTTTATATTTATTTGAATGGTTTTAATCTATAAATAATTTCATCAATATATATATATATATATACGAAAATGGTCGAGGTCCATCAATGTTGATGTGTATATATATATATATATAAGATTTGCTAGATATGGTCGTAAATTTGATCAAGTTGCAAAAGGTTTATATTCATGGTTCGGACCACAAAATAGAATAAGATTTTGTTAGAATCAAACATATTTTTTTTAAAGAAGCGTGGGAAAGGATAGAGAATGTCCACTTCAGGTGGGCCTAACGGGTTGTGCGGTGCACGTGATCATGGTCCATTAACCCATTTGCAGTGTTTCACTTTCACTTCACTGTGGAACTGACCTTTCCGTATCAGAGAGACAGCAACAGACCTTTGACACCTTTGGGTGGGGACAAGTGTCCATTTCTGGTAGGTCCTACATCCATTGTTGCTTCACCGCCCACGTCACTCAACCCCCCTCTTCCCGAAACAAATTGTTTTTTGGAATAACTTCATTAAAAATGTATCGAATTATAGACCGTTTTGACGGAAGGACACTAAATTTTAAAAACTGTCGAATTCGGGTATTCAATTATCATGAACCCTCACTTTAGGGTATTCCGTCTGGTTCAGGCGTTAAAACCAGACGGAATTGCAATCACGTGACTGCACGTGACTTTTTCGCCCGTTTCTACCTGTTTTGCCCATATGAGCAATAGAATGTATACAGAACTGATGATTGAGGGCAAAACAGTGACTTTTTCGCCCGTTTCTACCTGTTTTGCCCATATGAGCAATAGAATGTATACAGAACTGATGATTGAGGGCAAAACAGGTAGAAACGGCCGAAAAAAGTCACGTGATTGCAATTCCGTCTGGTTTTAACGCCTGAACCAGACGAAATACCCTAAAGTGAGGGTTTAGGATAATTGAATACCCAGGTTCGACAGTTTTTGAAGTTTAGTGTCGTTCCGTCAAAACGGCCTATAGTTCGATACCCTTTTGTGAAGTTATCCCTTGTTTTTTTTTTTTTAATTACCGAAACAAATTGTTGAGTGTATAGATTGAAAAGAGTTTGTATAATATAGGTGAAAAAAATTGACAAATAAACTTAATTTTAATTATTTAGTGATTCACAATGTAATTTATATGTGTATTACGTCAATTTGTAAAAAATTTGTACTCGAGAATGCATAAATTCTAGGCACATAAGTGTTTTGTCGTAGGAACCTACACGAATTTGAAACCGCATATATATGAATTTCTTTTTCTTTTATTTATCATCAAAGTCATCTATTTTTATTTTTATTTTAATAAACCATAAAATTCACTTCTTGCTAATGAGTGATAAGCATCTATATTTACTTTATGGGATAATTACATTTTTCCCCATGAATTATCAATCATTGTCAACATGTTACTACGAACTGACACCTCGACCATAAGACAACATTCAACTACCATTTTCGTACCTCTACTCCTCTTCTATCATGAAATCTCGTTAAATCGGACAGAATATACAATTTTTAAAAGTTAAATTTTGTTTAAGGACAAAAATGCCCTTAAACAATAAATTAATAAACCTAGGTAAAATTTTATTTAAAGAAGAGGCCCATAATAGGTAAAATTTACAAGGTGAAGGTTTTTTTTTTTTGTAAGATAAGGTAAGTTTTTGGATGTTCACAATGACATGAATATAAAGCTTTACAATCATGATATGATAAAACTGAAATTTATTTTCAATATTAATCCCACTTAGTTATGCACATGATGAGATGCTCTACTTATAGAAAATGAATTCAAAAGTTTGAAGTTCTTTTCTATTTGCACTATACTTTTGGTGTGCAAAAAATACGGCTAATAAAACCAAAACTTGATTAAGAACTAAGAAAAATGCTTGGAATATTACAATTTTTACTGTAATCTCCTATAAACTGTCGTGATAGTTCACATTTAGTGAAATAAACCAAATTGGATGTGCTTCAAAGACACATAAAATAAATGCTATTAAAATGAGAACTCTCTGTCAATGATTAATTCTCAATATATGCTCTCATGAAGATATCATTGTAATATTTAATAATATTAATGTAATGAAATCTTTTACTACTGTTAGGAGCAAAAAATGCATAAAGAGGTAGTAGTACTTCCTATTGAAGCTAGAAAAAGAAAGAGGGAGATAACAATAGTTGATTGAAAAAGTGATGATGGATATCACCATAAGAGGAAAATGAAGCTAGTAAAGAGATTCAAGCAAGATTAAGGGACATGCTTTAATACCATGTTTGTTGAAATTTGAAACAAAAAGCAAAATGAAAGAAAGTGGAGATAAAAAACACAAAGATTTAAGTGGTTTAACATTAAAGGCCTTAATTTTATTTCCTGACACCGAATTAACAACAACAACCTCGTTGTATTCTTCTCTCTAGCGCTCTATCCTTAGACCTAGAGTTGAAGCCTTTTCATCTGGCCCCCACTGGGTCTAGAGTTTGTGTTTTTCTTTCCAGAAAAAAGTGTTAGAAGCTATTGTTTACTGTATCATTTGTCTTCCTGTTCGGGTGATCTGTTTCAACGGGAAGTAATGGAGGCTTTATCATTTATGTGGGGGAATTTTACTTTATCAGAAAGAGAAGATGCAGAGGTAAAGATAGGGGATGATTGCATTGAGCCCATCTCTTGTAGGGGCCAATCCTGCCTTGTGGGAAAACTCTTAGCCGACAGAGTGGTCCCAAGGGACTACATTCGGGTCCACATGATGCGTGCATGGAAGACTCTTGGGGCGGTTGGTTTTAAGATGCTGGGAGATAACTTATTCTTGATGGAGTTTGAAAACTCTTGGGAAAAGATTAATATCCTAGAAGGTCGACCATGGCTTTTTGATGGAAACCTCTTTGCTGTGATGCCTTTTGATGGTCTTACTCCCCCATCTGAATTGGTTTTTGAAAAAGCTGCTTTCTGGGTTAGGATGTATAACCTTCCTTTGGCATGCATGGGTTCGGATATAGGGAAACAGATTGGAGCAACTGTGGGAGAAGTTGTAGAAGTTGATCAGAATGATGGAGAGGTAGAATGGGGGGAGTTCCTACGCGTTAGAATTATCATTGATCTTACAAAACCATTAGACAGGGGTCGAAAAATCAATATCAGGAACAAATCTACTTGGGTGATGTTTAAATATGAGAAGCTGCCTAATTTCTGTTACCACTGTGGTGTGGTGCGCCATAGTCGGAGAGGCTGTGTTGCAAAAAGCTTGAGGGGGGAGGGAAGCTTGTCTAGGGATACTCCATTTGGCCCTTGGCTTAGAGTTCCTCCTGTTTTTCGCAGATGGAAGGGGGACTCTGGCTCCGGTGGAAAAGGGAGTTCAAACCTGAGCTCCGAGCCTAAGGTGTCGAGTGCAGATGATGGGCTCATGGCGGCGGAGATGTCCTCGGGCGGTAGCGGTGATCCACAGAATTCAAACTGTTCTCCGGGACAGCAGGATCGGCGGGAATCGGGGGACAAACGCCCGGGATCTTCGGGATTAAGCGTCTTGAAGCTTGATATCCGGGAGATTAATTCCCTCCAGCATTCAATTGACCCAGTAACGGAAGGAGCGTTTCAGAAGAGGAAAGATTGCATGGCGGGTTCGGAGGGAGTTGAAAAGGAAAAAACGGCGATTCTGGGATGCGAAAGAATTGAAGCCGAGGCCTTAAATGATAGTCTAATGGGGGAAACGATTTTTATACCCGCTGACGAGGCTCCAGTTAATGTCCAAGAGATGGAGCAAAATTCATTAAAAGGCCGGGGGAGTGGGCCTCCTTCTCGGTATGTGGGGAATTGGGACTCAGATTTGGGCCGGATGAAATGGCAGGCGATGGGTGATGGGCTGCACGAAGTCCAGCTCCAATGGGACCCGAAAGCAGCTTCTTATTTCCCTTCAGTTGTCCCCAAAATTTTAAAACAGGAAGCCACGCGTAAGCCTTTTATTTCATCATCCAAAACAGGAAAAGAGAAAGGTCCAGATGCTACTTTAAAGGACCACAGGGGAAGCACTCGGAAGCTTGGGAATTTTCTTCATGGTCAAAGCAGAAACAGGAAGCAAAAATGGAAGCAACGGAAGGAAAAGTTGCAGAAGGAGGACTGTCTAGTGGGGACATCTGACTTGGGGGGAGATTCTCAGGATGGAAAGAGGAAGCTTGTTGTACTCAACGACGGTGGATTTTCAAATAAACAGAGAAGACATGAAGGGTGTAGCAACCCAGGCAGGAGCACTTCGGCGGAGGCTGTGGAACAGCCCCGCCGCGAACAATGATTGTCTTCAGCTGGAACTGCCGGGGGCTTGGCAACCCCCGGACAGTTCAATCCCTTTGCCGCATGGTAAAGGACAAGAGGCCCTCTTTGGTTTTTCTAATGGAAACCAAAGTGACTAGCAAGAAGGTACGTTCTCTCCCTTCGAAAATTGGAATGGATAATATGTTTGTTGTGGACTGTCGTGGAAAAAGTGGGGGCTTAATTCTTCTATGGAAGCACTCGGCTTTGGTTGAAATTCAGAACTTCAGTTGTAGCCATATTAATGCTGTCGTTAAAGAGCCAAATGGAGGGATTGTTTGGAAATTATCTTGCTTCTATGGAAATCCAGATGTTCAAATGAGGCCCCAGTCTTGGAGTTTGCTTAGGCACTTGGCAACGCTATCCCCGAAACCGTGGCTTTGCTTAGGCGATTTTAATGAGATCGTGTCTTCATCTGAAAAATCAAGCCACACAGTTCGCCCCCGGGGGCAAATGGCCTCATTCCAAAAAGTGTTGGATGATTGTAGTTTGCTGGATTTGGGTTTCACAGGCCCAAGATATACTTGGTGTAATGGGAGGATGGGTAATGGAATTACAAGAGAAAGGCTGGACAGAGCTGTGGCTAACAATGAGTGGAGTGGGTCTTTTGATGTAGTCTCTGTGGAAGTCCTACCCCGAACAAAATCTGACCATAATCCCATTCTAGTGTTCTTCTCTAAAAATAATGACATGCCTTGGAGAAAAAGGAGGCAATTCAGATATGAGGCAAGCTGGGAGAGGATTCAGGAATATCCCCAATTGGTGAAACAAGTCTGGAGAGCCCGAAATACTTGTGAACCGGTTTGGAGAAAAGTTCGAAATAATCTGAAGTGCTGCCAAAGAGCTTTCCAGAAATGGGTGAGAAAGGATGGGGGAAAAGTGGAGGACCAAATTGTGAAGAAGGAGAGGGAACTCCAAACCCTTCAAATGCAGGAAGTTGATTTTGATATTGACAAGGAGAACCAGATTAAAGAGGAGTTGCAAAATCTCCTTCAGCAGGAAGACTTAAAATGGAGGCAAAGAGCAAAGGAAACCTGGCTGCAATTGGGTGATAAGAACACTAAATATTTTCATGCCAGTGCAAGTCAAAAGCACAGAAGAAATGAAGTGGAAAGCATTATTGATCAACATGGGAGACAATGTTCTACTCGGGGGTCAGTGGAAGAGGCTTTTGTGGATTATTTTCACTCTCTTTTTTCGGCTGGAAGAAACCTGGAGGTAGAGGCTAGCACCAGATTTGTGAAGCGTAAAGTGACGGAGGCTATGAACAGTAAATTGTTAGCAGATTTTACTTTTGTTGATATTTCTACTGCTCTAAACCAGATGGCTGCCCTTAAAGCCCCGGGACCAGATGGATTCACAGCTGGCTTCTTCCAACAGAATTGGGCAACGGTTCACGAGGAGGTTTGCAATGCCATTATTTATTTCTTTCAAACTGGTGTTTTAGATCCCAAGATTAATGCCACAAATATTGCTTTGATTCCTAAAGTTGACTCCCCCAGTAAGGTCACTGATTTCAGACCAATTAGTCTATGTAATGTTATTTACAAACTAATTTCAAAAGTCTTGGCTAATAGACTAAAAGAGATCTTACCTGAAATTATTTCCCCGTCCCAGAGCGCTTTTATTCCTGGGCGTTTGATCACTGACAATATCATTGTAGCATTTGAGATTATGCATTCGATGCAGACCCGTATGTGGAGCAAGGTGGGGTTTATGGGGTTGAAGTTGGATATGAGCAAGGCTTATGACCGGGTGGAATGGCCTTTTCTGGAAGCTGTAATGTCGAAGCTGGGTTTTCATGTTCGGTGGATTCATCTAGTTATGACATGCGTGCGGTCGGTCTCCTATTCTGTGGTGGTTAATGGTCAATCGGTGGGCAATATAGTTCCTTCGAGGGGAATTCGACAAGGAGACCCAATATCACCCTACCTTTTTCTCTTATGTACTGAGGCTCTGAGTGCTTTATTAAGTCAAGCAGTGGAAGCAGGGGTCATCACAGGGGTCCCTTCTTCGCCTAGAGGCCCACGAATCAGCCATTTGTTGTTTGCTGATGATAGTTTGCTGTTCTGTAAAGCAAATTCGGTTGAATGGAGACGCTTAATGAGGATCCTAGAAATCTATGAAAAGGGGTCCGGGCAAAAATTAAACCTCCAAAAGACTGCGATTCTTTTTAGCCGAAATACCTGTGAAGCCAAACGACAGGAGATTCTTAATTCTTCGGGTTTTTCTGAGGTTGAACGGATCGACAAATATTTAGGCCTGCCCTCTTTTATTGGGAAGTCTAAGATTCAGTCTTTCAATAGTATCAAAGATCGGGTGCAGCAACGACTCAATAATTGGAAGATCAAGTTCCTCTCTCAGGCGGGAAAAGAAATCCTCCTAAAAGCAGTGGTACAGGCTATCCCTACATATAGTATGAGTGTTTTTCTTTTACCTACTTCTCTATGTAGGGATCTTGAGGGGATGATGCAAAGGTTTTGGTGGGGGCATATGGCAAATGATTCTAGGGTACATTGGATGAGTTGGAAGAGGATGGGAAGAGCAAAAACGATGGGGGGTCTTGGATTCAGGGATTTGATAATGTTTAACAAAGCACTTCTTGCTAAACAGGGCTGGCGTATTTTGAAATCTCCACATTCCCTTGTTAGTCAGGTGCTGCGGGGAAAATATTTCCCTCATGATTCTTTTCTGTCAGCTGAACTGGGGAATAGACCTTCCTATGTGTGGAAAAGTTTGTTTTTTGCAAGGGAGTTGCTTGAAGACGGTTTGGTGTGGAGAATTGGGGATGGGAGCAATGTGAAAATCTGGAAGGATAGGTGGTTACCAACACCTATTACTTATGCTGTTCAATCTCCTCCCAAGGTCATTCCTGAAGATTCTCTTGTAGCAACCCTTATAGATCAAGAGGCTCACACATGGAATTTGGGGCTCATCAACTCCATTTTCAATCCAGAGGAGGCTAAGGTAATTGCTTCTATGCCTTTGTGTCCTTCTCTTCCTCCGGATAAACTTGTTTGGCAGGGTACCACAGATGGGATTTTCTCTGTCAGGAGTGCATACCATATGGGAATGGAAAATACACTTAGGGTGAGGGGAAGTGCTTCGGGAGAATCTTTTGATAATAGGATTTGGAAGACTATTTGGAAGATGGAGGTTCCAAATTCTGTTAAAATGTTCATGTGGCGGGCTTGTAATGACCTTCTCCCAACAAAATGCAATCTTGTTAAGAGAAAAATGGTGGAAGAAAGTATGTGTCCCTGCTGCTACAGAGAAGAAGAGACGGTGGTACACGTGTTATGGTCTTGTCCGGCTGCCCAAGATGTGTGGGGAAGTGGATCCATGATTTTTCAAAAATGTGCTTTTAATGGAGACAGGATTATGCAGTTTATGGAATTTTGCTTGGACCGGATGAAAATGGATGATTTCAACTTAATGGCTGTTATTGCAAGACGAATCTGGTTAAGACGGAATAAGCTCATTTTTGAATCTTCGTTCTCTCACCCCCAGATTATTTATTCAGAGGCTGTGGCTCAACTTGAGGAATATCAAAGATGCAATAAAAAGGGGGATTATCTCGTTCAGGTGGAAAATATGCAGACCATTCCTAGCCCCCATGTGGAATGGTGCCCCCCTCCTTTGGGTATCATCAAAGTCAACTGGGATGCATCTATTAATACCATAAAGGAGTGGGTTGGCATTGGTATTGTGGCAAGAGATCATTATGGAAATGTCCTTGGAGCAAAATCCCTTACTAAAAAGGTTGTAGCTGTACCAAAGTTAGCGGAGGCTATGGCAGCTTACGAGGCAGTGATTTTTTGTAAAGATGTGGGATTTTATGAGATTATTTTGGAAGGGGATGCAAAACAGGTTGTGGATGATGTGAACTCAAGATCCCCAAAACAGGACGTTTCTGGTCTTTTTGTGGAGGGTATAAAAATGGAAATGCAAGAACTAAGAGGAGTTTCTATCGCTCATGTCAACAGAGAGGCTAACAATGTTGCTCATCTATTAGCAAAAGAGGCCTCCACACTAGAGATGGATGGTGTTTGGCTTGAGGAGTGTCCTAATTTTATTTTGAATGCTGTACTTAGGGAGATTTTGCCTTCCTAGATCCCTATTGTTGGGATCAATTTGTTTACTTTAATGAAGATTGGCTACTTTGTTCAAAAAAAAAAAAAAAAAAAAAACATTAAAGGCCTTATGTCCACCATACACGAAACCTAAATAGTTACTTTTTTATTATGAACTTAAATAATAACTCAATACAATATAAATACTCATGTAGAGATACTTGGGAAGCCATTAGGGAGAAGCTTCCACCGCATGAGTGGAGAGGCTTGATTTGGTTTTCTTATGCTATTCTTAGACAATCCATTTTTTTTCTCATGGTTAGCATTTCATGATAGTTTTTCTATTGGTGACCGTTTGCTGAAATGGGGTTTCTCCGGTGAGATGAAATTCTGGTTCAACAAGAGCATTATTATGAGTGCGTTTGACACTGCAATTTCATAGATAAAAAATGCAATTTAAAACCAAATCGCAAAAAATGAATTGTTTGAGATTGTGATTTCTTAAAAATTACAATTTGAAAACGTAGAAAAATAGTTTTGTTTAAAAAAAAACCAAAAAAAAAAACTCTAAATCTGGGTTTTCAAATCCCGGGGAAGGGTTTTTTTTTTTTTTTTTGAAAATGCACAATTTTAAAAGAGAAATTGCGATTTTGAGACAAACGCTTAACTATGTTTTTAAATCATATTTTCAAATCACACATTTTAAAATCGCAAATTCAAACAGACCCTTAGTACAGAGATTTCTTGCTTTTTAAGTATAGCTTCAGCCTTCAGTAGCTAGGAGGATTTGGAGGGTTGTGTTACAAAAATGCTCTCTTAGTTATTTTCCTGTGGCTTGTGATGAGGTCTTAAGCAAAGTTCTTAGTGAGTGTGGAAGGGCAAAAGTTTTAAAGCTATTATTTGCAAACTTGCTTGGGGCTCTACTGTCTATAATATTTGGAGTCTGGAGATTCAGAAATCGTGTGAAGTTTGGGAATCAGTTGTTCTCTTAAGAAAAATTTGTTGGAGAACATTTACTGGGAGATTAAGTATTGGATTGTGGGATTTGTAAAGGGAAGTTTAAGGGTTATGTTGACAATGAGATTCTTTGTAATAATTGGGGTATTTCGTATTCCCTCACATTTCAAATGATTAAAATATTAATTAAATGATTCAAATAATCTCTTCCTATCAGCTTAAGTTTTGGGATAAGTGGTGGTTTAATCCAAAAGCTTCTCTCAAAATAGGGAAGCTACAAAGAAAAACAATCCTAATAATTTTTCAGTTCATAAACTGGTTACACGTTCGATGTTTGTGTTTTGATGGTGTTGTTGTAAGTTGCTTGTATTTAATTGGTCAGCTGCCGGAGAAAAAGTTTGTGTTGCTATAAAAAAAAAAAAAAAACTCTATACAATTAACTCATATTTATAATTGGATTTACACTATCTGAAAATAAAAAGTTGACTATCAATTTATCATATTAGGATATCATATCAATATAATTGATTGCTATAATCCCATAATTAACTCCTCCTAACATTTTATCTAATATAGTAAGTGCAAGGGCGGAACTATAGCCTTGCTGCCCCCATAAAATGTTAAAAATCTTTTCAAAATTAATAAATTATAGGTTTTAATGGAATAAGCTCTTTAAAATTATGTTTTCATCCCTTAAAAAGTTTTTATTTATTTTCTCCTTGGTTGATATTCTTGTTCCGCACCCGAGTTGGGTGAGTCATATTTCAATAAAGGAGATATGGGTATTTAAGTCATTTATTCATCGGAACCTATTAAATCAATTATTATTATCCTCATTTGAACAAAAGACAGAGATTTAAGAGCGGCGCTATTCTTCGATTCACACTCATTTTATATCGGTTGGAGTAATTTTTTATTTTACTTTTTTAAGTGGCTGATATAAAAAGCGATTTAAAACACGTTGCATTAGCTAGTGACAAGGATCTGCTCAATTTCGAATGAAATGAAGATCATCAATTTGATGATAAATATTTAAAGTTTGTGTACTTAACAATATACATAAAGTTAATATTGACATGACTTTTAAAATTTTTAAATAATGTGGTATCATGTGCACCGTTAGATACACAAAATTAAAATTCTGACCATAAAATGAATAAAATAATATTCATTTCATTTAAAAAGGAAATTGTTTTATTTCGTCGCTGAAATAGATATAAAAAATAGCATTACTCAATATTTAAAGGGGTAATTACCTTTTCCCCCATCAACTACCAGCCATTGTCAACATGCCCCCATGAACTGACACATCGACCAAAAGAGAGCATCCAACTACCAACTTTACACACTTTGCCCCCTTCCGTCAAGGAATTCCATTAACTTGGACGGAATATTCTATTTTTGAGCGTTAATTTTGGTTTAAAGACCAAAATGCCCTCCAACAATAATTAATAAAAAAATATTAAAATTAATATGTTTAAAAAAGTTGAAGGCATTTATATCTTTTTACGAATTAAACTGACGGAATGAGGTAAAGTGTGTAAAGTTGGTAGTTGGATGTTCTCTTTTGGTCGATGTGTCAGTTCATGGAGGTATGTTGACAATGACTAGTAGTTGATGGAGAAAAAAGTAATTACCCCATATTTAAATGACCGTACTTCATTCTTATAAAATTACCACAAAAATCTTCTGATATGGCAAGTATTTATGGGTTCAACTAGAGTAGGTGGTGATTGCCTAACCAAATAGGGGAAAAAAGAAAAAAGAAAAAGAAAAAAAAGATTGCGTCATTAAATCTGTTCGTAGGGTACTTCCTTCTGCTAAGAAACTATGCCAACATCCTTGGACCTCACTATAGCAATTCGAAGATCAATGCAAATACAAAATTTGGATGTATAACGGGGTTCACACTTCACAATTCATCATCAAAAGGAAAGAAAATGCACACTTTTTTTCTTGAATAATATTGAATATTTTAACATATTTTCTTTGTAGGGGTGAAAAGATACTTGGTTAATAATAGCCAACTAAGTACTAACTACCTAATCACTTTTGTAGACAATTGGAAAAATTTGCTAATTGATTAGGAAGAGACGATTATCAATTTTATAAGTAGACAGAAACGGTTATTAATCTTTAACCGTCTACCCATATATATATAAAACGATATTTTTATATGAGGTTTTAAATGACACCATACATTCAGGTAAAAAAAAAAATCTAAAAATTTGTAAACAAGCCTAAAAAAAAAAAGTTTAATGAAGGCCAAATACCTTAAAATAAGTACAAAATAATCAAATTTAAAAATAATTATGCGGTGCGGTTATAACTTTAAAAAAATGATAGAAATACATCACTTTTACAACAAGTTTACAACACTTTTACAACAGCCCTCTCACATGGGGTGGGTTCCACACACTGTGAAGGTCATCCCATGTGAGAAGGCTATTTTAAACTTGTTGTAAAAGTGATGTACGAGAATCAGTTTTCATAACTTTAACAGTTAACCACATAAGGCGGAACAGTTAGAATTATAAATTAGATTTTTTACCCCTGCCCACAAGTTCTTAGAACCATAGAAAGAAAAAAGCAATAAAGAAGGAAGCATCAGGCATTTCCCATCCACATATGTAATATGGCAGTTTCAAGCCTCAAGATATGGTTGAGCGAGGCACACAAGAACTACAGAAGCCCATATATACCACAACATGGGGATGCGTGGACTTCATCAGAAATAGTCCCGCAAACAGCAACAAGCGGCGAAAAAACATCGGTTTGACGGTTCCACACCCAAACAGGCTACAGCGGTTGATATGAAATTAATTATCAGGCAAAAAGCTGGTACATCAGACGGCCAGATGTCGTTCAAAGTAATAGGCCCCACCTGACAATGACCCTTCCGTTGCTCCCAAAGCAGACCTTAGGTGAAGTGGGTCCTACTTAGCTTAAAAAAAAAAAAAAAAAACGAGGCGTGCATCGATTTGGCAAACAGGAAGACAAACCGCAGTGGAGCCCAGGGCCCGAAAAGGACCCAACATCGAGCTAAATGCAACGTACTAATTGGGTTTAGGGTCAACACATCAAGTGGTTAAAAACTTCCAATCACAATGGGACCACTGAGAAGGAAGGGCCAGAATGAGGGGCCCGTGGGCTTGATGATGTTTTCAATGGGGCCCAATAATTAATTATTAGCATCTTTTGATTGTACAAAGAAAGGCAAGCTGTTGTCGTGCTGCCTACAGTATGTCGGTCTGCCAAGCTGTCGGGTAGAGGACACTTGGGTGAGATCAAGTGGGTCCACATTTGATGCCCAAGTAATTTTTGGGTTCAATAATGTATAAAACAGTCGTATGGCAGTTGTATTACGGTCGTGGTATAAAGTGAAAATCTTGATTTTTTTTTTGTTTTGTTTTTTTGTTTTTTGTTTTATAATTTTAGATTTAAAGATTAAATTTCACTGTTACGTCATCCCAATTACATGATAGTCAAATAATAATTTACCAAATAACATTACTCAAAATTGAATTGAAACTTACCGGTCACTCAGTCAGTCCATAGCATATTTAGGAACATATACAAACGTTTGCAAGCCCCATCACAACTCCATTTTGTGCCCCAGCCCAACCAGAGCACAATTATCTTGGGCTAAATCAGGCTTGGAATGTAGCAACTGCCTGGGAGCCCAGGAAACTCATCTTGGGCTAAACCAGCTTTGCTTTGCAGAACCACAGGCATGGCCAGCTTTCAGGTAGAATCCCTTCTGTTTATAGCGCCGGTATAGCTTATATATGATGCTCTGGCTATTTTAATTTTCAAAATGAACAATAAACAAAGAGCTTTCTTCAACATTTCGTATAATTAACCACTAGGAGTTTACCTGCATCGAATTTATTCACCAATAAGGTGGCTGTTTGTACGGTGGGTACTTGCCGCATTGGGGCTCAGATTTTCAAATTGCCTGTTCAGATGTGCTATGACCATAGCATGTAACACATCCTTTTAGAAATATTCCATCAAGTATGAGGAACAACTTAATAGAACAAACATTAATCACCAGATGATACATGACACGTGACCATTCCAACGAGTCACTTCCAATACAAGTAGTTTATCTAATTACATCCAGAAGTCAGGCTACAAGCATTCACCAAATCTGAGCCAATGGAATAACTTTGGATATCAAAAAATAGGGTACGGATACCCAACATCAGAAGAGAGTAATGATATTCATTCTAACTAGTGAGTCCCCCTAACATATCTAAACCGGTGAGGTAGAATTCATTTCTTCATATTGAACAAATATATCAGAAACAAACTTACAAATTACAATGAGTGGCTACCATCCTGCTCAAACAGCAGACAATTAAAACAAATGCTCAGCATCATCCGCATCAGCTAAAAATTCGAAAGCAGATAATGCAAGCCTGCAAAATTTAAATTAATCATCAGCATGCAAGCACGCACGGGCACGCCTGTGTGTAAGAGAGAGAAAGAAAAAGAAAAAGATGGAAAATTCCGTCAAAATGCTTCATGTAAAATTTGAGAACAATCATGGAGTCTCTTAAAAAGAAAAGAGACAGAATCATAGGATATTTGAGACACCAAATGCGCAAAGGCACCAGATCTCTACAATTTATTTAGTAAATGAGAAATTGCCAGTAATATGGAAGTATAAAACAATCTACTATTCAAACTTCAAATGTCCCTAAAGTTGACATTCTGTGCCTCTACACCAGCAACCTTGTAGTCTCTTTATAAGAAAGACAAACTAAATATATTAATTATTACAGGCAAGCTTCACAACTAGAAGAATTTAAATAGTCTACTTTCCCAAGATATTACTTTCCTAAACACTTGCCAGATACCTTGCTCTCAAAATTTGTTTGGATCACTTCAAACCTCAAGCAATCTACTAATAATGGGTCTTACTTTTCTTTTTTTTTTGTCTTCTTCATTCCTTTTGTTTTGAAGGTGGAGTAGGCCTGGCCCTTCAGCAGGCATATTACAATTGTCTCTCATGACATAAAGAAAAATTCTCTCTTTCATGTTGTTTGCCTGTGCGTGTAAGCATTATTCTCTTTTCTGGCCTAGCCTCAAGATGAGGTTTCATATGCAACTATATGTGATCACCCCGGAGTGTACCATTTCCCTGCCTACCATGGTGGAAGTGCACACAAAGATCATCCATGTATTCCACTTAGGGCTGTAAACGAACAAGTCCATTTGTGAACAGGCTTGGGATCGGTTCGGATAAACTCGATTCATTTAATATATGAGCCGTTCGTAGACATAAATTATGCTCGATTATTAAACAAGACATACTCGTATAAACTCGGCTGACACTCGTGAACATAGCTAGTATAAGCTCGGCTCGATTTGTTAGCTATAGTTATATACACACACATATATATATATATATATATATATATATATATATATATATATATATATAATATATATATGTTTGTATATTAAATAGTCAATATGTTATTTTAAATGAACTAGAGAGTAGCTGGTTAAGGGCTAGGATCTCTTGTAAACAATCTAAGGCTTAAAAATTGCCACATGGTAAAAAGCTACTTAACGCCCATTAAGGGAAAGCTTGAGTTTTACAATTTCTAGGATTCAATGTGAGATGTAAGATTCAAATTGAAATGCAGAAATTGGAAAGGGTAATACTTTCTCTCTAACCACTGCGGCACTTACGTCGTCACCATCTCCTCCATCGCCACCGCCTTTGTGTTCGCCGCCACTTTTCTTTCTCATTTGGCCACTTTGATCTCTCCTATAGGATGGAAGAGCCGCAGAAGAGGGGATGGAAGAGCCCCGTTATAGTTAGACGTTTTCTTTTTCTTAATGGCGTGAAGTCTTTTTACTGTGTGGCAAATTTTAAGCTTTAGATTTTTTACAAGAGATCCTAACCCTTCACCGGCTCCTCTCCAATTCATTTGAAATGGAGAGGATCCTATTCCCCCTCCTCTTATACCAGCAATAAATACTTCCAACCACCCACTTTGAACACGCCACCCATTCTACACCCTTAGATTCGTCCCAGTCCAATCCCAACCGTTGAACCCTTCTTATCTGTATTTAATGCACCCTTTTTTCCCCTTTCAATTTCAACCCTTCGATCTCCTAAAATCAATATGAACCGTCCATAATCGCTCAAACCAATCGCACTTCTACTAAAACTTCCATTTCTCCCAATTTCCTTTCTCAATCCCTCTAATTTCACTCTCTCCCCCTTTTAGTCTTCCTCAACCGAACCCTCACTTTGCCCCCCTGGAACCGTAGGCTTTCTCCCTTTAATCTTGCCTCTATGTTTTCCTCTATACAATCTCTTCATTTTTGCCCCCTTTAACTCCTTGTCCCTTCGTTGTTCTATGATTTCCATGTTACAATCTATAGCCTCTCTCTCTCGCCCTCCCTCCTTCCCCCCTAAGAAACCCCCATATGGTCCCTCCTTCCCTCCCTCCCTCCCTCATATGGCCATTTAGCTTTCGTCTCTCTTTCTTTCTCTATTTTCATTCATCAACGGCCTCCGAGATGTCATGAGGCTTTGCTGATGGTGTTTTGGTATTTTTGTTCATTTAGATTAATTTTATTAATTTTTTCAATGGGAAAATTTTTAAAAAGAATTTGAGCCGAGCCGATTGAGTAACTCGATAAGGGCTTGGCTTGGTAATCCTTGCCGAGTTCGAGCTCAAGCTAAACCTCAAGAAGGGTTTGATGAGTCAAGTTCGAATGGATGTTTAAAGCTCGGCTCGAGTCTGAGCCAAGTTTTCAGCCGAGCCGAGTCCGAAAATCTAATACTAGGCTTGGCTTGGCTCGAAAGCAGCCTTAATTCTACTTATTTCAAACAGTTCCTTCTTAAAACACCTCTAATCAATCAATATTATGATGATTTTCACCAAGTGCGATAAAGAAAGCAAACAAAAAGAAACAGGTAAAAACATAAACTGCATATACCAATTTTCTTTCATTAATATAGGTTTTTTTTTTTTGGGTAAAAATTGTATAGTTTAAGTTCCTGAAATATATGGTTCAGACCCTAAGAGATCAAAGCTGATCTTAAACTAAAGCTGGTTGATAACCAGTAACCTGCATGTTTAATCAGATCAATTCCTTTTTCTTTTCTTTTCTTTTTTTCTCCTTTTTGTTTGGAAGGGGTTGGCGTAAGTTTTACCACAATAAAATGAAGCAAATGGGTCAGTTTTTCATGTGGAAGATGGGGAGAAAATGTACATAAAAGAAGCGAAGTAACTTCGCTCTTTAAATCTCCTAATATGCCATAACTTTATATGAATTATCCATGATTGCAGGATTATTTTACTGTAAAAAAAAAAAAAAAATCAATTGAAGGGTTAGTTTTAACTTTATCTACACCAACAATTGGACGGCAACAGTTTTAAACCCAAACAGCCAGGGAAAACCTCAACTAGGAAAAATGGCACATATAAAGCAAGCAACAATTAATGTACACTTCAGTTCAAAAGATAATGTACTAAGCATAAAACAACCTGGCAGTGACTATGGCGAACATCGTTAAGTAGAAACCAAGCTTGATCAACCGAAACTTCTTCTCAGCACTAAGAAATCTGAATGCTTCGGTGACATCAAAAAGATGCTGCTGTTTCAAAAACCTGAATCATTGCACTAGACTGGTCATGAAAAGAAATAATGTTCCAGTTCAACCACAAATATACATAATGGGGCAAGCCTAAATCACCAAGTGTGGTCACTTTTTTGTTTTTTTTTTATTGGTAAGCTAACACGCACCTGCTGGTTCTCGAATCCATGACCACTTACTCCAAGAACAGGAGGAGCAGGTGCCATTTGAGTTAGAGTTCAATGGCCCCGGCTTTTCTAGTTCTCTCTTGACAAATTATTTTCTTGGGAAAACTAGAACTATTCATTTTTTATTTTATTTTATTTTATTTTTTTATGAATTAAAACCAGAACTATTCTCTTTATTACTTTTAGTAATGAAACAAACCAAGATTTCATTCGTTGAAAGTTTTTCATACAAGTGCACCATTTTTTTTTATGGCATCATTTTAGCATCAGCGAGAAGAGCCACTATAGTCTAGTGTCACAATTTACAACAAATAGTGTTCAGTAGTATAGTTCGTTTCCCTAATTTCTGATCATTTCTATAAAACGGTCTCTTCACGCGCGCGCGCACACACACATATTAGACCAACCCAAAAACTACAGTGATCATTGAATCCCTCACATAGCTAACAGTTTGAACACAACTCAACATGTATGCAATCAGCTGTTCAATAATCCCAAAAGATCAACAATATTATCAGGCTAAATTAGCTATAATACAGACATATCATGGAATCTCTCCAATTCTTGCATATCCGCAATAGTAATAAACAAAGGACTATGTCTTTTTCTTATTTATTTATTATCTATTTTTGCTAAACAAGAGTCGCTGCTTCAATAAAAAAATTCCTGATCTTGGATGAGGATAGTGTGACGGGAGAAACAACAAGGATTTTTTTTTTTTTGGGGGGGGGGATGCTTTAAGAGTTCAATTGCTATGACCTTTCATTCAAAATAGAAGAACAGATCAGATCAATGTGAAGAAGACATCAAAAGCAAATAGGCCAGCTCAAATAACAGAAGTGCACAGACTCCTGATCCACTAATCATTTCCTTGAATAATGCACACTGGTAAATGTAATCCTTAGATCAGAGATTCTAAATTGTATCTAAATAGCATTTGTAAAGCCTTCACTTATAAAATTTAAAGATAAATTGGCCAATAAGCAGATTCTGAAAGGCAAAATGTTGCAAGGATATTAATCAAAATAAGTTTCAATCTATACTCTGTACAAACTCCTTTTAAAATTCAATGCCTTGCTTTTAGTAGGTAAGCTCTTTAGATGGCACCTAACTCCTCGGGCAACAGAAGATCTAGGAGAGCTTCACCTTTGCTATCTCAAAATAAAGTACAAGAATGCCTTCTCACTATTTTTACCAAACCAAGCCTAGTAAAGCCATTCGCTAGAACTTAAGAATGTAAATTTGGCTTATTAAGGTTAAATCTGTTAGCAGAGAAATAAGAAGTGAAAAAAATAACACCACTGCATCAAAAGCATTATACAGTAAACATAGTAGTTTACATATTGTTCACGAATTATACTTACAGCATCACATGATAGCAAGTAAGGGGAACTGTCACCAGAAACATGAACCAATGCCATGTCACGAGGAAAATGGCACAGAGTACTCCTTGCACAATGAACTCAGGGACGACAATGTAATTTATGCGAGATGCTGTGTCGTAAATGTTTATGTAGTCAGACTCCAAGTCCGTCAAGATCACAATCTACATAAATTCTTCACAGTTACTAGGCATTTCCAATTCTAGATAAAAACCATCAAGATGCTTATAAGCAGTCGGTAGCAGCATATACGGACTCACACAGCCATATTTTAGTGCCAAAAATACAGTAAGAGAATATGCATTAAGGCCGTGTTGAATTTTTCATGTGCTTTTGCAAGTAAGAACTAAAGCAAGTAATCAAGGCCATTTTGTCAACTCAGGCATAAATTATAGTTAGGTGGACTAAAAGAAGTCAAAGTAAACGCAAAAATTGACTTCCAATTCTAGACAATGAGTACTAATCATACAGCAAATACTGCCGCGAACATGAATTTCTCGATGAAGAATAAATCAAAACGGTGCAATAGCAATGCATACACATTCAATAAAAATATAAGTATAAAACAGGTTCAAACATGAACAACTCACTCACAAGCAGTACAGAGTACAAACGGTTGAAGAAATCTAAAAAAAAATGGGCATCAATGCTCCATTGTTTGGTTGCTGAGAAAGCGCGAGAAAATACATTTTCAAAGCCCTATAATCTCCCTCCTTCACCTCCCGAAGTCCCTAAATCGTGTTGATTAGTAAGACTTGTCCATCTCCACAAAAAAACTAAACACAAAACACAGTTGTCCAAAAACTATCTGCTTTCCCAAACTTTCTCGGCAACCAAACGGACGAAAGAGATCAAGAAGTCCGTACAAGTAGGGTTTTAGAGAGATTGAAAGTGAGAAACGTTTTACCTGATAAAAGGTGGATGCCAGGAGAGCTAAGTCGATGAGAAAACAGATGGCCCACAAGATCAGCTCCATCTACAAGTTCTCGCGGTTCGCTCACACCTGGAATTCTTTTGGAAAAGACGAATGGGAGTGAGAGAGAGAGAGAGAGATTTTTCTTGCGAAAAGCTGAGAGATCAATTGTGAGGGTAGGATTTCAAAAGCTACGGGTTTTGGCTCTCTTCCGCGGGTTCTCCCTCTACACAAACAAATAAGGAAATTCCTTTCATCATGTCAGTTTCTTTTCTATTTATATATCAACGAATACATATTGACTAAAATTTTCAATCTTTAGCCTTATCGAAGAGTCTTCTTGCATCGCCTTTTAACCACCATGCGAGAAATGCTACAAACAATTGCATTCTCACATTTTTAAGTCCATATTTTGATGTGGTCATAAAAATTATTATTAAATTTAAAATTTAATAATAATTTATATAATCTTTATTGCCACATTAAATAATGTCTATTTAAAAATATGAAAGTGAAAATGTGCAACATTTTTTTAACACCGTTTACTCTTCTCTCTATATATATATAAAGAGTTTCTCTTTGTTATGAAAAAACAAAAAAATTAGAAATTAGAAATTAGAACATTCTCTTAAATAGATAGTCAAGCATAAAATTAAAATTATGAATTTTTTGACAAATTTACATAATTTTATTTTAGAATGCCGCCTTCTTTATTATTGTTCTTCTATTTATAAATTTCTCAAAGTCACCCACATACACATAATATATATAAACAATATTACAATAGTGTAAATTACACTTTACCACGAAAGTACCACCTTCTTTGTACTTGCTTACAACTACAAATTACAATTCAATGCAACTCAAACTAAAGTATAAATATCTATATATAAAAAACATAAAACTTAAGTATAAACTATCGAAATATTTCGAGTGGCATCCTGACTCAAATTTAACTATCATTTTAAATATAAAATGCCCCACGTGACTAGTATGCAAGTCTCAGTTATTTTGAAGTTATCAATTTACCTTAATTGTGAAACTACACCATTTAATTTTATTTTCTTAAAAAAAATTAATTCAATGGTGGCCTATAGGAGGTGGTCGCGCAGTTATCCCACTATTGCAAGAGGTGATGGTCATGTGAGAGGGGTGATCACACCACCCTCATCTGCCACCCTTACATTAAAAAAAAATCTGATGCGATTTCACACTGAGAGTAAATTAGTAATTTCAAAATAATTGGAACCACGTGTTAGTTACGTTGAATGTTTTTCATCCAAAATAACAGTTAAATTGACTTGAGGTCTAACTCAAATAGAAAAAATTTAGAAATTGAGTCAAGAATATGAAAAACACATTTTTTTACCGTTCAAATGAGCAAATCAATCAAAATCAACCGGTCGAGCTGTAATGGGTCGTAGTGTATAGGTAGAAGCGTAAATACGGCAGTAAAGGATAATTTACATGTTTTTTTTTTTTTTTTAAGGGATAAAGGGTAATTTACCTTAAACAACAGTAAAGTTACACCTTGAGGACCGAGTTTCAAAATACTATTGTAAAGACTTATTACGGCGAAAAGTGTCGACTGCATATTTTCTCCTCGGAAAACGCTTACGGTAACCGAGCCTGACCAAAATATGTTCTTGGGACAACTATTTTCGCCAAACAACCTACGGAATTTGGGAGGACGGGACGACGACGGTTCTCGTGTTTAGAAATAGCGCTCAAGTCCGGGCCAACGTCGGATGGTGAATGCAGGCTCTAGAGACAACGATGCTGCGACCACCGAGCCATGGATGCGAAACTCTAACTCTTACAGTCAATCACTCTGCAAAGAAGACCGTACCAAGGACCATCAAATCTTGCGCTTCCAAAGAGGACCTTCGAGGCCAATCCGTTGCTGTAAGAGCTTCTCTCTCTGTCTCTGAAGTAGAAAATTGAGTGACTGTGGCAGTTTACATTCTACTATTTAGTGTGAAGCGCTTGTATTGTATATATATACACATATCTGCATATGTACTAGCTGATGGTGTTGGATATGTGCGCCTGGGAAGTGATTGAAATGATTACATTTACATTGCAGGTTATTGGTCTGGGAAAATCTGGAAGAGCTGCGGCTAGGCTTGCTCTTGCTAGAGGTGCTTCAGTTCTAGCAATTGACCAGAATGAGAATTTGGGTCCGTTAGAGGTTAATCCATGTGTTCTTCTTAAATGTGTATTATGATTGTCTTGAATTTATACATAAGTTAAAATCTTGCGTTTGTGTGTGTCTAGCTATATCTATAGACGCAAACACACACACATTTGTCATAATTTTAACGTTACAATTGCTTATTGGTTGCAGCAAGATCCTCTTTTTGAGAAGCATAGTGGTCTGAGAACAATCCTTGGAAACTTTGATAGACAGCTATTCAAGGATGTAGATATGGTGGTTGTTTCCCCTGGAGTTCCTCTAGAAAATTATGGTCTTTCCTCGTTGTTGGAAGCAGTAAGTCAAATTTTATAATTTACACGGGGCATCATATTTCCTAAACTTGAACAAGAAAATGGAAAATGCACTCCCTCTCCACCCCTGGGCAGATAAAAATTGCTTTAAATAGTTATACCATGACACAATTTTTGTTACAGTTGTGCACATTGGTTTTCATTTAATAGAATTTGAACCCTGTTAAATATTTCATAACAATGCCGATCATGCAAGAAAATAATCAATGACACTGTTGCTTTTGAAAATTTTGATATGGTTTAGTTTACTTACGAAATCATTCTTACCGACTAGTCTAAACTCTCTGCCATGCCATATTTTTTTTTCCTTTTGAAAAACTATGCTGTAAAAATGCAGGGAAAGCAGGTGATGTCAGAGTTAGATTTTGCTGCAGAAGTTCTTCCAAAAAGTATCAAGATTTTAGCAGTGACTGGAACCAATGGAAAATCAACTGTTGTTACTTTCGCTGGACAGGTTTTCTATTATTTACTCTCTCTCACTGCCCCCTGCTGCACAGCTACACACACACATATATGTACATAGGTATTTACATGTATATCTATATCTTTGAACATTATAACTTGAGGTAAATGTTTCTTATTCTAACCAATAGCAACAGAGAGAAAAAAAGAAAAAAAAAATTGAGACAAAATGACAATGAGAAAGATGCTAACTTTTTCTATAATTGGTCCAAAGAGTGAAGTAGCCACCAATTTTCAAAGCTGGCATACCGTTCACTATAATGGATGAATAAGCAGTGGCAGAGGTTAAAGATAACAACTATCTAGAAAATCACCTTCAACTTTTGTTGGATCAATTAGTCATTCATTTGTCAATAGATCTTACATATTCCTTTTAAAGCTATCCTGCAATTAGGAGAATTACTATTTATTATTGCTAGAATAACTTTAGTTCCCTATTATTCTAAATTCATCCTGTTGCAATCTGTATTCGTATATTCTTTCATTAATTTATGTTTGTTTGATCATTTGAAGTCAGATGCTTAAGCATTTTGGCATTGAGGCATTTGTTGGGGGAAACCTTGGCAATCCACTCTCAGAGGCTGCATTCCAGTCCTTAAAATCAGTTTCTATGAAGCCAAAGTTTCAAGTAAGTCTAATTGAGTGATTCATTTCTCTTACCACTTTTTTTAATGATGCGATTATTTAGAGGCACCATTGGAAAGTGTTATTTATTTATGAATTTCATTGTTCCTTGAAGTCAAGGTCAACTTTAATGTTTTTAAAAGGTCAGGATAAGTACTTATAAAAAGAAAAAAAGAAAAAAAAGAAAAGGTCAGGGTAAGAGACTTGGTCAGCCTTTTTTTCTTTTTTCTATCAGGTTGCTATTGTGGAGGTTAGCAGTTATCAAATGGAAATTCCCAACAAGTACTTCTGCCCTTCAGTGAGTTGGTTTGAAATTACAACTGCCCAAGCAACACTTACAACACTCTCTTCCTCTCTCAATCTCTTCCCCCAACAGCCCTGTTGTTTGTGTTTAGTTTTAGATGGGCATCTTTGCAGGTTTCCGTGGTGTTAAACCTGACCCCTGATCATTTAGAGAGGCACAAGACAATGAAAAATTATGCAAGGACTAAGTGTCGTTTAGTTTCTCACATGACCGACACCAAACTGGGACTTCTATGTTTCGGTATGTAATTTGTCATTTCTCAAATAGACATATTGGTGTGTATCACATGTAAACTTATTTCATAACTTTTCTTTTTTGTTTCAATAAAATTGAATTTCTTTTGGATTATAGCAAAGTTATTGAGAATTAGAATAGATACAGCTTGAGCGTGAGGTGACACCATGTGGAAGTGTGATGATTTGGTTCAGTCCCCATAGCAGTTAATGGACATCCTCATGTAGTGCCCTTGAACTAAAAATGAAAAGAAGTGCTTATAATTCTCTTCTTTTTTTGATAAGTAATAATCAGTCTTATTAAAAGCGTAAGACGCCCCTAAGTACATCGGAAGTATATAAAAGGAAATACCTAATTAGAAAGAAAAAAAAAATGAATAAGAAAATCGATAAAACTAAATGACAGTGGGGACACAAAAGCCAATGTCCAAAGATACAAAGTATGAAAAAACGAAACTAAAATATCCTCCATGGACCTCTCCAAATCCTCAAAATGCCTATTATTTCTTTCCTTTCATAAACACCAAAAAAGGCAAATCGGCACCATCTTCCAAATCGCAGCACTCATCGACCTTTCAGACATCTACCAACAAGCAAACAGCTTGATAACACTTCTAGGCATAACCCAAGACAAATCAAAGCGAGTAAAGAGAGCACTCCATAAAGCGGAAGCCACATCGCAGTGAAGAAGAAGGTGATCCATTGATTCCCCACTTCTTTTACACATGCAGCATCTATCCACCATAATAACTTGCCTCTTCTCGAGATTATCCAAAGTAAGGATCTTGCCTAGTGCCGCCGACCACACAAAAAAAGCCGATCTTGAAGGAGCCTGAGTCCACCGTACACTCTTTCAAGGGAAGCAACTACCTTCAGAGCCAGCCAATGAGCTAAAGAATGACTTGACCTTGAATAAACATGTTCTGTACTTTGGTTGTACCCCCTTGGCATCTCTTGCTGAGTTTACTACTTAAAAAAGAACAGAAGTAATAAGGAACCTGATCAAGTTTACCTAAACGGTGACTTGGAAAATAGAAGTGAGATGTATTATTGAACCTTTTAAAGTAGTTTTATCTTATCATTTCAGTTGTTTAGCTTAGCTAGAAGTTATCATTATCTAGGAGTCTCAATTAGCTTTATCTTTGTAATCTGATGTTAATCTCATAGTGTATTCCCTCTAAATAATGAACAGAAGGTGTGGGTAAAATAACTTTAGAACCCACCATTTCTTTAATTGACTTTATTCAAAAACAAACCTTGTTTAAACTAAACATTAAACACATCTGTAAACTTTCTAAAATGATGCTGAAAGATGGACTTGTTTCATAAAATGAGCTGTGAGATTAATACTTGAAAGCTTCCCAGTGGACACTTGGGTTGGATGTTGGAAACAAGATCACAGGCATAGATGGGATAGGTTGGTTTCAACTTCAAGTGCCATATAGGATGGAAGAACTAAATCGTAAATGGTTGGTTTGAAAAAGTTTTAAGCTTCTGCAAACCAACATACATAAGTTTTCTTATGGGTTTTAAACACCTATTCGGGATCATGAAGCATGAGACTTGACTGCTACTGCATAGGACTCAATCAATAAACAAAGCTGGCAATTCTGAAACTCATGAGTGTGTAAAAGGCTTGTGTATGGATGGTGAGGAGACATCCAATTCAGTATTAAACTTTTATTTTCATGCCATTAATTTATATTTTAAGTTGAGATCTTAGTTGTCCTTATTTTGTTGTGCAGATCATAGTTGGCTTATCTTTTAACTGCTGATATGACAATTATTTTTAGGAAATCATCACTTGAATGAAGCAATTACGGAACATGCCAATGAATTTAATCTTGCTTGGATAGGAGCCTTTCCGGGTATGAAAGTGAGAAAGTTTTCCCATCTTATATTTGTTGGTAATATTTGTATTCTATATACTCAGACCTCTTCAAGTACCATATATCTGGCACAAGTTTCTAAAAACTATATACAGGATCCCAATAAAAAATGCTCTCACCTCAGGTAAATGTAGGGTCAAGAGTTTGGAATTAGTTGATTTTGGACCGTCTGGTCTTGCCATTATATAGTAGAAATTAAGAGTCAACATTGCAGGGAAAAGCCTCTGACCATTTGGCTCAAAAGTCAAAATATTTTTGCAGAAATTTTGGCATTAAAAATCTCATATATTTCACTGGCATTGTGTCATCTGATGTTTGAGAAGCAATGCTTAATTTTTTATTTTTTTATTTTCAAATGCAATTTTGCTTCATTTACTATTTTACTTCTTCTTTTTTTTCCTGCTTTCTTTCTATTTTAGTATATATATGTCGTTGATGGAGGTTACTTATTTCCCAAAGATTGATATGGAGACCAAAATTGCCAGCTTCGAAGTTCCTATCATTGGAGTTAAGTCACAATTGCAATTAGGTCCAATGAACGTGATGGGAATGCACAACTACCTTAATGCTGCAGTGGCTGCATTATCGATTCTCGGGCTCAATGTTGGAGTTGATACTGAAGGCATCAGTTCAGCAATTGAAAACTTAAAGGCACCACCTCATCGGATGCAAATTGGTGAGCTGAAAGGATGGTAATCTCTTTTTATTTTGAGCTGATTCTTGTAAGGTTTTCTTGCAATTCTTGTAACATGATATGCATATGATCTTGGCATTAAAAAGAAGATATGTTTAAGATTATTTTCTATCATTCGCAGAACCTGCAATGTTTTTGTCTTAAATGATCTATGTGGGTGTAAAGAATGTAATGTATTGGGTGGAAACTTCTGCTAATTGTGTTGTGTCTGAGGATCTTCTTTAATTTGGGATGACTAAGTCAATGGTTTGAACACCAGTTTCCTTTAATTTATTTTTATTTTAATGAACGCATGGATTTAAAAGTTGATTTTTATAGTTTAACGTCATTATGCAGTACACAGAGATATCAATGGAGTAATATGGGTGGATGACAGCAAGGCAACGAACGTCCATGCAACATACACAGGACTAATAGGTCTAAAGGGACAAAAGTCTGTGATTCTACTTGGTGGCCTTGCAAAGGTATATGATATATTGGTGATGAAGTGTACATTCATCTACATGATTGCTTGTTTGGCTTTGGCATTTCACTTAATTTACCAAAAGCTACTTTTTCCCTCATTTTGTTCCATCAGAAAACTGTGAAAAACTGAATTAGGGGAGTTAAACTTTACTAAACTGAGATACCTTATGTGGGTTCAAACATGTTTTTATGCATGTTGAGGCGAATGCAGCTTGTCTCATATATGATTGAGATTGGCAATCTTGGTTTATGTCAAAAGATTTTGCTTTTGTTCACTTTTTTTTTTTTTTTTTGGGGGGGGGGGGGGGGGGGGAGCAAATTCTCACTGATGGAGAAGTGATGAATCTTCTTTTAAGAAGACTTTGTAAAGGAAATTTCCTCAATGTAAATATCTATCTCTGGTGCTGGGATTACTTGCTTAGACTCCATTGTTGCATCTCTCATTGTCTGTGTATTTTGTTGCATCTCTCATCGTCTGTGTATTTTGTATCTAATATCCCCTTTAATTTTTAGTAATGATGTTTTATGTATATATTATTGTAAGTCAGTAGGACCTGTAGCGCTTGTGATGACTTCTCTTTTTTTTCTTTTTCCTTTTTTCTTTTTTTTTTTTGGGGGGGGGGGGGGTTACGTTCTATGATATTGTTCTTTTGCTACTTTTACAGGTTGTATGTGGACAAGAAACTAGTGGATTTGAACAATTGATAGATCCGCTTAAGTATCATAGATGCGTAATCACTGTATGTGGTCTATTCCTTCTTGGTGTTTACTTGTGTTTCTAAGTTTTGATTTGTTCCCAAATTGAAATATTGGTCTGTCAGTGGTTTCTCTTTTTACGTTTTGTGGATCATTTCTAAATTATTTGACAGAAAATGATATATGTACATAAATGTACCCAAGTTTGGATCTTCAGGAACGCTGATTCAGAAGACATTATTTAAGAATGGTCTTAGCATTCCCTGTATTAGAGCTGCAACTATGAAGGATGCCATCAACTGTGCCAGGAGGATGGCAAAATTTGGTTAGTCATCTTCAGTGCATGAAATTGCTGCAAGAAAATATGTGATTCTGTTTTTCATTTGTGCTGATTCAGTAAGTCAACCAAGAATGTTGATTTTAGGATTTGTGACTTCTAGACACTAATCTCATCTACTACTTATCATGAATGTAGGGGATGCTATCGTGCTTAGTCCAGGTTGTGCGAGCTTTGATGAATTCAAGAATTTTGAGCACAGAGGGATGGTTTTTCAGGAGCTTGCCTGTTCATCATAGTATGTTTTCATTCACAGGTTGATCAAAAACCGTTACTTGAAGCATTCGATGCTACCATGATTGTTCTCTACTGTAATATTAAACCATTCCATCTGTTGTGAAAGTGCCATTCATTGCATGAAAAAAAAATGTACTGAAAATTGTTTCCAATGATTATGCAAGGTGGTGGCTGCATGGAAATCAGCTAGTAAATGTGAACTAGGGTGGTAGACATGCTTCTCTTCCTGTCTATAGAAGGTGTAAACCAACTTTAGCCAAGATTTTGGGAACTCCCACTATGATGACACATTGATCATTTAGAATTTGGTGGTCATTGAAGCATATTGTTGTACTTTGATTTGGTCTTCTATTAACAATAATTTCCGAGGCATGCGCCGCCTTCACTCGACCCTGATAAATGGCAGCACTCTTTATTTGTTATGATGTGTGCTTCAGTGCATAGGTTTATGGAGATAAATCGCTTTCCAGAAGAGGGTTGATTTTCGAAGACGTGAATCCATGAAATTCTTTATCATTTGAATCAAGTGATTGTTTAAGACATTGAACAATTGCAATTGCAGATCTCAGTCATAGTTTATAGAGACGATGAGGATTCTGGTGGCAGAAATTTCATCTGAGAATGGGTGTAGAATGTGAAGAGAAAATCTGATTTCAGTGTAATCAAATTACTGTAAAATTTATTGACAAAAATAGAATTTTCTTTATAGTTTTCCTCGTTTATAACTCTCGTGGTGATGTGGGACAATGCCCAAGAGAACCGAAGGGCAGAACATTTGTTTAAGTAGTCTTGTTGCACTGATGACTGATGCCATGTAACTTCATCGATTAAACTTTTGAGTTCAAAAGTTGATAGAAAATAAAATTATGCTATTTTATTGCTCAATAACAAGAGTGTAGATTAGAACATTACAATTCTAAATTGATGAAAAGACGGCACTGTTTGCATATATAATCCAAAACGTCAGACAGAATGTTGTAACTAATTTTTCTTAATAATTTTAATGCGGAATTGATCGAATTAATCAATTAGAAGAATTGAATATTACAAATATGCACGCCTTCGTTTGTTAAAATTTTCTTCTCTTTTGTCTTTTGTTTTAAAATAAAAATTCGGGATAAACACATTTTAATCTCTTGTGGTTTAAGTCTTTTATTTTTTGCCCCGAGTGGTTTATTTTGTATTGCAAATGATACGTTGGCTTTGGCTAAAGACGGAGATAGTATATCCGTCCAAAAATTAACGGCAGTCCACGTGTCTACTATTAGGCGTTGACACATAACATATCCATTAAAACAAATTATAAAACTTAAAAAAAATAAAAAAAAAAAAAAAAATTACAAGCTTTAAAAAAAATTGAAAAAAAAAAATGAGAGGTGGCTAATTTGGCAAGTTTGAGGGTGGTTCGGCCACTCCATGGGGGCCTAAAAAAAAAAAAAGTTAAGAGGGTTTGGCCCTTGGGGGTAGCCGAATCACCCCCAAAGGTCAAAGAGCAAAAAATAAAAATAAAAATAAAATTAAAGGGATTTGGCCCCTAGAGTTGGCCGAACCACCTCTATCCTCATTTTCTCTTTGGGGTGGCCGACTGGTTGAGCCACCCCTCATCTTTTTTCTTTTTTTATAAGTTTTTAGTACTTTTATTTTAAAAAAAGTTTTATTATTTTCAGTTTTTTAATATTTTATAAATATTTAAAGCTTTTTATTTTCAATTTTTTTAATAATAGGACACGTGTCAACACATGAGAGTAGATATGTAGACTACCATTAGTTTTTGAATTGAATTTTGAACGGATATACCATCTTTGTCTTTAGTCGAAGCTAAAGTACCATCTGCGATATAAAATTAACCACGGGATCAATTCCCTATTTATCCCTAAAAATATTAATAAATAACTTAAAAAACATAAAACACTCAAAATTATTTTTACATTTATGTCATATCAAAACAATTTCAAATTAAAAATGAAAAACATCCCTAAAAATACATTAACAACACATGCCTGTTGTATTACCTCTCTTCTTAAATATTTTGGAAAGGAATTTTCTCTTTGTTGTCTTGGCGCCTCATTGTAATAAGGAGCTTAGCACCTTGGAAAATCTCTCGTTTTATTTATAACATTCTTTCCAAGTTTTGTTATGACCGTATGGCAACCCCGTCGCCTGCCCCAACCAATCTTTAAACTTCTTTTAAAAAAAAATATCGACTTTAAAACATTCTTATATTTTTTTTTTCATTTTTTATATCACATCAATAATTTTTTATTATTATTTTAAATAAAAAAAAATTCACTACAATACATTTTTTTTTTTCCATCGATCATTCCCTCCTCTTTGTATAATCTATATATATTAAAATATATATATATATGTATATGTTAGAGGCACTCATATTTTACTCCTACCTCCTATACTCTTTGACATGTTCCTGTGACGTAGCATTGCCACATTAGTACAAATATTTTTTGCCAAGTCTCTCTTGTAGGTGGCTGACTACTCTAATCAAACTTTCGGAGGTGGTTGCAGCTAGAGTTGTCAATTTTTTACACTATTAGTAAACCCGACACAAAATTAGCAAATTAGGTTTGATGAGTTTGACATGTTTAATTAAATGAATTTGGTTAAAATTGACTTATATAATTTTCTACCCGTTCTCTAATATAACTCGAACCCAACACACGAATACGAATTGCCACTTCTAATCCCAACCACCAAATATCTCAAATTTGGTGGTCGTGGCTACTAAATATTTTGAATTTGGTGGTTGTGGCCACCAAATTTCTTCGATTTGGTGGTTGCGACTACTAACCTGTGATGGTTGGAGGTGGTGTTCACCGGAATGAGTAATGCTACACATCATCTCATTGTCCTCCTTTTGTCCCCCCAAAATTGATGTGGCCCTTAAAATCACCATTGAATTTTTGATATATCACTCTTGAATTTTGATCCAATGGTGATTTTAAGAGCCATATCAATTTTGGAGGGACAAAAGGAGGACAAAGGAATGATGTGTAGCATTACTCTGGAAAATGACTATATGTTACATATCATCCATTTGTCCTCATTTTATCTTCCCAAAATTGATGTAGCTCTTAAAATCATCATTGAATTTATGATAGATCATTATTGAATTTTGATCAAATGGTAATTTTAAGAGCCACATTAATTTTGGGAGGATAAAAGAAGGATAAATGGATGATATGTAGCATTACTCATTGCATAATAATTATGTAATTGTTGTGCAAGGTCTTAGAGACATGGGATAAATCATATGTAATGGGTTCCACTACATGAGTCCCACGTGAGACCCATCTCATATTTCTAGAGTGGTGCATAACAGTTGTGCACCAATCACTCATCGTATACGTTAAATTTGAAATATATAAAAGAATAATAATAAAAGAGAAATTCACAACCTATTAAATTTGAAAAGAATAATAATAATAAAAATCCACGTGCTACCATCTTGTAAAAAGGCGTTTTTCACTTGGAGCAAGAACAGGACGTAGAAGAGAGCTGAGAGGATTAGAGGAACTTCAACGATACAAATCTAATACGAATCAAAAAGACGCGGCTTATTTCTCAATCTCAAACTCTTTGCTTCTCTGCTTTGATTCTCTTCTGTTCTGTCTAAGTTCTGGTGGGTTTTTTCTTTTGGGGTAAGTTCAACATGGGAAGCTTTTGCAGGTATTCTAATTCTTTGCTTCAAGAACCTTCTTCGCTCTTTTAGAATCCTCCCAAGTATAGCTTTTCTCCGCAGTAATTCGCTGTTTCACGTGTTTCCCTTTCTGGGTTTTCCACACAGATTACAAATCACTTACCCTTTATCTTTCTTCATTCTTCTCAGAATTCAACAGGTTTGGTTCCTTTTATCCTCCCCATTTCAACATGTACACCTTCTATCTATGTTTAACATTTTATATACTTGTTATAGTTTATTCATGCTTATTTTAATTTGAAGCATTTGGTAGTGGACAATGTAAAGATTGAATTGCAATTTTGATTTTTTTTTTTTTTTTTTTTTGGGTTCTAACTTTGCTCATCGAGTCATTGACACAGGAAAAAAGAAGAAGAAAAAAAGCCTCTTTATTTTATATTTTCCCTGGGTATTGTGGTTGGTAAGGGATAATGCTTAACTAGTATCAATTTGATTTTTGTACTCTCAAATTGAACAATGATTCGCAAATTTTTCTTTTGACTGGCAATTAACTCATGCACTCAGAGATCTTGAACCCACGATCCTGGTAATTTACTATTTTAATACTTTGCAGCTTTTTCCAAAGCCAGTTTTATATTTAAGGGCTCTCTTCACAGCCAGACTGAGTAAACAAGGATTTCTTTCTGAATTAGCTTTGCCATAGCGACTTCTTGATATGATGGTTCAACTCATTCTTGTTATTCCTGATCATGGATAGAATTAATGATAATAGGGTCATAGGGTTTCCATTTAGGATTAGTTTGTGAAATCCCACAAGGCTTTGGCTGGTAATGTTGCGAATCCTATAAATTAGTTAATTACTATGCTTATCATCAAAACCTGGGCAAGCTTGTATTTCTTTAAAGGGTGGACCTGTGGGGTTTTCCAAGTTTTTCGACTTGTATTTGCTATAAATGTTGCAGGTAAGCATTGAATTTTTCAGTTGACATAATTTAAGTGGTATTTGAATAGTCTGTGTTCCAATCTTAAAAGCTGTTGTTATTGTGCCGTTGATGCGGAAGAGTGTTTTGGGAGAGCCGGGGTTTCTCAAGGTGCCAAGGTGGCTTCTTTAAATAGGTTTACTTTTGAGGCTGTATCTTAACCTTCAGATAGTTTGATTAGAAGGTGGCGTTACTAATTTGGTGCTTTATGTCCTATGAAAATGGGGAGTATTTATTACTCATGTTGTGGTTGCTCGTGTTTCTTGAAGCCTAGTGTTGTCCTTGTTTGGGGCGGCATGGGTAATGCCTAAACCGCATTTCCTGGACAGTTTGGATGGGGGTTGCAGGGAGAAGGAAAAGAAATGGTGGTATAGGTTGTAAGGCAGTACCGTTGTGCTTGATGTGGTGTAACTGGGATGAGCATAACAGCAGTAGCTTTTCAGGGAGTGGAGATTTCAATGACTAGTTCAAGTTGGTGCCTTCACGTTTTTCAGTTTCATGAATGTGCTTCACGTCAATTTTGTTTCGTCTTTTTCTTTGCTATATTTCAACCTCAGTAGTTAGTTGTTTCTCTTTCCTTCTTTCATTTGGTAGGTTCATCTTGTGTATAACCTAGAGGTTTTCCTTTTTTCTACCTCTAATAATAAAAACTTGTATTTATTAAAGATAGCACAAAATATTATTTAATAATTTTAGGGCAGTTTATAATCAAAATGGAAAATAATTGCTTGGCAAGTATGCTCAACTGCTTCAAGTAATTCCCATAGGGATGTGTATATTGAAGTCTTCTCATTTGTTAGTTTTGAACCGGATAGGACTCATAAGTATGAGGCAATTGTCGATTCTCTTGGGATAAATAGGCGAAACGACCATCGTGTTTGGCTTAGGTAGATTCAAAGCTAATTGGTAATGGTGTTAAAATCAAAATAAGTGCTTGGTGAGGTACACTCAGCTGTTCCAAATAATTAAGTCTTCTCATATGTTAGTTTGGACCTGATAGGACACATAAGTATGATACAAGTCTAGATTCTCTTGGGATAAATAGGGAAAAAGAGCATCATGTTTGGTTTAGGTAGTTACTTATCAAAAAAACAAAAGTATATATATATATATGTGTGTGTGTGTGTGTGTTTTGTTTAGGTAGTTTTGAAGCTAATTGGTAATGATGTTAAAATTTACGGTTTAAGATTACAGACCTGTGTATGAAGCTGAAAAAGAAGGCATTAATATCTTTTTTGGTGTATGCACGTTAATGCATCTTATGTTCCATGTTTGTATGTTCCTTTTGAGGTATATCCATATGATAAGAATTGGGTGGTGGGAGGATCTCAACTAAAATGAAATGGCTTAAAGGTTAGTATTGATACAATATGATCTTATAGGCTACTTCTAGGCTTGTTGCCTGGTTCTTAGTTTGGGGGATTTTAGTCTTGTTGTCTAGGGTTGTTAAAGACATATCTAGCCCTCAGCTAGATATACGGTCACAAGATAGAAATAAACCTAAATCTACATGTTCTCAAGATCATGATAAGTCTAATGATAAGATTAGTCATTCAAGTTCAAATACTAGATAACGTAGTTTAGATTTACTATACAAGTGTTACACTTTTAGATCAAAACTCTAAGTCTTTTCTCTCATCACAATTGTAATCTCCTAGTTCTATGTAACTACTTTCTCTATATATACAAGAGCCCTAACCAGTATTTAGTAAGGCAGCACAAAGCATACACATTAGTCTCTAAATTTTATATGGTATCAGAGCCACAACAGTGACTCGCGTCTTTTTTTTTTTTTTTTTTTTCCATCTCTCCCTTTTTCGATCATGTCTACCTCAACCCCATCACCCCAAACCCCGCCCGAATCCAACCCAACCCCTATTATCATCTCAACCTACTATCAAACTCCTCCGTTGGTAACTTTCACCAACTTCAACCCTACCAAACTCACCAGCACCAACTATCCAGTCTGGCTGCCTTAAATTGTTCCGCACCTCAAAGGCGGCAACATTGATGGTTCCACACCATGCCCGTCTCCCACTGTGACGTCCACCAAAGATGGCGTCTCAACTACATCTCCCAATCCGGCTTTCCTCCACTAGAGCATGCAAGATCAACTACTGCTTGGCACTATTAATTTAGCTCTTTCCGAAAAGATGCCGACTCATGTCACCCAATGTGCCACATCTTGTGATGTGTGGACCACCTTGGAGACTCTTTTCACGTCTCAGACGAAGGCATGCACCATGCAGGTGCACTATCAGTTGGCGACCCTCAAGAAAGGCTCCTCATCCATTGCCGATTATTACCGCACATTCCAGACGTTGTGTGATGCACTAGTCGTCGTTGGCCAACCTCTCAATGGTTTGTAGAAGGTGTCCTTCCTCCTGGCGGGCCTAGGATTTGACTTTGATCCCTTTGTCACCTCTGTTACAACCAGAGCCTACCCTCTCTCTGTGGATGAGATCTATAGCCATCTACTTCCCCATGAGATGCGCTTAGAACAACATCAAGCCTCTCTTGATCTCTCTGTTGCCAGTGCTAACTTTGCCACCCAAGGTAACTCATCTCAGCACTCATCCCGTGGCATGCGTGGTGCTTGTGGACACCGCTCCTCTGGCCGCAGCTTCTCATCTGGAGCATCCCGGCCCTTTCATGGCAAGGGCCGAGGCTCCTTTGGGCATGGTTTCTCCTCCAGCAACTTCCACTCCAACCAACCGTTGTGTCAGGTTTGCAACCGCTATGGTCATGTTGCTCTGGATTGCTACAACCGATTCAATTAAGCTTACTCTCGTGAACAGACCCCTCAGGCACAAGCTTATCTCTTTGCCCCCTCCAGCAGCAGCTCCGATCAGAGCTGGTACTCCGATTCGGGAGAGCCACTCACCATCTGACATCTGATTTGGCTAACCTGAACATCAAGGCCGAAGACTATATGGGCACGGATCAAATCCGCATAGGTGATGGTAAGGGGCTCTCAATCAATCATATTGGTACCACTCGTCTGTTCACTCCCCATTCTCAAATTGATCTCTTTGATATTCTGCATGTTCCTCACATTTCTAAGAATCTCATCTCTGTTCACAAGTTCACTAAAGACACTAATACCTTTTTTGAATTTCATCCTTCCTATTTTCTCTTAAAGGATCGTCGCACGGGGAAACTCCTCCTCCACGGGCTGAATAAACACAGGCTTTATCAGTTTTTCCCTTATGCAAATAAGACTCCTCACTATGCCATGGTGGGTGAGCGCGCCTCTACTTTTCAATGGCACTCACGGCTGGGCCATCCAACCTTAAAGATCGTTCGTCGTGTCCTATCTCGCTTTAAGCTTCCAGTTGCTGCTCCCAAAGACTCTCCTATCTGCACTGCATGTCTCGGTGCCAAGAGCAAGCGACTCCCTTTAGCTTCTTCTTCCGGAATTGCCACATGTCCTGTTGCTCTAATCTACACTGATGTGTGGGGACTAGCCCCTGTTAGCTCTAGGTCTGGTGCCAAATACTATGTGTCTTTTCTTGATGCTTATAGCAAATACACTTGGCTTTATCCTGTTTCGTTAAAAAGTGATGTTAGTTCAGTTTTCTTAAAATTCAAGTCATATGTGGAACGTTTCTTTAACACCAACATAAAAGCAATTCAATTCGACTGGGGTGGTGAATATTGCCCTGTCAACCAACTCCTCCAGCAGATTAGTATTCTACATTGTATATCCTGCCCTCACACTCACCAACAGAATGGTGCAATCAAACGGAAACATCGACACATTGTCGAAACCGGTCTAGCACTACTCTCTCATGCACATTTACCATTAACCTTTTGGGATGATGCTTTCACCACTGCATGCTACCTCATCAATCGCATGCCAACCACAATTCTTAAAAATCAATCCCCCTTTAAAGCCCTATTCAAATGCAGTCTAGATTATAACTTCTTACGTACATTTGGATGCCTTTGTTGGCCTAATCTCCGTCCCTATAATACCAACAAACTCCAACCACGTTCGGTCCCATGTTTATTCTTAGGTTACAACACTCTCCACAAAGGCTACAAATGCCTTCATTTACCCACAAATCGCCTATATATTTCCCGAGATGTTTTTACTGAATCTCAATTTCCATATCCCTCTCACTCCCCACCAAAAGAATCTCCTTCTCCAATTTCCAGGCAGCCATTCTCCTTGCATTTTCTTTCCCCTCCATTGGTTCCACCAATCACTAAGTCTTCCTCTCCCGCTTCCTCTCCCTCTCTACTATCAGCTCCCTTGCAGTCTCCCACTTCGGTATTTGTCACCTTTGTTGAGTCCTCCTCTCTTCCTGATATGTCTGCAGCTCCTTCTCCACCTTTAGACCTGCTGGGATCAATTCATCCTATGGTCACTTGTGCAAAAAACATCTCTAAAACTCAAGAATTTACAGATGGCAGAGTTCGGTATCCAATTCCGAGAGCCCTTCTTGCTGAGTCCTCCTCATTTGCAACTGAGCCAACTTGTCACTCATCGGCTGTGAAGGATAAAAACTGGAGAGCTGCCATGAACATTGAGTTCGATGCACTTCTGCAGAACCGCACTTGGACACTTGTTCCACCTGACTCGGCCACAAACATCATAGGCTGCAAATGGGTCTTTCGGCTGAAAAGAAAACCTGATGGAACAATTGATTGGTACAAAGCACGGCTTGTCGCTAAGGGATTTCATCAACAACCTAGAATCGACTATGGTGAAACCTATAGTCTAGGGATCAAACCTACTACGGTACGCATTGTTCTCTCTATTGCTCTTTCTAATGGATGGCCTATACGTCAGATCGACATACAAAATACGTTTCTGCATGGCGACATTTCAGAGGTGGTCTACATGTCTCAGCCCCTTGGCTTTGCTCACCCTCAGTTTCCCACACACATTTGTAAACTCCAAAAGGCATTATATGGTCTTAAACAAGCACCAAGGGCTTGGTTTTCCAGACGTGGCAAGCTACTGACACTCGGATCACAATCGGACACTTCTCTATTCATCTGCAAATCGGCTACATACACTATCCTAGTGTTGATTTATGTAGACGATATCTTGATCACATCCTCCAACCCCTCTGCAGTCCGTAATCTCTTGGACACATTAAAACAGATTTTTGCGAGATGATCGTTGCTCAACGGGCAGCTACTGTATCTTCCTTAGAAAAAATCTAATCTCTTGGAGCTGTAGAAAACAACATACGGTTGCACGATCCAGCACGGAGGTCGAGTACAAATCTCTTGCCAATACTACAGCTAAACTTTCCTGGATCCTCTCTCTCTGCTCCGATCTTGGTTTGAGTCTCACACATCCACCAACTCTTTGGTGTGACAACATTGGTGCCACATACTTAACCTCTAATCCGGTTTTCCATGCCCGCACCAAACATATCGAAATAGACTTCCATTTTGTTCGGGATACAGTGTCTAAAAAGATTCTTCGGATTCAGTTCATCTCCAGCAAAGATCAACTTGCAGATATCTTCACTAAGCCACTCTTCTTTGCACGGTTGGCCTTTCTTCGTTCCAATCTCAATGTTCTTCCTCTACTGTTGAGATTGCAGGGGCGTGTTAAAGACATATCTAGCCCTCAGCTAGACATACGGTCACAAGATAGAGATAAACCTAAATCTACATGTTCTCAAGATCATGATAAGTCTAATGATAAGATTAGTCATTCAAGTTCAAATACTAGATAACGTAGTTTAGATTTACCATACAAGTGTAACACTTAGATCAGAACTCTTTAAGTCTTTTCTCTTATCACAATTATAATCTCCTAGTTCTATGAAACTACTTTCTCTATACATACAAGAGCCTTAACCAGTATTTGGTAAGGCAACACAAAGCATACACTCTAGTCTCTAGATTTTATAAGGGTGAACAAACCTCAGTCAAGCCATGAATTTAAGGCATCAAGTTGTGGATGAACCAATCTGAACTACAAATTAAATTACTCTCTGGCTTGAATGTTCAGGTTTCCATGAAACCTAAAAGTAACCATGACTTGAGGGCATCAATTTGAGTCATGAACCAAACCCCCAAACAAATCCATTCAGAAGGAGCCTTAGATCTAAAATTCTGGCCTAATCATAAATGAGAATCTTTTGCAAAGATAAATGAATAATTGGTTGATGCTATGCAATGCAATCTACAAGGAATGCTCCCGGGAAGGAGTATATATTTATTGATTCTCCCTCTCTCTCTCTCCCCCACCCAGACACACGTGTGTGAATGTGTATATGTATATATATTGAGGAAACGTAGCTCCTAGATAGTTGTTCATTTTTAGGAGTGTCCTTGTAACTAGTCCTGTTCTCACTCTCTCTCTCCCTACACACACACAGATATACATACGTACATGCGTATAGAAAACCTTCAATGGGAAGTTGTTCTTTACATAGATGTGTTCATTTTGATTAACAAATCAGTGATATTGGAATAATTTAAGAAGTTTGCTTGCAATTAGCTGGCCAATAATGCATTCCACTCGTGCCTCAGGTGGTGCCGATATGATTACATGGTCTCCCATCAGTACGCCTGCTAAAAATGTTGTCTACCTGAGTGACCGTGTGCAATCAGAGATGGGTAGTAAAATCTGTGCTGCAGTGTCCCGCAGACCATCGGGTTCATCTTCTTTCTATTTGTACCCTGGGCATTCAAAAACAAATTGTGGTAGCTCGCCTGTCTCTAGGACAGTATCTTCTGCATCCTTTATTGGCCAAACATTTCAAGGGAGCTGTTTTCGATCTTGCTTCTCTTATCAAAGGAGAAGCGTGCAAGTTAAATGTGTTGGTAGTGCTAAAGGACCTCAGAGGAAACACCTTGAAATTTCATTGGCATGCCAAAATTTAAATATGAGGCTTTTGGTCCCAAAACAAGGAATGCGTCCTAGAATCAAGTGTAACGTGGGACTAGTATCTTGGCCACAAGGATGTGCTTCAGCTGGCTTAATTTTTGGGTTGCTGGTCTGTTATTCGAGTTCTGAACCAGCACACGCTGAAGCAGCTCGGGAAAAGGGATAAGGAAGATGATTGTGATTTGTCACATGTTAAATTCTCACATGGGAAGAAAGTCTACACTGACTACTCCGTTATCGGTGAGCATCAATTTTTTGCCTGGCTTATATTCGTTTTGCCAATATTATAGTTTCTGGTGCATCAAACTCTGCATTTGAAACTGCTTGTGTATATTCTTTTACTTCAATTGGATGTGTCAGTGTAGATAACTGCTCAATTCTCTCCAGGGATACCTGGAGATGGGAGATGTATGTTCCGTTCTGTTGCTCATGGGGCTTGTTTACGATCTGGGAAGCCAGCTCCAAGTGAGAGCCTTCAGAGAGAATTAGCAGATGACTTACGGGCTATGGTATGTTTTTATGCTCCTCCACTATGATGACAATAGGTTTGAATTTTTCTTTTCCTTTATTTTTACTATTTTAAGCTTAAAAAGCATAGTTTGCGAGATTATTAGTTTAATGGAACCCTTATATATGCTGGTCTTTTTACTTCAGGTTGCAGATGAGTTTATCAAAAGGAGGACAGAGTCAGAATGGTAGCCTTTAGAGTTGTATACTTCCCTCATTCTGAGAACTTTGTATGCTACTTGTGTTAGCCTGTTTTGCTCATTGATGATATTTGTTTTGTATTTTACCAGAACTCTAGTTAACTAATTAAAACAGAAAAGAAGTTTCACCTAACTAATCTATAAGCCACGTTGCCATGAATGAAACCTCGTAGAGCTTGATGTGTTAACGTTTAACAACTTTAGTTAACTTGGTATGTGGAAGGTATACCTTGTAATTTTTGCTGATGCGACTTATATTTGATGGCTTCACGATGTCAACAGGTTTGTCGAAGGAGATTTTGACAGATATGTTTCACAAATAAGGAAGCCCCATGTATGGGGAGGTGAGCCTGAACTGTTCATGGCTTCACATGTTCTCAAGTAATCTCTCTCTCTCTCTCTGTTATCTGCTTTAAGAGTAATGCTATTTAGTAGACTGTTGTGTAGTAATAATAGTGTTGTTGGATTGCGGGGGATTGAGAGTTATCTGCTATAGGGGTGCTTTACTCCCAGAGGTATCATTCTACAGACGAGTGCACTCTTTATAAGAGTAATGTTATTTAGTAGACTGTAATACGATTGCTATACAACTTAATGATATGGCAGTAAAAATCAGCCATTGGATCAGTACTTGCTAAAAAAAAAAAAGAGGGAAGGGTGATTTTCACTATCACGCTATCCTACTTGTACGGTAGTCGTATAGCATATACCTAGGGGAAAAAACTTGCGCATGATGTGCTTATTGCATTGGCTTTATCTCTCTTAGATAACCAAAAATGTTATCAAGAGTCTTTAACTTATGGAGCTTAACTACAGGATGCCAATTACAGTCTACATGCTCGATGAAGATGCCGGTGGCTTGATATCCATTGCCGAGTATGGCCAAGAAGAATATGGCAAGGAAAATCCAATCAGGGTTCTCTACCATGGTTTTGGTCATTATGATGCACTGCAGATTCCCGGAAAGAAGGGTGGTAGATCAAGACTTTAATTTTTATACTTGACATGCAGAAGAGTGGATGTTGTTTGAATTATGTCCGGCCAAAAGTGTACTACATCTGTATCCTTCTTTTTACTTTATACATATTGTAGTCATTGAGTTTACAAAACATTCGTGGCAAGCCGAGAAAAATTCTTTCTTTTTCATGGGCGCCAGGAATAAATCTGATACGTTCCCGCATTAGCAGGAGGAGTTAAGTGCTTAATTATTATTAGGTAGAGTTGTTGCAGAAGTCTAGTCTATTCTATCTTATTGTTATTTGAATTTGAATTTGAATTTGAGAAGGTTAATCCAATCTTGTTTTGAGATGGGATGGTCTTTATCTCTACGCAAGTGTAAGGCTATAAAGCCCAGCCTTATGAAGTGGTTGTTCTAAAATTAACAATAATATATATATATATATATAGTTAAAGTCAAAAAATATTTAAAGAGTTTTCATTATGTTGTGTTTGAGAAGTGGCTAACTAAAATAGTAAAAATACTTCTTTTTTCTAAACTAGAATTTAAAAAATATTTAGAAAGCTCGGTAAAAATGCTTTAATGGAACTTTGCAAATGGGATGTGTATACTTTTAATGATATATTTAAGGCATGTTTGGGTGACAATTATTTTTTAAATTTTGTTTTATAGAATTTAAATTTTACTCAGATTTTATTCAATTTTTTTTAAAGGAAAATGTACACATAACCCCTTCAAACTACCACCTCATTGTCAATGTACCACCCAAACTACCAAAAAATGTCAATGTCCCCCTAATGACAAAAATGTCCTTCATAAAATTATTAAAATAAAATAAAACTAAAACTAAAAAATTATTAAAAAAATATAAAATAACAAAAATTTATTCCAAAAAATTTAAAACTGTTTTTTATTTTTTAAAAAAATAATAATTTTCAGTTTTTTTTTTCTTTTAAAAAAATTGTTCTTTTTCGTTTTTTATTATTTTAATAAAAACTGTTTTTTTTTTAATTTGTTTTATTTCTTTTAAAAATAAATAAATAAATAAATTTCAGTTATTTTTTGTTTTTCTTTAAAAAAAAATTGTTCTTTTTCATTTTTTAATTTAATAAAAACTGGTTTTTCTTTTTCTTTTTTTCATTTCTTTTATTTTTTTTAAAAAAATAAAAATAAATTTCAGTTATTTTTTGTTTGCTTTTTTTTATAAAAAAAAAATGTTCTTTTTTCTTTTCTTTTTTTTTCGTTTTTTATTAATTTTTTTTTTAGTTTTTTTTTAATTTTTTAGTTTTAGTTTTAGTTTTAATTTTTTGAATTTATGAGAACATTTTTGTCTTATTAAAAAAATAATTAAAGTCATTTTTGTCTTTTTGTTGGTCTTAGGGGGACATTGACACAATTGATAGTTTGAGGAGTATATTGACAATTGAGTGATAGTTTAAGAGAATTATGTGTATTTTTCTCTTGTTTAAACCATCAAACATAATTTTTAAAAAATAAATTTTTTTAATATTTACAATTTTAAATATTTTTAAAAAAATTTACGCATCCAAACTAACCCTTATTTACTAGATGAGAGACGTTGGCAACTTCAGCGAGGTGGTTTATGTAATTTCTGAAGTTGACGACATAAGGAAAAATGAAGACCACACGAGATTGGTGTGAGTGAAAGGATAGGTCTGACTTTGTATTTGAAATGACTGGTTAACCTTTCCCAGTGATCGGAGCAACTTTAAGGCGGGCCCGAAGCCGTCCTTAAAGTGTAAATGAGCCACTGCCAGGCTTGTGAAGCCTGGGTATCTTTTTGTCAGAGAAGGGCACTTGACTACTCACTGCTCAGGTGGTCGTCGTGGCTCTTCAACATTCGCATTTCCTTTCCTCGTCGTTTCCTTTCTTCCTCTTCTTCTTCTTTATACCGTTTAATTTCAGCCGAGCAGAGGACGGAAAATAGAATTGGTACAATAATTATCCCCCCTCCCCAAAAAAGGAAAGGAGCATTCAAATGTTATTAATTGGTATAATAATTGATAGCTCAATTATTTCATCTGAAAATTCAGATTAAATTTTACGAAAATAAATGATACGGCAGAATTATTATTATTTTTTGTGTGGGATCCAAATTTACCTAAATAAATAAGAACATAAATACATATAGTTTTACCGTGAATGTGTGCGTTTATGTAAAACAAAAACCGACAAATCTTAAATTTAATTTTATATATATCTTAAAAGAATACTTTTTTTTTTAATACAAAAGTTTCCTAATTTGCTAAAAACATGTTTCATATTTAAAATTAAAAAGATTTATGATAGGAAAATGACTCTTACACAATATAATCATAGAGACATGTTCTGGGTTATATACTACATGGATTCTACATGAGACCCATCTCATGTCTCTAGAGTGGTGCACAACTGTTGTGCACCAATTACTCCTCTTTGGGATAAGAGTAGACTTGTCATTTAAGGGAGAAAAAATTAAACATTTAACGGGGTTATGGCATAAAAAAAAAATAAAAAAAAAAAAAAAAAAAAATTTATAGGAGATTTAAAAGTTATGGGGCTGCCAAAACCCTAGAAGGACAGTGTAGGCCCGAATCTAATAGTATATATGTAAAACCATGTTAGATGCAACAAAATAAAATGTAAACAGTGAAATAAATTATTTTTATGGATAATTGCACTATTGGTACATGTGGTATGCCATAATTATTTTTCATTCCCTATGGTTTAAAAAGTTCATGAGAGGTCCTTATGGTAAGCAATAATTACAAATCGATCCCTGGCGTCAAATTTCGTTAAATTTTTTAATAGATTATATTAAATGCTACGTCAGCACCACGCCATACCAATAAGAATGCGATACGTGTCCATCTTAATAAAAAAAATTATTAAAAAATAAATAAATATACTTATTTTTTTAAAAACCCCAGTGACCGGGGGTGGCTGCAGCCTGGGGGTGGCCTTCGGGCCACCCCTGGATCTACTAGGGGTGGCCATCAGCCACCCCCGGCCACTCCTTGCTTTTTTCTTCTTTTTTTTGTTTTGTTTTTTTAATTTTAATTTTAATTTTTTTTTTAAAAAAATAAGTATATTTTTATTTTATTTTTATTAAAATGGACACGTGTCGTATTCTTATTAGTCTGACGTGGCATTTAACATAATTTGTCGAAAAATTTAACGGAATTTGACGCTAGGGATCCACTACAAAAATACTGACAATTAGACGCGTGTCTACAGTACCGATTACTGTAGACACGCGTCCAATTTGACACGTGTCTTATGAGACACGTGTCTAATTGTACAGCCGCCACAATTGGACGCGTGTATGTAATACACGTGTCCAATTGGACACGCGTATTAAATACACGCGTCCAATTGGACACGTGTATTAAATACACGTGTCAAACTATTATTTTTTTCAAATAGAATTTCAACAATTGGACACGCATATTTAATACGCGTGTCCAATTGGACGCGTGTATTTAATACGCGTGTCCAATTAGACACGTGTATTAAATACACGTGTCAAACTGTTATTTTTTTCCAAATATAATTTTTTTTAATTAAATAGAATTTCAACAATTGGACACGCGTATTTAATACGCGTGTCCAATTGGACGCGTGTATTTAATACGCGTGTCCAATTGGACACGTGTATTAAATACACATGTCAAATTGTTATTTTTTCTCAAATATATATTTTTTTAATTAAATATAATTTCAACAATTGGACAATTGGACACGTGTATTAAATACACGTGTCAAAATGTTATTTTTTTTAAAATATAATTTTTTTAATTAAATAAAATTTTAACAATTGGGGACGTGTATTTAAATACACGTCCCGGAATGGTGTAGGTAGGCGCGCGGGAATTATCCCGCGCCCACCTGATGAGCATTCTTAATTTAAGTTTCAAAAAGAAATTTTTTTATTTTTTTATATACTCTCGTTCGCTCTCTCTCTCTCTCTGCGCGCTCTCACTATTCTTTCTTTCTCTCTCACTGTATCGCTCTCTCTCACTCTCTCTGTATCGCTCTATGCTGTATTGCTCTCTCTCACTCTCTCTGTACCACCGGCCAGCTTCCCGACCACCGCGTGGTCGGCCTTCCCTCCGGCCAGCTTCCCGACCATCGCTCTCTCTGTCTCTGTCTCTCGCCTCTCTGTCTCTGTCTCTGTCTCTCGCTCTCTCTCACTCTCTCGCTCTCTGTCTCTCGCTCTCCGTCAACACTCTCTCTGTCTCTCGCTCTATCTCTCTCTCTCTCTCTCTCTGTCTCTCGCTCTCCGTCAACACTGGACCACCGGCCAGCTTCCCAACCACCGCGTGGTCGGCCTTCCCTCCGGCCAGCTTCCCGACCATCGCTCTCTCTGTCTCTGTCTCGCGCCTCTCTGTCTCTGTCTCTCGCTCTCTCTCACTCTCTCGCTCTCTGTCTCTCGCTCTCCGTCAACACTCTCTCTGTCTCTGTCTCTGTCTCTCGCTCTATCTCTCTCTCTCTCTCGCTCTCGTCAATACCGGACCACCGGCCAGTTCTAAGTGGACGACGAGTTGGTTCTGCATGTGTTTCGTATAGCAATATTCAATATTTTTGATTTTGGCAATATTTTAAATAACAGACATGTTCTTTTTTTTTTTTTTAAAGCAATATTTTTGATTTTGGCAACATGTATTCTTAACACGTATCAAGAAAAATATATAATTTTATATATATATACACACATTTGGCCACGTGTATGTATACACGTGGCTAACAATTTGGAATTTTTTTTTAAAAAAATTGGTTTGACATGTGTATTGAGATACACGTGTCAAACCGTTTGACATGTGTATGAAAATACACGTGTCAAAACGTTTTGACACGAGTATTTTCATACACGTGTCAAACCGTTTGACACTTGTATTCTAATACACGTGTCAAACCGTTTGACACTTGTATTCTAATACACGTGTCAAATTGTGCAGTTCGTGACTTGCACATTTGACACGCGTATCACGCGTGTCAAAATGCACGTGTCTAACTGTTTGACACGTGTACGACATTGTACACGTGTCAAACTGCACGTGGCTATTTGCATGCATTTTTGTAGTGATCGATTTGTAATTATTGTTTACCACAAGAATCTTCCATGAACTATTTAAAGCATAGGAAGTGAAAAATAATTATGACATATCACAGTGATCAATAGTACAATTATTCCTTATTTTTATTTCGCTTCAAACAAAGAGGAGCCTATTATAAAATAGAACAGGTCCTTGTTCAGAATGTGTATGATATTTGTCTTTAACTTACAAGAACAAATCCAATTTATTTTCGTAATTTGAATGATTAGGAACAAGAAGGAAGCCCCCACCAAAATTCTTGATTCCGCATTATTATTGTTGGGTGGCCTAGTTTTATCCCACAGTGACGGTGCATGTACATTCACACTCTAAATTCAAATCAACATACCGGGAACGCGCCGGGGCTTGGCCGCTTGGAGAAGTAGAGAGTCAAACAGAACAGGAAGCAGTTGGTACGTAATGGTTGGTGTCCGAGAGATGAGGGGGTGTGTTCGCGATACACACTCCTCCTTTCTTTTCTTTTTTTTTCTTTTTTTTTTTAAAAAAAATCTCAAATCTCATCTCATTTTTACATTACATCGATTATTTTTTATTGTTATTAAAATAAAAAATTCACAATAAAATTCTTTATCAAATCGCTTTTTTTTTTTTTTTAAAAAAAAATTGTTAATAATGTGTTGGTCTTAAAAATAGATAATAAAAATGAGAAGGCTATTTGGACATTGCATGTGAAAGAGCCCACATAAAATTCATCTATCTGTAAGTGGTCAAATAGTTCATAACTTATTTTGACAGGTAGGTCTCGTATACACTTTTTTTCATAACTTGTTATGCAAATTAACAACAATTTATTGAAAATATAATGGGAAAAGTACACATAACCCCCTCAAACTACCACCTCATCGTCAATGTACCCCACAAACTACCAATTGTGTCAATGTCCTCCCACCTAAACTACCAAAAAATGTCAATGTCCCCATAATGACAAAAATGTCATTCATAAAATTATTAAAAAAAATAAAACTAAAAAATAAATTATTAAAAAAAATATAAAATAACAAAAATTTCTTCCAAAAAATAATAAAAAATTTAAAACTGTTTTTTATTTTTTATTTTAAAAAATAATAATAATTTTCAGTTTTTTTTTCTTTAAAAAAAAATTGTTCTTTTTCGTTTTTTTATTTTAATAAAAACTGTTTTTTTTTTAAATAAATAAATTTCTGTTATTTTTCGTTTTTTCGTTTTTTTTCTTTAAAAAAAAATTGTTCTTTTTCGTTTTTTAATTTAATAAAAATTGTTCTTTTTCTTTTTCTTCATTTGTTTTATTTTTTATTTTAAAAAAAATAAATTTCGGTTATTTTTTGTTTGCTTTTTTTAATTAAAAAAAATTGTTCCTTTTTCGTTTTTTTTTTTTTAGTTTTTAATTTATTAATTTTTTAGTTTTAGTTTTAATTTTTTGAATTTATGAGGACATTTTTGTCTTTTTCAAAAAAGATTAAGGTCATTTTTGTCTTTTTGTTGGTCTTAGGGGGGACATTGACATTTTTTGATAGTTTAATGAGGGACATTGACATAATTGGTAGTTTGAGGAGTACATTGACAATTGAGTAGTAGTTTGAGGAAGTTATGTGTATTTTTCTCAAATATAATTTATATATATTAAAAAAAAAAAAAAAAAAAAAAAAAGGAAAAAGGAAAGTCATTTAAAGGTGGCAAACATCATTAAAGCGAAAAAATTGTCGATTATCCCAATTAGTGACATCAGAAGGTGGTTGATCTTTTTGGTTACACAAGAAAGAAAGTATGAATTGTCATTTAAAACGAGACAAAACCAACTCGTGTCAGAGCAGTTATACTAAGCTTGGATTATTATGCAAAGTGTACTCACAATTTCTCGTCTTTTCCCCTTTCAATTTGAACCTAAAAATCTCTGAGTTGGATTTACTGAAATAGCCTTGTTAGTGAAAAGTAGTGCACAACCTACTCACATGGGTGGATCCCACCAACTCAGGTGGGTCCTACTCATGTGAGTAGGTTGTGCACTTGTTGTGCACAATCTATTGTGTAACAAGCATTTTTCTAGTGAAAATCTGGAAACTGAAAAGTGGAACCCCACCTCACACCACATGTGCGAGCGACGTGTCCTTGTTGAATGATTTTCTGACATAAAGATATTTGAGCACCAGAACACGCTTCTGTACAAAAGTTGTCCCACATAAATGCTTTTTGGACAACTTTATGCTTCTCTTTTTTTTTTTTTTTTTATATATATATATATATATAACATTATAGTAATTATTTTTTACGACTCTTATACAATTTTAATAATTTTATTTTTTTAAGATTAATTATTGAATATTTAAAATCTACATGTAAGAAAAATAAATTCAATAATTAATCATAAAAAAATAATTAAAACTGAACAAAAATTATATATATATATGAGATTAGTAAAACAAAACTTTAGCCAAATTAGGCTTCTCCTAGTTGGAACCACAAAAATGAAAGTAGAAAAATATTTTTCTTTTCAAGTTAAGAAAAAGAGTCTGCCCAAACCTTTGTGCTAATTCCTTCTTTTTCCTTTATGGCAAGTCCTAATATTTCCTTTCCACGGGGAAATCATGACATTGCATGTGTGCAAATCAAGATTTTAATTATCAATTTTAGGGGATATTGTATTGGGTGCAATATGTTTTATTTGAACCAATCATTTAGAATCTCCGGTCTAAAATGTGACAAATATATATATATATATATATATATATATATATATATATATATATATATATATGAGAAATGTTAGAATTTATTATAATGTCATTTTAGGGTCCTTATATGCTGACCCTGTTTTTTTTTTTTAATAAAAATAAGAAAAATAAATCAAGCTGTAATTTTTTTCCTATTAAAAACAATGTCATATTTTCATAGAATGACCTCAAAAGAATACTAGAATGAACTTTAGCATTTTTCAATATTTATATATATAAAAGGTAGTTTGAGACTTGAGAGTGTTGGGTGAGGAGTGATTCGTGTACAACTTTTTTTGTACAATTTCTACACAACCTAGACACATTGGGTATGACTCATATATGCATGTGAGTCTTACATGTGGATCCCACCCAATGTATCTGATTGTGTAAAAACTGTATAAAAAGAGTTGTGAAAGAATCATTTCACGTGTTGAAATGGCTAAACCAATTTTTATTTTTTATTTTTTTGTATTTATTATCACAATTTAGACTATTCATTTTAATAAACGATATAGATAAATTATATTGCGCGGGACAATTCTAGTATACTTGCAAATTTGCAATCCAAAAAGGACAATGAAGTGATTGACAAAAGGAACAAGGGGAGTATTTACCAACCATTAACCAACAAAAGAATTCAAGCTGTTTGTAATAATAAAATAAAGATGTAGATAATCTTCCTATTGGCGGGTACTTCCCAGATCTGATTAGATTTGTTTTGGCTGGACTTTAACGCTCTCAAATGCTCAATTTCAAATTTGATTGATAGACCACCTGTTTAGCTTATTGCTTATGTTTTTATTTGAAATAATTTTATAATGGCTAAAAAAACAGCACAAGAACAAATGTTTTAGTCTATTAATGTCGCTGGTCAGAAAAATTCAAACAACGGTATACCCACGTGGCTTACCACCTCGAGAACAGACAGCCTCACACTGTCACTAAAGTTCAAACTTCAAACTAAGAAAAACCCTGCTTCTTCTTCTTCTCTCGCACAAAGCTCTTCAGTCACTCAATCTCTGCAACTCCTCGTTGCGAAACAAAAAACAAACGACATGAACTAGTAGACAGTTCCATTATCAAGTCCCTTCCAAACCCAAAGAAAGAAGAGAAAAAAAGAAAAATGTTTCTTCATCTCCATTTCCATGTAGTCCCATTTCTCGCACTACTGTTCCTCTCCAGTGCTCCATTCTCTTCCTCTCTCACCCCCGACGGCCTCACCCTCCTTGCTCTCAAAGCCGCCATCGACTTCGACCCGACCCGCGTACTAGAGTCCTGGTCCGAGTCCGACCTGACCCCCTGCCACTGGCCCGGCATTGCGTGCGCTCGCAACCGCGTCACGGGCCTCTCCCTCCCCAGCAAGGGCCTCTCCGGCTACATCCCCTCCGAGCTCGGCCTCCTCGTCTCCCTCAAGCGACTCTCTCTCGCCCACAACAACTTCTCCAAGCCCATCCCTTCCCGTCTGTTCAACGCCACCGGACTCCTCTCTCTCGATCTCTCTCACAACTCTCTCTCCGGCCCCATCCCGCCCCAAATCGCTGCTCTCACAACCCTGAGACACCTCGACTTGTCCTCCAACTTACTCAATGGGTCTCTCCCCGAAAGTCTCTCCAAGATCGGGAACCTCTCCGGAACCCTTAACTTGTCGTATAATGGATTCTCCGGCGGAGTTCCGGCGTCTTACGGACGGCTCCCAGTGATGGTGAGCCTGGATCTCCGGCACAACAATCTCACCGGGAAGATTCCTCAGGTGGGGTCGCTGTTAAACCAGGGCCCCACGGCTTTCTCTGAGAACCCTAGCCTCTGTGGGTTTCCGTTGGAGACTCCATGCCCGGAAGCCCAAAACCCTAACGTTTTCAGCAGCGCCGAGGAGCCTCGGAACCCTGGAAACCCTAACCGTGACCCTAGTTTACCAAATGGAAGTGGAGAGAGAGGGAGAGATAAAGGTGGGTCGGTAGCCGTACGGGTTATCTCGGGCGTTTCGGTGGTGGTGGGGGCCGTTTCGGTCTCAGTGTGGCTGTTTCGGAGACAGTTGAGGAGGAAGGGTGGCGAGGGCAAAACGGGGAAAGAGAAAGTGGAGAGTGAGGTAGAAGAGGAAGGGCAAAAGGGTAAATTCGTGGTGGTGGACGAGGGGTTCAATCTGGAATTAGAGGATCTGTTGAGGGCATCGGCGTACGTGGTGGGGAAGAGCAGGAGTGGGATACTGTACAAGGTGGTGGCCGGGAGGGGATCCGGTGTGGCGGCATCCACGGTGGTGGCTGTTAGGCGGCTGAGTGAAGGTGATGCCACGTGGCGGTTCAAGGATTTCGAGTCCGAGGTGGGGGCCATCGGAAGGGTCCACCACCCCAACATCGTGCGGTTGAGAGCTTATTACTATGCCAATGATGAGAAACTGCTGGTCACGGATTACATTCGCAATGGGAGCTTGTACACTGCACTGCACGGTAATTCTCCTCCTTCATTATAGATAATCATACTCTGCGTTGACAGCTTTCTTTTCAGTCTTTGAGTGTCTCAAAAAAATGCGACTGTTTTTTGCAAAGCAGGTCAAATGGAATCACGTGAATGTCCAAAACTACACGTGATTCTAACGTACATTTTAAAAGATTACGTTTTTTTTTCTTCTTTTGATGAATTATTACGTGCTCTTTTAATATAATAGAGAAAGTAATTTTCACGTGCATCCTTAAAAATGTACGTGAAATTGTGAAAATATTGAATATATATGATTATGAGTTTAATAGATTGATCTAAATTTTCTCGTGTCCTAAATGGGCAATCCATGATTTGATCAACTGGGGTATTTTGATTAGTGTAGCACAAAGCTGCTATGGAATCAGATCCTAATAGTTTGGCTATACTGTGTTTCGAATTTGCTTGATGGTGGGGCATGTAGCTTATGTTTTGATCTTTTAGGCTACACTTATGTGAAAGATAATGTACTTTTCACCCTTATTTATGTCGCTCATTTCACACCGGCTGACATGGTGTGAATGTTCTATACAAAAGCTGCAGTCAATAATTTGATATTGCTGTAATAACCATGACCTGCTTATTCATTCATTCAAAAAAAAAACCAAGACCTGCTCGATCATGTTAAAGAAATGTTTGTTCGTGAGACTGTGAGGAACAACTCTGAGTCAATCAACAATGTCAATTTTGCTTGACTCCAAAATATCGAAAACATTGAGTTAATGGGTCGCAAATTACACAAGTTTAGCATGCTATTGAACAGAATTACTCCGCGTACTGAATAGCATTTTCAGTTGATTTCTTTCCCCGTTTTCAATAGCATTTGAAATGGGTTTATTTTCTTTCTTGCATGAATACAAAGCTCTAATATTTTTGTTCAATGGCATCATAGTAAGTTGTTACCATCATCTGAGAAGGTGCGTTCATTTTTAACATGATTCCATCCCAATTCATGCTGAGTTGCATTATAACCACATAATTATACTTCAGGTGTCTGAATTAAACGTTTCTTTTCGCAGCAATTGAGTAGAAACTTGCTTCAGAGCTAATAATAAGCAAGGTGTCAAGAGAAGTTGTTTTTCATTTTTAACTTTCTAGTTGGCATTTGCCTTTCACCTTGTCTCTTCTTGTTTTGAAAGTGATGAAAAACATAGCACATGTTTCTGGGCCTTTTTGGTTCTTACTGCTTGTGCACATTTCTTTTGTATTCTTCCTAATGTTCTCTGACAATTCATTAAATCTTCTGAGGTCGTACATTCATATTTATTTCAGAACCTGTACTGAGTGTTGTGGTCCTAAATTTATTTGATAGACCCCATTTTGGTTCCATCAATCGCATGTTTTTGCATGCAGCTAATATTCATGAACGACATGTAACAACAATATCGACCATGGGCAACAGTTGTCTTCTTGTGTTTTAAGCTGTATTTCACGGGACTGCAGTAAGTTGTCCTGTTTGGTCTCAGATGTATACTTCATATATATATATATATATATATATATAAAGTATACATTGTTGTTACTCAATAGATTAGTGAAACATTTTTCTGATATAGTAACATGTTAGATGTTATGGTTGCAGAAATTTGGATTTTATATTGCAAATTTGACGAGCAATTATCGTGTCTTTGTTAAAAAGCTCTTGGCTCCATTTTTTATGAGCATCATATTGACCATGTCGTCTAAACAGTGTTTTTCTCCATGGTTTTAAATTGCTGCAGGGGGTGTTTCCAACTCTCTGCCACCACTGCCATGGGCAGCAAGGTTAAAAATTGCTCAAGGAATTGCTAGGGGTTTAATGTACATACACGAGTTCAGCCCCCGAAAATATCTTCATGGCAACATAAAATCATCGAAAATTCTTCTCGGTGATGACCTCCACCCTTACATTTCTGGTTTTGGACTCAACCGTCTTGTTTCAAGCACCTCTAGACTTACCAATTCAGCATCCAAAAAGCTGAACTCAAACCAAACTATCTTTACCTCTACAATGGATTCAAGCATTTCAGCTCCCACTACCGATTACATGGCACCTGAGGTTCGAGTTTCTGGCAGCAAGTTCACTCAGAAATGTGATGTTTACTCTTTTGGTATCGTTCTCCTGGAGATGTTGACCAGTCGGCTGCCAGACGCAGGACCAGAAAATGATGGGAAGACACTAGAGAGTTTTGTAAGGAAAGTGTTTCGAGAGGAACAGCCGCTGTCCGAGATTATAGACGCGGCGCTTCTGCCTGAGGTTTATGCAAAGAAGCAAGTTGTTGCAGCATTTCATGTTGCACTCAGTTGTACTGAACTTGATCCAGAGGTGCGGCCTAGGATGGCAACAGTGTCTGAGAGTCTTGATCGCATCAAATCACAATGAAAAAAGAAAAGAACCTTGTAGAGTTCCTGTTCTTGGTGCTGAATTTTGATGCTGAAGCCGTTTTGGTTTGTTTAAAATCCTTGGTTGGAGGGGTTTCTGTATGTATGTTTTCTTGGATACCTTACTGTAAGCCAAGCCATTCTCTTCAAGTATGTCTAAGATTCCTTGTGCTGAATGAGTATATGGATGGGGATTTCCTGTTATTAAGCTGCTGAATTTTCGTGAAATTCGGGCAGCCTAATAACATGGGATTATCCCAATTAGTAAAAAAATTGATGTTTAAGAAAAATTGACCATTTATCTCATTTAATTTAAGTTCCTAATTAGTGCTTATTGTTTAGCCAAGATACTGTAAGTGAACATGTTCATACCTTCTGGCAATTCTTTTTTCTATTTTTTTTTTTTTTTTTTTTTTTTTTTTTTTTTTTTTTTTTTCATAAATATGTGAAAATTACTGATAAATGACAGTAATTGAAAAAAAAGAAAAAAGAGGATCATAACTAATCCTATAATTTAGAAGATTGAATGCTTAAATCAAATTCTAAAAGTAAATTACTAATAATTCGGCTGTAAAGGCTCACATCTATGTCAACTGAATCAGGCCCAAAAATTAAAAATGTTTGGGCCATTAAGCCAGCAAGTAAGACAAAAATATAGTTTCTTGAATTACTCTAATTTAAAAAGGAAATCAATTTTGGAAGCTCAAAACGATCAGAAAATTAGAAGAAAAAGTTCTATTTTGTAAGAGAGCTATAACACATACATCTCTTGTTCATCTCTTTTGTAAATCCACTGTTGAATATGTGAAACGTACATGTAGATCTCGTAGATTTGCATATCTCTTGTACGAAGATTGACAAAAGATAAAATCAAATATTTCTTATTTTGTACATAGCCAATTAGAGAGATAAAGAATCGATCATTCATGTAGGGTTCGTTTGGTCTTGCGATTGGCAAAATCACAGTTGACCTTCAAAATCGCATTTTAACCTTTAAAACTATGTTTTAAAAAAAATCACTACTTTGCCTACGATTAAAAAAAAAAAAAAAAAAAAAAAAAAAAAACATAGTTCCATACGATTCAATTTCTACAATTTGTTTTAAAATTACAATTTTTTTTCTACAAAATTGCAATGCCGAACAAATCCGTAGTAGAGTACAAATCCGTAGTAGAGTATCATCTTCACCTAATCCGTAGTAGACTTAATTCCTACTGGTTCATAGCTCTATGGCTTTAATAAAAGCCCTTTTTTGTAATCTTTCTTTTTTTAGCATGAATTTTTCTAGCTCTATGGCTTTAATAAAAGCCCCTTTTTTGTAATCTTTCCTTTTTTAGATATTTTAGCTACAAAGACCGCATAGCTTTAATAAGAAGCCCCTTTTTATCTTTCTTTTTTTAGAGATAAAGTTCAGAGTCCACAGTTTATTTTATTTTAGTGGATATTATTTATTATTATTATTATTATTATTTTTATTTTTTAACGAAAGATCTTAATATTTTATTGATCAAAGTTCACAAGCATGAAATTCTTACATCATAAAACATAAAGCCCTACAAAATCATAGCTACATACGTAGTCATAAATACAAACAAAATTCTTACAATAAAGTGCTATTTATGACTTCTATATTCTGCTAACTCATGTACAAAAATAGTTAAAAGAGCATACTAGATCTAAGACAAGGATAATCAAAGAATATTATTTGTTATTTATATGTTGTTTATGTCAAATTTCAATTACCATCCTTTGTTTTAGGAATTTTTTTTTTTTTTTTGAACAAATAGCACGTGTTATTATAACATCTAGAAGCTCAAAGGCTACATCGTGAGAAATGAGGGACATACCCCCACACTCTTAAGTCAGAAGGATCTGACTTAAAAAACAATTACAAATGTAGAATCTCAAATTTTACTAAAATTACAATCAGCCCCCTAACAAAGAAAATTCTAGTAAAACTTGAGCCACACATAAGCAACTGTACATAGAAACAAGAGAATACACAAACACATCTAGCAGAAAATTCAATCCAAGTCGTCGGAGGAGAACACTGTCTTCTCCGGAGACCGGCACGTGTACAACACGCGCCTCCCCCGAAATCGCCAGCCATCAGATCAGCCACCCAGTGCCCTGCCATCGCCTTTGCACGGCGAAAAAATGCCGGAACGAGACCTCCACGAGCCGGTCGAAGAGAAAACTTCACTGGCGCGTGACGATCACGCGCCGGTCACCGATGATCCCTACGGCCGGAACAAACAGCGGCGGAACAAGAAGACGCCGGTGAACCCATCTGAGCGGCGCGTGTCTCTAGAAAGCCGGTGGATAAGCGTAGATCTAGCATCAAAAGTTGAAACAGTTTAGGCACTAAAACGCTCCACCGGCGAGACAAAACGAAAACAAGAACACCCCGCCAGACGCCTCGGGAAGAACCTCCTGCCAGAGAAAACGAGAAGAAAGATAGAAAAACCAACCACAAACAACACAAAACTCCAGAGCCCAGAAGACTCGGAGAACAAAACTCCACAGCCTAAACAACTGGGAGAAAAACTACCAACCCCATAGTACACACCATGGAGTAAACAAAAAACTCCACCGGTAAGGGAGGCGTAGAAGCCCCCCTTCCCGGCGATCAACAGTCAGCTAGCTGTATTCAGAAGAGACGCACACGAGAGAAGAAAAGAAAGTTTGTTTTAGGATTTATATTCTATGCATATGGGGTATAATTATACCCAAAGTATCTACATAATATCTACATAAATTATTATTTTTATTTTTTAAAACCAGTTTTTTTTTTTTGTATAATTTTTTTACTTTTTATTTTACTTTAATAATTTTATAAAAAATATTTTTGTCATTAGAAGGACATTGATATTTTTTTGTAGGTTAAGATAATTCATTGACAATTAAATAATATTATAATAGTTTGAGAGAATTATTTGTATTTTTTTTTTTTTTTTTTTTGATATGTCCACCCAAGAGGGGGAGGGAGATTTGAACTAGTGACTTCCATTTTATGAGGCATGGTTCCCAATTAATTGAGCTACCCCTTTGAGACATTTGTATTTTTTCCTTATAATAACAAGTAGCACTTGAAATTAAAAAGAAGTAAATCCATTGATGCAAATGCGAGCTCACGCGTTTCTGTTTCCCTCCACAGAAACACTGCGCCTACTTTTTTTTTTTTTCCAATAACTGCTTTCCATCAGAAAGCATTGAAGGCTGATTAGTGCAATGTTGTGCACGTTTGTTGACGAGTCAAGTTTTCAAATTTCAAGACTGGCTCATTTATGAGTCGAGCTCGAATTCGAGCCGAGCTATAAAATGCATGTTCAAGCTCGGCTCATTTAAAACTCGGGCGAGCTCGAGCTCTTTGAGAATGACATTTGAGCCGAGCCAAGTCGGGTTACTCGACAAGCTCGGCTCAATTAGAACTTAAGGTAAATTATTAAATTTTTCAATGTGTGATCAAAGCGGAGTTCAAGCCAAAGTTTATGAACAACCTTCATACTAACTATTAATAATTTAATATGTTAGTTAATATACTAAATACTATTATCAAAGTATTATAATTAATATGTAATACAATATTTACTTAAAGCACTCACACTGGGTGATGTAAAATTTTATCTATTCTAGATAATCAAATCTCTCTCTCTCTCTCTCTCTCTCTCTCTCCAAAGCCTCTAATGGCTTCCTCATTGACCAGGGAAGATTACGGCAAAGCTGACGGAGCAAGCCGAGCGGTACGAGGAGATGGTGGAGTCTCCCCTGTCAAAATGTGTTGTCGATTGAGCAGGAGGAGGAAGGGTGGCGTCTCCCCCGTCGGAATCCCGAAGCTGCCGCAGGAGAAGAAAACCCAGAGAAGAACGCGTGCAGAGAAGAAGAAGAAGAAGAAGAAAGAATCTTTGAGAGAGAGAGAGAGAACGAAAGAAAAATAATATAATATTGATACATATGTGAACAGTGTAACGCCACAGGTAGCGTTGCACTGCTCACAAATGCAGGTCGAATGTATTCTGGCGTTAGGATGCATAATCGAATGGAAATGGTGTTTTTGTGAGTTTGTTATCTATTATAGATTTACAGTGGGTTATACATAACCCACTGTGAATGCTCTTAGCTAGTATACTATATGCTTATTGTGTGTATATATATATATCAAAAAATGACCTATAGATTATAGTTAACTACTATATATTATACAAAAAAATATCAACATATAGTTAATTACATTTACTTAGTATATGTTAATAAATTAGATAATATGTTAGTTTATTAACTAACTAGTTAGTATGTTAACTAATACACAGACATATAAATATTAAGTAACATATATAACATATATTATTTAATTACTAATATACATACTTAAATTTATATAACTCATTTTTAGTAATATATAAGAGATATGAACGAGCTAACAAGCCGAGCGAGCGATCCAGTCGAGCTTTAAACGAACTGAGAGCCTCTATAAAGTTTTGTCGAGCGAGTCGGGTATGTATCACTTACTAATCGAGCGGGTTTCAACAGTAACGAACGAGTTTCTACAGTATCGAATTCAAATTCAGATCGAGTTAAATTGAATGGTTATTGAGCGAGTTATCGAACAGATTGGTTTATTTACATCCCTAAGTAAAAGACTTAATTAATACTGGTTCATAGTTCATTATTTGGGTCCACCTATCCCCCTCCCTCTCTCTCTCTCTCTCCTCTCTCTCTCTCTCTATATATATATATATATAATAATCAAAAAAGAGATTTTTCTAGCTCTATGGCTTTAATAAAAGCCCCCTTTTTTGTAATCTTTCTTTTTTAAGATATAAAGCTCAAGACCGCATAGCTTTAATAAGAAGTCCCTTTTTATCTTTCTTTTTTTTTAGACATAAAGTTCAGAGACTGGTTTATTCTATTTTAGCGGATATTATTTGTTATTATTATTATTTTTAATGAAAGATCTTAATATTTTATTGATTAAAGTTTACAAGCATAAATCTCTTACATTACAAAATATAAAACTCTGCAAAATTATAGTCACATTCTACGAGATTACATAGTCAAAATACAAATAAAATTCTTACAATAAAATGCTAATATTGTCTATACAAAAATAGTTAAAGAGCTGATATGCAAAACTAATCTAAAAAGTAGTTATGATATATTTATTATTTATCTGTTGTTTATGTAAAATTTCAATTACCATCATTTGTTTTAGATTTATATTCTATCCATATGGGGTATAATTATACCCAAAGTATCTACATAATATCTAATTAGATCCAAATCACGTGTAAGTTAAATAGAATTAATTTATTATTTACTTTATTTTATTTTATTCACCTTTTGTTCTTATTCGGCTTTAAAGAGAAAGAAAATAATTACAATTTTACGTATGAAGTACTGCAATTTTTATATAATCTTATGTAATAGTTCATAACTAATGAAATAATTAAAAGTATATAATTTTATTAGTAAATAATTAAATTGACCAATCACTTTTTTAATAAAATAAATTATCACATCGAGTTATAATAAGAAAAAATGATAAACAACAACAACAATCACAAATCTTTCATATATAGTCAGTGTCAGAAATTCACGTACATCACATACCATATCCCTCTCCAAAGTTTCCTGTCATAACATACAACTCCAATTTGTCAATGTCCCTCCAAACTATCAATTGTGTCAATTTCAACTTTCAAACTATAAAAAAATGTCAATGTTTTTCTTAATATCAACAAAGAGACAAAAATGACTTATAAATTAAAAAAAAAAACTTAAACTAAAAAATAAAATAAAAATGAAAACTAAAAAAATTAAATAAGAAAAAAAGGTTAAAAAACAAAAAAGAAAGATTTTTTTTAAAAAAAAGTTATTATTTTTTTTACTTTTTATTTTTTTTAATAATTTTATAAATGATATTTTTGTCATTTAAAAAGACATTGACAATAAATAATACTATAATAATTTGGTCCTAAATGATACTTAATCTTTGGAGGCCACGTCTCATTAAGCATAAATTACTAATTCGAATTTTTTCTCCTTTTTTGTGTGAATATATAAAATATATATATATATATTATAATAAGTTGAAGAAATTATGTGATTTTTTTCCTTATAAAATAATAAGTAGTACTCGAAAATAAAAAGAGCAAATCCATTGATGCAAATGCGAGCTCACGTGTCTGTGTTTCCTTCCACAGAAACACGGCGCCTACTTTTTTTCCAATAACTGCTTTCAATCAGAAAGCATTTGTCTTGTACCTCCCATTCGCTCTCACTATCAATTTTTCGTTGACTCTTTTTGGTTTACTTTCTGCCGTTGTCACATGTGGCACGCGGGAAATCAAGGGGACCACAATATCATAACTTACAAAAGTCGATTGCGTAATTCTAGCGGGAATAAATGGATTGTAAAACAATAAAAAATAAAAACATTTACTTCATTGCCTGGATTAATTCAATTTTATTTTTTTTAAAAAAAAAATAGACCGAATGAGTTAATTCAAACTGTCACATCAATATTATAAAATAAAAATATAATTTCTATCATTATTCATAATTGAAATAAAAGATAATAATGTTATATATCACACTACTATCCGAACCACTATTTTGACGTGATATTATCAATTTACCTTTAAAATTGTAATTATTAAAAGAAAAAAAAAATTAATAGTGAATTAACAATGTCACATCAATATAATAAAATAGTAATAACAGTGGTGTGATAGTACTCTAAAAAATAAGAGCATCTCTAGTAGACTTTTTCATATGTAAGTGTGGAGGTAGCAAGGGGCTTGGCGAGGATTTCCCAAAGAAAAAAAAAAAAAATTTAAAATTTTACCCCTCTCAAATTAAAAAAGCTGGCTCCGCCCCTGTCATATCTATCTCTATAGGAGATGCTTTAAAATATAGCATTTTCATTCATTTATTTTGTAACAATGAGTTCACTATAGCATCTTTTAGTCTTTTTTTTTATTATTTTTTTCTCCCTTTTTTGGCCTTCTCTTCCCTTACCCTCAACTTTCAAAATAAAAAATACATTGAAAAATAATATTTAAAAAAAATATAAAGTATGATAGATAATTGTTGGAATTTATATTAAAAAAAATAATAGTTAAAATATATATTTTTAAATAGCTAAAATAACTGTTATTGCTAAGGATGCCTTGTAAACCCAAAAACTCGGAGGAGGAAGATGGATTGACCTTGATTCCATCCAAATTTGACTCTGCAAAGATCCTTGATTACGTTAATTAAATTAGTTTTCAATGGGATGACTTGATCTTGATTATATCAATTTTGGAATAATCAAAGGATGCTGTATAATTGTGGTGCTTGACTCTAGTTTCTCTCTTTTAAGGACCACTAGATTCGAATCTATCTACCCTAATACGTTGGCCGATGCCTTAATTTGGTCATGGGGTTGTGCTAGAAAAAGAAAGGGTACAGATTATATTAATACTAACTAATATTCCATATATAGTCACGGGATAATAGATCTCCGATCCTGTTAAGTATTTTAAAATAAGAAAAACAAATAGATGAAGTGGATAACTCTAAACCACAAACTCATATAATATATATATATATATATATATATATATATATATATATATCATTGACCTGTATAAGGATTAACAATATTTTTTAAGAAATGATGAAAGGTACTAAATATTTTACTAAGAGATGAGTATAAAGATGATGTGGAATTTATTCTTGGAGATGATTTAAATAATTAATAAAAAGAAATGCTACGGGTGCCTATCTCTTAGTAAAAGATTTAGTACCTCTAGCAGTTCTCATATTTTTTTGTTACTCTTGTGTTCCTCTGATTAAGAATGATGTGACTTTTAAAACCATCACTTGATTAAAATTTAATAGTGATTAATCACAAGTTCAATGGTGATTTTAAAAGTCACATCATTTTTAGAGGGATACAAAAACAACAAATTAAAAGAGTGACTTGTGACTCTTAGGGTCCGTTTGGATTTGCGATTTCAAAAAGTGCGATTTAAAATAACGATTTTAAAATGTGCGATTTCAAAAAATGATTTTTAAAAACGCAGTTAAGCGTTTGGCAAAATCGCAGTTTAGCCTTTAAAATCGCGAATTTACCTTTAAAATTATGCGTTTTTAAAATAGCACCATCTTATCTGTGATTTGAAAAAGCAGATTTTCTGCGTTTTTAAATCGCAATTTTTAAAAACGCAGTTCCCAAACGATCTATGTTCTGGGATTTGGTTTAAAATCGCACTTATTGTCTACGAAATCGCAATTACAAACGCACCCTTAACATTACTCATTTGACTAACATATATATAGTAATTAGAAGAAGAAAAAAAGAAGAAAAAAAGATGAAGCGGGTAAACATAAGCCATGCAGGAACTCATATCAAAAGTATAAATATAAAAATCATAAAAACAAATCATGGAGCCATAAAAAAAAGTAGTAACATTGTTTTGGCATTTTTCTTAAAAAAAAAAAAAAAAAAAAAAAAAACATTGTTTTGGAAATGAGATTTACTGGATAATAATTTTCATGGAAACATTGAAGCAGCATAACTAAGTTTTGAAAATAACAATTTCCTAATTGCCTATTTGTGATTTCTATAACATCCACGTTATAAGGATGTTGACATGTTATAAAGAAGGGAGGGATCATGTGCTATTCCCTTTATCAATAAAATATTTATTTATTTATTTTTGGATGAATTACAAGATTGAGAGGAAAAAGCCGACAGATTTACTCATATGCATAAAGAAAAGAAAAGAAAAAAGAGGTGTTCGGGTTCATTATCTTACATATTTTTTTGTCCATCTCCGTATAAAAGATTTCAAATTTATTATTGAATCTATGAGACTACGTGTGAGTTCTACAAAAATTGACACAAAAAAATGTTATAAATATAACTTGTTTACAACTTTTAACATGTGTTAACAATTAATTCCAATTACAAGTAGATACATTTCAAAATTTATAAACGAGTTATTAAAAAAATTATACGTACAACGTTCGGGAAGCAACCCACTAGATATTATCAAACTAAAATAAGCAATACGATATGATTAATGGGCTCTAGGTGAAAGAAATAGAATCAAAATGGTCGATAGAAGTGGATTTGAAGCTACATGACAAGCACTATTTAACAGTGGATGGTTCATAATTGGAGTCTATCATCCTAGTGTTAGCAAGAACACGAAATTTACCAAACTTCCATCCAAAGAATAATCTAAAATTCATCGTTGATTTCTGTAGAAGAATAAAACTTATTCTTATATATCTCATGTGGGAATAAAGTGATTCTCCTTTTCTTTCTCTTTTTTTTTTTTTTTTTTTTTTAATTTATTTATTTTTTAATTTTCTTCGTCACTGAATAATCTCGTAGATCATTCTGGTTAATGGTCTGGAATCTGGATATTCCAAGGTTTGAAGGGTAAAAGCAATTTGAACCAAAGAGAGTGGGTGAGGACTGATCGATAAATATCTGAAATGGCAACTTGGTAAAATTTAAGAAAGTCATGGGTAATAGTACAGAATTCGGCTGCTTGAAAGACGGCGCTTGTGATCTCAGAAGAAAGTGAAAGCGAAAACGACGAGGAGAATCAGATACGGCGTGAATCTGGTGCTCGGTGCTCGCGCTAGTAACGGTGACGTGAAAGCATATCACGGCCCAATCCCTATAGGCTATCTAATTTCAGGCAGTTATGCCCTATGCAGCTATGCTTATCCAGGGAGATGGAGCTAAATATGGCACTATTCCTCAAGTGTGTTTAGCAATTTTTTATTTTTTTTTAATAGCAGTATGAATTGATTGATATTTGATGTGATATAAAAATGAATAAAATTATTTGGTAATGAGAATAAAGAAGAGGTTGACTTTTATTATTTTTATTTTTAAGATAAAAAATAAAAGAAAAAAGATATATATATATATATATATATATATATATATATATATTTTTCAAAAGAAAAAAATAATAGATTGCCAAACTCATTTGTCATTTTTTGTCCAAAAAATAGAAGTTAAGAATAATAACAGGAGACTGTGAAAAAGGATTTCCATCGAAATGAGCCTTTTATTTGGGTGGGAAATCCTCTCTTAGTAGATTTGCTACTTTTCAATTTCCTGTCCAACTTTCATCTAATATTTTTTCAAATTAACCATTTGATTTGTTTTCTTTTGTGTTAATCCAAAATATTCAATAGTTAATTGTATTATTATTTTTTTTTTTAAAAAAAAAAAATTAGAGTTGGACACGAGTAGAAGAAATAGCATTTTTCTCCCTCTCATATATTCATGGCCAAAAAAGAGGGAGCAGTAATAATAAAAGGATCTCCCATTACAAAATGATAAATATGTCACTAGAAGAGGAGAAAAATACTGTATCAATCTCTTTCACAATTTGCTATATTCTATCATCAATAAAAGGAAGAAACAAATATTGGATCAATCTTTAGGTTTTACCTTTTTATCAAAGTATTCTTCATTATCAAATAATTCCCTCCCCCCACTTCTGTTAATTTTTTTTTGACACAATTATGCCACATTATATCTAATAACTTTTGTGACGGTAAATATTGCACAATCAGCTCCCCACTCCACCACATCAAATGAATACCATTGTAGATTGTCACGCCAATGATATGAAAAGGCACATCCTAAATTGCAACACCATTAAAAAATGTCCCATTAATAAATTACTAAATCTTGTGTAAAAAAAGAAAAGAAAAGATCACCGTTTTGATAGGGTATATTTTTATGACATGGCTTTTTTAATGACATGTCATTGACGTGACGATCCACTATGGTATACGTCTGACATTATAAAGCTGATTATGCAATGTTTTAGTTCTGAATGGGGCTTTATCAATAGAAAATTGCCAATCGAATGCCAAATTCCTAATGTGAATAGCATGAGATACTTTGGCCCAAAAACATTCATGAAACAACATTATTATATTAAAACCCCAACAATAAATTTAGAAACTCTACTATGTTTCTTATTGGTTTTTTTTTTTTTTTTTTTTATTGAAATAACATACCCATTTAGTGTAATGATAGTTTTGACAAATCAGGATCCCTCAAATTCTTCTTATAATTAGTTTTTCCAAAAAGATAAATAGTAAAACAAAGAAACATAGAATAATACTTTAAAGTCGATGAGTATTATTGTAAATCATATTTTATAAATAACAAAACAGCCATTTTTATTTTGATAATATATTTTTAATAGAAGACTTAATTATTTTTCATTAACGTGTCTATTCTGAACACGGAACACCTAAAAATCCCAAGCTCATTTGTCTTCATATTTAATGGACCAGTATGAAAAGAAAACATAGAGGGGGGACAACCTCGTTGTATATGGACTCAGTCATTCAAATAAAGATAAAAATAATTTTTTTAAAAAAAAAAAATGAAGAAAAAGAAAGAAAAAAGAATCTCTCGGAAATGGTTCTTCGGTAATTTTTAGGACTTATAACCGATGGCTTTCTGTACTTCAACGTTGGCACGAAGAAGAAGAAGATAAATATTGCATCCTTTCTTGCTCTGTCTCTGTCTCTCTGTCTCTCTCTGTCATAAACTCCACCAACAACACCTCCACACTCTCTTTCTCTCTCTCTCTCTCTCTCTAGCTCAAGATCTTCCTTGCTTTCGGTGCTTTGAAAAGCAAATCTAAGGCTGCACTTCGTCCTCTCTTTTTTTTTTCTTTTTTTCCCTGCTTTCACAAATACTCTCTCTCTCTGTCTTTTCACTTGGATCTCTATTCTCTCTGTAAAACACAGACCTCAAAGTTCCGTTTATTTACGGGCTATCATTATCTTCTAGCTAGGGTTTTTTTGGTTTTTGTTTCCCAGTCCCAGTAGCTTATGCTTTGGTTAAGCTTTTTGTGTCTTGGTTGCTTCCTTCTCAAGATCTTATCCGAGTCTGCTTAGTATTCAAGCTGAAAATTTCCCAAGAAAGTGAAAGAAAAATTCCACAGAATTTTCTGGGTAAAGCAGGGAGCGATTTGTATATTAGTTCCTTAGCATCAAACAGTGCCATGAGCCTTGAATTATAGTCCACTCTCCAAGGGCTTTGGAAAAGAAACAGAGGAAAACAGAGGAGTGTTCCATGGATTCAGAGTCCCAGCATGATTATCAGCACCAAAATCAACAACCCAATTCTGGGTTGTTGCGGTTTCGCTCTGCGCCGAGCTCTCTTTTCTCCAATTTCACCGAAGGGGTTGCTTCTGGTGCCAATAAGGGCAATTTCACAGAGGGCCCTGAATCAGAGAGATTAATTTCCAGATTCCTGAATTACGGTGGCAGTGCTGATACAACTTCGCCGACCGAGGCGGCTGTGAACCGTGTAAGCTCTCAGCAGGGCTATTCTGTGGGTTTGCCGCCCCATTATCCGAGATATAGCACGGCTAATACAACCTCTTCTGCTATGGATGGCTCATATGGTTTGGTGGGTTCCATGGCAACGGAGCACCACGTACCAGTGAAAGCAGTTAATTCCAATATTGTCAGGCAAAGTAGCTCGCCTGCGGGGCTTTTCTCCCATGTCTCTATCCCGAATGGTATTGTTCTTGTTCTTGTTCTCATTGCTCATCTCATAAGAATGCTTTGAATATTTTTTTACTGCTTTGTGGTTGCATAATTACTTTGGCTCAGAAAGTGGATTGGATGTGGAATAGGCCATAGCCAGAAAGTTTACTTCTTTATGTTAGAAAACTGATTTAGAAAGCTCATGTGGCAATTGAGTTAGGCGAAAGGAAACAAACGAAAAGGATAAAACCCATTTTTGAAATAATTCTTTCATGATTAGTAGTCCGGTTGCAATACTGAAGATTTCTAGGCAAGTTGAGGGCTAACTAAAATGTGGGGTGCAGAAAATATCATTATGGGGAGTGCAATAGGAATGGTCTGAACAATTTTTACCTCATGGCTGTATATAATCATTATGTAAACTTTCATTACCCGTGAATTAGATGAAACCTAGTGAATACTGCTTTCTTGTAACCCTCTGAGATGTTTAGGAAATGTAGGAAAAGAAAAAATTTCCTACGAGTTAAACTCTGCTAGGCATAGCAGTTGTATTTGATTCACTGGAGTTCAGATTTTATTACCTGGGTTTCAATGTAACGCGCAACATAGAATGTATATTTCAATATGTTATCCTTTTCCTAAATTTGCCCAGCAGCTAATCAAAGCTGAGGACTTGAGTTTAATCAGACGATTTGGAATTTTATAGTGGATCTTTAATATAGGCTCATCTGAGGTGCTCATATTGTTGGGGAAGAATCCTTTCAAACAATTGAGCTCTGACAAAGAGATTTTAACATGATCATACTCTAGAATGAATTATTAAAATTTTTCTCAGCAAATTGCAGGCTATGCCACCATGAAAGGTGTTGGAAACTACGGTGGGGTGAATGGTACTAGTGGAGATGTTAGTCCATCCACGGATATATTGAAGAGTCAAATTAGTTTCTCACCGAGACTTCCTTCTTCCCTAGGTGTGTTGTCGCAGATCTCTGAACTAGGGAATGAAAGTGTTGGGGCAAATAGTCCTGGTGATGGAAAGCTTGGAAATGGCAATGGTGATGTTCGATTTTATGGCCCTGGGTTTCCATATGGTTCTTGGAACGATTCATCGCATTTTGCAGAGAATTTTACTGGCATGAAAAGAGAACAAGATGATGATGGGAAACTATTTTCTGGTACTCAGGTATCAAGTTTTGCCTTTTAGGTCTGGTGTTCTCCATATCTTGTTGTTTGTTTGATTTAGTCTAAATTCTTGACTATAATTAGAATGGAGGACTTGGAACTCAGGGTCATGTATTATCCCACCACTTGAGTTTGCCGAAGACTTCGTCGGAGATATTTGCCATGGAAAAGTACCTGCAATTTCAAGATTCTGTTCCTTGTAAAATTAGAGCAAAGCGTGGTTGTGCCACTCATCCTCGAAGCATTGCAGAAAGAGTAAGATTTATACTTTTGTCACCTTATCAATTTGATCATTTTAGTTATTGATATTTTGCTTAAACAATACAAATATTTTGTTGTTTTATGGTGAATGCATGATTAATTATAAGGGTAACGCTTTCAGGTTAGAAGAACCCGGATAAGCGAACGAATGCGAAAACTCCAAGAGCTTGTTCCAAACATGGACAAGGTAGGTCTTACCCATATATATCTTTAGCCTGAAATGATTATCTACTGTTCTCTGAAAAGTCAAGATATTTATGTTTCTTATTGGCAGCAAACAAACACAGCAGACATGTTGGACCTGGCTGTCGAATATATTAAAGACCTTCAGGAACAGTTCAAGGTATCAAAGCAAAATTTGAGCTTAAATTCCTTACATCTTGCCAAATAGTATTCACCTTTCACGAATTTTATGTACTTTTGCAGACTCTCAAGGAAAATCGAGCCAACTGCAAGTGTTAAGTATGGAGAACCCAGTCTGAAATCAAATTGCTTAACTTGCTGCTGTACAGAAAATAAGAGTAACGGAAAGTTGATAGAATCCAGATCTTATTTCATTTATCTGCTGAGCAATAAGTGGAAGAAGCTTAAGAAATTTTCTTTGTAGTTCATGTGCCATAGAAGTTGGTAGAGTTTTCTGTTTTCACCTCAAGTTTTGGGTCCTGTAAGCTAACAAGGCTTCCAATCACACAATATATGGAAATAAAAGAGAGAAATAGTATAGGACATGTTCAAATAGTGCAAATCCTTGTCTTGTGCGATTTAGCTTCTTCTGCTTAATAATTCTTGTCGGTTTTAGAAAGTGTTTAGTTTTGTCATTTGGGGCCGGCTTTGATGCTCGTATTAGTTGATTATGTTTGTAAGCAGTCAATTATCTTTGATCACTGAAAGCTAACCTTTTATTTATGGCCTGTACAGCTGATATGACTACTTGGCCTGTTCATATATAGCAACCCTTGTCTTCTATAATTTATTTTCATGTGCTTGATAATTCTTTTCTGTCTTCACATGGGAGTTGGCACTGTTCATCAGGATCTCTAGAATTCCTATCAATGAATTCTTTCAGTTTGTTTTTATGCAGAAAGTCTTTCGGTTTTCAAGCCATTTATGAGGAGCCAATTATTAAGGCGAGTCAATTATCTCCCAGGAAGGCAACATTTATGGCTTGAACTACTTAGTTGACTTTCATGCCTTTGTCACTCTCCTTTTATGATTAACAATTTTTTTATTTTTTATTTTTTTGGTAACTGTCCTAATAATATAGAAATTTGGACAGCTCAAAAGAGCAGGATTGTAGGCTTATCTCTCTCGCGCATCGTAGATTCGTAGGCTGTTTGGAACAAGTGGGCTCTACAACCCCCTCTCTTAGACTGTTCAAGTTTTGTTGGATTTGACGTAAGTGTAAAAAATATATATATATATATATATATATATATTATATATACGGAAATCTCTTTTAGGTCTTTCAGCTGCTTAAGTTTAATTTTAAATTTTTCCAAAAAAAAAAAAAAATTCGAGTAAAATTAAATTTTGGCCGTTAAAAGCATTACAAAAAAATCTCATACCATTTTTTTAACACCAACTCAGCTAAATCCATTATATTTTTGTGTTATTTGACTATTTGAGCAACCTGGTGAAATGATCTTTTTTCCTCTTTTTTTTGCGTGCATTTTAGGAAAAGTAACGCCGGTTGGCGGTTACCATAATTAGGCTGGGCCCACCTCTAGGCTCTATCTGGGGACAGGTCTGAGGCCGAAGACTCGAAAGTTCTTTAGCTCAACTTTTCCTTACCGTATTTAGATAGAAAAAAGACGTGTTAAAAATAACATCCAACTATCAATATTTATTTATTTATTTTTATTTTTAAGTAACTATCAATATTTTTGGGTATGTAAAAAATAACTCTATTCTCTAATAAAATTGACATTAACACCTTTTTTTTTTCTTTTTTTTTTTAAAAAAAAACACCATAATATATTAACAAACACATCTCATAATACATTTCATTAAAATTCCAAGAAAGAATTCAAAAGAATTCTTCCGATAGCGACGAGAGGAATAGGTGAGATGTTTTTGCTGACACTGATTTCACATCCTTTACGTACCACCCCTTATATTTGAATATATAATATTCTTTATTATCCTAATGCCTCAGAATTTTTATTATTTTTTTGTCGATCAGTATGTGCCGACAATTATTGTTACTTTATTTGTAGGGTTAAATATCTTACACCCATGTGGTTTACGGCTTTTATTTTTTATCTCTTCAGTTTTGCTAATTTTCATAAGTAATACATGTAATATAAAAAAAGATAAATATAGTACCTCTGTCCATTTTTCCGTCCAAAACTGACGGATTTTCACGCCAGTAACACGTGACACCACTAAAATTGCGATATGTGGCTGCCTTTTTTTTTTAAAAAAAAAAATAATAAAAAAAATGATGTAAGGGTGGCTTTGGGCCACATGGGAGTGGCCGAACCACCCTCTTGCCCAAAATAGGGGTGGCCAACCACCCCCATGTGGCCTAAAGGGGTGGCTCCTACATTTTTTTTTATTAAAAAAAAAAAGCCTCAAAATAAAATAATAATAATAAAAAATGGCAACACGTGTTACTGATGTGAAAATTCATCAGTTTTGGACAGAAAAATGGACGGAGGTACTATCTCCGTCTTTTCCCATAGCACATGCACCACTTATGAAAAAAAACAAAATTGTAACGACCCGCTTTTTATAAAAAGGCGTAAGTAATTATATTTGGATAATTACGTGTCATTGCTACTTCAAAGACAATAAATAAATCTCGTTTAGGAAAAATTATGAATATCTTCTTTTCTTTTTTTTAAACCAACAAGGACAATTCATTTTCAACACATTTAGAGCTTTGACTGAAATACTTCAAATTGCATTAAAAAAAAAAAGAGTCTTACAGATAAATATGTACAAACGCGGTAACATTAGTGCCACATACGGCACGATTCCTACATAATTATTGTCATATTACAAACTATAAAATAAAACACAAGTTGCTTAGGAAGTGCATAAAAAAAGTCCTAGCATTAGCATAAATGATAGACTTTTCAGGAAGTCCATCACAAAATGGGAGACACTAGATAGTCTCATTTATGAAATCATGATTATCACAAGGATCCTAATAATCCTGGTACTCATCAGTGTCAGTACCTGCACAATCATATATGAGATGATGGTTATAACTACAACCTCATATTTACATAAGTGAGCTAACTGTCATTCAACAATATCATGGATTATGCGTTATTTAAGGGACAAAGATAACATAATAATGAGATGGCAATTTTCTATGAAAAGTGTTAAACAATTTAATATAGTCATTGCACTCCACTCGTTTAGAGTCGTTACTCAATTAACGTCTATCTCGGGGTCGTTCCCCTACATTATATTTTATTAGTTTATTTCTGCACTAGCAGAGTACGTTCCACGTCACTCTCCTAGCACTTTGGGTGACGTTGACTTCCAATATGAATTATTATGGTTTTTGGTTTATGCACTATTCATATTCTGAACCTTTGGACTACATTAAAACCCAATATTTATAAGTTGGTTATCCGCAGTATGCAATAATCATTCACACGCATCCAATTAAAATAAAACATAAACATAACACTATTGAAATCCAGTACTACCATCAGTAAATAATTTATACTTACAATCCTTTGCTTCAACGGAGTCCACGGAAATATGAACTGCAGCATTATATTCATGAAATACTAGATTAGCAAATAGTGCTAAGAAAATCATTGTTCACCACTATCTCTTATAATTCTTTATTAAATGGAACTATTATTTGTTTGGGTATTACAATTGCTACATTTTATATTTATAACTTTATCCTTATCTTTTTACACTAATATATATATATATATTATATATATTATATATATATATATATATATATATATTTCCAATTAAATACATTCCCCGTTTAAAATATATTCTGGACATATATTCTTTGCTTTTTGGTACACATGTGAATAGGCATATATATATATATATATATATATATATATATATATATAACTTTACAACTTTACAGTTTACCGTACTCATATATATATAATACATAATAGTAACATATATACATGTATATCTACATACAAATTTAGTACCTAGATATGTAACATGTGAACTTACCCATTTAATTACTATATTTAGTAATCTTTATCCTTTTTGTTCTCTCTCAATATGTGCGCCCGCTTGTAAAATAAAAGAAAACAAGTCTTAAACAGTTAAACTTAACTTCGTAATAAATCGTAAGTTATAACAGTATACAAAAGTTACATGTTTATAAAATCATATTTAAAAATAACTTTTCTTTTGAATACAAAAGCGTTCTAGTTTGCTATAGACACGTACAAAAAAAAATTCAAAAAAGAACTTCATATCTCGTTCGAATTGTGCTCAATGTCGACGGTATTTCATGGAATAAAACTCATCCATTATCATCTCTGTCGTGAAATCCTTAGCAATTTCTTTCTCGATATAAACTACCAAATTATCTGCTAGAAACTCATCTTCCACTATACTACGTAATATAGTTTTTACAAGTTTTATGACAGAAAATGCTCGTTCAATAGTAGCGGTAGAAACAGGGAGAGTCAACACTAGACGAATCAACTTGTCAATCAAATTATAATCTTCGATTTTCCTGAAATTGCTAATCCTTTGCATAACTCAGATAAAGTGGACATATTTTGAAAATATGAATGTTTTGACACATCAAGCCTATAATGATCCAATTGAAATCTCAAAATGATTTTCTCTTGCTCAGTAAAATCTTGAGGATAGAACTTCTCAACTAAGCTGCATATATCATCGATCTTAAATGATTTGTATGCATCTTGAGGGCTTAAAGCGGCGCTAAGACGAAGAAGGTCCACTGCATGCTCACTAAATCTATTATCCAGTTCTTGCAATTGGAAGACTATTGCAGCAATAAATACATCAATTCTAAAATGATGCACCATTGTCATGAAAGATCCTTCATTTTGGTGACATGATCTACCTTGAGCTCTTGTAACAAGCATTCATATCAAGAACATCAATTTCATTTTTTTTTCACAAAATGATTTAACAGTATCAAGGAAAGACTCTTATTTTTCATTTCTCAAATTCTGAAGAAGTGATTTTGTAGTTGAAACCACTTTCATGGCATTTAAAATGTCTTGAGAATTTTGTTGCAAAGCTTGACAAAGACAATGAGTAAATCCCATAATCTCTTTCATCAAATGCAAGATAAAAACAAATTCAAATGATGTTAATACCATATAAGCCGCTTTAACATCACCGCGTTGAGAATAGTTGGTTCCCTCCTTTGAGATTGTGTCGAGAACTGAACAAGTTGCACGAAACATTTTTATCAAGCTACAAACAGAATTAAAATGAGAAGACCATCGAGTATCTCCAGGTCGTTGCAAAGTACTAATTTGATTTGCCCCTCTTCCAGTCTCAATTTCATTAGAAGCAATCATACTTTCAATCTCAACAACTTGAGTAGATTGCAATTCATCATTGCGTTTTGAAGAACCAACAACAATGTTGATAATAAAATTCAAATTCTAAAAAAACTGATGAACATATTTTACTTCTCTAGACCCTACAACCAAAGCTAATTGTAGCTTATGACCAAAGCAATGCACATAATATGCATGTGGACATTCTCTAAGAAATAAAGCTTGTAGCCCATTTCATTCACCACGTATATTACTACCTCCATCATATCCCTGACATCGAATATTTTGAATTTTGAGGTCATTACAAGAAAGGACATCACATATTTTCTTTTTTAAAGTTAATGCAGTAGTATCTTTGACATGGACAACATGAAAGAATCTCTCTCGAATAAAACTATCTTTATCAACAAATCTCAAAATGATTGCCATTTGCTCATTTTTTGACTCATCTCGAGCTTCATCAACAAGAATGCAAAATTTAGGGCTTGTTTGACAACCATTTTCAATTCTCCCTCTTTTTCTTTTTACTTCTCCCAAAAAAATCAAATAAAAAATATTCTAACTTTTTTATACTTTTTATATCACATCAATCATATTTTATTATTATTCAAATAAAAAAACTCACTATTAAACAAAACTTTTTCACTTTTCAATAAAACATTCTCAAATTTTATATCACATCAATCACTTCTTACTATACAACACACAAATATTCCTTAACACAATTACTTACCAAACATGCCCTTAACATCCCCAATTTCTTTGTGAATCACATCTCGCACTTTAGTTGCAAAGATATGCAAAATTTCTTTTTGAATTTGGGGTGATGTATATTTGGCATTTCATGGAGCATTTGTCAACATAACTCCATCAACTTTATCATTAAAAGTTGTTAAAAACTTTATCAATTCAATGAAGTTACCTTGATTTTTAGAGTTGGAGCTTTCATCATGACCTCTGAATGCACATGCTTGGAATGCTAGCCATCGAACACTATCTATTGAGATTTTGAGCCGCAATCAATTATTCTCTATTTCTTGTGATAACTATTTTTCAATCAACTTGCCAATATGCCGTGAATAATTCTTCAGATCTTCATAACATTTTACAGTAATTTTATGTGGTGAATTTGGATCTGTCGCCACATGCCCCATTAAAAGACAATTTATTCCATCGTTCATCTTTTTCCAATTCTTAAAATCTTTCACTATAAATGCATCTGATCTTGGATGGCCTGTTAATTTCTTAGCAAAAATGTAACATGGATGACAAAAGATAGCATCCTTTGATTCTGAATACTCCAACCAAGTTGAGTATGTCTAAAACCAAGAAGCTTGAAATCGACGACGATGATTCTTCGGTCCTGAAACTGGATATTCTGTAGGTTTAAGAATAGGTTGACATGGGCTAGCTCTAAGATAAGTACGTTGCATTTCATCTTGTAAGTTTACAATAAATTCTCATATTTAGGACGTTTTCCTGGATCATGTTGTAAAGAGGTGACATCAATTTCTTCAGGAATGATTCTTGGACATTTGGAAGGCCGCTCATCAGTCACTAAAACATTAAGATCCGTTGCTAACGGTCTATTTAAATATGTATCACTATTAACCTTTAAATGACTCGCATCTTTTTTCTTAAAAAAATGAATCAATTGTTTTTTGTCTGCTCATATTTTTCTAAGCTGTAAGAAAAATTTATAAATTAATAAATTAACTAAAAAGTATCTAGAAATATAAGATCTTTATTATAATTTTTTTACTTATAATAGTTCTTATTAGCATTAACAACCAAAAAAGCAACGAATGATTAACTAAATCAAAAAACCCATCAAAGTAGAAGAAAAAAAAAATTCAATAATCAAAGTAACTATTAAGAATCTTAATCTACCCAAAATAGTAAACAAAAAAAAAATATAAACTACTTGAGAAATAAACTAAGCACAATTAATAGGATACGAGAAAAATGAGTACCTTTTAATGAAGCAATGTTTTCTTGAGCTTGAGGAGTTTCTTGAAAACAAATCAAAGACAATAATGTGCTAGCTGAATGTTGCAAACCAATAATACAAAATAAAAAAAAAAATTAAAAAAATTTTATGAAACACAATAAAAAAAAAAGGCATACTTAATTTTTTTATTTTTTATTTTTGTGTATTTATTTTGTAAGCTTCTTAAGAATTCTATCTAGACTAAATACTGAAAAAACAAATTAAATAATAAAAGCAAATATAAATTTTTTTTATCATTCAAAGACAAATATTAACAAAGCATATTTGATTAATTGGTTATTTTCTTACATTAATCACATAATCACATTTAAAATTTTAATCATTTGATTCCTAATAAAAAAATCTTATATTCAAAATCAAAACGTTCTAGAACTTCCAACAAGTCCATTGGTCTCTTTTGAAAAGATCCACTGGTCCCTTTTGAAAAGAAAGAATCTTTTCATAAAAAAAAATCTTCCACCATAAGTCCACAACAAACAAAATACATTACCAATTTACCACATTTCTCAATTCTCTCCCGGTCTCCCCAGTCCCCACCCATGGTCTGATGGTCCCACGCATCAAAGCATTGAAGTCATTAAGTCAAAGTGGGTTTTTTAGTTTTTCTAATTTATACTTTCTAGGACCTTCTAAGTTCTATCTGTCTGGCTTCCACATTACCACAAATGACAAATCCACAGACCACAATATTCCTGATTTCATTTTCCTCATTTCCTCAATTTCATTTCTCCCCTCACGCCTCCCTCAAAGTCCAAACACAACATCTCGTCATCTCACGCCTCTCTGAAACACGGCATAGAAAAGAAAAAAAAATTGGCGTAGGGCAGATAACTCACGTCTCAGTGTCTCACGGTGACGGACGACGGTGTCTCGAGGCTAGATGAACAGCATGGACTGCGCGACGTAGCGTCGAGTGCGTGGAAGACGGTGGATGCACAGCCTCTCATATCTCAGTTCTCTCCCCTCTGAGCTTCTTGCTATTTTCAGGACTGAACCACAACATTTTCTTTTTCTTTTTCTTGGGGTTTGGGTGATACTTGACAGAAAGTTATTGAGGAAAATTTGAGACAGTTGAAAACTGAAAAGCAAATTTTGCATTTGCCCCTTTTCTCTTGTAAAGTGTGAATTTTTTTGATTGGCATTTCAGTGATTTTACATTTGCCGTGTTGGAGAGGATTTGATTGCTGTCTCATGTCTGCCGATATTTTTTTTTTCCCCTAAGACCTTATCTGCTGCATACTGCGTAGCTGTGATTTTTTTTTTTATTATTATTTTTTTAAGATTCAAGTGCATGAACTACAACACTGAGGCTTGAGGATAATTTTTTTTTTTAAAGAAAAAAAAATAGTAGTATTTGAGTAAATTTTTAGGGGATTTTTCTGAATCTCGTTTTTACTTATTAAAAAAAAAAATTAGGGGGGGTTGAATTCATTTTTTGCAGGGGCCATTAGTGCATTAATCCAAAATAAATAAATAAATAAATAAAAATTTAGAAGTCAAATTTTTTTTTGGGGGAGCCAACGTGCCTCCAACCCTGTGCGCGCGCGCGTACACACACACACACACACTTGTCTTTATTACAAAAGTCCACATATCTCTCACTCCCACATGCAACACTGCACAAATAACCCCACACACACTCACGATTTTCCACTTCAAAGTGCACAACACATATATTTTACCTCTCAATCCCACACTTACACGTTTTACCAAACACTCACAGCACACACACATGTTTCACTCTAACACCTTTCAATCCACTTCACGGTTTTCCACCCTCCATGCCCACAATACACACGTCTCTATGTCAAACACCAAACACACACAAACATATCATTTTATCAAGCACTAATAGTACACGTTCACCCCTAAAAACATACCTACTTACTCACTTTACATGCACGCACTTTTCAAGTCACTAATAGTACATGTAACCCGTTGACCGTTTGTTTTAACCTCTTTGACTGACGGAAGGGGGAAAATGGTTGTCTTTGGTAGTTGAATGCTCTATTTTGGTCGAGTTGGTAGTTCATGGGGGCATCGCGCATTTTTTGGTAGTTCATGGGGGGAAAATGTAATTACTCCAAATCTTTATTTATCTAACATATCAACACTTTTTAAATCTATGCAGTTTATTTTTTTCTTGGGCGTTACAAAAATTGATGGGGCAAAAAATAAAAGTTTTAAACTTAATGGGGCAAAAAGGTATTTAACCCTTATTTTTATTGCCTCTGATTTTCTCGTAATAAAGGTCCAAGTCTCTTTGGTTTTATTGATGTACATCAAAACGGAATAGGATCATCTCTATTGTGGTCAGAATTTGAAGTTAATACATTTAACGATGTATATGAAGTCAATATTAGCACGCTTTTTAAATTTTTTAAATTTTAAATAATATTAAACCATGTACACCATTAGATGCATCAACTTTAAATTCTGATCAATTTCATTTGAAAATTGAGAGGATCCTATTCCGTGTCAAAACTACTTAGGCCAAATGGCCTTTTCAACATGTCAGCATCCACATAATTGCCAAATCACCCAAACAATTTGTAATTTTTTAATTTTTTTTTGAACTTTTTTTGGGTGATACAACAATTATGTGGGTTGTGACATGTCGCAAGGGACATATGTTGTGTTCCTAATGGTACTAAGTAGCAGTGACGTGGCGGGTCGTTAGTTTTTGGACGAAAAACTTGACTAAGGTACCAATTCGGTCTTTTTCCAAAACTGAGGTGCCATCTGTGATGCAAATTGAAACTCAGGTACCAAAAAATAAAGTTTTCAAAACTCAGGTACCAATAAAGTATTTAACCCTATATTTTATTTGTTGCCGATTTTTCTAAAAATTTTGTGGTTGTATCCGTTATCTAATAAATCTCTCCTACTTTATCAAGTTTAAATGTCTTGTAGAAAACCTATTTTCCACAAAAATTAAGCAATTCTAAAGTGATGGTGGTGATAAATTTGTTTACTCACTTTCTATATATTCTTTTAATTTCTCACAACATGGAATTTTATCTGCATTACATGTCATTATATTTCCGAACAAAATGGGATAGCCGAGAGAAAACACTTGCACATAATTGAGATCGGGTTATCTTTAATTACTTGCCCATTCTCATATTCCCTCTATTTATTTGGTAGATGCATTTTACACTGCACTTTATTTAATTAACAGAATGTCCCAACCAATTTTAAAATTTGCTACACCATATAATCTTTCTATTTGACAAAGATCTTGATTATTTAAGTTAATAGTTTTTCGGGTGTGTTTATTACCCTCTTATTCGGCCCTATATTGACATAAACTTGAGTTTCATAACATAAGGTGTATTTTCCAAGGCCATAGTTCAAATAAAAAAAGGTTATAGGTTTCTACAATGTCTTGATCCCTCTTTCAACGGTGTTTAAATTTCTCGACATGTAGTATTTAATGAGAATGTGTTTTATGTACAGGATGATGCTCTTGTCTCCAAGCCTTCTAGTGATTCTGCTCGGCTTGTTTTCCATTCATCAAATACGGTTATCCCCTCTCACTTATTTTTCCAATCTGTTGCTACTTCTCCACACATTTCTTCTTAGCAACATGATCATTCTTGTTAGGTTTTAGAAGTTGGCCCTATTCAATGTTCAAAACTATTAGTTGTTGTCCCTTTATTCTCCCAATTGTTTGGTGCGAAAAAATGATGTGTTTAGAAGGTGTTAGAATGTTGTCATGACGGTTTCAAAATTTGAAAGAACAAAATTGTAACGTCAAACATAATAATTATGTGTTAAAAACATGAATTAAACTAATTAAGTGAGTAATTAGGTAAAATGAGGAAAAAGAACACTTAGAAAATGTTTAAAATTGAACTTCTTAGTTGGGCGTCTGGACGGACACTTGCTGTGTCTGGGCAGGTCAAGCAGTAGGGTCATGTCTGCTGCCGTGTCCGGACAGCTAGCAGACAGATCTTCTCGGGAATTTCAGTTTCATGCACGTTTAGACAGAACATTTTGGTGTCCGGACAGCATTACCCGAGAGTTCAGATACGCAACTTCGCACACGAGTGTCCGGATGACTTATTTACCTATCCGGACAAGCTTGGGTATAAATTGGTTGAGCGAGTTTTCAACTTATTTCGCTCCATTCTGTCTCCTAAGGTTTGATTCTAAACCCTAGATTTCAGTAGTTTGATGCCTTCAAACGTGAATCCGACATCAGAAACGTGATCCTCGTTGCAAGATTTATATTTTCAAGGATTGTTTTGAGGTAAATTCGAAAATTCTAGCTTTGTTTCCCTTTGTGTTGATTTTTGAGGGGTTTAGGCTTAATCTCTCAATTTCCTTTAGGTATTGTGTATTTTGTAGTGTTCTGAACGAATTCCGAGTATTAAGTTTCATTTTGGTGAGAAATCAAGGTAAGACCCAAAACCTTAGTTTTTTGTCTAAGTGTTTTAATTGGTGAATTTTGTGTCTAAGCCTAAGATTATCTTATGGGTTAGTATTATTAGTTGATGGGTTGTTTAATGGAACCCTTGAAATTTATGGGTTTTCCATAGGTCTTAGCTCTTGATCAAATCAATAACTTAAGTGAAAATTTAGAGTTAGAGATACTATAGGCTAGTCTTAACGTGTCGTTGTAATGTATTATACAAAGTACATGCGAGGCTTACATCAGGAAATTCCTTCATAAGTCGTTAGTCAATTATCCAAGGTGAATATTCAACTCACTGAGAAAATATACTACTTTAGTGAAGTTTTATGGTGTATAAAATGTTATGTTATTCCAAAACTCGAGCCAATGATATTTTATGATGGTATTTGTATGTGGGTGCTCTCAATAACTTTAATTATATTGAGTAATAATTTGATGATTTTATGGGCTTTGGAATATGTTTATGGAAATGTGAAATGTGTTATGTTTTTAGATGATTTCAAATGAATTGAGATTTATGTTTTCATGATGTATTTGAAAAGAGAAAGAGAAGCATGCAAAATTATATGATGCATATGTGTATGATAGCGTGATCATGATGGGTATAAGAAATGATAAGCATGAGTATGAAACGAAGTCATTAATGCTGAATGTAAGACCAAGGATTAAAGGTACCTTTGCAAAGGAAGTGTAAGACCAGTGGGTATAAAGCCCAACGACATCAGAAACAAGACTCGAGGTTCGAGTCCCATGACACATAGCAACCAAAGCAAGTGTAAGACCAGTGAGTATAAAGCCCAACGTCATCAGCAACATAAAATAAGGAAAACAGATGTAAGGCAAGCATAACGTGATGTGTGATATGTATACAGTTATAGCTAGATTGCGTAGTTGATTTATATGAAATTTCATACTAGATGTATTAATATACTTATAAGTTTGAATGGAACAGAACATATGTATATTGTTATGGCTAGAGTGTATATGATGTTTCATAAGGCTTCATGCTTTGATGTGCTTAGATACTCGTGTTTCCCGAAGGTTTGGAAATACTTGTATCTCTGTATAGCGGAGTTATGATACCACTTGTTTTCTACTTACACGTACCCGTATGCTTGTATTTCCGGAAGATTTAGAAAGCTTGTATACGAGTATGGCTTAGTCATATGATATATGTATAAATATGTGTATAAAATAGTAAGATTTATTTTGTTTACAAGTGCCTGTGTTTACCATACCATCTACGAAATATTTTAAAACGAAATATTTATACTAATGGTAGTTGATATAGTAAAAGTAAGGTAGAAAGGAAAATAGTTGGCCCATTATGAAAACTCAATAAGTTTTATAATACTGAATTTGTGAACTCATACTTTCACCTATGCGAACATAGCTACCACTACGATTGTGTAGATGTTGATGCTTTGGCTATAGGTATCGAAGGTGTCGATGATGACCATGTGGTATTATATTTGTGATACTATAACTGAAGCTCTTCATGACAGTTGTATTTATTGGACTTGTGGATAATCAATATTTTGTATAGACTTTGTAATCCTGGCTTGTGTCGCATGTGACATCATTTTGTATATCCATTCTTTTGTTATGTAATTAATATATTAATAAGCTTTAAACAGATGCACAGTTAAATGCCTCTGATGTTGTAATTACAATTTTTAGTTAATGAATTTAGTTTCCACTGCAATGTGTTTTATCTCTGAAGAGTATATCGACGGAGTCGGTGAGGAAAGGTACTTAAAGAAGATTGGCTAGATCGGAAGCAAGCAGGAAGCTTGTTGTTATACGAAATCTTAGATTTACAAAATGGGGTTTTGTAAGTTTCTATAATGTATTTTGAATATTCTTTATGATAGTGATTGTCCAGGTTTGACTGCCCCATAGTATTTTTCCCTTTGACATGTTCTTAGGATTTTTCACTTTGTAACCAAAATATTTGTGTTATGGTTGTGATGTGTTTTTGTTGAATATTGTTATTTACATTTCTTGCTTTTGTGTTTGATTTGGAGGTTTGAATTCGGTCCTGTGTTCTTTCAATTTTCTTTCAATATTGCTAGTGATGCATCCACTACTACTAATGAGTCCACACCTCTTTGTGTGTCAACTGCTTCCCTGCTACTGCTTCTATGTTGCCTTCCCTTGTTGCACATGAGTATCGGGTATGAGTCCAAACTTTGTTGTGTCTCTGCCCCTTCTTGATCAGTCCATTGCAATTTTAGATATTGCTTCTACTACTTCCACTCGTTTTTTCACTTGGTCTCGAATAGCTTCACTCAAACCCAAATCATTTATTGATTGTCAACTCTTATATTCCTCTAAACATCCACTTAGAGCTTTAAATTTTGTGACTTTACCTCTTGAACCTTTGCGACAATCAAAATGCGATTCCTATTGCACATAATGATGTCTTCCACGAATGCACTAAGCACATTGAGCTCGACTATTATTTTGTGCATTACCATTTTTTGTAGGGAACTCTTTGCCTTTGTCCTATTACATCTGTTGACCAATTGGCTAATGTGTTCACTAAAGCACTTCCACCTGGACGTTTCCACAATCTTGTTTCCAAACTCAAGTTGGCATCTACATTATCACCTTCAATTTGAAGAGGGATGTTAGAATATATTTAAAAATATTCTGATTTTTTATATTGGTATGATATCTCATATATTGATTTATTTCCTAATAGAGTTTGATTTTATTTTGTAATATTTTACATTAATTCTCTGATCGTATTTCCTATTCTAACCATCTTTATTCAACTATAAATAGGCCTAATATATACCTCAGTTCAAGTTTTTTATTCTCTAATTATCCTTGACATGACTATTAGTTAATATCATATAGAATAGACGAATGAGTTGAGTTTATTAAAAATTCAAAGACTAAAAAATGGCAAAAAAGAAAGCATCCATTCCCCTTCTATATGCTTTCCTTACAATTTTTATCTTTAAGAATCCCCAATGTAAATTTCTTATTACAAATACTTATATTTGTACTTTGACATTATGGGGGGTTTAGGCCCAATACTCACAAACCAAATAATTATATTGGCCCAATGGGCCTAACTTCCAATATCTGTCCTCGTTCCACCAAAAATTGGAACCAATGCATTGGGTACCCGAATCTTGGGCTTGGAAGGGTCCTTGACTCAATTATAACCAATGAAAAAGGAAGCTATTATATGTATAGGCCAATGAAACGTCGTATTGATGTAACTTGGTTATCTTCTTTTTATTTTTTATTTTTTATTATTATTTTTAATTAATTATAAAAAACACGTAAAACATTATAGATTAGTAGTAGGTCTATATATCAGTTTAAGCCTATAGAGTTAGGGCTTTAATTTATGTACTATTTTTCGAAAGAGAAAAGAAAGAACTGAAAGTTATGAGTATAAAGATTTTGATCAATGATCAAAAAGGCTTAGAAGCAAGCAAGAATGCTAAATTTCAAATGTGATCTAATTTTTGAAATAAGATATACACGTAGAATGATTAATTAAAATAAGAGTTAAATTAGGTTGACAAATTTAAATTAAAAAAGATATTTGAATCATATTTAAGTTGCTAATTATTTCAAAAATTTAAATTGATAAAAAAAGGTTAATTATAAAAAAAACCCCTCTAAACTACTAGTCGTTTTTTAAGTAGCATCTTGATTCTTGAACTACCAAGTGTAGTAATATGACCCCTCAAACTATCAAAGAGTGTCAAAAATGCTCATTTTGTCGAAACATTCTTATAATACTTTTGCCACGTGTCATATATTCAATTAAAAAATTAAATAAAAAAATTGAGAATAATAAAAACTTTAAAAATAAAAGTTTTTTTTTTTTTTTTTTTTTAAAAAAAGAGGTCTCCTCTACCCGCATGGCCTAGGTGGCTGACAACCTCATTGGCAAAAATGAGGGTGGTTGACAACCCCATTGGCAAAAATGGAGGTGGCAGACCACCCTCATTGGCCCAAAAAGGTGCTTGAGCCACCCCTTCATTTTTATTTTTTATTTTTTCTTGACCTTTAAATTTAATTTTTTTAATTAAATATATGACACGTGACAATGATATTATAAGAATATTTTAACAACAGAGGTTTTTTGACACTCTTTGGCTGTTTGGAGGGTCATATTAATACACTTGATAGTTTAAGAGACTACTTTAAAAATGACTAATAGTTTAGAAAAATCTTTTTATAATTAACCCTTAAAAAATAAAATTAATCATTCAATTAATATTTGAATAATAAATCAGTTACTCATACAGAATCCCTTTGAGTAACACATATTGTTATCTATTGACCCCTCAAAATCATAACCAAAACCCTTATCTACATACTGTACATGACATTCAAATGGATCCTCATCAGATCCACCAATAAACTTCTGTGGATACCGTAATGTCGTGTACCTGCAACACAGCTAAACAGTTTCTCCTACTGAAAAAACCGTTAAATGGGTCCCGCTTGGCCGTTGGTCTTCCCTGACTCTCTCTCTACACAGACCTTCAAACAAATTCCGCCAACGTCCAATAATTCCTGATCTTAATTTCCCTCTCAAGCCCTAACCCTAATTCACAATCCACATTCTCTCGTCCCAGCCAACCCTCATTAATTTCCAAAATTTTATGTTGAAATCCAAGCTTCGGATCCTTTATAATGAGAGTATATGCGTATGATTGATCTGAAAAAAGGTTCACATCACAGTGTTGTATGTCCGAATCTGTGTGTTCGAGAGGCAATTGAGGATGTCGAACTTGTACGGAGATTACAACCAGAAGATCGACTACGTGTTCAAGGTGGTGCTGATCGGAGACTCGGCGGTGGGGAAGACTCAGCTGCTGGCTCGCTTTGCCAGGAACGAATTCAGCGTGGATTCGAAGGCTACAATTGGGGTCGAGTTCCAGACGAAGACGCTTGTCATCGACAATAAGACGGTCAAGGCTCAGATATGGGACACTGCCGGCCAAGAGAGGTATGCCGCCATGGCCTTATTGATTAAATGTGGCCTGGATTGGTTTTTAGAATTGGTAATAGGTAGAGAAACAAGTTGTAGAAATAGCTTTTCTGGTAATAAAAATATAATAAGATCCAATTTTATTCTTTGTTTGTATGATGATAATGGGATTGTTTAATTGATCGTCTTAGACAAATTTTACTGAAATAGCCGGGTACTAAATGATAGTGAGGTGAAAATAATAGTGTGAGCTAGATCCTGTGCGGGAGTGGATCTAATCAGGTGAAATCATGTGGTCATGATCTTTGTGGTAATGTCGTAGGTTCTGGACTATTTTGCTGAGATATTCTGTCTTAAAAGTAGCTTCAGACAGTGAGATATGGTTACATTGTCCACGGGCTTCATTTTAGCAATTGTAATTTGGTAAATTTATATTTTTGTTAAGATAAATTTTGTTTTTGCGTATCTGGAGTTTCTAAATTCTGTACACAACTGTGACAATTTTTTTGGAACTGCTTCCACTGGACCAAAAAAAACAAAAAACTTGTTTACAGCATCAATGTGTAATATATCCTAGGCTTTTCTTTTATCTTTTTCGGTCCATCATTGTTTGATATATGTTCTGCCCTGACCATATCAGCATTTTAGTTAAAGTATATTTACACTTTTCACTTCTTGCATGCTCAAGCATGTTAACTCCTAAGCAATCAAGACTTTTAGCTTAAACTTCAGTTTGCTTGTTTGATCTAATAACATGTAATATCTCTTGGGTTCCCAGAGTTTGTCCTTATAATTTCGTCTCCATTGTGTAATTATTATAAGATGTATCATTAATTACTCATTTGGAAGTTAGCTATTCAACTAATGGTGCTTAATTCCCTAGGCACTTCCTGAAGAGTAATGCTAGGGATCAGACCATCTTTTTATCCTCTCAAATTGTTGTGGCTCTTAAAATTATCATTGGAATTAGGATTAAGTACTATTAGATTTTGATCCTATAGTGATTTTAAAAGCCACATTAACTTTGATATGATAAAAATATGGTCCTAACATTACTCTTTCCTTAAACCCAGCTGATGTGAATTCTGCTGGGCAGCTGACTAGGCATGTAGATGAAGCTGTCTCATCTCTTGTGATCCAATTAATGTGGATACACACCTTACACAGCATTTTTAGATGCTAAAATTTATTCCTTTTCTTTTTCAAATGTCTAGACTATCTGGCGTTTGAATGATTGTGTCTAACTTGAAAATAAGGAAGAACTTGTTTTGAGAAGCGTAGTCAGGCTCAACTTTTGCATCTTTTGTGCTCTTTTGTTTGTGGGTTTTGCTTGAGCTTATGCCCAGTTAGCCATTAACTTCTTTTAATTATGATCTAAGCCAGAGACAACATAGGCCACTTCATTGCAAGCTCTTACATTGTTTCTGTATAAGAAAATATAGGATTCTGAAGCTTTTTATTTACTCAAAGTTCATGGTCTTTTGATCAAGTCATATCCTTGTGATCCAATGTGGAAAATGAAAGAAAGCTAGTTTTTCATACCATTGGGCAACTGACTAGGCATGCAGATGAAGCTGTTTTTTTCATCTCTTGTGATCCAATGTGGAATGCTTAAGATTTCATTCTAATTGATACACACCTTATACAGCATTTTTAGATGCTAAAATTTATTCCTTTTCCTTTTCAAATGTCTAGACTATCCGGCATATGAATGATTATGTCTAACTTGAAAATTGAAAGCAAGCAACTTTGCTGGAGAAGCACTTCTCTTTTTTCTGTTCTGTTGATAATAAGGATGAACTTGTTTGGAGAAGTGTAAATCAAGCACTGGATAGTAAATCAGTATATAACCTTATAGCTGGTATCTTTCTTGTTGTTAGTTGTGCAAGCTTTTTATTAAATGAAATCTTTGGCCACATATTTTTGCTCTTCTGTTTGTGGGTGTTAACCATAAACTTCTTTAGTTTTGATCTAAGCCAGAGACAACATTGTCCTTCATTGCAAGCTCTTACATTGTTTCTGTACAAGAAGATATAGGATTCTGAAGCTTTTATTTACTCAAAGTTCATGGTCTTTTGATCAAGTAATATCCTTTTTTTTTCTTTGTTTAGGTACAGGGCAGTCACAAGTGCATACTACCGAGGTGCAGTTGGGGCAATGTTAGTATTTGACATGACCAAGCGTCAATCATTTGACCACATGGCAAGATGGTTGGAAGAACTGAGGGGGCATGCTGATAAGAATATTGTTATTATGCTCATAGGCAACAAGTGTGACTTGGGATGTCTTCGAGCAGTGCCAACTGAAGATGCCCAGGAGTTTGCTCAAAGAGAGAACCTATTCTTTATGGAGACATCAGCTCTTGAGGCCACCAACGTCGAAACTGCATTTTTTACTATTCTAACAGAGATATACCGGATTTTGAGTAAGAAGACGCTTGCTGCCAATGAAGAGCTAGATTCTACGGGGAATTCGGGGCTTCTAAAGGGAACCAAGATCAATGTTCCTGGCCAAGAACAGGAACCCAGCAGGAAAGGCTGCTGCTTTTCCTCCTAAATTTAGCTTAAACTCCTATTGCCATTTATTTAGTTGTTTGTTTATTTATTGTTCTAAATGTGTTCTTTTAGGCCCCATTCCTTTCAACAAAAGCACACATTTTGTGGGAGGAGGATATTCATATTGTTGGGCGAGTGCATCAGTTAAACTGATGTCCAATATGTATGTTATTCAAGTGTTTGTTGGTTTTGAGATGTTCTTCGTCTGTGTGGAAAGGGAAGCTGCTTCCTTTGTTGAGAGTATAGGTTTGTTAATACAAAAGATTCATTTCTTCGGAAATTTAATCCAAGGTTCCCTTGTTACATTTGCCGTGTACGGCCTTCTCAGTCAAGTTCCTGGCTCCTGCGCACGAGCACGATGGCCAATGTGTTCCTTTGAGAGTCCGTTTGGATTTGTGGTTTCAAAAAGTGCGATTTAAAATAACGATTTTAAAATGCGCGATTTAAAAAAAATGCAGTTAAGCGTTTGACAAAATCGTACTTTAACCTTTAAAATTCTGCGTTTTCAAAACAACGCCATCTTATTTGCGATTTGAAAAAACAGATTTCCTGCGTTTTCAAATCGTAATTTAAAAAAAAAGCAGTTCCCAAACAATTTATGTTCTGCGATTTGGTTTAAAATCGCACTTATTGTTTACAAAATTGCAATCCTAAACGCACCCTGAATACCATCTGGATTGCCATCTACATTACCGCACCAGATCGCATGGTGGCTAGACATCTTCCAGAGGCAGAAAGGTGGGTGAAAGCTTTGGTTAGAGGTGAAGATGAGGGAGGGATACAAGGAGGGGCATGTAGATTTTTCCATGTTTATGAGTGTGTTTGGCAACACTCTCATCTCCCTCTTTATTTTTTTTCATTTTCTTAAAAGTAAGTCAAATTTAATACATTCTAACCCTTTTTTTTTATATCATATCAATAATTTTTTTATTACTTTTTCAATAAAATAATTCACTACAAAACAAAACTTTTTTACTTTTTTATAAAACAATTCTAAACTTTTTTATACTTTATATCATATCCACTTCTTACTACTATTCAAACAAAAATTATATAATACAGCCATTTACCAAACACACCATAGTATCGTCTTTTTTTTTTTTCTAAAAGTACTATTTAAATGGAGACACGTTTCACAATTTTGTTTAAGAACGGGGGTAGACAAATGCATTCCAAGGGAGGATGACACAAAAAATTGATTTTTCGGACAAAAGCACTTATGGTATCAAATAACCTATTTTAAGACAAAACATAAAAATTATTCCAAAGCGCTTTTTATGGCTTCAAAAAAGCCCAAAATTGCATTTTAGGAAAAGCTCGAAATCGACGCTTTTCCTAAAATGCACGACACAGTTTTGGTTTAATGAAATTTATCATTCAACAAAAATACCCATACCAAAACAAAGCCTTTAACTATTTCCTCTCTTAACTAAGTGGTTATGTTAAATCATTTGGTGTCAGGGAAATGCTATTTCATATTTTGTAGTATATCTCAATTCATCTTTTGGTCAAATTAATCATTAGATTTAGGGTTTGTTTAGATTTATGATTTCAAAAAGTATAATTTAAAATAACAATTTAAAAATATGCATTTTGAAAAAATGATTTTTAATAACGCAGTTAAGCGTTTGACAAAATCGTATCTAGCCTTTAAAATCACACATTGGCTGTTAGAATTCTGCATTTTCAAAAAAACACCATCTTATCTGTGATTTGAAAATGCATATTTTCTGTTTTTTTAAATCGCAATTTTAAAAAATTTAGGAAAATCTTATCTATGATTTGAAAATGCATATTTTCTGTATTTTTAAATCGTAATTTTAAAAAATTCAGTTCCTAAACGATTTTTTGTTCTGCGATTTGAATTAAAATCGCACTTATTATTTAAGAAATCACAATTTCAAACACACTCTTATACGACCAATTAAAAAAAATGAATTAAGATGTATCACATAATATGAAATAACATTTGTCTTGATATTATTATGGGTGTGACAAAAATGTAAAATGATAAAATCTGGTCAAAATTATTTAATTCCCATTTCAGGGGCAATGCTGCCATTTCGATTCACAAACGACTTTCTATCCCGCTCTTGGGGCAAATTCGAAATTTGAAGCAGCCAAAGATGATCGGACACGTGTCTCAAAATTTTCACCCCATCATCGACTGGTTTTCTATAATACCGCCCATTTATCATTTCGAAAAATTTGCCAATTTCGACTCTCTCAATCGCAGAACCTCTTGCTCCTTCAAGAAGAGACCCAAACCCCTCAGAAACCCTAGCAAAGCAATCTCAAGGTGAATGCATTATCTTTCTCAGATCGATTCGTACCCGAAACCACGAACTTGGGCCGCCGCTTGAATCTCGTTTTCATTTTCTTGCGAAAATCTCATTTTCCTGGGATTTGCGCGTCTCTACTTTTCTTTCTTTGCTCGTTTTCATCTAATTCGTACTTTGTTTGTGTTTTTGGTGTTTCAGTTTAAGTGGGAAAATATGCCGGAATCCAGGGACAGGCTGCCAAGGCCGGTCGACTACGCTGTCGTATTCGCTCAACGAAGAGCGGCTGGTACCGGATTTATTCTGGAGGACCAGGAGACGGGTCCGAACTTGTTCGAAACCCCGATCAGGCGGGTGACGACTGCTACGACGCCGGCAACACGTGGACAAACGGCTTTGGGTACGACACGAGGTGGTGGGCTCGGAAGAGGTGGATTCGGAACTCCAAGAAGTATGCGTAGACGTGTTCTGTACGGGTCTCCGGCTACGGATCAGGCGAACACTCCTACTACTTCGAGGGGATCGGGTCGGGGCAGACTTAGGGGCAGTGTATTACCTTCTTGGTACCCGAGAGTCCCTCTTCAAGAAATTACTTGGGTTGTGCGGGACCCGCGGGTAATAATTTACATTTTCTTAAGCCTTCTGATTCTCTGCTATTTGTTTTTTTTTTTGGTTCGATCTTGATTGAGTTATTTGGTTAAATCAGAGACTTCGTAGATTTTCATGGTTTAATCGTTGTTTTTGTGGAATTCGAGGCTTCTTGCTTTTGATCGATTAGGTAGGGATTTTAGATGGATTTTTATGATGAATCTTGCGTAGTTGAGATAATGAGTAAGGGCATTTAATGTACCTTTTTTCAACAAATTTTAATTTTTTTTATGTTTTGGGTGCTATGGATTTTGAGGAATAGGAGTTAAGTTCAGCTGCATACTTGCATTCAGTTCTATAATTGCCTGTTATTAAATTGTTACTCTAATTTATTGTTTCCGATTTTGATTGTGATGAAGCTTTGAGCTACTATTTTGAGAAATTAGTGGACTAAAATTTAGTTGAATGTAGTTCTTGAATCAGCAGTAATGTTAATTTCATTGTTTGGTACAAAACAACTTCTGTTTTCTTTTATGGATAATTGTGGGATTTTGCATTCCTTATGCTACTTATTTCTCTCTCTCTCTCTCTCTCTCACACACACACACACACGCACACACACACACACATTTATTTGTTATTGATGTGGTTGTGACAAATCCGATTTCAATGCTTCTGCTTTTGATGATTGGTAGCTCTCTTCGACTTTGTTATTCTTGGAAACGAATGTTTGGTATTTTAAGGTTCTGTCTGATTGATATAATCTTGTTCTTTTTGTTTCTTATTTAATTGTTTATTTTCATACGTTAATGATTCATTTTTTTTGCAGGAAGTTGTAATTCTTATGTTTTTGCTGTTTGATTTTACCTTTGTTCATTGTTTTGGTCTTTGGATTTTGTTTTTGTTTTTTAATCCACTGGTACTATAGATTGATTTCAATATTTTGAGCACTATTAGTTTTGGTTTCTGAAAGCTACTCTTTCTAGTTGTTTCTTGCTGGTAATATTAAGGGATCTAAAGATAACACGCTTTAATGAAAGGTTTTTTCCTTTTTTTTCGTTTTTTTTTTTTTTTTTTAATTTTAATTTTAATTTTTTTTTGAAACACATAGTTGGAAACGAGACATATTTGTAGTTTTAATTTACCATTTATGTAAGAGTTGTCCTTTCAAGACGACGGAGATGCAATTGAAAGGAGAATTTCTAATCATATAAATTTAATGGTTGATTTGAAAAAAAAATGTAGAGATATAAAAATAGCATTACTCTTCCCAATAAAACCCAACCTGCTCACTTCTAATGAATGTTTTACATTTGTGTCCGTGTTACATTTTAATGTAACAATCTATTTTATACAATCTAGATGGTTATATTGTGATACTTGGGGATTGAATTGGTGGATTATTTCTCCATCAAGGTCATTCTTTGCGTATACTTGAGTTTGTCCTTCAACCATAATTTATGTTCATGCCAATTGATGTTAATATTGTTCACTTGTATTTGTTTATGTATATTTCCCTGAGAAATTAGGTTAGAAAATGTAAACTTTTTTTTTTCTGTCGACAGTGTTAATCAACCTCAAGACCCTCCCTGCTCTTACAACCTCCTTTACCACTGTGTAACAGAATTGGCAAATTTTTTTTGCTATTTATCTCATCCTTTATCTATGAGTTGCGGGTGCATTTATTAAGTAATTTTGTTCTTGCCACTCCTTTTTCCTTTGATCAAAGGATGTGGGTGATATATATGTCTTCTCTAAACCAAATTTGAGAGCCACCCAATGCGCTTGATCATTGTGTTTGATTTTCCTTACCTCTTTCAGATGCTTCACTTGAGCATCTAAATCAAATGGGTACTATGAAACCTTCGCTACTGCCTGTAGGACAAGTACCAAGGAAACTTCACTAATCTCAACTTTTTGGAAGAAACAAGCATGATCTTAATTGGGATTCATTTCCTTTTTGATATTGCATTTGGTAGTTCTTTGGAGGTGTTTTTACTTGGTTACTAATAAACTTGATTCTGGATATATCTATTCTTAGGCAATTGAAAGGAGAAGAGCTCGGTTGGGAAATGTCGAAGGCCAACAATTTGAGAGTCCCGTTCCTGAGGGCCAAAGGATTCTTGATCCTTCTGTACTAGTGTCAGGTGCTCAACTCGAGCACGATCTCTCTTTGATCTCTCCAAGGTCAGCCGTCGGTAAAGTTCCAAAGATCCTGCTTGGAATCACTAATCAGAATGCGGGAGAATCAGAGCTTCTCACACCGCAGAAGAGACTCTTGAACTCAATCGACGTAGTTGAGAAAGAGGTGATGGAGGAATTGCAGAAACTGGAGAAAACCCCTAGTGCTAAGAAGGTGGAGAGGGAAAAAAGAGTTCGTACTTTGATGTCTATGCGTTGATTCTGTTCAACTTCACATTAATCAGAGCCAAAGACAAACAAGAGCACCTAGAATCGAAGGACAGAAGAAGGGACAAGAAATCTCTGCGGTGAGACAAATCATGATCATCACTTGATGATATTAGGGACTCTTGAAGTAGATTTAGATATATCTCATATTTTCTCTACTAGTTTGCATTTAACACATCTGGGCTATAGGCAGTTTTCTCTATCGTTTGGATTTGATGTACATAATGACCTTTCTCTTCAGAAGGCCTCTGCTAATGTACCATTACTTTTCGAGCATTATAAGGAAGCATCAGGTTTATCGGAGGGAGTTCTGTTTCATAATTTATTCTACTTTTCTATTGCGTTTATTTTAGGAGAAATTATCACTTCAGTTTTATGTTTAGGAGAAATATCTAAAAGCGATTTTCAGGATCTTGGATGCCCATCCCCATAGCAAAGCGATTTATGGGGCAATTAAGGTTCCGAAGAGAGACATTAGGGCTTTCAAAAAGAGTAAATAACTGTATGAATGAATGAATGGCAACAAGGAAGAAGAAAAGAAATCAGAATTTTCTCCAATGCGGGCCAAGTGGCCAACCACAAGGCCCAAAGATCCTGGGCTCGGAGCAAGTAAAAGTCATGTTTTGTGTGGGGCCGGGTGGAACCTTCTTTCCCTGTAGTACTACATGTATATATATTAAATATTTGAGTAATGTTAGAAATTATATAGATAAAAATTTTATACAAATCGGTTTATAGGAAATCTTTAATAACTCACTTATAAAATTGACATGTGTCTCTTGGCATGTAGGAAACACATGTTTTAATAGCATGTACTTCTTACATGCTTTTTTAATAGCATTAATAAAACACGTGCTTCTCATATGCTTAAAGGACACATGTCAATCTTATATGTGGGTGTTAAGAAATTTCTTACAAACCGGTTTGTAGGAATTTCTATCCTTAAAAAAAAATGTAGTTTTTAGTATTATTCTTTTGTTTTTTTTGCTTGAATAATATTATCATACTACTGTCTCACTATGTTGATGTGATATTGTCAATTCATCTTTAATTTTTTTAACAAGGTTTAATTCAAGAGTAGATTGACAATGCTATATTAAAATAATGGGATAATGGTGAGATAGAGTGTAGTATATATTATTATTCTTTTATCATATAGTAAAGAGTAATGCTATGTGCTGGACTGTTATAAGACTACCAAATGATTTTCTTTCTCTTATATATATGCGGACATAGGCATAATTCAAAGCACAAATTAAAATTGGTGGTCCAAATTTTCTTTGTTTGTTTCTATTTCAACATATATATATATAGAATCAGGGCTTACGAATCAATCTAATACAATGATATCTAATGGTTTATGTATATCATGAGGGTGACCCCGGCTTCAATAATGCACGAGGACCACATTACGTGAGAATAAGAAGAGACATGTATATAAATTCGTACAAATCTTGAGGAGGACTCCACCATATTCGGCCGAGATTTGATGTATAAATTATCCATGCATGGCATGGACTCATCATATAAATGAAATGTAATGGTCTATATCATGGCCTCCATGGACCACATGCACCACATAAGAACAGACGTATACATGCATTATGTAAATCTAAGTCCGTACGTAAGATAAAAATATGCCATTGATGCAGCTTGGAAACATATATTATAACAGACGTGATTGTGATTAATCCTATCCCCTTCACTATTGAGAAGATACATCGATCAAATAAGTCATTTCAGGTGGTCGATCATGGATGTTCAGTTATTGACCTGGTCGATCATGATATCCTCGATCTGAACCAAGATGCAAAGAAATGAAGTCATGCATGATGTTTATTTGAATTAAAAAAAAAATTTTAATAAATAATTAATTTATGACTGATCCTATTAAAAGAAATAATGAAATATTTATCATATGTAAAAAATTATATATCAAAACATCAAATTCGATTTAATGCTCCGTTTGTTTCGACGTAAAATGGTTTTCATCGTAAAATGGTTTTGATGAAATCATTTTCAAAAAAAATAATTTTCTCGAAAATAATTTTCGGTGTTTGGTTCGCACGAAAAAATTACGAAAGATGAAAATGCAATTGTCGCTGGAATCCGGTAAATTCGGTCGCCGTTGCCGGATTCCAGCAGGACTCCTTCGGATCCGGTCAGATTTGGCAGGATCCCGGCCATTTTGGCCAGATCCGGCTGACTTCTGACCATGGCCGGATTTCGGTAGGAATCTGGTCCGTCGGCGACGATGGCTGAATGTCGCCGGATTCCAGCCCCGGCAATATTTCGGTTGCCGAATGTTGCCGAATTCCGGTGCCGCCTAAATTTCGACGACTGACCATTGCCGAATTATGGTAATTGGATATTAAATGTGCGTGCAAGGATGAAGAGTTCAATTTCGGAAAACGATTTACGGTTTTTAAAACTGTAAATCGTTTTCTAAAAATTAAAGAAGGTATTACGGTCAAACCGAAAATGATTTTCGTTCATACCAAACACCATAAAATACTGAAATCATTTTTCAGAAATCATTTTACACCGAAACAAACAGAGTATATATAAGAAACTTTATTTACTTAACTCCTCTAAACTTTTATCGCTTTTGCAATCTTTTCTCTAAAGTTAAAAAATTCTCAATTTTTTACATTCTCATCTGTCCCGGTAGGATATGGGGTTAAATTAGACCGTCAAAGGGTAAAATGACTTTTATACCCTTGTAAACTTTATAAAACTAGGAAATTCCCTTAAATTACAATTAATTTTTTTTAAGAGAAAAAAATACAAAGGTATTTTGTTAATTTTCACGTCATCCGTTAGGATTAACAAAAAATCATAATGGATGGGTGAGATTGCAAAAAATTAAAAATTAGGTACACTAAATTGAGAATTTTTGAACTTTAAAAAATATATTGCAAAAATAATAAAAATTATAGAAAAATTAAGTGAAGTTTTCCTTTCAATTTACAATTAGGTACCCGGCCAAGAGGAAAAATAAAATAAAATCCAATTAATCCAATGTCCCCACATAATCCTCCCACCAAAGAAATTAAACAAGATGCACGAATTTAAAAACGTCAGAAAACAAAAGGGAAAAAACGAAGAACAGTTGAAAATGTGTTTTAGGAAAATGTTACATCAATGAATAGTTTTGGTGCTCCTGCAGTACTGGTTATATATATATATAGCCATGGAGATTACAAGTTCATATCATTCTCCGATCATACAGAGCACAAAACCATGGCGACTACTAGCAGTGACATACTGTACTACTTCCTGTTTTTCACTTGGTCCATCACTGCTCTCCTTGTCCACTCATTCATCAAATCTTGCCTTAAACCACGGCCAGTGATCCAAAGCCCTCCGAGCCCGCCAGCCCTACCCATCATCGGCCACCTCCACCTAATCGGCTCAGTCCTGCCCAAGTCCTTCCAAAACCTTGCCCTGCGCTACGGCCCGCTCATGCAGATCCGCATGGGCGCCTCAACGTGCGTTGTAGTTTCCAACGCTGCTGTTGCCAAAGAAATATTCAAAACCCAAGATCTCAATTTCTCTTCCCGGCCGGAATTCGGCTCCTCCGAGTACTTCATGTACAGGGGTTCCCGGTTTGTCATGGCCCAGTACGGCGACTACTGGCGATTCATGAAGAAGCTCTGCATGACTAGGCTCCTCGCAGTCCCGCAACTCGACCACACCGTTGATATCCGCGAGCAAGAGGTTATGTTCAATTAACCATTTACTTTAAAAATTTAAACCACAACCGCTAAGAGACAGTTATTTTTATAACCGCTAACCTCTTTTTAATATTATTATGTTCCAATATTAAGGTCTTTTGTGCTTAATAGAAACAAACAACTCCCACAATAAACAAAGATAAATTTAGACTGATTTGTGGGGCTCTTCTCAAAGGAAGAAACCCTCCAAAAATAGGCGTATGCCGCTATTTGCGGCGCGCACACGGTATTCTTTAGTAAAAGGCGAAAGAATAGTTCGCTTTGTGCTCACCGCGCGGCTGCGTGATTTTGGTAGAGTAACTAGCTTCCCTTTTTATATAGGTTGTATTGTGGGGTTTCTATTGCTTCTTTCCAGTGTGGGACTTGTAATGAAAAGAGAGAGCACGTGAGTTGATTCAATTACACGGAATAACTTGAGTGAAGCCCACAAGCCCGAAACCAAGACCAAGCCCAAAAACACAAAAGAGATATATGGCTCATAATCTCATATTCTCATATCATTTTCTTCTTTTTATATTTTGTTTGGATACTAAGGGTGATTTGAAATAGTTGAAGATGTCCAGGGTTGATACCCAACGAACTCCATATGAAATCACTTTCATTTTCATTGATATATATGAGTAATACTATATATAAGTCTCTTTAATGTTTATATATATATATATATATAAGTGATTAGCGGTTATTAACCACTTTTCTCAAACTCTATAACCGCTTTTGAAAGCTGTTATACGGTTATAAGCGGTTATAATCGCTCAGTTTGTACATCCCTACTTAACTCTTTGAATTGTCCCCATTTTTTCAATTACTTTCATAAACTTCAAAATCTCTCAATTTAGTCTATTCATCTTTTAATTAATTAATTAATTAATTAATTAATTTTTTCTTTTCAATTTCACCAATCCGTTAGGATTTTCCGTTAAATCCTATTAAAATACTCAAAATATCATTTTTTTATTAGAAAAAACTATTGTAAGGATTTAAGAGTTGTTAGAATTTAATGGAATTTGCAAAAATACCCATGCCTGAATCTTTGAAATTATATATATATATTTAAAAAAACTCAGGGATATTTTGGAATTTTTGATAGGATTTAACGGAAAATTTTAATTGAGGGTTGAAATTGGAAAAAATTGAAAGATGGATACCTAAATTAATACTTTTTAAAGTTTTAGTACTTAATTGTAAAAGTGATAAAAGATCAAGAGTTATAAGTGAAGTTTTTTTTTTTTTTTAATATATATATTTTTTTCGAAGATTTAGGTGTGAGTATTTTTGCAAATTCCGTTAAATTCTGATCAAAATTATATATATATATATTTAAAAAAACTCAGGGATATTTTGGAATTTTTGATAGGATTTAACGGAAAATTTTAATGGAGGGTTAAAATTGGAAAAAATTGAAAGATGGATACCTAAATTAATACTTTTTAAAGTTTTAGTACTTAATTGTAAAAGTGATAAAAGATTAAGAGTTATAAGTGAAGTTTTTTTTTTTTTTTTTAATATATATATTTTTTTCGAAGATTTAGGTGTGAGTATTTTTGCAAATTCCGTTAAATCCTGATCAACGCTTAAATCCTTACAATTTTTTTTTAAAAAAGGAAAGGTATTTTAAAAAATTTGACACCACTCCATTAAAATTTAATAAAAAGGTAATCTATATAAATGTGATAAAAGTTAAAGGGGATTAAGTGAAGTTTCTCTTCATTTTTATTTTCATACAACTTATCTTAAAAGTTTATACTTATAAAAAATGATAAATTTAATTAATATTTGAACAGGTTGCGAAGCTTGTGGAAAGGATAACGCAGAGTTGGAGGGAAGGAAAGGCATGCGATTTGAGCAGCGAGCTGACGACGTTGACGAACAACACAGTTTGTAGAATGGCAATGAGCACGCGGTGCTCCGGGAGTGAGAATGAGGCTGAAGAGATACATGAGTTGGTTAAAACGTGTTTGGAGCTGGCAGGGAAGTTAAGTGTCGGGGATGTATTGGGTCCTCTTAAGATGTTTGATTTCTCTGGAAATGGGAAAAAGCTTGTGTCGGCGTTGCAGCGGTTTGATCGGTTGGTGGAGAGGATCATGAAGGAACATGAAGCAAAGGTGATCGTGCACGGTGGAGCAGGAGACCAAAAGAATGATCTGATGGATATATTGTTGGAGACATATAGAGACCCAAGTGCTGAAGTTAAGCTATCTAGAAAAGACATCAAGTCCTTCTTGCTTGTGAGTTTTTTTTTTTTTTTTTTTGCGTACTTTTGTTATTGTTGTTATGGTTATTATAATTACGTACTTTGATTGTTGTTAGTATTACTATAACGACGAACTAATCTCTAATGTATGTGCTTAGGATGTTTTTATGGCGGGCACGGATACGTCATCAGCAGCCATGCAATGGGCCATGGGAGAGTTGATGAACAATCCACAGGCATTCAAGAAGCTTAGGGATGAGATCAATTCGGTGGTGGGGCCGAACAGGCTAGTCAAAGAATCAGACATGCCAAATCTCCCTTATTTACGAGCGGTCATCAAGGAAACCCTGAGACTCCACCCTTCGGCGCCTTTAATCATCAGGGAATGCGCTGAAGATTGCACGGTTAACGGCTCCGTTGTGAAGGCTAAAACCCGGGTGCTTGTTAACGTCTATACCATCATGAGGGACCCGGATTCATGGGCGGATCCCGACGAGTTCGTACCGGAGAGGTTTTTGGACAGCTCGGAGGAGAGAGTCGGCGAGCATCAGATGGAATTTAAGGGCCAGAATTTTCGTTACCTTCCATTTGGTAGTGGAAGGAGAGGATGCCCTGGTGCATCCCTTGCTATGTTGGTGATGCACCCGGCGATCGGAGCCTTAGTACAAAGCTTTGACTGGAAAGGGACGGATGGGGAGAAGATTGATTTAAGGCAAGGGTCAGGATTTGCTGCTGAAATGGCAAAACCACTTGTTTGTTTCCCTATTCCAACTTAATCATCCCATCAAAACTACTTGGTGTTTGGATTATATAATGAATTCATGCAAGCTAGGTCTAATATATAGGGTTTGTGTTTGATTACATCTATTTTAAGCTTAAGTATGTACCTCTTTGTAAGAAATGTGTCTTATTTATGCATGGTTGATTGGCATGTTATGACACTTGTATCAAGTTATGATATATTTTCATATATTTTGTGTTCGTGCAGTATATCTTCCTATCTATATATCCTAGCTAGCCAAGATGCCACGAAGGCAGGAGGGTCTTTTTTTTTTTGTTTTGTTTTTTCCCCCTTAATTTTGGTAGTCCTAGAGCACTCATTGGAGCTCCTCGATCAGTCGACCGATCTCAATCGAGACTTCACCCAATAGGCATAAATTAATTACAAACTGATTTGTACCTAATTCTTACAAACTAATCTAATAAAGTGATATAAGTTCTTAAAGTATGTGAGAAACACATGTTTTTTTATTAATACTATTAAAAAAACATGTGAGAAGCACTGATATAAAAAAAACATATGCTTCTCACATGCTGAGGGACAATACTTGACAATTTATTAGATTGATTTGTAAGAATTAACTACAAACCAGTTTGTAACTAATTTCTATTCTTAGCGAATCGTTTAAGTTCCCCGTCATATCATAATTGAGTACTCTATCACTAAATTAGTTACAATAGCGTCGGTAAGCATATATAATATCTCTAATTAATTAACTATATATAGTATAAATTAAACATATATATATATATATATATATATATATATATATATATATATATATATATATATATATCAAGTAATTTTCCTTTAACTACATTAATCAACCTAAATTCGACCACATTTTAAATATTGTTTCAGTTCTTAACCAAATTGAAAAATTATGCTCAACCAAACACATCTTAATGACACGTACATGGTGCATGTGGTACTTCATTGCACGTGCACTACATCTGGAATTCCACACAGTGAGCTGTTGGGGCAAGCAAGCACTCTTCACGGGGACTGCGCATGTCCCTCAAATCAACTACAGTCATGTTTCGAGAGAAATCTTTTGTTGATTATTGTCACCAAAATAAACCAAAAATAATGTTTCCCAAATTAAACTCATTGAGACAGTTTCCATGCATCTGCATCATAATTTTATTAATGGTGGCAATATTAAAACAATAATATATTACGTACTGTTCCGCCCACTATGTTCAACATATAATTTTCCAACCGGTAAATTAATTCTACAAACGAAGTTCTTAAACACAATTTTTATTGAGAAAATTCCCGTAATAGTGAAGTCGAGCTAGCTAGTTTTATCTGATTCATGTGGAGAATACTGTGTTTGAATCCGAGATTTACCTTTTAAGAGTAGAAAGACGAAGTGACCATCGACTCTTTTAAGGAGTTTCCAGTCTAAAAAAAAATAAGAATAAAAAAAAGATCACACCGGCCTTCACGTTGTCTACGAGCATTTCCGGCTTATATATCTTTGCTTTCAACATTAATATAATGGACCTGATCATACAGTGTACGTACGTGGTATGATAAAAAACATGCAATAGACAATTTTTGTTTTCTATGCATTTTCGGGATAGATGTTGCTTGATATAAAAAATCTACTGGCTATAACCCAAAAAAAAAAAGAAAAAAGAAAGAAAAAAAGAAAGAAAAAAGAAAGAAACGACAGGTACTATTGGAGGGTTAGACCTATGAACTTATTTGGAATTGTTACGTACATACTTATTTATTACTGTATTATTGTAATTGTTACAATCTGTATATATATAAAAATGTATTTTTATAAAGTGTCAGCAGACATGTAATGGATGCGTAAATTATACACCGGAGCCCGCCTCCCCCGGCCTTACCAGTAGCAATTTCCGGCTAAAGTTATATATATATATATATATGCTTCACGCGCAATTCTAGGGCTTGGAAATCTAGTAAATTTGATATATATGTAGGGCTAGATATCCACGGGTTACCCGCAACCCGAGGTCTCCTTTGTACTAAATTTTACATATATATATATGCACTTAATGTATACACGTACTTGATTAAATAAAAAATTAACCAGATCAATGATCGGATACTCTTTCCTATAATCAAGTTTTTCCCGCAACCTAATGTCCCTAGGGAGTCTAGCAAGTCAATAGCTAGCTAGTATTAAAATGAAACTATCCTAAGCGATCAGGTCTAGTGCATACGATTGCCAAGTGCGGTTGATATATATATATATATAAAAGATCTTGGTATGGCAACTCAGGTAGGTGGGAACATCATATGACTTGTACTCTTCGATCTCCCTTATGAGATGTCTCACATGCATTGTCTCTGAGAATGATAATGTATTTATATATATAAACGCATTCTTATTGAAACAATGTGTTTTAAAATCGTGATAATCATAAACTTATCAAAACTTTACAGTTAAGCTTGTTTTTGTGAGAGTAGTACTAAGATGGATAACCTCCTGAGAAGTTTGGTTCGGGGGAGCCAAAAGCGGACAATATTATGTCGTTGACGATGGGTTGTTACAATTGGTATAAGAGTTGATCATTGCCTAGCTTGAGATGGGGAGCGTGCATAAGCCCATGAGGGTCACCAGCGGGTACTCGTAGGGACACCAAGAATAAGAAGATCTCATAAGGGTCGCCAGCGGGGACGCTGGGTCCTAAGAGGGGGTGATTGGGACGTCCCACATCACTTGAGAATGTAGATGTGCTTATATGTATAAACGCATCCTTATTAAACAATGCGTTTTAAAGCCGTACGTGATAGCCATGCCATGAACCTATCAGAATTCCGTAATTAAGCATGCTTCTGCGAGAGTAGTACCAGGATGGGTGACTTCCTGCGAAGTTTGGTTCAAAAGAGTAAAAAACAGATAATATCGTGTCATTGGAGATGGATCATTACACTTTCTCTCTTTATATGAATAGCTACTTTTTCTTTCTAAGCAAGATAATCATAATATTAAAAGAAAATAAAATTACAATTGGAGGGAGGGTGGAGCATCTCAACAAACACCTCAAAATAGTTATTGCAGTACGTGCATAAAATTAATAATTTTTACTATATATATATGGTAATATACAAATAGTACTACTGAAATGACAAAACTAGAACTATTTAATTTCAAAACATTACCACAATTTTTACACATTAAATGCATGGTATTTCTCCATGCACACGCTATAAATGCTAGTTTGGTAGTTTTTAACTCACTTCTTGCAGACATACACCAGAAGCTAGCTAGAAAGCAATCTTCCATCTGCTGCATCAAATCTCATGGCCCCTAGTTCGTCTAATTTTGTGGATTACTGCTTCTTCTTTTTCATTTGGGCTGTCTCAAATCTCTTGGTGCGTTTCTTGATCAAAACATGCACTAAATCTCGTGCCAAAATTCGGAACCCACCGAGCCCACTCGCTCTACCGATTATTGGCCACCTCCATCTCCTGAGCCCTTCATTACCAAAGTCATTACAAAACTTAGCTCTACGCTATGGTCCGCTCATGCAGATACGTATTGGTGCAACTTCTTTTATTATTGCTTCCAATGCCGCTGTCGCAAGAGAAATGTTGAAAACCCATGACATTGACTTTGCTTCCAGATTTGAATTTGGCCCTTCGAACTACAACATTTACAGCGGAGCTGGTTTTGTTACGGGCCCCAATGGCAGCTATTGGCGGTTCATGAAGAAGCTATGCATGACCAAGCTATTCGCCGGCCCTCAGCTAGACCGTTTCAACCACATTCGAGAGCAAGAGATTGAAAACCTCTTAAAATCCCTGTTGAAGAGCTCCGGAGAAGGAGAGGCGTGCGATTTAGCGGCGGAGTTAACGACCTTGACAAATAATTTACTGTGTAGAATGGCTTTGAGCAAGAGATGTTCGGCCTACGACGCCACGGGAGCCAACGAGATCAGAAAGTTGGTCGTGGAAATTATGCGGCTTGCGGCAAAAATAGGTGTCAATGACGTGTTTGGTCCTTTGAGGAAGTTTGACCTCTTCGGACATGGGAAAAGGCTCGTGGAGAGTCTTTGGCGGTATGATCGGTTTTTCGAGCAGATCATGAAGGAGTACGAAGACAACATGGGAGACGGCGGGCAAGGGAAAGAAGCGGCAGATCTGATGAGTATTGTGTTGGAGACTTATAAAGACACAAATGCTGAAGTGAAGATAACAAGAAATCAGATCAAGTTTTTCTTCATAGTAAGTGCATAATTAGTCAGATACATTATACACTTAACATAGTTTTCTTGATATATATATTGCAGCCTGGTTGAAAAGTTTCTGATTTTGATCTCTTTAGACTATATAATTAAAGTATTCTCTCTTTTCTTGAAAATCCAGATTAATTTTGAAAAATCCAAAGCCAATTAAGAGCGATGCCAATGCAAAAATTCATAACATGCATGGCTTGGGAAACTTAGAGATGAGCTAGCTACCTCGTCAATTTATGTAACAGTATTTTTAATTTAATGGATAGAAATTAAGACTATTGTTCAAAATGAAAAAACTTCAAGGATAAAGTAGATCTCTTTTTCCATTTAATTTAAGGACCGAATATCAAAACTATCCTCCAAAAATATAATTTAACTTGAGAAAGAGTACCAAAAATGTTTATTGGTCAACTTAGTTAATTAATTAGCAGATGATCGATATCATTTTCCTTAAATGTAGTTATTTAGTCATTAAGGCTTTAGGGATAAAATCATGTTGTTCGTATTGAGTAATGTTATTTAGAAGACTGTTATATGATTGAGATGCAATTGAAGTGACGTGATAGTGAAAATCAATTGTTGAATCAACAAGAACTTAAAAAAAAAAAAAAATCAATGATAAATTTTGACTGTTACTGACCTCTATTGTACGAATATTCTATAAAAATCTACTAAATAGTTTTTCTTTGGATGAATAGTAATTTTCTTGTTGCTAATTATTACCTAAATTTTACCAACTAATGTGACAGGAACTATTTATAGCAAGCATTGATACTTTATCAGCAGCCATACAATGGACCATGGCCGAGCTCATCAATCATCCCCAAGTATTCAAGAAGCTTAGAGAGGAGATCCACACGGTTGTGGGGTCCAGCAGGCTAGTCAAAGAATCGGACGTCCCAAATCTTCCTTACTTGCAAGCGGTTGTGAAGGAATCCCTAAGATTACATTCTCCATCACCGCTCATCTTCAGAGAAAGCACCAAGGACTGCAAGATCAACGGCGTTGATGTAAAGGCTAAGACTAAAGCGATGATCAATGCGTATGCCATAATGCGGGACCCGGAGTATTGGAATGACCCAGATGCGTTTGTACCGGAGAGATTTTTGGTCAACTCCAATGATCAGATGGAAATCAACGGTCGGGATTTTCGTTACCTTCCATTTGGGGGCGGAAGAAGAAGATGCATTGGTGGAACACATGCAATACTGGTGACGCAAGTGACACTTGGAGCGTTGACCCAATGCTTTGACTGGAAAGTCAAAGATGGGGAGAAGATTGATATAAAGGGAGCGTCGGGATTTTCTGGAGCAATGTCACTTCCTCTTGTGTGTTATCCAATTACTCGTTTTGATCCATTTTAGGCAACCATGAAATTCCCTAGAAATGGAGCATACATAATTTGTGCACTACTGGTGAGTTATAATATCTAGCTTCCACAAACTCATCATAGTCTTAATTCTAGTGCGCAATTTGCTCATAAAATAAATACTAATAATAATAAAAGGTGAGTTTGAGTGTAATCCAAGCTCAAAATAGCCTTATGAATTGAAGCTTGTTTTGTATATGTTTGATTGAGCTTGAGCTTGTTCATAACCTAAGCAATTAAGTTGATGAATCAGCCTGATACTTATAATTACATCATTAAATACTTGTCAGAATCTCAAAGTCCTAATTTACTAAGGCAACTTTATATATAATTACAATATACTCTAAAGCTTAAAGGATTCTTAATTGTATATCACTGACTTTATATTGTAAACTTTGGGCAAGTCTCTTTGGAAACTACTTGAAGCTATCTAAACCGGTACGGTATATATAAGACACGATTTCAAAAAACTATGAGGCCTTTGTTTTGTGTTCTTTGAGAGAGCTTCTACATTCCTATGCCTTTATTCTCTAACATCGATCTAGTAGACTTCAATAAACCCACAGAAATTTGTTCAAAAAAATAAAAATAAAAAATAAAATAAACTACACAAATATTCAAGTATTCAATCACAGGAGTTCAGACTTACCGAGGAAGCTTGATAGAAGAATGGTTACAATTTTGAAGCTACTGTGATAAAAGACGAACATGTCATTTATTGGGTACATGTTCAGGTTTTACTATAAAGTTTTTGTAAGTATAACCGATCATAATTTGATTCTTATATAGTGGATATATAAGTAAAATTTCAAATTCGATATTATATGTTTGCTTTAGTTTTTTTTGTTGTTTTTTTTTTTTATGTTGAAACGGTTTTTCATTTTCTTGGAGTTAGCTGCCTGCTGAGTGGTTTTACTTTTGAAGAGTTCTTCAAAAAGTTTTCATTTCACCATCAAAATTGTACGTTGTGTTTTGTTTATTTATTGCTTTATTTAATTTTGGTGGTAATTTGCGTGGTTTCAATGATTTGAATTGGTTTCACCCTCGTCTAGGTGTTATTAATGCTTTGATATTTTTTTTTGAACGAAAGATTTTAGTATTTCATTGATAAAAGATTACGAGTATAAAATTTACATTACAAAGCATAAAGTTCTGTAAAATTATTGTCACAGACTATGAGGTTACAAAGTCATAGATACAAACAAGATTCTTATAATAAAATGCTATCTAGCTATGACTTCCATCTTCCGCTAACCAATGTACAAGAATAATTAAAGAGCAAATCTGCTCCGAGCAGACAAGATCTAAGACAATGGTAGCCAAATATCATAACAAAATTTATTTAAACCGATCGTGAGAGATAACCCATTACACCTGACTAACCTTTATCCTATAGATCGCCTATGATGGCAGATCTAAAGAGAATAAAATGCTTATTCAAAGCAAAAACACAACCAACAAACAACAGCAACGACCAGGGACGAGATGAACGGTATATCACGGAGGTAAATAAACAGATGCATAGCGAATATGCCAAAATTACTGATCTGGTCGGAGAACACTTACAAACAAAATAAAAAACCAGAATGGGAGGGGAAGGGTAGGAGCGGGGAGTAGAAATGGAAAGAGAGAAGAGGAGGGAGCTCCTCTCATATCTGTTTTCTGATGAGATTTGTTTTTGTTTTTTTTTTTTTTTTTGGTAATTTACCCAATAAGACCTTGAACTACTACAAACAGGAAACGGACCAGGAGAGCTGGAGGGGCTATGGTCCCCGATTTTAAACTTTCTATTAAAATATTTATATTTATTTAAATATACATATTAATTGGAGCTTAAAAATGATTATGATCGATCCCTATCAAAATTAGGCTAATTAACTCATCATTTATACTTTGGCTCCACTAATAAGAAATTCTGATTCTTTCAATTCCTACTACAAACAGAAAGAAATAACAAATAGTTAAAGGATCTAAGAGCTAAAAATATATATGAGGATTAAATCTCCAAGATCGAAAAAGCTAAATTATATATATCCTGACTATGAGGAATGGTTGCAAAGAAGAGCAATTATTAGACAAACAAAGGTGCACAAGAGTAGAGATCGAAGAGAAGTGAATAAATGCGTGATCAGTGACGTGGTATACATTGTAGGTGCGCTAGCTGATGCATTTGTGTATTTTTTGATGGGATATATATACATACATACATATATATATATATATATATATATATATATATATATATATATAGTGCAATGTGGGGTTCATATATGTCTAATTAATCGAAAAAGAAATTTAAATGAAAGGCCTAGCTAGCTATATGTAATAAAAGTCTAAAATCCAATAATACAGACAAAAATAAATAAATAAATAAATAAAGAATTGCAAGAAGCTGACAAATAATGTAACGATCGAGCGAGACTATATATAAATAGACTAAAATAGTACAACTTATAGTCATATAATACAAAGAATATATCAACCCCATCGGTCCTTTTTTTTCATAACTTACTAATAAATCGAGGATCATTATTTTCCATCGAAGTTTAATAAGCAACCTGGATTACGTCTACACCTTATAATTTGGACGTAGTTTTATTTCCCATTAACGCTATATATACATGTCAAAAGTTCTATTTATTTACTGGCAAAAACACAAGAAAAATCCATTAATTTGTTTCTTCCATTTCCAATACCAGAAACCAATGGCCACCGCTTTTGATTTTGCCGACTACTGCTACATTTTCCTTTTCTGGATAATCGCTACTCTCTTGGTGAATTCTTTCATCAAAAGATTCGCCAACTTTCGCTCCAATGGTCGCCACCCACCAGGCCCACCAGCCCTACCCATCATCGGCCACCTTCATCTTCTAAGCGCTCGACTACCGACGTCGTTAGAAGCCCTAGCCAAGCGCTACGGCCCTCTCATGCAAATAAGAATCGGAACGTCAACTTTCCTTGTAGTTTCCGACACGTCCCTAGCTAAGGAAATCCTGAAGACCCATGATGTTGATTTCGCGTCGAAGTACGTGTTTGGTCCGCAACAGCACTCGATATACAAAGATGACAGTTTCATTAACTGTCCTTATGGAACCTATTGGCGGTTCATGAAGAAGCTATGCGTAACGAGGTTGTTTGCCGGTCCACAGATTGACCGGTTCATCGATATCCGAGAGCAGGAGACGTTGAAGCTATTGAAATCGCTTCTAGACAGAGCTAGAAAAGGAGAAGCAAGCGATTTGAGTATGGAGCTGTCGGCGTTGACCAACAATCTGATTTGTCGAATGGCGATGGGGAAGAAATGGTCGGAGAATCCTAATCTGTCTATAGAGATTAGGAATTTGGTTAGGAACATTATGGGGAGTGGTGCCAAGTTGGGGTTTACTGAAGTTTTTGGACCTTTGAAGAGATTTGACATCTCTGGATATGGGAAGAAGCTTCGGGAGGCACTTTGGTCGTTTGATGGTGTTTTGGAGCAGATCATGAGGGACTATGAAAAGAATGAGATGAAGGGTAGTGAAAAAGAAGAGAGAGATGTGATGGACATATTGTTGGAGACTTACAGAGACAAGAACGCAGAGGTGAAGCTGACGAGAGAACAGATCAAGTTTTTCTTCTTAGTAAGTTATTATTTTTTTGTTTATTGAAATAAAGCTTGCGACTTTCATTAAAGAAATTATATATGAAGTAAACTGATTGTTCTTGATTAGTAAGTTATTAACTTCTAAACATGGAGGATTTGCTAATAAATTAATGGTAGCTTATAGTCCATTGATCACTAACCATATTTATCTTGTACGTACGCACATGTAGATTGAGGTAGAATTGCAACTAATTCATCTAAACTAAGTTCAAAGTCCTTTTTTTTTTTTGGGTTGCATATTTCCAGTACATGTAGATTGTTAACCTAAATATAACTTCTTACTCGACAAGGAATTATGATTATGATATGATGAAACCATAATTAAGTTAGTCTCATATTAATTCTATGAGCCATGCAGATTTGTTCAATTAATTATGAGCTTTTAGTACGCACGTACCTTAATTTAGATATATAATCACTTTGCATTCGTATCCAAAGTTATCATAATACTAATTAAGCTAGACCAAATTAAGCTAATTAACATTGGCAAGGCATATAGCTTAATTATCTTCATTGACCAGGTCCACTTTAGTAATTAGTTTTTCCATACCTTTTAGAATGATCATTGTACTTATGACAAGTAATACTATTTTTTATACTCATTTTAAACATATATGTTTTAAGTAGCTTTGCACGTCAGTTACTTCAACTCAAAAAAGAAGAAGCAAGAACTATTTAAAATATATCACGTCAATAAGCTTGAAAAGTAACATTACTCTTTTATGACATACAAAATATTGCTATTTTTGTTGATTGTATGTTCATTATTTTTACAAATGTTTGGAGCTAGCTAGGAAGAATCCGTTGATACTTGATATATACCAGGATAAAACTTTAGTCGACTTATACAACCCAATTGTCTAAAATAACCATTAAAGTATGTATTAAATAAATTCTTTGTTGTTTGCTATCCATGATTATTACCATACAAAATTGCTTCAATAATGTGATATATCTTTCATGGTACTGTAGTCAATGTTAATGTGATGTCATTGTCTACGTTCCAAATGTTTTAATAAAGTCTTTTCCGTACGATAGTGAAACAGTATCTAATTAGACATTATCAATACATGTTATATATATATATATGTATAGGAACTATTTTTGGCGGGCGTTGATACCACATCAGCAGCCATTCTATGGGCCATGACAGAGCTCATCAACCATCCCCAAGTGTCGAAGAAGCTAAGGGTTGAGATTGAATCAGTTGTGGGGTCCAGCAGGCTAGTCAAAGAATCGGACGTCCCCAACCTCCCCTACTTGCAAGCAGTCATTAAGGAAACCCTAAGACTACACCCTCCAGGGGCGTTACTTCGAAGACAATGCCACCACGATTGCAAGCTTGGTGGGTTTGATATAAAGCAGGGAACCAAGATTTTGATCAATTCTTACGCAATCATGCGAGACCCAAAGATTTGGGATGAACCGGAAAAGTTCCTACCGGAGAGGTTCTTGAACAATTCCGGTGATCAGACTTTTGAGCAGATGGGAACCAAGGGCCAGGATTTTCGTTTCCTTCCATTTGGTAGCGGAAGAAGATCATGCATTGGTCAACCACACGCTTCGATAGTGTTGCACGGAACCATCGGATCCCTGATCCAATGTTTTGACTGGAAACTTAAAGATGGGGAGAAGGCTGATGTACAAGTTGTGAAGGGATACGCAGGAGCGGTGGCACACTCTCTTGTGTGTTATCCTATCACACATTTCGATCCATTTAATTAAGGCATGATTAATCCTTGAATTGAAAGCTCTTTCTGTTGGTCTCATTGGTGCTAAAGGTTAATTAATTATCCTTGTAAAAAAAGGGTTAAGAATCCTTGTAAAATAAGTGTTTCCTAGCTAGCATATACATCCATGAGTACCGGGCATGCATGTACGTGTTTAGTGTTTCATTTGTAATAGCTATTTTCTTTGCATAAGGTGTGACGAGTTATGGGTTCCTTAACCTCCTTCAAGTGTGTAGTTCGTGACTTTTGATATATCAATGGAATAGCTTTACATAATATTACATCTTTTCCAAAAACTTTACTAAGCATATCTTTGGGATGAAAATGGAGGGAAGGTGGAAGAGATGAGTTAGATAAAAATGGTGGCTGGGGATTACTACAAGTGGTTTTCAGTTTGATTAGAAAAAAGCAGCCAGAGTGGAACAGCTAGCTGATTAACACCATAATTCCAAAGGTTCGATGTGCAGAAATATTGGAGAGGTCTTTGACTGAAGAAGAGATTAGGAATACTATATTTGCTATGAATTGTAGTAAAGCCCCGAGGCCTGGCCTAATGGTTATTCAGCTTGTTTCGTCCAAAGAGCATGACCTGTCATTAATTGGTAAAGATCTTGTTGCTGCTGTATATATATATACATGCAGTCGTTCTTCAGAACTGGAGAATTGTTGAAGGAAAATTAAGTTAATGCCACTATTATTGTCCTCGTTCTTAAGAAGAAAAATCCTTCTTCAACGGGGGAGTTTCGTCCAATTTTTTGCTGCAATGTAATATATAAGTGTATTACCAAGATACTTGTTACTAGATTTTTGCCTGCTTTGGATTCTATCATAAGCTACAACCAAACAACTTTTTTTTCCCAACCAGAGTATATTAAAAAATGTTCTCCTAGCTTGCTCAATAGTTGGTGAGAGATATGATCACAAGGAAAAAGGGAGAGCTAGATATACGTACACTCAAGATTGATTTGAAGAAAGCCTATATATATGATTCGTTAGAATGAGAATTTATCTTGACAAGGAATCCTCTCTCCTCCTATCTATTTGTGGTGACTATGGAAGTGTTAACCAAATTGATATGGCAGGCCGGGTAGTTGTCGATAAGAATTTGTTTGACTATCATCCCAGATGCTCAAAGTTGCAAATTACTCACCTATGTTTTGCAGATGATCTCCTTTTGTTTTCATCTGCTAATGTCAAATCGATGCAATCCATAAAAGGCGTGTTGCAAGATTTTGTTGATCTTTCGAGGTTATCAGCCGATCTGTTAAATTCTTGTGCGACTGAACGTGTAACCGATTTATGAGCTGAAAAATTACCAGGATCGTTCTTCCTTAGCTTCCCTATTTTTGGAGAAGATAATGGAAAAATAACTCTAGTGGTCAGATTTTCGAGGAATCCTAGACCTCCTTGGTTGAGCAATTAGAGGTGCTCGAAACTTACAAATATAAAATTTGAATGATTTTTTTTGTTAATTTTATTCCATAGTGCAACTTATTTAAAGAAAAGGAATACAATAGACTTCTACTTAGAGCAGGACACTAAGACTCGACTAACAAAGAGATAGAGATAACAAGCTAGATATAACCTGAGAACCTACTAACAAGTCAAATAGAATTGAATTACTAACAAAGATAGAGATAAACTAACAACAACCTACATAGATAATACTTCCTAACAGATCCAATACCTAACAACTACTGAATTACTCCTACATTCTACGTGCATGTAACACGATCCCAACAAAAGTTCCTTGTATTGTGCAGGTATTAATTAAGACAAAGTGAAGCTTGTATTCGTCTAGAGATGAAAGGGGTCAATTGCCTGTTCACTATCTTGGAGTCCCTCTCATCACTAGAACTTATAACTGCTGATTGTGGCATAATTGACAAGATTTCGAATATAATTTGATTCTTGGTTGGCTAAGAAGTTGTCTTTTGCTGCGGCATTCAATCTTTATGGTTTGTGATTTTATTTTCCCAATGAAGATTGTTAAACTTTTGGAGCAGATCGATTTTCAATCGTTACTTGTGGTCTGGTTATGAGAGCATTTCTAGTGAGCTCTTTATTTCAATTTTTTCATCAAAATTTAGTGAAAAATTCAAAAAAGTCCACTTCAACAAACTCTATAATTTTTTTATTTAAACTTTTGTCAGAATTTTACTCCAAATTTGGCTCACAAATTTCATGAGCTATTAAATATTTAACATTTCTCTCATTTTACTTCACTTTTCACTTTTCATCTCTCCTCATTTGTTAGAGTGATGGTTTAAAATCAATAAAAAATTAATATTTAGTTGAAATAAAGAAATATTTGAAGAGTTTGATGTAGAAAGTTTGTTAAAAGTCGTAGTTAAAATAATAAAAATAGATCTTTTAGAAAAAAATTTAAAGATCTCACTATGAATGTTCTAATACTATTCGAGCTAAAACTATAGGAGCTTAGGAGGTTGTTTGTCTGCTGAAAAGAGAAGGCCGATCGAGTTTGGGACTCAAAAGGGTGGACGAGTAGAATAGGTTGGCTATCTTGAGGGAATTCTTGTTGAAAGGGGAGAGTCTTTGGCTAATAAAGGTGCCACGTACATATGTGCCCTTGGAGTTGGAGGAAGATCTAGTTGCTGAAATTAAGAGACATTGTCAGAAATATATTTGAACCACTCAAACTAAAGGAGAGTGAAAGAGATCGAAGATAAATATTATACAAAGAAATTATATCACGGAAAAGAAGATCGAGATAAGATTGATGCAGCTCTTGTTATCTATCTTTCAACCCTATATATATATGGACCACTGCGGATGGCTGCATGCTCACATCATCGATCTCCTATCGAGATTATCTCATTAATTTATAGGCCACACAACAATAATAACACTAAATCATCATCATCATCCATGTCAATGATGTCATGATCATAATCATGCAATAGGAAAGATTTTATGCATAGAGATTCCACACTTCAGAAAAGTCCGAAAGCTTTTTAACAAAGTTGTACTTTTTAAAACCTAATAAATGTTAGGTCAGATGTCCATTTTTCGTGTTTTATTTTTATTTTTATTTATTTAATTTTTTTTTTGACGTCTATTAGTTTTGATAACATTAACTAGCAATATATATATATATATAGTATCTATCGTAATTTTAATATAGTGGGATGATAAAACTACAACACTTAATTATAACTTGTCCAAATCAACACTTAAGTATCTATCGTAATTTGAATTATTGTTGTTCATTATTATTATTTTGTTTTGTTTTTGATAGACATTATTATTATTTTGCTGATGACAAAGGTGATGTTGATGATTAATTATCATGCAAATTGATTAAAAAAGGTGGTCTAACGAACATTTTTATGGTCCGTACCATTAATTATTTGGATGGATTTTATCATGAATTATTGTTGCTATTATTAATTACTACATTTTGTTGAAATGCGGGCCTGTCATTACCAACAGTTTTATGGTCTAAACCGGCCAGCTGGAGGAATAACTGAATCCACATTTTCTATTTCTATTATCAATTAATAAAACAGTAAACATAAAATTATGGAGTATGGACGAAATTAAGGCACACTTTCCTCTCCAATTAAGTGGTGCATGCACAGGCGCAAGAAATGTCACTGCGTGATCACGTGATGCATGGCAATGCTTGTGTTTCCACTGGTCTTCCTTTTTATGTGCATGTTGGACCGGTCGGGTCCTGTTTTGGGCTGAAATGGGTTTTTTTGCCTGTGTGAAAAGTTGGCCGAATTAGCTCATATTGTTGGATTTCGTCCTCGTCAATTAAGGGCTGAGCATGGGGATGCCCTTTTTTTGTTTTTTTGCCCCCGCACCCAGTTAAAATTTCCCTGCATTTGTGCAGGGCAGGGATGCACGGGGCGGGAATCAGCGGGGATCCACGGGGATTCTATACAGTTTTTGATCTGCCCAAATCACACCCACGAAGGTCACACCAATTAAACTAGAATTTGTGTCAAACAAAGAAGAAAGAAAAAACAAGAACACCCATTAATCAATGGTTTCAATTGCTGGGATTTTCACAAACCAGAATTGAACAAACATTCTCATACTCTTAATTAACCACATGATGATTGATTAAAAAAGAACCCAAATTATCAGTTACACGCATGAATTGTGTTGGGGATAAATCCCACTCAACCCGATCCAAAGAGGAGATTCAAAAGTCAAATAAGGTCCAAACAGATAAGAATAATGATCAGATCAGAAGTCTAAGAAGATATCCAATTAGAAGTCTAATAAATGATTAAAGTCCAATTAGAACTCTGACAACAGTTCTAGATTAACAAGGAGCAGGAGTCCTAATCCAGGTTTGACTCCACCTCTTTGCCTATAAATAGGCTCATACCCCAGGTATAAACTAAGACTCAGTTTTTATACATAGAGCATTATTTTCTCACAGAAACTAACTTAGGCATCGGAGCGGGACCCCCGGAAGGGTCCCTAGGTTTTTCAAAGGAACGTGCAGATTCACACCATACCGGAAACTGTACCAACAAATTGCATAATTATACTGAACCAAAAAATAATACGAAAAAGAAATTGACAAACCCAATTCTTTTTTAATGGGCTAAAAAAAAGTTGTTGAATATTTCAGCTTCTAATACACCCATAGACTGACATATATATGAATAAAGGAGACAACCAATGAGGAGAACCTGACGGAGTTGCGTTGGCCACAAAGCTCAGGAGAGAGTATACGGTCGTTGACGGCGTCTATGACGGCCAACAGACTGTCCGCAAGCTTCTTCTCCGTCTTGGGAGATGTGGTCGACGATGAAGGTGACGATCGATGTTGATGAAGAAGAAGAAGAGGAGGAGGCATACCTAGGTCTAGACCCACCAAAGGCCACCCCCGTCGTTGATCTCCGGATCAGAGACTGTGATCTTGGAGATGTCTCGGTTGTTCTTGCGAGCCGGATCGCCATGGTTGACGAACATGAGTGGAAGCCTTCGGGCCTTCTTGAAGGCGCTAGGGTTAGAAAAGATGAAAGCTAGTGAGCCAGTGAGGTGTGCGAGTGTGCGACCGACAACTGTGAGGGTATATTTAAGAATTTTTTTTCTTGCGAGGTGGGGCAGGGCGTGGGTTCAGCAAAACTCAACCCGCACCCTCCAAAAAACACTTAAAACCCATGTTTTAAGGGGCGGGGCCAACGGGTAGAGGCGGGTATGCGGGTTTTTGCTTAGCCCTAAAGAGAGGTACTGTCCTTGGTCCCTTGGCATTGGGCTCAGAGTTGGTACCTTGCCTCCCATGCATGGCCAGGATCTTGCATGGTAGCTCGTGGTAGCAAAACTGATTTTGGGTGCTCAAATTGGGTCACCGAACGTATCAAAATGTTTGAGAAATAGATCGAGGCATTTTTCATCATTCATCGGGAAACTATTCACCCAATAGTTTGTCATGGGGCTTACGGACATGTTCTGGCTATTTGCCATTCACCGTACTTGATTAGGGGTACAAGGATGTCAAATGTTGACCAATTGGCCAGTACGTATAATTTAGTCTGGAGTTCGATCATGACCGTATTTTGTTCGATAGCAAGTTCTTGGCTCGACGGCTCCAGCCATGTCTTCTTTTGGGATTATGGGTGTTCAGCGGCCTTCTATCCGTTTAGCAGCACCCTTGTATTCCTTAGTTTTTTCAGCATCCTAGCTATGTGCACCATCGTCTTTTTAATGATTTGCATATTTGAGGGGCTATATATATATCTTGGTCTGCCTCTTTTTCGGATGGCTCGTAGTCACAGGCCCAATATTGGGGATTTTTCCTTGTTTTCGGCCCAGACGCGGGACCTTTAAAATTGTCCCTTAACACTTTAACAGTAATTAAGTTTGTTTAAAGTAAAGATCAATTGGCGGATACCTTCACCAAACCACTTCCCTCTACACTATTTACTTAGTCAGGCCCAAGAAAAGTCACCATATATTGTGCTTCATCCCCAAAAGATTAATTTCTGCCTTTGATGACATATATAGGTTCTGCTTAGCTAGATGGATTGGTCATCATCAATGCAGAGATGCCGGAGGTACGTACGTGCGTGTTTGAGCTAGCAGAGCAGCCCTATTCCAGGCTTCTATCCTTTCGATTCCCAGCCCTTCTTTACTGCTTGCCTGCGACCCAAGGTCCCAATTTAATAGCTTAATTAGTACTGGCTTTGAATTATTATTATTATTTTTCTGATAGTTACTTAGATCTGGATTTAATAGACAAATTATCCCAACCAAATTAACCAATCATCGGATTCTCTTCGAAATAATCAAGTCAACACTGCCAAGTATTATATTAGAACGCATTTAATTAATTTTGAACCGCGCGTGATACATATATATATGAGTTGAGTTAGGTATGACAACTTCAACAAGTTACACCGTAATAAATATATATATACACAAAATTTCACTGAAATTGCACGTGATTTGAAGTAATCCCTCAAAGTTAAAAATTTCTCAATTTAGGCTATTGAATTTCTATTTTTTTGGCAATGTCCTCTATCCGTTAGAATTTGGTGTTAAATTCTAACGGAGGCTTTAGAAATTACAAAAATACTCTTAATTTTTTTGTTTTTTTAAAGAAAAAAAAATATTGATAGCTGACCCGAGATCACTTGCTGATCGACCCACGCTGGGTCATAAGAGGACCTAGTAGTAGCCCTAGTGGGTCACCCTTTTTTTTGAATTTTTTTATTTAAAAAATTATTATTATTTATTATTTTTAATTTGTAATTAAGGGTAAATTTGAAATGTTATAAATTTTTTAAAAATATAAAGATCATTTCACTAATTTTGCTATCTGATTTAATGCCAAACCGTAACGCAGGAGACATTGCAAAAAATTAAAATTAAATTCAATAACCTAATTAATTAATACTTTTTGAATTTTAAATGAATAATTTCAAAATACATGGGAAGTTTGGCTCGATTGCCTCCAATTTTTATTCGTCATATTCGTGGTATTAGATAGTTCTCCTCGCACACTCTTAGGGGCCTAAATAAACCAGAAGAAAGCAATTCCTTAAGCTATGTCAAAACTCATGGCCGCCAGTAATTCTAATCTTGTGGATTACTCCTTCCTGTTTTTGATTTGGATTGTTTCAAATATCATGGTGCGTTTCTTGATCAAAACAATATGCACCAACTCTCGCGCCACAGTTCGGAACCCACCAACCCCACTAGCTCTACCAATTCTGGGTCACCTTCATCTTCTAAGCAAGAAATTACCAGAGTCATTCGAAAGCTTAGCTCGATGCTATGGCCCGCTCATGCAGATACGTGTTGGCGGAACAACTTTTGTTGTCGCTTCCACTGCCGCTGTCGCAAAAGACATGTTGAAAACACACGATAGCGAGTTTGCGTCAAGGTGTGAATTTGGTCCGACGGAATATAACATATACAGTGGAGCAGGTTTTATTACAGGCCCTAATGGTAGCTATTGGCGGTTCATGAAAAAGCTATGCATGACCAAGCTGTTTGCCGGCCCTCAGCTAGACCGGTTCAACCATATCCGAGAGCAAGAGAATACAAATCTCCTAAAATCGCTACTGAAGAGGTCTAGAGAAGAGGAGGCGTGCGATTTATCTACGGAGTTGACGACCTTGACGACCTTGACGAATAACTTGATCTGTAGAATGGCTCTGAGCAAGAGATGTTCCGACAACGCCACCGGAGCCAAGGAAGTCCGGAGGTTGGTTCTGGAAATTACGGGGCTTGGGGCAAAATTGGGTGTTTATGAAGTGTTTGGTCCTTTGAAGAAACTTGACATCTTTGGAAATGGGAAAAAGCTCGTGGAGGGGCTATGGCGGTATGATCGGTTTATGGAGCAGATCATGAAGGACTACGAGGACGACATGGTAGGCGGCGAAGGGAAAGAAGGGGCAGATCTGATGAGTATTGTGTTGGAGGCTTATAAAGATACAAATGCGGAAGTGAAGCTAACAAGAAAGCAGATCAAGTTTTTCTTCATAGTAAGTTTTTCTTCACTTTATTTATTATTTTTTTTGAGAAATTTCACAAAAAAACCCAATAAACTTCCACTCGATTTGAATAAAAAAAAACTCTCAATTGCACCTCTTAATGTTTACATCAAACGGCTGAGTGGTCACCTTGTGACCCACAGGCTAGAGACCCTCAATTTTTTTTTTTTTTTTTTTAATTATTATTATTAAATAAAAAAAAATATTTTCATCTTTTTCATAAAAATGGTTAGAATTTAACGTCAAATCCTAACGAAGGAGAAAAATATTGTGTCAAATTAGGAGTTCGAGTGATGAAATTGAGAGTCTTTAAACTTTAAGTAGTTTCAAAAAGAGCGATAGAAAGTGGATTTTGTAAAGTTCCATTTTTTTTGGATAAATAAAAAGAGTTTTTCTTGACATGCATGGCAATTGCCAAATCTATTACACAGCTGACTGGTACGGTTGAAAAGTACTTATCGGTAGGTTAAACTATATTTTTTGTCATACAAATTAATATAAGGTAGTTTCTCATCTGATCTTGGACTTTATAATTGTCTTATTCTCTTGAAAATTTAAATTTGAACTAATTTAATCATTCCATACAAATTGATAATATTGCTAGCTAGCTAATACAGAAATAGATAACGTGCATTGCTTGGCAAAGTTCCAAAAAAACAACATCATGATTCATTAATTTAGTGGACAGGCCGTGGACTACATTATTGGAAATTAATAATGTTTAAAAGATAACGTAAGAATCTCTTTTTAAATTTAAGACCGACATTCAAAATTGTCCTACTTCTTAGAAACCAAATTGTAATATAGCTAGCATCAGAAAGAAAGTTTATTAGTTACTACTACGTTAAAATTTTGTTTTGTCTGGTTTTTTTTTTTTTTTTTTTTAACCTTTTTTTTCTCTTTTCAAAATAAAAAAATTAACTAATTAAATCTCAAATACAAAACACTCTCAAATTCTCAATTAAGAATACAAAAACAATTTTTGTTATGAAAGTAAAATTCTACAACATGTAGAAGACGTTGATATAACTTGCATTAGTTTATCTTAGAGTATAATCGTAGATTAATTAAATAAAAATAGTTATAGTACTTATCTATCTAAGTCGTAGTCTTTTTTAATTATTTGTAGCATTATGGTGCAGAAGTTCTTTAGTAGTAGGTTTCTCCAAGTAGTTTATTTGTATTAGGAGTTTATCTTAGGGTAGAGGTAAGAGTTCATCTCCGGTTTTATGTTTCTGTAATTCTCTTATTTAATTATATGCGTGAGTGATTAATAAAAAGTAAGCAAAATTAATTACAAATCTTGTGTTTGAAAAGGTTTAGGTTTCCTGAGAATCTAAAAAGTGTTCCTCAGAATCTAAGGTCTAGGTTCCCTAGCTTCAGAACCTATCAAATTATCTCGTTGCGTGTTCAAGAAATTATTCATGTAACAATTTTCACATTTATATTACATTAGAACACTTTCAAATCAATATATATATATAAACCAGCTCTTAAAATTAAAGTGACATGTGTTCTTTAAGCTATTAAGAAATTAGGGGTAATTACCTTTTCCCCCCATGAACTACCGGCCAATGTCATTTTGCCCCCACAAACTACCACTTCGACCAAAAGAGAGCATCAAACTACCATTTTTACACACTTTGCCCCCTTCTGTCAGTCCAATTCATGCAAAGACGTAAATGCCCTAACTCAATTTTAAAAATGACTGAAATACCCTCATTTAAAAAAGAAAAGAAAAGAAAAGAAAGACTGAATGAAAGGGGTGGCTGCCGCCACCCCCAGAGGTGGCTTGCGGCCACCCTAGAAATGACCTAGGGTGGCCGCGCGGCCCCCCTAGAAATGACCTAGGGTGGCCGCGCGGCCCCCCTAGAAATGACCTAGGGTGGCCGCACGGCCCCCCCAGGTTCTGGGGAGGCCGTGCGGCCACCCCTTAGGTCGGGGTGGGCCGCGAGCCACCCCAGAGGTGGCTCCGGCCACCCCTGGGGCGGCTCGCGGCCACCCCGAAAGCTGGGTGGCCGCGCGGCCACCCTAGAAATGACCTAGGGTGGCCGCGCGGCCCCCCCAAGTTCTGGGGAGGCCGTGCGGCCACCCCTTAGGTCGGGGTGGGCCGCGAGCCACCCCAGAGGTGGCCGGAGCCACCTCTGGGGGTGGCTCGCAGGCCACCCGGCCACCTAAAGGGGTGGCTGCTGCCACCCCTTCTCTTTCAGGTTTTTGGTTTTTTTTTTTTTTTTTTTTTTTTTTTTTTAAAAAAAATATATTAATTTTAATATTTTTTATTAATTACTGTAGAGGGTATTTTGGTCTTTAAGTTAAAATTAACGGTAAAAAATGGCATATTCCATCCAAAATTAACGGAATTCCTGACGGAAGGGGGCAACGTGTATAAAAATGGTAGTTTGATGCTCTCTTTTGGTCGAAGTGGTAGTTCGTGGGGGCAAAATGACATTGACCGGTAGTTCATGGGGGGAAAAGGTAATTACCCCAAGATATTAAGAAATATATAAAATATATTTATTTAAGTAAAAAATTTTATGTGATATTCATGTTTGTTAATGCTTTTATTTCCGGTTCTAAAAATATAAAATGCTTTTAAAAACTGTTTTGCTTTTATGTCACGTTAAACTAAACCCAAAAACACACGCAAACAAATTAATATACGTACGTAACTTTCTGCTAATTAATTAGTTCCTAATTTTTTTATATCCACCCATGCATGGCCATTATGTGTCGACAGGAACTATTTATGGCAAGCATTGATACTTTATCAGCAGCCATACAATGGACCATGGCCGAGCTCATCAACCATCCCCAAGTATTCAAGAAGCTTAGAGAGGAGATCCACACTGTTGTGGGGTCCAGCAGGCCGGCTAGTCAAAGAATCGGACGTCCCAAACCTCCCTTACTTGCAAGCGATTGTGAAGGAGTCCCTAAGACTACATCCTCCACCACTCATCCACAGAGAAAGCACCAAGGACTGCAAGATCAACGGCTTTGATATAAAGGCTAAGACTAAAATGGTGATCAATGCCTACGCCATCATGCGGGTCCCGGACTATTGGAATGACCCGGGAGAGTTTGTACCGGAGAGATTTTTGGTCAACTCCAATGATAATCTCCGCAGTCAACATCGGATGGAAATCAAGGATCACGATTTTAATTACCTTCCGTTTGGAGGTGGAAGGAGAGGATGCTTTGGTGCGACGCATGCATTACTGGTGACGCATGTAACAGTTGGAGCCTTGACCCAATGTTTTGATTGGAAAGTCAAAGATGGGGAGAAGATAGATGTAAACGTAGGGTCAGGATTTTCCGGCCGGGCCAATGGAGCTTCCTCTTGTATGTTATCCAATTACTCGTTTTGATCCATTTGAGAATTGAGGCAAAGGCAACCATGAAATTTCCTTCAAATGGATCTTAATTAGTTTGAGCATACTGCTGAGTTATGTGCGATAAATTCATCCTAGTCTTTCAAGGTGTTTTCTGGAGTATTAGCCGATCCAGGCAATAATATTTGTGGTTTTTAGTAATAATACAAGCTTCTTTTTTTTTTTTTTTTAATCTTTCTTTCTTTCTTTTGTTTTGTTTTCTAGGCTAAATACAATTTTTGTATCCAACAATGAAGCAATTTGTGAAATACAGTATAAGCTGATATTGCACGACTAAGGCTTCGTTTGTTTGGCCGTAAAATATTTTTTGAATTTTTAGGTATTCGGTGCAAGTTGTGCAATAAAAAATGACGGTTAACAAAAATTATTTTCAGTTTGGCTGAAAAAATTTCTTTATTTTTTTGGAAAATGATTTATAATTTTTAAAACCTTAAATCATTTTCTGAATTTAAACATTTCATTCTTGTATGCACGTTTGTGGAAATTCGCCACTGCCGGCCATTGGAGTTTGTTGGTAGCCTGAATCTGTCTTCGAAGGTCTCCGAATTTCGGGATCCGATATTCAAAATTCGGCTAGTACTGTGCCAGGTTTCGACTAGTTGGAGGCCGGAATCTAGCATAGTTGCCAGATTCCAGCAACATTCATGGGAATTCGGCCTGCCGTGCCAGATTTTGGCCACCATTGCTGGAATCTCGTTGTCGGTCATTTTTTGCCGTCGGTATTTTTTCGTACGATCCAAACACCAAAAAATTTTACGTTGAGACAAACGTAGTATAAAACTAAGGAAATACAATTGAAGTTCAAAATTGAAATACAAAAGAAAGATAACAAATGATTTATGAAATATAAAGGAAAACAAACTAGCTAGCTATTTGATACAATTAATTACCAGATACAAAAGCAACCGTTATCAGAGCAAGTGATATATATATATATATATATATATATATCCTGGCCCTCACCACAAACGGTTGGAAAAAAAATTTGGAAGCTTAAAGTTGACCAAAGACTAAAACATGTCATGTGGAAAATCATCTGGAAATGCCTCCCTACTAGATCTACTACGTACTCTAGCACCTTTAATTTCCTCAATTTTTTAGGATGAATCTTGCTCATATTGCTCTCTTAATTGTGACTCTTCGATCCGTTGTCTCCCTTACTTTCCACCTTGGTAGAGTAGTTTGAATGATGTCTCCTTGGCCTTTGAATACTTTAAGCCTCACATGACTAAATATGATTGACTGGATTAAGATCGATCGTTATTAGACCTTCAAAATTTCTGAACCATATATGCAGTCGAATCCTCTGATCATCACGTCCAACTTTTTGCTGCAAATTCATTTGATCTAATCTGGATGGCTAGAAACAACAAAGTGCAGAATGGCTCCAATCCAAACCCTTTGCTCGTCTCCAAACAAAGAAACTCCCCTACCAAAGCCCACCTCAAAGCCTGAAAAAGCCTCATGCCAATTAAAAACTTTCCCTCTACCACTCCGCCACCTCAAACTAAATTTTGACGTAGCCATTAGCAACACATCCTCTGCCTTTGCAGCCATATAATTGGGTCATTCTTATGACCGTACTAAAAGAGTGGCTCTCTCACACTACAAAAAATAAATAGGGATTTAGTATCGTTTGGATTATTTTTTACTTACAAAAACCACACCTCACCACCAATTGAAAAATTGCATGCCCCATTATTTTTGATACTTTTGGTCTCCTCGGTTCCCTTGACAGCTGGATTGCTGTCAAGATTGGCAAGAGTGCGAACCAACGTGCTCACAACATTGCTCACTAGACTGCCGCCACCGCAGCTTGACTGGTAGCTTTCTCACTTATTTGTATTCCTTATTAATTAGATGTCTCTATTGTTAGTAGCAAAGATTTACCTTTTTTGATTGGCCGTGTGTTTTGTACTTTGTAATGTTTCTGGTTTGTTTTTGTTATGTACTATTTCATCTATTAATTAAAAAAAAAGTGTAATTAACGTAAAAATAATTTGTGACAATGAAAAAGATTGAGATAAGATGAAGCTTTTGTTATATACCTTTGAGGTTCTTCCAATCCTATAGACGATTGCGGATGGCTGCTAGCTAGCATCACTACCCTCCCAATCGCAATCATCTCATTTATATAACATTCAATGTCGTCATCATCATATGTAGTAGAAAAGAGTTTAATGTGTACGAAGAAATTTTGCATTTGAGAAAAGTACGAAAGCTTTCTAGCTGACGAATTAATTTGTACTTTTTTAAAGTCTAGTGAATATTAGATTAAGCTTTCTAATGAATTAAATTTGTTTTTTTTTTTTTTGTCTTTTTTCTCTGACGCATGATCTATTATATAGTTTCGATAAAAATGTACGATCAAATATATTATGTATTATAATTTTATTTTTTAAACCTACAGATAGTGATCAATTAATTAAATTCCTTTTAAAGCCTACAGATAGTGAGATACGTACTAAAGAAGGAACAATTAAAAGTTGTTTAATCGAAACTTATGCATAATTGTTATGCTGTCAAATCCATTCATATATATATAATAATGAGAAATGTTATTTAACATTATCCTAATTAACATTCACAGTTGACGTGTCATGCTCAATCTAAGCTTACATCAATCTTAATTGAAAAGAAGAAAAAAAATTAATTAGCTTAAATATTAATGTTACGTTAAATAGCATTCTCTATATATAATAAATGTAAGAGATGAGTTTAGTGTCATTCTCTTGCCCATCTAGCTTTTATATATCTCTTTTGCAAATCTATTATTAAGCTCTAGATGTATTTGGTTGACATCTGACAAATATTAAGTTGTATGCATGTGGTTCCCTTAATTGATATATAGATTAGATAAATGATTGTTGTACAACTCTTGACATAATTTCAACAACTTTTTTTCAAGCTAATCATTGGATATGTTTTCTTACATGTGAGTCTTACATATTCAATGGTTGATTTTTTTAAAAAAAGAAAAAGTTGTTAGAGTTGTACAAAAGTTATAAATGTATCATATATCTATAAATCAAGTAGTTGTGTATGAAATTTCATTTCATTATAAAATAAATGTACAAACCATTTCATAACATATATTGGAGCGTGTACTTATTCTATAATATTGACATTGCAATCTCAACCAACCTTTGAATTAGTTATTGTTAAAAAATAAAAATAAAAAATACAATGATTACTTGTGACTGCTATATTAGCATTACGAGATAATTAATTGTGAAATAAAAATATGGTATAAAGCATTCTTCGAAAAAGAAAAAGAAAAACAAATATAAAAATAATGAATTCACCAAATATTTAAAGGACATAGAAATTTTTTACAAATCAACTTTTAATAGTGATATGTGTCCCTTGCATGTGATAAACGTAATTTGTATCTATATTTAAACACCGTACCTTGTAAAATTAGTAGGAGGAGATTTTAACAAATCTGCTATACATAAGAAAAATGATAACTGATCATCGGCTATATATATATAACAGTACTATATGTAACAGCCAATCAAATTTGACGATCAGGTAAATTTTACGTTCTCTTTTACAACCTCTTTGATATTAAGAGCAAGAAAATACATATTTGATTTGAGATGAAATGAAGTGCGAGGTGTATAAATAGAGTAATGTAATTAATTAATGTAAATATTTACAGCATATATCGTCCCAATGTTGAGAGATTTGATTGGTTTTTCATTTTCAGTACTTAGTTTATTGATCCTGTGCATCATGTGTATATTCCACTAGAGACCAATATTACAATATGCATGCATGTGATGTGTCTACTAATCATGTGATGTGACAACCTAACTTTGAAAAAATAAAGACTCATTTGTGTGTGATTAACCAACCAACCAAAATATAAAATTCAGAAAGTAAATAACACTGATATTTTGGTACGAAGTAAAAACTATTTGTACCAAAGAGAAAAACCACTCTGGGACAGTCAAACTCAGAAAATTCACTATTCAGAAGAAAAAGCTAGTTACAAAGTAGTCATACTCACATACCTCTCATGCAGTAGTCGTACCATTAATTTTGACACGTACCTATACGTAAACGCCTCTCAACCAGACCTCATGTCTGAAGAGTTCTTCAATAGACTCCTTTAACTTAGAACTCTTCTCTAAGCTAGACTTCAAACGGTTGGTCAAATCACACAAATACTCTTAAGAAAGTTAGCATATCTAACAATATCTGCATAAATACCCGTTCTTAGCACACATGAATTTTATATTGAATTCTTACAAATACGCAGCCTCCAAGCCTCTTTAAATAGGCTTTAGAAATCCTAACTCTACACAAACTTGGATTTCCATAGGTGGTGTCCAGATGGTACTTGTGGCGTCCAGACCTTCACTTGAATCTTCAGTAAGTTTTTGACGTGTTCGGACCGGTAACCTTGGCATCTGAACAATATCATGAAAACCATTTCTTCGTCCGCAGTCATTGCATTTTCGTCCAGACCCTGTGCGAATGGAGACTTACTGACTTCAGCGTCTGCTGGGCCGTTTGGACCTTTTCCGGACCTTGAGGTACTGACTCCATTGTCTGCTGTAGCGTTCGGACCCTGATCGGACATTGAGTTTTTGACTTGGGCGTCCAAACGTACGGTCTATAGAGAAAATCGACTTTCTGAGTTGTAAATCTTCCAAATTCTTTCCTTCACCAGGATATTTCCTTCTTAGTGATATATTGTGCAAATTCTTATTCTCATTAGTCATTTCCATATTGGAATATTGATTCTGCAATAATATCTGAAAAAAGTATTTTGATTTACGGTGTCCCTAAAAAAGTAGTGTCCGGAAAACAAAAAAGTGTTTTTGTCTACAAAATGTAGCCAATAAAACTAACAAACTTCAAAATTGATCTTCTCATAGTGAGAAAATAAGGGGTCTTTTGGCACCATTTTTTAAGACAGTTTTTTATTTATTAGCAAAAATATAAAAACATATTTTTTTACAGCCCTTAAGCAATCCTTTAGTACTGTATACTAGTGCTCCGTTTGTTTCGGCGTAAAATGGTTTCTGGAAAATGATTTCGGCATTTTTCGGTGTTTGGTTGGGGCGAAAATAACAGTCAACGAAAATCATTTTCGGAAAACAATTTACGATTTTTAAAACCGTAAATCGTTTTCCGAAATTAAGCTCTTCGTCTTTACACGCATGTTTGATGTCCGATCGTTAAAATTTAGCAATTGTCGGTCATCGGGATCCGGTCGGCGCCGGAGTCCGACAACAGCCAGTCGCCGGAAACCTGCCGGCGCCGGAATCAGGCCACCGGAATTCTGCCGGTGCAGGAATCAGGCGGCCGGAATTTCTGCCGTTACCGGAATCCGGCACCGGCAGACCAAATTCCGGCCGGGATATCGCCGGATTCCGTCCAAGCAGGTCGGATCTGGCCAAAACGGCTGGGATCCGGCCGGATCTGGCCAAAACGGCCGGGATCCGCCCGGATCTTGACGGATCCGACTACTGATCCGGCCGGATCTGGCCAAAACGGCCGTGATCCGTCCGGATCTTGACGGATCCGGCCATTGATTCGGCCGGATCTGGCCAAAACGGCCGAGATCCGCCCGGATCTTGACGGATCCGGCCATTGATCCGGCCGGATCCGGAAGATTCCGGCCTGAATCCGGCCATTTTGGCCGGATCCGGTCAAACTTTCTCGCCGGAATCCGGCAACGGCGACCGGACGTTGCCGGATTCCGGCGACAATTACCAAACTCTTATTTTTGCATTTCGTAATTTTTTCGTGCGAACCAAACACCGAAAAATATTTTCGAGAAAATCATTTTTTCTGAAAATGATTTCGTCGAAATCATTTTACGACGGAAATCATTTTACGTCGAAACAAACGGAGCATAGGATGTGTCTCCTTTTCATGATACAACAGCATATGATGTGCACGATTCACCCCAAAACAAAAACAGTACCTCATGCATGATGCAATTAGCAAATAATTTTCAGATCCAGTAGTCCCCCCACCCCCACGAAATATTCTCAATTAAATATATATATATATATATATATATATTTTTTTTTTTTTTTTTCTTTTATAAGCACCTCTCTTGAAATTAACCAGTACCGGCTAACACTCACCATTTTGCTAACACTCACCATTTTTCAAACATTTAACCATGCCTGATTTCCAATACTATCTTCTACTTCTCCTCGTCTGGCTCGCCACCATCTTGGTCCGAAACTTCTTCCTCACTAAAACCAAAAAAGCTCGTCTTCCTCCTAGCCCACGAGCCCTACCGATCATCGGACACCTCCACCTCCTTAGCCGAATTCCTCACCAAGCTCTTCACAAACTCTCAAACCAACATGGACCGTTGATATACTTGCTCTTCGGCTCCAAACCGTGTGTCATTGTTTCCTCCCCGGAAATGGCTAGAGAGTGCCTCAAAACCCAGGAAACACGTTTCTTAAACCGCCCGAAAATGACCAACATAGACTACCTTACCTACGGCTCCGCTGATTTTGTCTTGGCACCTTATGGACAATACTGGAAGTTCATGAAAAAGCTTTGCATGACCGAACTTCTCGGCGGTCGGACACTTGAGCAGAATATCTCGGTTAGGGGGGAAGAAATAAAGCAGTTCTTACAGCTATTACTCGACAAAGCCAACGCCAATGAGGCAGTCGATGTCGGAGCAGAGCTTATAAGGTTAACGAATAACATAATATCGAGGATGGCGCTGAGAACAAGGTGTTCGGAGAAGGAAGATGAAGCCGAGGAGGTGGGGAAGTTGGTGAAAGAGATGTGTGAGCTTGCTGGCAAAGCTAATGTGTCGGAAATGATTTGGTTTTGCAAGAATCTTGACTTGCAAGGATTTGGAAAACGGCTTAAGGATGTTCGCGGTAGGTATGACGCTATGATGGAGAGGATAATGAAGGAACACGAAGAGGCGAGGAAGAAGAAGAAGGAGATGGGTGATGGAGGTGATGGGATAAAAGATGTGCTTGATATTTTACTTGATATATACGAAGATGAAAGCTCGGAGATAAGAATGACCAGAGAAAACATCAAGGGCTTCATTATGGTATAAGCTTCTCTATCTTCTCACACGAACGCACGAACAGAAACAAAATAAAAACGCATGTTTATTTTTATCATAGCAATAAAATTGATTTATCTTAATTTGCTCCGATCCCCGGCCTGCGCGCATCTGCCTAAGAGTTTCTTAAGAAAATGACGACGATATATAGTCAACATTTTTTAAATAATAACACTAGTAATTATAATAATGTTTTGATGCATGATGAGAAATAAATAATTGAGTTTTTATTTTTTATTTTTTTTTATTTAGGGTATTAGTATTTAATTTTTGCCTAAATTCAATTAGGGATTAATCAAATTATTAATAATATTGAGCATGGCCTAAAATCAGTCAAATTAAGGTTATGTTTAGGGTTTAGAGTTTCTATGGAATTGTGTTGGAAAATAGAACTTTGTCCTAACAAAAAAAAAAAAACTCTCATTTTTAAGCTTGCAAAAGGTAGTTTTGGCCTTTTTTTTTTTTTTTTTTTCGATCAAGCCAAAAAAAAAGTTTTTTTTTTCTTAAAAAAATAAAATGTGCATTTTAAGTTTTTTTCTTTTTACCAAATTGACTTATTTTTACTTGGCATAACTTTTTATGTACTAAAAACACTTTTTAGGTCCTTAACGCAATTCCAAAGAGACTCTTAATAGAGCTTAGTCATTGAGTCTATTTAAGTAAAGTACTATTGTACTCCAATGGAGACAAAATTGATAAATAATTAAACAAATTTTGTTTGATGTGTGACTCCCCTAAATTCGTCTTCTCTTTAGGTTGTGTGACTAGCTCATTCCATTTTCTATATTTTTTTAGTTCTTTTTCCAAATTTGTTTTTCCTATACAGTTCCCATTGTTATTTAGCAAGACTCTGAACTAACGTAGAATTTGAGCTTTAAATTATTTGTTATGTTCTTCCCGTATCCTCACTACCAAAAAAACGATGTTTAGTACGTGTTGTTAGGGTTAGTGTTGCTTGTACAAACGACACTAAATAGCATCTTTTGAATATTAAAGGACATTAAAAAAAATTGAATTTAATTTCATTTGGCACTTTAAACGGCACTAAATTTTAATTTTAATTTTTTTTTTCCAAATTATAGTTTAGTGTCATTTTTCACTGTTCAAACGACACTAAACTGTTAGCGTCGTTTGAACAGTAACGAATTTAATTAGCGCTGTTTCCTGACCCTATGTTTAATGTCGCTTCGTAATCGACACTATTCAAATAACACTAATTGAAAAGTGTCGTTTATTTGGCATAAACGACTCTAAACCCTTTATTTATTTTTTGTAGTGCCTAGATCATATATATATATATATATATTTTAATATCGATATGTATCATGTAGAATATGTTTGGAGCTGGGACAGACACATCTGCTGTGACAACGGAATGGGCAATTTCTGAGCTAATTAATCACCCACATGTGATGGCTAAAGCGAGGAAAGAGATCGATATAGTAATCGGAAAGAAGAGAGTAGTGGAGGAGTCGGATATTGCTAACCTTCCCTACATCCAAGCTATAGTGAAGGAAACACTGAGGCTTCACCCAACTGGCCCATTAGTTGTAAGAGAGTGTACAGAAGATTGTATGGTTGCCGGTTATGAAATTCCGGCAAAAACCCGACTGTTTGTTAATGTGTGGGCTATTGGAAGGGACCCGAACCACTGGGAGAACCCGCTAGAGTTCTGGCCAGAGAGGTTTCTTGACAAAGAGGGGGATGGAAAAAGCCAGTTAGATGTGAGGGGGCAACACTTCCATCTGCTGCCGTTTGGAAGTGGAAGAAGAAGTTGCCCTGGAGCAACGCTGGCAATGCAAGTTGTTCAAACAACCCTAGCTTCTATGGTTCAGTGCTTTGAATGGAAGGTTGGGGATGGAGATCAGTATAGTGTGGACATGGAAGAGGGGCCAGGAATATCCCTTCCCCGCGCTCATCCTCTGGTTTGTATCCCTGTGGCTAGGCTCACTCCATTTCCATCAATTAATTAATCGCCTATTGGACCGATGCTTCCTATATAAACTGTCTCACTTTTACTGTTTAAATTATCAAAAATTCCCTTTGATTGTAAATATTCCTAGGTCTAGGTGCATGCTGTGAGTACTCTTTTAGTTTCCGTACGTTTTCTTATTTTATTTTATTTATTATTATAAATAATAATAAGTTTCCCGTTGATTGTAAATGATGCATGATAGTAAGTTTCACAATTGCAAGAATTGTTGCATTGTTATCTTATTTTTTGGTTACCCATATGTCTACCTACCGACTTTTCAAGAGAAGCTTCCATTTGCACTGAACATGATTATCTAAAATAGCATGGACACATAAAATACTAAAACATCTATAGATGTATATATGGTACCTTCCTTATGGATGTTAATTAATATATACTACCCTCAAAGCGTTCCTATATGGCTTAATGACTTCCTTGATCACCATAATATATCAGTGAAATATTTTACTTTTTTTTTTTTTTGTCCTAATTAAAAAGGACCGGGACAATTCTATTTGGACGAGACCATGATAACACCTATAATATCTAATATGTTCCATATCTAATCTTTGTATTCAACAACCGTAACAATTGTACTCATCCCTAGTATATAAATCAACCATATCCCTCTCGAATCTTTGAGGGAGTTTCAAAACATGGTGATGCAGAATGAGACAAGAATAAATTGGCCATTTAGTTTTATTTAGATTATTAATTTTATTTGAAATTCAATGATGGGCTTGACTTAAAGTTTTAAGTTATTTGTAATTTAATAATGGGTTTTGCCCAAAGTTAATCACGTACATTAGGGTTAAGATTAGAGTTTAGTCTATAAGGCTATTTAAGCATAATGTTCTATTGTAATAGAGAGATGATGATTTATGAAAAAAATGTTTGTTTCTTGGAGGTGTGATTCCTCTGCACTCTAAATTAATGTAAGATTTATATTTATTTTATGTGGTTTTCCTTTTCGTCCTGTGTCAATTTTGGTATCAGAGCACAAGAATCAATTGTTTTCTCAAATAATTGATGATCTTGTTATGGATTTACTTGATAAAGGCACTTGAAGAGGCCTGAACTTTCCAACAATGACACTTCAAGAGGTCAAAGCTCTCCATAAAACGGTTCATCATCAACATTCTCTTTCATGCCTTCTCTACCCGTTGGATTCTTACAACAACAGAATGTCTTCTAGAGCCTTCTGCCACCTCATCACTTATCCATCTTCTAGAGTCTTCTGCAATGTCATCACTTGTTTATCCCTACTTTACTCTCTCTCTTACTTACAATAAGGCCCAATACCTTAACTAGTAAATGGCTCAGCAAAACTAACTTATTTACAAATAAAAGCCCATTAAATAAAAGACTCATTAACCTAATTAACCTAATTAACCCATTAAAGCCCACTATATTATATCCCTTACATATCTGCCGCACAGACACACACAAAATCCATCCCACACACTACAAATAACTTTGTTATTAGCCACTTGCAATTAGCCACGTGTATGGGGTCATACACATGGCTAATTGCATTTAGCCACAACCAATTACACGTGGTAAATTCTGTTGTGTTTAAATGCACAATTAGCCGCATGTCCCTTTATATATGTGGCTATTTAGCCATGTATCATTTAGCAACTTGCAAAAAATACGTGGCTGACAGGAATTTATTTTTTTTGAAATTCTAGCCGCGTGTATTTCAATACACGCGGCTAAAATTTTTGTCCTTTTTTAAAAAAAAATTGGCATACATCGATCCGGCCAGGCCAGGCCGGTATCCTTTCTTCTCCAATCTGGCATACATCCGGCCAGGCCAGGCCGGTCTTTTTTCTTCTCCCATTAATCCATAACCAAAACAACAGCAAATTCATTACACCCAAACCCAGAAAACACAGCAAGAAGCCAGAAAAAATAGCAAGAACCCGGCCATTCAACCCAATCGCCCGAAACCCAAAATCAATACAAGATGGGAAAAAAAACAACAGCATCACGCCGGGACCAAAACAACAACATCACGCCGGAAATAAAACCCAAAATGGGAAAAAAAAAATTAATACAAGAGAAACCCTAAATCATCAAACCAATTTGCCGGAAATTATCAAACCAAAACGCCCGAAACCCAAAATCAAATTCAATACACCCAAACAACAGCAAATCGCCGGAAATAAAACCAGAAAAAAAATACCAATCCCTGAGAATCGGTCGCCGGAAATCAATCTCCCTCTTCCATCTCCAGCTCCGATCGGTCTCCCTCTTCCATCTCCCTCTGTGTGAAGAAAAGAACAAAAAAAAAAAAGGAGATTTAGGAACGAAGAGCGTGGGAAAAAGGGAAAGAAGGAAAAGAAAAAATACACGCGAAAATCATACCACAGACCGGATCTCCAGCTCTCTCGGTTTCCGTCTTCCATTTCCCTCTCTGGCTCTCTGTGACTATGTGAAGAAATAAGGCTGGGGAAGAAAAGAAATAAGGGGAAGAAAGAAGGAAGAAGGGAAAGAAGGAAGAAGGCAGAAAAAAGAACAAAGAAAAAAGAAGAAGAAAGAACCGGCCATTAATATTATCCTCGAAGGAAGAAAGAAAAAGAAAAAAGAAATGATAAAGAAAAGTCAAACAATGCGGACGCGTGCAGCTGCAGAAGAAAAAAAGAAAAAGGAGGGAATTTTGAATCACTTGGCCACGTTTATTTGATACAAGCGGCCAATTGGCCGCGTGTCAAAAATAAACGCGGCTAATTGGCCGCGTGTGCAAAATACACGCGGCCAATTGGCCGCGTGTAAAAAATAAACGCGGCCAATTGACCGCGTGTGCAAAATACACGCGACCAATTGGCCGCGTGTGCAAAATACACGCGGCCAATTAGCCGCGTGTATTTTTTACACGCGGCTACTTGTTTTTCGCAAATAATCTGTCACGTAGTTATTAAGACACGCGGCCAGTTGGCCGCGTGTCTACAGTAACTGTTACTGTAGACACGCGGCAAATTACAGTTTTTTTTGTAGTGACACAACAACGTAAAAACCCCATCATCGCATAATCTTCTCTTCTCTTGCACAACCATCCCAACCCAACTCACAACCTTAAGCTTCAGTCCAAAACTCAATTCTCAAATCTCATCATATGTGTATCATTATGATTATCCCACCATGAACACAAGAAGCACGAGGCAATATAGGAGCAGCTTCCAGGAGCAGGTTCCTTACGCAGCAGCAACAGTATGACATCCCGACACGGGTACGAATGGATGTGTCCGGTTTTCATAACGAACGGGATCCATATGCGTTTTAAGATTGGCTCACTGCCTTGGAGGACTATCTTGAATGGATTGGTTGATCTCTCGCCAGACCGAAATGTGCGTTTTGTAAAGATGAAACTCAAAGGGCAAACACATATTTGGTGGTAGAATATCAAAGAATATCATCATCGTCTTCTTCTACCACCCATCTCTAAATGGGAAGAGATGAAATTCAAATTGCAAGAGTAGTACAGAGCTGACCATTATACTTAACAAGGAGATTTGCTCTGTCATGCGTCGAACCAGTTACGCTACTGCAACAGTCGCATGGAGGATATAATATTTGATCAACTTTGTTCTAGAAGACCGTCACCCATCATGCAACAAAAACCACCAAACACCCCAACCCACATCAAATAATAATAATAATAATTTTTATTATTTAATTTTATATATATATATATATATTTATCTTCCTTAATTGGGTTAAAGTTGAACCACGTATCATATTGTATATCTTATAGTATACGTAATAGCGGTGCGTTGTTCCGTGGCTTTATGGCTCCATGTCAATTGTCACCCATGGCTTCATTTCAAATGAGATGAATGGTATTTGTTTCATAGTTAGATTTTTTTATTTAAATAGTGTATATAATTTTATATAATTTAATTTTTTATTTAAAATGTGTCAATATTAATTTGTATGGAAGCTTGAATGGTTTTTTTTTTTTTTTTTTTTCCTGATATTGAAAAGATTATTGCTGTTGAATTTGAATGACTTGGGATTCCAGAAGTTTTTTGTCTCCTTTTTTATCCAGAATATGCTATAGGGTCCTATGGAATCATGCTTTTGTCTTTTCCATAAATTTGTAGTTCGTTTAGGATCCATCAATTAAGTGATTGTAACTAACAAAACCAATCAGATTTGCCTTCACGTTTTCTATTATAAAAATACATTCAGGATCATTCTAGACTTCAACATATACAATATGCTTATTTTTGTCTAATGTAGTTAAGCCATATGGACAAGAGTTGGATCTCAATGCCAAGGAACTCTAAAGAGTTTAGGAATGCTGTTTTGGACTTTATTGAGTTTGCACTTCAAGACAAAAAAAAATACTTGAAAAAATTAAGTGCCCGTGTAAGAAGTGTTGTTCTCGCAATACACTAATTCCCTGTGATGAATACAACCACTTAGTTCGGGATTTCACTATACTTCATCCTCAGGACCTCAGCCTGCTCTCCTTTTCTATGACAGCAAGGTTGCTTTACATATCGCTACCAATTCAGTTTTTTTATGAACGGACTAAGCACATTGACATCGACCGTCATTTTGTTTGCGATGAAATTCAGCAAGGTATTATTCGTACTATATATGCATATTACTTCTCAGCATCAACTTGTTGACATTTTCACCATGCCTCTTGGCCGGGTTCTATTTGATTTTCTACTTTCCAAGATGAATATATATAGATATTCCTCTTGAGGGGGAGTATCAAGCATCAAGCGATCGAGCGAACAAAGAAACAGCTCGAGCGCAAATAGCGCTCGGGCACAAGTTAAAGAACTCGAGTACAGACAGCAATATTCGAGCACACAAGTTAAAGAGCTCGAGCATTTTACTCGCACAGACTTAACAAATAAGCTCGACACGTACGTAGCTAGCTCTAGCTTGATTTTTCTATTCTTTTTGTTGGTTAGTTTGTTAGCTGAGCTGAATTGTATATATATATATATATATATATATATATATATATATTAATTCCTTCTGATCTTATTTTTATTCCTTTTGTAAAGTCTATATATACTGCACGGAATAAAACAAAAATGATTCCTCTACATTTTCATATTCTGGTTTCGTTTCTTCGCCATTTCTGATATTAAATCAGAAACATGATGCGAGAATGCATCAAAACAACGACAAATGAAAATTGGAGGCTTTGACTAAAAAATTGATTAACAATAAGCTGCAATCATCACATAGATTGCTACGTTTTTGAAGTTCTTTTCAATCCCCTGGTGCATCACGATTCACGATTCACGGACTGATCCAACAGTTGATTTAGCTTTCAGGTCATATTGTGAAATAATTATAAAATAAAAATTTATTTTATAGAATTTCTCATATATTTTATGAGTTATACAATAATTAATGGGCAGGTTCTACATTATTAATATAATATATGTTCGTGTGATTGAGCCGAACAAATATATAATAATTAAGCTTTCAACCAAAATATTCAAATCTCCTTAAATACATATATAAAGAAGTTCCACTACTTGTGCATTCTTAATTTGTTCTTCCGCCCAAGTGGGTAAAAAGAATTGTTTCCCCTTATAAAAGCACCCATGAAACCAACATCTTTCTGAATTGTATTACTAAGATCCAACCATGCCTCACGATTTGCAAGGCTACATCATACTTTTCCTCATATGGCTAGTCTCCATCATCCTGGTCCGAGCCATATTCCACAGAATCAAGACCAAGGTTCGTCTTCCACCGAGCCCAATGGCCCTGCCAATCATTGGACACCTCCACCATCTAACCTCATTACCTCACCAAGCTCTTCACAAGCTCTCAAATCGCCATGGACCCTTAATTCACATCTTCCTTGGCTCTGTCCCTTGCGTTGTTGCTTCCTCCCCAGAAATGGCAAAAGAGTTCCTCAAAACTCATGAAGCTTCTTTTTCTAACCGGCCCCACATTGCCGCTTTTGATTACCTTACTTACGGCTCCGCTAACTTTTCTTTTGCACCTTATGGACCTTACTGGAAATTCATGAAGAAACTTTGCATGTCGGAACTTCTCAGCGGCCGAAAACTGGATCAGCTCCTTCCAGTCAGGCGTGAAGAGATAAACAGGTTCGTGCAATTCATATTACAAAAGGCGGAAGCAGGCGAGGCTGTTGATGTTGGAGGACAGCTTATGAGGGTAACGAATAATGTCATATCGAGAATGGTCATGAGCGTAAGGTGTTCGGAAAATGAACATGAAGCCGACGAAGTGGCAAAGGTGGTGAAAGCCACGGCTGAGCTTTCAGGGAAGTTTAACTTATCGGACTTTATTTGGTTCTGTAAAAATTTAGATTTACAGGGATTTGGGAAAAAGCTCAAGGAAGTTCGCGGTAACTTTGACACTATGATGGAAAGGATTATAAAGGAGCACGAAGAGGCAAGGAAGAAAGAGAAAGCTAAAGATATGGACGGAGGTTATGCAGTGAAGGATTTGCTTCATATTCTGCTTGATATATATGAAGACAAGAGTTCAGAGATGAGATTGACAAGAGAAAACATAAAGGCCTTCATCCTGGTAAATCAGTCTTTTCGAGTTTTGACACAGCATTCACTTTTCCACGATCAAATATTTCTTGCTCATTTACTAACACTCTTGAGGAGTCTTTGGATGAACATTGCATCCATATTAATGGGTTCTATATGGATATTTGATGATAAAATCAACCAAATCATCATAATTCGTTGAGTTCCAAATCAATAGATGCTTAAAAAATCCATGTTTCTTAAGTGCTATATAGTATTTTGAACATACTCATCATTTTTAATATGGCATTGACTAGGAAGCTTGTTCTGCCGGTCTCAAATTAAGGTTGAGTGTTAGCTTGTTTAGTATGACTTATTCAAAATCCTAATTGATTTTCATTGCTTTAAAAGTCTAGTTAAAGCATTACATTGTCAAATGACATTGGATTGTGCTAAAAGCATATATTGTGAACTTTTAACTTACTCTGCACAATTTAAAACTCATGATTACGTATTATGATCCCTTATAATCTTCTATCCTCAGCCCGAAGTGCAAGGGTTACAGGGGGTTGTAAGCGGCTTCTAATGAGACTCATTTGTTCAAACAAGTGCTTGAACTATTCAAGCACCTATTCAAATGGGTGGGTCTCCTGCTTAGATAGATAGGCCATTGCTCGGACAAGAAGACCCATAAGAAACTTCTCCTGACTGATTATAGAGGTAGAGAGAATTGTCGGGATCCAATTAATTGTAGGGATCTCAATCCACATGATTGCCATTTTACTAGAAAGCAAAAAGTTATATGACTTAAAATCTTACAAGCCAAATTGTTATTGGGGTCTAAGAAATCTGCCACAACCAGTTAGGTGCCCCTCCTGGTGCCCAAAAATACAAATACCCACTACACAAATAGATGTTTATAACATGTTAATATATAGAGTAATGTTTTCTGTACAATAAATGTACACACTTTGTACAACAACGCTAACGTGGAAATGATTTTCAATTTTTTTTTTTTTTTGTACATTCAAGAAACATTACTCTTTTGTTATTGTGAAAATCATTTCCATGTCAGTGTTGTTATATAAAGTGTGTACATTTGTTGTGCATGAATCATTACTCTAATATATATTGATGATGATAACAGTGAATGACTTAACAAATATACTAGAGATAGAAATGAAAGATAATATATCGCGGAATATAAAAATAGACAAAAAATTATGTAGTTTGGTCTATAATTTACGTCCACAAGATAACGCCAAAAAGACTACATTTTACTCTTATTTCTTTGAATGATGTTTACAATATGAGAAATGATTGTTGTACAACTCTTAACATAACTATTGTATAACTCCAACAACTTTTTTTCAAACTAAACATTGGATTTGTTTTCTTACATGTGGGTCCTATACATCTAATGGTTGATTTCAAAAAAAAAAATTTGTTAAAGTTGTAAACATATCATATCTCTTACAATATAACATGCTCCTGTTTATAGAATAATCAGATAATACATATAAACTTTAACTACAATTAAATGATAGTATTAAACTTTGACTAAGTAACAGACTTCAATTGTAGGTAGGTCTCTTCAACTGTGATAGTCTCAACTGTAGCTTGGATGCTTGAACTCCTTGTATACTCTAACAAGAAGAAACCAACATTTATCTTCAAAATTTCACAGGATATATTTGGAGCTGGGACCGACACATCTGCTATTACTACAGAATGGGCACTGGCAGAGCTAATCAACCACCCAATTGTGATGAACAAAGCAAGACAAGAAATTGATTATGTAGTTGGAAAGAGCAGACTAGTAGAAGAATCAGATATTACAAACCTTCCATACCTCCAAGCTATAGTAAAAGAGACATTAAGGCTTCACCCGACTGGCCCAGTAATTGTGAGAGAGTCATCTGAACACTGCACTGTTGGTGGTTACGAGATTCCAGCAAAGACCAGACTGTTTGTTAATGTGTGGGCTATCGGAAGAGACCCCAAGTACTGGGAGAACCCGCTGGAGTTCCGACCAGAGAGGTTTAATATTAGCGAATCAGAGGGGAGTACTGGAAAGAGCCAGTTGGATGTGAGAGGACAGCATTTTCATTTGCTGCCGTTTGGAAGTGGAAGAAGAGGGTGCCCTGGAGCCTCACTCGCGCTACAGGTTGTTCCGACAACTCTTGCTACTATGATTCAGTGCTTTGAATGGAAGGTTGTCGGGGAAGATGGTGCTGTTAACATGGAGGAAGGACCTGGGCTAACCCTCCCAAGGGCTCATCCCTTGATTTGTGTCCCAGCGGCTAGGCTCCATCCATTTCCCTCAATCTCATAAATCATAACCACAAAGAATCCAATCCAAAATCACGTACAACTAAAGGAAGTGATATTATAGGCAATTATGGTTTTTTCTCACTACTTGTGGGACAAAGTGTTCTATAGATGTGCCTTGTGATGAAAGTAAAACTTGGACACCAAGCAAATATTGAAATTTCTACCTTATGGTTCGGACTTGATAATAGGCATGTTCAAACGAGGCGGTTATAACCGCTCCAACCGCAAATCGTTAACCGCATAACCACTTTTAAAAGAGATTATAAATAACCGCTAACCACCTAAACGGAGGCGGTTAGCGATTTTAGCGGTAGGCGGAGGTGGTTAGTAACCGCTAATTGCCTACCCATATAATATATATATATATATATATATAATTTGTTTGTATTTGGTTATTTAGATTTTAATGTTTTGGATTTGTATTTAGATTTGTTAATTTTGTACCAAAAGGTCCAAAAATTATTATTATTATTATTATTTTTGAAAAAATTAAAACCTGCCCAGAAACCAGCCCAAAGCCCAAATTAAAAGGCGGTTTTCAAACCGCTGGTTATAAACGTAATAACCGCTAACCGCATAGACGGAGGCGGATGCAGTTGTTAAAATTCAATAACCGCCTTAGGCGGATGCAGTTAGTGGTTTTAGCCAATAACCGCTAACTGTAACCACTTGTACACCTCTATTTGATAGAACAAAGTGTTTAGGTTTTGTAAAATATTTTTCACCTCTTTTCTTGCATTCGAGAGTTGCATCCAATATATAATTGATGAGTTATAGCAAATTGAGTTTCATACAAGAGAAATGCTATTTTTAGTACATCTCTGCGTGACTATAGTAGTACTTGCCCGCAAGTTCGACTGAGTCCTAACTTGACATAACTCTATCAAAACATTAGTAGAATCCAAAATGGCTAATACTTATAGGATTGAGGTTTTCCATTTCACGAGTCAAACTCTCTTCCTAGTACATGCCCAACCATTTTAAAGATTTCTTTGAAGCCAATTAAACCACCACACTGATGACACACAAAATGAGTACTTGATTCAATTGTAAGCTAACCATGCTAAGGAGTTCGCCGCAACTCATTCGATCATTTTGTAGTCTTCGATAGATTATTATGCCTATAGCTCAAGTCCCAACAATCTTTTAATATCAAGATTCAAATTTTCATATGAGCTAAATCTGAATACTGCAATAATCTCTAACCATGGGATCACACAGAGAAACCCTATATATCTTTAACCAGTCATTAGTTTGTATTGTGATATGAGAAGAAAATACCAACTCGTTAGAGAATGGCCGGAGGGGGGAAAATATGAATTTCTGCCTCATTTTTTTTTTCATGATAATTAATCTCCGAAAGATGTCTTAATATTTTATTAACTGATTAGAGAATGAGAAATGATCTTTAGAGATGATAATTCCTGGAGTTGAGTAACATACAATATGTTAAAAGTTAGGAAAAATTTCACTTAATCTCTTTGAATTTTCATCACATTTGCAATCACCTCTCTAAAGTTTAAAAACTCTCAATTTAGTGTATTAAACTTTCAATTTTTTGCAATATTACACATCCCATTAGAATTTGAGGTTAAATTAGACGGTCAAAGGAGGACATGTCCCTTATACCCCTAAAAACTTTATAAAATTATCAGCCCACCAGACAATACATTTTTTTTTTCAAAAAACAAATAATAAAAGAAAGTTTATTTTTGAAATTTTTAAGCCCTCTGTTATGATTTAACATGAAATCTTAATGAATGTGTGAGATTGCAAAAAATTAAAAGTTTAATATATTAAATTGAAAATTTTAAAACTTTAAGAGAATAATTACAAAAATAATGAAAATTGAAAAGAATTAAACGAAGGTTCTCCTAAAAGTTGAAACAATAAAGCGATATAGCAAAGATGAGTAGATCGGCAACCTGGCTAAATAGTAGAGAATATGCTCCATCACAAGCATGGAGTTTGGGTTAGTGTCGCTTGTACTTTTGGATGAAACAAAGACTGATATAGGCTCACACAATAACCGTTGTTTAGTGTCACTTGTACCAAACGACATTCAATAGCGTCGTTTGAACAGTAAATGACATTAAAAAAAAAGAATTTAGGGTTATTTGGGACTTTAAACAACACTAATTTTTTTTCCCCCAAATTATAGTTTAATGTCGTTTCACTATTCAAACAACACTAAACTATTAGTGTCGTTTGAAAAGTAACAACGTTATTTAGAGTTGTTTCCTGACCCTATGTTTAGTGTCGTTTCGTAAACGACACTATTCAAACAACAGTACTAATTGAAAAGTGTTTTTTTTTTTGTCATAAACGACACTTAATCCTTTTTTTCTTTTTTTGGTAGTGCATAGATCATTTTTTTTAATATCGTAAAATTAAATTGAATTGAATTTTGTATCACATAGAATATGTTTGAAACTGGGACAGAGACATTGTGACGTCCCATTATTTTTTATTTTTTGAAAACATACATAAATGGATCATCACAATGTACGACTACTTGTCACTCAGCCAATATACGGTACACATCCCATAATATGTACCTGGTATTCAGAGTTACATCTAAGCAGCGAAACATTCGATTATACATAATCAGAATAACAGAAAAACACTTCTATAACATAACTGTTAATTATAAAGAGCCATACATAAGTCTATATGTTTAAGGCTTAAACTTAACATTAATTACATACCAAAAGACTGGCTCTACAAAATACAAGTGTCACGTAGGACACGAGCCAACAACAAAAGACTACCAAAATGGGACGCCCAAGTCCACATATCTACGACACCAGCGATATGCCTCAGTCACAGTAACCCAAGTACCGGGTCATCCTCTAGATCTGCTGATCCTGCAGCCAAAACATCAGTATTTGTACGGTTGTGGGGTTAACCACATCCGTACAGGTGAAAGTATGAGTTCACCACCTCTGTAATAAATTACGGAGTTCTCAGTGGTATAAGACTCACTAAGTTTTCACATAAAACGACATTTTACTTAATCTCTTGTTTACAATAACAGTTATTGTTTTGGTTATGAAAACTTGTCTCTTAAAATCACATCATAGCAGATGGAGTAAAAACAAACACAACATAACAATATTGTTCTTATTCCAACATGCTCACATACAAATTCATACTATATCTCAATCATCAATTCTTAATTATATCTCAATTAACAATTCATACTATATCGACATATCATAAACAACATTATGCATGCTCAATTACCAACTCAATCAAATTCAAAACAATGTAGTTCCAAAGGGGAGACTGACCATAAGGTCTTTAATCCTATACCATAGAGGATACAAGCTCACTAGTCTTTAAAGCTGTGCTATAGGGAATGCAAGCCCATTAGTCTTTATCCTAGCCATAGGGGATACAAGCCCATTGGTCTTTAATCCTATGCCATAGGGGATACAAGTCCATTGGTCTTTAACCTAACCATAAGGGATACAAGCTCATTGGTCTTTAATCCTATGCCATAGGGGATGCTAGCCCATTGGTCTTTAATCCTTTGTCATAGGGGATGCTAGCCCATTGGTCTTTAATCCTATGCCATAGGGGATGCTAGCCCATTGGTCTTTATTCCTATGCCATAGGGGATGCTAGCCCATTGGTCTTTAATCCTTTGCCATAGGGGATGCAAGCCCATTGGTCTTTAATCCTATGCCATAGGGGATGCTAGCCCATTGGTCTTTAATCCTTTGCCATAGGGGATGCAAGTCCATTGGTCTTTAATCCTATGCCATAGGGGATGCTAGCCCATTGGTCTTTAATCATATGCTATAGGGGATGCTAGCTTATTGGTCTTTAATCCTATGCCATAGGGGATGCTAGCCCATTGGTCTTCAATCCTATGCCATAGGGGATGCAAGCCCATTGGTCTTCAATCCTATGACATAGGGAATGCTAGCCCATTGGTCTTTATTCCTATGCCATAGGGGATGCTAGCCCATTGGTCTTTAATCCTTTGTCATAAGGGATGTTAGCCCATTGATCATTATTCCTATGCCATAGGGAATGCAAGCCCATTGGTCTTTACACACTATGCCAAAGAGGATGCCGGCCCTAAGGTCTTTTCCAGCCCAATGCTTTATGCTCAAAACCATATACCTTTGCTTTTCAAGAACTATGCCTTTTAACACATGCTTTTCTTTATAAATCCATAAACAATTTAACACATCACTTCATCAATCAATATTTCCTTAATTTAAATCCCAACAACAGCTCACAATCAAATCCTTCAAATCAGTTTCAAATCACACTTTTCTGTTAGACATCATTTCTCATAAACATCATTAATATATTTCAACATAATTGAAATTACTAAATACATCCAAAACATATTATCAACAATAGTCGGTTCAGATTTATAAAACATCATATACATTTTGCAATTCATTAATATATGAAAATAAAAGTTTCTCAGTTAGTAGAATACTCGATCACCTTGGCTGTGCGGATAACAAGTTCAACTATAGATTACTAGACAACCTCTTGCCATAAACCACTGCATTTCATAATGCAATAACGCATTAAAACTAAATTGAAACTCTTAGTTCTAAACACCACATAGGTTCTTGGTTTGTTTTAAGAACACATCATTATGACACCCTATGTAATTTCTATGGTTTACTTGTATTACCCATTAATTAATTAAGCCAATACCCAGAACATTCATAGGTTTTTAATTAAAAACCTCTATTTTATACAACTCATTAACATTAAGACCTAACTTCCTAAATACACATTTTCCATAGAACCAATAAATAACCTAGGATTAATTAATACTCTAGATACAATTAATCCACTAATTAATAATCTAGGGTTTAAACACTTAAAACCCCAATTTAATTCAACTTATCAAATTTAGGGTTTATACCCATACTTCAACAATTTACACAATTGAAGTTTTAATCCTTTAATCCAACAACCCATGGCTTAAATAGTGTATAGGAATTCACCATACATGAAAGCCTCAAGTTAGTTTTAACAATTTAGTCAAACACCCAAAATTGACCTAACTTAGATAAAAATTAAGGATTATGAAATTACCTCAAAATAATTGGTAAATTGAAGATCCTAACACTCAAAAATCGTTGCCCAAGCTCAAAAACGATGAAGGGCTTGATTTGAAGCAAAGCCCAAGCCAAGCCTATGATTTACACATGAAAGAGAGTAAGAGAGAGGGCTAGAAAATCCAAAAAATTACAGCCCTAAAAACTGGTTTTATCCTCCCAAAAGCTTTGTCTTTCAATAGGTGTTAAAGCCCATATCCATAACCAATCTTTTGTCTAAGAGGAAGAGAGAAAACTGAGAGAGAGGGAGAAAGGAAGACTTACGGTTTTAGTTGGTAGGAAAAGCCCTCAACGGTTGAAGCTTGCCAAGTCATCTTCAAACCATGAGGAGATTGCAAGAGAAGAAGAGAAAATGGAGAGGAATTGACGTAATGGAGAGGGAGAACCAAGGGCTACGTTTTGTGTGAGTTTTAGGTGAGAAAAGAAGAGAAAATCTGAATGGGGAGAGTGAGTGGTCTTGAGCCAAAGGGAGAAGATAAGGGATTTATGCAGAATTTTCGAAAATACTCCCCAAACTTAAGTGAGAACATGGGTATTAGTGGGCTTTAGTGGAAATTCATGGTTTGGGCCAAAAAATGCCATTCTTGGGCTACCCATTTCTAAGTCTTACAAGCCCATAGTAAAATGATAAAGTCCCTTTGCTTAATCGTCTTACCACACTAACCCATAATATTCTGTTTAACTATAACAAACCCATTAATAATATTCTACATTTGTCTCTTCACTTTTCTTAATTAAATCCTCAAGTGTAATTTTACCACACTAAATGGACTTAATGTTATTTAATTCCTAATAAATTTATTAAATAATTTCTTGGACATTACAGACATCTGATGTGACAAAGGAATGGGCAATTTATGAGCTAATTAATCACCCACATGTGATGGCTAAAGCGAGAAAAGAGATCGATATGGTAATTGGGAAGAAGAGAATAGTAGAGGAGTCGGATAATGGATATAGCTAACCTTCCCTAAATCCAAGCTATAGTGAAGGAAACACTGAGGCTTCATTAAACTGGCCCATTAGTTGTAAGAGAGTGTATAGAAGATTGTATGGTTGCCGGTTATGAAATTCCAGCAAAAACCCAGTTGTTTGTTAATGTGTGGGCTATTGGAAGGGACTCGAACCACAGGGAGAACCCACTGGAGTTCTAGCTGGAGAGGTTTCTTGACAAAGAAGAGGGTGGAAAGAGCCGGTTGGATGTGAGTGGGCAACACTTCCATCTACTGCCGTTTGGAAGAGGAAGAAGAAGCTACCCTGGAGCAACGCTAGCAATGCAAGTTGTTCGAACAACCCTAGCTTCTATGGTTCAATGCTTTGAATAGAAGATTGGGGATGGAGATCAGTGTAGTGTAGAAATGGAAGAGGGGCCTGAAATATCCCTTCCTCGGCCGCGCTCATTCTCTGGTTTGTGTCTCTGTGGCCAGGCTCACTCCATTTCCATCAATTAATTAATCGCCTATTCGACTGATGCATCCGGCCTATATAAATTCTCTCACTTTGACTGCTCAAATTATTGAAAATTCTCATTGATTGTAAATATTCTTAGGTCTAGGTGCATGCCATGACTCATGAGTACTCTTTTAGTTTCTATACGTTTTTTATTTATTTATTTATTTAAGTGATGTATGATTGTAAGTTTCACAATTACAAGAACTGTTGCATTATTATCTAATTTCTTTGTTACCCATATGTCTACCTACCGACTTTTCAAGAGAAGCTTCCCTTAATTAACACTGAACATGATAATCTAAAATGACATGGACACATAAAATACTAAAACATCTGTTGATGTAGTACGTACTTTCCTGATGAATGTTAATTAATACTACCCTTGATGCCTTCTTACATGGCTTAATGACTTCCTTCACCATAATATATCAGTGAACTATTCTATTTTTTTTTTCTAATTAAAAAATAACAGGAACAATTTTATTTAGACGTGACTATGATAACACCTACAATATATATATAATATGTTCCATATCTAATCTTTGTATTCAACATATGTAACAATTGTACTCATCCATGGCATATAAACACAACACATCCCTCTGGAATCTTTAAGGGAGTTTCAAAACATGGTGTTTTTATTCATCTTTGAGGATCCGGTCAATGTGGTTCAGATCTAGCTAGGATACTGGGGAGGGTGATTAACCCCAAGCAACTGCTTAATTTATACCAAGAAAAGCCAAATGCTTGCGTTAAAATCCGGAACATGATGCGAGAATGAGTCAAAACAATAAATGAAAATTGCAGGCTTTGACTAAAAAATTGATTAACAATAAGCTGCAATCATCACATAGATTGCTACGTTTTTGAAGTTCTTTTCAATCCCGTGGTGCATCATGGACGGCCAAAGGCCCAGTCTTGGGGCTATCCCAATCAAGCCCAAGTAAAAGCAAAAGGAAATAACCCAACATTAACGATGAAATCAAGTTAACAATATTCTTCCTCTTCTTTTTTTTTTTTTATATATATATATATATTTGCCCACTTCTGTGCCAAAAATTTCACGTCAGCCTTCTTATCAATTGTCACAACTTGCAATCACATATGTATTTTGAGAAATATTATATACCACATTTTATTACATTGTTAAATCATTAATTGTCTTAAAAGTTTAAGTCGATAAGAAGAGATAAATTTAATTATTTAATTAATACTTCAACACTCCCTTTCACGTGTAGGCTTAAACTCACTTTTAATAGGTGCGTCTCAACACATAGAAATATTAAATTGAAATGAGAAGTAAATGAAGTAGTCAAAATTTGAACTCAGGACATTTGGCTCTTATACCATGTTAAATCACCACTTATCTCAAAAACTTAAACTAATAAGAAAAAGTAAATTTTGTTTATAGAATTTCTCATGTATTGTATGAGTTATAAAGTAATGGGCGGGTTCTACATTATTAATATCATATATGAGTTATAAAATAAGCATTCACCCAAAATATTCAAATCTCCTTAACGTTAAAGACATAAAGAAGTTCCACAACTTGTGCATTCTTAATTTGTTCTTCCGCCCAAGTGGGTAAATTTTATTTGAAAAAAGAATTGTTTCCCCTTATAAAGGCACCCACGAAACCAACATCTTTCTAAATTGTATTACTAAGATTCAACCATGGCTGATTTGTAAGGATACATCATACTTTTCCTCATATGGCTAGTCTCCACCATCCTGGTCCGAGCCATATTCCACATAATCAAGACCAAGGTTCGTCTTCCACCGAGCCCAATGGCCCTGCCAATCATTGGACACCTCCACCATCTAGCCCCATTACCTCACCAAGCTCTTCACAAGCTTTCAAATCGCCATGGACCCTTAATTCACATCTTCCTTGGCTCTGTCCCATGTGTCGTTGCTTCCTCCCCAGAAATGGCAAAAGAGTTCCTCAAAACTCACGAAACTTCTTTTTCTAACCGGCCCCACACGGCTGCTGTTGATTACCTTACTTATGGCTACGCTGACTTTTCTTTTGCACCTTATGGGCCTTACTGGAAATTCATGAAGAAACTTTGCATGTCGGAACTTCTCGGTGGCCGAACACTGGATCAGCTCCTTCTAGTCAGGCGTGAAGAGATAAACAAGTTCATGCAATTCATATTACAAAAGGCGGAAGCCGGCGAGGCTGTCGATGTTGGAGGACAGCTTATGAGGGTAACGAATAATGTCATATCGAGAATGGCCATGAGCGTAAGGTGTTCCAAAAATGAACATGAAGCCGACGAAATGGCAAAGCTGGTGAAAGCCATGGCTGAGCTTTCAGGGAAGTTTAACTTATCGGACTTTATTTGAATCTGTAAAAATTTAGATTTACAGGGATTTGGGAAAAGGGTCAAGGAAGTTCGCGGTAACTTTGACAGTATGATGGAAAGGATTATAAAGGAGCACGAAGAGGCAAGGAAGAAAGAGAAAGATATGGACGGAGGTTATGCAGTGAAGGATTTGCTTCATATTCTGCTTGATATATATGAAGACAAGAGTTCAAAGATGAGATTGACAAGAGAAAACATAAAGGCCTTCATCCTGGTAAATGAGTCTTTTTGAGTTTTGACACAGCATTCACTTTTCCCCACGATCAAATATTTCTTGCTCATTTACTAACACTCTTGAGGAGTCTTTGGATGAACATTGCAGCCATATTAATGGGTTCTGTATGGATATTTGATGATAAAATCAACCAAATCATCATAATTCGTAGAGTTCCAAACAATAGATGCTTAAAAAATCCCTGTTTCTTAAGTGCTATAAAATATATATTTTGAACATACTCATCATTGTTAATATGGCACTGACTAGGAGGCTTGTTCTGCCTGCCTCAAAGGTTGAGTGTTAGCTTGTTTAGTATGACTTATTCAAAATCCTAATTGATTTTCATTGCTTTAAAAGTCTAGTTAAAGCATTACATAGTCAAATGACATTGGACTGTGCTAAAAGCATATCCTGTGAACTTTTAACTTATTTTGCACAATTTAAAAACTCATATATAATTACGTATCAAGATTCCTTATAATCCTCTGTCCTGAGTCCGAAGTGCAAGGATTATAGAGGATTGTAAGAGGCTTCCAATGAACTTGTATGTTCGAACAATTGTGCTTGAGTTGTTCAAACACCTATTCAGACAGGTGGGTCTCCTGCTTAAATAGATAGGCCCTTGCTCGGGCAAGAAGACCCTAAGACTTCTCCTGCTTGATTATAGAGGTAGAGAGAATTGTCGGGATCCAATTGTAGGGATCTCGATCCACATGATTGCCATTTTACTAGAAAGCAAGAAGCTATATATGTGACTTAAAATCTTACAAGTCAAATTGTTATTGGGGTCTAAGAAATCTGCCACAGCCCAGTTGGTGACCCTCCTTCTAGTGCCCAAAAATACCCACTACACACAAATAGATGTTTATAACATGTTAATATATATATATATATATATATATTGATGATGATAACACTGAATGACGTAACAACTATACCATATATAGATCGAAGAAACTAACATTTATCTTCAAATTTTCATAGGATATATTTGCAGCTGGGACCGATACATCTGCTATTACTACGGAATGGGCACTGGCAGAGCTAATCAACCACCCAAGTGTGATGAATAGAGCAAGACAAGAAATCGATTCTGAAGTTGGAAAGAGCAGACTAGTAGAAGAATCAGATATTACGAACCTTCCGTACCTCCAAGCTATAGTAAAAGAGACATTAAGGCTTCACCCGACCGGCCCAATAATTGTGAGAGAGTCATCTGAACATTGCACTGTTGGTGGTTACGAGATTCCAGCAAAGACCAGACTGTTTGTTAATGTGTGGGCTATCGGAAGAGACCCCAAGCACTGGGAGAACCCGCTGGAGTTCCGACCAGAGAGGTTTATTATTAGCGAATCAGAGGAGAGTGGAAAGAGCCAGTTGGATGTGAGAGGACAGCATTTTCATCTGCTGCCGTTTGGGAGTGGAAGAAGAGGGTGCCCTGGAACCTCACTCGCGCTACAGGTTGTTCAGACAACTCTTGCTACTATGATTCAGTGCTTTGAATGGAAGGTTGTTGGGGGAGATGGTGCTGTTGACATGGAGGAAGGACCTGGGCTAACCCTCCCAAGGGCTCATCCCTTGATTTGTGTCCCGCGGCTAGGCTCCATCCATTCCCCTCAACCTCATAACCACAAGGATTGTAGCCTATTATGTTATTGCAATTAAACTAATTATTATTATGTTATTACTATTATATTATTGTTAATAATGTAAACTACACAACTAATAATCAATATTGAAGTATAGAGATAAATTAACGTACTAGGAAAAAAAAAAAAAAAAAGGAGGAAATTTCCATAAAAATCCTTGAATTTTGCTCAAGTAACAAATAAACTTATCCTCTGAATTTTTGGAACCCATTCCCCCAATTTCAGTAAAAAAGAGGTTTAACTATGGAACTATTGAACATTACTTTAGATATTACAATCTAAAATTATTTATATCATATGGGACTTGGACCATAGTATAAAAATAATATTTTTATAAGCATTTTTTTTTAAAAAAAAAAAATGGAATTGCGAAAAACTCCCAAGAGCAATGCTAGCTCCACCCATGCAACACCCCAGGAGCATGGTGACAAATTAAGGTCATATAAATATTCAAATACTCCTCTTGCTAGTTGATCATATAAATGCACATGTACAAGACGAGATTGATTATTTAGTGGAGATGGAAGACATTAAATGGAGGCAGAGGGCCAAACGTAACTGATATGTTAATGGGAACAGGAATACAAAATTTTTTTTATGCATGGGAGTCTCAAAGAAGAAGGCATAACGCCATTTCCTAGGTGCAGGATTTGGAGGGTAATAAGTGAACTGCCCTAGAGGACGTAGGTAATGCTTTCTCTGTCTATTTCCAGAATTTGTTCACAACAGAAGGGTCTGTGGGCATGGAGGAGGTCCTGGAAGCAGTGCAACAAAGAGTTTTCCGGGAAATGAATGATGGGCTCTTGAAACCATTCCTCCCTGAAGAAATCGACACAGCACTTAGTCAAATGCACCCTATGAAAGTACCAGGACCTAATGGTTATGGTGTCTGTTTTTCAGAAGCATTGGCACATTGTGGGAGATTCGGTCAAGGAGGCAGCCCTATAGTTTCTGAATTCTGTACTTATACCAAAGGCTTTCCCTGCTTGTTATGTTACTGATTATAAGCTCATAAGTCTTTGTAATGTGCTCTACAAAATAGTGGCAAAAGTTCTTGCAAACAGGCTCAAGAAGTGATGCAGGAGAAAATCAGACACAAATATAGAATTAATTGGTCTACGATGTGGCGATGAGATTGATTTGGCTTAAGCAAGAAAGGAAAGGGTCAACTACTCAAGAAGGAAAGAAGAGACCTTTGGCAAATTGTGATTTAGAAGATATTCTATACCGAGTTGCAACATCCATCAAGGGAAAGACCAAGAAGGAAAGAAGAGATTATCGACAGATCTCTTGATTCGTCTTTCCCATATTTATATTTACGTTGTCGTCAAGTAATATTATAGTTATTATATATATTTTCCCTAATATGGTAATTCTTTGGCACCAAGTATTTCCCATTAATTTGGAGATATTCTTTGGCACCAAGTATTTCCATAATATGCTTATTTGTATTTATTTCAAATCTTAGGAGATTTTATTTCCTTTAGTAGCCATTAGGGCTTTATTATAAATAGGAAACGTTTGTAATGGAACAATGAATGAATTGAATATTGTTATTTTCTCAGAGTTTCTCTCTGTGTTTTGGGATAATTTATCTGTCTTCTTCCTTGCAAATTGCATGTTGAATAGCCTGCAGAATAATCGCTATTTTGTCCGGCGTCAATTGGTATCAAAGCTTCAGCACTTTCCTAAGACGAGTTCTTCGTCAATTTCGATGGCTGGTGGTCGTCGTGGGCAGGTTCCATGAGGAAGCTCCACATCGTGATCATAACGTTCAGGATGTGATGATTGAGGATTTGCAGAGGCAAATTGCAGAGTTAACCCAGCGCCTAGAGGCGCTGGAAGTCGGCAATCGTGAGATGGAGAACTCCGATTCCGACTCCACCTTCGACAACCCATATCACAATCCTGCTCCATACCGGGAACAGCGTGGTCGGGATAAAGAATTTGTTGATGAAGAGGTCCAAGATGAGGAGTTCATACATGGAGATGTTCATGATGATGTTGAAGATCCTTCACAAGGATTTCGTGAATTGGGATTCTCCACCAATTTATGATATTGATATCAAGGATGAAGATCTTGTGGGAGATTCTTTGTCGTATAATCAAAAAAAAAAATGTAGTAGATTTAGATTGAGTCTCTCCAACAATTTATGACGACATCTATCCTGACAAAGAGGATTTATTGAATGAGGTAAGTTTTCTGGTTGATGCAATAAAATTTATTGAAGAAAATAATGATTACCATGTGTTTGATGAAAGTCCACATAACGAGGGATTTCAGTTGAGTAATGAGGAAATTAGTTATGTTGATTTCTTTGGGATTGAAAGATTTCTATCAAATTCACCTAGTAATAAGTTGGAAGTTGGTTTCGGCGTGTTAGCTGACAATTTTAATTTTTGTGGTGAAGAAAGAATTGATAATTCTTTGAAGACTTTTATGGAGCGTGAATTGGAGAAAATAAATGAAAGACGTGAGAAGATTGATTTATTTCAATTTAGTGTGAGGCTAGTCGTTGTGATGGGTTGCAACTTGCTTATCTTCTGGTTTCAAGTTACTTTGGTATGGAAAAATACGGGATGGAATGAATTTATCGGCCATCCAAAAGATCGAGGTAAAGAAGATTCGAATTCAAGGACAAATTCTTTCCAACCATATGAGACTGATGCAGGAGAAAATCAAACACAAATATAGAATTAATTGGTCTATGATGTGGCGATGAGATTGATTTGGCTTAAGCAAGAAAGGAAAGGGTCAACTACTCAAGAAGGAAAGAAGAGACCTTTGGCAAATTGTGATTTAGAAGATATTCTCTACGGAGTTGTCAACATCCATCAAGAGAAAGACCAAGAAGGAAAGAAGAGACTATCGACAAATCTCTTGATTCATCTTTCCCATATTTATATTTACGTTGTCGTCAAGTAATATTATAGTTATTATATATATTTTCCCTAATATGGTGATTCTTTGGCACCAAGTATTTCCATAATATGCTTATTTGTATTTATTTCAAGTCTTAGGAGATTTTATTTCCTTTAGTAGCCATTAGGGCTTTATTATAAATAGGAAACGTTTGTAATGGAACAATGAATGAATTGAATATTGATATTTTCTCAGAGTTTCTCTTTGTGTTTTGGGATAATTTATCTGTCTTCTTCTTTTCAAACTGCCTGTTGAATAGCCTGCAGAATAATCGCTATTCTGTCCGGCGTCAAGAAGGTCCTTCCTGGAATTATTTCACAGCATCGAAGTGCTTTCGTACCTGGGAGATTGATCACGAACAATGTCCTCCTGGCTTATGAGACTCTTCACACCATGAACTCAAGGATGCAGGGGAAGAAGGGATATATGGCTTTAAAACTTTATATGTTTAAGGCATATGATAGGGTTAAGTGAGATTTCCTAGAAGCAATGATAAGGAAGCTGGGTTTTGCAGAGCATTAGATAGGCTTGGTTTTGTCCTGTGTGAAGTCCGTCTCCTACTCCATCTTGGTGAATGGAACCCCTTATGGACACTTCACCCCAACGAGAGGAATTAGGCAAGGGGATCCTCTCTCCTCTTACTTGTCCTCTTGTGTGCCGAGGGTTTAAGTTGTATGCTGAAGAGGACTGAGATTGACGGGGCTCTTACGGGTGTTCCTATTGCTGCTCAGGGCTCTCAATTAACCCACCTATTCTTTGTAGACGACAACCTCCTGTTTTACCTTGCCAACTTTATGGAATAGGGGAATATGATGTGTATCCTAAAGAAGTATGAGTTTGCTTCGGGACAAAAATTAAACTCTCAGAAAACCTCCATTTTCTACAGTCGTAACATAGGGTAGGTTTCATAGACTTCATCACCTCCTCGTCAAGCATTGCTGCTTCTCAAAGTTTTGACAAGTACTTGGGGTTGCTGGCTATGGTCGGCCGCTCCAAAGTCCGAACTTTTGATGCTATCAAGAGCCAAGTACTGCACAAACTAGATGGTTGGAAAGAAAAACTGTTGTCCCAAGCAGGCAAGGAAGTTCTTATTAAAGTAGTGGCTCAGGCTATACCCTTGTACTACATGAGTGTATTTCTATTACCTACATCACTTTGTCGTGAGTTGAATGTGATGGTGAATCAATATTGGTGGGGGAATCAGTCAAGCAATAAAGGAATTTTATGGAAAAGCTAGACCAATTTGGGGACATAAAAATGGAACGGGGGGGTTGGGCTTTAGAGATTTGCACCTTTTCAATCTAGCCCTCTTGGCCAAGCAAGATTGGTGCCTCATTCAGAATCCAAAATCGTTAGCTGCCAAATTTTTAAAAGAAAAGTATTACCCTCACGGCTCCTTTATGCAATCTCAACTAGGACATCGCCCATCCTAGGGATGGGATGGAGACTTGGGAATGGTGAACAGATTTGTATATGGGGAGATAAATGGCTGCTCTCCCCCTCCCCTCATCTGGTAAGATCCCCTATCAGTGTCCTTCAACTTGATGCAAAGGTCAGTTTGCTTATTGATGTAGAGTCGGGGTAATGGAATTACTCCCTTATTGAGCCTATCTTTGTGAAAGATGAGTTGAGCAGATTTGCAGCATTCCGTCATTACAAAAAAAGTTGCTATTTGTCACGTGGCTATAGTAGCGGTTACTATAGCTAAATGGCCAGATAGCCACGTGTCTTACTGACAACGTGGCGGCATGCAGCTGGAAGACATTCGGACACGTGTATTTATTGCATGTGCCCACATGGCCACGTGGATTATTTACACGCGGCCATGTGGCCACTTGTACGTAGAATTTGGGCACATGGCCATATGTGCGCCACGTGTCAATATGCCATGCGGCCAACTATTTTTTTTTTCCAAAATTAAAAAAAAAAATATATATATATATATATATATATAGTTAGGATTTTGTACACTATGCATAATAATATTACTATATACATGCATAATGACTCGTTTTGTACACTATGCATATAAATTCTTGTATTTAATTTTTTTTTTTAAGAAAATAAAATAAAATCTTATTATTATTACTATATACATGAATAATGACTCGTATATATCCTAACCTTAGATTTGTGCTATATATAGTATGTGTGTATATATATATACTTAGGGTTTATGGCTATATATAGTATATACACTTAGGATTAGGGTTTATGGCTATATATAGTATATACACTTAGGGTTAGGGTTTATGGCTATATATAGTATATACACATAGGGTTGGGGTTTATGGACTATGTGCTATATGTAAATAGTATACTTAGGGTTTATGTGTTGAGTTCCTTATATATGGTATGCTTATAAGTAAACCCTAACTCTAATTAGGGTTAGCGTTTACATTTGTGGACGTATTACAAATAAATTTTGCTTTATTTTATACTTTAACAATTTATAACTAATTTATTTCAACTCTCCTCATTTAGTCAAATCTCATATAAGTCATTGTGTGTGTGTGTGTATATATATATATAATACATGTATATATACAAGTGTTAATGGTATACTTTACTAATAGAACCCTAACCCTAGTTTATATTCTACAAAACTAAACCCTAATTTAGTGCTATATATATACTATATATATATATAGCACCCAACTAGTTTTAGTTTTGTACACTATCGCCTTAACAATCCTTGTATAAAGGAAAACTGTGATGTCCCGATTATTATCGGGCAAATTTGGGAATAAAATTTATAGGGATAGACAGTTATAATTAACTAGACGACTAGGAAATACAGTGGGACGCGCAGAGAATGTTTTATGGACCAAAGATTAGATTATAAAAGGAGAAAAAGTGTGAGAATGTAGGAGAAATTGAATAAATGCAAAAGGGGAAAATAAATAAAATTAATGTGGCGCGTTCAAACGGCTCAACAGGCTCGTCCGGACGGTACCTTATCACCACGTGGCAGACGCTCATTCCACGCGCGTCCGGACGTCTACTTTATAGGGTCCGGACGATCCGCAACGAGCGGTGCACGTTTCTCTTAAACGACGCGCATCCGGACGTCTACTTTATAGGGTCCGACGGTCCGCAACGAGCGGCGCACGTCTTCTTAAATGATGCGCGTCCGGATAGTGACTCATGCCTGTCCGGACGATCTGTCTGAAATGGCGCGCATCCGGACAACTGGAGATGGCCGTCCGGACGGGAACCGATTTAAAAGGGGCAGTACGCCCGTTTCCTTCATTATCAACGGTTTCCTTCACTATTTCTTCACGGTTTTTCACTCAAAAACTGTGATATCTTGAAATCCAACCGTTCAATTTTAGATTCAACTTCGATAACGTAATCCTTGAAGCCCGATCTACGTTCTGACAAAACGTTTTGTGGTAAATAGTTAAACTCGTATCGTTTAGAGGTTTTTGTTAAATTTTATAGAAATTAGTTTAACTTGGTATTTTCTTTAGGTTTGGTGTGGCTTGGAGTTGTCAGGAGCACCCCGAGCATTTGGTCATTGCTTGGTGAGTTTGTGGTAAGTTTCTCATAGACAATAGTTTTAGGTATTTTATTAAAGAGATATTATTGTGGATAACCCTAAGTTAGGCTTATGGGTTAACAATGTGTGGATTAATAAAATACTTAGGGACGTTAGAGCTGTATGGGTAAATTAGTAAAAAAATGGCTTTTGACCGATTCAAATGCCACTAGGTGTAATTGCTAGTTGTAATACTAATTAATGCAATGTATTGTGTTCTAGCAGCACATTGCGGTTGAGCTTAGAGTTGTCTGGATAGTTGGGAGTACAAGCGATCCAAGGTGGGTATTCCACTCACTGAGCAAATATATATTTTTATATGTATAGGATTGATAAAAATATATATATTGTTTATGAAACCGAACCAACCATATGATGAAATGTATATGCTTTGAGGTGATTTGTTTAGTTTCGATTATGTTTAAACTATATCAATGATGTTAAAGAGATAGTGCAAGAGTGAAAAGTATTGAATAGATTTAAAGTGTTAAGTTCTGCGGTTGAGATTTAAATTATGCAAATTGTTTGAGAACATGTCATGTTGAAACTGTTTACATTTTATAAAGAAACTAAGTTTTGAATGATTTCAAAGTGTTGGATAAAATGCTAGATTTGTTTAATTTTAAAAGGGCGTGATTTAACAACTGCATGATTTCAGGGTGATACCGTAGTGAAATATATACTGGTCAAGCACGGAACATAGAGCATGTAGTATAGAGCATACATACCCCACCAGTAACAGTATCAGCAACGTTAACAGTATCGGCAGGGCATCAGTATCAGCAGCAGAACAGTATCAGCAGCACAATGAGTCATAATGAGCCATGGTCATGCATGTCATGTCTATGAGTAAGAAGGTTGATTGTTATGAGTAGCTTTTACAAGACGTGTTGATATGCATAATTGTCTTAAATGAAAAGCGCTTATGTATATTTCTATCGGATGGTCACATGTGTTAATAGCATACATTGAACTTGAAAGTACATGGATACATGATTGCCCAGGCGCGAGTAATGGCATGTCTATGAGTAAGAAGGTTGATTGTTCTTGTTCTTCAGGAACGACGTGTTAGCATGATTGAATTTAACTCTAGTGCTTTCATGATCTATTGGCGTCAAGGCACGAAGCTGAAATACGATTATAGATGGTATTGCGAGTGTTTTGTTGACGGATGTTATCCTAGTACGGAAAAGTAAGATGCCATGTTCTTTGCTTAAGACCTATGTGTATACGTGATATCTGTGATGGAGTGATCGTGCGCACATATGTATGAGCGACAGTTGAAAAGTATTATTATAGACGGGTCTATATGTAGAAACTTTCAAGGAGGGATGTCTAGAACTTCTACATGTTTTCACAGCTATATAGTATGTTTTAAATGATTTCTGAATAGTCGGTGTTTGCTGCATTAGCTATTGGTAAATTGTGGCTAATATAGTGCTCGCACGACTAAAAATAAAATAAGGGTTGGTCCTTTGTGAAAACTCAGTTAGTCTTATACCACTGAGGTCTTAGTATGTTTCATGCTAAGGCGGTGAACTCAATCTTTCACCTATGCGGATGTGGATACCACCACAACCGTGTAGATGATGTTTCTTTGGCTGCAGGTACCTCGGTATAGTTGATGGGTTGGTAGCAATGTACTTGGGATATTATGACTGAAGATCGCCGCGACAGTTGTAATTGTCGGACCACGAGTTGTCCACTATTTTATAGGTTTGGTATGGCTTGTGACGTTTGTGTCACTTATACTTTGTTAAGCCATTATTGTTATGTAAATATTGTGTTAATAATACTCAAACAGATAGATGTTAAATGGCTCAATGTTGTAATTAATTTGTGATAGATGTATAAGTTGTAATTTCCGCTATTCAGATTTATGTTTTCCGCTGCATAGATAGATATATGTTATACTCTGATTATCTGGTGCATGTTATAGGACATGTGCCATATGTTGGCTGAGCGACATATAGTCGTGCCACTGCGATGACGCGTTTTACGTTTTGTATAAAAAAAAAAAAAACGGGTCGTCACAAAAAATATATAAAACCTATAATTAATACTATATACATGCATAATTCACGTAAGCGGTTTAAAAACCATATACATGCATAATAACTCGTATATACCATAACCTTAGATTTGTGCAATATATATATATATATATATATATATATATATAGGGTTTATGGCTATATATAGTATATACACTTAGGGTTAGGTTTTAGGGCTATGTGCTATATGTAAATAGTATACTTAGGGTTTACGGTTGAGTTCCTTATATATGATATACTTATAAGTAAACTCTAACCCTAATTAGGGTTAGCGTTTACATTTGTTGACGTATTACAAATAAATTTTGCTTTATTTTATACTTTAACAATTTAGTACTAATTTATTTCAACTCTCCTCATTTAGTCAAATCTCGTTTAAGTCCTTATATATATACAAACAAGTGTTAATGGTATATTTTACTAATAGAACCATAACCCTAGTTTAGTGCTATATGCATATTGTACAAAACTAAACCATAACTTGGTGATATATATATATATAAAAAAAATATATATATATATATATATATATAGGACCCAATTAGTTTTAGTTTTGTACACTATCGCCTTAACAATCCTTGTATAAATGAAAAATATATATAAAAAAAAAAAAAAAAAAAATACAAAACCTATAATTAATATTATATACATGCATAATTCACATAAGCGGTTTAAAAACTATATACATGCATAATGACTCGTATATACCCTAACCTTAGATTTGTGCTATATATAGTTAGGGTTTATGGCTATATATAGTATATACACTTATGATTAGGTTTTAGAACTATATGCTATATGTAAATAGTAGGGTTTACAGGTTGAGTTCCTTATATATGGTTTATGCTTTAGGGCTTATGGCTTAATTTGTACTATGTATAGTACATACTTTCAGGGTTAGGGTTCGTATTTGCGTTTTACAAATAACACCAAAAATATATATTTATATATAATATTTTAAATTTACATAAAATATTATATAGTTTGTGAAGTGGCTAAATACAAATATACTATATATACAGTATTCACATTAAAAAATTTATATATACAGTATATATATTTAGGGTTAGGGTTTAAGATTTAGTTTTAGGTTTAGGATTTAATTTTATGGGTTAGTTTTAGGGTTAGGGTTTAAGGTTTAGTTTTATGAGTTAGTTTTTGGGTAAAAGTTTATATAAACCTTAAAACATATATGTTTTAAGGCTTAGGGTTTAGCACTATGTATAGTACATACACTTAGGGTCGGGTTAGGGTTTGTGTTTGTGTTTGTATATATATATATATATATATAAAAAAAATTTTCCAAAAAATTTAAAAAAATTACAAATGGCGACATGTAGTACAATTACACGTCGCCCAATTGGGACGTGGAATTATTCCACGCCCCTGATTGGCCACGTGGCCAAAATTTGGCCAGGTGTGCTGCGCGGGACAATGCTCGCGCGCCACTTGGCCACTTATTTCAAAGAAAAAAAATTAAAAAATAATAATAATAATAATTCTTAAATGGAAGCTACCCATTTCGAGCTTCTCTCTCTCTCTCTCTCCCTCTTCGTCACACCACCGCTCGTCCGGGCTTCCCTCCAACGTGTTTCCTCCACCGTCCACGGTGTACTCTCTCTCTAGCTCTCTTGGCTTAATATCCCCCTCTCTCTCTAATATCTCTCTCTCTCCCCTCTCTCTCTCTCTCTCTCACTCTCTCTAACCTAAAGGAGGTAAACTCCGGCCGGCACCACTCTCTCGGATAAGGGTTCAATACCCTCTCTCTCTCTCTAATATCTCTCTCTCTCTCTCTCTCGGTTTGTACATACAGTGTAATCTAACGTATTTTTTTTTTCTTTTATTATTTTTTTTCTTCCCAAAAATGCAGGTACAAAAAATATAAGAAGCATAAATTACACCACAAAATTCATTATGAGTAGTTTTCACATTTTTTTTTCTTGATTTTTTGGCTATAATAAACTTGGTACATTTTAATGTATTTGTTTAGACATTTTCCTAATTGTTTTTCTTTTCCAGTACGTGGATTTAGCAATTAACCATGAACTATTTTTTGTTTTTTTTCCATGCAATGCTACTGATTTGGTTGGGTTTGTATATATATTGTTGTGTATTTTTTTGAGTTTTACTGCGGTTGGTCATTATGCATGGGAAATATGCTGTTTTGTTTATGTGCTTTTTTTTTTCTAGCTTAATTGTTGATATGAGCACTTTTGTGATATATTTTACTGTGCTACGAATTTGTGCTGCTATTATCATTTTTGACAATTTTTTTTTTAAAAAAAATAGAATAAACAAATCGCCATCATTTTAACTTTATAATAAAATGATCGTAACCAACAATTTCAACCAAAATTAAAATCAATAATTAAAATCAATAATTTGTGTTACGAATATATATAAACTGTAAAAATAATAAATATTGTGCTAATATTTATAAATTGTTTTGTATTTTTTGAAACAAAATTTAAACAAATTTGCCACCGTCTACCATTTAAAATAATATAATTTATTAAACAAATTATAGCAAAGGTCAAAACCCTAAAACCTAAACCCTAAACAACCCTAAACAATAAACCCTAAACAACCTAAACAACCCTAAACCCTAAACCCAAAAACAAAACAAAAACCCTAACCCTAAACCCTAAACCCTAAACAACCCTAAACCCTAAACCCCAAAACCTAAACCCTAAACCCTAAACCCTAAACCCTATTTATTAAACAATTTAATTGGTCATGTTACTAATATTTTTTTATTTAATTTACGTTTAACTGTAGATGTGCGAATGTTCTAACAATTGCATGGTGCTATGAATATATATAAATTTTACTGTCCACAATGTAAAAACATTTTCTTTTTGACCATGCAAATTACAAAAAATATACGGAGTCCACAGTTTGAAACAAACGCTAAATTCAAACACTTTAAAAAATGGTCACGCTATTAATATTTTTTTTCCCTTTAATCTAAGTTTAATTGTTAGATTCGAGAACGTTATAAAAATTTCAACCTTGCTATGAATATAGATGAATTTTACTATATTCGAAGAAAAAAAAAAAAAAAAAACAGGGTTAATGTTGAAAGGTTTTAAAAATACTAAAACAATACTCGGCATCAACAGTTTAAAACAAACATTAAATTAAAACAAGAGCAACAACCACGCTATTTTTTTTTTATATAAGTTTATACTCTAAGGAATTTAAGCACTTTAATTGCTGAAATCAAATATCTTAATTTGTTTCGGTCTCTTAAAAATTATACAGAGAAATATGGACAAGTCTTGGATGTCAGCATGTAGGTGTTTGACACAGTATAACGAAGGGTGTAGAGTGTTCGTGGAATTTGCCGTTAGTAACTGTACGTCCGCCAATGGCAAAATTTATTGTTCATGTAAGTACTGTCAAAATAACCAGCGCCACGCCCCAGATTATGTTCTTGCCCACCTGACAGGGGGTAGAGGAATGGCTCTGGGATACAGTTTGTGGTATATGCACAGTGAGACTGCGAGTGGGTCTGCTGTTCCCGGTCGATGTTTGAGTCATCCCAGTGTCACAGATTCGACTGCCGGTAGCACTGAACAGGGTGAATGCACAGAACAGGGCGGAGGCCTGGAACAGGGTGTTGACATGCGCACCATGTTGCGTGACGCCTTCGACGTGCACGATGTTGGTGAAGCCGTCAGTAGCCAATCGTAAGAAGTTAATGAAGGAACCTCTGGAGGGGACGCATTGAAGTACCACGAGTTGTTAAAAACTGCCGAGAAGCCACTTCACCCTGGTACCAAGCATAGTAAATTGAGTGTTACTGTACACATGTACAACTTGAAGTGCGTTGGAAGTATTAGTAACAAAATTTTTTCTGATATTCTCGAGCTTATCAATCAGTTGTTGCCTCCTTGCAATGAGACCTTTCCAGTTAATACATACAAGGCGAAGAAGTTCCTTAATTCCATGGGTCTAGGGTATGAGAAGATTCCGGCGTGCCGTAATGACTGTATGTTATTCTGGAAAGATAACAAGGACTTAGATTCATGTACCGTATATAGAGAATCTAAGTGGAGGGCTGATACACAATTAGATGAGGATGGTGAGGTCATATCATCGAGGAAAACCATTCGGCGAAGGTGTTGAAGTGGTTTCCACTCATCCCATGGCTACAAAGGTTATTCATGTCAGAGCATACTGTGCCCTATATGAGATGTCATGCAGAAGGCAACCAAGAATGGCGTATTGAGGCACTCGGCCGACGATGAGGCATGGAGATCATTCGACATTCTACATCCGGATTTTATGGTAGACAATAGGAACGTGCGGCTTGGTTTGACAGTAGATGGATTTAATCCTTTTTGGAACATGAGCATTTCCAACAGCATATGACTCGTAATGCTTGTACCGTACAATTTGCCTCATTGGATGTACATGAAACAGACGTCGTTCATCCTGTCACTGGTTCTCCCTGAACCGAGCTCACCTGGTATGGATATCGATGTCTACCTTTAGCCATTGATTGATAAGTTGTGATGTGTGTTTTAAATGAGTACTCACAAGCGCACGAATCGTTTGCAATATAGTGTGTGCAAGTGCGAGGTCGAATCCATAGGGAAATGGTCAAATATTGGTGTCTTGTTTAATCAACCTCATTTTAACCTAGTTCCAAAGGATTGAGGATTGAGATTGATTCAAGAACAAAAGACTAAATAAAAGAGATGAAATGAAATATGCAAATTAAAAGGAACTAAGGCTAAGGAATCTACCAAACCAAATCCAACAACTCACACTCTTGGTTTCCACTTGAACACCCAAAGAACATTAAGCTTTGGATGTCATTCAAATGTCTTAACCACTAACTCTAGAACCATTAAATGAATCCAACTCAAAGATAAATCACAAAGAGTACCTATTTGAAATCAAATCATCCAATGTATCCATTCAATGAACAAATCACAATGGATATCATCATTCAAACATATAAAACAATGTATCCATCAGTTGAAACACATTAAATGTCCTATATCTACCACCAACCACATTCATTGCAAAAGATGAAGCATTAAATGAATGGAATTTGAACAACAAATATGATATATCATTAAATGTGCAAGTAGTATAACAAGAGTGTGAGTGTCATCACTAGAAAGGTTTCATCCTCAACCTTAGTTGAGGTTACTAGCCTTCCATGACTAAGAACACCACAAGAAAATGAAGAACAAACATGGAAATGAAAGAAAAGCTTTACAAAGAGAAAGTGTCTAAGAACAAAAGCTACTGGAATACACTACAAAATGCGCGAAATTAAACCTATCTACTGCTCTCTGAACTCTCCCAACAAGGAGGCATGGCTATGGCTTTTATAGAAGGAAATTAGGGCTAGAAACCCATGTAAAATGACTCATCTAACCCCCTCTAGGGTTCCTCTCTTGCAATAGACAACCAAGGTACGAAACCAGCGTATTCTGCTACGAAAATCAGAGGGAGAACTGCTTTTTGTCATGGAGAAGCTCCTGATTGGGTGTTCTGGCGCGCTTCTGCAAAAGTAAGTTCTGAAAAATTTCGATCGATCGACTTCGGGCAAAATTCAATCGATCGAATTTAAGTTCGATCGATCGAGTTCTTCAGAACTTCCGAATTTTTCCAAGTAATCCCATATGAATTTTGTCATTCCTCACTTATTGCCCTACAAAACATAAGAACACAAAAACTAACCAAAGCATCAGAAAATAACAAGGCTAAAGGTCTAACTAATGTAAATCAAGTGGTCCAAATACACAATATTTGGCACTCATCAAGTTGCTGGAACTGTGGAATGTAAGGATACAGATATTTGATGTTTCAAAGATGGAAAATTTTAATATGCAAGCTCAGTTGATGTGGACAATAAACGACTTACCGGCATATGCAGATTTATCTAGTTGGCCTAACAGGGGTGTGAAGGCATGTCTTTGCTATATGCATTCGACATGTTCTAAATATTTGAAGAACGGAAATAAATTTTACTATATGGGGCACATGAGATACTTGCCAACTAAACATCTCACTACAAGAAATTTGATCATTAGCAACCACATTATTAGCGGCCAGTGCATAGTGGCCGCTAATGATCAAATTATTAGCGGCCACTATGCACTGGCCGCTAATAGTTGCTACTATTTGTAAACTATTAGTGGCCACCTAATTGTAGCCGCTAAAAATGGACGCTAATACACAAAATATTAATATTAGCGTCGAAATTCGGGTCGCCGCTAATAACTTGGTGGGAAGTCGCAGGAAATTCCGGGAAGCTATTAGCGGCGACATTAGTTGCAGCTAATAGCAAAACTATTAGCGGCCAGATAAGTGGCCGCTAATAATTGATTATTAGCTGCCACATAAGTGGCCACTAATAGTTTCTTGATGTTGATATGTAAACCACAGCGTTTTGATAAAAAAAAATTTAGGCGGGTGTTCTTGGCGCTATGGAATTTTTTCACACGGAATTTTTCCCTCTTCTCTAAATAATTAATATTCTCCACTTTCTTCACTTTCATTTTCTCCCCTTTCTTCATCATTTTTAGACGTCTCTCTCAAGCTCTCTCTCTCTCTCTCTCTCTCTCTCTCTCACGTCCCTGTCGAGTCTCTCTCTCACGCTCTCTCTGTTGGGTTTGTGCTGAAATTGGGTTTGGTGGAAATTTTGTGGAGAGAGAGGTTTGAGTTTGGTACGAGAGAGAATCGGAGCCACCGCCACCGCCTCCACCTTTACCGTCAACAGAGTCGCTCATTAGGCGATACAAGCCCGTTTGGCGTTTCTTCTTGATCTTCAATCTCGCTCTTGGAGGTCAGCAACTATCTTTCCTCTCTCTTTTGTGTCCATGTGTGGGCTTCGGGCATTGGAAATGTGGCTCATTGGTTGTTAAAACCTAGGGGTTTGGAGTCCTTGTCGTATACTAAGTAATGGGTTGTCAATATAATCAGAAGATTTGTTGAAGTGATATGGGTTTTGGGTGGTTTTCATTTTGGCCTATGATGTGTTTGACATATTGGCTATCTAGGATGAGTTTTTCTTTTATTGTTTCAACTTTCCATTGATGAAGTATAGGATTTAAATCACCATGTTGTAGCATATCATTAAAAAAAATAAAAAAAAGAACACGGAAAAGACAGTGTCCATCTCAGTAATACCTATTAGACATGATTCAGATCATGAGAAAGAATGTCTAATGATGGTACTTTTGTCTTTCAGAATAGTCCATGACCTACAAATCAGAAAATAAAGCATGTGTTGTTCTACTGATTTAATTGAAGAACATATTCTCAAAAGCATGATATATGGAGTTTTCATGGTGGTTATGGAAATCATTTTTGGTTTTGAGTGGTGATGGAAATAGTACTGATAGCCAATCTGTTTTGCTCGAAGTTACATTCCACAACTATGGATCGCCCATCAGGCTCTAGGTCTTGCATTACCCTTGAAGAATTTCCAGTTGTGAGCCACCTCGCCATAGACTCGGGTCATATAGTTGGAAGCATTAGAAACTTTGAAGTTTACAAGGATGTAATAGGTGTGAGTTCTTAATAGTCAGCCTATATTTCCCTAACCTTATCCACATCAAAATTTCCTAGAATTACAAATCTTCTAACATGTTTCACAAGTTTGTAGATTTGCACTTTTTGGCCAATGTCAAAATAGATTATAGGGTCTAGGAGGGCAAGCCATGCAGTTTTTCATTTTTCAACCCTTTTTCCCCCTTCTGTGAATGATGCCTGCTCGTTTTACTTGCTTTGTGAGCCTTGAAGTAATAGACTATAATTTATGTAATCCAACGAATTTTCCTCACTAATTTGATATGGCATGGTCACCAAGATTCTTGCACTGATCTCTAAAAACTTTAGAGACTTTGATATATTTGTTATTGGGTGAAAATTTGCCTTCAATTTAAACTATGCATGCTATACCACCGAAAAAAACTTTAGAGACTTTGATATATTTGTTTAGGAGCTAGAGTTTGAGTCATCATAAGCTATGAACCACCGAGAAAAATTCAAATTAATCTTGCATAGCAATAGATAATGCGAACCTTCTATGTTCTTGACTTTTTGGTCACAACAGTAACTGGACTTGATACCTCTCAACCAGACTGAATATTCTTTTATTCCCCATTAAAACAGTAGAAGCTAAAAAAAAGCACTCATGGTATATCTAACTTAATTGATTAGATTTAAGTAGAAGCGCATGCACTAGAAAACAAGATATTGTAGCCTAAAAGATAATTAATAATTGTAAACATCACAAGGCTCTAAGCAATTGAATAGCGGAATCAAGTTAAAGGGACCCAAGTTATAATTGCAATGACAGAAAAGATCAGTACGTGAGAGCTAGAGGAACATTTTACAGTGTTGATAAAATGAACAATTTAGAAGTCACATTGTTGGAGAAAAGCAAATCATTGAAAAGTCACATTGTGGTTTGTATTTGAAATTTTCTTTTATTGTTTCAACTTTCCATTGATGAAGGCTTCATTTTTGGAGTGTCGGCTCTGAGGAATTATAGTAATGTTGAATTTCCCAAGTACTAATGCACCATGACCAATTGTTGTAAGGGCCTGCCATTTTTATTAGTACCTTTAATGGGAAAAGAAATCTATTGAAAGAGAAATATTGGTGGAAAGGAGAAAACGACTTTCTTGAAGAAAATGACAATATTGATGACAACTAAAACTAGGGAATAACAGACGAAGATTAGAAGAGAAAAAAAATAAAAAATTCGTATAACATTAAAGCCCTCTTTTTTGTTGGTGTATATATACTCCTGAATTTGAAGATTTGGAAGCAACCTCCTCCTGTAGTTCAACTAATGACATCAGAAATATCACCTTCCAACATAATGCAACAATAATCAAGTATGGTTGCTTCACTTAGGCTAATTAAAAAGCACTCCCAAATTTGTTTGGTGGTGTTTCTAGAATTGATCTGCTTGCAAAGTATGAAAATTAAGCTACTTTAACTATTTCTCATAATTTCACCCAATAGTAATGGACTCGGATGCATAAAGAGCATCTAATTAAGTCAAGCTTGATAAATTTTATTGGCTTTGCCCTGTCTGGACTTTTGTGTTTGTTGGTTTTCTAAACGAATATTGTTGGAGTGTTTGGCAAATTTGTTATTGTGATTTAGTTGGACTTATTGACCTGAATAAGTAGTCAACTATAATTAGGTTGCATCTCTTCTCATTATTGGAATTGCTGTAGTTATTTCTCAGAAATTAAAGCCTTGTTGTGCTTGTAAACCTCCTGCTTGGGCTAGATGATGGTGATGGTGATGATGTGAGTTGATTTTGTTGATATTCATTGGTGTGGTATCATGAAACGTATTCCTACGTAAGTTCAGGAAAATGAACTGCAAGTAGATACAACTATTGACAATTTTTGCATTGCCTTTTATGTTTTAGTTTGTCAGTAAAATTTGTACTTTTCTTTTAAATCTGTTAAATTTATTTGATGTCTATGTTTTGTGCATGCCTCTTTGATCTATGATCAATGTGCTTGGTAAAGTTGAGAGATAATCCAGTTTATAATAGTTTTTAGTTTCTAATTAGTCTTAATATTTTTTCTGCAGCTCTGGAACCATTCTTCAATGCTGCTGCTTCTCAATTTGTTTTAGGCCATCAAATTCCCTTGTCCCTATGGCTCTCATTGGCCCATGTTGTTTTTGATAACTCTTTAGACTTTGACTATTCCATAAAGCTGATACGTAGGATATATTACTCAAACATGCTAGTAATCTTGTCAAAAACTACATGCATTTGTATGTGACTATTCCATAAAATACGGTTGTATTTACACTTCGATTTCCTTAATGTAAAGGTGTAGAATAGTTAATCATCTTTGTCAATTCAAATACTTCTCTTTACTACCGAAAAATGTTTTCGACGGAAAATATTTTCTTGAAAAATGACTTCCCATAAAATATTTTGCGACAAAAATCATTTTACACCGAAACTAACGGAGCATTAATCTCCTTAAATTTTCATCACATTTGCAATCACCTCTCTAAAGTTTAAAAACTCTCAATTTAGTGTTTTAAACTTTCAATTTTTTGCAATTTCACCTATTCCATTAAAATTTTAGGTTAAATTAGTTGGTCAAAGGGGACATGTCTCTTATACCCCTAAAAACTTTATAAAATTATCAGCCCACTAGACGATGTACTTTTTTTTTTTGTTTAATAAAAAAAAAAAAAAGGTGGGGGTAGTTTTGACATTTTCAAACCTTCGGCTGTGATTAAGAGAAAATTTTAATGACGTGTGAGATTGAAAAAATTAAAAATTTAATATACTAAATTAAAAATTTTAAAACTTTAGGAGAATAATGACAAAAATAATGAAAGTTTGAACAGAATTAAACGAAGGTTCTCCTAAAAGTTGAAACAATAAGGCGATATAGCAAAGATGAGTAGATCGTCAACCTGCTGAATAGTAGAGAATATGCTGCATCGCTGGCATGTATATTCCCAACTCCCCTCTAACTTCCCAACATTGGAAGTAAAGTAATTGGAAACGTACGTGTGCAGTTTATGTAAACCAACCTCCTCATTTTGTGATTGAATTTGTTTTTTAAATTTCTATTTTAGTAATTGGTAATTCTTTAAATGTTTTTTTCATTCTTCTTTATGGTCTTTTGTTTTCAAAACATGCAAGAAATACAAAGTAATTACAAAAAACTCGAAAACTAATACTTTCAACTTTATATTATATTAAAACGCTTCTTTAAAAAAAAAAAAATACTATTTAAAAAACATTAACAAACGAGATTAAATAATACTGTTTATATACGATAACAAAACTTTTGCAAGTTGTTTCATTACCGACCACTAATCCCACTTATTATTACTTGATTACTATGATTTTGTTTGTCGTTTGATAAACCTCCTATTCGACATATATAGCAAATAGGCTAACAATTTTTTGACACAATTCGCGAACTCGAAACAAACCCAACAAGTAATTCACGGGTTAGAGTTGAGTAGTCTAACTCATTTAGTTAAATAAATTAAATTGAGATTGACTAATATAATTTTATACCTATGTTTCAACATGATCCAAATCCAACACATAACATACTATTACGCCATAGTCATCAATAACCTTCAATATGCTAAGTCGAAATACTTAAAGACAAGTTACTTAAGTAATATCATATCATTATTCAATATATTAACCATACATAATCTTTTGTCTATTTTTTCTCCGCAACATTTCGTCCAAAATTTATTTAAAGTAATACTTCACATTCAACTCTTCTACAACAGCGTGTACCGGTCACCAAAAAAAAAAAAAAAAAACTTTCAAATCACATGTTTATAAGTTGTAAAAGAATGGTACTTCTAGCATTTTTTACTAATACGTTTCACAATAATGTCACAATGTTAAGGAAAGAAAGAATAGAAAAAGAGATTATGTACGATTAGGATAGGTAATTGTTCCATCAAAATATATCACATTCAGTCACGTTATTAAAGAATCCTAATCTAAGTTCTCTAAAATTGAGATAAAAATATTACAATAAAACATAACCAAAAAAGTAGCTAAATTTGATAAAGAAAAGGAGGGGGCAAATCAGTCCGGCCAAAAGAAAAAATCATCACAAATCAATTAGACGGGTAAGGGTGCGTTTGAGATTGCGATTTCGTAGACAATAAGTGCGATTTTAAATCAAATCGCAGAACATAGATCGTTTGGGAACTGCGTTTTTAAAAATTACGATTTGAAAACGTAGAAAATATGCTTTTTCAAATCCCAGATAATATAGTGTTTTTTAAAAACGTAGAATTTTAAAGGTAAATTCGCGATTTTAAAGGCCAAACTGCGATTTTGCCAAACGCTTAATTGCGTTTTTAAAAATTATTTTTTTTAAATCGCACATTTTAAAATCGTTATTTTAAATCGCGCTTTTTGAAATCGCAAACCTAAACGGATATGGATACTTGATTGATTTTGCTTATCAATGGCATTCTTGTAATTATAAATTAGGCATGCCGAAAAAACTTAAAAATAATTGAATGGTTATCCGTCTCCTCTTCCGTTACAGGCCGCTACGATCGAATAGAAAACCCGAAACCGGATAGCATCCAGTGAGGTGGCACGTGGGCCCCAATCCACCGTGTCACTGGCAAGCACGCCCCCGCCCATTGTTTTCTTTGTATTTTATTTGGTAGAGCTCTCTCTCTCTCTCTCTCTCTCTCTGTTTTTTTATGGGTTTATCTCTTTCAGTATCTTTCTTCTCTAATTTTTTTTTTCTTGGTTTTCGATGGCGTATGATTGATTAATGTTATTGGGTTTCTGCTTAGCACTAACTCATTCTTTCTGTGATTCATCCGATCTCAATAGTTTTTTATTTTTTTTCTTTTTGTTTATACTTTCACATGGTTTTTTCAAATTTTTACGAAAGACTTGATCGACTAGATCTAATAATTGCTGCGATTTTTTTTTCAAGAACTGATTTTTCTGTGGAACTCCGAATACTGGAGTGTTGATTGTTTACAAAATTCTGTGCTTTAGAAAGAGATTTAACCGAAAATTTGCAATTGGCGAATAATATCTTTTGGGTTTCTTAAAAAGTGAAAACAATTGAATTAGATTTATATTTTTTCTGTGATTCTTTGGTGTGTGAGTTTGTGGGGTTCTCTCAAAATGGTCACTGTAAATCTTGGAATGCTCCATTATGTGTTGGACCATGTATATGGTGCATTTATGCACAGAACAAAGATAAGCCCACTATTCTTTTCCAGAGGATGGGGTGGCACAAAGCTTGAATTGCTGGAGAGAATGATCAAGCAGCTGTTCCCAGAAGTGGAGGGCCAGAATTGGCCTCCCACTTTGGTGAAACCCATTTGGAGCACGGTTTGGGAGACCAAGAATGCTTGTTTGAGAGAAGGGGTATTTAGGACCCCTTGTGATGAGCAGTTACTAAGTGCATTGCCTCCTGAGAGCCACAATGCAAAGGTTGCTTTCCTTACTCCGAAATTTGTGCCGCCGCAGAAGATGGCCTGCGTGGTTCATCTTGCAGGTAACTTGGTATAAAATCTTTTGATTCTGCACGAGTTTAGAATTGGGATTTTGGTTTTATTTCATTGTCATTCTTATGCTAGGATATCGAGCTTAAGCTTTGTCTTATGGAATCGGCAGAGATGTTAAATGAGGTGTTTGTTTTATGTTTGCTTATTTGCCACAAATCTCTTAGTAGTGGTAATGTTGTTAATTGTTTATCTTGTGCGTAACTCGTGGTAGGAGTTTAGTTCATTTTTTGAGTTTACATTGTTTTACTGGGGAATTCATTAGGCTATTTGTTTTCCGTTTGATCATTTGCCTCAACCAAGTATAGTTTTGGCAATTAACGTGGTAAAAAACTGTTACCATTTACCATCCGGAGCCGGTTTAGATTGATTGGATTGTCTTTAAGCTGGTTGAAATTTCTACTTTAATTATGTATTTCAAAAGAGAATCCAAATTGTGTGTGTATGTGTTTTTTTTTTTTTTGAACAAATAGCATGTGCCATTATAAATACTGAAAAAGCCCTAAGGATTACAATTTGAGAATAGAGGGAAAATAGAGGGATAGAATCCCCCGTTCTAAGCCAGAAGGATCTGACTTAAAAAACAACTGTTTGAAGAAACAACAAATCTTACCAGAATTACATTTAAGCCTCTCTTACATTAACACTCACTTTAAAATAAAAGAGGGCCGATTTAGCATCAAGCCAACAAAATTCCAATAAAATTTGAGCAATACATAGACAGACTGTACTGAAGAAACATGAGGAATACACAACACATAAAGCAGAAAAACACTCAAAACAAGTCCCCGGCAGTGGAGACAGGGCTGACTTCGTCGGAGACGGCGGCCCGTGGAGGACATGCGCCGTCACTGGTAGCACCCCGCCGCAAATTGGACACCGTAGACCCCATCCCTCACAATGCACGGCCAGAAAAGGCGGAGCGTGGCCGTCACGCGCGCCAAAGAGCAAAAGGCTCTCTGGCGCGTGAAGACCACGCGCCGAGCTCTGACGATTGACGTGACCTGTGCTTTCGGCAGCAAGTACGGACGACAACGGGAAACATAGCTAGGTGGCGCGTGCCTAGCAGAAGTCGGCGGACGTGCGTAGATTTGGCTTCAAAAATCCAAATAAAAAACAATGAAAAAATCAGCCAAAGCACTCCAACGATGATACGAAAAGTCGGCCACTCCCCCAAACTGGGCTTCTTAAGTTGAGCCTTTCTGACTGAACCAAAAGAAAGAAAACAAAAAAACACAAAGACTCAAACCACTATAGCCCAGAGGGCTAGGGGAAGATCAACTACCACCGGATCTACCAGGGGAAACAAAAGCTTTACAACCCTAATGGCTAAGAGAGAACTAATCTCCACTGGTTAACACCAGGGCGGGACAAAATCACTACCGGGAAAGGGAGGCAGCAAAGCAAAACTCTCTGGAAGACTCTCTCTCTCTATCCAAATCGTGTGTTTGATTTAGGTTTATGTGCAGTAGAAAACTAAGCTTCAATAGGTAACGAGGTAAATGATTTGCATCCCCTTGTTTCATGAGATAGGCTTTTGGATTGGTTGGGTTGGGAATCAATCGGTCGGAATGTGGAGTTTTTGTTTAATTTTTCTCCTTTCAAAAATTTCATTATTTCACTTTTGGTTTTGGTTTGCTTTCTATATTTTTTCCTCTTACGGGCAGTTTTTTTTTTTTTTCTTCATAAAATGATGAGGAATCCCTTTAAGGCAGTCCACATTGTGTACTTACCCCCGTCGAATAAACTTCGGACCCGTGCAAAGCGCCCTCTCCACACGGATCGGGTAATACTCCGGCTTCGCTGCCGGGCTGACCCTAAGGGGATTTGAGACCTGATAGAAATGCCACTAAGACGAAGGCCTTTACCACTTGGGAGCAGAGGTTTTCCTCAATGAAGTTTAATTTTAAGTATAAAGCGAGAACTAAACCTGGGTATTATTCATAAAAAAAAAAACAAAAAAAACTAAAAACTAATAACTAAACCTGGGAAACAATAATTAAACTAACTTAGTTTCCTTTGGCACATTGATTTACATGTTCTTGCAACAGATTTTGCTCATGTCCCTTACATGTAAGTTGCTGGTGGAATTTATTATTCACTGGGAAATAAGTATGAGGTTTGCCCATTTAGCAGTTTGAAGAATGTAGTCATTAGTTAGCTGGTGCAAATGTTTTAGGTCCTGGTTAAATCTTTTTTCTGTCTAATAATTCCAAATTAAAATGAAAATGTTTTTCATTCGAGCATATGCCTTTTATCTCTGCTGTGAATGATCCAGTAACATTAATTATGTATATATTTATATGATAACTACATTTAATATTATTTGAGAGATTGTTGTGACATTTCAGTGATTTCCAGAAATACAAATATGTAATTATTATTATTTTTCCTTTCACAATCATTCATTTGAGTATTTCTTTTCTTTCTTTTTTTCTTTTTTTTTTTGTTGTGATATTTTCCAGATTAACTTCTGACTATATTGTATTACTTTACGATATTAAAGAATGTTCTTTGTTTCCCAGTTTCCTGCCAAATCTCAAAATTCTATTACAAATTGCTCCTTTTCACAATTGATGAATCCTCCTAGTGGTTCATTTGACATTTGGTACTTAGCTATCTGGACTAATACTTATAGCCTCTTTCTGCAGGAACTGGGGACCATACCTTTGAACGAAGATTGCGCCTCGGTGGACCATTGTTGAAGGAAAACATTGCAACCATGGTGCTTGAGAGGTAAAAGCCAATTCTGCGTAGTCATCCAATCCACAAATAGAAAGAAGTGCTTATATTTAAATTAATTCTTGTAAATTCTGAGCTTTTGATTCAAAGAAAATATGTAATTACAGCCCTTTCTATGGTCAAAGGCGTCCTATGCAGCAGTATGGTTCAAAACTTTTGTGCGTTAGTGATTTGCTTTTGTTAGGAAGAGCAACCATTGAAGAGGCCCGCAGTCTCTTATATTGGTTAGACTCTGAGGCAGGGTTTGGCAAGATGGGTATTTGTGGACTCAGTATGGGTAAGACTCAAACTGAATCCTTTGCTAATGTGTTAACAGGATCTGATTTAGCTTTGAGGTTCCATCTTCTGTTGATTAGATTTGTTGTTTTAAACCTGGATTTAATTTAGTGCTTTAAATATTTTTTTTTTTTTAAGTGTGAAAAATATCACAAAGTGTTGACCCTGCAAGTGGAATCTCACACCCATAACAGAAGTCTTTTTTATTCCCTCAAACTTTGATGGTTTCATGGAATCCAGGAGGAGTACATGCTGCAATGGTTGGATCACTTCACCCTACACCTGTTGCAACCCTTCCTTTTCTCTCACCACACTCTGCTGTTGTGGCATTCTGTGAGGGCATATTAAAGCATGCCACTGCCTGGGAGGCACTGAGAGAGGATCTTGCAGCAGAGAATGCTGCAATGACTCTCGAGGAGGTTAGAGAAAGGATGCGAAATGTACTGTCTCTCACAGATGTCACACGTTTTCCTATTCCCAAAAATCCCAATGCAGTAATATTTGTTGCTGCCACTGTAAGTACCAGATCTCAGTATCACCTTATGAATGAATGTGTATTTTAAGAAAATTTACGAGAACTCTATAATTATCTTTTCTAAATTTCTATCACTATTTATTGTGAACATATCTTTGTTGGCTTTTTACCCAAGTATGGTTGACGAGGAGTTGTCAGTTTCCCCTTTTGATAATATGCTAATGATTTATGCTATGAAGGGGAAAGAACAATGCTATTATGTAGAATTTAAGAACTTTTTGAAGCTCACCTTCCTCTCTCTTTATTTGAAGCTCACCTTCCTCCACCGATGTATTCACTCTCAGTACAACCCTTAAGAAAAAAGGGGAAAAGGTTCACCCCTTTTTTTTTTCTTCTTTTTTTTCTTTTTTCTGTAAAAGCTTGAAGCTTCGTTTGTTACAGAGTTTGTACCATCTGAAATTTAGTGGCAAATCAATGTCTAATCTAATTTAATGTTCAGGAAAAATATACTTTAGCTCCCGAACTAACACCCATTTTACAATTCCGCCTCCAAACTTGAAAAAGTGACATTGAGGCTGCTCCACATACTATCATCTCGTGTTAAATTAGATACTTTATATTTTTATCTCTAAAATACCCTTAAACTTATAAAAAAAAAATTTTAAAAAAAACCATTTAAAAAAAATTAAATTATTAAAAAATTAACAAAAAAAAACTGAAAAAACCAAAGGGGTGGCCCTTTCCATATTAGCATCCTTGATTTTTTTATTTTTTTTTTCAAATGGTTATTTTTATATTTTTCTTTATTTTTAATAATTTGAAGGGTATTTTGGGGAAAAAATGAAAAAGTGTCAAATTTGACGCGCGATGAAAGTATGTGGGGCTTCATCATCACTTTTTAAAGTTTGGAAGGATAATTGCAAAATGAGTGATAGTTCGGAGAGTTAAAGTATATTTTTCCCTTAATGTTCCGTTGGTAAGTTGTGTATGCATTATTCATTTATTTCTCATTGTAAAATGTAGATTGGTTTCTCAGGTATATTTATCTTGATGTGCTTAATTACAATGAGACTCATGCATCTGTATACAAGACCTCTAAACTTAAGTTGATACATATGTTTTCTTTGTTCTGTGAGGTTGATAATCAAATCGCCTATTTTTTAACGGTGCCAATCCATTGAAATGATGCCTTTCGTACAGATCTTGTAAGAAATGAACCTTGTGAAATCTACTTCATGATGTGTTTGGGCACCTACTTAGGTTTAGCTTGGCAGGGCCGCAGCTTTTCAAGAATATGAGAATCTCAGCTGCTTTAAGAGCCATGGACTATTTCTCAATAGTCGCCTAGAAAGCACAAATCTCTTTACAAAATTGATGAAAATCCCCATCAAACAGGGCCTTGATGTATTAGGACTTTTATGCTTAGCATATCTTCATCATTGTAACTACATTTATTGCTCGTTGTGTTTTTGAAGCACTTCTTTGCTAAAAGTAGCCATAGTACCCATGTTCTTAAATTTGCAATCTTGCTTCAGGATGATGGGTATATCCCAAAACACTCTGTGCTGCAGCTTCAAAACGCTTGGCCAGGTTCGGAGGTGAGATGGGTCACTGGTGGGCATGTCTCATCCTTTCTTCTCCACAACGGTGAGTTCCGCAGGGCGATTGTCGATGGGCTTAACAGATTAGAATGGAAAGAGTCTCAAACATGACGGTGGCATCACATGCGCAGAAGAGACCACATTTATTCTCTTGGTAATCTTCTTCGCCGCGCTAAGCCCGGAAAATGAATCACAGCTGATATTTGTGAACACCCTTCATAAATCATATGATATAGGAAGAGTGGGGGTGTTATGTGAACCTTCTATTTCCCAGTGTACTCTCTCGTCTGATGAATTTCACTTGTTTTAGGGAAAATGCATGTGACAATTCACATTAATACAAAATGGTGAAAATGCTAATGAAATTAAAGTTCTATTCAATGTTGGTTTGGGGAAGTACTTATCAAAAAAAAAAAAATGTTGGTTTGGGGAAGTGCGTACTTTCTGATAATTACTACTTTAGATGCTGGGCCAGGGTTTTGGTGGATGAAATATTCAGTTTGCATGAGCACCGTCAATCACATCATAAATGATGATCTTATCACTTTTAATGGGCATCCATTCTCACTTGCTCTTGTTTTTCTTTGATGGATGAAATATTTAGTTTGCATGAGCATCGTCATCTTATCACCTTCAATGGTCATCGATTCTTGCTGGTTTTTCTTGTAAATCTTTGGAATCTGGAGAGAGGGAGAGAGAGAGAGAGAGAGAGAGTAAATTTGTTCCCAAAAGATGACTTATCGGCAGCTCTAGTTGTCCCGGAGTCGAGCAGATTCATTTCTTAGTGCTTGATGCAAGTTGGTATACAATTACAAGTAGATTGATTCTTTCGCGGCTGACTGTTTGTAAGGCAGTAGATCCTATATATACAATAACGACATGTCGTCCAAACTGTGATTTTTTTCTGCCGCCGTTGTAAAAGACAAAGACAAACAGAATGCCATTTATGTAAACGCCATGAAAAAGCTTGTCGTTCGAACAGCCATGTTCATTACTGCCTCCTGAGTATTGGGCTTTTCATAATTAAAACGGCATTCGTCCAGACATCTGACGCTGCTCTGCCTCACTAAGGACGGCCTGTCATCCGTAACAAAATGAATGCCATCTGCACAGAAAACTTCAACGCGGCACGTGAGCTAATTTTCTGAAATCGTTTTTGTGGAGCTGAAATCTTTGTAATTCCTCATTGAACACAATATATATATAGTTGAAAGCCAACTATTCCACTATATAAGGGGAGTACACAAAGATCATACGACATTTTTATTACATAATATATAGTTCCCCTGGTCAGGAACATTTTCTTAGGCTCCGTTTGGATAAAAACACACTTATTATTAGGAACCGACAAACTCTGATAGCATTGTACGTAGGAGTACTATTTCAAATCTATATTCCTTCTGGACTCACTTCAGTTTCCGGGCAAATCGAATTGCCCCACAAGTTCATCACTTGCAGCTTGGAAGCGGCGACCCGCACAAGCACCGGTTGTGGAAATACGAGGAGTAGTCGAAGCTCTGCAGCTTACCACCCACCGGAATCTTACCACACAGCCTATTATAACTCACATTCAAGAACTGCAAATTCAGTGCGGTCATCTCCACCGGAATGCTCCCGGTGATATTGTTGTGGTTAAGATCCAACGACGTCAAGCTCTTGGGGAACTGCACCTTGGACAGATCGAACTGGAGCAAGTTCCTCGACAAATCCACGATCTGTGTGGTCTTGTTGGAGCCAAAAACCACGGATGCGTCGCCTTCGAGCTTGTTGCGCGACAGGTCTATGACGCTGAAGTCCATCTTGACGAACGAGGCTGGGATTTTCCCAGTTAGTTGGTTGTGAGAGAGGTACAAGTCCGGTACCTTGGTAAAGTTCCCAAAGGATTCTGGGATTGGTCCGGTGAGTTTGTTGCGGTCCAAATGAAGCGCATTGAGGTTGGGAAGCAGAGAGAGTGAGGATGGGATAGAGCCTGAGAGGTCGTTGAAGGCGAGATCTAAGAAGTTGAGATTCTTGAGCTTGCTGAGGAAGTCAGGGACTGGGCCAGAGAGGTTGGTCCAGCTGAGCCTCAAGAAATTAAGGTTTTTGAGCTTGGCAATGGCGGGCTGGATAGGGCCAGTGAGGTTGGAGAGCTTGTGGAACTCGAGAGTTTCGAGGTAAGGGAGGTCACCGACCTCCGCCGGAATTTGGCCGGAGATTTTGCCGGCGAAGATGGTGAGGGAGTTGATGCGGTGGGAGGTGGAGTTGCACGTGACGCAGTACCAGTCGCAGCAGTCAGTGGCTGGGTTCCAGGAGGCGAGTAGATAGGGGTTGTTGAGGGCTGCCTTGATTTGGAGGAGGACTTTTTTGTCTATCGGGTTGCAGAGCTCGGAGTGGGCGGAGGAGAAGAGAAGGGTGAAAAGGCAGAAGAGGGAGAGGAGAGGGATGGCCATTTTTTGGTATTTGGAAGAGATTGGCGGTGGTGTGAAATTTGATGCAGATAGAGTGAGACTTATATATGGTTTTGAGTAGGGATCGTTGATGCATTGACCGACGGAAGCCAGAAGCTCGAATGAATTATAGTTATGGAATCAAGAAAATTCAATAATATCATCTCTAATTTAATAATAATTTTAAAAGTTACATAATATAATATTTAAGAGCACACAAGTAAAGCTGTAGTTTTTCTTATAAAATTAATTACTCGAATAATGTTGTAAGGGGGACCACTTTTGTAGTTTTAAAATCATAATTATATTAAAATTTAATAATAATTATTTTAAATTCAATTATAATATTAAAAGTCACGTAACATTTAAAAGTATTCCAAAAAAAAAATAAAATACTCCAATCTTCCTATAGAATTACTCTGAGTATTATTAGTTCAAAGCAATCCGTCAAGGTGATCCATTCAAAGAAGTGAAACATTGGTAGATCGATCTGAGCAGATTTGACAGGCTTGTAACTCATTTGAGCAGATCTTAATCTCATAAAACAGGTCAAATGTCTCACGTATGTGTGAAGTAACACATTACCATAAAACAACTTAACATCATTCGGAAAAATAAAGGATCTTCTTATCCACATGCAGAAAATGCATTTGGCGTTAGTGAGGATATAACAATCCCGCCGACGGCTTGTTTCCAATAAGAAGATTACGTGCCAAATGATATATTAATTGCGAGTTTAAATAATGAGGAAAGCGATAAAAGGGAATGACCGGTGGATTAATATAAGTAACCAAAGCCTCGTTTCCCCGCCGCTTAGAGCATTTTTACGTTTCTTCTTTTGTGAATATTCACTACAAAAATCGCTGGAGTTTGACACGTGTCTACAGTACCCGTTACTGTAGACACGCGTCAAATTTGACACGTGTCACAAGTAACACGTGTCAAATTGTGCAAGCGTCAAAAATGGACACGCGTATGAAATACACGTGTCCAATTGGACACGTGTATTTAATACGCGTGTCCATTTGGACACGAGTATAAAATACTCGTGTCTAACTGGACACGTGTCTTATTACGCGTGTCAAATTGTGCAGTTTGTGACTTTCAGGTTTGACACGCGTAATACGCGTGTCAAAATGCACGTGTCTAAATGTTTGACACGTGTACGACACTGTACACGTGTCAAACTGCACGTGGCTATTTGCTATTATTTTTGTAGTGATTTCTGTCGATTTATTATTCACATTACAATTTTTTTTTTTATAATTAACTAAAATAAAAAATTATACTTTTTTAATAACTTCTTTAACTATTATTGCTATATATAGATGCTCTGAGCATCGATGCCATTAGAAGTTTTCTTTTGCAAGTCAAAAATGAAGGCCGTTTTTGAAAGAGAATAAATATGAAAGCGGCGGCACATTGATTATCTAAGGAAGACTCCATAATTCACCGGGCTTCTGTGAGTTCTGTCTCATTTGCGCATACCTCCACAGGATGGGACCTTCCCCAAGTTTTGTTCCCGCAGATTCATGAAGTGTGCCGGGAAAGGGAGATAATGATCATTTAGATATGTTCCAGCGATGCCAGGCACGCAATCAACTTTATTACCCTTTGTTTGTGACTGCGGTTTTTTGTGTCATTAATGTTAAAGTGTATACACGTCTTTCATTTTTACATTTGATATTTAGAAGGTTAGTAATCCGGACAATAAAATTGTTAAGAATTTTTTATCTTTCATACTTTGTATACCCAGCTCGATCGACCAATCTATGGTCTGCCAATAAATTTGAAATAATTCAATCATTCTCGTTAAAAATCCTATGTTTAATTAGAATAGGGTAAATGTATCTTAAATTCTTGAGCAAAGACGTTTTTTGAATTCAATCCCCTACTTTCTAATTTTAGAAATTAAATGCCTAAGTTTTTTATTATTCACAATATATTTCTTCATGAGTTTGTCGTCCAAGTTTACTATGAATCGCCAGTGCTACTTGGAAAATCAACTTAAAATATTTATTTTACTTAATTAAAAAATAAAACTTATAATATAACCCCCTTTGGAGTAGGCCTTCCTTGGCTCGATTATTAAATCGACCCACTTTTGATACGACCTTAAGCTAGGCCCATTGGCAATAAAACTTACAAGTTGGGCGGACATCATCTATGTCAGGTAAGCCAAGGTTGAGCTAATTCTGGTCGACCAGACATGAGTTATTATACATAAGAAGGCATGAGGGCATCAAAAGGAGTTGCATCCACAGTATCATATCTCTTGTCACCTGAATTACTGGCATTCCGTTATAATTAGAGAATGTCAGACGCATAAGACAAGGGAGTGGGGCTACAAAATCAAGTTTTGTTAACCTCTCACTCAATCAATTATGCCATGGAAACACTCTATAAAATGAAAGGGGCTGGATTATTGAGAAGTACGTTCATTTTCTCTTTGTAAAATACTTATTTGCTTACCTTGCTTCTAAAAGCCTATCATTGACTTAAGTATCGGAGTAACCCCTAACAGACCACCGGCAGATCACTTTGACCTTTCTTTGTTTCTTACCTTACCAGCATTGTCGATCTAGGGCACATCAATCTTTATAAGTTTCATATTTTCCAAACAACTTTAAGCCATAGTGGCTTGATTGCGCTTCACAGTTGATTAGATAAAGATAGCCCTTTTTGCTTCAATCTCAGAAACAAATTCTAGAACTATCCTTGTAGTGAATATTATTTCAATTACTTTCATTCGTTTTATGACCCTCTACTTGCATTTCCTCTAGTAGGTTGCCAATTTAGCTGTTCATAGAGGTTGGTTGGTTTAGAATTAATGTGGCGTATTACTGCCTTGTACGAGCTAGTAAAACATTTCTAGTATTTCAACTGTACGTATTTAACTGGTAACAAGAATTGCAGTTGCAGAATTTGCAGGAAATCTATAATAATCTATAATAATAATAATAAAAAAAAAAAAAAAAAAAAAAAAAAAAAAAAGAGGAAGAAAGAAGAAGAATTGGAGGTCATGACGAGAATAAAAATAAAGAGTGTTTTTTGAGACCAAGCATGCGGCGTTATGATCACAAACTGGTCTCAAGGTACGTAGACTGGCTTCCACATTCAACTCTCGGCAATTGTTTATCAAATATACACATATTTTGAAACATATAATATTGCCCAATCAATCCATGACTTTCTAAATTAAAAATAAAATAAAATAAAAGACCCAGCTTGTGGGGCATATTGGCTTTCCACGATTCTGATCCATTTGCTTCTTTCATTTTCTTTTCTGGAAAAAACAAAATAACATTGATGATCATTTGACTGATGTTATTTTAATCCATTTGTACTTCCATTTAGTAGACATGTACATGCCGTCACGTTGTGATTTTAATTGGAGTGAAATAAATGAAAGCCCCTCATACAAATTTCAGGTACTTCTTATATTTAATTAGATTTTGCTTATTAAGTCATGGGAAATAATTAAGATCGTAACATACCATTATGCTTCAAAGTCGATGTCTCTGACGGCTTACTCTATCGGCATTGACTCGATAATAGCTATTTCTCTTTGGCGGCTTTACTTACCTAATAATATTTAATGACATAATACTATGCTCATACATAGTACCAAGACATGTTAATCTAACTTATAGGTTGTTAGATTTATTTAAACTAAATAAATATTTTTAATCGTCAATTAATTAACCGTTTCATATGCAAAACATTAAATCTGAACTTTTTCTATGGAACGGATTAATATGCTATTTAAAGTGTTTATTAATTTGGATTTGGTGATTATGATTTGGGACCCATGGATCAAATGATTTTGAAGCGTTAGATGTGTCTAAAATCACTATAAATATGACCCTTTGGTCATATGCAAAGACACACCATCAAATAGCTTCTTTCTTGTCTCCTACAATTGCAAATTCATTTTCTACAACTTTTCATTCTAATGGTGTTATAGGGCTTGCTTCAATGTACTCTACAAATATCGTTATTGCGATCGAGCCTTAAAGTCTAATTTTTCGTACTTTTTGCCTTCAAAATTTTTCCTTTATTCCATAATTTTTTTAGCGTAGGTCACCCCCTCTATGACTCGACTATAAAATTACAACCCATTCAATTTCATACTCTACGAGCTGCGTCTGATTGTATACTTGATGTCGTGGTCGACTTTAATATCAAATTATACAAATTTTAGGTAAAAACACATTCTTAAAAATTAGCATACAGACAAAAGGTGCCCAAAAACTTAATGTACATTATTAAGATTACACTTAATTAATATCGAACACTTGAGATCGTAACCGCCGAAGACTTTAGAATTAAGTTTGAACTTTGAAAATCTAGGAGGTAAAGGCCAAATTTTATAAATTTGTCAAAAAAAAAAAGAAAAAAAAAGAGTAAAAGAATTTGAAAGGCCTTAGAAAAAATAAAGTGAGAGGATGTCATTAGGCATGGTATGAGGGCTTCGAAAAAAAAAAAAATTGAAATAACTACTCCAATTAAAATATTAAGTTGTATAAATAAAGTGGATTTTTTTTTTTTTCAAATGCTTACCTTACTTATAGAATATTATTGACAACGTAACAATTGCTTTTTATAAAAAGAAGTTTTTTAAAACTAAAATTAATAAAATACTATTTTCAATCAATTTTTTTTTTTTTGAACAAGAAAGTAATTCATATCATTACTCAATAGAAAGATCGATCCTACAAAAAGGATCTAGGGACCAATTTGGTCCCTAGTTACAAAGTTGCTAAAACGAGAAGGTAGTTCTTCCAACTAGGCATTATTAAACTTCTGTTTTGTTGCCTCTGCTGCAAGAGCATGTGCCATTGCATTCCCTTCTCTTGGAATAAAGGAGAAGTCCACTGATCTGAAGTTTCTCTTTTCGTGATGGATTGATTCAATAAAATGCCCAAATTTAGAAAGGAAATGGGGATTTGAATTAATAGTCTGCAAGACTTGTTTAGCATCCCCCTCCAATATAACATCAAAAAAGCCCACCTCCCTGCAGAAGTACATAGCACTTAGTGCTGCCATCACCTTAGCCGTCGCTGAATCAGTTATCAATTCTTTTGTCACACTTTTAGCTCCTAGACAAGCACCATTGCTATCCCTGGCAATCATCCCCATCCCTATCCACCCCTTATTCTTGTTAATAGAGACGTCCCAATTAACTTTTATCAGCCCTTGGGAAGGAGGTTGCCATTTGATATTTCTATTACATGGGACAGATACCTCATCCGACATTACTCCAGGCTCCTTTAACTGACATCTCTTGTATTCAATAAGAGATTTCTCCGCTTCTGCATACACAACATTAGGATGAGTGAAAGTGCCCTAAAAAATCAGAGAATTTCTTCTCAACCATATGCGCCTTGACACCACTGCCATGAGGTCTAATTCCTCCCTGCTAACTCTCTCCAAGCAATACTTGAGCAGCAGCTTGAAGTCATTCCCTGCCCATTGACATTTATGAAAAATAGAAGAATTCCCACCCCAAACAACTCGAGCTACCGGGCACTCCCAAAAGGTATGACAAATGGTTTCTACAGCCTCACCACAACAAGGACAGGAGGAGTCTTCTAATACCTTTTTCTGAGTTAAGTTCACTCTAGTAGGTAGGATGTTATGACAGGCTCGCCAAATAAATAACTTCACTGGACTTGGAACTTGTAACGCCCAAATAGCTTTCCACACCTCTATCCCTTCCCCCACATAGGAACATTGTCCCGCTTCCATAGCTTCGGTCTCTTTGCCAAGGTGGTAAGCACTTCTAACTGTAAATCTACCATCTATTGTGCCTCTCCAAAACATCCTATCTGGAGGCAAACCCGGACTCAAAGGAATACCTGTTATGACTTTAGCTTCATCTTCAGAAAATTCTGCTTTGATAAGTTCCTCTTTCCAGCCCTTGGTAACAGGATCAATCAGGACAGCGACATTTGTCGAAGCAACAAAGGTCTTTGGAGGAGATTGAACTGCATAAGTAATTGATGTGAATTTTAATTGTACTCGCAAGTGCACGAATCGTTTGCAATAAAAAGGTTTTGCAAGTGCAAGGTCGATCCCACAGGGAATTGTGTTCTTGAAAACAAATTTATGACTAAATTAATTAAATCTTAACTTAGTTCCAAAAAAACGTTTGATTTTTTATAAAAAGAAAAACAACATAAAGTAAATAAAGTAAAATAAAACAAAAGAAAATGTACTAAGGTTTTGGAATCCACACCCACCAAATCATAGCAAGATATTCTCATGTTCATCAATACACATCAGAAGTTCTCACCATACAAATCTTAGGTATGTTTTACTATGCTTAAAAAAATCATTAAATCATTCAATAAATCCGTTCTTTGCACAAATCACAAAAGATATCCGGTTTAAACCAAATCATCAAATGTATCCGTAGAACGAAACACAATTAATATCCAATGTTTTGATAAATAAAAACCCAAGCAATCAATTATGTGAAATTATCTCAAATCATCAAATGTATCATTGAATCACAAAAGATATCCAAGAATCATTCCACAAATTGAAAAGAAGTAAAACATTGGAAAAATTAAACCAAATAAAATTGGATAGTATAAACTTACATGAAAATATTGTTGCTCTTCAATGGTGAGACTTCATCATCAACCTTAGTTGAAAATCTAGCTACACATGATTATTGAAAATAAAAACCTACCCTAAAGAAAAACTAAAGTAAAAAGAAAAGAATATATTTGGTCTCTAGCTTCTCACTTTTCTCTTGAGCCTTAGAGGTCTATTTATAGGGAGAAAACAAATCCTAGAAGCCCTAGAATTCCTAGAAAAATCGGAGGTTAGTCTCCTAGTTTGAGTAGGAAACTCAAAACACAATCCAATAAGGAAAAGGACTCCAAATCCGTCCAGATTTGCGGTCTTTTATTACGGGACACTTTTGGCATAGCAGATGTCCGAACTAGGAAAATCTTATTTCACAATGATTTGTATAAAATTAAGTTATCTTTCCAACACCGCTTGATTCACCTTAATCAAATACTTGAGCTGAAAGTTATGGCCAAAAGACTGTGACATATGCTGAATTTAAAATTTAGTCCTCTCCTTGATTTGGTTGAATATAACCACATCATCTAGGTCTTCTCAAAGTGTGATTTCTTTCACCATAAAGCTATTGTTTTCTCTCAATGACCTGCAAAATACTAAAATACCAAAACTAACAAAAAACATTAGAAAATAACAAAACTAAAGGTTTAGTAAATGCAAATTAAGGGGTCTACATATGCAATATTTGGCACTCATCAGTAATCGGGGTTGGTAGCCATTTGTCCCCCCATATATTGATCGATCTACCATCTCCAACCCTCCACATGATGCCCTGCAAAAGTAAGTCACGGGCATTAAACAAACTTCTCCATGCAAACGACGGTCTAGAGCCCAACTTTGCCCCCAAGAAGTTCGAGTTTGGGAAGTATTTTGCTTTTAGGATGGATGCAGGTAAAGACGAAGGATCCTGTAACAATCTCCATCCTTGCTTAGCTAGCAAAGCTTTATTGAACATCACAAGATCTCTAAATCCTAGTCCTCCCACCGCTTTAGACCTTCTCATTCTCTCCCAACTCATCCAATGAATTTTAGATCCTTGTGACATATGTTGCCACCAAAATTCCTGCATCAGCTTGTTGATTTTCTTGCACAAAGAGACCTGCAGTTGGAACACTCCCATACTGTAGGTGGGAATTGCTTGTACCACCGCCTTCAAAAGAACCTCCTTACCTGCCTGGGATAAAAATTTTACTTTCCAATTACCCAATTTCTTGGAGACCCTCCCCAGAATATTACAAAAAGCTTGCTTCCTCGACTTTCCAACAAAGGAGGGCAACCCCAAATATGTGTCCAACCGTTGGGTCTCCTGTAATCCTGATTGTTGAAGAATCTCTTGTCGTCGTTCCACACTAGTATTCCTGCTAAAAAATATTGAAGTCTTATTCAGGTTAAGCTTCTGACCCGAGCCTGCCTCGTAAATCCCAAGAATTCTCAACAAACGTCTCCATTCTACCGAGTTAGCTTTGCAAAATAGCAGGCTATCATCTGCAAAAAAGAGGTGGCTAAGGCGAGGACCCCTTGGGGAAGTTGGCACCCCAATGATTACACATCTCTTTTCCGCCTTAATAAGAAGGTTGCTCAGAGCCTCTGCACAAAGGATAAAGAGATAAGAAGAGATAGAGTCCCCCTGTCTAATGCCCCTCGACGGCTTGATAAGGCCCACAGGATTACCGTTCACTATCACCTTGTATGTCACAGTTCTAACACATGTCATTACTAGATTGATCCATCTGTCCACAAAGCCCAATTTCCCCATAGCTGCCTCCAAAAAATCCCACTCTACTCTATCATACGCCTTGCTCATATCGAGCTTGATTCCCATAAAACCCATTTTACTCCACATCCTGGACTGCATTGAGTGTAGGGTCTCATACGCAGCTATAAAATTATCTGTGATAAGGCGACCCTGCAGGAATGCACTTTGATAGCAGGAAATAACTTCGGGTAATACTGTCTTTAGTCTATTGGCCAGAACTTTAGAGAGCAGCTTGTATATGACATTACAAAGAGAAATAGGTCGGAATTCAGTAACAGAACTGGGAGAAGCAACCTTTGGGATAAGGGCTATATGAGTATAATTTATACGAGCATCCATATTACCCGAATTTAGAAAAATTAAAATGGCAGCACATACCTCAGAGTGGACAGTACCCCAATTGTGTTGGTAGAAGCAGGCTGAAAAGCCGTCTGGCCCAGGGGACTTTAGTGGTGGCATTTGATTCAGTGCTATGGCAATCTCCTCCACTGTGAACTCTGCCAGTAACCTTCTGTTCATCTCAGGAGTTACCTTTTGATCCAAGGCGTCCACACAAGCTTCTACCTCCAGATTCTCCCCAGCCTTGAAAAGGTCGCTGAAGTACCCCACAAAAGCTTCCTCTATAGTTTCTTTAGTAGAGCAATTCCTTCCATTTATATCATCGATGTTCTGGATTTTACTACGACTGTGTTTTTGGTTTGCACAGGCATGGAAAAATTTTGAGTTCCTGTCGCCGAATTGTAGCCAGTTTTCCTTGGCTCTCTGCTTCCATTTGAGATCCTCCTGTTCCAATAAATCTTGCAATGCATTCGTGATAGGGGCCTCCAGAGTGGGCAGATCAGGCAAATCTATCAGTTGCAGGGATCGAAGTTCCTCCTCCTTTTTCTGAATTTGCTCATCAATCGGATGGGCTTGTTTTCTCACCCACTGTTTCAAGGAACGCCTACATCCAGTGAGATTATTAAACACTTTCTTCCATGGATCCCTCACTGAGGGCTTCGCTTTCCACATCTTCTTGACTACCTCTCGATGCTCTCGGCTTTTAGTCCAACTTGCTTCGTATCTAAATCTTTGATTCTTTGTCCATTGGAGGTCCTTGGAGTTTGAGAACTCCACCAAGAGGGGATGGTGGTCTGAAACATAACGGGTCAGAACAGTCACCTGAACACCATCAAATAGAGTACACCATCTTCTGGTCGCCATAGCTCTGTCAAGTCTCTCTCTCGTATGATTTTCCCCACTCCTGCCATTACACCAGGTGTATCTGGGACCAATGAAGCCCAAGTCATATAGACCACATTCATCCAGAGCCTGTTTAAAGGTTGACATCTGTCGACGGGGCCGAACAGAGGAGCTTGATTTTTCAATTTCGTTGATGATTTCGTTAAATGGATTAGCCGTATTATATATTTAGAATAATATATTAATAAAATTTGAATCAAGAATTATTTTTAAATAATTTTTTTTAATATTTCATATTTAATAGAAAGTATTATAATATTATTTTAAAATTAAAAATATGAAAGATATGGGCACACTATTAGGATGAGGATGTTCATGTTGGGAGGAAATACAAATAGTGAAAGAAAAATTGTGGGTGAAAATAAATAAATAAATAAATAAAATACAAACAAAACCAAACCAAACAAACACGTTACACACAAATGTTGAAAAGAAACGAGGGGCAGAAGAGTAGTTTCGCAAAGGGTGAAACAGCGCAGGAAGTTGAACGTAGGGTTCTTTTTCCCTTTGTATTGTTACGTACTAGGCCCGATTGTATTCATGGGCTTTGGTGTTGTCAGTAGAGTTAGAATGGGTATATATGGGCCAATGGGCCACGCGTGGATTGTCCAAAACCTTAGAACCATCTTGTATTTGTTTTCATGGAGGCTATGTTGTCCTCGAAATAGCCCAATCTTTTTTTTAATTTTTTTTTTCTCCAATTTTCATTCAATTCAATCATTCATAATTCCCATATTCATTCTTAAGACTAAAAATAAGAGACCATTTCAAGGGTTTTGCTCCGATGCTTAAATTATCTTTTGAGAAAAAAGTATGTTCCATGATTAAAATATTCAGTCTGTCGTTTATACATGGGTATGAGCTTATTTATAAGCAAATAGATGGAGTCAAACCTGAATTACCTTTACTATTCTCACTTAAACTAGGAGTGCTTGAAGTTTGATTTGTTCTAGGAATTCTATCTTCATTTAATTGGGAATTGGACCGTTAACTATATTCTTCAAAGAGTCTTTGTTGGGCCCAATTGAGACTACTACCCCAATTCGACTTGGTATAGAATTGTTCCCAATATTTACAAATGAACATAAGAAGAGAATCAACCAAAGAATCGACTATTCTGATACCATAAAAATAAATAAATAAAAATTATATAAAAACTTGACAAAATAAATATAGTGAATAAAGAGGAAAATCACATATTTATGTAATTCAATTCCTACCCTTTGCTCATGATACAAATGTACAAAGAACAGCTTCTTCTTTATTTGTATGTATTTTACAGAGTTTGTACCATCTGAAATTTAGTGGCAAATCAATCTGTTTAATCTAATTAAATGTTCGGAAAAAATATACTTTAGTCCCCGAACTAACACCCATTTTACAATTACACCTCCAAACTTGAAAAAGTGACATCGAGGCTCCACATACTACCATTTCATGTCAAATTAGATATTTTATATTTTTATCTCTAAAATACCCTTAAAGTTAAAATAATAATAATAATAATAATAAAACCATTTGAAAACAAATTAAATTATTAAAAAATTAAACAAAAAAAAAATGAAAACACCAAAAAGGGGTGGCCCTTTTCATATTAGCATCCTTGATTTTTTGATTTTTTTTTTCAAATGGTTTTTTTTTTTTAATAATTTGAAGGGTATTTTGGGGAGAAAAATGAAAATATGTCAAATTTGACATGCGATGAAAGTATGTGGGGATTCATCGTCACTTTTTAAAGTTTACAAGGATAATTGCAAAATGAGTGATAGTTTGGAGGATTAAAGTATATTTTTTCTTTAATGTTCCGTTAGTAATGTTAGAAAATAAAGAGTCATTGCAGCACATCAAGAATATCTCATTGATTTCCTTTCGAATATCTTTCCTTATTTTCCTACATGATTTTCTCAATATTTTCCACTTTAATATTTCCTGATTGTGTGTCATGATTAGTGTGATGTGCTTCTCTTTATTAGCCTATATATCCATATTGTAATCAAAAGCACTCAATAAAATAAGAAGTAATGTAGCGTTTTCTCTCTTTTGTGTTCTCCTCTTCTTCCCTTCCATCTCTTCTATTTTATTTTATATGATATCAGAGCCTGAATAGGCCAACGCCAATCTTTCGATCCTTCACGTTGCAACCTTTGTCAAACATTAAACCATCTTCTAGTTTCAAATTTTCTACTTTCATGTTGCATGTTTTCCTTCAGCCGAACCTCTCCAGAAAACTAAACCACCCCTTCCGTACTGCACCAGTCCTCCCTACCGCACCATTTGGCCAATCTGCAGAAGACCCAACACCAACAGACATAGAGTCAATACCCAGAGACCACGGCCCAAACCTCTCACCTCTGTTTCCCTTTCTCTTTACTCTCTCTCAGAACTTTTATCAAACACCTCACCTTCACATGACATCCACAGAACCTGTTCTCCCAAAAATTTCTCTTCTCTTCAACGAGATGCCCTGCTCCTAAACCACAACATTACTCAAACTCTACCATTATTGCACATACCCAGCAACCTCAACATCACTCAGAAACTCTTTTTTCTTGCTTATCGGCGAAAGACCTGCATAAGCTCCACTGTACTTTTGTTATGCCCAATGTCTTCAAAATCTTCCTTTGTGCCTCTCTATCTAGCACAACCTTATCACTGGCACACTCTGCACCGCGTTATGACCATCTTCATTTCGTACCTCAACTTCCACCTCCAGTGACCCTTCAATCATCATAATATCTCCTTGGTGAACCAGGCTCGACCCAGATGCTTTTTGCAACCCCCTTTCCTTCATCATCCTTCTCACATACTCTACATCAGCCCAATATCCCTTCTCTTCCACTCAAAAAAAAATAAAAAAAAAATTGCAGATCAACAGTCCCTTGCTGCAAAGTTTGTGTGCTCCACTGCAGCACCACCTCCAGCGTCTTTTCCGGCATCCTTCCCCGAAGACTTCTCCACCGGCCAAGTCTCCCACCTCTGGCACCGTTTCCAGCCGCGAATCCTCCAGTTTTTGTGTCTTCTCCATCCACCGTGAACTCTCCTCATAAGGTTGTCCGCAAGTTGCAGTTTATTTTTTTCTAAGTTTTGTTTCTTGTTTACCGTCGTTTTTAGTCCATTTTTCCTTTATTTGTTTTGTCTTGTGCTATACTACGAAGAATATGTTACAAAAAAAAAAAAAAAAATCTCTCTTTGGCCCATAGTTGACCCAATTTCAATCTTGAGGCAAATGTTTAAAGGCTCAAGCTCATTTAAGCTCATAGTTGGCTCTCTTCTCTTTGACCCATGTTGGCCCAATCTCTTGTTTGTGGTAATATTGTTTTAAAACTCAAAGCCTGTCTTTAATTTCTTTTGGCCCATAGTTGGCTTTATTTTTTGCCTTTAATTTGAGATACAATTTGTAAACCCGGGCCAACACAAAAAAAAAAAAAAAAAAAAAAAGAGAAGGTTTCATGATGATGATCCGACGCAGAAAACAAATTGAAGGAAGTTCTTCCCATCAGTTTGCGGGGGAGTGTTAGAGAATAAAGAGCCGTTGCAGCATATCAAAAATATCTTCTTGATTTCCTCTCCAATATCTTTCCTTATTTTTTTACCTGATTTTCTCAATATTTTCCACTTTAATATTTCCTGATAATTGTGTGCCATGATTAGTGGGATGTGCTCCTCTTTATTAGCCTATATATTCATATCTTTTGTAATCAAAAGGACTCAATGAAATAAGAAGCAATGTAGCGTTTTCTCTTTTTTGTGTTCTCCTCTTCTTCCCTTCCATCTCTTCTATTTTATTTTACAGGTAAGTTGTGTATGCATTATTCATTTATTTCTCATTGTAAAATGTAGATTGGTTTCTCAGGTATATTTATCTTGATGTGCTTAATTACAATGAGACTCATGCATCTGTATACAAGACCTCTAAACTTAAGTTGATACATATGTTTTCTTTGTTCTGTGAGGTTGATAATCAAATCGCCTATTTTTTAACGGTGCCAATCCATTGAAATGATGCCTTTCGTACAGACCTTGTAAGAAATAAACCTTGTGAAATCTACTTCATGATGTGTTTGGGCAGCTAGCTAGTTAGGTTTAGCTTGGCAGGGCTGCAGCTTTTCAAGAATATGAGAATCTCAGCTGCTTTAAGAGCCATGGACTATTTCTCAATAGTCGCCTAGAAAGCACAAATCTCTTTACAAAATCGGAAATGATAGAAAAACATCACAAGCATAACCTGAGCACTCACAGCATAACATGAGCACTCACACAAGGTTCATTGAGGTGGCCCTACCCTAATATGTCTTGTGTGAATGCTCGTGTTGTACACAAGAAGTGCAAGAATCACTTCCCTTACAAAATTGATGAAAAAAGTTGAAATATCATTGGTTTACCAAACGATATGTAGGTAGCTTCCACGTAAGGAAAATCCCCATCAAACAGGGCCTTGATGTATTAGGACTTTTATGCTTAGTATGTCTTCATCATTGTAACTACATTTATTGCTCGTTGTGTTTTTGAAAAACTTCTTTGCTAAACGTAGCCATAGTACCCATGTTCTTAAATTTGCAATCTTGCTTCAGGATGATGGGTATATCCCAAAACACTCTGTGCTGCAGCTTCAAAACGCTTGGCCAGGTACGGAGGTGAGATGGGTCATTGGTGGGCATGTCTCATCCTTTCTTCTCCACAACGGCGAGTTCCGCAGGGCGATTGTCGATGGGCTTAACAGATTAGAATGGAAAGAGTCTCAAATGTGACGGTGGCATCATATGCCAGTAAAAAAAAAACAACATATTAGCCACGTGTCATAATGACCACGTGGCGAGATGTAGCAGAAAATATGAAAAAGCCAGTTAGCCACGTGTATTAATTACACGTGGCCAACTCGCAACGTGTATTTATTACACGTGGCCAATTGGCCACATGTATTGTTTACACGTTGCGAGTTGGCCACGTGTAATTAATGCACGTTGCTAGTTGGCCACGTGTAAATAATACAGGTGGCTAAAATATTTTTTTAAATTTTTTTCAAGAAATAAAATTTTTATAAAATATTTTTAAAATTTAGAATTTTAGCAACGTGCTTTATGAACACGTTGCCATTTGCATGTTTTGGGGGGAGGGTTTTAAATTTGTCTTTGATTTCAATTTTTTAATTTTTATTTATTTATTTTTTAGGAATAATTTTTTTTTATTTTTCAATTTTGAGATTATTTGAAATTTTAGCCACGTAGCAAAATAAACCACGTGGCTATATATATATTAATTAAAAAACTCAAAAATTTGATGCTCTTAGGGGGAAGGGACGCGCGTCCCTCAAAAACCTCTTTTTAAAACTTAATTTCAAATTTTAAGCTTTCTTAAAAAGCTGTGTAGCTTTTTAAGAAAGATTAAAATTTAATTCTCAACTTTCTCTCTCTCTCTCTCAACATGGAGGTGCGAAGCAAGTATTGAGCAAGCCTCACCATTTTCTTTTTTGAAGATCTGAACTCTCTCTCCCTCTCTCTCTCTTTCAACTCACATGTCGATCTCTATCGTTATTTCTCAGAAAATTTCATTTAAGCTCTCTCGTCTCTCTCTGTCTGACTCATACTTTCTTTACTCGATTGCCACCACCCGAAGAAGCTCAGTTTTGTCGTTGGTGATGATGAGAAAAAGAGGCCGGTGCTTCTTCTTTTTTCCGTCGCCGGGAAAGAAAAATCCATGCCAGTGATTTTTTTTCGTTGCCGGGGAATGAAAATCCGCTCTGGACATCGATGGGGAAGTAAAATCCGCTCTGAATCTCCCCGCCCTCGCCATATCTCGATGACGTCGTCGTCGACGACGAGTTGGACGAAGATCCGGCACAAATCTCGCCGGATACGCCGGCCCTCGTCGGAGATCCAGTGACATATATATACGTATATCGTATACGATATTGGGTAGGAAAAAAAAAAGGAAAAAAGAAGAAAAAGAAGAACTATTTCTTTTTTTCTTTTTTTAAAAAAAATGGTGATTTTACCGACGTGGGTTAGGGGCAAGTGGCTAAAATAACTATTTTCCCTTGTTACATGACTAAATAACCACGTATATAAAAATCCACGTGGCTAAATGTGTATTTAGCAACAACCTGATCAATCACGTGTGACCCACGTGGTTAATTGCATGTGGCGAACCGTTAGCCACGTGGATGTGCCACGTATATGTGGCTAACTACAAGTGGCTAAAAAACAAATTTTTTGTAGTGTGCGAAGAAGAGACCACATTTATTCTCTTGGTAATCTTCTTCGCCGCACTAAACCCTGAAAATGAATCACAGCTGATATTTGTGAACACCCTTCATAAATCATATGATATAGGAAGAGTGGGGGTGTTATGTGAATTACCTTCTAGCTATTTCCCCGTGTACTCTCTCGTCTGATGAATTTCACTTGTTTTAGGGAAAATGCATGTGACAATTCACATTAATTAATACAAAATGGTGAAACTGCTCATGAAATTAAAGTTCTATTCAATGTTGGTTTGGGGAAGTGCGTACTTTCTGATGGTTACTACTTTAGATGCTGGGCCAGGGGTTTGATGGATGAAATATTCAGTTTGCATGAGCACCGTCAATCACATCATAAATGATGATCTTATCACCTTTAATGGGCATCCATTCTCACTTGCTCTTGTTTTTCTTTGATGGATGAAATATTTAGTTTGCATGAGCATCGTCATCTTATCACCTTCAATGGTCATCGAATCTTGCTGGTTTTTCTTGTAAATCTTTGGAATCCGGAGTACACAAAGATCATACGACATTTTTATTACATAATATATAGTTCCCCTGGTCAGGAACATTTTCTTAGGCTCCGTTTGGATAAAAACACACTTATTATTAGGAACCGACAAACTCTGAGAGCATTGTACGTAGGAGTACTATTTCAAATCTATATTCCTTCTGGACTCACTTCAGTTTCCGGGCAAATCGAATTGCCCCACAAGTTCATCACTTGCAGCTTGGAAGCGGCGACCCGCACAAGCACCGGTTGTGGAAATACGAGGAGTAGTCGAAGCTCTGCAGCTTACCACCCACCGGAATCTTACCACACAGCCTATTATAACTCACATTCAAGAACTGCAAATTCAGTGCGGTCATCGCCACCGGAATGCTCCCGGTGATCTTGTTGTGGTTAAGATCCAACGACGTCAAGCTCTTGGGGAACTGCACCTTGGACAGATCGAACTGGAGCAAGTTCCTCGACAAATCCACGATCTGTGTGGTCTTGTTGGAGCCAAAAACCACGGATGCGTCGCCTTCGAGCTTGTTGCGCGACAGGTCTATGACGCTGAAGTCCATCTTGGCGAACGAGGCTGGGATTTTCCCAGTTAGTTGGTTGTGAGAGAGGTACAAGTCCGGTACCTTGGTAAAGTTCCCAAAGGATTCTGGGATTGGTCCGGTGAGTTTGTTGCGGTCCAAATGAAGCGCATTGAGGTTGGGAAGCAGAGAGAGTGAGGATGGGATAGAGCCTGAGAGGTCGTTGAAGGCGAGATCTAAGAAGTTGAGATTCTTGAGCTTGCTGAGGAAGTCAGGGACTGGGCCAGAGAGGTTGGTCCAGCTGAGCCTCAAGAAATTAAGGTTTTTGAGCTTGGCAATGGCGGGCTGGATAGGGCCAGTGAGGTTGGAGAGCTTGTGGAACTCGAGAGTTTCGAGGTAAGGAAGGTCACCGACCTGGGCGGGGATTTGGCCGGATATTTTGCCGGAGAAGATGGTGAGGGAGTTGATGCGGTGGGAGGTGGAGTCGCACGTGACGCAGTACCAGTCACAGCAGTCGGTGGCTGGTTTCCAGGAGGCGAGTAGATAGGGGTTGTTGAGGGCTGCCTTGATTTGGAGCAGGACTTTTTTGTCTTTCGGGTTGCAGAGCTCGGAGTGGGCGGAGGAGAAGAGAAGGGTGAAAAGGCAGAAGAGGGAGAGGAGAGGGATGGCCATTTTTTGGTATTTGGAAGAGATTGGCGGTGGTGTGAAATTTGATGCAGAAAGAGTGAGATTTATATACGGTTTTGAGGTGGGATCGATGATGCATTGACTGACGGAAGCTGAGAAGTTCGAATGAATTATAGTTATTTGAAATAATAATTATCTCAAATTTAATAATAATTTTAAAAGTAGCATGATGTTAAAGAATATACAAATTAAATTATAATTTTTTTTATAGAATTAATTACTCGAATAATGTTATAAGAAAGACCTCGCAAATGTTACGTGATTTTAAAATTATCGTTATATCAAAATTTAATAATAATTATTTTAAATTCAATTATGATTTTCAAACTCACCTAATATTTAGAAAGACACAAAAGAGAAGTTAAATCTTCCTTTAGAATTACTCTTACTTCAAAGCAATCCGACAAGGTGATCCATTCAAAGAAGTCAAACATTGGTAGATCTGAGCAGATCTTAATCTCATAAAACAGGTCAAATGTCTCACGGATGTGTTAAGTAACACATTAATTACCATAAAATAACTTAAACATCATTCGGAAAAAGAAAGGATCGATCTTCTTATCCACAGAAAATGCTTTTGGCGTTAATGAGGATATATATAACAACCCCGCCGACGGCTTGTTTCAATTAGAAGATTACGTGCCAAATAATGATATATTAATTGCGAGTTTAAATAATGAGGAAAGCGATAAAAGGGAATGACTGGTGGATTAATATAAGTAACCCCGCTTAGAATTGATGCTATTACAAGTTTTGTTTTGTAAGTCAAAAACGAAGGCCTTTTTTTAAAGAGAATAAATATGAAAGTGGCACATGCATGTACATTAATATCTAAAGAAGACTTCTCCTTCACCGGGCTTCTCTCTCATTTGCCCATACCTCCACCGCATGGGACCTTCCCCAAGTTTCTTCCCACCCGCAGATTCATGAAGTGTGCCGGAAAAGGGGGATAATAATCATTTGGATATGTTTGAGTGATGCCAGGTACGAAATCAACTTTATTACCCTTTGTTTGTGACTAGGGCTTTTTTGTGTCAATGTTAAAGTTTATCCGAATCGGTGGCAATTCGGACAATAAAATTGTTAAGAATATTTATCTTTCATAGTACTCTATATGCCGAGTTCGACCAATCTACCACCAAAGTTGAAGTAACTCGGTCATTCTCGTTAGAAATCCTATGTTTAGAATAGGGTAAATGTATCATAAATTTTTGAGTAAATATGTTATTCGAATTCAGTCCATCACTTTTTAATTTTGAAAATTAGATACGTAAGTTTTTTATTATTCATAATATATCCCTCCGTGAGTTTGCCGTCCAGGTTTACTGTATACCGTTAGTAGCACTTGACAAATCAAGTTAACATAATTTTTTTTTTATTAAAAAATAAAATTTTAAAATAGAACTTATAATATAACCCCATTTGTTGCATGCGATTAAATCGACCCACTTTCGTTACAACCTTAAGCCAGGCCCATGGGCAATAAAACTTACAAGCCGGGCGGACATCATCTATGTCAGGTATACTAAACTTGAGCTAATACTGGCCGATCAGACAAGAGTTATTATAAATAAAATGGCACTGAAGCATCAAGAGGAGTTGCATCCACAGTATCCTATCCCTTGCCACCTGAATTACTAGCATTCCGGTATAATTAAAGAATGTCAGAAGCATAAGCCAAGGGAGTGCGGCCACAAAATCAAGTTTCATTAACCTCTCACTAAATCAATTATGCACCGGAAACACTCTATAAAAGGAAAGGGGCTGGATTATTGAGAAGTACATTCATTTTCTCTTTGCCAAATACTTATTTGCTTATCTAACTTGCTTCTAAAAACTCATCATTGACTTAAGTATCGGAATGACCCTTAATGAACCTCCGACATGTCACTTTGACCTTTCTTTGTTAATTTCTTACCTTATCAGCATTGTCGATCTGGTACGGTGCACATCAATCTTTATAAGTTTCATATTTTCCAAACAACTTTAAGCCATAGTGGCTTGATTGCGCTTCACAATTGATTAGATAAAGATAGCCCTTTTTGCTTCAATCTCAGAAACAAATTCTAGAACTATCCTTGTAGTGAATATTATTTTAATTACTTTCATTCGTTTTATGACCCTCTACTTGTCCTCCTTTTATCTCCTCAAAATTGACGTGGCTCTTAAAATTACCATTGAATTTTTGATATATCACTCTTGGATTTTGATCCAATGGTGATTTTAAGAGCCACATCAATTTTGAGAAGATAAAAGAAAAACAAGAGGTGATGTGTAAGATTGAGTGTTTTGTAGACCAAGCATGCGGCGTTATGATCACAAACTGGTCTTAAGGTAGACTGGCTTCCACATTCAACTCTCGGCAATTGTTTATCAAATATACACATATTTTGAAACTTATAATGTTGCCCAATCAATCAATGACTTTCTAAATTAATAAAATAAAATAAAAAGACCCAGTTTGTGGAGCATATTGGGCCATTGGCCTTCCACGATTTTGATCCATTTGCTTCTGTCATTTTCTTTTCTGGAAAAAACAAAATAAAATTGATGATCATTTGCCTGATGTTATTTTAATCCATTTGTACTTGCATGTAGTGGACTTGTACATCCCGCGACGGTGTATTTTAATTGGAGTGAAAGAAATGAAAGCCCTCATACAAATTTCAGGTACCTCTTATATTTAATAAGATTTTACTTATAAACTTATACATGTGAAACAATTAGAATCGTGACATATCATTATGTTTCACAGTCTATGTCTCTGACAGCTTACTCTATCAACATTGACTTGATAATAGCTATTTCTCTTTAGTGGCTTTACTTACCTAATAATATTTAATGACTTAACACTATGCCCATACATCATATCAATACATGTTAATCCAACTTATTGGTTGTTAGATTTATTTAAAGTAAATCAATATTTTTAATCGTCATTTAATTAACCGTTTCATATGCAAAACATTAAATCTGAACGTTTTCAATGGAAAGGGATTAATATGCTATTTAAAGTGTTTATTAATTTGGATTTGGTGATTATGATTTGGGACCGATGGATCAAATGATTTTGAAGCGTTAGATGTGTCTAAAATCACTATAAATATGACCCTTTGGTCATATGCAAAGACACATTATCAAATAGCTTCTTTCTTGTCTCCTACAAATTTATTTTCTGCAACTTTTCATTCTGATGGTGTTTTAGTTTACTCTAGAAAGTAGTGCTAATTCTATAGTGACTATAGTGCTTCAATGTATTCTACAGAATTGTTGTTGCGATCGAGCCTTAAACTCTAATTTTTCGTATTTTTTGCCTTGATAATCATCCCTTTATTCCATAATTTTTCCAACTTAAGTCGCCCTCTTTGTGACTCGATTACAAAACTGCAACTCATTCGATTTTATACTCATCAAGCTGCGTCTGATCCTATAATTGATATCATGGTTGACTCTGATACCAAATTATACAAGTTTCAGGTAGAATTCATCCTTAAAAATTAGCTTACAAACAAAAGGTGCTCAAAACATAATATACATTATTAAGATTTCACTTAATCTATATGGAACACTTGAGATCGTACGGCCGAAGACTTTAGAATTAAGTTTGAACTTTGAAATCTAGGAGGAAACAGGCCAAATTTTATAAATTTGTGAAAAAAAAAAAGAAAAGTAAAAGAATGTGAAAGGCCTTTAGAAAAAATAAAATGAGAGGATGTCATTAAGCATGGTATGAGGGCTTCGAAAATAAAAAAGAAAAATTGAAATAACTACTCCAATTAAAATATTAAGTTATATAAATAAAGTGGATTTTTTTTTTTTTTTCAAATGCTTGTCTTGCTTATAGAATAATATTGACAACGTAACAATTGCTTTTTATAAAACAAAGTTTTTCAAAACTAAAATCAATAAAATGCTATTTACGATCAATTATGTCATAAGAAATATAAAATGGATTAGCAGTATTATTTATTCGGAATAATATATTAACAAAATTTGAATCAAGAATAATTTTTAAATAATTTTTTTAATATTTCATATTTAATAGAAAATATTATAATATCATTTTAAAATTAAAAATATGAAAGATATGGGCACACTATTAGGATGAGGATGTTCATGTTGGGAGGAAATACAATAGTGAAAGAAAAATTGTGGGTGGAAAAAAATAAAATAAAATACAAACAAACAAACAAAACCAAACCAAACAAACACGTTACACACAAATGTTGAAAAGAAACGAGGGGCAGTCTGGGCAGAAGAGTTGTGTTGGCAAAGGGTGAAACAGCGCAGGAAGTTGAATGTAGGGTTCTTTTTCCCTTTGTATTGTTACGTACTAGGCCCGATTGTATTCATGGGCTTTGGTGTTGTTAGTAGAGTCAGAACGGGTATAAATGGGCCAATGGGCCACGCGTGTGTAATGGTGGATTGTCCAAAACCTTAGAACCATTTTGTGTTTGTTTTCTTGGAGGCTAGGTTGTCCTCGAAATAAGCCCAATCTTTTTCTTTTTTTTTTCCCTAATTTTCATACAATTCATTTATAATTTCCATAATGATTCAAAAAACTAAAATAAGAGACCCTTTCAGGGGTATCGTTCCGATGCTTAAATTAACTTCTTAAATTAACTTTTGAGATAAAAGGTATGTTTCATAATTAAAATATTCAATTTGTCGTTTAGCATATTTATATGCAAAGAGGTTGAGTCAAACCTGAATTAAGTTTACTATTCTCACTTAAACTATAATACTTGGAGTTTGATTTGTTCTGGGAGTCCTATCTCCATTCATCTAAATGTTGGACAATTGATCATATTCTTTAAAGAGTCTTTGTTAGACCTGGATTGGAACTACTACCCTAATTCGATTTGGAGTAGAATTATTCCTAATATTTACAAACAAACATAAGAAGAGAATCAACTAAAGAATCGGCTATTCTGATGCCATAAAAAATAAAAATAAAAATTATATAGAAAATTGACAAAATAAATAAAGTGAATAAAGAGGAAAATCACATATTTATGTAATTCAATTCCTACCCTTTGTTATATATATATATATATATATTATATATATATATAATATATATATATTATTTTGATTGTTTTGTACGTGGAAACACGATATTTGTGAAGTTCTAAAATGCCAGGTAAAATGGAATCCAAGAAATGAAAAGAAGCTAGCATTCACACCAGCCTCACTAGGCAAAATGCTTAAAGAGCACAAAAACCTTGTCCTTCTGCCTCGGCAATTTGTTGAAGGATTTGTTGAGGGTGAACAATTCTCTCCAAATTTGGTGAGCACCGTTCAATAACTAAATAAAAAATTGAAAAAAAAGAATTAAAAAAATAGTAATATTCTCTCTCTCTCTCTCTCTTCCTATTTCTTTTTATTGTCAACTTGTAGCAACCTGATAACGATTATAACATATACGTTGTCATGTATTACATAACGCAATGGGAATCGTCCTAAAAAGTTTAGGATATTTGATTAAGTATAGTTTTTTAAAATCTTAATTATTATTTTTACATTAAATATATTTAATAATTTATTATTTATTATATTTATCACCTTGAGATAAATAATGATTGCAAAGCAGTAAAAGAAATTTTTTTAAGAAATATGACCGTTAGAAAAAGACAAATATTTAAAAGTATGATTGTTAGAGAAATATAAAGAAATATTTGAAAGAAATGAGATAGTGAAAATGAATAGCTAAAATGATAAGCCGATGCAAGTGTTTTGAAAAAATGGAGAGCTAAAATAGATAAATACAAGTTTTTGACTGATAAATTTGTTGAGGCCGCTGTAAATGCCCTAAACCGTTGCCATAGACATTTGACCCATTTATCCAAATCTGATAAAGAAAGCTAGAGAATAACGTTCAAAAACATGTTCAGGAAGAAAGTAATGTTTAGAACAGGAAATTATATTGAAAGAGGAATAAAGAAAGCTAGAGAATAACGTTCAAAGGCATCTTTATGTGCAAGGTCACTTACCCTTAAGCTTCCTGTTTTGCTTTTGCTTTTGCTTTTTCAGTAAGCTGCCACACTAACTTTAGCAAACTTTAGCACCCTATGAATTTCTTTAACTCTGTTTCTCTTGCTTTTCCTAACTTTGCTGCAAAAAGAACAAAGTTGTCACATAGCCCAACCAATGCAGTTCGATCACACACGGGTCTTGGATGCCGGAATCTGCAAAAATTAAAGCTGGGAAGATGGGGAGGGAGGGGCAAAGTGAGGAGCTGTTTGTTGCAGTTTGACCATTTATCAAAGTTTATATCAAAGTCGAAAGAATCTAACTAAGTGTATAATCCACTACGTGACTCTGATAGAAAAATCTAAAAAGACTACCTTTGTCTTCCCAAGTGGAGTGTCAATAATGTTTTGCAAACATGGTATTCCGACAGCTATCCATTGCTTTTTCCACCCTCTGAGACTAGCTATATATATTAATGGTCCTGATCTCAATTAATCTGCGTTTAAACAAAGCAAAAGCTTTTGCTTTCATTCTCCCTCCAGCACACCTTGTTGTGCATACACCAGCAACTTCCAGTCCATATCTTCATCATCATTATATTCTCTTATCCTTTTTATAAGCATTAGGATTCTCTTTTCAGTCTTTTAAACTAGCAGAAAAAGGCAAGGAGCAGGGCCTCTGTTTCTGTGGTTTTCAGAGCAACTTCTACAACCGGGATCGATAGATGATTGTTCTCATTTCTTGGCCTCAAATCACCTCTGAAATCACGACTATGGTGAGAAAGATATTTTCTAGCTTCATGTTACTTTTTCCGGAAAATAAGAACTCATGGCTCTGAATATAAGTCAATAAAGGTGTTGAAGATCATTGACGATTACAGATAGTAAAGAGTTTTTTTATAATATGTCAAAGCTAAGAGAAACTTTAAAATCTCTCAAAGGAGAGTCTAAGCAAATATCCATATTCTATTTTCTGCAATTACATATCTTCCACTGACTGCTACTGACATCATGTATTCATGTTCATATTAATTCCTGCTTCAGGTATCACAGCTACAAGAGCAATGAAACATACCTCAACTACCAGCTGCGACACTCCTGCTAAAAAGACGAGAAGAAGATCATAGGTCTTGAAGAAGAAAAAGGTCTTAAATTAACCAATTATATTTTCAAAAGCAGATTTTGCAGGAAAAAAGAATTTCAGGGCGGAGACTGCCATAAGAGGAGCACTCATCAACCTTGCAGCAATGAGTTCACCAGCTGTTCCTAAGCCCAAGAGGACTATAAACTGAAGGACATGAAACCCCAGCTTGGGGAGAGGTGGCCGCATGGAGGACTACGCGGTGGAGGCGGTTGGATTAGCAGCGAAAGGGCTACAAGCACTTACGATCTGGTCCAACAGATGTTTACCTATATGTTCGAGTTGAGAAAGCCAAAGATCTTCCCACCAACCCTATAACAGGAAGCTGTGATCCATATGTAGAAGTGAAGATGGGGAATTTTAAGGGAAAAACTCAGCACTTCGAGAAGAGAACAAACCTGAATGGAAACAGGTTTTTGCGTTCTCAAAAGACAAGATTCAGTCATCACTTCTTGAAGTTTATGTCAGAGAAAAAGACATGGTGGGAAGAGATGATTATTTAGGGAAGGTGGTCTTCGACATGAATGAAGTCCCAACAAGGGTTCCCCCAGACAGCCCTTTGGCACCTCAATGGTATAGATTAGAGGACCGGAAGGGGATACCAAGGTGAAAGGAGAGGTTATGCTTGCTGTTTGGATGGGAACAAAGCAGATGAAGCTTTCCCGGAGGCCTGGCATTCAGATGCTACCTCAGTTCATGGGAGGGAGTTTTCAGTATCCGATCCAAGGTTTATGTTTCACCAAAACTCTGGTATCTCAGAGTTAATGTGATCGAAGCTCAGGATGTTCAGCCACATGACAAAAGCCAACCACCGCAAGCTTTTGTGAAGGCTCATGTTGGAAATCAGATGCTGAAAACAAAGCTATGCCCAACGCGAACCGCCAACCCTCTCTGGAACGAAGATTTAATCTTTGTAGCAGCCGAACCTTTCGAAGAGCAGCTGGTGCTTACAGTTGAAAATAAAGTAACTGCTGCAAAAGATGAAGTTATGGGAAAGATAATACTGCCACTTGCCATCTTTGAAAAGCGCTTGGATCACAGGCCAGTTCATTCCCGCTGGTTCAACCTTGAAAAATTTGGCTTCGGTGTTTTGGAAGGAGACAAGAGGCACGAGCATAAGTTTTCAACCAGGGTTCACCTTAGAGTATGTCTTGAGGGTGCTTACCATGTACTGGATGAATCTACAATGTACGTCAGTGATGTACGGCCCACTGCAAGGCAGCTGTGGAAGAATCCAATCGGCATTCTTGAAGTGGGGATTTTGAGTGCTCAAGGGATTCTACCAATGAAGACCAAGGACGGCAGGGGAACCACAGATGCTTATTGTGTAGCCAAGTATGGGCAGAAGTGGGTGCGAACCAGAACAATCATTGATAGCCTCAGCCCGAAATGGAATGAGCAATATACATGGGAGGTCTACGATCCTTGCACTGTGATCACCTTGGGAGTTTTTGACAACTGCCATTTGGGTGGAAATGAGAAACCAGCTGCCGGTAGCGGAGCTCGAAACGACTCAAGAATCGGGAAGGTAAGAATCCGGCTATCGACCCTGGAAATGGATCGAATTTATACAAACTCTTATCCACTTCTGGTTCTGCAACCTTCTGGTTTGAAAAAGATGGGTGAACTCCAATTAGCAGTTCGATTCACCTGTCTCTCTTTAGCACATATAATATACCTCTATGGCCACCCGTTACTTCCAAAAATGCATTATCTACAACCCTTCACTGTAAACCAGTTAGATAGTTTGAGGTATCAGGCCATGAACATTGTAGCAGTAAGGCTAGGTCGAGCCGAGCCGCCGCTGAGGAAAGAGGTTGTTGAGTATATGCTGGACGTGGATTCCCACATGTGGAGCATGAGAAGAAGCAAAGCTAATTTCTTTAGAATTGTCTCACTGTTTTCTGGTGTAATCTCTATGAGCAGGTGGCTTGGTGAGGTTTGTCATTGGAAGAACCCGGTTACTTCAGTTCTAGTTCATGTCCTGTTTTTCATATTGATATGTTACCCAGAATTGATCCTTCCAACTGCCTTCCTCTACATGTTTCTTATTGGGATATGGAATTTCCGGTTCCGGTCACGGCGTCCTCCTCACATGGATACTAAACTTTCATGGGCAGAAGCAGTTCACCCAGACGAACTAGATGAAGAGTTTGACACCTTTCCTACAACCAAAGCTCAAGATGTCGTACGTATGAGGTACGACAGGCTTAGAAGCGTAGCCGGAAGAATTCAGACGGTGGTGGGAGATATTGCAACACAGGGAGAGAGATTTCAGACCCTGCTCAGCTGGAGAGACCCAAGAGCAACCAGTCTCTTCATTATTTTCTGCCTTAATGCTGCAGTGGTTCTCTACGTTACACCCTTTAGGATAGTTGCTTTGCTTGCAGGCATATATTGGCTACGGCATCCCAAATTCCGAAGCAAGCTACCCTCAGTGCCCAGCAATTTCTTCAGAAGACTGCCATCTCGCGCTGATAGCATGCTTTGAGCTGAAAGGAGATGACACAAGCATATGCCATTCCACTATCCAATCATATTCTGTTTCTTTACCTTTTTTCCATTGAAATCAACATGGCTTGTATTTTCTGTTTTTGAATTCCTGTGTTGTTTGGGACTCGAATGTCTAGAAAATGACTATCTGGTCAATAAGTTTTGTTTAAGGATCTTTTCTCTTCCATCTTAACATCCAACGGCGTTGAAATCAGAGAAGGTAACAGGTTGATTTCTTTCCTTTGTCCTTTAATACTTGGAAGTAAAAAAAACCAATAATACTGCAACACAGGCAAACCCAGAAACTCACAAGCAACAGACAGCAAAGCAAAGGGCGTAATAGGTCAACATGATCCATGTCCGACTGCTTACTAGAAACGGTACAGAAGGAAGAGGAGAAAAATCCCCCAGAACCCAAAACTCATAAACAACAGAGCAATCATATCATTTGTATGGGAGTAGTAGCAAAAGAAGATGGGCGATATATTGCATTACTACACAATCGAAATGGCAAAATCAATTTCTCACATAATGCAAAATTTGTCAATACAAAATTTTGGCTCTTCTATTCAAATTTGAAAATATGGCAACTTATATTCTAGTCAGCAAACTCCAGAATAGACATTTCCCAACTGAGATATTTCCTCTAAAACACTAGCTCATGAGGCTTCATGCCTGACTTGAGAGAAAATCTTGCAGCCAGATAGCTCTGCAAGTCTGGGACTCCCTCAATGGCCTTTATCAATGGGGAATCAACAAGCTTTTGACCATCTTTCTTCTCTTGCGGGAGTGCCTTCTTTTCCTTCAATTTGTTAAGGAAAAACCAATTAGTAACTAAAATTATTCGAGGAAGCATAGATCACATGGCATGGCATTTCTCCTATCCTTAAAATTACCCTTTTTTCCCAATTATTACAGATCATATGCATGAAGAACAAACAGACCAAAGTGGAGCAAATGGATCAGGTCATCAGGGGATCGCTATATTTATTATTGAAAAAGAAATAGTAGCATGAGCAGATGAACTGCAGTTAAATAAATAAATAAATATCATCAATGTGCATATGTGTGTGCTCGTTTCTGCATAATCTCTAGTGATCCAGAAATGCCCATCTCATTTACATGCTGGATGTACGCAATGGTCATCTCATTTCCATGTTCAGTGGACCACGTAATATCATGAACATGTACACCACAACATCTAATTGAAATCTCTAATTTTCGGTGATGATAATAACGAAAACAAAAGGCTTTAACAAACCTCTTTCTCTGCCTCAAAGAACTCTCCCTCTCCTTTCTTTATCTTCTTGGCTCCTTCCTTTGTGAAGTAATCATCATCAAACTTTTCTAAATTGACCCCAGAAACGTCAACCTTGGTGGAAGTTGCAATAATGTAAGATTGGTTCACCCGTCTTAAGGGAACACCATTGATCTTGAATGGCCCTGTTATGGCATAAATTCAGCAACTAAGCAAAGATTGAATAAAAAAAGCTTATTTCTTCTCAATTTTAAGTTTTTCACCTAAAGGGAGAGAAGTGTGCCGGCAAAACTGAACATGTATAGGAAACAACAGAAAACTAATGAAACTACATATTTCTTAGAAAACAAACCACACTCAGGCTCCATTTGTGTATTTTCCAAAACCAAATATTTTTCATTTTTCAGCGTTTGGTGCAACTGAAAATTGTTTTTCAAAGAAAGAGCTTCTCATGGTCAACAGAAAACTACACAAGGGTTGTGCAAACCATTTTCTTGATCAAGCCTGTTTGCCTCCTCCCTATCACTTAAAATATAAAGGGTAACAGTATCGAATGAAAAATTCACTAGTATTTCGTATAGTTCAGCTGGTAGATTAGACATTTCCACAATGACTAAGCTTAATTATAATATTAATAACAAGCCCCAATAACAAGCAATGGCATCACACCCTATAAACCAAATACGAATAGGTTCAAAAATATCGAGTAAAATAAAATTACCAGTAACCAGAAGCAACCCAGATGAAAGCTGTTTGAGAAAAACAACTCTCTTCCCCATGAACCTCCCAGCCAACAATATCAACACCGTCCCTGGAGTAATACTCGACCTAATACATTACCAGAACAAAAACCAACAGTAAAAAGAGACGCTTTTTAATATTCTGCGAAAAACAACGGAGGGAATGAGTAGCAGAAAGCCGAACCTGAGCTTGGTGGGCTTGGGCTTGCGCTTGTTGACGAGCGGCTTCTTTACGTCGTCAGCTGGGTAGAACTTGGGCGGCTTCTCCGGTAACGGGTTGGTAACCGCCGGCCTGGGGTCGTGGCGGGGGAAAACGCCGCCGTTTTTGGCCTTTATAGCCCAGAGGCCACGCTTGTGGTACATCTTGGATCTGGAGTACTTGCCAACGCCGCGAATGAGATCTGGGTTGCGGCTCATTCTCGCGCCTCCCATCTCCGGCGCCATTGTAATTGGAAGCTAGGGCTTTTGCTCTTGACAATAGAAAAGTAGACGGAGGAGCAGAGAGGGGAAGAGGAGATAAACCCTAGCCACCTTACAAGAAAAAATAAAAATAAAAAAATTATTTCCTAAGTTACTCCATTTTTCCTTTTTCCTTTTTTTTTTTGATATTTTTTTTTCAATATTTTTCTATCGTTATACATCACTTTTAAAATGAATTTATAAAGAGTAATGTTAGATCACTTGTAGTAAAGTCGTCAAACAGACGAAACCACCAAAATCAGACGATTTTGCTCAAAATGTCGTCTGCAACAAGCTCTCTACTGCTACAATAGATTTGTGAATCGTCTAAATCACTCGTCTAATGAGACGAGGGCAAATCGATCATCTCTTATTATTTTGCAATTTTTTATCCCATTTTTGCGAGCGAAGATCGTTGATAGTCATCCTCCACTAATCGTCGATCTTTCATTTTCGCTGGTCGTCGAGAAAAAGCCGGCCGTTATGGAAAGTCAGTCCTGGTGGATCTAGAAGCAGAGAAGCGGGTTGTCGAGTGTCCACCGGTGGACCTAGAAGCCGGTAGTCGAAGAAGCCGGTTCCGGTTGATCCAGAAGAAGAGAAGTCGACCATCAAGCGTCCACCGGTGGATCTAGAAGCTGGCTGTCGAGCCTCCACCGGTCGTCGAAGGCTAGGTTTGGTGGAAGTCTGGATCTAGAAGGGTTTTTGGTTGGTTTTTTTTTTTTTTTCTTTTCTTTTTTGATTCAGTCTTTGGGTGGTTGGTTGAAAGGGTAATAAAAAATAGTATTTGTTTTGAAGTAGGGAATATTTGAAGAATTTGCTATTTAGAGCATTTGAAAATTTGGTAGTTAAAATAACAAAAGTAGCAAATTTTGACGAGTTCGTTACAAATGCTTTTAGAGCATTTATTGTAGTTTTTTTTGAATTTTTTTATGCCGACTTGGCATAGAAGAAAAGAAGAATAGAGAAAATAGGTTTTAAGCTGTAGTTTTTTTAATTACAAAAAAAGTGTCAAGTCAATATAAAAAAAAATCATAATAAATGCTCTAACATTTTTCATTTATAAATTTCAATGGTCTAATCAACACGGTCAGTTTTGGATAGCAAAACCACCTCAAACCATTTATTATTGGGTGGTTGAACCACTCATAATGTTTGGTTTTGAGGTGGTGGTCACCGTCATTTCGTCTTAAATTTTTTTTAAAGTAAATTTATAATTTTATAAGGACTTTGTTGAAAAAATAGCTGAAATTTTACATAGAAATATTTTTTTTTTTTAGAGAGGCATAATTTTTATTTTTATTTTTTAAAAAAGGTTTGTAGTTAAGATTTGTTTGTTGCTTGTGCGGAGCTGTGTGCCCACTGCCCATTTTCAAAGGAACCGTTCAGATTGGCCCATAAAAGGGGTTAGTGTCAACAAGATCTGGTCCAAGCCCATGTTCACATTGCTTTTTTAACTCATCTTACAGTCAAATTTCCTCTTTGGGCATAACACCAAAACCTTCCCCAATTACATTTTTTTTATTTTTTATTTTTTTTCTAATTGAACATTATTTTAGTTTGAGTTTAAATCCCTATGAATATATAACATATTTCTTTTATATAGCTTCTTATAAAATATTTCCTAAAAAGTAGTTAAAAATAAAGCGTAAATATTGTTTTTAGTGATTTTGATTCTCCCTCAATAAATTAAACTCAATTCTTCTTTGTATTTTTTTTAATTATTATTTTTAAATTAAAAATATTAAAAACCAATTCAAAACTTTATAACACATCAAATCACTTTAAAAAAAAAAAAGCCCATGTTCACACTGCTTTTTTAACTCATGATCTAACAGTCAAATTTCCTCTTTGGGCATAACGCCAAAACCTTCCCCAATTACATTATTTTTATTTTTATTTTTCTAATTGAACATTATTTAAGTTTGAAATTTAAAGCCCTATGGATATATAACATATTGCTTTTATATAGCTTCTCATAAAATATTTCCTAAAAAGTAGTTAAAAATAAAGCATAAATATTGTTTTTAGTGATTTTGATTCTCCCTCAATAAATTAAACTCAATTCTTCTTTGTATTTTTTTTATTATTATTATTTTAAAATTAAAAATATTAACAAACAATTCAAAATACAAAATACTCTTCAAAATACAAATTACTTTTACATTTATATTACGTCAAAGTACTTTAAAAAAAAAAAAAAAAATCCTTCCAAAACACATTCTTCATATCTTTAGGAAAAGTTTTCATTAAAAAAAAAAAAAAAAAGTTTCTCGGAGAGGTTTTTTATTTATTTATTTATTGGTTATTTTTCTGAACTTGAGCTTTTTTATTTATTTTTATGAATTTGAGCTCAGTTTTTAGAGAAATGAACTACGAAAAGGGCCATTTGTGTGGGGTTAAAAAATGGGCCAAGGGGAAAGACGAAGAGGAAAGCCTATTTGTCAGTTTCAACGAAGGCCATGAGCATGCATGCAGGCTGCAGCAACCCCGAGACCAAATGGACGTTTCAGTTTCATCTTTCAACACCCGGCTTCAGTTTTCGTCTAAAGCCAAAGAAATCGTGTCTTACTCTAACAAACTTTAATCATAAGTAAACACCAAATCAAACCATCTTCTTCTCCTTTTCTTCCTCTTCCGTCAATAATGGCTGCTGACATAATTTCTTCTCCAAAAATATTCTTTATCCAAGAAGAAAGAGAGCAAGAGAAAAGAGAGAGATAATTCTACTTCTTCAGATTTAAATTTGTCTATCTATAGTACTTCTATACATCTCTATAGGAATGAGAAAGTGGATATCAAAGAAGACATTAATAGTATCAAGAGAAAGAGAGATTCATTAAAGATGTGGATCGTTGTCTAGGGTTCTTTTATCATTCCTGTCGAGGGCGTGCTAGCCAGAGAGAGCTCAGAGCTCGAAGACGATGGAAGTACTCTGAAATCGCCAGAAAACACCTTGCAGCTTGCCGTGTTGTCAGGACCTGATGCAGCCGGTGAATTGTCTGGTGCCTCAGATTATCTGCCTGTAAGTTTTTTTTTTTTTTTTTTGTCAATAAATATTAATTTCATACATCAATAGTAACATCAAAACAGGAAAAAGTCTAGCATCTAAACTTGACTATAACAAAATAATAAGGAGTTTAAGGACTATTTGGCATTTAGAGAGTTTTACTTAGACAAGAATTTGACTTTACCCCATGAGCAGTTTGCTTGTCAAATTCGCTCAAGAATTGAATTTCGAGAACGCGTGTGATCAAATGTACGTGGACACGTAAATAGAGTTGATGAATACAATTTTGTCGACTTTTTCTCTGTTTGAAAATAACTTCACAACTTATAGAGCTTTTTCTTTTTTCTTTTTTCTTTTTTCTTTTTTTTTTTGGGGTAATGACGAAATGCATGTAAATTAATTACGTACGGAGGCAAATGCAGGGTCAAATTTCATCAAGTGGTAAAAATAATGATGACGTACAAGGCAGCTGCCCGGACCGGAACAGGGAAATGTAGCACTGTAAGTCAACTCGTGGCTTATATTAAGTGGTCAACCCACGACTAAATAGTTCCTGTGTATGTGATTGATTTGCTAATAATCATTGCGGTCGATGACGAATTTACCATCACTTCCTATGGTTTGATTGGTCAAGACCATGCTTAAGCTTAAATTAACCTCTACCTTTATAATATGTCGTTTCTGGCTAACCAACCAATTGATTGACCCAAGCTCATGTAATTTTTTCTAATTAGGGCCTTAATTTTCAAAAGGTTATGGGTGCATTGATTTCTAACGTCGGCCCCACTCCATCCTTGATATCCTAAAATCACAGACAGCGTCGTATGTATACTTCTATGCTTGTGTCGATCTTTTAGCTTCTATAAGAATGGTTTAATTAGTCAAAAGGAGTTATGGTGAAGGGTCTACGTGGTGCCGTTAAGTCAAACGGTTACGACCATTACATCACTCCGAGATGGGGCTGCATGCCCAGATCCGTTACATATATATATATATGAGCTGGGACCGGCCAGCTTTTATCCAGGAATGCCACGTGTAGTTAATGCTTGTAAACCATCACCACGTAGTGACACTCCTTCTGGCTGCTGGCTTTGTGACTAGTCGTCTTAAGCTCGAGTAGCTTTTATGAACACAATGACAAAACCATGTTTCCTCAAACATGTTGGTGTGTCTATAGTTTTCTGTCCGATCTCAAGTGTCAGAAAGCATATTTGAAAGAAAATATGTGTGTAAAAAAAAAAAAAAAAAAAAGTATTAGAGATCATGGGTTGGTTTTAGTCTAGGTAAGATTAACAGAAGTTTTTGGATCGTGAGATTGTAGTTCTAATAAAAAGACATGCCTTACTACATCTAGAACGCACGATCTATTGAAGGAGATATATATATTGGTTGTAGTGAGATGAGGAAAAAAATGCTCTAAGTCCCTTTCAAGAAAGTTACCAAAACATTTTCACGAAAGGTAGGTGCATGTATTTTTAGATTCCATGTAACCACCAGCCAGCTCATGGGAGTGAGACACGGAGTGGTTCATTCATGTGTTGGGGTAGGTTTTCCAGCCAAACAAGGAACAAATTCTTGTTCCTCATGTTCCCACGTTTTGTCAGAAGATCATAGTGGGGGACCGCAACGACTTAGACTATACGTACCCATTAAACTCTATGGCTAAGGATTTAAAGCAATTATCTAACTAGCAATTAGAGTCGGGTTAGCTACTCGAACAATTAAGTCTCATATTAAATCTCTCACGTTACTTATTAAATTGCTAGCAATTCGGATAAATAATTAGTGTGATTTCAAATTTACCCTCCTCAACGTCAAGAAAGAGTATATATATATATATATATATATCAATTCGAGTTATTAGTGATGATAAACGTACGTACCTGTCTAACAAAGCCTTCAACGGTGGACAACTTGTTCATGGCGAGAGCCATCTGCCCCATGTAGTTAGGCATGTTAAGAGGATAGCTCAATGAATCGGAGGTTATAGTATCTATGAGAGAATGGTTGAGAGCTTCAAGCCCTTGAGAGAGAGCCTCCTCAGCCTCCTGTGTAGATTGCTGTAACGTACATATACCCACTATTTGCTGCTCCGTTAATGGCTCAATTTGATTCAATACAATCTAGCACACAATCACAACACAACAAAATCAAGATTAAATGGAAAAAAAGCATGGGCTTGAAGAGTCTTTTTCTTATTTTCCGTTTGCAGAATGGGTTGCTATTTATTTACTAGAAACCAAAGGGAGGGATGAACATGGCGTCGGCACCTTTGTTTCCATCAATGAGAAAGAAGTAGTGAAGAGTAGAGAGCCGGACACAGCTCGATCTCTTTCTATTTCTGTCTCAAGCCAGAAATTGTAATAACATAAATCGCTTTATTGAAATGACATCTAACTCGACCCTATAATAGAAACCGTCACGATACCTTTCGTCATTCATTGTTTTTAGTCATTATACGATATCTTCCTTGCCACTGCCACCGACAAGTTGGATAGTTCATTTATCGTCCTTTATACCCTCATGAACTTTTATCATAACACTATATATATACATATATAAAAGAAAGGGATTTGTTGAAAAACCATTCCCTTTCAGTGTATCTAATAAATATAGCTGCCTGTGTAGTTATTGACCTAATTCATGCTTAGGGAGTTTTCTAGTCATTTTCTTGTCATATTTAGTGTTTTACTTCCTTCCCTACACAAGTTTTGCCAATATGAAGAAACTTGAGAGACCTCAGAAAGAAAGAAGTTGTCATTACTATTATTTTGAACACGTGGGGTACCTTGATGAGCTCAGATGGCCGGAATCCTCCAATCCACATGAAGCATCGTTCGGCGGGAGTCTTCCACATGCCAGAAACAATATGGAACACGTCGGTCTTGGCAACCATGCTTTTGAGGTTCATTATCTCGTCAAAGTGTGCCAAGCAATTGTCGACAAAGAGCCGTAGCTCGTTCTCCTGTAAATGCTCTTGCACCGCAGCTCGGAGCTCGCACGTGATTCGATGATGTTCCTCGAGCCATCTCGCATACTCTATGTCGAAGACAGCAGCATCTAAAGACGAAAACAAAAAATGGTTCAACAATGACAATAAAAAAACGAACAACTTTGAGGTGAACGACTAAAATAAAAAGTAAAATCAAAAGCAAAAATGATTTTTGTTTGTTTTGGATGAATTTGAAATACGTACCTGTGCTAATGTTGCTCACAGGAACCTGAAGTCCCTGGTCCCCTCCTATGAGATTTCCACCAAAATATATGCCCTAAAAGAAAATTAAACCAGTTCTTGATGAGTATGATTAATTTGGCAGTAATTAAAAATATCTCAAAGAAAATTAGAGGGTAAATACTTACTTGAGACCTAGCTCTTTGTAGCTCTTGTTCCAGATGCGTAAGCTTAATCCTACTTGTTTCTAACTGCTGAACATATGCCTGTTATGATACAGAAATTGGTTAATTTAGAACACAAAAAAATGAAGTGGAGAAGTTATTTAATGCGGATTTAATTACCTTTTTTCTGAGCCTGCTTTTCCTTGCTGCCTCTCTATTTTGAGCAAGTCTTCTGAGTGTCTGCTTAGCAATAATATTCATATAACAGACGTTCAAGTTTGTCGGACAAGCAAAATAAATTACTAAAAGCAAAGGAAGCAGCAAAGACGTACCTTAGGATCCGGTGTTTTCGGTCCCTCCTGTTCTGAACTTGAGGTTGGACCTTTGCGGTTTCCTTCACGCTGAGAAAACATTAATCAAAACAAACAAATTAGAGCATTTAAAATACAAAGCTACAGTTGAGAGAATCTCAGTTGTCAATTATATTTTTATTCAAATTAGTAGACGACCTTGATAACTTTGGCGGGTTCAGGCCCCGAGGGAGCATCGTTGCGTGCGTTGGCCAACTCCATGGACGGTTCTGATGGTCTCTTGGAACCACTAATTGCTGGAGAAACCTACCAAATACAAACAAACCCATCACTTCATGATTTGAAAAAAACATGCTTAATTAATCAACGTCAATACATAAGGTAAGAGATTCGAGTAAGATATATACTTTTGTTGATGATGGGTCTACGTGCATAGGCTGAGATGGGAAAATGTTGAGAGTTGGAGGCCTCATTCCTTGATTCTCTGCAAAAACAAGTCCTGACAACCATTAATTATCTTCAGAGAGAGCAAGTCTTTGGGATCGTCATGCATTTGAGGCTTTCTGCTGCCGTCCAAACAGAAAAGGAAGAAAGAATTCATCCAAAAAAAAATAAAAGAGGAGGAAAGAAAAAACCAAACCCACAATTCGTACCCCTTTTTCAGTACATGTGGGATTCGCAAGGAATACGTGATTCAGTGGGTTGGTTACAAGTCATGGTCCAAGCTCCATACGACAAGAAACACAGACATACAAGAGAGAGAGAGAGAGAGAGAGAGAGAGAGAGAGAGAGAGAGAGAGAGAGAGAGAGAGAGAGAGATCTTTCATTGAAAAATGAAAATATTTCTTCCATGTTTCTTTCTGCAAGGATTCGGTCAAAGAAAGTACTGCAGAGAAGATTTCAATCTATGGACATGCTTTTCCTGTGACCCAAACAGCCTTTACCCAAAAGAATCTCCCCCCCAGAAAACACAAAAGGCAGGGAACAAATAATTTGAAGGGGAAAGAGAGAGAGAGAGATAGAGAGAGAGAAAGCTCACGCCTTTGGTCTTGGACAGTAGAGGGGTCTTGTCCATCGAGGTAGAGAAAAAGGGCTTGATCTAGTTCTCCCAAATCATAACCTCCAGAGTCTTTGCTTCTGCTGACACCAAAGTTTAATAGGAAAAAATAAAGAGGAAAATTAAAAAACGCAAAGAGAAAAAAGAAAAAGAAGAAGAAGATGTGCACTATGCTCTAGGCTTTGCTTTTATTCGTATAGTAAAATTACATGAAGTTTCCAGGAATGGAGGACGATGAAGATGATTGCATCATTGCATAAGGAATCTGATGATGATTATGATCTTGTATTTGATGATGGTGTTGCTGTTGATGATGATGATGATGATGATGATGCTGTTGCTGTTGTTGTTGTTGTTGTTGTTGTACTTGGGTTGGCTGGCTGCTGCCCTTAATATTAGAAGCCATGAAAGCAGCCCCTAAAAGCTTGGATTTTTGCTCTTCTTTTCTCCTACTTCAAGAGTTCGTGAAAACCCCATCAATGGAAAAACCGCCTCCAGATTTTCCTCCAAACATCATTTCCTCCCCTTCATCACCCAGAAAGACTGAGAGAGCTAGCAATTAAATTGAGAGAGAGAGAGAGAGAGAGACAGAGAGAGAGTCGGTTATGATTAATGGAGGCAGCTTGCTAGGAAAATGGAGAGAGAGGAAAAGAAAAAGAATTCAATTGAATCCAAACAAACAACTTTGATTAGCTTTTCTTAGTTCTACCCCCCTCTCTCTCTCTCTCTCTCTCTCAGAAGTAGACGACTTTCTGAAACCAAATTTTCAGATAAAGCGGTTCTTAAGAATAAGATATCCTGTTCAACTTTCTCTTTCTCTCTCTCTCTTCAGAGAAACAACAGAAGACCGGGGAGAAACAGCCTTTTTAATTTTATTTTTTTTTAAATTGAGGAAAACCATCTTGGGTGGTATGTGGAAACCGCCAAAGGCTTCCTTGTCCAAACCCTCTAATTTCTAAGCATCTGAAATGACAGAAAAGCCTTCATTGGTTTGAGATTTTACTATTGACATTTTCATGCAAATTTACACGTAGTGGGTGAGGCGGCTCTTGTCAAGATCAAAGATCACTTAGCCGCTTAATTAATTCTTCTTCTACTTTCTTTTCTTTTCTTTTTCTTTTTCTTCTTTCTGTCCTTTTTATAATTATTATTATTTTTTCTTGCACGAATAATAATTCTTCAATTTTGTGATGGGCAGTTAAGACAACATAAAATATCACTCCCTACGAATTAATATATTAAGGTTGGAGTCCAATTTTTACTGTGGCCACTATAGGAAAATTATACCTACAAAACTTTTTTTTTTCTTTTTTTCTTTTTTTTTTAACTTATAGAGACACTTGTTAATATGTAATTGAAGTCACATCAATAAATAAAGAAATAAAAAAAAATATAATGTTAAAAGAATATCATGAGGGATAACTTCATTTAATGATACCGATCTACTTTCCTATTTGACTCAAATGTACTGAATTTCAAAACGTTTTAAATTGGGGTATCCAATTTTAAAAAAACATCAATTACAAGTACTCCATTACGATTTGCTATTAAATCCTGTCAAAATTCTTAAAATACTCTTGTGTTTATTTTTTTTTAAAAAAAATTCAAAGATTCAGACATGAGTATTTTTGCAAATTCCATTAAATTCTTACCAACACCTCCTAACAATTTTTTTCTTTCTCTCTTTTTTTTTTTTTTTTTTTGCCTAAAAAAATCAGTATTTTAAAAATTTGGCAAGATTTAACGGCAAATCTTAACGAAGTGCCTGTAATTGAGACGTTTGAAAAATTGGATACCCTAGTTTAAGACGTTTTGAAATTCAGTACCCTTAAGTGAAGTTATCCTATCATGAAAGCTGATAGTTCAACTCATAAAGTAAAATCAAGACACATTTCAAAATTGTTACAAAATGGCAATTAATAATGAATGGGGATGGAGGAAATGCTATATACCACCTCCATTAATTAGCAACTTTGTAAGGAAAGCTTGGGGCAAATCTCAGTTTTAACCGATGAACAAACACTTGCTCAGTGTCACTCACTATATATATATATATATATCATTTTAGGAATTTTTGCTTACTTTCTACTTTCTATTTTTGTTAGTATAAAAATCCTCTAAAAACTACTCTAATTTAATAAATTTCCAGCCAACACATGAGGCTTATTACTTTTAACTATCAATTATTATTAAAAAAAAAAAAAAAAAAAGAAGAAGAAGAAGAAGAAGAAGAAGAAGAAAGAAAGAAGAAAAAGAGACCCTACATTTAGGGTGCGTTTGGGATTGCGATTTCGTAGACAATAATTGTGATTTTAAATTAAATCGCAGAACAAAGATCGTTTGGGAACTGCGTTTTTAAAAATTGCGATTTAAAAACGCAGAAAATCTACTTTTTCAAATCGCAGATGAGATTATACTTTTTTGAAAACGCAAAATTTTAAAGGTAAATTCTCAATTTTAAAGGGTAAACTGCGATTTTGCCAAACGCTTAACTACGTTTTTAAAAATCACTTTTTTTCAAATCGCACATTTTAAAATCGCTATTTTAAATCGCACTTTTTGAAATCGCAAACCCAAACTCGTCCAAATTCCAAATTAAAGCATGGTTCTCCCCACCCTCGACCTAATTGTTGGATTTGAATATGGCTCAATCTTCAGAATTCTCAAACGAAAGTTGCAATATATATATATATATATACACACTTAAATTTTGAGCAATTAATCTTTGTAGTACTGTTTATTATTGACAGCTTATACGTGGGTACTATTATAAGGGTAGAAATTAAAAAGAGAATAGATATTCCTTTTCAATTATGGATAGAAATTTCTTACCTATCGATTTGTAAGAAATTCTACAACTCACATATAAAAGTGACATGTGTCCTTTAAGCATGTGAGAAGTACATATTTTATTATTTATACTATTAAAAAGGCATGTGAGAAACATATGCTATTAAAACAACATGTGTTTAATTCTCACATGCCAAGGGACACATGTCACTTTTATATGTGGGTTGTAAAAAATTTCTTACAAACCAATTTGTAGGAAATTTCAGTCCTTCAATTATTACAAGCATTTATTTATTTATTTATTAATGAATAAGCATCATTTTATACTAAATAACAAAACTGATTACAATGTAGCCTCCAGACTTAACTGGAACCGATCACAAAGTACCCTTTAGACTTAATTGGAACTCTGGTGCATAAAGCAATAGCTTAGCTCAATCTCAAATTCACTCGACCTACTAAATTATTATTTATCTCAAAAGTTTACGTTTATATATATAAAATAAGAATTTAATTATTTAATTTATATTCTAACACTCTCCTTATGTGTTGGCTCAAACTCAAACTTAATAGGTGATGCCTAACATGTGAATATTTAATTGAAATAAAATGTGAATGATAGAGACATGGTTCAAATTCAGGACATTTGCTCTGATATGCACCATTTATTGCAAAAGCTTATGATTATAGGAAGAAATAAATTTAATTATTTAATTTATATTCTAACAATCTATCATCCACAACAATAAAATAAATAAATAAATAAGAAGACAAAATAGTGTCGTTTCAATTAAACAACCCTATTCAGTTGGTGTCATTTGAACAGTACAAACAACCTTATTCAACTAGTGTCGTTTATATATTGTTCAAACGACACTAATTAGTTAGTGTCGTTTGAACATAATCGCATTTAATTAGTGTCGTTTGAACAGTAAACAGTGTTAAACTAGAGTTTCAACCCTATGTTTAGCTCCATTTAGAAAACGGTGTTATTCAAACGCTACTAAATGAAGAGTGTCATTTTTTAGCCCAAAAATGACACTATTCAAGCAACATGCTAAACGGGTTTTTTTTTTTTTTTTTTTGGGGTAGTGATCTACCAAGTACAATAAACTCCTACTAACACTTTAAACTCACACTCTGAACCCCCTCTACATCAGACAACGAATGTACAAATGTTTTACAAACATGCACAAAACCAGAATTTATTTACAAAGTATTCGATCTTGAAACCCGTCTGCAACATAGAGCTTTATTTATAATCGATTTCTTGAAGTACGTACTTCTCATGCATCACCCATATATATAGCTGGAGTTCTAATTTTCTAATCAATCATTTTTAATATATATATATATATATATATACGTTCCTCTGAAATTCACCAAGCATACAAAAAATTACACACACAAATGATAAACTATAAATAAAATTAATAAAGAAAATATGGCTAATGAAAGACGTTTTGGAATCTTAATTAACCGATGTTTGCATATACAATCTAAATTCATGCAATTTGGAATTAAAGATATTAAATCATAGCAAGGAAGAAATTAAAATATTAAAATATAACTCCTAAATTAAGCAATACCACAATTAATAATAAAATGATTATAACTTCTAAGAAGTCGAAAGGAGAACTAATGCGAAAAAAAAAAAAAAAAAAAAAAAAAAAAAAAAAAAAGCCTCAAAATAAGCACTCCTTTCCGGAAGCGAAAGTATTTGGCCGGGCTTGTGTAAGTTTCAAACAGCCGTTACAGAATGTTCAGGGGTAGTATTGTCATGTTGACACTTTTTTATTTTTACATATAGCTGAGTGGTAATTATTAGAGGCAGCTGTCACCAGGGGTTGCATGTAGGACCGTTGACCATCTAACACGTGTCATGGCAGAGTTCTGTTTTGCTTTTGGGAGTTGAGCGGTGGGACCCAAATGATCAGACGGCTGAGAGCCTGGGACCTCAAAAGTCTGGTCAGCGTGGGGCCCACCTAGACCGGCCCCCACCTTTCCCGCGATTTTTTACTCTGGTTTTTCAACCACTCCTAAAATAAGGACTGTCTGCTAACTGCAAAGAAAGTGATATAAAAGGAAATAAAAAAAAACACACACACACATGGCACCTCCTATTGGTTTATTCATAGATGGTAATATGTGAAGTGTAAATTTTATTTATTCTTGGCCATAAAAATAATTTTTTATTTACTTTTTGAGTATTTATTTGATGAATTAAGTAATAGGTATAAAGGCAGTTAATTACTTGGGTAACATTAGATTTTAATATAATAGATGGATGAAAAGATTATTGGTCTACCCATACTTTTCCTTGAATTTAATATATTCTTCTTTCTTTTGCAGTCTCATTACTTAGGTTTCAAGTGAAATAGAGATGAAGAATTATTTTACGGTCCAAAAATTTTATATTGTTGCATCTATGATCTGGCCAACAATGTATATGGTGTCACGTTATTTAAAAATTTTAAATAACGTGATAATTTATTTACAATGTGACAACATATACACCAATAAATTAATAAAATCTTATATGAACCATGAAAAAGTTCCTCAAAGATCGAGTATTCAGTTCCGGTTCAATCTCGAAGTTGAATAACTTTCAATTCAAGGCTATTTATTGGTCATGGGGTTCCTATCCAGCGTGGCGGTTTTTCGTGGTTTTATACTTAAAATACACGATTTTATTAAACGTTTGATAATTATTAGGCAATGAGAATAATGATTTTCCAAAGTTTTCTTTGAATAAAATGTCCTACGTAACTTTGATGTAGAAGTTGAATAACTTAATTTCCATTCAAGACTAATTATTGGTCATGAGGTTCATAATCACAATGGCGAGTTTTTCATCATATATTTTATATACTCAAGCTAACAATTATGTTATTATGACATTTTAGCTATAATACTACTTCTTGGCCCTTCATCATCCTTTCAATACTTTGGAGGAAAAGTTGCAATCCTTTATTAATTTATTAATTTATTTTTTCTCCTTTTGTTTCTTTAATTTAATTAAGTACACACCTAAAAGGGAGATATATTGTAGCTGTCGTCAAAGCTCACATCATAGTCTAAATCTGAAAATCTTGGGGGAATATCTGGAATCTTAGTTTAACAAGCATATTGGGCCCTTGAACCAATTGATGGAGATCTGGCTTTTGGCTTATAACGAATGAGCATATATAGGTATTATCATTGATTTTGTAAATCAAAAAATTAAAAATTAAAAAAATTAAAAAAGAAAAAAGATTGACAGGAACGTACCCATACTAATTTAAATGAAAATCAAATGCTAAACACACAATGAGGGATAATTACATATGGCTTAAAATATCATTTTTCTTAATTAAGTCAAATATTAGAATTCCTTAAACATTAATTTTTAAGCATGCAGTATCTAGATAAACATTAATTGTTGGTCGAGTGCGCGCATGGGACTTAAAATAAAAAATAAAAAATAAAAATAATATTACGTTTCTTTAGAGACGAAGTTGTGATAGCTAGGCTCGATCAAACAAGGATGGATTGACGGATCAAAATTTTGAGAATTTAAGAGAGAAAGTCACGCGCGGCGAGACAAATCGTTTATCATTATGATAGGTGTCAAGTAGAAATGGAGTGACGGGCCTCCAACCCCTCAAAATTTTGTGAAGAATGTACTAAAAAACTTAAAGATCTAAAGACAATACAAACAGCATGATCAAAATAATTTTGAGAGAGAGCGACGTTGGATTAGTTTGGTCACTCTTAAAGGGATTTATCTCCCTGCCATTGGGTAAGTCCGATGAGAAGAAAAAACACCATTCTTGCAGTTGCTTGCATGCATGCGTTATTTATTTTCTTTTGGGGGTGAAAATAGAGATCGATCAATGATAGACAAATACTTATATCATCGTAAAAGGCAACACGTACGATGAGGGTCGATGTTAATAATAATTAGGAAAATTGTCCAGAATTAACCCATATGTTTTGGCCTAGCTATTGCCAAATCAGGGCCTTTTTTTTTAGTTAAATAATTAAGGACTTAATTAAGTTTGAATTTGATCGATGACGTCTGCGACTAGCTAGCTAGGTCCACTGTTCAACTTACTATCCAAATTTTAACGACAAATTGGAAGGTGGCTTATTTTAAACGTCAAACCATTAATATAAAGATTTAAGTGTACGTTTATATTATTTCCAAGCAACACAGGTCTCTGGAAATAATATGAAAAAAATTAAGCAATCATCTAGAGAGGCCGAGATGGAAGAAGCCTTTTGGGAAGGGGTGTTTAAAATTAATTGGGATGCTGCTCTTGATACACTAGACCAAAAAAAAGGTGTGGGAATGATAATTAGAGACGCTGAGAGATTTGTTTTGACAACTATTTGTATCGATCATGGTGGCTCTTATTACTGATCCGACGACAGCTAAGGCGGTGGCGGCTTGGAAGACAGCAAAATTTTGCAGAGATTTGGGACTTCAACGAGTAATTATTGAGGGCGTTAATGCGCTGAAAATTAGGCATTCGTTGCAACAAGAGACTTCTTGTTGGAATTAATATGGACAATTGATTGATGATCTATGAGCTATGTTAAATTGTTTTCAACCATGGTTTGTACGGCATATAAAAAGGAAAGCTAATAAAGCAGCTCATCGCTGGGTGAAAGCGTACGTTATATATCCACTAATTTCTAGATATGTGTGAATAGAAGATAGTCTTTTGTTTATCCAAAGTGGTGTGTTTCTTGAGTAAAATGATTCTTTCCTATCTAATGAAAGCATGATGTTTCCCTTTTTTTTTTGGTATTTTTCTTTTATATATATATAATGTAATTGAGATTTCACGTAGGTAGCTTAATTAACGTGGCATAATAGGTTATCTCTGATCTAGAAGAAAAGTTAGATGATAGACTCATAGACCTAATTGATAGATGACATCAAATTCAAGTACTCCTTATTTGGCCTTAACCTAATTAAGTACAATATATCACTAAACAATTAATTTTCGATCAATGAAATATTTTTTCCATTTTAAGAAAACCAATATTCTTGAGATGATGGTGGCCGGATTAGGCCTGAACCTACACCACTTCAATAAATAAGCAAAATTGAGTACGGAATCGAGGGGGACAATAGAACAAAATTAAAGGATCTTCAGACTAACAAATACAACTGAAATTTAAAATTAAAAAAAAAAAAAAAAAAAAAAGTACTATAACCAATAGCTTTAAATTAATTCACAGTGCAATTTCACCCCCCCCCCCAAAAAAAATATATATATATATCTATATATATATATAAGATCATATGGCCCTAGGCAAATAGATGATAGAAGTTTTGATTTGTCTTTCCAATTTGCTAAGGATAAGAGCTACATCTGTATTGGCTCAAGCATATTGCCAATGGATCGAAAAAGGTCCACACTAATATGTGTTATCACCTGTTATTTAAAAATTTATTCGTATCTCACATCCAAATGGACATATGGCATTTTTATAGATTAATTGGAGGAACTTCTCTTTGTCCATTTAAATATACCTATATATACAACAAAGTATAACTACTAATTAACACGAATACACGAAATATATATATATATATATATATATATATATATATATATATATATATATATATATATATATCGTATATATGTCTGTGTTTGTATATAAACATGCATGTATTCAAGTATGCCTATATATAAAAAGTATTAGTTGGACAACTATTATTATTGCAATGATTTGATCATCGTTAGAAGCATGGTTGCTTATATGGATTTCATTATCAAAGAAGGTTTCTGGTTTATATATATATATAGCTAGGGAAGAAAAAAACACAAACTCGAATTTTTTTTTTTATTTATAATAAAAGTATGTTAAAGTTCTGTTTAGGGGTTGGACCATTTCCATGGCCTTTTTGGTTATCTAAAACCTATAGTAAATGTCAACAAAGTTGACAAACTTATCCTTAAAGTCACTATAAAATTACTAGCAAGATCCAGGCTATCCAGCCCCTTCCCCTTTTCGCGCATGTCACTTCCGTCGATCTAGCTACTCTCATGATCATATCATAACCAATGAACAAATTAAAAAATTGATTAAGCATAGAATAGAGATCATGTTTATACTTTTTTACAGCATTCATACCTAAAACGTACGGAGAGTTTCACAGAGGAAGTGCCAAGGGAGTTTCTAAAAAGATCGAAGAGAGAAGTGGTAATTATCTTTGATGCGGAGAGAAACACAACCGTGATGAACGTTCTTAATTTGTTTCCTCAAACTTGAAGCAGGTGGACAGAATTTCAATATTTTCATCTGTACGTTTCAGTGGAAGTTTTCGGTCCAGTTGAAGAATTAATTGCACTTAAAACATGTAGAGAGAGAGAGAGAGTTGAGCTTATTCGGGTGGAGTTCGATTGAGCTGTTTATAAACAATTCGATTCGTTTCCTGTAACGATCCACTCCAATGACACAATATTGTCCACTTTTTACTCTCTCGAATCAAACTTTCCAGAAAGTCACCCATCCAAATATTATTCTCATAGCTATCACGGTTTTAAAACACGTTACATCAAGAATGGTGTGAATATACATATAAGCACATTCTCATTTCTATACCTAGGCGATGTGAAACGTCACATTTACAATATTGATCGAGAGCATGCGCATGACAACCTTGCCTGGGTTAATGCTAAATCCTCTTCTCTTTGGAGTCCCCCTCTCCCGGGAACAGTCAAAGCCAACTTTGATGTTGCGGCCGGTGAAGTCTAATTTTGCTGGGGCTGCTATGATCCTTAGTGGTGGTTCCAATTTAGTAATATTGTCCAGACGGTTACTTAACGCCTCTCTTCCACAGATGCAGCTATAGGTGAGGCTCAAGCTACTCTTTTAGCCATTCAATCAGCAGCTTCTTTTGGGGTGTACTCTCTCATCCTTGAAGGGGATGCCAATCATGCCAGCAACATCATTCTTGCCATTCAAAAGTCGGATTTCTTCAAGGATTGGAACTTTGCTTCTATTATTTTGGATATCAACCCTTCTTTTCTTTTCTTTTTTGCTTTCTTTTTATAGCTGGAAAGCTAATAAAATCTCTAGAAGTGCCAATGTTCGTGCACATTTGTTAGCGTTGAATATAAAGGGGCGTCCATATGGGCACGTACGCCTCTCAACATTCAAGCCCGGCGATACAACGCCTACGGTGTATATAAGGTACTGCTCTATTCTGTTGTGCATGAGAATTTTATTTCTAACAGTTAGTTAGATGGGCCGCTTCTAACCTAGTGTTCGGAAACATTCTCAATTGGTCTCTCATTCTCTCTTCCATCCGGATCAAGAACAGGAAAAACCTCCCATTGTAACCTTTTCTCCATTTGATTAAAAAAAAAAAAAAAAAAAAACCTTGACTGTATGAAAAACTAAAATGCTAATATATATTGTACTTACTATAAAGTTCCCAATAAATGAAGCTTAACATTGTCAAATATGGTACATGATCATGCCACATCATTTAAAATTAAATGATGTGGACGCGGTAACATATTTGTCACATTGCATTATGTATACCTTTAAATGCAATAAAATAAAATTTTGATCATAAAATGTCTCTAAGAAGATCTTATTCTAAAAAAAAAAAAAAAAAATAGATGTGCAAGCAGCTTTGCCTTTCTATTTATTATACCATCTTTTATTTTCCTGAATTCAGCCTTAGCCCTTCCACTTCAATGAGACATTTTATATATGAGAGTCCATTCTATACGGATGGGCTGTAAAAGTGATGTTTTACAGCCTCCAATCAAACTTTGCCATATTAGCTAAAACAACCGGATAGAATAGGGATGAAAGCAGCCAATCCATCATCTAATTGAGACATTTTTGTCTTTTTCCTTCCTGGTCTAGCCAGATATGAACACCCACAGCTATTCTCAACCATCGGTGACTGCAACGGCCGGCTCCACCCTTGCCACGATCGGCGCCACCCTCAACCACCAGCGACTGCCTCCCACGATCGCTCACCGTTGCATCGACCTTCGCAACTACCAGAGAGAACACGTTCAACCACCGGGACCGTCGCCAACACCCACTGGAGGAGCATTGTCACACCGTTCCGCTCAACCACCGGGACAACGCGGACCACCGCACACAACACTGCAGGTAACCACGACAACTCTTTCTTCTTTCTCTTGACCCCGACCTACCACTGGATCGGCCGGATCTGGGCAAGATCTGTGATCTCAGATCCGGCTGGAAACTTACGCACACTGGCGTGGGTTTGGTGGGTCGGGGTGCGTGGAGCTCGCCGGTGGTTGGGGTCTCGATTGGGGTCGGGAGCTCGCTTCACATTGTCGATGGTCAAGTTCGAGGTCGGTGGTTGGGGTCTGGGTCTGGGTCGAGATCTGTCGCTGGACGAATCTCTTTTTCTCTATCACCAGATTTTTCTCTCGCCGAATCTGTCGCCAGATTTGGACGATGGCTCCATGGATTCCAGTGGCAGTTTCGGCTAGACTTGCTGGTTCTTTGGGCAAGGGTCCAACGGAGGCTCCATGGGAGATTAGAGAAGAACAGAGATGAGTAGGGAAAAGATTGGGTGTTTTCATGTTTATTGTATTTTTTAATTTTTGATGAATTGTCCACTTATAATTGGTTGCTATAAAATGAGGGTTTTACAGCCCATCCTTATTGAATGTATTCTCTTTATATATATATATATATATATATATATATATGTATGTACGTGTGTGTGTGTGTGTGTGTGTTTTGATGAAAAACAAAGGGGGAAAAAAAAAAACAAATAATTTGGATTAGGTATATCAGATCACATTCCCGCAAAGTAAACTATTTTTATAATTAGATTATTGATCGGTCTGCTTAGGGCCATTCAAGTAGCTAGGTTTTCCACCAACTCCGATTGGCTGAGTCGACATTTCCAACCTGAAAACGACATTAATTCCAAATGAAACAATAAATCCGTGATTTGCTCAGCGTACGTGTGAGCTTCTAATTTGTGTGCCATGATTTAAAACGTCATTTGACATTACACGTATGGCATTGACTCTCCATTTTAAGCCCCTTTTTCTTTCTTTAATATGTATCCCTCTGTTTTTCAAATACGATCCCCAAAGTTGACATTGTGACATATATATATATAATATATGTTTGTACGTTTGATTAAGTTAATTATATAGATAAAAAAAAAAAAAAAGGAAATTTAGCACAGTGCATATAATATATTTAATCTATATAATTGAGTAATATTTTATCTGCATATTGAATCTATATGTAGACTGTAGTAATTGGGTACCGACCTCCAACTACTTAATTTTATAGTCTATTTAATTAATTGGAATTTTAAAAATTAAGAAGTCCACCAGGCCAGGGCAGTCAATTATAAATTTGGAAATCTAACTTTAATTTTGCTGGTTGCCTTGTTCAAACCTATTCATCCTCAAGAATATTCGGATCGAATTTATTTTTATTTTTTGTCAGTTTTTTATTTTGAAAGAAGAACAAACAAAATATTAGTAGTCTTTAATTTGCTTCCATCCTAATTAGTTTTCTAATTAATTTCCCACAACTTACAATTAATAGTACTCTTCTACTTATAATGATAGCGACTGACTACCAATAAGGTCCGATTCAATGGATCGACCTTCTTGAATGAACATGTTTTCTATGTATTAGTCTTGTTAATTTTTTTGGTTGACTTTCAAAATGATCAGTTGGTCAACTAAGCAATCATTATTATTTGTGTCTAGCTATGTTAAAGACTGTTCTAATTAGTTCAGGGTAAGACAATTATGAGGACGACATCATGCATTGCACCAAAAGGTGTTTACCAGTACTCGATCTCCCGGCCCACACCGGTCAGATTGTTGGTGGAATTTGCGACAAATCTTATTTCTTAAACCACATTTCTCAGGTTTGCATAAATTAAAGTTGACATATATATCAAATAATGAGAACTCCAAGAGATCGAGGACAGCCACTTCCTATCTAGTCTTTCTATATAATTATTGACACCGATCACGGTCTACAAATAATCACATACAACTAAAACGATGTGATAGTGAAAATTAACTTTTAATTTTTTTTTTTGTTATAAATGCTGATATTTTTACTGTCACGTCATCTCAATTGCATGACAGTCATATAACAGTCTACTAAATAACATTTTATTTATAATGTTATTATCTTTCTTGTAATTAATCTCAGTCGTAGCTTGCCGTTATTCATGGGGATGTGTGCATATAAGGAAGTAGGACGTATGTACACAAAATAATGCAGAAGGGTGAAGCTTTCGAATTTAATTCTAAAATCATGGTAAAAGATAGAAAAATTAGCTTATGAGGGAAGTTTGAAGTAAAACTAGGAACGACAACTATAAAAACGTACTCCAACTTTCAAGCTTCTATAGGATTAATGTTGCCTCTAAATACTAGCTCATGTCGTCCAAATTTCCATTCACCATCGAGCACAGGGATAATTAGCACAAGGCACCTATTATCAATATGGGTTGACACGGCTATAATACTATGTAAAAATATTAAAAAATGAAATAAAAAATAGGGAAAAGGCAAAGTAAAGAGATACAAAAGAATTTGGAATGGTTAGGATTAGTGGTCTACGTCCATGCACTCTTAGGAAGCTAGTGCTATATTAGACTACATTTTTATTGTATTAACTTGATTATTGAGTGTAACAAAAGATCTTATTTAGAGTGTAAGATTTAAGCGATACAAGATAACCATTATTAACAAGTGAAAATCGTAGATAGTTTAATATTGCAATCCTCTAGAGTTCTAATTAGAAGTGTCAATTCGTGTTCGTGTATTGATGTATAAATATAAGAGTATACAAGTCAATCTTAATTCAAACCATTTAATTTAACGGGTCAGACTCTTCAACCCTAACCATTAATTTCATGTTAATTAAGTTCATATCGAATTCATAGGTCATATCAAACGACATTGACGACCCTAATTCTAACACGTATGTTACCGTGTTGCTTATCTTCTTACTATAAAAAGGTAAATTTTGCTATACTAAACGACTTGCACCTTGAGAGGATAGGGATAAGGGGCCTTAATCAGTTGAAGGGAATGATCAAAAGATGGAAAGCCATGAATGGACACATCCAAACTCAATGTATTTCAAACCAAATGGGAAAAAGGGTTAGGCGAGGAACCTCAAGCTAGAGAGAGGGACTGTGCAATTCTTGAGTTGGAGATGAATAGTGGAGGAAAAAAAAAAACAGATTTTGCTATATTTGGCATGGCTTTTGCTATCTTTCAATTAATTGAATCGGATGAGGGCCAATATGGGCCTTGATAATTCCAATCTTATCAACACGGTCGAATTTTTCAATTGCGGGACCCATGAGCCCTCTTTTCCAGTTTCCAAATATAGTAAATCGTGATCTGGTTGGGGGAGTTTGTTTCCTGCTGTTTGTTTCTGTTTTTGGCTGTCAACCGCATTGAATGGGGGGTTTTGTTTTCCTTTTGGCGCTAAATTCAGATAACCCATGCACCGGTCTCCTGCCCCCTGATCGATAAGGTTGCCCGGCCTTTGGCTTGTCTTTTTACACCTCTCTTCTAGACTTGTACTTCTACAAATCATGTCCAAATAGTTTTTCTCTTTGCTTTTTGATCTTCTTTTGTTCAAAGATCGCCGTCATCTACAATTAATGTTCCAACGGAAAGTTTTCCTCACCCATTAAACCTTTTCACTTTGTGGAATTCGATTTGGTTTGAATCTCTAAAATTCTTGGCATGTTTGTTAAAGTGTTTTTTGTTTCTGGGTTGGAAAAGTATTGTGATGCAAAAAATTGAAAGATGTAGACCTTAAATTAATACTTTTTAAAATTTAAATATTTAATAACAAAAGTATGAAACATCAAGTATTAATTATAAGCAAAATTTTCCATTCTAAATCTTAAAGATGGTCGGTGATGCAGCTAGACTGAGCGAAAGGCTTATGACAACGTACGTCGACGGCCTCCTTTGACTTGGGTTGGCAATTGATATGAACAGGATGAATAGGCAAAATTTGCTTCTTTCAAAAATGACTTGGAACAAAATTTACTGCTAAATTCCAATGTTTCATACACGTGCATGGAATTCAGCGTTTTCGTTCCACTGTTTGAATTCTGAATTTCTAATGAAAGAGCATCAACTCAATTCGATCATCTCGATCCATTAATCTTCAATGTATATATAAAACCATATGATGTACGTGTTCAAACCTAATGCACGGTTATCTTGCTCTCAAATAAAGTAATTAATAACTGCCATGACTCATGAGAAGATCGAGGACAAAGAAATAGAGAACTACGAGAAACTTCTGATAATTACTTTTGAAAGAGTTGGTAAAGGAATAATATTCCCAGTAAAAATATTTGTCTATAAAAGTTTGACTTATTAAGCGAGATCGATCTCATCGTTTAATCTTTTTATCTTGTCGATCAGTTATAGAAAGAACGCATTTAAAGGAGATACATACTATACCAAAAATTATACCAACATCTTATAAAAACAAATCTTAAAAAAAAAAAAAAAATTCATATAGGAAGAAGACGTGAAGGTTCTATTATTACGGCACGTGTGACATACGGCTCTATTCCATGTAATTTGATGTAATAAGTGCGCCAGCACGTTTTCAATAAGAAAATTCTGCAAAAAAATCCTGTGCATCTCACCTATCTATCTATGTATAGGGATTTGATTCTTGTACAACACCAATACAACAACTGCACAACAACCCCTCACATGAGGGTGTGCCCCAGTATGTGGGACCACCCTCATGTGAAGATTGTTGTACAGTTGTTGTATTGTGTTGTAAATCTAACATTTCCCTATATATATATATACACACACACGTGTGTGTATTTTGGACGGTGATAAATAAACAATAAAGGGTCCGTTTGGGTTTGCGATTTTAAAAAGTGCGATTTAAAATAACAATTTTAAGATGTGCGATTTGAAAAAAGTAATTTTTAAAAACGCAGTTAAGCGTTTGGCAAAATCGCAGTTTAGCCTTTAAAATAGCAAATTTACCTTTAAAATTCTGCGTTTTCAAAAAAGCATCATCTTATCTGCGATTTAAAAAAGCAGATTTTTTACGTTTTTAAATCACAATTTTTAAAAACGCAGTTCCCAAACGATTTATATTCTGCGATTTGGTTTAAAATCACACTTATTGTCTATGAAATCGCAATCCCAAATGCACCCAAAGTATGGTCTTCGATCAGAGATTTGAATTGATGACAGACCGGAACGGCTCGGATTCTGGGTTTTATTTATTTACCCAGATGATGTCCAGTAGGAAGCTCTCTGGACCACATCATGATGGGCTCCATCTTTTTTCGTGGATGGTCCAATACACAACTGGACCCGGCCCTCAATTTACCGAAAGAGGGAGCCCAACACTGATAGAATTACAGATGAATATAAGACGGGAAGAGAAAACGAACCAACCTTTACACTGTTTGTGTCATTCATTTTAGTAGTTATATCCTACCACAGTCGAATATCTTTTATAATTCTTATAGTACGACATCATGTATATTTTTTAAAAAAAATCTTAACAATTATTTTTTAAATTCAATAGCTATCATTTTACTGCATTAGCATTTATCATTTTAAAATATGAAAAAAATAACTAGATAATAAGTGTTTGAGTTTGTAAACGTGATAAATGTTAATATGAAAAAAATTCTTACAATTTAATTTGAAAATAATGGTTGATATTGGAAGAAATATACTTGATAAAATATCCTAAAAATTGTAGATAATCAAAAAATCACTGTCAGAAATTCTAGATGTATGACTAACATATAGATAAGGTACTAGCGAAATTCAAATCAAGTTACTATTGAGCGTTTCTGCTTCTCTCTTGTTTAGAGAGAGAAACTCTATGTTTTCTCTAAGGAGATACTTTCTCTCTCCTTGTGAGGTTTCCCTCCACCGCGGGAGTGCTCTTTAAAGGAGGAGGGACGGATCTCTTTCCTTCCCTCGACTAGTTCTTCTCTAGTTTTTTTTTTCGTCCTAAATCGATAAGTTATAGATTTTAAAAGCTAATTTGTGATTTTAAAGGCTAAACTACGATTTTGCCAAACGCTTAATTGGAATTTTAAAAATCACTTTTTTCAAATCGCACATTTTAAAATCGTTATTTTAAATCGCACTTTTTGAAATCGCAAACCCAAACGGACTCAGCCTTTAAAATTTTGCGTTTTAAAAAAATATCATCTTACCTGCAATTTGAAAAAACAGATTTTCTACATTTTCAAATCGCAGTTTCCAAACAATTTATGTTGTGCAATTTAGTTTAAAATTGTATTTATTTCTACGAAATCGCAATCACAATCACAAACCACCCTAACAAAATGAAAAACTTAAATAAAACACTGAACTGAAAATCAGGTGACCTTAAGGCATCTCAAACAAAGCCATAGCGTAGGTGAGTACATCGCAAAGATGTTAATAAAATGATCAATGAACAACGTTTAAAGGATGAATAATACAAACTCGCAGTAAGCGAGCTGGAGAGCAATCTAATGGTGACCTTAAGTTGTATAACCAAAACGACAGTATTTCATTGGTGACAAATGTATCAGAGCCATTGCCCACCTGAGATGGGGAGGTGCAAAGCCAAATGCCAAGAATGTGATCCAAGGTCCAGAAGCTCAATATGTGAGTCCACACGCGTAGGTGCTAATACCCTCAATTGGGGAAAAGGAGGGAAGCATAAATGAAGTACCCGTAAAAAGTTCGTTTGATAAGCATATATAGATGCGCCCTTCTAATCCAATTTGGCAGTGAGGAGAATGATGTTATTCTGAGGTGCACGATCATATCAGGCGCTGGCATTATCAGCAGAGACATCATTCTCCTCGTCGTCACCGTCACCGTCACCGTCACCGTGCCGTATTTTGCAATCTCAGTCTGTGCTCTCTCCAGACCTATGAAAATCCATTCTCATCCTCTCTAGCTCCACCATCTGCTGCCATTTTTTTCCTGTACTCAATCTTCTCATATATCTCGCTGAATTTGTGAATGGAATCAGCAAGCAATCCAAAGGAAGATATCTCATCATTGACCCTTCCAAACTTCCTCTTTATGTAAATATCCCAGGTGAAACCCACTTAGATAAGCAATGTGACATGTCCCCAGGGAGTGCTTATCAACATCTCAGATTTATATACAGCTACAGGACGCTATATAGCTATAACAGACATGGCGTTAATTCACGTTACAGTATAGCAAAAATTTGTCTCTGGGAAGAGGAAAATTATACTATGTAAAAAATATTAAAATGAAATAAAAAAAAAAATAGGAAAAAGGCAAAGTAAAGAGAGACAAAAGAATTTGGGATAATTACATTTTCCCCATGAACTACAGCATGTATCATTTTGCCCTCATGAATTACCACTTCAACCAAAAAAGAGCATCAAACTACCATTTTACATACTTTGGCCCCTTTCGTTAGAAAATCCCGTTAATTGGATGGAATATGCTATTTTTTACTGTTAATTTTGATTTAAAGACCAAAATGTCATCTACAGTAATTAATAAAAAATATTAAAATTAATATATTTAAAAAAAATAAAAACCTAAGGGGGTGGCTACTGGGTGGCTCGCGCCCACCCTGGCCTAAGGGGTGGTTGTGCGGCCACCTAGCTTCCGGGGTGGCCGCAAGCCACTCCAGAGGTGGCCGAAGCCATCTTTAGGGGTGGCTCCCGGGTCACCCACAGCCTCTGGGGTGGCCACACGGCCACCCTAGAGATAAGATGGGGTGGCCGTGCGGCCACCCTAAGTCTTTTCTAGGGTGGCCGAAGGCCACCCAGCTTCCAGAGGTGGCAGAGCCACCCAGCCACCTCAGCCACCCCCTTTTCCTTTAGTTTTTTTTTTTGGTTTAAGATGAGGGTATTTAGGTTATTTTTAAATTGAATTAGGGCATTTAAGTTTTGCATGAATTAGACTGACGAAATGGGCCAAAGTATATAAAATGGTAGTTTGATGCTCTTTTTTTGTCGAAGTGGTAGTTCGTGGGGACAAAATGACACAAGCCGGTAATTTATGGGGGAAAAGTAATTACCTCAAAGAATTTGGAATGGATAGGCCCTATTAGTGTTCTACGTCCATGCACCCTTAGGACGCTAGTGCTATATTAGACTACATTTTTATTGTATTAACTTGATTATTGAGTGTTACAAAAGATCTTATTGAGAGTAAGATTTAAGCTATGGAAGATAACCATTATTAACATAGTGTAAACTGTAGATACTTTAATATTGTAATCCTCTAGAGTTCTTATGAGTTCTAATTAGAGGTGTCAATTCGGGCTCGTGTATTGATGCATAAATATAAGATATATAAGTAAATCTTAATTCGAATCATTTAATTTAACAGGTCAGACTCTTCAACCATAAACCATTAATTTCATGTTAAGTTCATATCGAATTCGCAGGTCATATCAAACGACAGTGACGACCCTAATTCTAACATGTATGTTACCGTGTTGCTTATCTTCTTACTATAAAAAGGCAAATTTTGCTATACTAAACGACTTGCACCTTGAGAGGATAGGGATAAGGGCCTTAATTAGTTGAAGGGAATGATCAAAAGATGGAAACCATGAATGGACACATCCAAACTCAATGTATTTCTAACCAAATGGGAAAAAGGGTTGGCGAGGAACCTCAAGCTAGAGAGAGGAATGTGCAATTCTTGAGTTGGAGATGAATAGTGAAAAAAGAGAGAGCAGATTTTGCTATATTTGGCATGGCTTTTGCTATCTTTCAATTGAATCGGATGGGGGCCAATATGGGCCTTGAAATTCCAATCTTATCAACACGGTCGAATTTTCCAATTGGGGGACCCATGAGCCCTCTTTTCCAGTTTCCAAATATAGTAAATCGTGATCTGGTTGAGGGAGTTTGTTTCCTAATGTTTGTTTCTGTTTCTGACTGTCAACCGCATTGAATGGGGGGTTTTGTTTTCTGTTTCGGCTTGACCACCACCTCGCCCTGTCTTTTTTCCTTTTGGCACTAAATTCAGACCCCTGATCGATAAGGTTGCCCGGCATTTGGCTTGTCTTTTCACACCTCTCTTCTAGACTTCTACTTCTACAAATCATGTCCAAATAGTTTTTCTCTTTGCTTTTTGATCTTCTTTTGTTCAAAGATCGCCGTCATCTACAATGTTCCAACGGAAAGTTTTCCTTACCCATTAAACCTTTTCACTTTGTGAAATTCGATTTGGTTCCAATCTCTAAAATTCTTGGCATGTTTGTTAAAGTGTTTTAGGGGTGTCTTTTGTTTCTGGGTTGGAAAAGTATTGTGATGTAAAAGCATTTTTGTGTATGAGTTGTTTGTTAATGTATATTTTGTTTTTTAGAAATTCTTTTCACACATATTTATCCACTTAATTCACACTGGCTGACATTGTGTGTTTTAAGTGGGTGTCAATTTCAGCCACTTAAAATACATCACGTGAGCCGATGTGAGAAATCACTAAAAGTACTTTTTCAAGTGTTTTATACTAAAAGCACTTTTTCAACTTTTTATCGTAGTATTAAACCATCTCTAAGACTAGTAAATTTTTGGTTAAGTTGTGTACATATTAGGCCGTGCAAAACTATAAGTCTGTTTGGAATTGCATTAAGGAGCTTAAAAAAAATATTTTTAGCATATAGAAAGTTATGCAAAGCAAAAATAAGTCTGTTTGGTAAAAAAACTTGAATAGTAATTCTTTAACTTTTTTTGCTCTAAAAAGACCAAAAGCACTTTTGAGAAAAAAAAAACTTAAAAAATAAAGTTTTTTTTTTTTTTATCAAAAACTCTTTATAAATAGGGAAAACTTTAATTACCTTTGATTTTTCATCACTTTTGCAATTAAGTACTCAAATTTTAAAAATTATCAATTTAGGATTTTAAGATATTCATCTTTCAATTTTTTTTTAATTTCAACCCTCCGTTAGTTTTTTCCGTTAAATTCTCTCAAAATTTTCAAAATATCCTCTTTTTTTTTTTAGGAAAAAAAAAAGGAAAAAAAGAGAACAAAAATTGCAAGGATTTAGGTGTTGATCAGAATTTAACAGAATTTAAAAAAATACTTATACCTGAATCTTTGAAAAAATTTATAATTTTTTATTTTAAAAAAAAAAAAAACAGAGGGATATTTTGAGAATTTTGATAAGATTTAACGAAAAATTATAACGGATAGTTGAAATTGAAAGATGAATACCCTGAATTAATACTTTTTAAAATTTAATTATTTAATTACAAAAATATGAAAGATCAAATATTATAAGTAAAATTTTCCATTCTAAATATAAAAATTTTATTTTCGAACGCAATCTTAAACACGGTCGGTGATGCAGCTAGACAGTGAGCGAAAGGCTTTTGACAACGTCGACCTCCTTTGACTTGGGTTGGCAATTGATATGAACAGCATGAATAGGCAAAATTTGCTTCTTCAAAAATGACTTTGGAACAAAATTTACTACTAAATTCCAATGTTTCATACACGTGCATGGAATTCAGCGTTTTCGTTTTCCACTGTCTGAATTCTGAATTTCTAATGAAAAGAGCATCAAATCAATTCCATCATCTTCAATGTATAAAACCCATATGATATACGTGTTCAAACCTAATGCACGTTAATCTTGCTCTCAAATAAAGTAATAACTGCCATGACTCATGAGAAGATCGAGGACAAAAAAATAGAGGATTAATTAATACGAGAAACTTCTAATAATTACTTTTGAAAGAGTTGGTAAGGAATAATATTCCCCGTAAGTATTAATTTGTCTTTAAAAATTTGACTTAAGCATAGACAGGAACGGAATCAGAAGTTTTTATGGACAAGGGTCAATGGCCAAAAAAATATTTTTAGAAAATTGGAGGGTCATGGCCCCTGCCAGCCCCCCCTCCCTCCGTCCCTGAGCATCGGAGTGAGATCGATCTCATCGTTTAATCTTTTTATCTTGTCGATCGGTTGTAGAAAGAACGCATTTAAAGGAGATACCTACCATATTAAAAACTGTACCAACATTTTATAAAAATAAATCTTAAAAATTTTGGACGGTGGTAAATAAACAATAAAGTATAGTCTTCGATCAGAGATTTGAATTGATGACGGACCGGAACGGCTCGGATTTTTTCTGGGTTTTATTTATTTACCCAGATGATGTCCAGTAGGAAGCTCTCTGGACCACATCATGATGGGCACCATCTTTCGTGGATGGTCCAATACACATTTGGACCCGGCCCCTCAATTTACCGAAAGAGGGAGCCCAACACTGTAAGTGCAAACTAATATGTAGAAATAGTCTTCATCAATACGCTTTACGACTCTTTGATAATTTATTGGCATGTGCCGGTGTATGATTGGAAGTATCAGCATACGAATCCTACAACTTCAGTCATTAATTTTTATTTTATTTATTTTTATTTTTTCTATGATTGTTCTAACTCTAATTACATACCGACACATGTCAACAAGTTATTATATATATATATATAGCATTTTTCTAATTGAAAATGCAAGATTTTTATAAAAAATATACAGCATTAAGGACCGATAATAATGTGGCTCCTTGCATAGTTTGATTCCTTAACTTCTCCGAAACAAGGTACATAATCAAATTGACCATAATGAAGACTCTGGAGCTAGACATCTTAGAGACTTATGCATTTTTATATGGAAAATAGCTAACCAAAATTTATTTTATCTATTTTAACTAATAAATTTCAAAATATATCATATATCCGATTATCTATTGTTTCACTATATCATTTAAATATTCATTTTTTATTCTTTCTTTATCTTTTTTTTATTATTTCAATTCTAAGATATTTAGAAAAAAATAAGAAAGAGGAGTGGTGTTTGAGTAGAGGGTGCTTCCCTCCTAGTCCTTCTAGGACTATGGAGGTTTTTTGTTTTCTCCCTGGCTTAGACATAGCGGAGCTTTTGTTCTCCTAATCCTTCTAGGGTTATGGAGCTTTTTGTTTTTTTTCTTGTTTGGTTTCTTAAGGCAGGAAGGCTAACACAAAACGTCTCGTAGAAAAGCGATATATTCATCCATGTCATTGGTGAAAGCTTGGTTGAGCTTCTTCTACATCTACTTTTGAGGTCAGATCTATGTTTTTTCGCGGGTTCCTACAAGACACATGCCCCTCAATAGCGTTCCCCGTCTTCCGATGTCGGCTTGTGTTGGATGCTTTCTGTAGTTATTTTTTCAGGGTAGTTTTTAAAAGTCTGTATATTAAATTTGCAGATTTTACTGAACTTTTTATGACTTGTTAACTAGATCAGCCATCTTTTATTTATTAAGAGTACTTTATTGTTAAAGAGTGGCTCAAACATCTGTCCTTGTAATATTTGTTTATTTGTAAGCAACACCCAAGTCAGATTTTTCTGTATTTACTATATAGTCAACAATTTTTTTGTTGTCATCTGAAGTGGTTCGCATGAGTGTAGCCTGAAAATGGCAAACATAGATTTTGTTATATAAACATACTCTTAAATACAATTTTCCATATTCAGAGATATATTAGAATCTTGCGATGGCATAAATGAGTTTCTACCATCTTTAAGAGTATTTCCAATGGCTTAATCATTTTCACCTTTAGGCTAAAATAGCCGACTAATTCATTAAAAAGTCCTTCCATCAAATTATGCAAATCAAATGCATTAATGAACATAAATTTTTCTAATTTTGTGGGTTGTTTCATAATATACTTGTATTAAGAAAAAAAAAAGCATTAATAAACATAAATTTTTCTAAACCTCCACAACAATATCCCGATATACTGTCACGGCTCCCCTAGAATGATAAAGAAGAATATACAAAATCTTCTTTCTTCAACAAGATAAATGAATCATCCAAAAGGACCTATGCCCCTTTCTTTCACACACCCCCCCCCCCCCCCCCCCCCCAAAAAAAAAAAAAAAGGTCAGGACCAGCTCAATAGGTGGGTCATTTTGAGAGGAATAACTATTATCAATTTATGAAATAATTATTTTCTCATGGGCCATGAGAATGACAATTTCAAGTGTTTTCTTATCATATACTCTAACACCAAGACTATTATATTCTATCTTCTTCCATTCCTAATAGCCAAACGTAACCTTAGACTATTGCTAGGCCGTCAAATGATGGGAAAAAAGAAAAAGAAAAAAGCCCTAATTAGAACCAAACAAAAACTTAATTAGTAAAATGAGAATGGATTTTAAAGAAGAAGAAAAAAAAAAAAAAAACAATTATGATATAGAAATTCAAATAAATACCATTTAATTAATTTTTAAATATAAGAAAAAGTCTTACTTAAAACTATCACCCTAGGCCTCATAATTAAAACTATCACCCTATCTTAACTAAAAGGTTGCAACGGACTACAATACCTGGAGGCTGGAGCACATATGGGCTCAAACCGTGGGACTCCGACTAACTCAGCCCTACATCAGCTTTGCAGGGGACCTACCTACCTAATCAGAAGGCCAAGTGTGTAACGTTCCTCACCAGTCACCATCCATGCAAATATAGTAACAATCTACTAAGTGCACTGAACTTTTATCTGAGAATCAATTTCTATTTTCAGAACAGATTAAATTATTCCTGCTTGCAAACCTATAATAAGACCCACTTGTCGAACAGTCCAATTATAAAGCAAAAGCAACTCATTTTGGAAAGACTGCCCAAAATATTGTGTCCAATTACAGAGCAAGTCATGTTATAAGACTATACAAGTTAATTTTAGCTCATTAATTTTGTGTCAAAATTCATAATCATAAATAAAAATTATTAGCCTCAAATATTGAGTGTTAGGTTGTGTCCGGACATATAAGTCTAACCCTAACCCGACCTATTTAATTAAACGATCCACTCCTCAATCTTAATCAGCTAATTTTGTATTAGATTCTTGCCAGATTTGTATCTCATGCACCCAAAAAAACTACCAACCCTAATCAAAACACTGCACTGCTCAACGTCTCATCCCACGGCCACCAGCATTGCCACCAAGCCATTGTTAACCCCTAGGACCTGAATGTGGGCGGACAAGAGAGAGACTGACAGACAGACCAGCAAAGACAAAAGACTGGAGGGAAGAAAGTTCGTTACAGACTGTAAAGACTAAAGAGAGATAGAGAGAGAGAGAGAGAGAGAGAGAGAGAGCACAGCAAATAGGGTCCCCACATGTCTAGAACACAGAAAGCGGCCACAGGATTCCAGGAATCAATGAGCCTTTTCTTTCTTTTCGTTTTTTCTAACTTCCAAGGCCCTCAAATATGGATGGGTCCTTGCAGTCAAAATTTGCTGTCGAAAATCAGACAGGCTCCGCTGTATAGGGCACTTTAATCGATCTACTTTGAGGTACAGTAAAGAAGCAGAGGTAATTTAGTTTACCACATGGGAAGGAGCCTTTAAGGTCATTTGGACAATAAACAACCATATCCAAAGAGCAAAACATGTTTTGCTAGGTTTTGCATTTCTTCCTTGACTAATTCGAGGGTAAACATTGAAATATTCGAAATATCATGCTAGAAATATTTCTACACTAAAACAAATGAATAAGAACAAATTCATCATATTTTACTCTACTAAAGCATTTACAGTGCCGTGCCACTCATCATCTATCAAAAAAGATAACACAACCCCATAATTGTGGGCACGGGGAGGGGGAGGGAAGGGAATCTATCTGTCTGTCCCAGTTGCATAAGATTTTTTTTTTTTATCAGAGTAAAACAAAACCAACTTGAAATAAACAAGGCATGATACTAGATTTGAGAAATCAAAAATTTAAGTTTGTGTCACTGTCCGAGAAGAAGAGTGTCCACATTCATTCATCTTAGTTAATATACTACTGCCATATATTAACAAATCACTGTCACAAAATTCCAGATGACCTTTCATATAGATAATATACTAGTGTGATGATACCAAACTAGCAAGAGATCATGGAAATCTAATAAACTAAAAAGAGAGTCATAGTTGATCACACTATGCACAAGAATTCATGTCAGGAGCAAATTTTTAACAAAACATTCACATTTTGCAGTTAATACTAAGATTCAGGCTCAATACAAGTCAATTTACTTCTCAATCAGTTGTTAAAGAAAAATAAACTAATTCCATCTAGAAAGATACAGAAATTTATCATCAAAAGTTCCATCAAGCAAAATCTGGTAATATAATTAAGCATGGATATGGTTCAGCATAGGCTAATTCACAACCTACAAAATTATAGATGAACAATAACTGATTACCATAAAGTCAAGCTTTAAACAGAAATACCATAAAATGGCATCGATTAAGCAGCAAATCCCAAAATCTACTACCTTCAGAGGAAGGTTACACACAGAATTCAACATCTGCCAAACGAGGAGAGCAGACAAGCTCCATTTGTTTCTGCTGACTCAACCCAATCGAGGAGAACTCACTCATCCCACGCAAAAGCAATTGAAGATGAAATTGCTTTGCTCATAGCATGCAGTCTGTCCTTGCCGGCAACCTCCGGAAGAAATTCAATGGTACTGAAGGAAGCTTATGACGAAACCTTGGATGTCTCAACATATAAAATCCTGTGAGAAGTGCCACAACTTGGAATGGTGTTACATAGAGGACAATAGCAGCAACCAGACAGAAAATCACAAACAGAGCTGTTGCTCTTGGATCACGCCAGCTCAGCAAAGATTGTAGCCTCTCCCCTTGAGTAGCCAAGTCACCTACCACTGTCTGAATCCTCCCAGCAATACTTCTCAACCGATCATATCGCATCCTTACAATGTCGCCAGGCCGGGAAGTTGGAAATGTATCAAATTCTTCATCAAGTTCATCGGAATGTGCAGTATCTGCATGAGAAAGACGAGTGTCCATGTGGGGAGGATGCCTTGGCCTCCATCGGTAATACCAAACCCCAATCAAGAAAAGGTAGAGAAAAATTGTGGGTAAGATGAGCTCAGGGTACATGACCAGTATTATAAACAAGATATGAATCAATACGGTTGTGATGGGGTTTTTCCAGTTGCAAATCTGATCAAACCATTTTCCTACAGCAATTAAGCCACTCAAAACTCCCATAATCCTGAAAAAGTTTGCTTTGCTCCTTCTCATACTCCACATGTGGGAGCCCACATCCAACATATACTCCACCACCTCTCTCCTCAACGGTGGCTCAGCCCGGCTCAATCTCATCGATACAATTTGAGTTGCCTGGTGCCTCAAGCTATCAAGCTGGGTAACAGTTAATGGATGAATATAGTGCATTTTAGGCAAAAGTGGATGTGAGTACATGTGCATCATATTAAGTAACGAGGAGCAAGTAAACCTCACAGCCAAATGAATTTCACCCATCTTCTTCATCCCACCGGGGAGTAGAACTAGAAGCGGATACGAGTGTGTGTAAACCCGATCCGTTTCAAGGGTTGAAAGACGAATCCTTACCTTCCCAATTCTTAAATCCTTTGCAGCTCCAGACTTATCTCCTCCATGCAAATGACAGTTATCAAACACCCCAATTGTTATGACGGTACACGGATCAAATACTTCCCAAGTATATTGCTCATTCCACTTGGGTGTAAAGCTGTCGATAATAGTCCTTGTCCTAACCCACTTCTGACCATATTTTGCAACACAATAAGAATCTGTCGTTCCATGCCCATCTTTTGTCTTCATCGGCATCAGGCCCTGAGCATTTAAAATCCCCAGTTCCAGTACCCCAATGCTGGTCTTCCACAACTGTTTCGCTGTCGGTCGAAGGTCACTGCTATAGTGAGTTGATTCATCCAGGACATGGTAACCACCTTCCAAGCAGATCCTCATATGAATCCGGCTGGAAAATTTGTTTTCCTTCTTCTTCTGGTCCCCTTCTATAATAACATGTTTTTCAAGATGAAACCACTTACTGTTCACAGGTTTATGATCCAACCTCCTATCCACATACTGCAAAGGAATTGCACACTTTCCCAGAGCTTCGTCCTTGTTCGGTGCAACTCTGTCCTCTACACTTAATATCAACGGTTCCTCAAATGGTTCTGCTGCTACAAACATTAAATCCTCGTTCCACATAGGATTAATAGACCTGCTCTGAGAAATCCTGGTTCTTAAAGCCTGATTCCCCAGGATAGCCTTCACAAACACTTCCGGGAACCTACCCTGATTCCCTGGTTGCAAATCCTGAGCTTCAATTACATTGACCCTCAAATACCAAAGCTTAGGAGAGAGGTATACCTTCGAACGAATATTAGCAAGACCATCAGTTCCACTAACTCCTGCTGCGTCTGAATTCCATGCCTCAGGAAACGCTTCATCAGCTTGGGTACCCATCCAAACAGCCAACATCAGCTCCCCCTTAACCTTATCCCCCTTCCTGTCCTCCAACCTATACCACTGAGGTGCCAATGGACTATCTGGGGGAACCCGTTTCGGAATCTCATTCATATCAAACCAAACCCGACCGATGAAATCATCCTTCACCAAATCCTTATCCTTGACTGTTACCTCAAGCACTGAAGACTGAAGCCGATCTCTGGAGAAAGCAAACACCTGGTTCCACTCGGGATTTGACTTCTTCTCAAAATGCCTAGTTGTACCCTTGTAGTTTCCGAGCTTTACCTCCACGTAAGGGTCACAACTACCAGAGACGACATCTTTTGCTGGCAACTCCTTCGCCTTGACAACTCGTACATAGAGATATTGCATCTGTTCAACGAGGTCATAGGTGCTGGTGTGCTTGTCACCGGTAACCTTTCCCCCTCCAAGATGGGGACTGGTCTCCTTCAACAAGAACTCCTCTGGTGGAGGCCTCTGCATCTTCTGGGTTCAAAGCAGAGACACCCAAATGGAATGAACTGAAGCCGAAGTTGAAGAGTTAGATGTTATAGAAGAAGGGCCTGAGTTTATAATAATTCCAAGGTTCCCACAAACCTAAAACATCCGAAAAAACAGAGTCAAGTAGCCGTTACTCAATATTAAACTAAGTTACCTAAATATTCGGAAAACTCGAAAACAAGATAATAATAGCAATAAAATATTTGAATGGGGAGAAAAAAGCTGAAATATTCAAAGCAAAACAAAACGATAGATAAGAGAGAGAAACAGAAACTGAGAAAACAAAGGCTTTTTAAAATTAGTTTTAAGAACTGGAAACGACAACAGATAAAAAGTAAAACGGAGAGTAGTCGCTAAGAACCCCAGATCTTTTGGCACAAGAAAAATTCTTGCAGGTTTAAAGGTAGAGAATGACCTTAGGAACCTCGGATCTAAATGCTCGGAACCTGTAAGAAGCAATACCGGAAAGAAACAGGGTCACAAACCATGAATGGTACAATCAAGTCTATACATTTTAGATCGAAGTGCAGAAAAAAGAGACGCTCAAATGCCGTGTTTGGTTGATGAGAAAACCCGGAAAAACCGACAAAGCAAGTATCAAAAAAAAAGGGAAAATGAATTTTTTAAAAGAATAATAATTAAAAAAAAAAAAAAAAAACACTTGAATCCTGGTTCTTTCATTTAATGCAGGCTCTAGAAAAGGAACAATCCGACACTCAACTACGTCAAACTTATCCATCAGCCTCAGTTCATTTAATTATTTTCTTCCTTTCCCTTTCCTTCCAATGACATAAGCATAATGCTCATAAATACGTTGTTTACATTTCCCACAAATTTTCACGGCAACCAAACATTGAGTAAGAAAAAGCATGGTAAAATGACAACAGTTTTACCCACAAACCTCAAAGAAAGCAAAACGTTTCGAGGCAGTACCTTGAAGATAGAAGAGGGTCACCGAAACCCTAGACCGGAGTTCATCGTCTGGTTGAAGCAAACGAAAATAGGGTTGCTGTTTTTGGTGAGAGTAATCAAAGAGATAAAAGGTGAGAAATCGTAGAGAGAGAGAGAGAGAAAGTGAGAGCGTAGCGAGGGAAAGTGAGAGAGAGCTTTTGCTTTTGCTTTTGAAGGGTGGGATCTGATGAATATGTGAGAGATATACAGAGAAGCTCCTCTCTCTCTCTTTATTTCTTTTTTGACTGTCTCTGTGGGTGAGAGAGAGACTGTTGCTGTACAGCGGCGGTGGGGTGCGTGGGGCCCAGGTCAAGTGTGCGTAGGATTATGGTCGGATCGACCTCGCACGTGGGAATAACGTTGTTTCACTTGTTTGTTTCCCCCTCCCTACCTGAGGTGGTGGTGGGGGGGATGAGCGGCTTTTTCACCGTGCCATTGGATTCCCCCATGTGGCCCTGTTGGTGCGGTGGAGGTCACTTACCACATGAGGATGGCATTTTCCTCCTTTTCACTTTTGGCATGTAATTTAATATTTTAATGGACCGTTTTGAGTAATGTTATAAACTAATTCTGTCTGATAATGTCTTTTTGGGAGGGTTTTTTTTTTTTAAAAAAAAAAAAAAAAAGGTTTGATGTAACATTTTCTTTAAGAAAAATTGTTTGTTAATGTTCCGACATTTTTGTGTAAATGAAAAAACGAAAGATATAAAGTGTCAACAAACACTTTTTTGAGATTGTGTTTTTGCTTTTTAGTTGTAATATATTGTGAAATTAAAAGTAGTATAGAGTGTTTAATGAATATTTTTGTGTTGAGTTGTTTGTTAATATCGTAAATTGTCTTAAAAAATATGGACAAATAAGCTCAAAATACTAACATGATTGTTAATGTCAATCAACCTTTAGTTAAATAAATAAATAAATAAATAAAAGACCGATTAACACTATCACGATAATAATTTAAAAAAAAATGATAACTTCACTTATAACCACTAAACTCTCACCCATTTTAAAAGAAGGCATGTAAACTTTAAAACGTCTCAATTTAAGGTATTTATTTTTCAGAAAGTTTCAATTTCAGTCATCCTTTATAATTTTTTCTTTAAATCCTATCAAAATTTTCAAAATACCTTTGTATTTATTTTTTTTTTAAAAAAATTATAAATTTTTTTAAAGATTCAGACATTAGTATTTTTGCAGATTCTGTAAAATTTTAACCAATACCTAAATTTTATCATTTTTTTTCCTAAATTGAAACATTTAAAAAGTGAAAATTCAGAAGTAAAATTTTCCCTCAAAAAAAATTAAAATGTACGGTTTTTACTTTTTAACGTTACTCACTCATTTCTCTCTAAGGAAAGCTTTAGGTGCAATTTGTTGGGGATGTGGCAAACTGAGAAAATTGATGGGTTGTTAATTATTAAAACTTATTAATATAATAATATATAGTTCTTCAAACTACCAGAATAATGACACGTCTATTTGGAATTATGTTAGATTACGGTCAAGCAACACATCATGAAAAGTATAGTTGTAAGATTTTAAAATACTTTCAAAGTTTTTTTTTTTTTTTCTTTAAATAAATAAAACGTTTCGTCAAGTTTAGTCAAGCAAGTTTAGAATTAAAGTGGGACCGGATTCGTGCCATTGGACGGGTTGATGTGTCACCTACCCAACAAAAGGCTAATGCGCGCCGACACGAACTTCCAACTGTTCATATTATTAGGAAAAATTGCATTTATCTCCTCAATTTATCATTTTTTTTTCCTGGTTAACCCTCAAACTTTCAATTTAGATAATACACCCCTACTAATCTATTATTATTACCTTCCGCCCGGATATACCAAAAATATCATACATAAAAAAAAAAATTAATAAAAAAATACATCACTCAAGTATTTTCAAACTTTTTGCTTTTTTTTTTTTTTGTAATTTTTCATTTAATGTAAAATATTTTTATCATTTTGGATCGCGAAAGAGAAAGACAGATATTTCAATTCTAATGATAAATTAGCTTGATATATTAATCAAATTAGAATATTGAAAAACACTACAACAAAAGTGATAAACTGAGAAAGGTAAATATAATTTCCTCATATTGTTAAGAAAACTATCTATTAAGTTGAGCTGTCTCGGGGTGAACTATTATTCTTACAATTTGTTAATTCATCATGAAAACTCTAGAAAAATAATAATAATGAAACTCGAGGGGCCTTCTGAATGGTAAGTCATTATTATTATTATTATTATTGAAAATATGATTTTTCAAATTTTGCTGCCAGTAGCTAAATGTCATAACTTGATTTTCAATTATATTTAGCCAAAAGCAGCTTAAATCGAAACAAATCTCTTGATAATCTGAACAAGAAGATGGGTGTGGAGGTCATAGTTAGAGATGCCGAAAGGCTTGTTCTAGCTTTTATGTATACCATAGTGTCATTTATTACTTACCCAACAGTAGTTGAGGCGGTGGCATATTGGAAGGCAACAATTTTTTTTCAGAGAGTTGAGACTCCAACGGGTAATTATATAGAGAAATGCATTGAAAATTGTGTAAATTTTGCGACAAGAGAAATCTTGTTAAAGCCAATACGGTCAATTAATCGAGGATCGGACTAGAGCTGGACTAAATAATCTCCAATTTTAGTTTGCAATATACATCAGAAGGGAGGCAAACGGAGCTGCCCACCGTTTGGCGAAAGCAATTATCCATCCGACTCTAAGTCTCTAGAAAAAATGTGGAACGAGGATAATCCCATTTTTATTCAAAGTGTTATACTTACTGATCAATAATTTCCCTCGTAACTTTAATGAAATAATGAAGTTTCGTGTTAAAAAAAATATCAATAACGTAAAATACTATGAGATTGTCAATGACATCTTCAAATTAAATGAGACCGTACTGATATTCACAAAAATTATAGAAATCAATGATATTATAAAATTATAAAACAAGATTTTGATACTAAAATGTTTTTTTCTTTTTGGCCATCGGTTTCAGTTTTTTTATAGGAAAAACTAAATTTAAGCCTCAAATTATCAACCATTTTTTAAGTAGTCCCTTAACCATCAATTCTTGTACTATGGCCCCTCAAACTATAAAAAGACTACATTTGTCGAAATATTTCTATAATACCCTCGTCATGTGTCATTTTTTCAATTAAAAAAATAATAAAATTTAAAACAATTTAAAAATCAAAGAAAAAAAAAAACAAAAAAAAAATTATGAAAGTAGCCGGCCACCCCCAAGAGTGGTTTGGGGGTGCCCGAACCACTCCCAATGAGCAAAATAGGGGTGGCCGAAACCACCCGAATGGCCAAACCCTAACCTTTTTTACATGCCCATATGGCCCTTAGGGGTGGTTTTTGACCACCCCCAACTCCCCAAGGGCCAAACCCTAACCAGGTTTGGGGTGGCCTAATCCCTTTATTTTTTTATTTTTTCATATTTTAATTTTAATTTTTTGTTTTTTAAATTGTTTTAAATTTTATTATTCTTTAATTGAAAAAATGACACGTGGCAAGAGTGTTATATAAATATTTCAATAAATGTATTTTTTTGACACTTTTTGATAGTGTGGGGAGCTATAGTGCGAAGGTTAATAATTTAGGTTGCTGCTTAAAAAATGGCCGATAATTTGAGGATTTAAATGTATTTTTCCCTTTTTTACACTATCATTTTTTACAAAGTAGTTATTATTTTAAATTACAACCGTCCTGTGTAAAAAGAAAATAGGCTGGTATAATAAAAAAGTAAAATTAAAAATTAAAACCAAAAAGGACAACAACAAAAAACCTTGCTCTATCGCCAGAAACATTCGAAATTGTGTACTTCCAACTCCTTTGCTCGACACCTGTCCCAAACCACGTTATAAGCAACTGTGGAATGGCGCACTTCGGTACCGAACTGCACGTGTCATTCCTTGAGAACGATTACATGGAAAATCTAAGACCGACAGGTGATATGTGAGTCTACTCGGTACAGAAGACAAAGGGGGCTTGTAATTTTTGTTAAATGCTTTGTCCTTTACATGTGTCTTTTGTGGTCAGATATTCCTTGTTTTTTTTCTTTGGACACCAGCTGTAGCACAGTATAGCTCTATGCCTCCGTCAATGGAGGTTTCACTTTCGCTTCTCAATCCCCGCAACAGAAAACGCCATAGCCATTACCCGACCTTACAGAAGGCACAGTTTGTATGAGGCGAAGAGCCAAGGTCTAGCTTTTTTACTTTTAATTTTTTTCCAAAGACAAATCAGATTGAAATACAATTATACAAATAGCAATATGACCAGGTTACGTGAACCTTTTCTTCCTAATGGCCGACCGACATGTCGATATATATATATATTTTTTTTAAGGTACACTTGTTAAACTTATCTATATGGTTTCATATTATAATAAATCAAATGGTAAAACTTTACCTATAACCTTTGATTTTTTATCTTCCTTTTTTTAAAAAAAAAATACTAAAACTTTAAAAAGTATCAATTTATGATATTCATCTTTCAATTTTTTTTTTCAATTTCAATCATCCGTTATAATTTTTTGTTAAATCTAACCAAAATTCTCAAAATACCCATGTATTTATTGTAAAAAAAAAAAAATTATAATTTTTTTTCGAAGATTCAAACATGGGTATTTTTGCAAATTACGTTAAATTCTGACCAATACCTAAATTCTAGCAATTTTTTTCTTTTTTTTTTTCCTAAAAATAATAAGGAATATTTTGAGAATTTTGACAAGATTTAACGGAAAATTCTAACGGTGGGTTGAAATTGAAAAAGTTAAAAGATTGATACTCTAAATTGACACTTTTTTAAAATTTGTGTGTATTTTTTCAAAAGTGATGAAAAATAAAGAGTATAACCTCAAATCCAGAACTTCGAATAGCGCGTGGCAGCGCGTGGAACCTCAAATGGTGGAGATTGAGGCTGATCTGGAATCCTCGGCGCTGGATCTACCTATTGGCAGGGCCACGAATGTCGAAGGCAGAGACACAGCGGCGTGTGGGCGTGTGGGCCAGAAGGCTCGAAGCCGTGCTCGGCGTGTGGCGGCCCGTGGACGCTCAGATGGTGGAGATTGAGGCAGATCTGGAATCTGCGGCGCCGGATCTGCCTATTGGCAGGGCCACGGATGTCGTGCTCGGAGCACAGCGGCGCGTGGGCGCGTGGGCCAGAAGGCTCGAAGCCGTGCTCGGCATGTGGCGGCGCGTGGAGGCTCAGATGGTGCTGTCGGCGGCGGCAGATCTTCTCCAGATCATAAGATCTGTACCTTGTAGACCTGATTCTGGGATTGGTTTTCCAGATGTGGCTACGATGAAGGCGTGGAAGAAACTGACAGCAATTTTAAAAAAAAGCGTGAGGCGATATGCGGACGACTGAAATTATGAGACAGCCGTAGAGCACGTGAAGGACGCCTGGAAACATCATGGACGTTTATTGAAGGCCACAGGAAAGTGGCTCTGATACCATGTTGAAATAAATATATGAAATAGAGAATATATGTGAAAGAGAGAGAGATAGCGGAAATATATTAAGGACTACATTGTATTGAGTAGTGTTAATATAACATATTACAAGACACCTCTATATATAAAGAGGCTATGAGTAGTGACCAAGAAACCCTAGAGTAATTAAGGTAGGGAATAAACCCTAATAGAAAAGATACGGTAAACATAATATTGAGAATATAAAATATTCTAACAACTTTGTGCAAGAAGAATCAAGAAATAAAGAAGTGAGAAGGTCCCATTTCTTTTATGAATATTCTTTACATCTTTTCGCAATAAAAAAAATTCACTTTTCGAGCAAGCTGAGTATGATAAGTGCTTTTGTGAAACTTTATGGCGATGTATTCAAAAGTATCCATTAAAAAAAAAAAAAAAAAAAGGATGGAATCTTCAGTGTTTGTTTGCATATGCATTGGGGGCCATTGCAACTGAAATTGGACGGTAGGGATCGAGTTGGTTGCGGTGTAGCTTTAACAAGCAATTGATCACCTTATTCTCTCTTCTCTCATAATTGGTCATTCATCCTATAGCTAATTTTGCATCTCAAAGTCAACTGGGATGCCTCCCTGAGTTTAAAGAAACGCTGGATTGGGCTGGGAATCATTGCCCGGGTGGGATAGTAATGGCTTTTGTTTGGGGGCTAGAAGTGTTACCAAGCAGGTTATTGCAGATCCTAAAATGGCGGAAGTGGTGGCAGCGTTATTTGCTATGCAGTTTAACAAAGTGATAAGATTCCTTGACGTTATTTTTTAAAGTGATGTTGTTCAAGCGGTCAAAGAAATTAACTCTGAGCCTCCTTATGTTTCACGGGTTGGCCATTTCCTCGAAAAAATTCAACTAGAGAAGGGCTGCTTCAGATCAGCGAGTTTTTCTCTTACTCCACATGAGTGTAACTCTGCAGCCCACACTTTGGTTAAGTAGGCCTCAAACAATTATGTTGATCCTATGTTGGTTGGAAGATACTCTTTTTAGTGTTGGTAGCATTGTTATTAGGGAATATTCTTATCCCAATATCCTATCAATTTGGGATCAATTTTTGTACTGATTGAGAAATGAAATATATATATGTGCGCGCTGGTTGTTCTGTTAAAAAAAAATTGCATCTCAAGTTAATGGATTTTTTGTTGTCGAGAATAACGTATTGAATCACCACTTGTCTCAAAGGTTTAAGCTAATAGGAAGAGGTAAATTTAATCACTTAATTAATATTTTAATACTCTTGTGTGAAATATTTAATTGAAATTGAATAAATGACAGAGTCAATGTTTGAATTTAAGATATTTGGCTCTAATACTATGTTAAATTTAAATTTGAATTTAATATTATTTTGTGGGAGGTTAGGTCTCGAATCTTGGCCAAAGGAAGGTTTAAAAATCTGTCCAACCACATACCTCTTGTGCATGGGTGGAATTTACATATGATGCTGCCTTCAAGTGGGGCTGGAACGGATTAGTTGCTGTCAATTGATGCTGGGTTGCTGACTTTGGTGATACGGTTCTATTCTGGTATTGAGGAGGAGTAGAGGGTTTCTAGTCCTAGTTCCTTTGTGCTGGTTTTCGCCAACAGTCTTCAGCTGAAATGCTTAGAGGGATTGTGTTAGAAGTTGATAGCAAATGAGATTTTGTCCAACTTGCGAGACCATGCTGTAGTATGAGTTGGCCGGTGGAATATTAACAGCTAGCCTTTGTTTTTTTTAGCTTGTTTTGCTTGTTGTCTTGTTGTTTTTGTTGCTGCTTTTTGAGCTTCTGATTTAGCTTCTGCTGGGTGAGTTTGCTGTATGTATTGTTTAGGTCGTTGTGTTTTTGCCGCAATCCTGTTTAGCTGTCTGTGATGTAGATGTAATCCAAGTTTGTTGGATTGTGTTCCAGTTTTAACTGGAGGGTTGTATTGTTTGTTGTTCTATGAAAGCTTTTATTCATCAAAAAAAAAAAAAATTATCATTTGTCACCATTTGTTATAAAAGCTTAAGCTGATAGAAAAAATGTAAATTTAATCACTTAATCAATATTTTAACATAATGCACTTTGATGCAGCATCCGATCTTAATCTCTAAGTCATTTTTCATCTTCTTCCCTTTCCCAAGGGTTTCCCTTATTTGAATATAAATTATTTTTTTAAAAAAAAAAAAACAAAAAGAGTCAATTTTCATCTTCATTCATCAGCTCAAGCTTGTCTGGTGCCCTATGAAAATTTTAAATGATAATTTATTGATCATATACAACATATTTAACGGTTCAACTTAAGAAAAAAAGAATAATTCTTTTTAGTAATAAACAAACATTCTTATGAATGGGACTAACAATTTTATACCTGACTCACAAGCCTGACACAACATTAAAGAGTTAAGATTTTGCATAACGGATCAACATTAGATTTATATATATATATAAATAATAAATTCAGGTTGAAATTGGTTAAATATGTCCAACGGTTCGTGTTGGATTAATAGGTCACCTTGGGTTAAGTTTAGCAGGTTAACCATGTCCATTTTAGGCTTAAACATGTTAAACGGGTCGTGTCGGGTCACTCACATATTGTGTTATAGTTAAAGAGTTTGACTTATTTAACCAAACGAGACGTGTTGATGTTGATTTTTAATTGATTAACGGGTCAAGTGAGCCGACACGAACCCGACACGCTAATCCGAATTGCACACACTAGCTATGAATGTCCTTTCTGATCTAAAATAATTACTTTCCCTCCTGTATTACAATGATCACGGTTTTGAAATTTTTTTGAGCTCGTTATTAAGAAGGCCATGCGACGCATGACAGAAGAAGAACAAAACAAAAACAAAAAAAAATCAGTCATTTTCTGCATCACCATGTACTTGTAAAGGCATGTGGTGTATAAAGAAGGTGAGTTTTGTTAGATGCTATGAGTTATCGGTTAGTGCGTTCATAACAAGATGATGATGTTGTCGATAGACATGCATTTATAGGCTCCTGGAGCTGATTTGTGTTTATTAATAATTTAAAATATGTTTTCTATACAAATGTATATTATTGTCGGCTCCATGATTAGTTAGTTTCACACCTTTACTCTTTTGGCTGTATGCATGCATGTACGGTTCATGCTTTTATAAGAGTGAAGAAGAGTCAAAATGGTCATCACCACAAAACTTGAACATTAATGAGATTTTGCCATGATTATGCTCCACAGAAGAAAGATAGGTAAATTAGTTAGTTAGCGTCTAACTCAATAATTAAGGTCTTCCATATACCGAATTATATCCCTAAACATCCCCAAAATTATGGTTTAGAATGATCATGTGTGTGCCTATGTTTTAATCGAGGTGGGACAAGAAAATGGAAGATGTGGGAGTGGGAGGTATTGAATGATTTTTCTTATTTATGGGCTTTCCGCCTTATATAGTATATGTTGAGTGTATACTTAACGGGATTATAATTGATTGGACAAACTTTTTCTTTACATAATTGGGTCACATGCGTTTTTAAAAATCATGTGAGAATCTAATGCTCTAGAGATAATGCCACTTGTCGAGGGACAATTTTAAATGACCCACACTAGGCCTTGGGCCGAAAATAAGAAAGGACCAATCTATAGGCCCGTAACTATAAGCAACCTACAAATCACAGAATATGCAATCATTGCTATACAATTTAGTCTCATGAAAGACATGGATCGAAGCCGAGAAGCTGACCATGGCGTGATCATTAGTGACCTATGAACACAATTGTTGAACTGTAACTAAAACTCATGAATTGGGTTCACAAGGGACTCCACGCTGGTGATTCACAACAACGAGACAATTGATCAGTACATTGTCATATACTCCAAAATGCCTAATGACCAGACAATTAATCAGTATATGGTCATGTACTCTGTAAACACGAAATTATTGAGCAATTGATCAATATATGATTATGAACCCTAAAGAATATTATATGAACAATTGGTCAAGCACTTGACCGTGTACTGCCATGGTAGATTAAACAATTGACTAGTATGTGTTCATGCACCCTAGCCGAGCAATTGATCATGTACCATTAATTAGATTGAACAACTGGTCATGTACCACAAATTATATTAGATAATTAGCCATAAACCTAAGGTTATATTGGGCACTAATTGAATCGCACTAGGCAATTGGTTATGTGCCCCCATATCATATTTGGAAAATGTATCTTTTACCTTAGGACAGGTTAGACTATTGGGCAATTGGTCGACCATGTACCTTTAGTTGATAGTAAATGACAAATAGCCATTACAGGGCTACGAGCCCTATGATAAACCATTGGGTGAGTAGTCGCCGACAAATGATGAAAATGACCTCTTGAGTCTGGAGTCTCTGAACCAATATGATGGGACCAAGGGTGCCCCTCCCAATTGACAAGGAAGAAGCCCAACAATATGGGCTAATTCGACGAACTCTTGACAAATCAAGGAAGCTCATTCTAATTAGACACGAAAAGAATGGGCGTATTAGATGCAAGTTGAAGTGTGAACGCGCGCTAAATGCTATAAAAGTCATTTTAGCGTTTAATGTTATTGCGTGATCGCCTTCCCCAATAGAGTTGAGGCGCTTTGACAAATAAAATGACATGACGGCAACCCTGCACCCAAATAGATAACAAAAGAAGGAAAAACAAGGCATCGAACTCACCAAACTATGACCAGATCAGCAGTTTATGATTGTATCCCAACCATAAGGATGTGATCGATGACTCTAGGATTGTCCATGATGAGTGGTGGACTTCCATTTTGTGCGTGGAAAGGAAGTTAATCGGGACATCTACATCAAATTTATCTCAACCTCTAATCAAACAGCCTATATTTTGACTAAAAGGGTAACTTCTGCTATGTTCTCCATACTTCGGACAAGCTGATGGTGTGTATCCCTCCCATTCGCTTGAAGGGGATGTTAACCAACAAAGTCAACAAATTTTCTGCAGATAACGCAGACGAGAGAATAACAAACACGGCTACAACAGACATGGACTTATCGTCACCTTCTGTCACATAAGAGACCAACGGTAACATCCAAATTTTAGTTCGATCAACGGACATGGCCCATGGACTTCTCATTACTGTAGTTTGTCTTCAATATATCTTCAACAAATTCAAACTGTACAGTACAGATAATATAAATTGTAACGCAAACGCTCTCTGTTTTGGTCACGTTGAATCAAAACAATTTTAGAGAAGTTTTCAGCAGGGGATTGCCCAATGCCCAGCTCGGCTCGCCCTTCTGATCATATTTCAAAATTTTCCTTGATGGTGTAGTGCTCATGCTTATCTTTTCCTTTTAACTCAGCTAGAAAGCTTATCTTTTACTTTAACTGTAAGAAACGTAAGAGTTTAGGATGTCTTGAGTTGACCATTTGCCATGCTCTGTATTTTTTTTATGGTGCTTTTTGATCTAGACACGTTTGAAGTAACTACCGACATACCATCAATGAGCGGTAGTTGGTGCATTTTTTCTCACGTTTGAAGTTATTGTCGGATTTTCTCTTGGAAAGAAGATTATAGGAGATGCAAAAAGTAACTTTCTTATTAATTTTCGAGAGCTGCAAATGAAAATCAATTATTTGGGGCCTTGGTATATTCGGTCAATTAATGATTTAATCAAGAATACATTTATTCATAGTTGCTATATAAACAGAGTAATTTGATAGCATTACTCATATTAACAAAAAGAAAAATACAAATACAAATTCAAATGACAATATCTTAATAGTAAAAATTTAATTCCCAGTATCTATTCCCTACTCTTCTTTAGATACTAACCACTCGAAAAATATGACTTTGGCATTAAGCTATCTTCTGCTTACCGGATCCGGCAAATTTTTGTGCTTATCTTTATATTTATTTACAGCCGGGGCGGACCTAAGATTACCTTGAGATGTTTTTGGCAACCCCAAACTTTTTTTAATACGCTTATAAAAATATTACTTCTGATATTCCGTCCCCGTCGAAAATATAGTTTATGACCCCCATATGACCGGTTTCTAATCTTATATTCTTATGTTATATTGTTTTATGACTTATGACATGTAATTTTTGTATACGTTTATGACTTAATATGAAATTAAATTTAAGACTTTTTTTGTTTTTATTTTATATAAACATGCGCACATATACAAAGAGAAATTATATGTATGTATGTGCTTATTTATTTATGTAAAAATTTAGATTATGCCCTCTGTAGTTATTTCACACCACATCGGCCAACCGTCAACTGCTCTAACAGTTATCTACAAGTACATAGCTTAATTTTGCAGATTGCAGTCTTATTTCACTTTTTTTTTTTTTTTTTTTAGGGCAAATTTCACGCTTTTACTCCTCGACAACATGCATAGCACCCACGATTGCATCCCTCGTTGTAATCTTTCCAAGTAGAATTGCAAGCATTCATGGACGTCCCAAAAGACAAAAGTGCAATACTTTCAAAGCTCCGCCAACTTATCATAATCTCCTCTAACAAAAGTTGTAATTAATTCTAAAAGAGTAAATGCTAATTAATACGTGTTAGACAAATATTTTTTCTCCTTTTACATATATATATATATATATATATATATATATATATATAAAAAGAAGTCAAACTCCTTTTAGTAAACAATTTTCTTTATTTCCCTTTCACAAAAAATTTAAAATTCCTTTTATTTATTTATTTTTTTATACAGGATATCCAACGACTCTTATAGTTGCGATGTCCTTCATTCGCTGAACAACTGGCCCATACAAAATAGTAGTCGAATCTTCGGAATGTAATAACTCCCTGCTAAGAACCACAGACTAATCAATTTATATCACATTAATCAATTTATTTCACATTTCTCCTTGCATAACTCCATTTTTATTTTACTAGACTGTTGACTCAGTGAAATGGGTAGGTCCGTTGGACGAGTGTGTGATATTTATCAAATTTTATTGTAAAAAAAAAAGGATTTAACATTTTTCATTCATAAATATGCTACAAAAAAAAAATAATGCTAAATATTTCACATTCCTCCCATCAATCCAATAACATTATAACACACAGCCAAGCAGTTTCTCTACCCTGAACCTCCACACACCTAATCCCCACCACCCTCTCCCTCTCACTCTCCTCTCTCACAAATTTTCATTTCTCAAAGATCGGCAACGCCAATCTCTTGTTTCTCGCTCTAAAAAGTCTCTCTCTCTCTCTCTCTCTCTCTCTCTCGCTCGCTCGCTCCCTATCCAAGAGCCATGAGCGACCCCATTGAACCCTCAACATCTTCGTCGTCCTCGGCGAAAGACCCGAACCCGGTCTCTCTTCTTCACCCTCGGCGGGAGCCGTTCGAGCATGGCCTCCTCCCCATCCCGAAGCTCATCTTCACTGACCCGACCCAAACCCTAATCCCCCTCAAGCAGACGCTCCTCTCCTCCTCCTCTGCCGCGACGACTCGCCGGGTCGACTCTGCCGCGCTCTCTGAGTCCCTCCAGATCTCCCCGGCCCACGCGCGCCTCGTCCTCGACACCCTCGCCTCCATCCTTCACTCCGACTCCGACCCGCTCGTCCACTCCAGACCCGACGAGATTGACTCCGCCGGCGCCGATGTCCATGATCTGCTCCTCTTCCTCTACATCCAGTCCTACAAGAAGCTGCTCCCCAGGACGCACAAGGACTCCGCATCCGTCGCCGACGTCTGGCCCTCCACCTCCGCCTTCGATGGCTACTTGTCCGCCCTCTCGCCTCTCCAGGTCATTTTCTTTGTCGCTGCGAATTCGAAATGTGAATTCAATTTTGATTTCTGAATGCGCGTTGGAATGCTGGTTATTTGGTAGGGATTTGCAATTTGAAATTGTTTGGCTGGTTTTTGTGTATTACAATGTTATTAGGGAGGAATTCGGTGTATTGATATCATGCGGTGTAGGACCTTTTTATTGAGTTTGCTTGGATATAATATTTCAACTGCTTTTTGTCATATGTTTCTAAAATATGGTGAGAATTTCTGGTTAATTTTGTGCATTTGTTTCAAAAGGAATTCACATGAATTATTACTGTTTCAATTTTTTTCTGTGAATATTGAATATTTCAATTATTTTTTCGATTGTTTTAACATGTTAGGAAGATTTGCAATTTTTTTTCAACACATTGGTTAGGATTTATATGTAGTGACAAAATGTATTTACCTGCAACTGTTCATATGTCAGTCTTCTGCTCTTTTATTTGTTGAATGCTTCGAAGTAGGATTCGCGTGATTAACCCAAATTGTTTGGATAAGGTTCTGTTTAATCTCAATTTTAATGAATTATGTAGTATGTAAATTTCAATTTGTTATCTTTAGGCATATCTTATGATGTTTGCCTCAACTAAAACTCTTAATGCTGGATCTCACTGTGTCTTTGTGTTTTGCTATAGTTTGATTTCAAATTTGTCACTAGAAACTTTAATTTTTGCTAGATTGATTTTAGTCAAACTAGTTCTAAGCTTGGATTTCCATCATATGGCAGCTTGTACGTAGCAACAGCCGTCGGTTTATGCCATCACAGACTGATGAAGAGGCCCATCAGTTATCATATCTACAAAAGCACTTGGCTAACATTCTCTCTCTCTTAGCAGAGCCTGTGGAGGGGGACGGCGAAGAATCCCTGGTTTGTGAAACTGCTTTTTCTTTCCATGCATAGTTTGATGGAGCTTGTACTTCTTCATTGTTTTCTTTTCCATATTTTGTACATATTCAATTATGTTCTAAATATGTTCAATTTAGTGCTAGAGTTTTTCGTTTTTACCTTTGCCCATTGTTTGTTTTCTCCCAATTAGAGAAAAAGCTTTGGTTGTCCCCAGACCCGTGCTCTGTGTATTAGTCCAACCACTGCTTGGTGCCACCTCAAACAATATCAACAATGCACAAAGTTTCACTAATAGAAGAGTTATGAATCCCATGCCCCCCACACTGTCACACCATCTGGTTTAATAGAATACTAGCAATGCAAATTGGCTAATACCATGTGCTTTGTGAAAAGACAGTGCATCTTAGACATGTTTAGGAGAAAGCAATGCATCTTAGTCATTATCTCCCTGCAAATAGTTCTGTCTATAACGAGATCTGTAATTTGAAAAGGCATTATCACCATTTGGCATTATTGTTGTTGGCCAAATAGCTTTATGTTAGATATATGATTTGCATGTGGCGTCAACAAATAGCTCTCAAAAGCTTCCAAAGGGGGATCCATGAGCATCCTAGAGCTGAGGAGAGGAAATCCACTTCATTTCTTCCTTAATAAATAATTGCAGCTTGAACACATGTTCATGTTATATTACATATTCTGCAGGGGAGGTTGAAATTTTAAAGCAGGTTTAGGGGAACTACTTCGAAAGCAAGATGTGGACAATTTTTTTGTACACACTTGGGAGTCCTAGGAAATGCTTTGGAATCTTCTAAGAATCCCTAGACTAACACATTTGAAGCCATGTGGAACACTGTTTCTAATATCATTTTATTTGTCAAGTTTTCCCGGCAATGACTTGAACATGAATCTTATTGATTGGCTCAAATACATTTGTTGACTTTTCAATGACTAACTTAAGGTAGAAGTACCTGGGCCACTCTCTTTCTGTATTGGACATAACAAGTTATGTTGCTAATTTACCTGCTGTTTATGTTTATATGGATGGAATCATTACTTTTCCTGTTAGTGGAAAATGTAATTATGGAGTTATCGCATGTTTGACTCCCAAGTCCAAATGATTTTAAGTTATTCAGGTTTGCTTTCACTTAGTAATCTTACTATTTGTCTTGTGGCATTTTTGATTTGTCTGTTTTTGCAAGTATTTCTCTGGCCTCCTTGTAATGTGCTAATTCACCCTATTGTTTTAGGTTTTGACTATGGATAGATTCGAGCACCTTGGGTTTCTGATTCAATTTGGTGATAAGGGATCTGAAGGAAATCAGTTGAGCCAACATGCTCCATTTTTTGCAAATTCAGATCCCGACATGCCTGATGTACCTGTTCCTGCAGCCCAAGTTCATGATTGGCTTCTACAGAATATAGCTTCTGCTTTGGAACATATTTCGGAAAGAGCTTCTGCAAAAGAAAATGGCCCACCAAATGCCTCTGATCAGGATGTTGCTATGGCTGATGCCTGCACAACTTTAGTCAAGGCCTCACCAAGTGCTAGAGGTCCTAGTTTTATTGAAGGGGTCTCTAAATCATCACTTGTAAAGCATGCATCTGATCTTAAAGGTTCTTCTGTAAAGGTTTGTATGTCTTTCCACCTGTTGAATTTTGGTAAGAAATGTTACATGTCATTGCCTATTAACAGATCCTACATCTCTATCTAGAACGTGAATTGGAATTATCGAGATCTGATTGTTGATGAATGAACTTGGATTGAGGTAGATTCAATCTGATTAGTTTCTGGATCGCTTATGCATAGTAGGTTTATGATACTAAGTAAGTTGAATTTTATAATATCATAGGTTATTACATGCGAATTTTTAAGTTAGAAATACTTGGATACTTGACCCTTGTTTCTGGATTCCGTTCCCATCCATATTCCAATCTGAAAGTAAATTTAATTGTGGATTGTACTTAAAATCTGTTGGTATTTACATTTAAGCTCATATCGGGGTATCATATCTAACATACATGGATTAGAATTTAGGATCCCCACTGAATTTGACCTACGAATTCTGTTGTTTGTTATGTAATTTTTAATTTTTTTATTCTATTTTATGCATGTTTGCTATTCTCTTTTATGCCATAAATTTTACTGGTCTTTCTCTTTCTATTTTTATCCGCTCTGTGACACAATTTTACCTGTCCAAAATAATATAGCTCTTTTTAGATATTGAAGATATAAAATCTATGCATTGACATAACAGTGAGAGATGGGTGAGGGCTTGAGCCCCACAACATAAAAATGTATCTTATTTTGTTGCATCATTTGAAAGAAAATCATGACATATTGGTTTCCAATGTTGTAGCACTAATTTAACTAGTCAACTTTGTTAAAGACCCCATGTTAAGGCCCATTAGCTCAGCAACACTCAGCTACTAATAAAAGACTTATTCGCCACAACTATTGGCTTAAATTAGTACTACTAGAAATTACTAAATACTCTCAACTCTAGAAGATTAAATAAAAGAAAGATATAGAATAAAATACCGATGACCTAATTAACTATGATTGACACTTTCTGTTGGACTGAAAGATCTTTTTAGATGTTGTATAAAAGAATATAACTTTATCCTTAGGGTTCGAAAGAGGATATTATTTTTCCATCCAACTGTGTTCTGCTGCATCAGGATATCTTCCGACTGGTGTTTTATATAATTTTAAAGCAAATATCTTCCTAACTGCAAATTGCTAGGGTCTATATGGAGACTGATATCAACTTTTGAGATGGAGAAAAGAGTGATGATGATGCAAACTTTATGGGCATTCCTGCGTTATTTACTTGGTAGAACTTCCAGTCTCACTACTGGCAGTTTAAAACCTCTGGTCTTCTGGTGATATCTCATAATTTATTAGGATGTAAAATAAGCAGTGTTGGTATCTTAAAAATCAAGGTTAAAAATGCATAGTAATATTAATCTGTCCTTAGATTTAAGTTTTTACAACCTAACAATGTATTTAGGAAAAGATCTGTGTCATTTATGTTGTGGTTACAACCAAATTTCTGTCTTGCATGTCATATGCATACAAGTATGATAATTCACTTGTGTTCTCATTCCTCAAAAGAGTCTGTTTTCTATGTTGCCCTGCTACTAACATAGTATCTGCAATTTCAGGTCCTAAATTGTCATGATTCTGTCATTTACATCTTAGCACCTTTGAGATACGCCACTATTTACGGAAGCTCTGATACTACTATAGTTCTTGGAGCAGTTGGCAAGGTAATAGCCAAGATTTTAGTACCTACTGTTTTCGTACTACATGTTTATGGATCCTCCAATGTTTGATTTTTTATTTTTATTTTTTTCAGAAAAAAATAAAATAAAATTTCAACTCAACTAAGCTTTGTTTTTATTTTTTAAAATTTTGAGGCATTCTACTTTGTTTCAGGTTTGTGTTATCTATATACTTCCTGTTTACATGAGTTCATTCTCTTTGACACTTTCTAATAAATTAATCACCTTGAAAAGTATTCTTCTACTATTAGATCCATAAATATTGTGTATATAAATCGTTATGAGTGTCAGGATCTGCTAAAAAAATTGCTTTAATAGTTTCGAAGGAAGAAGGAAGGATGTGTTGGTGCCTCTCATTGGCTGGGATGTGATACATTGAATCATTTTATGGTGATAAATACCATGCAGCTCGCTTTTTAAGTGCATGTGAATTTTCAGGTGCCTGACTTCTAGCAAAGGAAATATGCTATAATAAGCTGTTCTTTAACTTTGTCTATCAAACATGGTCATTCTAGGGTGATAATTTTCTCAAACACCAGCATTGATTTTACCAAAGGATGCTCAACCTTAAAGTGACTCAGTTAAGTCGGATACCATTAAATATCTAAAAAATTGTTTACTTAGTTGCCGCCAAATAGCTGCCTCTCTGTGTTGCATCTCTGGCATTTATGGTCTTAAGCTTTTCCTCTTGCATTTGCTTTCTTGTGTGGATCTCTGCTTTGGGCTATTTCTCTTTTTGTTTATTTGACGTTTTGGATGCTTTAACTTTCAGAAGCTAGCTTTCTTTTATGAAGCTCGGATACTCAAAAACCCCTGAAATATTAGTGTCAAACATGGATATCTCTAGATACATGACCGTCAATAGAATAAGTAATTTTGAAATTTGGATACAGGGTGGACATGGATTGATTGGCTGAGATACTTTCCAGATACAGTAGGGATACTTTTTTGGGGCCAAAATCTTTTTTTTTTAATAAAAAAACAGGGGCTTCCTTTCCGTATCATGTCCTATTTTTCTAGAATTACCATATCATCGTATCCATATCGTATTTTACCTGTCTCCCATGTCATTATCGGTGTTTCTTAGGTTTTCTTTTAAGGTTTCTTTTCATATCTCTGGTGTACTTATGCTTCACCCTTTCTCTTTTTCTAATAATTTTCTTAATTTTTTTAAAGTAAAATGTAGAAATAGTAATTTCTAACATCTTACAAGTTCAATGGGTATGGGAGTCAACATGAAATGATTACATCACATGGCAATCATTTGATGGAAAAATATCATTGAATTTATTTTTCCATGTAGCTTTTCCCATTGCTTTAGAGTTATTTTGGGAAGAATCGCTTTCCTACACCGATGATGCTTTCAAGCACCCGTAAATTTAGTAATATAGGGTTTGCTTGGCAAAATTTTTTAAAACTTTTTTCACTTTTCAATTGCTGAAAATTCTTATCAAATATCAGTTATCCAAACGGATTTTCAGACATAGCCCCTACTACTAACACTTTTCAAAACAAACGATTAAACACTTTTCAATATATATATATATATATATATTTTTTTTTTTTTTCACAAAACACTTCCAAAAAATATATTAAAACAAAGGCTTGTTTTTTCAGGTGTAGATGTTGCTTGTTACATATAAAAAAATAAAAAAGGTGTAGCCTCGCTTGGTGGTGGCGGTGGCCACCAATCTGTTTGGCGGCCCTGCTGGTAGCTGCGAGATCCATCTTGTGGCCTCATGGTAGCCACCTGATTCGTCTGGCGGCCCCCATGGTGGCCACCAAAACTGTCTAGTGGACCCACAGTTTCCGTTAGATCCATTTGGCAGCCCTGTCGGATCCCGCCAAATCACTTTTGTGGTGGCTGCTGCTATGAATCCACCACCTGTGGACCAGCTCAAACAACCTTTTTTTTTTTTTTTCACTTTATTATTATTATTTTTTTTTTGGAAACGCTTATCAATTTTTTTTGTTTTTTCAGAAACACTTCTTAAGACTTATTTTCTTTTGTGGACCTCACATATTTTTCAAATGGGGCCCTACCAAAACAATTGTCAATTTTCACTCGTTTCAAAACCCAAAATCCAAAACACTTCTCAAAACTATAAGAAACCGACTGTGTCGGTTTGAGCTGGAAAGTTTCTCCTTAGTTGATGTTTTATTCCTTTATCTACTGGTCACCTTCGCTTAATTGTATAATAGCATTGCTTTTCTCGCTTGAAAGTTAGTGCAGCATTTGCTTTGTATTTTGCTTATAAAAAAAAAAGTTGGTGCAGCATTTTTCGTAATATTATTATGGTTATCACGAGTAAAAGGGTCTGTTCTGGTTAATCTAATCCTTGGGTGTGCTGTTGATTCATGATTCACTAGTGAATGTTGGAACATTGATACAAATGGTCTTTTTGAAACTTAGAAAGTTTGCCTTGGTTTCAGTCTTCATTTATACTTAGTTCTTGAGATTGGATGCCATATCTGCTGTTGTCCATTATTTGATCATTTTTTGGTTAGGTTGCCAAACAAATAATGCTTGCCCTGCAATAAATATACTTGGTTTATGCAACATTTCTTTGTCTAATAAATGACTAATGTCTTCATTTTTGTATGTGTTTCTTTTACTGGTGTAAAACATTTCAATTTTAAGTACAGTAACATATCCTGCCTGCTGCCATGTCAAGTGATCAATGTCACTAACTTTTGACTCTTAGTGATTATGAATGAAAAACATCATTTGTATGGAAACTGAGATGGATTCATCTCAAATGATGTATTTTTACAGGCTGTAAGAGTTGAACATTGTGAACGGGTTCATGTGATTACAGCAGCGAAGCGAATCTGCATTGCAAATTGCCGTGAATGTGTGTTCTTTTTGGGGGTAAACCAGCGACCGCTCATTGTTGGCGATAACCATAAGCTGCAGGTGTGTCTCCCACTACTACTTCCATTACCCTACTAAGTTGCCAGCCAGCACTAACTGGCAATAATGTTGTATTAACGAAGAAATTTACAATTGATAAAGGTCCCCATGTGTGCTTATGCATTATGTCTATCACCATTCTCAAATTTGAACATATTGAGTTTATAATTGAAACACTTGATTTTTTTTCATGATATAGAATGTGGTTTTGTTCTCTGTTCTTGTTCTTCTGCTTGCATAGTTCTCTCTGAGGTCTTTGGTTGATTGGTTCATTATTTGAAGTTGCTGTGTGATCTGGCTTGATATTTGCTCTACAAGGGGCCTTAGGATTTCGTTGGATTATCCCTTCTTCATTATTTGGTAATTCTTATTTACATAATGGACAACTAGGTTGTTACAAATGATGCAAGGTAAAATTTTCAATTATCATGTGCATCCAAACTCTGTTGATTTCTTCTGTTGATGTTTGATTATCTTCTAATTGTGATGAAAAATTTACGCTTTAGGAACACCTACTGGCCAATTGGTTCCTCATAGTCTTGAAATTTAAAGAGTAGATCTGCCTGCACAGTGCTGTCAATGTAAACTGATTTTGAATGAAATAAATCCAGTGTCAAAATAAAATAAAATGAATTAGACCAAGAGCAACTTACCTTCATCTTATGAATAGGGGTGAGCATGGATTCCAAAAACCTGACCAACGGCTAGTGGGTTTCGGTTCCATGAGTCAAATAGGCGAGTCAGTTTCAGTTCCATGCGTCAAAAAACTGTCACTGTTGGTTTGGGTGTCAGTGGTGAATGTTGGGGTCCCGACCAAAACCAGCCAGACCAACATCCATTAATAAATACCCCAACTTTCTGACTTACCCTTCTTAGCTTCTTTACCACCGGCTTTAAATTCCAACCCTCTGCATTTCACCCATTTCAGAACCACTTGGTCATTCCCGTCTGCATCCCCTTTCAGCCCTAAATCCCATTTCCCAAATCTGTCTCTCCTCAACCAAAGACGTCTAATCACATGCTTGTCTCATCTGGAGCCCCCTCCCCAATCTCTCTCTCCCAAGCTCTCGACCCCTTCGGACTCTTTGGACCCATTTGAGTTGTGATCTTCATTGTGGCGCGCAAGAAGGCTCTCTCACCAGGCTTAAATCCAACGCCTGATGCGTCTGTCTCCATTGACATTTTCTGCGTTTCTGGTTTCCTCAATAAATTTCAGTTTGCAATCTCGGTTACACTAGTTTAACTTATATATATATATATATATATATATATATATATATATATATATATATATATTGTGCACTATGTAGTATATCCATGTAAATGTTTGCATGGGGTTGTTTAATTTTTGTTTGGTGCTATGAAATGAAAGGCCCAAGCAGGTAAAAGCAAAAACCAAAAATCCGACCGAATTTACTGGTTGAACTGAAACCGACTGATAGCTAATTGGTTCGACTTGGTTGAGTTTCTACTTCACAATTGGTTTGGTTTTGTGGTTGGATTCTGCCTATGACATTGTTGGTTTGGCCCTCATGTTGCTTACACTGACCAACCGGGTCGGTGCTCACCCTACTTATTTTGTTAAGCATGACTATATAATTTGTATTTTCTATCTCTATGTTTTATTGATGTTTAAATTTTCAAAAATACTTTTGTTTATCCTATTTTTTTCAGGTGGCACCATACAATACATTTTACTCTCAATTGGAGGAGCACATGAATGAAGTTGGCGTTGATGCTAAAATCAATAAATGGGATGAACCCCTGGCACTTGGAGTGGTTGATCCACATGATTCATTGTCTCATCCTGCAGGTGTCTCTGATGTGCAGGCTGAGTCCGCCACACGCATGGACCCTGACCAGTTGACAAATTTTTTGGTATGTTTTTTACATTTCTTGTACTAACTTGGTGAGGAAGTCTTTTGAAATGCTGCATATGTTGGTGAGATAGCGAGAAATTGAATAATGTATGAAAGTTGGTTTTGTAGTTTTCTGGACATTTTCTGTTCTTTTTTTTTTCTCCCTCATTCTTTTAATGTGGTGTGTCTGTTTGTGTATGTCTATGAGTTGGCTATTTTATGATTTCCTTCTAGGGTGGGGGACATAGCGGGTTTTTTTTTTTCCCTCTTCTTGAACTTATTTTATATTTTTACATGCCTCTGTTTTACCTTGATGCACAGATTCCGGACTGGTTTGGTGGTGAATCCTCTGGGTCTACAAAAGACAACCCATTTCTATTACCAGATGCTTATTTGGCAGCTCAACAGAGAAATGTATGTCCACTGAAACCCGCTGATTAATTGAGATGCTTGGGTATTTTATTTTAGTATCTGGGTGAGTTATGTATGGGAGTGTTGCTATAGAATAGACTAGTAATCTTAGTTGATTCTCCCCATGTTGGCTTTAACTAAATGATTGTTTTTCCAGCAAAAGAATTTAGGGGAGATCAAACAATTATTGAGGGAAGCACCCCTTGAAGAAAATCGGAAACGAGAGTTATCATCTGCACTCCATGTATATTTCAAAGACTGGTTATATGGTAATGATGTTCTCTTCATCTGTTTTTGTTTTATTGATGCACAGAGTCTATAATCTTAGAAAATTCATATGCATTTGGACGGCCTCTTGAACCCCTATTCATACTTGTTTCCTAAACAGAGTGAAAATTACCGTGTTCTCAGTATTTTTTGTTTGTTTCATTTGTAATTTGACCATGTTTTAGAAAATTGAAATTCTATTCATGCTCCGTTTGTTTCGGCGTAAAATGATTTCTGGAAAATGATTTCGGCATTTTTCGGTGTTTGGTTGGGGCGAAAATAACAGTCAACGAAAATCATTTTCGGTTTGACCGTAAAAGCTTCTTTAATTTTTGGAAAACGATTTACAATTTTTAAAACCGTAAATCGTTTTCCGAAATTAAGCTATTCGTCCTTACACGCATGTTTGATATCCGATCGTTAAAATTTAGAAATTGTCGGTCAACGGGATCAAGTCGGGGCCGGAGTCCGACAACTTCCAGTCGCCGGAAATCTGCCGGCGCCGGAATCAGGTCACCAGAATTTTGCCGGTACCGGTATCCGGCACCGGCAGACCAATTCCGGCCGGGATATCGCCGGATTCCGGCCAAGCCGTCGTATCTGGACGGACCCGGGTATTGATCCGGCCGGATCTGGCCGGATCCGGGTATTGATCCGGCCGGATCTGGCCATTAATCCGGCCGGAACCGGAAGATTCCGGCCTGAATCCGGCCATTTTGGCCGGATCTGGTCAACTTTCTCGCCGGGATCCGGCAACGGCAACCGGACGTTGCCGGATTCCGGCGATAATTACGAAACTCTTATTTTTGCATTTCGTAATTTTTTCGTGCGAACCAAACACCGAAAAATATTTTCGAGAAAATCATTTTTTCTGAAAATGATTTCATCGAAATCATTTTACGACGGAAATCATTTTACGTCGAAACAAACGGAGCATCAGTTAAATTTTAGTTGAGGTGGCTTTCAGCTTCTTGTACTGCTTATCTGATGTGCCTTTTTGTGCTTTTAAATAGTTTAGGTTTTCTTTCTTGCTTACTAAGTTACTATCGAAATCATTCATTAGAGCTGGTATAGTTTTCTGCTATTCAAAATTTACCCATATAATACATTATGAATGTTTGTTTATTCAGAAAATATAAGCAAAAGTTTATAGTATTGCATTTCCAAAGAAGCATGGCTTACTTTGTATGTGAGGAAATGTATTATTGAAGTGCTCAAATCATCGCTCATTACTTTGTGTGAAAAATTGGACGATAAAATGTTATGACATATTTAAAACTTTTGAATTCCTATTTTATGGAGCTTCTATAAAAGAAAACGCTCTTGTATTTCTGTTTGTCTCTCTCACTCTTCTTTTTTTCCCCTGGGCTTGTTTTTCTTTAACTAATGTATGTAAGATTGTCTTGCATACTAGAATTTTCATGTTCTGGAGATATAAATTGTGTAATTTTAGGTATTTCCAAGAGGTGGTTTCTGTATTGTTTTGGGCCAAGATCAGTGTCAGATTCTAGTTACTGTTGGTTCTGCTATTTCTTGGAAGCAGAGTAAGCGGATATGGGTTGGTGCCTAATTTTTTGGTGGGATTATTCTGGTTTTACAGAATATTATTCCTTCCTCGGCACCCTACATTCTAAACCTGTTATTTTCATCTGATCTCTAGCATAAAAACTTGTACTGAATGCAATTCTTTTATTTTTGTGAGTTTCTCTTCCCTTATCTTTTATGTTTGCAGAAATGGGTCTAAGGTTGAAATCTTGCTGAAGAAAAGAACTAGTTTATGATATTTATTTATTTATTTATTTTTTTGTGTTTCTCTTCTAGTTCTGAAGAGTAGTCCTGTATAACATTCAAACGAGGTCCGTTTAACTGATTTGTTTTATTATTGTGACAGCTTCAGGAAACATCCGCCAGCTTTACTGCCTACAAGGTGACTAATATATTATGAAGATGCTGTGGCAACAGTTGAGGATGGTACAGAAGTAAGTTCTCTGGTTTTCATTTTCGACCCTCACCAAGTTCCTGTAGCCATTTCTGGTGGTACTGCAGGCAGCAGAGAATCAACCCTATGTACTTCAGAATGCTAAAGCCATATGTGCATTGACACTGGTGCACAGGATAAATTCAAGATACATTTGCTAATCTCATTGTAATATTTTATTTTTGAGAAAAGAAAATCTTACTGTATTTTGTTAACCTAGGTTCACAGCTCTGTATTTTTTTTTCTTCTCCCCACTTGGTCTAGTATGCTGAATTTCTAAAAGCTTTTTTAAGTTTTGCCTATTTGTCGTGAGGTTCTGAGTTTACTATTCTTGGGGTGAATTTGAAATGGTTAGGGTTTAATCGATCCAAGTAGAGGTGGGGGGAAATGGACCGGGTATGATTGGAGATAGCATATTAACAAGATACCGAAGGGCCCAACTAATTCAGGGGGAAAACTGCTAAATATTTGAATTGACCTCTTTTGAGAACTATTGCAACCCTGCTATCAAATCGATTCCAGGACTCTTCCAAGTTCTTTGATTTACCTTCAATCATGCTGTTTTAAAGTATGATAATTCTATTATTGAATGTTTATCGCCTATCATTAGTAATGAAAGCTTGAATATGCTTTTATGTGTGTGTGTGTGTGTGTATATATATATATATATATATATATATATATATATATATATAAACGTTGCTGTTTAATGAACTTCAAATGATTGCTTCTCAGGCTATAGTATTACAACTTCTGCCTTGCAGTAGAAACTGGGAAAGGGTTCTGCTGGAGAGAAACATTCTTCTCACAACCAAGACCCTTGAATGATGGGCAATTTATAAAAACGGCTAGCTTTGTGCGAAAATGAATCAGGTGATGAAACAAAGATGGCCGATGAGTATCCAAACTCTTCTCTTGAAAAGTAGACATGCCAGTGAGCCACAATGTTCCAATATGTATGCTTGCACAGACATGCCATGGGTTTCGAATTGCGTCTGCATTCATGGAATTCCAGTTCCCACTTCATTAAACATGGCAACTAGTATGATAAAATAAAAAAAGGCTGCAATCTTTGAAAAATGAAGGCATTGAGTTCTCAATGGAAATGAGTTTCTACTATCAACAAATGATGCAACTGTTACACATATTAACAGGCTCTCCTCCCACTCTGCAAATTTTAAGGATTTTATGAAGCCTAGCTCACTGGTGCAAGTTGGAACAGCTTCTCTGCTTGCTCCGGGAAGAAGGTAATGAATAGATATGCGCCTGCACAATTCATAAAGAAAAGAGATATCTTTTAAAAAGAGTTGAAGCATATCAGCGTGGTAACTTCAAATGGCTCTTAAAAAACTTACAGACAAGTGCTGTTCCAAGTACAGCTGAGATCTTTCCCTGAATTGTGACTAACCCCGCTTTGCCGGCATCCTGCAACTCGGTCGTTCCGACAGTATCAAATGTTCCTGCAAACAAAAAGTCATTTTTCTTTCTTTATCTACAAATATTATAGGATGGGCGAGATTCAGTCAAAGTATTAAAATGAAACTTTAACCTGGTTTCACAGATTGAAGGCCCGATGTTATGCATGCAATGTTTTGAAAACCAGCTTGCTCTAACTTATTAGCAGCAGCATTAGACCTTGACATTGAAAAGGAAACACAACCCTGTCAAACGGTTTCTACATTAGGCAAAATGTAAAGTAAAAGAAGGAACCAAAAGGATGTACACTCATAGTTTAATTGTGCTTGAGACAGTCAAAAGATGAAAGTTTGAAACATAGGTTAGTTATGAACACAACTTGGGGAAATTCGTTCAATAATCTGGTGTTCCAAGTAGAGAGACAACTGTGTTACTAAATCTTACTCAAGCAATATGTTATTCTTCATTCACTCTGCCATTGAAGAATAAATTCTAAATCTACTCCCAATTACAATTGGCCAAATGATTGGCTTCAGTTTATTGTCTCCTACCACAGCAAATGCATGAAAAATATTTTTTGGTATCTTGGAATTTCTTAGCACTTGATCATATCCACAAATTTATTAGTCCCTCTTGAGTAACTAGAAGAAGCTGCTGCCAGAAGCCAGCTACTTGTATAGACTATGTCCAAAATTATTTGGACTAATTTATCTAATATATATTCTAAGCATCATTACTCTCTCTTAATTAAGACATTTTATTCGATGATGACCATCCATCCATCTCTCTTCAACTATACTGCAATAGTAACTAGCTAGTTTTGGTTCAAGAATCTATTTTTTTCTTTTTTTTTGGTATAAGCCATAAGGTTGAATGTCAAAAAGAAAGAACAAAAACCCATTTCAAGTTATTAATAGTTCAATCAAACCTAAGAAGAAAGAACAAAGAATGCACAATCAAAAGGTCGAAATTCAAGATCGGCCTCTCCGAAGGGCATGTCCCAATCATTCATCTAATAACCAAACTAAGCGGGTTTTAGCATTGATTATCAACTTAGGATGATAGTGGAAGCTGAGAAGTATGTTCTAACACTAGACAGTTAAACATTTAAGCAACAAATCAGAAACTAACCTTAATCCCCCCTGACATACAAGTAAGAGTTTACTTTCAGGGGGAAATTGGCTCTTAACGGATGGCACAAAATCAGGGTTGGGTTTAGTGAATGGCAGCCCGAAGAATAAACCCGAAAAATTGTTGTGGACAGTCCTCTTAATAATTGTACCTGCACGAATAAATCAACAGCTAAAGGAAAACCCAAAAGGAGCTATGGAATTCAGAATACTTAGTTTAATTTAAATTAAAGGAGGCATAAAGAATGAACAGTAAACAGTGTATTGAAAGAAAGCTTTACCGAAATCATTGTCTTGGTTTTCAATGAAAATAGGCACATGATAACATGATTTTATATGAGCTCTTTCATATTGGTTCTTGTCCCGAACATCCAGAATTGTGTATTCCTCGAGGGCAATCAGTTTCTTTGCTTCTTCGGCATTCACATAATTCACTTCTGCTCTTATTTTCAAAATTTTCCGATGAAGTGGTCTCCATGGCGCGGCCCTTCCACTGTGAGTTTCTGATACCAACCAAGATGTCCGAAAGTTGCTGAAAACACAACCTTTAATCCCTTACTCCCATGCTCGTAGATTCATTATATCAGGCTAACCTATATGATAATCAAACTTAAAAATAAAAGCATCTGAAAAAACTAAGCTCAAGAAAACAAAACAATTTCTCAGCATCCAAACAGATAAGACCCACCAATTAACTTGAAAACGGAACATGAAATTCTACATTATTATACTTCTTCCTCTTGGAATAGAAACTGAACCCAAAGTATGACTATGAGATTGAGATCTAAAGTGGAAAAGAAAAGAAAAGAAAAGAAAAGAAAATAAGCCAGAACTTATGAATTTGCGTAGTCATACATGATACATTGTATTTAATGGCTAAAAAACGAGATTTACCTTGTCGAAGAGAGAGTCGATGAACAACCAATGCCTGCCATTCCAAGTGGTTTATCCTCTCTCTCTCTCTCTCTCTCTCTCTCTCTATCTCTCTCTGTGGACTCTGTCTAACTTAACGGACCGTAGACAAGAGTGGCCCAAGAAATTTAGGAGGGGTAATGGGTTTCTGCCACGTGGCAGGCAGAACTCAACTGGATATTGTAGAGTTCACGAAGTGAAAATCCGTTTTTAACAGTTTGTCCTCAGGATCTTAACTATGATAGTCACAAGTTATAACGCGGGAAACTATCCTTACCAGTTCTCTCTTTTATCTACAGACTAATCTAATGTCTATAGCAGTTGTAATATCCCCTTGTGCCAAAGACAAAAAAATACTCTTACAAATTTCCAAAAAAAATTATATCCCTAAAAATTATGGGTATGGTGTGAACTGTGAAACCACGTATGATAAATTAAAAAGCTCTATTGTTCGAATAACACGATCATCATTCTAACGATGACAAATTAGCTCCATGCGAATGAGATAAGTTCAGAAGTTGTGGAAGCGGAAAGATGAATTATTTAAGCCAACTTAAGAAACCCTAGCGACCATTTGGTCATCTAGAGAGAGAGAGAGTGAAGGGAGAATGGAGGAAGAAGGAAATGGGAGGTTTTTTTTTTTTTTTTTTATTGAAGATTTGAGTCCAAGGCAGGTAATCTTTCACCCATAGCTAAGTTATTTCGCCTATAAACTTACTGCCTTTAATTTTTGGTAGGGTGATAACATATGTGTATGTTTTGAAAAGGGTATAGGAACGAAAAGTATGTATACTTTTTTCAATAAAAATCCTAACAATGTTTTACCTGAACTAGATGGGACCAAAGATGAGCCTTAGGCTTTATAAGGATCGGAGTAGATTTAGGTTGTTTTGAGGAGTTTTTTGTGAAAGAAAAATGATGGAGATGAAAAGTTGGGATATTTATACTTGAATTGTAAAAAGATATCGACTATAAGCCTTAAACATTGTTAAATGTAGGAAATGGCAAGTCTTTCGGAGGTTTAGAACTTTTGGAAGCCCTATAAGAACTAAAAATGAAATTTTTCGAAAGTAGGAGATGATGGACAATTTATCGTTCTAACATTGTTCGAGCTGCTACAATGATACCGTTTAGACGATGGTCAAATACCATTATGATAGTGTTGACCATTCGAACACTGTTCATATGCTGTCATAATGGTTCTTCTCGTTTGAACAATACTCAAATACTGTTCTAACGATACTCGACAGAATGCAGAAAAATGTCGTGTATTAGTGTAAGTGTTAGATTAGGGTTACAACCTAGAAAATTCGACTAATGATAGGATATTTCATAGAAGAACTTCTTAGACCGAAATTGTTGTGCCTCGTTGCTTTACTCCTTTATTTAATTTTGATGATAATATATGTGGTTGCAAATATTTTGTTGGTTGTAATTATTTGCAGACACCTATTCACCCACCTCTAGGTGTTTATTTGGGTTCAGTGGCCGTTTTGGACAAATTTCATAACCCACTCGATCTAATCCCACATTGTAAGAATTCAATAATTATAAACGGATGGAAGATTGTATACTTACCCTGACTCTTTGAAAATGAAATCCATATATCTTGAGATGAAGAAATTTGCATAAAAAAAACTTAAGTGAAGAAGAGATGTGGTTTCTCATACATATATATACACTCTTTTATCCAGAGACAACCATAAGTATCTTTTTATTAATGCTTTATTTGTTTCGGTGTAAAATGGTTTTCGTCGTAAAAATAGTTTCAGGGAAGTCATTTTTCAGAAAAATATTTTCCATCGAAATTATTTTTCGGTGGTTGGCGTGTACGAAAAATTACAAATATTGTTTATATTTTAATTTAATCATATTAATTTAAAAAAATTAAATTTTATTCACAAAATAAAAAATATTAATAAAAAATAATATACAAATATTTTTTTATATTTGGCATATACAAATTCCGGTAAAGTTGCCGGAATCCGGCCCTTTTCGCCGGATTCCGGCGATCTTTGCCGGAATCCTGCACAAAACGGCTGGATCCCGGCCGTCCTTGCCAGTTTTCGGCCAGAACAGCTGGATCCGGCCAAATGCCGGGGGTCCGACCGTTCTGGCCAGATCCAGGCTGGATCCGTCCAGGATCTTGGCCAGATGGCCGATGATCCGGCGATATGGCCGGAATTTGGCATGGTATCCTCGGAATCTGGCGACATCTGCTGGACGTCGCTGGATTCCGGCTTAATTTGTCGAATTCCGGCACTGACCGGAGTCGGAATCTGACTTGTTGAAATTTGGCAATAGTCAACTGCTTGAACGTAAAAGTCGACTGCGTTGTTTAAAAGAGAGTCGATTGCATCTACTATCTACGGAAAATGATTTACGGTTTTAAAAAGCGTAAATCATTTTCCGAAATTTATTAAGCATTTTTTGTCAAACGAAAATCATTTTCCGGTTGAACATTATTTTCGCCCCTGCCAAACACCGAAAATTACCAAAACCATTTTTCAGAAATCATTTTACGCCGAAACGGGGCATAAAGGTTACCTCATATATATCAAAGATATCCTTTCAATCAAAACATTGATGCCCTTTCAATTAAAACACTAATTTCAATTAAAATAAAAAACTCATTTAGGCCGACTTAATTTAGATTGGAATGTTAAGCTTAGAAATTCTCTAACCAAAGCCCAAGTATGTCCACACATGACCAATTAAATATTAGGTTCTAACATTGGGCTGATCTACCGCACCAAACTAAGTATTCTCTCCTAACTTGGAAAAACAAGAACAAAGATGCTTTAGAGATACTCATGCTCGTGCAGTCATACTATAGGTTTTTTTTTTTTTTTTGTCATGCTTATTCATGCAGTCATACAATAGATTTTATAAAATTCCATGACTATCTCACAATAATGCTGTGATACTTCAAATCAACTTTTGATTTTTTTTTTTTAACAAAAATTGATTGAAACCGTCTTTTCATCATTATGAAATAATTATAAGATAAAAATGTAGTTTTTAACATTGTTGGAGAATTATTATTCCGAAGCCCAAACGGGCCCACCACATAAGATTGGGTCCGGACAGTCTGTCCGGCCTAAATAAATTTGGGTCCACGAGTTTGGAATTCAAATAATCCCTATCAAAAGGAAAGAAGGCTTGAAAGTCCGACTAAGGCCCACCCTGAATACAAAAAGAAGGTTCGCTGGTCGAGTCTAATGTAGGGCTAAACCCACTTCCTGTCAAAGAGCAATAAGCCACGACGATCCGAGATACTCGGCCACGATCCACAAAGAAGCCTCCAATCCGATCGTGGGTATACATGTTCCGAATTATCAGAAGACTTACACTCCGAGACGTGCAGTACCCCACACTTTGGAGACCACGATCAGAGAGACATTCTCTCCTCTTTTCAAGGGATTAACCGTCTCACCTCTTCAGTATAAATACAAATCAACTTCCAGATATTCTCTAACTAAAAAAATTGTTATTGAAACACTGTCTTTATTATACCAAATAATTGACTTAAAGCATCGGAGTGGGAACGACTAGCACCCCTAACAAGCACTCTTATTGCTTCTTTGGTTTTGCAGAAAGAGATCATCCTCCATTTCTAAAGCTTGTGTCGCCAAACCAAAAATTGTTTTTACAAACATTACTCTTATAAATTAAAGGGATAATTACACTTAACCCCCCTGATTTATCCAAGGTGTGGCGATTTACCCCCCAATGTACCAAAATTGGTACATGACCTCCCCGAACTTGCCAACGTGTGGCAAAATCAACTTTCCGTCCAATCGACCGTTCGTTTGGACGGAAAATCGGTCACATGCAAGTCACGTGACCGTTTAAGACAGAGACCCTCCCCAAGTCACGTGACTTGCACGTGACCGACTTTCCGTCCAAACGAACGGTCGATTGGACGGAAGGTTGATTTTGTCACACGTTGGCAAGTTCGGGGGGGTCATGTACCAATTTTGGTACATTGGGGGATAAATTGCCACACCGTGGATAAATCAAGGGGGTTAAGTGTAATTATCCCTAAATTAAATATGATTCTTGGTCGATAAACTTTTGAGACTATATATTTTCCTTTTCTTTTTCCAAGAATAAAGTTTTTTTGAACTTTTTTGCTGGTTTATCAAAAGAGGGTATCATTCATGTTCCTTATTGATATATCTCACTGGCTATTATTAGTCAGAGACTCAGAGCGCATGCTGCTGACTTTATATCCTTGATAGATTATGACGTTTGGGACATCCATTGGAACCTGACCACATTTTCTTTTGTCAAAAATTGCATCAATCAAAGAGAAGAAAGAGATCGATCGAGCATATATGGGGTTCTTAGCATCCTTCTGCTGCTGCTTTTATCGCCCTTCTCCGGCCTCAAACGACGGCGTAGATGCAGTTAGTCAGCGTCTGATCACGCCTAATTTCGTTGAAACAAAAGCTCCACCACCAATTCTGGTTCCTCACTTTCCTGTTAACCCAAATCTCTCTCGTCTCTAGTTTTTTTTTATTCACTGTCTTTCTGCTTCTCTGATGAAGCTGATGCATGCCTGAAGGGTTCTGATAGTTTGCTCTTTTTTTAACATCTTTCTATGTGCTCGGAAATCGGAATTAATGGTGTGAAAACTTCAGAATTATAAGTTGTTTTTTCAAGTCAAATTGTTGTTGGGTGCTCAACTATATTTGCCTTCAGGGCTTATCTGCTTATGATCGGCGGCGAATGAACAGTTATTTCTGATGATCAGGATCGGATTCCCCTCCTGCCTCCGGATGATTTTGTCTTTTTTCTTTTTCTTTTTGATGTCATAGCTTGTACAAGCAAGAACGAAATACATACATACATACATACATATGTATGTATGTATGTATGTATACATGCATATGTATATTGCGTTTGTGATATGAATTATATATGATCGATGCATCATGTTCATGCATGAGAATTTCCCGTCTCTTTCACTTGACTGTTTCAGTTAAACTGCCATGTGTTTTTTTCCCCCTCAGGAAATCCGGCAATCGCGGCTCAAATAGTTTTTCTATTTATTTGTCTTTTTGTTGGTCTGAGAATACAAGACGAAACAATTTTTTAATTTTTTTTTAAAGAAATTAAAGTCTAAGGTGAGACTGAATTTAATTATTTGAATTAATATTTGATAAAAATTCAAAACAATTTAATTACAAAATACCATTAATATTTTATAGGAGACGGTGAATTTAATTATTTAAATTAATATTTTAATATTCTCCTCGAGCATGTGATCATACAACACGAGTAAAATTAAGATTCGAATTCAAAACCTCAACTTTATACCATAAGCATTAAGCAGTAATGTGATCGTTTTCCTAGCTCAATATTTAGATTCTTATGTCTTTACACCAATGTTGCAATGAAATGCTACTCACCCATGTGAAAAAAATCTGATATATCCTTCTCAAAACATGTTCTAATCAAAATTTCTAAACCAAGATAAAATCCAATTAAAAAGTAAATCAAGCATACACAAAAGCACACTGATATATGTGTAAAACCTTTCAATTTGAAGGAAAAACCACAAGATAACTTCGAACAAATTCAAAAGTACATTATAACATCTTCTCATGAAGTTCACATTTGGAATTAATTTGAGGTTTTACCTTATCAATTACCAATAAAAACTGTACAAGGAATTAACTCTCTACAAATTAAAATGAAACTTTTTTTTTACCAAAGGTATAAATTTTAACAAAGTGGTCATGTACCAATATATCCGATGTTGGAAAGAAATAGCTGCTTGTGAACATCACAAGTTTTTCATGATTTATGCACTCCCCAAAAAAATTGCCAAGTAATAATTTCATATTTGCCCATAAGAATGGCCATGCAGCCACCTTTAACAAGAAGAGATGGTTGTGTGGCTACCTTTATGGCATAGGAGTGGCTGCATAGCCATCCCAACCCTTTGTCCTAGTTAAAGGTAGCCACCTTTAACAAGAAGAGATGGTTGTGTGGCTACCTTTATGGCATAGGAGTGGCTGCGTAGCCATCCCAACCCTTTGTCCTAGTCAAAGGTAGCCATGCAGCCACCACAACACACCATGAGTGCCTGCACACAACACACCATGAGTACCTGGACAGTCACCTATGGCCTTTTTTATTATTATTATTATTATTATTTTTTTGTATATATTTTGGTAAGTAATAAATCAACTCTAAACTTGCGTATTCATGTCCTTCTCAAATACAACTTTTTTTAAAAAAATTAGTCATTGAATCAATATTTGTTAAAAAAAATTAAAAAAAATAAATACTAATCCAATAGCTGATTTTTTAAAAAAGTTACATAGAATAAAAATAGAGGTATATGATGTAGACTTTCTCATTCAGTATTATTTTTTCAAACCACAACCAAACAAATTTCTTAATTAGGCCCCACCCAAAAAACATGTTTCAACTTTATATCACATAAAAAAAAAAAAACTTTTTTAAATTTTAATTTTTTTAATTTTTAATTTTTTTTAAAAAAAAACACTCTTCACAACCATTACCAAACAGAAAATAAACTTGTAATTGGCTTCCCTTTTTTATTTTATTTTTTATCCCTCAAGTGGTTTTAGACTCAAATTCTGATGGTGTTGGACTCCGTAGCGTTAATAATTAATACACTTTTTATTCCTTGTCCACTTAGTTAAAAAAGAACCAAAAAAAAAACTCACCACATCCTATTGCCACGTTAATAAGACACTGAAGAGTCCCAATGATCACCATGCTTGAGTTTAAGTGGGTTTTTATATGGTAGGAAGAGCATTGCTTCTGGGCTTTTCAATTATTATTATTATTATTTTAAAATTTTAGCTAAAAAAATTATTTTTATTATTTTAACTATTACTTTTGCAAACTTCTTACATCAAATGCTCCAAATATTTCTTTATTTAAATTATATATTAATTTTTATTAGTTTTAAAAAACCACTCCTAACAAATAAGGAAAGAAAAAATAAAAAGTGAAGCGAAAAGAAAGAGAAATGATTAAATATTCAATAGCTCTTGAAATTTGTTAGTCAAATTTAGAGTGAAATTCTAACAAAGAGTCAAAATAAAAAAAAATTATAAAGAGTTTATTGAAATGGACTTCTATGAGATTTTTACCAAATTTTGGTAAATTTTTTGAAATGGAAAGCTCATTCGGAATGCTCTAATAATAGTGTGGTTCTTGTTTCTTTCTACTAATGGTTTTTCCCATTCAATGGATAAACTCTTAAGACTCCGTTATCAAAAACAAAATTAGAGATTGTGGTTAATATTTATTGGGCATCAACTCGTAGTTGTCAAAGTTAATTCTTATCAAAATAATCACAAAGTAGTAGCAATGCTCTCAAATCGAGAAATTAACATCGAACTTAACTTTGAAAACATGGCAAAGTCTATTTATTACATCATTCGTTCAAGCTATAAAACAAAATTTAAAAAGCGCACAAGACATTCGAGAGTATGATTCCATCTCTGGTCACAGACATACAACCAGTTCAAAAAACAGGGATGACTTTCTCCGGTAACATGCTGGCGTCTTCTTTTCCAACTACAGCAATGAACGATGATCAATCGGCGGAGGATCTTTTCTTGGTGGTGTAAGGGTAGTACTCCTTGCCATTGTCAATTCTTGTAGTCTGACCCCCAGCGTCAATTAAAGCAGAAGTGACTGCTAATGCTGATCCAGCAGAAATTGCTGTTGAAATGCTCCTTCCTGTAAAATGGACAGCACGTTATCTGTTGAAGATAACAGCTTCACTGGCACATAACATAAGTTAAGAATCGAAAACCCTAATTCAATCACCCATAATTCTAGGTCACCTCTACACTATAAGCAGAATGAATAGCACATCAATCAATATAATCAACAAAAACACTTTGTGTAGAGAACAAGCATATTTGGGCTGATGTCAATGAAGTTTCAATTTGATCACCTGTATAGGGGGTGTAAAGTTCAAGTATGCACCCTTCGTGAGCACCATAGCTGTGTGAATTGGGGGCCGAAAGAAGGTAAAACTTTTCTTTGTGCCAGACACATTAGACAAGGCCTACAGCATGATTCTCAGACACATACAAAATTCCATGCCCTCATTCTAATACAAAATGAATCCATATTGATGTTTGCAACTTGAAAGCTGTTTAACAGCTCTAATCTTTATAAAACAGAACATGGTTCAAACTAAATACATACTCTCTAATCTTCGTAAAACAAAACATAGTTCAAACTAAATACATACTCTTTATAAGAGTTTCTTTACAATAGATGAATAATTTAGACCACTTCAAAAGCTCATCTAAATCCAAAATGACCCACAACTTGATAAGCAAATAAGGAAGCTCACTCAACAGATCTCCTTGAAAGATAATCTTATCAGATCCAATAAAGATCACTTTTGGACAAATGCCCTGAAGAAAACAAACTCGTGGTTGATACTCCAAAAAAGTTGTTATCCATACTTCAAGAGTCCAAAAAAAAGATACAAGGTTTTCTTGAGTTGGTTTGAATATATAAATTTGATGTTCAGGAGAGGAGAAAAATAGACGGAATACCAAAATTTGACATTCTAGCATCTAAAGATTCAAGATTTGAACAGAAACAGAGGAAGATAAGGAGTAAATGCATTCAAGGAAGTCCAAAAGCTCCACTAATAGGACCTAACCTTTAGCATCGAAATCCAACATTAGATATGATCTGGCTTACATCCAGTTATTTTTATAATTGGACATCTCCTGTGAAGGAAAGGGATGGTCAAGATTCATTAAGAAGAAAACGACATCGTGGGTGATTTTCCTGGAAAGGTGTTGGTTTTCCTGAAAACTTCGTCTGGGTCTTCTCCCGTTGGTGTGCTGTTTCCGGTGGAGAAGAAGGATGAGAAGGAGGTGTTCGGTTTGAAGGCCTCCTTACAAAGCTCGGGTGGGTTTTGGCCCTCTTTGCGTGGTGCTCTTTCCATCGTTCGTGGAGGTGGTGAGGTCGGAGGGTCCTGTCAAGGTGCGGATTCCACCAGCTAAGAGGCGTGAGCTCGATTTTCTCCCGGCAGTGAGGCTAGCAACATCAGAGGAGGTGAGGGTGGCCATGGACTACTCAGTGTTGGAGAAGGAACCGTTGGGTAAGGACTGGTTGCTGAATCTGCAAAGCAAAGGACATGCAGCACGTCTCCCCTCTGCCCAAGGCACACCAGGATCAGCGAGGAAGCCGTTGCCTCATTTGAAATTGTGGACGTGGAGGAACCTTCTAGTGAGTTTGGTGGGTCGGGTCATTGATTCGTTGTCGGGTCGCTCGTCTGGGTCTTAGACCCAATCTCAGATTCAAAAGTTTCCGTCTGGGCCGGGTTTTAGAGAAGCCCAAAACAAAGAAGTGAATTGAGGACATGGGTCAAGGGCACCCTTCGAATTCTGAAGCGGGTTTTGAGTTCTCCGGGGGTTGTGGGTCTACTTCGGGTCTTCAGTCTGCTCTGACCAATTCTGGGTTGTCTGTTCCGACCAGTGCTGAGTTCTCCTTTCTTCCCGAAGACGCCGGTCCTTGTTTGATGGCTGTTGATCAACCTGGTTTAGAGGGATTTGCGAATCTCTCTGGGCCGGTTTCTTCTGATCCAGTGTCTGCCTTTGCGCCTCCAGGTGTAGCGTTGCTGGTGATCTCTTCCCCTTGTTCGGCATTTTCTGGGTGCACTGCGAATGCTTCTTCTTCCAAAGAACAACTCCTAGGTCAATCAAGAAGAACGCAGGGATATAACAAGTAGCAAGATTCTCCCTTTAAGGCCAACTATAACAAACTCACAACTCTAAAAGACACATACGTCTCTGGTCCAACCTCTGCCTCAGTGCCAATGGTTTCTAAGTCTTTCCAGAAGTACTACCGGAAGGCAAGGAAAGGCAAATCTGGATTTTTGGATGAGAATTTAGTTTATGAGTCCTTGGCAGCAATGGGGTTGCCTATAAGCTTTTCAGCTAAGGAAGCAGCGGCAGTGCTTCCAGATTTGAACCCTTCTTCTTCGATGAAGGGCTTCCTTCGACGGGGGTTTCTTAACCCAAGCCAGCTGTGAAAGCTTCAACTACTCATACCTCGCTTTTAGAGACGGTTGTGGAGGCTTTTGAAGAGGACTTTCTTAGGAGGGAGACTATGAATTTGGTGATACAAGCGCGTCCTCTCATGTTGTAGTAGGGTGTGATTCTTGAGGGTTCGGGTTTGAGGGCTTTTGGGTTTGAGGGTTTGTTGGGTTTCTTTCTTTGTTTGGGCTATTTCTTTTTCTTTTTCGTTTTCTAACTAAGTGCCTTCTCTTGTATACTTCCAGTGTACTTAGGGGCGCCTTACGCTTTTATAAAACCAATTTATTACTTTAAAAAAAAAAAGAAAAAAAAAATCGTTTAAGGCAACACAAACGCCCATTATCTTACTCGACCTGATGAAATGAATAAGTTTGAGAGTGGAGATGGGTATGTTTAATTGAAAAATAAGAAGCACTTGACCCGAATAGAACGGTGCAAAAGATGTAAAGATCTGAAAATGAGAAAGAGATCTGAGATCATATGGTGTACCCATCTTCCTTGGACTGATCAATGGTGTACCCATGGTGCTAACAAACTCTCCCAACAACAAACCGCTCAAAAACCCAGTTCAAATCCTCACAATCAGAGCCCTGCCACCAGTTGCAGTACTCTTCTGGATTGAGTCACAAGGTTTCATGGTGAGCCATGGGTACAGGCTGACCAAGACAACAGGACTTGTCATGTTTTGTGCCTGTAACCCACACTAGAATAGGTTGCCAACGGCTGAAAGGGCCAGGCTCAAGGCTTGACTAGGAGTGACATTGCTCAACGTCTAAGCTAGCCACAATAACCACCAACAAAGCGAGCAGAGCTCTTACGGTGATGACCAAACCCAACAAAAGGAAGTCCTTCCCTAGGTGGCGGTGGGCCACATGGCAAACGGAGAGGGCATCAAAGGCGTCATAGAGGACATGGACTAAGGAGGTAGATAGGATCAATCTCTCTTATTCTCCTTACTCTCCTTCTTGATCAGCATTGGAGAAGGGACTGCCACCTTCTCTCCTCAAAAACCCTAAACCAATTGATGAGAGTGCCTAGAGATGAAAAGGAGAAAAGGATCTTTCAACTAAAAGAAATAAGGTACAAAGGATTTTGGATCACTACCAACAAGTGAACCTGGGGACAACGAAAATTGTTGTTGCATTAGACCAGTGACTCTCTCAACTATTTACAAAAAGATGAAACAATTGTTGATGGGTAATTTTGTAACGTTGTGTGTATAGCCTAAAGGGGTAATAGTATCATTTGTTGATTCTAACTGACAAGGTAAAAGTCACATGCCATGCACCTGACTAACTCCCTTAGTATTTTAACGGCCAATTTATAAAATCTTCACATGTACGCACGGGTGTGCGCACAAACACACGTATCTTATGTAGATCTTTATTACGTAGTATATTTAAACAAAAAAAGAAAGAAAGAAAAGATAATAATAACAAGAGACAACCATTTTGGGATAAAATAGTAACAAACCGGCTTGCAATAATATAATGAGATGTGCAATACATCCCCCTCCTATCCTTTTTCCATCCTCACACTTTTGAAAATCACCATTAGATCTGTGGGGCCCATATGAAAGACCCACGTGAACCCCGTAGATCCAATTGTGATTTTTAAAAGTGGGAAGATGGGAGAAGGACAAGAAGAGGAAATGAATCATTTCTCTAACATAATATAACAGAAAATGTTTAAAATTAGATTAAACGTTTTAATTTAGGTATGAGATCTAATCGAATATTCTTATATTTAAAAAAGAAGAGAATATTCAGAAGATCATGTTAGATTTTTATTTTAGGTATGGGGATCAAATCAAATATTCTCTCTTTTTTTCTCAAGGAAAAAACTATAGCAAATAAATTTTTCTTGTTTCCTTCTTAAATTTAAGATCATATCAGTTGTTTATTCTTCGAAATTGGGATCGATAGTAACGATATTGAGGACAGTGACGATCACTTGAATTGGAGTTCCAAAAGACAAGATGTACCACAATTGGGCTCACGTGTCTCAGTACATGGTTCCCAAGGGGTGGTAGGGAATCTAGTAACTATAGTTTAGCCTTGATTCTAGTTTGGCTCAACTGACTGACTTAAGGGTTAGTGAGGAAATTTGGTGTGGTGTATAATTCAGATATGAAAAGATCAGCATTTACTTCTGCTCACCAGTTCCAGCATGCTAGATTTGTCATATTTCTGTCTGGATATGTCTTGATCCCATTAATAACAAGCTACTGGTTTTTAATTTCAGAAAAAGGTGAAGGTAAAAATGATGTGTAGCTGGCTATCATGCTTATGTTACCCCTTTTTTTCCTCTAGCTAGATGGTCTAGACACATGAGAACTATATATTTATTTGCATGAATTTGTATTTCCCTTTTATCATGTTATGTATGTTATCCCTGCATGATTTCATAATGCCTTATACCCTTCTGTGCTCTTCCTAATTCACATTCCAGTATAAGTAAAAAGTACACATCAACAGAAATACTCACCTTTGAAACCTAAAACAGTTGCCCCAGCAACAAAACCACCAACAGCTCCATTGACAAAGTCTCTCTTCATCCTGTAATTCTGCACGAGCTGCTCAACGCCAATGTAAACTCCCCCGATTGCAGCAAATGTCATCCCATAGTTACCCATCATCTTCAGGGTCCGTAATAGCCCTGGAAGAGCAACATTTCTCTCGACACGAGGCACATCATACCATGTTGCAACAATGGTCCCAAAAATAGTTCCAGTAACAAAACCTGTTGTTGCACCCTTCATTGTCTTCACCAGTGGAGTATCCTCTTCCTCCAAATACCTACGTTCTGCAGGGTCCAGATCCATGGCTTTCTTCTAACTGGGTACCGACCAAAGTTGCAAATGAATACAACAATCAGAACTTATACAATATTTGACTCCTCAGAGACAAAAGTGACTATGCCAAGACAATATTTATGCCAAACTAGGATAACAGGTTCCCCTCGATTTAAGCAAAAGTTTCTCTGGCTCAACAAAAAAGATTTTCACATAAAAAATTTCCCGAAATAATTTTGTTTACCCCCATTTTACTCGATGGAAATTTGATCATACGCATGGGAAACCTATACCATGTTTCTCTAATAGCTTCACAGATAAATATCTCAAGGTCCCTGAATTTCACCATTTTTTTTCTCAGTATTTTTTTTTTTTTTGGGGAAAAGTGCGCAGCGTTTGGAAAAATCAATTTCCCAAAAAATCACACTAAAGCAAACAAGAAACACAAATGAAACGTAAAATAGGAATATCTACTTTCTGAAAAGATGATGCATAAATAAAGGTGAGAAATGCCTCTGATTGAAATTTTGCAAGCACCTTCTACGAGAAAACAAACGGAAATACAAAAGCAAGAACCACATCCCAAAAGAAGCGAAACTACCAAAACAAAATGTAATCCAAACTAATTGCATTACTGTCAATGAAATAGCTGCAATAAATCTAAGCATTCGAATCATTCGATCATGTTATCTCAAACAACCACAAAGAAACCTGGATTTAGATCCAACCGAGGGGTCATTTGAAACACGCAAATGGAGGGATCGGTTTATTCGAACCCTAACTAAATACGCATAATTAACAACGGGTTTTGCTACCCAGGATTGACAAAAATATACGACCGAAGACGTGTAGAGAAAAACTGAAGGCGTACCTTTTTTGAGGCTTTGACGAAATGCTGAGTGAACGAGAGCTACTCTTAGCCTTTGGTGGAGGCTTACAAAAGAAATGCTCCAAAGAGCTCAGCTGCTACTCCTTCCAGTCGGCAGTCTCGCACAGCATCACCGAGAGTTCGCCAATTGACCACATTACCCTTGCTCTTTTGTTCGGCAAAAACTTCAATATGACTCATAAATAATCATCAATTCAATTTTGAAAAAAATGTAAGTATACGTGGTTAGCCTAATATACAAATTGCTCCATGGATATCCAAATAACTTTAAAGGCCTCGGTTGTTGGCTTAATTTATAAATTGTTCTTTAGAGTTAAATTTCATTAAAAAATTTGACAGATTCAGTTATGTGCTATGTCAAAGCTTAAAAAATGACATTACGTGGTATTCTTAAAAATAAATAAAAAATAAAAATAAATTAAAACTAAAGAATTATTAAAGGGATCTAGGGTTGGCCGGGGGTGGCGCATGGCCACTTTCATGGGCTGGGGGTGGCTGCTCAATTGACAACCACTTCTTTTCTTTTCTTTTTTCTTTTCTTTTTTCAAAAATTAATTGTTTAGTTTTTTATATTTATATTTTTTTTTTATTAATAATGCCACGTGTCATCATTTATTGGCATTTACGTGGTATTTAACAGAATCTGTCAAATTTTTTAACAGAATTTGATTACAAATAGCGATTTGTAAATTAGGTCAAACACAAGGACTTATGAATTCACTTTGATATCGCATTGAACGATTTGTAAATTAGGCTAACTACAAAGACTGACTGTGCATAAAAAGCCTTCAATTTTTAGTTAGTTTCAAAGAATCCTGACCCAAAGGGCCTAAACAAACTTTTCATTTTAAATTTGATTAAAAAAAAAAATCACACATTTTTAATGGTTTAACAAATTGAGTTAGAGAAAACAAATTTTGCCCAATTTATATGAAGCCTGTATCATTCACAACATATAGTATTTTTTGAAGATTTTCTACTGATTTGAATAAAAAATATTAGAAGTCAAATTTATATTTTGTGAGCTTCACTGGACCAAACAAATTCTAAAGCAACTATCTTATTGGAAATAATTTAAATAAAATTACTCTCCATGAAATGTGATGATTCTTACCTTCGAGAATGATTAGGAATTTAGGAATCTCATAAGACTTATGAGAATAATGTTCCGTTTGTTTCGACATAAAATAATTTTAGTCGTAAAATATTTTCGATAAAATCATTTTTAGAAAAAATGATTTTCTTGAAAATATTTTTCGGCGTTTAGTGTACACAAAAAAAAATTATGAAACGAAAAAATCAAATTCAAGCAATTGTCGCCAAAATCTGGCAACGTCCTGTTGCCGTTGCCGGATTTCAGTGAGCAAGTTTGGCCTGATCTAGCCAAAATGGCCGAATTCCGGCGGGATACCGGCTATTTTTGCCAAATCCGGCCGCTTCTGACCATGGTTGGAATCTAGTTTGCCGGCTCCGACGACAGCGATCGGATGTTGCCGGATTCCGGCAAGTTCTCGGTGGCCGAATGTTGTCAGATTCTGGCACCGGCTAAATTCCTATGACCGACTATTGCTGAATTCCGACAATCGGATATCAAACGTGCGTGCAAGAACGAAACGTTTAATTTCGGAAACGATCGTTTTCCAAAAATTAAAGAAGCTTTTACAGTCAAACTAAAAATGATTTCCGTTGACCATTATTTTCGCCCCTGCCAAACATCGTAAAATGCCGAAATCATTTTTCAGAAATCATTTTACGCCGAAACAAATAAAGCATAAGAAATTTTTATATTTTGTTTACTCGTATACATTCTCTAGAAATTATTTTTTCAACTCTTCTTCCACGTATTAAATTGAACTGACAAGATAAAATACAATTTTTTTTTCTTTTTTCTTTTTTTTTTTTTTTTGTCCTTTTTTTGGCCGAAGCTTTTTGGGCAAAAGATAAGTTTCAATCTTGTGAATCGGCCGGTTCTATTTTCTAAAAGAGATATGATTCCTGTCAACTTTTTACATAACTAAAAATACAACTATTTTATTTGGTAGAGAATCATAGGATAGTTGTGATTTTCTTTTTTTTAGAGAGACTGTGATTCCCTGCCACATAGAATAGTTGTGTTTTTAGTTGTGTGAAAAGTTAGTAATGAATCATATCTCTTTATAAAAATTGTCACGAAATTTAGCTAGCTGCAAACGTCATTTTACAAGTACTATCTATATGCCAACTTTTAAGTGGTAATATTATAGAGAAATATGATACATTGTCACCCCAAGACATAACTCATCACCACGTTTGCCCATGTGATAATTTTTACTTTTTTTTTCTTTTTTTTATTTTAAAAAAAAAATCCTAAAGCTAGCTAGGGGACCACCTTCCCACATGGGCAAGGTGATCAAGAGTGGTGTATTGTGGTGATAAAAGATTATATCTCTATTAAAGATATGATAATATATAGTAGCCATGACTTATTATCTGCCAATAACAAAGAATAAAGGTTGCAAGTAAAAAATAAGGTAAAGTTCACGTATCTCCTCAAATTACCACTCAATTTATAATGTTCCTCTCAAACTTTCAATTTGAACAATGTCTTTCCAAACTTTTAATTTGTCTATGTTCTCCCAATGACGAAAATATCCTTAATAAAACAAAATTAAATACTAAAAATTAAAAAAAAAACAAAAAACAAAAAAAAAGGTGGACAAATTAAAATTTTAAAAGAAAAATAAATAAAAGTTTTTTGTTTTTTAATTAAAAATTTGTTTTTTTTCAAATAAATTAAATCTTTCCCTTTTTTTTAAATTAAAATTTGTCCTTTTTAAAAAAGTTATTATTTTTTCTTTTTAAAATTTTATTTTTTTTGTCTTGTTGAAAAAAATAATAATGTCGTTTTTGTCCTTTTGCTGGTTTTGGGGGATATTAAATTTTTTTTGGTAATTTGAGAATGACATTGTCCCAATTGAAAGTTTCGGAGGACATAATCAATTGAGTGGTAATTTTTAGAAGGATATGTAGACTTTTCCCCACCAAATATGATGAAGATAGCTTAATTTCTATTTTTAATTTTTTATTATAAAAAACATGTGTCACAATATTATTAGTATTAACATCACGCTTTAACAGTGAACGCACGCAGGGCTGGCAAACGGGTCACCCGACACAACCCGTTAAGACCCGTGACCCGTTTAGCCTAGACCCGGACACGACACGAACACGATTATTTCATGGGTCACCCGACACGACCCGTGAACCAGTTTAACATAATGGGTCGAATCGGGTCAACACGACCCGTTTGACCCGTTTAGCTTAAAAGCTTTTTCTTCTTTTTTTTTTATAAATTTTTTAATGAACACTTGCATAGACAGTAAACTAAATACATCATCAATTCCAGAAGACTGTCAATGGCTGTTGGTTAAGGTTAGGTTTGTGAGTCATTGGGTATGACCATAATGCATCAACTTCAATCAAACAAGTAGAGTCAGTAGACCAAAGACAATAAATACTGAAATAGACCACCTTCATAAAATGGGTTACGAACAAAATGCTTCTTCCCATTGATTTGCACATCCCAATCTTCAAAAAATGGATTTTTTTTAGATGAATAAGTAATCAATATTATAAACAACAAAAATCACCACACAATCAAAGTAACAACATTACAATCAAAACAAAAGAACAGCAAACACAACTGTAGTAAGTTCAGTAACACATTTTGCAAAAAACCAACCAACAACTAAACCAAAACCCAAAACAAGAATTAGTCTAGAACAGAATCAGCTAAGTTTCAAAGTTGACAGATTCTAATTTCTAATATTCTCTCTTGTTGATGAAAAATTAAAAATGGAAATCAACTAACATACCGGCGGACCCGGCGGTATCGGATGCGACATCGACCGGAGAGAGCGGCAGAGAGACGGGGAGAGCAGAGACTAGAGAAACTTGAGACAGAGAGTGTCGAGCGGGTCCAGTTCTGATTGAGCCTCGTGAGAGGAAGAAGAAGGGGCGGCGGCGCGGAGCTGAAGAATAACTGAAGAAGAGAACGGCAGCGGCGCGGCTACTCGGCGAGGCTTAATGAAAAATTAAAAAAGAAAAAGTTAGGGTTTTCTTTCACTTTTCTCATTTTTCCGGTTTTTTTTGTGTTTTTGTGTTTTCACTGTTTTGAATCTTTTGATTCTTTTGAGTTTTGATTACTTTTGAATATTTTGTTTTCAACTTTTCACTTTTCAGATTAATTTCCCCCCAATTTCCTATTTGGCCATTCTCCCTTCTTTTTTTTTTCTTTTCTATTTTTTTTTTGGGTAAAAAATAAAAATAAAAAAGGTAATCGTGTCTGGCAGTTCACCCGTGACACGACCCGTTTAACTGAGATAAACGGGTCGACCTGTTTATGACCCAAACCCGCTAATTTCGTGTCGTGTTCGTGCTGGGTTGTTGTGTCGTGTCAAAATTGCCGGCCCTAATTACGCACGTTTCAAAAAAAAAATACACTTTAACAATTTTCGTCAAAATTTTAGACCAGAATAAGGCGAAAAGACTTATTTGTTAATTTGAGTTACTACAAAGAGACAAAAAGTTATTCAATCACACTTTTTACATAAAGAGCTAATTTTTTTATTTATTTTTTAGATATATGAGAAACAGATTACAACAAGAAATAAAAAACACAATAAGGGTTGGACAACCCAAAAACAAACCTAAGAACGAAATTACGCAGGGACAATGCTTCCGAAGATGCGAGCCTTTTAGTTTGAGGCACAGATGCCATAAAGTCAGGGTCACCAATGAAGGTGATTTGAAAAGTGTATTGGGTCACAATGACCTAAACACCATAACAAGGGTGAACCCTATTTTTGCATTTTCCCCCTTTCTTTAAGCACGATGTTTGATTTTTTTATTTTTTGAGGTAAATGTCTAATAAATCCCTGAGTCAGAACGCCATTTGAATTAGATCCCTCACTTTTTGAAAGTAAGTATTTTGCAATTAACTTTTTTCGCGAATTTGAAAATTATCCTTCCATCCATTTTTCTAACTTCTGTCTGGGTAAGTCAGCATTTGTCAATGTAGGCGCATACAACTCATACTAAAAACAATGTCGTTTTGATTTTCAACTTTACACGTCATCCCCAACACGTGTGACAAGATAATGGGTGGCATTTTGAAATTTTTCATGAATACCAAGGGAGGAAATATAGAAGACAGTGGAAAACGTAGGGACCTGTCATCATCCAAAAACAAAGACTGTGCTTGTGGTCTCCGCCCGTCGTCCCTAGCATTGCTGTGGAAAATCTCTTCGTAGCCATTCCGTTCGTGGTCATTGTCTCCGGCATCCTTGTGTTGAAGGTAACATCTCAAGCTTTCTATAATTTTAAATTTTAGGGTTTCCTCAATTTAGAGTTTTGGGTAATTTTGTCCATATTTTAAGAAATGATGTTGATCACCGATGTGGATATGATTTTATATAACTTTTAGTTTAGAATTTGTTATTGTTGAGTTGTCGGCTTCAATGTCGATATTTGTCTGGATGTTGCAAACTTTCGGACATGTGGGTTAGATGTTGATGTTGTGGTGGCTTGTAAAATGGGTGGTGGGAGCAATAAATTAGGATTATGTGTTTGTCGGTAAGGGTAGTTGAGAATAAATTAAGTAATTCACATGCGGGGCAGTGGGGTCATTGTCGGCCCTGGGTATGTGTTTCAAAATAAAGTAAGCAGTAACTATGTGTTTGACATTGTGGTCCTTGAGTTTCTCGTTTTCAAACCATTTCTTAAATTCTTACCATTAGACGTGCAATTGACATGTGGTCCCTAGGTTCGTCGACTTAAAATCATTTCTTACATAATTTGTCCACTTTATGTTGCTACATGTCAGTAACAGTTGGACAAACTTAATTCTAAATCATTTCTTCCCTAACAATATCTGGGTCATCAACCCTATGTTCGACATATATGTGAACACTCTTCAATTCATATACTTCTACAATGTTGAGAAAATCTACTGCATGTTCATCATTTGTCAACGGCTTCCTCAATTCCTCCACATCATTGTCATCCATCTTGAACCAGTATCTTCGGTCATTCATATACCCAAGATCCCTAACAACGTCCTCAATTTCCCACGCCGAAATGAATCAACAACATAGTTTTTGATTTCATCTGTCAGCCCCCCAACATACTGAAGGCCAAGATTGTGTTGCACTACTCCACCATGGTGAATGGTGATATCCAGTAACATATCCCCAACATACTGGCGGTGGCAATACCGCCATGTAAGGAAGTATTGTGAAGCCATAATGAGGTCAAATCTCAACAGTAGTGCATACGTGAAAATAGAGGGATCCTGCTTCCAGAGGTTGTATATAAGCTTGGATGCATGCAAAAAAGGTTTTAAGTATGGTTGCAGGTCAGTTGTATGCTTGGATGCTTGCCACCTTAAAGGGAAAGTAGGGGGCCAGTTGTTGTGTGACATTGGGAAGGATTCGAATGATGATATGTTCCCCATTACGTATGTGGTTGCAGAGGGTGAGACAAGGGCATCTTCATGCAAACTTCAAGTCAAAGGGATACAAAGGGAAAGCATTCAAGAATGAGTTGTGGTGAGCTGCAAAAGCATCAAATGCATTGCTATTTCAGCATCACATGAAAGTGATAGCAAGTATGGATGCTGGTGCTTTTAAGTATCTTAATGATGTTGACCTTACATCATGGTCTAGACATGCATTTTCTACACATTCGAAGAGTGATATGCTTATGAATAACCTTGCGGAGACATTCAATGCATGGATCAAAGAGTCTAGGGACAAGCCTCTCTTGACGATGCTGAAAATGATCCGAAGACAATTGATGACAAGATTCCAACAAAAAAGAGACGGAGTCCGAGCCACTACTCACAAAATATGTCCCAAAATTTAGAAGAAGTTGAAAATATCCAAGGACGAAACAAAGAACTGTATATGTAGATGGCAGAATGAGTTGGAGTTCGAGGTTGACTACATGTTCGACGCACGTCGAATAATGAATTTGGCTCAAGGTACATGCCCATGTGGGAGATGGCAGCTCAATGGTATCCCTTGTGCACATGCTTGTGCTGCCATTTACATGCACTAGCAAAAGCCTAAACAATTTTTAGATAGCTATTACATGATGAAAAAATACATGCAGGCATATGAACTATAGGTACATGCTGTGCCAGGGCCTGAAGAGTGGCCAGATGTTGGTGCCTGTGATGAAATTTTGCCTCTATTTGATAGAGTTCAGCCTGGATGTCCAAAAAAAGATAGGAGAAGGGCACTCGATGAGCCCACTAACCCATACAAGATAAGCCGTAGTGGGTATGTGGTCACATGTGGCAACTGTCGGGGTAAGGGTCACAACTACAAGGGTTGTCATCTACCCCTAAACCTTAACCGAAAGAGATAGAACCTAAAGAAGAGGAAAACTGCTAAAACCTTTTCAAATGTAAGTTTAATATAGTTAAGTTCTTCAATTACCAAATTTAGTATTGTTCAAGCCCTTATTCTTTGCTATGTTCTAGGTATCTCAAAATGAAGCTGCATCATCCCAACCTGTGCAAACCCGTGTTTGAAGGCATAGGGGCAAGACAATGGCTACTCAATAAACATGTTGTTGACTTTTTTTGTAAGGAGAAATTACATTTTACCCCCTATTGTATCCACATGTTGGCGATTTAATGCCTAATGTTCAATTTTTGGTGGATGACCCCCTTGATGTGGACCTTCTGTTCACTTAGTTCGTCTAAAGAGACGAAAATGAGGTCAGGTGCGTTGCACGTGACCTTTTAAGCCACAGCCTTCCAAAACGGTGCGTTTCACAGGCACTCCATTTTCTCTTTTCCTTTTTTGCACATGGTGACCTCCCAAGTTTGAGAATGTGGTGACCTCCTCGGCTACCTTGGACGCCCGGCATATCGGCTGGTTCACCTTCTTCAGATCACTGTAAATTTTCAAGGCCTTGGATTTGGTCTTAACGAAGCCAATGACCTCGAAGGGCTCCAACCCAGGGACCTACTGCGTGTGGGCCCCAACAAAGCCATCATCAGGATCAGTCGTAAAGGCTTATTCTTCACACGGTAGACGCCGCAGAGGCTTCTCCTTCTAATCTTAATACCTCAACCAAAGTTGTGATGATCCAAAGCAACCCACTTGCACCATACGTTACCAGAAGCAAACTGAAAGAAAAAGAAAAAGGAAACAGATAGAAGGCTCAAGAACGTTCATCCTAGTACATGTGGCAGCATTGGCGCAAAGTTAGGTTGAGCACGTGGATTACAACTAAAGTAGTTTAATTAGTTTCTGGATTGTTGTGATTTTTCGAGAGAAATCTAGGACGTGGAAGCATCATGCACTTGCCACGAAGAGTCTGCATTTGATTGACAACACCGACCCCATGGTATACTTCCTATAAGTGTTGTTAATGGAGCACCGTCCCATAGACTTCAGCTCCCACGCCATTGACCTGAAGTGTAGAACGGGTTCGCAGTGGTGGTGACTGCACCGAGCATCAAAGCGTGAAGGCTATGATGATGTAGGGAATGCAAAGAAAACAAAGAACTTGCCGTCCATTGGAGGCTACATGATGCAGCTGTGGAGAGGAAATCTAACATTTCTTCTATACCAAATTTTCCATACAATTATTGCATGCAGATCTAGTTCTCCCACCAACTTTATAAGCCTGCGCTGGTAGCTTTAACATTTAGGTGTAGATGGGGCTATTTTATCAAGGCCGGACATTTGCGTGAAGTTGGGAGTGAGAATGGCAGTTAATGGTTATATATATTGTACAAATATGTTAGACATAACCTCAATTTGAACAAACAAAACATCCACGACAATGATCTTGTTTAGTCACTTATAGCATATATATGATTGTTGTTTGTATGTCATTATAGACCACGTATACGTGTACCCAGCTAAATACGTGACATTTGAACTAGTGATCAGGTGCTCTTCCATTAATATTGGAAGAAAATGGAAAAGCTAAGACAGGGATCGATCGAGCTCTTTAATAGGTTATTAGCGTGCATGAGATTAATTAGATTAGCCCGGTAGCTAGAATGAAGAAGAGCTCAAGCTCTAGGTCCTCAAGAAAACCTAACGAGTAGAATAACATGTTTGTTATAACTTGATCAAACAAATTATAACAAATGAAAACCGAATACATGTTCATTACGCATGCTTATACAGTGAAACCAGAGGGTAATATTTCAGAACCCTGAGAAACCATAGGCCATTAACATTCCTCTATTCACCCCTGCCAACAATATTTTCAATTACCCCTCATGTTCAGCATGCATGGGTAATGGGTTGTCCATCAAACTTGTGATTATATATATATATATGCTTGTTTCTGATGCATATATAAACAGTAGCATCAGAAAGGAAGGTGATAATGAAGATTAATATGAATTTTGTAATTAGACGTACAGGTACATAAGCGTGGGGGAGTTGGATGATGTGCAACTTTTCTACTATTTCATTGAGTCTGAGAGGAGTCCATGAGATGATCCTCTAGTGCTTTGGCTCATCGGAGGCCTGGGTTGTTCTGCTTTTTCTGACCTAGTCTTCGTAGAGCTTTGTTGAGATGATAACACGTGACAGCAGACAACAGCTTCGACGAGAATCTCCTGGTCGACTCGTTTCGTTAGTACAGCCGAGACTTGATGGGCCATCGGTGGCTCCGGCGTGTTTTCCAAGTACACCAACGACGTGAACGTCCCCAACCTCCGGTTCACTTCCTACTCTGACGATTCCAATGACCATGCCCACACGTTCTCAGCCTACAGCGAGAACGCCAATGCCAGTGACCAGAGATTCAGTAGCTATGTGAAGAACGATAATGAGACTCTGAACGCGAGTTAAACAACTATGGGTCGGACTCGAATGTCGTTGGGTCGACATTTTCTGTCGAGCTCAGCTCTCCACATTTTCTGTCCAACAAGCTGCTACAATGGACACCAAGCTCGGCTCCTTGAAAGTCCCACCACCTTCGCTTCCCATTTTTCCTGTAAGCGTATATGTGTGTTTTGGCTGGTTTGCAGGACAGGATAGCAACGTGGCGGGATTGGTTGTGGGAGAAGGGGTTGTTGAAACGGTGTGTTTTGGCTATTAAATGAAAAGGTGTGTTTCGAATAAAAGCAAGGGTAATTTTGGAAAGTTAGGCTTTAAAAGGTCACATGCGTGGCATGTGGCCTCTTTTCCGTCACTTTTGACAGACTAAGTGGACGGAAGGTCTAGATTGACACACTTGGTAAACATCAGGGGCGTCATCTACCAAAAATTAAACATTGAACGTTAGATCGCCAATAGGTGGATACATCAGGAGGGTAAAGTGTAATTTCTCATTTTTGTAATGATCTAAACATTTGTGTCAGTTGGTAGAATGGTTTGATGAACAATTTGTGTATGGAATGTTATTTAGGTGAATGTTGCTATATTAGATAAACAATGGATAGTTTATGTTGGTGGTATCCACAATATTTTGTGGTTGTATTTAGATGAATGTTGTTATTTTGGATAAACAATAGAGGGTGAATGTTGGTGGTATGAACAATGTTGGACCAAAAATGGTGCAAACCCAAGTGTAGGTTTTCATAAGTAATAAATCACGATAAGTCTGAGGTCGATCCACATGGAATGATTAGATACAAGAGAATAATTGAAAAAAAAGAAGAAAAAGGAATTGCTTTTGGTTTCCACTCGAAAGTGGAGCAAAGGAATATAATTTAAATTAAAAAGTAAACTATGAAACTAAAATAAATAGATTTGCTTTGGAATAAAATATTGGAAAAGACTAGGGTTTCAAGGATCCACCTAATATTTTATTACGTACTTATGAGACATAAAAAATATAAAATAGATCAAATATGGGTTGATTGAGAATTTGATTTCAAAAACATGACACAATAAACTAAGCATTCAATATATTTTTGAATCATATCAAATCAAACAAAGTAAGCATTTGATATAAACAAAAATCATTAGGAATCAAAATAAACTTGTCTCATTAAATTACCCTCAAATAAAAATCATCCCCAAAATTGAATCATTCATCTATAAAAAAACAAATAGTCCCAAGAAAACATAATAAAAATATTAGGCTTCACCTCTAGCCCTAGCTAGAGGTTTAGCCATTCATATTTTGAAAATAAATTCCATAATCAAAGTACTAAACATAAATTGAAAACAAATAAAATAAAAATTCAAACTCTGCACTTTTATGCTCTTCTGTGCTCCTTGGCTCTTCTCTCTCCTTCTCCACCCAAGAGAAAAGAAAGCATATATATAGACAATTTGGCTAGGTTTGCAGTGCCACACTTTCCTTATTAAGGAAACTTGACTTTTCTGTTTGATGCCGCCCATGTATGTGTACAAGAGACGAGAAAACATAACTTTGTATTGCAACTCTTCATAGAAATAATCACGTCCTCTGCCAGTTTGGAAAGTAAATAATGTCCAATCAATATGTAGTACTGCCAGTTCATTATGGAAATAAATCACAGCTGCTGCTTCGTTTATCAAGGAAATAATCATACATGATCCTCTTCTTGGAAAGAATCTGGGCTCTCTTAATTCTCAAGAAAAGACATGCATGTCCCTAGCTTATTTTCTTCTCTTTTTTATTTCCTCTTTTCTTTTGGTCTTCTTCAAAATAACAATTCATTGCATTAATATCAATTTAAGCTCAACTTTAATAATTAAACAATATTCTACAATTAAATATTAAATGCAAGAATTAGAATAAAACATAGTATGATAATGCTTATTTTAATAGATAAAATATGCACTTTTAAGCTATTATCAAACAATATTTTGTGGATGTAGTTAGGTGAATGTTGCTATTTTGGATAAGTTTATGTTGGTGGTATGAAAAATATTTTGTGGATGTATTTAGTGAATGTTGCTATTTTGGATAAATGGTCCATGGGTTTATGTTGGTGGTATGAACAATATTCTTGTGTTATTGTTCTTGTGTTGGTATTGTGCATGTATTTATGATAATGACAAACAGATAGATATTATACATTGTGGTTTGATGAACACGGTTAGGGTATTGGAATGCATGTGGTTCCTGAGTTTACGTTGGTGGTATGAATAATATTTTGTGGATGTAGTTAGGTGAATGTTGCTATTTTGGATAAGTTTATGTAGTTTATGTTGGTAGTATAAACAATATTTTGTTGATGTATTTAGTGAATGTTGCTCTTTTGGACAAATGGTCCATGTGTTTATGTTGGTCGTATGAACAATATTCTTGTGTTATTGTTCTTGTGTTAGTATTGTGCATGTATTTATGACGATGACAAACAGGTAGATAATAGACATTGTGGTTTGATGAACACGGTTAATGTTTTGGGATGCATGTGGTCCATGAGTTTATGTTGGTGGTATGAACAATATTTTGTGTTATTGTTTTTGTGTTGGTATTGTACATGTATTTATGATGATGACAAACAGATATTATACATAACTGTTGCACATTCCACATAAGATATTATACATAATTGTTGCACATTCCACATAATAGGAGTACCATATATACAATGATCCAAAGTCACAAAATGGGAATGTTAGATTTACTCCATCAACCATCCAAAAATGCCAAAGCCGAATGTACCATTACAAATACTTCATTCACAAACACACTACTATTACAAACAGATAAAAACATTACAAGCACTACCAATGGTTGACCTTATACCCCATCAACAATACTCTCACAAAAGCAATAAACACAACTGTCAAAAACAGCAACATTTGAGTAAGCTGCCTCTTCCGTGCTCTAAATTGTATAACCTCTTCCTTCAAGCAATTCAATTCATTACGCAATTGAGGCAGTACTTCATTTCCCTAGGGACATGTCTCTTTGTCAAACCAAACGAAAAAGCGGTATTGCCCGGCTTTCTAACCAAAACAACAAAACAAAAAACACAATAAGCGTCATAATACACGGCACACCCAAAAAAAGGATCAGTTATACATACATTCACATAGGTGAAACCCATTTGGGCATATTATTAAATAGTTGGGGTAAGGTTCACTTACCTTGTGTGCATCATACATAGAACACCCAAAGAAGCGTCTCCCAGGATTTGCAGTCGTCCAAGAGGTTCTTAATGGAGATCAAAGGCCGCATTTGCACGTCGATGCATCCACACCCAAATCAGCTTTCACAGACGACATTGAAGAGGACAACCATGACGGTGATTGCAAACCCTAAATAGTCAGATTTTGAGAACTTTTAGTATGAAATAAGATCTGAAACTAAGGTGTAGAAAAATTACCGTTACTCAACCTTATTTGCATGGATTTGATCATATTTGGCTTCCATTCCACTAGCGACTTCTCCTTCTTCTAACTTTTTTCTTTTCTAAGCATCCTTCCCCAAGAGTTGACGATGGTCTTCAATCCTCAGCTTTATGCTTAAAACTCTTGTCGCGCATGTTGGGGGTGACGTGTAAAGTCAAAAATCAAAATGTTATCATTTTTACTATGAGTTGTATGTGTCTACGTGGATAAATACTAACTCACCCAGACGGAAGTTAGAAAAATAGATGAAAAAATGATAGAATAATCATTTTTAAATTTACAAAAAAGTTAAGCACTAAATATTTACTTTTAAAAAGTAAAATCAAATTCAAATGGTGCCGTGACTTTGGATTTATTAAACATTTGCCTTTTTTATTTTTGGCCCAAACCCATTACCGACTTCTTGAAGACCAACGTGAGTAGCGAGCAAAAACCTTCACTTTCTCAAAAACTTGCTGGAAAGGAAAGTTGAAACTGGCGATTCGCTCATTTCCCGAGGAAAATATTTTCTGGGAAAATGCAGGCATCCGGTGACATTCGCAACCTCCCCATCGACATCACGTTTTCTCGTCTCGGAGGTAACCAAACGTGCACTCCCATCCACACCTTCAATTCCGTAGTTGTGGCCACTTTTTTTCTTCTTTTTTTTTAGCCCTGGCCTTTTGTTGTTTGGATGGTAAACACGATTTGAATTTGGTGAATCTCATTTTCGTTTGAAGAATGGTTGGCCGATCGGAAGCGAATACCGGCAGATTGGCGAAAACGTTTGGCGGCGATAAGGGCTCGGATTTCGAAGGAGTTCTCGACGCTGCCCAAGGATATCGATCCCTATTTCCAAACCCTAGACTCTGAAGGTTGGCTTCTTTTTTTGTATTTCAGATGCCAAATTATGTTGTTGATCATTATGAACTTTATGTGAGAGTTAGAATTTATTATACTGTGTTTGGTTACGGAGAAAATTGAAGGATGAGAGTTCGATGTTTATGTTGTTTTCGTTTTTGGAAAATAGAGAAGAGTAAAAGTAGTGTGGTGTTAGGGTCGCCTAAGCTGACACTAAAAAGGCTGTATAGGTACTGGTCTCAGCTCATAGGACCTATCCTTACTTGGCGAAATTGCTGATTTTGGATTAGTTATACTAAGACTTGCAATTTGGTTGGAATTTATTTTCCTATTTTTTTTGGTCAGAATAGCTAATCCAGTAGCCTCTGTTTGGTTGTGGAAAAACTTGCTGGGGAAGAAAATTAATGGAATTAGTTCAAAATGTTCTGAAAGATATATTCCTTGACAAATTGGATAGACTGAATTGGATCTGTGCAGCAGACTCAAAACAATAGAAACTAGATTATAGATAAAAATCTGAACACCATGCCATCATCTTATAGACATGGTCAAGTTAATTATATAATTCGTATTTTTGACCCGTCAGGTGCAGCCTAGTGGTTGAAGGACGGGCTTGGGACTTGCCGTAGACTCAGACATCCTGGATTCGCATTAGGAGTTCCCTTTGTTACTTGCTACACGGTGACGTGTAGGGTCGTGTATCCGGGGTTTACTCTCCAGAAGTGTGTCCGAAGGGCCCTGCCTTGATAAGGTTCCACGCCATTAAAAAAAAAAAAATTATAATTCATATTGCCTTCGAAGGGGCAATGGCAGATTTATTGACCCTATGGATTCCAAGAACCAAAATTATAATTCGTATTTTGCAAAAACAAAACTACACTTATCCGTCCAACTTACACCCCATTTGCAATGTCTCCCGAAACTTTAAAAAGTTATAATTGACCCCCTTTAACTCCCTAGCCATTTCACTTAGCTCCCACCGTTAGAATTTTCTGTTAAATTCGACAGAAAATGAGTCACATGTTGTACGCATGGCTTAAATTGTCCATTATACCCCCTGACAGACGTGTGAAAATACAACAATGTCCTTAGATTAGGAAAAAAAAAGGGACAACCTCTGGTCTATGGCCATGGAGACCCACGACCAAACTGACAGTCTCCTTCCACAATGTTTATTTATTTATTTTTATCTACATGGGCACGTGACTCATTTTTCGTCCACGTTAATAGAAAATGCTGATAGAGGGGCAAAGTGAAAGAGCCTGGTAATTTGAGAGGGTCAATTGTCGCTTTTTAAAGTTTGGGGGGGACGTTACAAATAGGGTGGAAGTTGGAGGGGGTAAGTGTAGTTTCCCCTTTGCAGAATAACTACTTTTCATCACTCTGTTTTTCAATTAAGTTATATGTGCTATTTTAAATTTTAAATTTTAAATTTTTTATTTAATTTTAAATTTTAAATTTTTTAGTTCTATGCATTTTTGTTTGTTGTTGTTAGTACTTAATTTATGAATAATGCTATTTATTAGAGTCTATAATGTGGGTCTTCATATCCATCGGGGTGCAGGGTAGTGGTCAAAGGGCAGGCTTGGGATGAGCCGTAAACTCGGACATTCTATGTTCGATTCTGCACTAAGAGTTTCCCTTGATTACTTGATACACGGTTCTAGCAGGTGGGGTCATGTATTCGTGGTTTACTCCTCAGGGGTGGGTCCGAAGGGCCCGGCCTTTTCGAGGTTCCACGTCATAGAATAATAATATTAATAATAATAATGTGGGTCTTAATGAAATATTGAGCTATAATTCTAATACTAATGTTAGCCTGAGACATATCTGCAATGTGGAGCTGTAGAGTTCAAAGGTTTCACATAGTTTACATGCGGATTGTTTTTATTCAATTTCCATTGGAAGTGTATGGGGTTAGATGCTAGTGTGCTGTGTTGTTTATTATTACCATTTTTCATGGTTGTATGATGATTAGCATACTGTTTTCAGGGATTGGTTACTTAGAGTCCAAACAAATATATGATGTTCTTCTAAAGTCAACTCCAGAAAGCCGGAACATATTTGGCCGGCTATCAGGTGCCGCTGTAAGACAGTCATCTCTCTCTCTCTCTCTCTCTCTCTCTGGGTGGGCGGGCGGGCATGGGTGTGTCTGTTTTAAACTATTTATTAGGTAGTGAAATGTATCTTAGGATTTGGCAGGGTGCTTGGGAGGCGATTGTGCATGCTTTTGAGAAGGATCATATTTACCTTGGTGAGGCTGCTCAAATAATGGTTCAAAACGTAAATTATGAAATGTATGTATGCACTCTTGCAGTTTCCCTCTTGTTAACAAAAAGCTTGTAAATTATACATTTAATGATTATGTGGTTTATAGTATTGATTACTTCTTTTTCAAATATGAAGACCATATCAGAAAAAACAGGTGCAAAAGATTCAGCAACAAATATCAGAGCTAGAGCGCAGGGAAGCTGATATAAAAAGAAATTCAGCTCTATCAGCAGCTAAGTATGTTGAGGCCTGTCAAGAGCTTGGATTGCAGGTTATGATAGTGGGCCACTTCACTGATATTTTGCCAAGAGGTTGGTGTATGTTTTTGCTTAGAAATCAATACATAAAACTGGTAATTGTTCAATCTTGCAGGGAAAAAATGTTAGGTTAGAACTTTTGGAGACGGCAAAATCGCTCCCAAACACATTCAGCAAGATTTTGGAAGTTATAGATAGTGATTCTACATCACGGGCTATGGAGTACTACTCAAACTTTGTGAGGGATGCTCACACAGAGAAGGATGTAAGGCAATAATTGTGTTTTGATTTGTCTCATGATGATTGTTAGATGGATCATGTGTAAATTGAGATTGTAAATGTGTTTGCAGAAATCTGTATTGATTGTGTTACCTAACTTGAGGGACATTCGTGAACATCCCCCGTCTTTGCATGTTTCTCTGGGGTCTGAGATTGTTGACTCTGTTGATACTCAATCAGGCTATAAAGAGCCAGACCTTGTGAGAGGGGATGTGGACGTAGCTGCAGAAAACATTGACTGGGATATTTCAGTTGACAGTTCTCAGATTGATTGGGATATTGGCACTGTGGAGGACATAGATGATAATGGCAATGGTTTGGGTCCTTATGAAATGATTAATGCCAGTGACGTCTTACAGAACACTTCACCAAATGAAGCTTTGGAATCTGATCGAACCTCGTTAGATAAAGAGGAATGTGGTCTACACCCAGAGATTCCTGTATCAGAGATATCTTGGGATGTTAGCGTTGAGACTCCTCAAGTTGATGTGATTGATGATGTCATCTTGCCAAATTTAGGACTTGACAATCAGACATCTGTTCCTGATACTTCATCTCAAACGCCAAAACTGAAGGAAGAGAGGAGCAAGCTTTTGGAGACAGAGTACAGAAATAAGATTCTTGATGATCTGAATGAGGTATGTGCTAATTATCGTATTTTTGTAGATGAGTCGCTCATGTGTATCCAATGCTTTGTGTTTTTCCTTTACTTCTATAGGAAAAACAGTGATCCAGCCTTAAATGATATATTAGTTTGGTGTTGCTCTCATATGATCCAAGCATTTTTAGGTCAAGGATTGATGTTTAATATTAAAATAATGTTATCAGGTCAAAGCGTTTCTAAATCAACGATTGACAGATTTGAAGAATGAAGAAACTTTGTCCTTGCAACATCAAGTCCAGGCAATTGCTCCCTTTGTACTTCAGCAGTATACTCCTGATGCCATTGAGACCATGCTGTCTGATATCTCTTCAGCCATTTCCCTGCTGACGAATAGGAAAACAAGGGACTTGATCATGATCCTAAACTCTAAAAGGTGCTAGTAGATATATTAAACTGCATTGTTCCTTGCACAGCAAACTTTTATTACATATGGTTTGCAACAGCACTAAAAGCAGAAGTAATGAGTTAAGTTGATTGGCATTCTCACCTTTAGCTCATCTCTTGTATACAGAAATGTAGATGTAGCATCATGTGTTATTAATTATTAGTTTTATCTGGTATATACATAGAGGATCGAGATCTGTGCAGTACCTCTAACCTGGTCCTTTCATTTTAAATTAATGGCCCAAAATCTACCACATCATCTAGCAGATGAAAAAAAGAAAAAAGAAAAATTGCATCTCATTTCAGCCACCTCTCCGCCCATTGCCACATCTCCCTTTGCTCCTCTACCACCTCCCCAACACTGTCAAGCTCCTATACTACTACCTCCCTTCAGCGGCCTCATTCGCTTAGCTTCTTGGAGACGCTCCCGCTTGTAAAGTTGCTTGAAGTGCTTCTTCAGATCGAGATTAGTCTTGCACTTGCAGCCGCAGACCCCGCACACGGTCAGAGGACATGGCTAGGCCCTTGCGCTCCAACATGTCCAATTGCTTGCGCTTGTGCCATTCCTCTACCACCCACTACGGCAAGTGGATGAATGTGTGGCGGTCCGCGTAGGCCGAGACGTCGATCATGTCACCAAGCCATCAGGCCACCTGTTTCAATGCCATGGTCACCTCGTATGGTAGGCCACACGGGGGTTTGTTATTCAGGTCTCATAGGACCACCACCTTTTTCTGCTTCGGCGCGTACACGCCATACTTGTTCTTGAATCTTGACCATGTCGATTTCAGAGGCTGCGGCGGATACTACGCCATTGGAGGCATAGTTTATGGTTTGGCATCAACGAGGAATTTTGCTCGTGGATTTGATTGGATAATTGAGGAAGGGAGATTGATAGGAAGGGAAGGAAGTTCTTTGACCATTTGGGGGTGGCCGAACCAGCATTGTGGCCATAGAGGGTCGTTTGACCTCCTCGTGTGACAGGACTATGATGAAGGAGGTGGTAGGATAGGAGCTCGACGGTGGTGAGGAGCTAGCAGAGGAGCTGATGAAGAGGCGGCAAGAGGTGGCTGAATTTTTTTTTATATCTCCTAGATGATGTGGCAGATTTTGGCCTTTCATTTAAAATGAACGGCCCATAATATACTTACATGAACTACTTTATGGGATGTGATTGGTGTATTAGAATGGTAATTTTTTTGTCAATTACTGCATTAGTGTTTGTCAGTTGAAAATATCTTCTTGGTGCCATAAATATATATATATTCCTGTTCCTAATCTTATCTAGACATACTATCTGCTTCTGTCTGTTGACGATTTCATTAGTCACTATCCTGATTTAGATGGACTATGACAGTTTGCTGAATAGTTTCATTCCTCTTAAGCTGTGTTAGTATATTGGTATTATAGTATAAGTAGCCATTGCTTCAATTTTAAAATGTTAAGAAATAAAGTTTGGATGCTAATTAACTCTGGAGGCGGCTTGGATTTCAGATTTTTAGACAGACTAGTAACTACATTGGAAGAAAAGAAGCATCACGAAGTCAAGTTGAAAGAGGGATTGAAGGACTTGGCTGCCAGACGTATGGAGCTGCACAATTCATTAGCCTCTTCTTGGCCGAAGCAAGTGAGTTCTCGTTTGATTCAAGGAATAATGCTTTTCGTTCCAGATGAAAGTATTTATACTGTCATACAAGTGTTTTCTTTAGCGTACTTTACACTGAATCACTGTATAAAAGTACATAAACTATATGCCGGTAATTGATACCCAAATACAAAATATTGAGTATTAGAAAAGATACTCAAATGTGCTTATTTCAATTTCTGGTGAAGAAGTCCACTATTTTCCCCTAGTTACAGGTAATTGATTTATCAATACGAAATATTTACACTTGTTTCCATTTCAGGAAGCAGCTCTTACAAAAACCAGGAAGCTGAAGAACTTATGTGAAAGTACACTTTCGTCCATGTTTGATGGAAGACCCGTTAATATTATTGGTGAGATCAATACTCTTTTGACTAGTGGCCTTGGGGCTTGAACATTTGAGATGCATGCCTTTAGCAACAAGGAAACCTTCAGTGAGGAACTAAATAGCAGAATTTTTATTATTATTTTTTAACAAAAAAAGGATAGCAGAATAAGTGGCATTGGTTTTAGCATGAGCCTTTCTTTCACTTTCTGTCTTTCTTTGGATCTTTTTAATGTAAATCTCACAGTTAAATCATTTACATTTGAACAAGTTTGTGTCCATTATAATGTTTACAAAAGATACGTTGTTGAAAATATGGAATTTCGTTAATTATTTCTCAGATGGCTGGTTTAACGGCCTATAATTGAACGAGATATAACAATCGATATATTTTGATTTCGAATTCTGTTTGCTGCTCTTTTCTTCATGTTTTTTTTTTTTTTCAAAAGAATTTAATTAATTGTTATACTCTTGTTCTTCTTACGATGAAGCATTCATTTAAGAGTAATGCTATACTGCTACCATCATTTTATCTCTTAAAGCTGATCTTTTATCTTCTTTTATCTCTTAAAGGTGATATGGTTTTTAAAATTACCAATGAATCAAATTTTAATAGTGATCTATTCCAAATTTAATAGTGGTTTTTAAAGCCAAATTAGCTTTTAGATGATAAAAGGGGATAACAGGATAATAATAGCTCATATGTAGAGGGCTTACATGATGACTTTGCACTGTTTTTCCATGGTGTATTTCTATCTTTTTACTAGATAAAATTCACTTCTAAAAGTGGGTGCTAGGGACTAGGGTGTGAACGTGTGATAGAAAGTAGAAATGGTCAGAAGCGCCACTTCCTTACCAAAAGCCTACAAGCTGCCTTATAAGTTCAACCTCAAAAGCATAATAGATCGGGACTCCCTGTAATTTGCTGGCCGAATCGCAAGCAATTTGAGCTGCCCCATAGAGAGGGCAGGTGCAGGGCTCACGGTCACCTGCTTTGGGTTGGTGGGCCTGAAACCTTGGGTTGCGTGGGTTAAATGAATGTTGTATTTGTCCTTTTTGTGAAGGCCGGTTGAATTACCTCATCGAATTGCAGGCAATCCACATCGCAATTGAAAGATGTTAGGTCTGGAATTAGTCTAGTACGGATGATACCCAAGACCTAGTCAAAATACAAGGCCCGGAAAATAGACACAAGAACCCAAGAGGACTCATGAAACCTAATAAAAGGTTTTTCTCTTCTCTCCCTCAAGTATGCTTTCTCATATACCAAAAACATACGAGAGCTTCCTCTCATAGAAGTTCTCTCTTCTCACTCCCCCATGGCAAGACACTAACTTGGGCGTCGGAGTGCCTTCAGTCTCATGACCGGAGTCTTTTGGAATATGGTTGCTGTCCGGTGAAATATTGCTTTATTTTGAACCCAAAATCAAGTTAAAGAAGATTTATTTTGAACCCTCAGCTTTGCAGGATCGAATCAAACGGTGATCCTATTCTGAAAACTCGCAGTACATGAATGAGAGCTGTACAAATGGAATCTAGATCAAGATGCTAACTATGGGAGTATTTCAATGGGAGCAATCAACCAAATTTACAAAAACATGCTGAACAATCAAGTTGATTGTAGAGCGCCTATGGCAATGACGTTAAGCATCTTGTTCTTTTGAAGATGAAAACTTCCTTTTTGAAGCTCATAGTCTCCCTGGTTATCATCATTGGCCTTGCTGTCCTCTCTTCTTTTTGGCTCATCTTCAGCCCCAGCAACGTCAAGTTCTTCGTCACGTAAATTCAGTCTTTGAACTGGTATCAGTGGTCAAGGCCAGGGGATGAATAGGTCAATTCAGGTGAGCCTATGAAGCGGGTATAGGTTGAACGGAAAGACTTTTCCTCCTCTTCATTACCATCTACTGTGCCACCTTTTGCCATGCTGAGCTTTTCTAACAGAGAGTTAAGTGACTCCACAACCTCGGACATTGGAGGTCGGAATTCCTTCACAGGCTGTATGTTCAAGACCCAGCCACACCCACAAACACACAAAATGATGGATAACATATTCAGTTATGCTGATCAACATATTTAGATTTGAATAATGATTCAATGCCACCCAAATATACAACTTTTCACCACCTTGCCACATTGGCAAGGTGGTCCCTCACTACTTTTTTAGTTTTTTAATTTTTTAAAAATAAATTAAGGTGAAGGACCACCTTGCCATATAGACAAGATGGTGAAAAATTGTATATTTAGGTGGTAGTGAATCATTATTCTTTAGATTTATCTTCATATAGATTTTAATATGTTTACAAGAAACTTAAATGAAAATAATTTTTATAAAGCTTTATAATCAAATTTAATACAATTTACATATAAAATCAAACTTCATGCCATAACTTCTAAATTTAATATCACTGCGTCCTTATCAAGTAAAAAAGGTCCAGTTTGTAATATATTTATATTCGAAAATGAAGCAGTTAATATATATATATATATGAGAGAGAGAGAGAGAGAGAGAGAGAGAGAGAGAGATGCATAATAAAATCAGATAGCTAAATACTACAAACTTCATTTTCGAAAGACATCTAACTAGGCCATTCAAATCAGTTCTAGTTGCTTCCAAGGTCAATAAGAGGTACTACCTGTATGCAGAGGGAGAGAATATCAGCAAAACGGGAGAGAGCCTTGGAGGATATTGTTCGTTTGATGCCTGGATCAACCATCTCTTCCAAACTCTCACTGTCATGAAGCCGACATGAAGCCCAATTCACCAGAGATTGCTCTTCCCTCGGTCTTGAACTATGTTAGATTAGCAGAACATATTCCTAATCAAGAAAGGCAACAAGAATGTAGGGAAATAAAGAAAATGAGCACGAACCATACTTATCAAATGGTTTCCTTCCTGTCAATAACTCCAAAAGCAGCACACCAAAGGTATAGATGTCACTCTTTGTGTTATCAAATCCTGGTTGGTCATGTTCATGTGCAATGTAGCCAGTGTCACAAATGGCAATTTCAGAAGCCTGTTTGCATCAATAAGTAATGACAATGTATGAGTCTCTATTCATTATAGATTTTTGCATCTACAAAGGTTCCTTGACACGTTTATTTGTTTTAGGCTGTCTTTGCCTTTTCAGATTGCAATGAAGTCTAAGCGGCTTTCTCCCAAGGGACTTGTGGAAAGAAACTCAGTGCCCAGAAAATGATTTTTATTTTTCTAATACTATAATATATGTTTAAGAATTTTTTGGGACTATGTCATGTTAAAATATTGCTTGAGGACATATTTATCCAAATATTCAAAGAGAGAGAGAAAGTGCACGTGGGTATGTTTGTCCATTTGTTTTCTGCTAATTTTCTCAGAAGTCACAAGCCTTATGCAATAATGAGGTGACCTATGACTTATCAGTGGCCTGATATTTTAGTTTATAAGCAACTATCTTGTGATATCAAAGGAAAATGTTAAGAATGATAACAAAATTTAGCAAAGAACCTCTTACAGCAATTCTTAATTGCAACATGCATGAAACCAATTCTTAGAAGTACTTACCTTAATTTTAACTCTATTACTTGTTAGTGGCCTCAAAACAGCTAGCCCACAGTCACAGAGACGAGGCACGAGTTCTTCATCAAGTAAGACGTTGGCAGCCTTCAAGTTGCTATGAGCGATAGGAGGCGAGAATTTGGAGTGCAAATAGCTGAAAACATCATTTGCAAAATGAAGGCAGTCAAAATCCAGAGAGGAAAAAAAGAACTTGGGATTACTCCTTTTGCCCCACATGAAAGGCATTATTTACCAGGGAGTTGACACCTATACAGTTCGCAGTATTCTCTAGCTATATAGAAATTGGAACCTAACTCAAATTACAAAAGGCAATGGTGCAAAAATAGAACGCTTTCACAAAATGATTTCATAATTATCCTAACAGTAATGGGTGTTTGGCATCCAAAGATCCATCTTCAAGCTGTGGACTAGAAACTAGAAAATATGAATGTGTTGCAGGAATAATATAAGAAACTTACTCCAAAGCCCGAGCAACACCAAGGGCAATCCGGAGACGGAGGCCCCATGATAGAGACTTGTATGCTTCATTGTGCAGAGCATCGTCAAGAGACAAGTTTCTGACATGCTCGTACACAAGAAGATGCTGCCCATGCTCTATACAATAGCCAAGAAGTGTGACAATGTTTGGGTGCCTCAAACGGGAAGCAGTCCAAATAACATCCATGAATTGTTCTTCTTCAGTCAAAGAAAGGGCAATCAGGTTGATGTTTTTCACAGCCAAAATCTGCAAAAAATCAGTCAAAAGAATCTCATAACTAGTCGTAAGTTCGAAGGTTAATGTAAGATGCAAAAATCTATCTATGGTAAGTGCAGGCCGTACTTGGCCATCTGGAAATTCAGCTTTGTAAACAGAACCAAGAGATCCCTCTCCGAGAAGATTCTCTTCGCTGAAGCTGTTTGTAGCTGATTGAAGCTCTGCCACAGTATAAAGTTTTGTTCTTGCTGGGAGTCTGCATCTCTTAGAGAAACTTCTTCTTCTAGACTTTTTCTCGATCCTGGCATGGTAAACAGGAGGTACCCGCCTTGGACGATGAACGTGTTGAGAGCTCAAAGACAACCTCTGTGGCGTTTCTCCTCGTGCGGTTGAACTGTCTATTGTCAAGGAAAAACAAAGGAAACGGGAAAAAGGCCATTAATAAATTAATCCATGAGACAAGCATGCTTGATACCCAAGAAGAAGCCCTGCAGTAAAAGAAATGAATTGAAACCCATCCAAATTGGAATCCATTTTCGTGCCAACAGATATAAATTTAAATGAGAGAAGATGAAAAAAATGAACCAACGACTCCATTGATATGAATTAGGGGCTCCAACGTTCTCAAACTCTAAAATATTTCAAGGAAAAATAAAATTGACAAGCAATACAAGAACATTGTCTACTCATTCTATAGAGAAACTTCAAGTTTTCAGCTTGCACAAATTGAGTCATAACAGTCTTCTCATTCTAATACAGAAGAATAATATTAGTATACATGGAACACCACTTGAAGTGGAAATATACTAGTAGTACTATGAAATTCCACATGCAATGAAACTATAGAAGTTCGTCCTCTTTTCACTAATTAATGGAAGAGTATACATTTGATGCCAGTAAGTTAAAATTCAAATTTGATACTGAAGGGGATCGTTTGTATAACGTCAATCCTTAACTTGTAAAATTATACAAATCAGGTGATGCATTTATTAATGCCAATTTACAAATTGTACCTATATACATTATACTGTAGATGATTAAATGTTTAGTTTACCTCTGGCTGTACTGACAGGAAGAGAGTGCCGCGAGCTATTGCCACTTCCCGACTGCTTAAGATTCTGTGCATGGGATCGGTTAATGCGGATCACAATGAAAAGTGCCGCACATGTTGCCACCATAGTTACTCCACCAACCAGAAAAGCTATTCCTCCAGGAGTCAGCATTTTCTTCTTGTGTCCGCTTTCTTTGTGAGAGGGATAGTTCTCAACGGCACTTGACTGAGTTGTAGGAGGGGCACCAATATTTTGGTCAATGGGCACAGTTTCCAAGGGGAAATCCCAGGGTGGAGTGATGTCCAGTACATGGAACCTGTTCCCCCAAATCCTAATAGAGGTAAAGAGGAGAATTAATGAATGCATAACTCCATTTCGTACATAATGCAGGCAAATGAAAGGTAGACATGATCACTTACCATAAATTTGGTATTGTTTGAAAATGCTTTGGGATAATGCCACTAAAACAATTATCTTGGATGTTCCTGACAACAGAGACGTGTAAGCAAGCAATCAAAGAAATGGATCAATATGAGTTGCGAAGTGCAGGAAAAAGTAACTATTGAGAAACCTACAGGTCAGTTAGTGGAAGCTCAGCCAGGTAGGTGACCGATCCAGTGAAGTTGTTATTCTGCAAGAACCTGCAGATACACCCCACAAAACATATAAACCAACATGACAAAAATAATTGCAGAAAGACAATGTTCCAACTATAGGATAGAACATTAACCAAGTGAGAATGTAAAGCAAAAAACTTACAGTCCAGTAAGATTTGTCAAAGATCCAAATGAACTTGGAAGATCTCCAGTAAAATTATTGTATGACAGATCCCTGTTGAAAAGAGCATCTCAATCTGATTACCATTCTCTCCACTGACAAAACACTTCAGTTTGGCATATTCAGAAAGATTTTTTTTTTGGGGGGCGGGGTGGTTTGTGAAATAAAAAAAATTGTCCTTCTTGTGCTTCCCACCAATTTGAAATATACCAAGTTGCTTGGTTCCGGTTTACTCAATTAACATTAACTTCGTTAGAATTCATTAACAAACTAAGAAGACAGTATACCAAGAAAGAAGTTTCAGGATTGTTCATCATTTTCTTTTAGCAGAAACCCAAGTTCAATTGTAACTGAACTTGTTTCTATTGAATATTATAAGTTGCAAGTTCCTTACTTTCTCTTCATTTCAAACGTCCACCCAAAAAAAAAGAAAAAAAGAATTAGGTGAAGAACACATACAACACTCTGAGATTCTGTAAGCCAGTAAACACATCGCCAATTGGTCCAGATAATAAATTGTGGCTTAGATTTCTGTAAGAACAAAAAAAATGAAGGGTTTATGACTGAATAATCCTAAACAAAGACAATCCAGTAAAATAGGCACTCAGGGGAAAGGCAATTCACATATGTCGGAGATATTTCATGGTCGGCAAAGAGTGGGGAATACTTTGGTGCAGATAATTGTTTGCGAGATTTCTGCATTCATGAAAAATTAGAAGAATAAGCAAACATTTAAATTTAAACGAACACATACTCACAACATGCAAAACAGGGACCTTACATATGAGTGGCATTGGGGGGTAAGCTATATGGAATTTCACCCAGAATGTAATTGGAGCTAACATCCCTAAAGAAGAAACCAGATTAAAGAATTAAATAAACAGTACAGCTTCAGTAAATGCTTTTATAGCTAAATATTTTTTTATAAGTAAAAATAACAAAGCATAATCACTTACAGGTGCTTCAAGTAATGCAGATTATTGAGCTGGCCTCCAAGATACCCAGTGAGGTTAAGTTCTTGAATTTTACTGCAAAGGGTAAGAAACAAGTTGGTTTTGAGCATTTTGGCAACGTGGTATTATAATAGAAATAGTTCACAAGCTAGGTGTATTACAGGTAAATAACAGATGACTGAAAACATGACACTCCTGTCCATGATTCCTCACAAGGATCCCCACCATCCACTCTCCATCCCCTCAGCTCTGGTGGGTAGTTCAGGGACCTGTACAAGTCTTGAAGAGCAGTGACTGCAAGGTTGAGAAATAAACTTGATAAGCAGAGCAATATCTAAAATGGTGACCACGCTAATGGGCTCATTTATTATTATTATTTTAATCCGATTATCTACCTATTAGTATATGTGACCAAGCACACAAATGGTGATCATGTACTTTTTTATGACAACCTCTTTTTTTCTTTTTTAAAAAAGAGAGAGAGAGAGAGAGAAGAAAAGAAAAGAAAGACACGAAACAAAACAAAATCCTTGGATTGGGTGGATCCCAATCTTTGAACTCAGTCAATACACAACTACTGAGTGAAGCCAAAACAACAGTAGTTTATCCCTAAAGATAATATTTGTCACCTGAGGAAAATAGCCAATTAAATCCTAGCATCACCAATGTCAATCACATATCGTGTGGACCCGACCCTGGGTTCTACATGATTTATGGTAAAGCTTAAGTACACGGGATAAACGCCTAGAAAATAACGGCCGTAACTGACGTGGACCCAATAGCGGTTCCGTTATTCCCCCGCCGAAAGGGAAAATTAAGCTTCACAAACTTTTCGTTTGGTTGCTGAGAAACCAAGGAAAAGAAAACAATATGGAAGTATGAATCTTGTATTTTGCTACGATTTTGCTTCAAGCCTTCAATCAGTGAAAAATTTAAGGGTAACAGTTTTTTTGTTTAATTCTCATTCACTTTCACTGCTTATTACCAAAATACCTAAACTATATCAATTTTCATATAAAAGAACTCCATAGGACGTAAGAAAATCAATACCAAAATGAAGAAAATAAATATTCAGAGCTACCGTCGAGTGGATTGGTGAATGCCCAAGCCTTTGAAGCCAGAATTGCCGAGAAGATCATTACCGCAAGACACAACTGTGGATACTGTTTGGCCATTTTGTCAGGAGAATCAGACTAGTCAGGTAATCTCTGTGCTTTCCTGAAAAACATAGAGACAGTTGTTACATAAACAGTAAATTTAAAAAGAAAAATACGTAACAAGTGCCGTTGTTTGGTTTCCGAGAAAAATGGAAGAAAGAACTGTGATTCACATGTATAGTTTGCTTAATTTTTGTTTCTTTTTCTAGAAAATCAATTCTGTGAGTCCAAACGGAGCACAGAGTACTGATCAAGAACCACTCCGTACACATTGACTAAACACAACCAAGAACGCATTTTTCAAGAGAAATTAAGGAAACTAAAGATAAAGAACGTAATAAAAAGTCGGAAAATGAGATTATCTTCCACCCTCAAAATCAAAGGAAACTGAAACTATCTTCGACCTTTTACTTTGATGTGCTTCGCAAGAAAACTGATATAGAAATTCATGTTCACAAAAAAAATGAAAAAAATAAAAGAGTAGGGTTTGGATGTACTTCTGAGGAAGCTAATTCTCTGTGTTTCAGAGCGAGAGAGAGAGAGAGAGAGAGAGAGAGAGAGAGGGGGGGCTTGGAATGTTTGCTGTGGCCCTGTGGGGGTTTTTTTCTCTTTTCTACAGAGGGACTGATTCGAAGGCGGTGGTGATGACGGTGAATCTCTGCTGAGCTGGCTTCCACGTCGGCAAATTCAGTTAGTCGTCATCGCCCCTTTTCTTTTCTTTTTTTTTGGGGTGGGGGACTTGAGGGTCATTTAGTAGCGAAATCCCATGCTTTCGCGCCCATTTCAAATATCAATTAAGATTACTTAAATCTATAAAAAAAAAAAAAAAAATTAATAATAAAAAAAATTAATTAAGATTACTTAAAATAAATTAATTAATTAATTAAGATTACTTAAAATAAATAAATAAATAAATTAAGATCATGAAAAACCTTTTGGAAGCATATTATCCGATTCATTTGAAATACATAGAATTTATTTTATAGTTATAATTTAGAGCTTGTGTATTTAATAATATATATGAAGTTAATATTTATATTTTTTTTAAAAGAATAAAATTGTATAAAATTATATATATCGTTATATGTACAAATTTTAATTCTTCAATTTCATTTGAAATTGAGAATATTCTTGTTCATTTTTTTGTCACGTTTAAAAATTCAATATTTTCCTCGCATTCATATTTTCATGAAAGAGAACCTAAACTTTCAAGAATGTAACTAAATTCACGTTTGGAAATGATTAAGAATCTAATAAAAATATTAAATTTACTTTTAGGTATCTTATAGAAATTAGAAAAAAGTACACATATCATCCTCAAATTACTACTCAATTGTCAATATCTCCTCAAACTACCAATTGTGTCAATGTTCCCCATAAACTACCAACAAATGTCAATGCCTCAAATCCAATGATGATCTATTAGTGATCTATCTTAAATTCAATAATGATATATCACAAATCTAAAAGTTATTTTAAAAGTCACATCAACTTTAAAAGGATAAAAAGTAGTTCCTAGCATTACTCTATGTCCATGATACAATAGCTTAAGAACTATAGAATATATAAATAGAGAGGATTTATTTAAAGATATAAAATTTATTTTGTTGCATTTAACGGTATATTTAGTGTCATGTCATTCAAAAAGTTTAAATAACATGGTCACGTGGCAATATATATACTATTAGATCTATAGAATCTAATTTAAACTATAAAAAATATTATTTCAATTTCAAGTGAAATAGATAAAATTTTATAATTAAAGTGGATTGGGCTTTTTCCTCTCATTGTCTCATTAAGTTGGGCTAAAGAACCTTAAGTAACGCTGCATATTACATTTTTATCCCACAACTATCACATAATACTGGCATGGTAATTCCAACAAATCTTTAGATTTTATTTTATTTTTAACAATAATTAATCAAAGGGTTGGTTAAGGCCACCACATCATTATTATATGATAGTTGTAAGATAAAAATGTGGTATGCAACACTACTCTATTATAAAGTGAGTAATGTTATTTAGTAACTTTTACGACTCACAAACAATTAAAATGAGGTGGCATTGAAAAACAGCTATTAATTTTTTATTTTTTTTAACAAGTGATTATTCAATGGCTGCTCTGCCATATCGTGAAGGAGCAATGATAACTGGGGGCCAAATTGCCGGCCCCCAGCAGACTATTTTTAATTAAAAAATAGTGTTTTAATGAAAAAGCAACTTCTGATGTCATCAGAAGTTGCTTTTTCATTTAAAAAATCCATTTTAATCAAAAGGGACGGGCAGGGGCCGGCAAGCTGGCCCCTGCCTATCATTGCTCATCATGAAGTTATATGAGAGAGTTGTATAGCAATATACTAAAGGTGTGTTTGGGATTACGATTTTGTATACAAAAAGTACGATTTTAAACTAAATTCTAAAAAATAAATCATTTTGGAATTGCGATTTGAAAATGTATAAAATTAGTATTTTCAAATTGTATGCAATGAAGTGTTTTTTTTTAAGTGTATAATTTTAAAAGTCAAACCACAATTTTATTAAATATCGTATTTTTAAAAATTACTTTTTTAAATTGTAGATTTTTAAACCATTAACTTTAAATTGCAAATCCAATCAGAATCAAAGTAGCATTAAGCATTTCTTTCTCAAGCCCACTTATTGGATTGCCACGGCTTTGTTAAGCCCAATTTGGCCCATCTTGTCACTGAGCCCTCGAAACCCTGTTTCTGCTAATTCTCTCCGGCTCTCTCTCTCTCCCTCTCTCTCTCTCTCACGTGATGCTCTCAACCATGGCTGAATCAGCCCAGGACGAAGCAACCAGTGGAGCGGCTGCAGAAGAAGACTACATGGGGGATCTCTCTCGGTTCGTTCCTCTAGAAAACGCTAACCCTCCAAATCCTTTATCCAAAAAGGTCAGTTTTATACCTGTTTGATTCCCCCCCCCCCCCCCCAAAAAAAAAAAAAAGAAAGAAAGAAAGAAGAAGAACGCTTTAGAGCAAGAATGCCGAATTAGGCTAGGGTTCTAGAAGTTCTTTACTGGTGACTAAGAAATACAACTTTCTTTCTTTTTTTTCGTTACTATTATTACAGTTTATAAGCACCCAAACAGCGCGTAGTTGGCCAATATTTTGTGAAATATTTCCAGAACAAAACCCTAGGAAAATCTGGGAATTTTTCTTTCCTTTTGATGGAAGCCAATGCTGTAATCTGTTTTGTCTCCGAGAAAACTGGGAAAAGGAAAAGAAGAGTAAATGTTTGATGTTGTATTTTTTGGAAGGAGATATGGTAAGTATTGGTTTCCAAAATTACGAGCTAATTGATTGTGTAGAGCTATGCTTATAAACTATATTTTATTTTCTCTTTTAATCAACGAGGAGAGAGTATTAAAAGCTATGATTTTTATCTTTCCTACACTTTCTCGGCAACCAAGCATAGTACTAGGACACGAGAATTGAGGCAAAAGGAAAGAAAATAAATCTGGGTTATTACATATTTTAGAAATCATGAATCTCAGTTCAAGTGAGCTGAATAATCGTTTAATACCTAGTAGACAAAGGGACTGTTTGGGTTTGCTGTTTCTTCGATTAAAGCAATTTGAAAAAAATGCAGTTAACCATTTGCTAAAATTTAGGTTTGATCTTTAAATTGCAATTTAACTTTTAAAATAGTATTTTTTTAAAAACGTACCATTTTGCCTATAATTTAAAAACGCAGTTTTTTTTACGTTTTGTAACCACAATTTTTTTAAAATGCACCTTTAAACAATACACTTTCCGTGATTTTAAACCAAATGACAGTTTTGGCCTGCCAAATAGCACTCCCAAATATTTCCATTGGACTGAGCTTTGTACAACTATTTGGCTTCACTTAGGTAGTTTTTTACTGTTCAATGAATGAACATTATGGTACATCCTACATGAAATTTAAAGTTGGTTTCTTTATTTTCCTCAACAACCAATTGGGAAATTAGGGTCATTACCTTCCGTATCTATTTCTTTCTTTTCCGGTTATTCAGTGACCAAATGGGGCATGATTTTAATCTTTTTTTTTTTTTTTCAAATATGTATTAAAACCTAAACCTCAGCAGCTCCATCCTACGACAAGGAACAAAGCTCTGGATTTGCGAGAACAAGATTGACTCAAAAGAAAATAGAAGCGACCTATCTCCCTGCTTAGTTGCCTTAGAAACTGAGGAAAATGGACGGAAATCAGAGTTCTTACCCCTTTTTTTTTTTAGTCACTTGGTTTAATGAAAATGAAGATTAATCTTCATTGATTTAAATATTCTTTTGCAGATCAGAATATAGAAAATGTAAGGTTATGACTCGCGTTTTTCTTTATTTTCTTCCCATTTCTTGGACACCATAGAAAACTGATATTTTCCTTTGTTTTCTGCAGATCTCCAACAACAAATCCCCGAGTTTTCTCCCCTCCAAGAAGCAGTCCAAAACCATAAGCTGGCAGGAACGGCGTAAACTTGAGAGAGAACGAAAGCAACAAGAGGAGGATGAGCAAACCTTAGCAAAAGTGGAGGCTCCAATCCCACAATCCAATATCGGATTCAAACTTCTGAAGCAAATGGGCTACACTCCTGGTTCAGCCCTAGGCAAGGAGGGTTTAGGCAGGGCTGAACCAGTGGGGATTGAGATTCGACGATCACGAGCTGGTATTGGCCTAGAGGACCCCCACAAGGAGAAAATAAAAGAGGAGGAGATCATGGCTGAGAAGAAGAGGAGAAAGATAGAGGATTTGATGGTGGAGTTTGGATATAGGCAGAAGTCACAGTGGCAGAGCCGTAAAGTTGTAGTTAATTTCAAAAAAGCAAAGGCTGCTCTTGATCAACTGGAGAATAAAGAAGTTGTGGAGCCTGAGAAGAATGAGGATGAGGAGGGTGAACAGGAGGAAGATGAAGAGGAGGAGGTAACAGAAGAGGTATGTTACTTTCAATCTATGTTTGTTTAGAAGCTCTGATTCAGCTAGTATGGCTTTTGGTGCATAAAATTTGGGTACTAGTGGAGAATTTTCTTTACTAGCTTATAACAGAATTTGGTTTTAGGAGTTGGATGCATTTCAGCGGCTGACATGATATAATTGGAATTGGCATCATGTTTTTATGCAGTTCTTGTTCTGACTCTTATACATGGAAGATTGGCATATCTTAGAAATTGGCATGCAATCCAAATGTTGATAAATTGTACCTGTTTTTTTTTTTTATCAGTGGGCTTAGTGATTAACATGTATTCTGGTTTGGAAAGCTGTGGCTTTTCTTCAATGGTTTTATTTGAGATGTTGTGATGAGTTGGCAGTTTTAAAAAAAAAGTAGTTTTCTTTAACTTGTACTTCGCAGTGGTTAAAACGAAAATGCACATTGCATTGGTTAAGAAGGAAATATATATTTGAACTGATAGCCAATTGGGGTGCTGCTAACTTATCATTGATTTTCTTTGAAAACTTTTTTCTTATTAAGAGTTGAAATTGATGTGGTCAATTTGTTTTATCTTGATTTTGAGCTCATTACATGTTTCCCTTACTAAATCTAGTGGGTAATAATCACTCTCTACTATATGGCAGGATTTGCAGGATATATTGCTGAAACTGAGAGATGAATATAATTACTGTCTCTTCTGTGGATGCCGGGTAAGTTGGGTATAATTATTTTTCAGTACATTGGCAACGCTGAAGATTTTACTATGAAATTCTCAAGTTGAAATTGATAACTAAAATTACTAGTTTTTTTTTTTTTTGGATAAGTATCTAAAATTTCAACTGAAAAAAAATTAAATCCCATTTTTTTTCAGTATGAATCAATGGAGGCACTGTTGGCCAACTGCCCTGGAACTGATGAAGACGACCACTGAACTAAGAGTTCCTAGTTTGCTTTCCAATGGATGATTGGGTGTAAAACTCCCATTCTTGCAAGAGGATCTCTCTTATGACGTGATGAGATGAGTGGAAAAGACTTGGAAGAAGCAATTTGATCCAGGGTTGTCTTCAAGATTAAATCTGCATACCATGTAAAAATTTATTCAACTATTCTCCCATGTAAAGGATGGAGAACCATACGTACAAGAATTAGAGAATTTTCCTGATTTCCCTCATGGATGAACTGTTGAATGTGTATTCTAGGATCTCAGGCGCTTACATATAAGAGAATTCTGTATAGAAATTTGGCAGCCCGCTTGATGTTGCGGAAATTGAAAAAAAAAATTCTTGTTGGTCAGCATTTTCTATGCCATATGACTGATTTTCCCCCCTTTCTCTACTCTATTTTGTAATGCATCAATGTCCTCATCGTATATCATTTGAATATCAATCTTTCCGTTCACTGAAAAAAGGATAAAAAAAAAAAAAAAAAAAATGGCCGAGAAGGGCCGAGTGTAAATGAGCTTAGCTAGAGCGAGTTAGTGCCGAGTTCGAGCGAGCTAGTGCCAAGCTCGAGCTCATTCATTATGAGACTAGCTCGAGTTCGAGCGAGCCAGTGCCGAGCTCGAACTCATTCATTATGAGCCTAAGCCGACCTCGAGTGGTAACAATTAAGCTCAAGTCGGCTAAATGAGCTCTAAAAATTAAGTTTGGTTCGACTGAGTTTGTTGTAAGTTATATAGTTTATTTAACATACAAAAAAAAAGAGGTGAGCTCATTTAAAAATTAATATTACATTATATAACATATAAACAATATATATTTATATTTTATATTAAATAAACTATATAACTTACAATAAAAAAAAAAAAAATAAATGATGTAATGATTGTTAAATATCTAATGATAATACTTATAACATATAATAAAATGATTACATGTCATATGACACAATATTATACTATTATATGATCATATAGTCATATAATCCTATTATATTATATGAATAATATGATTAAGTATTTGGATTGTCATCATATCATATGACTAACAATTAAGTATTGATATTATTCATTTTTACTATTTTTTATACATATAACCAATAAATTATAACTAATTAATATATACTGACCAATGACCACTGTTATTTGTTATTAATTTATGTTTACATTAATATATTGTTTATTAATATATTATATTATAAAAATAAGTTATATATTAACAAATTAATATAATATATATATATATATATATACACACACACACACACACACATGAGTCGAGCCTTAATAAGCGAATCGATCCTTATACGAGCAGGTTCATAACCTTTAACCGAGTCGAGCCGAGTTTATATGAGTTTGTATCGTTTAATAATCGATCATATTTTTGTGTTCACGAACGACTCATTTAATAATCGATTTGAGTACGAGTCAAGTTTAAATCGAGCCGATCCCGAGTAATCTCGTGAGTGGCTCAGCTCGTTTACACTCCTGAGGGTCGTTGATTAGGTTTAAGTAAGGGAGGTCAAGATAGAGCTGAAGGAATGTTATTGTGGTGCTCCTCTATAATTTCAAATAAACTATAGATTTTCAAATTAAATAACCGCTTTTAAGCATCGAAACGCTTGAAAAATATCACATATTAAAAATGTAACATGTTATAGTTGAGAATTGAGTATATTTTCATCAAGTTCTTGTTTTTTATGTTGTAAAAATTTTGAGCCAAAAAAGTTTTTTATTTTTTTTTAAATTTTATTTTATGAAAAATTTTATTTTATGAAGAAGAGCCTATGCAAAAATGAAAAGAAAGTTTTTTAAGAGGAAAATTATTCTTTACTGTCTCGGTAACATGTCACCATTTTCATAAGTAACATTTTTTAAACGTTTCGATTCCTAAAAATGGCATAAATTGTATAACTTACTAATTTATAATTTTTAAAAAAATTGTTGGGGATCATGATAGATGGTTACGTGGGTTAGGGATCTTAGGATTGAAATAGGCCTAATTCCATAGAATTTTGTCCTCTCCACAGGGTTTGCATTTACACCTCAATACGCCTCCCATGTCTCCAGGCTCCAGCTCATTCAAACCACAACAATTTCCTACAAATCCTCACATTAATTTTCTAAATTTCAATTTAATTTAGAGAATCACGGTACCTTTTAATTCCTATTCAAATATTAACTTTCCTATAATATTTCTCTATACTATTTAAATATTAATTCAACTTTAATTTTTTTTTTCTTTACCCAACACCTCCAGAATCAAACTAAAACATCAATCCATTATCCACATCCAATCCCAACCGTCCATTTACTGCATCCAACGGCCCACATCCCTCAAACTCCCAAGCAATTTGATCAGAAAACAAATCAAAAGCAAAGGCCTAAAACCTAATCCCAACGACGACAACCATCACCACGACAATGGCAAAGAAGCCATAATCACGGTCTTCTGCCATAGTTTGCTAGATGATATGACGAGATCACCTTTGCGACCAAAGAGGAAGCTGTTGGAAGGTTTTGTAGAGGTTTTTTTAAAATTTAGGAAAGCCAAAAGAGTTTTACTTAAAAAATTTATACAAATCCCAGAGACTAGTGATGCAATCGAATTTCCCAAAGGAGTTTGCTGTGTCAATTCTAGGATCTGGATTTTATAAAAGTTGCATGGTATTCTACTAAGTGGTCTTCAAATTTTAACCATTATTTTTCAATTATATGGTTGAAATTTTGCTACAATAGCATTTACTATATTTATATGACAAATAATAAAGTGACAAATGTTGATATGACAAAAATTTAATGACTAATTTTTTTTTTTTTGTAAATAGCCGAATTTTATTAAAAAAAATTAAAGGCACAACTCAAATACAAAGAAAATATATAAAAGAAACACCTAATCAGTAATTAGAAAATAAATAAATCTACATGATTTGATTTGAAAATATTTGAGATTATTAAAATAATTTTTTTTAAAAAAAATATCTATTCAGCAGAATACCTAGTGAATTCTAGGGAATCTTGAATCTGAAAAGAATTTTTTGTGCGGCAAAATCCAAAATCTTTATCACATGGAGATGTGCCTGTCTCTTGCATGGCCCCATGGCACCAGAATAAAGAGTCCATACATAGCTGTTCCGAGAAGGTAATCAATCCCTCACTTCCACTGCACGACAGCAGCTGAAGAGTAAGAAGGCACCAGACGTTTATCATAACTTCACTAACAAGCCATTCACTCTTACCAACAAACATAATCACATGATTCCAAGCAAACAGTATCAAAATGCTAGTTAGGGTAGTGCAAGGGGGACACAACACCTTGCTTGTCAGTTATTACAATTTTAAACAAAATAGACCAAGGGCTAGTTTTGGTTTTATCCCAACAAGGGGAATGTGATCACCTGCCAAACATTCAAAATATTATTTCAAGTCATCAGGTTGTCTACAAAAACGAGAGCACAAGAGGTACACTTAAAGTGACCAGTGCATCTGCTGAGGGGAGGAGTCATAACCCCTGGAGTGCCCAAGTTCCATGTATTGCCTCCTACCTTGTTGAGACAGCCCAATCTCACCAGAAAACTGACTGTTAAGAGGCTGAGAAAATTGGCCCAAACCCAGATCGGGGGGCATGTCATGTGAACTGCTACCAGCCTCATTGCCCTTCAAAACCCATGAGCTGCTTGGAAATTCAGTGACAACTGCACCATGAGGAGCTGTTGGTTGAACCATAGGTGCCCTTTCAGCATTCATCAAGTTCTTCATCCCAAGACCTGATGCTTGGTTTCTGGAGCCCCATGTTTGATTTGACAGAAGAGAGAGAGCACAGCTTGAGTCAGTGACTCCTGTGAAGCATTCTCCCGGAGGAATTCCGGGACCGGGATAACCGGTCCCACTTGCTGACCCTTGCAGATAAAGGTCAGGTGGAGGATTTTCAGTGTTGCTTTGCCATGGATGTGGAAGAAACTTTCCCGTTCCAGTGGTAGTTTGGTTTCCAGGTACATGCTCGGAAGATCTTGTAGTTGGCCATGCATCCCTCCCAGTAAGCCTTGGGTATGCAGTAAAGTCCACCAGAAACCCTCCTCTGCTGCTGTTTTCTGTCATTTCAAGAATCAAACAATTGAACCAAAATTTATAAACTGGGTAAAGCATAACTGAAAACTATATATATATAAGTAAACTACATATATTTTCCCATGGGTAAAAAGCGAAGTCAAGGTTTGAAAATGATATTCTACTGATAATGTCTAACCAAAGATAGATGAAGAGAATCGGCCATAGCGTGAGGACAATAATGATCCAGGTGGCGGTTTCCTCCTTCGTTCATTGTGACCGGCAAGACGCCTACGACAACTTCGTTTTCCTTGATCAAATTCTGGAAGCTGATGAAATCTGACCATAGACTAACACAGTAGATATTAGTATGGATAAATAAAGCATAATTGTCTATTATTTGGTAGAAAACCAACCCTTTAGTAGAAATTTAATACAAAAATAAATTAAGGCAAACATTTATAGAAAGATAATAATAATGATAATAGCTGGCTAATTCTTGCCCAGAGTGACATGGCATCTTTGTACCTGGTAATTGAAATTGGAAAAGTAAACTTATCAAAAAATCGTAGGATGCGGTTGTTAACCCCTTTTGGCCAAGCTTTTTTGTTTTCAAAACAGAAAGCACTACCGTTTGATAATGTTCTTGACTTTTACTTTTTCACTTGCTTTACGTTTTTTCCCTCATTTGTGTCCCAGTGACCCGTCTTCTCCCCCAAGCTCTTTTGCAATCCATACCCATCGCATTGCAGAACAATTCTCCTCATTCATCGCCTAGTTAATGCTCTCAACAGTCAACACAAATGCCTGCCTCAAAATCTTCTTCCACATTCATTGAGTCCTGAATCATGCACAAAAAGCTTGAGCAAAACAGCCTCCACTGGCCACCACCGCTGTGCAAGCTCATTTGTCCAGTCTACCACAGCTCCCCGAACCAGATCTTGGTCACTGGTGACACCTCCTCGCTTCCTGATCTCCTCATTCCCTTCTCCCTTTGCAGCCAGCCACCGTTGTGGCTGGACTCACCGATCGCAGTGTCTGGGCTCTCACTCAGCCATTGCGGTGGATGAGACAGCTCTCCACCAAGGTGGCTGGCCTGAGACCCAGCCATTGCTGTGGCTAGCCTCACCCATCGCGGTGGCTGAGACAGCTCTCCATCAGAAAATCAAGAGTAAACCCTAGAGCAAACACAGCACAAGGACAATAAAGAGTAAAAAACTCTAGAGCTGAAGTCACAACAGGCGTGGTGCGAAAACGAGGAGGGCTTGGATGATCAAATTTAGATGAATCAAAGCCGGCGAATCCTCCAAATGCATGGGTGGTTCCTTTTCTATTATTATTATTATTATTTTTTATAACCGGGTATTCGACGCTTCGCCCCAACTAGATCCTTGGGACACCGTGCAAAGCGCCCCCACCACACATGGGTCGGGTAAATGCTCGGGCTTTCGCCCGCAGGCGTGGCCCCAATGAATTGTTTGCACTCAAGGGAGATCGAACCTTAGACCTAATGTTTTAAAAGGCACCAGGGCCAAGTGACTAACCACTCGAGCCAACCTCTTGGGTTTAGGAGAAACTTCTATAATGAGAGAGTGAGAGATCGAGCAAGTAAGAAGGGGGAGAAATCGGAAGGTGTTTGGTATTATCGAATGAGCATAGAGTGAAAGAGGAGAGGAGAGAAATTGATGAGTCCAAATAGTATTTGCCTTTTTTGCGGCGAGGGGGGGAGGGGGGGGTTAGGGAATGGCGACATGATAAGCTGACAAGCCTAGTGGCACATATGGAGGAAAAAAAAGGTCACTAGGGCTAAAGAAAACACTAAAAAAGCTCCATTTAAAAGTTGACCACAAAAGCACCCCAAGAAGGGGTTAACAAATGGACCCAAGGATTTTAGCCAACTCTTGGACACTTCTAATTCTGTCTTGATTCTAAGATTGACTATTAGTAGTTTCCATGTTTGCCAATTTTCATAAATTTTTTTCCTTTTGTGAGTTTTAGCATTTTGTATATATTGGGGCCTGTAAAAGACAGGAAGACAACATTCTGAATAATATTTTGAGTTTTACTCCTCTCAACTTTGAGTTTTGATCTTAATCTTTAATTGTTTCGCTTCTGCTACATCAGTTGAGTGCTAGCTCGGTATTTGGCATACATCCCCAACACCCTTGTATGAAGAGGTCAAAAATTCAAATAAGATAAGGTACCCACAAAAAAAGGGAATAAAAACCATAAAATTGAACCTTAAGAGACGAAAGATATCATATCATGGCATATTAGTCAGTCATATCTAACATATGTCCCTGGATTAATTAGGGCATTCTACAGGAAACATTCTTCATCATATAAGAAATTCACGGATTCCTAAAGTTGGTGATAAACAGGTATGTGATTCACTTCTTTTCACATGTGCACCCCACCTAGTGCCACCACCTACAGTGCATCAGCACAAAGTTCATAGGATACAAGCCCTTGCCCGTACCTTATATTTCGATAGAAACACCTGAAGCACAGATATTGCTAGCTCACTCAGTTCTTTTAAGTATATGGGCACTAGTCTGTCAGGGTAATCCTAGATCTTCCAGAAAGTACTATACAGGAAAAACAAAAAAGAACTGAAATTACAGTCACTCAATACATGATGGTAAAGTTGGAATGCATTCAAAAATTTAAAAAATAAAAATGATTTCAGAAATGAGCAGATCCTGTGAGTATCCAACTTCCTTGGATGACTCTTGCAAATCAATCTCTATCCCATTTGAAGTGACCTCAAAGTTTACACTATCCACCAGAATCAGATCCCTGTCTCCTTAGAACTCTAGGATGACCCACCATACTCCTGATGTTTTTGACTGAAGCAATTCTCAAAATTTGGTCAAACTATTATAAGAGATGAAACAAGCTGCTTTTCATTTTAAATTGAAGGTGTCACTACTCCATTTTGACATAATAATGAACTTTAACATAATAATCCCTAATTTTAAGTTTTTTAACTCATCCACAGCTATATCACCTCTTAACATCTAAAATGACTAGCTATGTGGCTCTTAAATGTGTAACCCATGCTTCAAATTTGGTTCTGGAGGCTTAGACCTTTTGGTAAAGAATGATAGCTACACAGGTCATGATGCTGGCATCAAAGAAAATTATATTGAACTGGTACCCGTTTTAAAAGTAGAGTTATATTCTTATGGTGGGCTGTCCTAGTGTGTCTGTGTGCGAAGAAGACTACTTACGCCATGCACGAAGTTATATGATAGACAAAGTAAGCCATAGACCCCCATAGCCTATTTGTACAGATACAGTAGAGGGGCCCAAAGATAGCAGCAATAACAGAAGGAAGAAATCCGACTATCTGTAAGCAAGTATAGCTGGATTTTCAGATTGGATTTCTTTCCTATTTACTAACACTCCAGACAAATTTGTACAAGAACCTCTCCTCATAACAACAAAATTGACCTCAAATTCAGAACATCCAAAATAACAGGCTAAAGAAGTCAACTTCTATCAACAAAAATTACCCAAAGCCAAACGTTGAAACAAGGAAAGAGACAGCCGTAAGTCCAAAACCTATCTACAAACAAACCCAATATCCCGCAGCCCCAACAACAATACTGCATTCAGAAACAAGAACAAATTGCAAACAGAGAACAAGCAGTAAATGCCAAAGCATTATGTCACCATGAATCGAGTACCAAAATGCATTGAAACTGTTTAGAACCCCCAATTTAATATCCAAGCACAAAACAATAAAAACAACCAAACCCAATAACAAGCACCCACATCAAGCCCCAATTTAATAAAAAGACGCACTCAACAAGATAACCAAAACCTAATAAATCCAAAACTCCATCGCACGAAAAACTGAAGAACAAACGAGAGCCTCCAAGAACAAAAGAACGTAACAAACAAAACCGACCAACAACATTATGTCAAAAAAAAAAAAAAAGAAATCGGCTCAATTACAAATGACAATCTACATATACAAAAAAACATAACACAAGAGCCAAAAACATACAAATTAACCCAAATCTCAGAACTTAAAGCAACGGGAAGGGGAAGAAAAAACCACCAAAGATTAACCAGAATAACAAAGAATAATTGGAACCAAGAAATGAGAAAGAAAAGTAACTAGAGCAGAGGGCTGGCTGACCTGCTGCACTGTTGACAAAACCTCTGCTCAAGGCCAGCAACAATGACCTTAGGTGACTTCGAATGCATGCCACAGACTTTGTGCCTGGAATAGTAAGCCTTGGCATCACTCAGATCTAACTTACACCCCTCAACCTGACACCGAGGCGGTTGAGCCCCCTGCACCACACCACCACCCCTCGTTTTCTTCGGCGGGGTGGACACGGATGACGAGGACCCTGACCCACCACCCGGTTTGTCCGGAGCCCCGGTACCCACATCCTCAAAGTAGATTTTCCGCCCAAATTTCAAGCCGTTGAGTGACTCGGAGGACGAGATGGGCGGGGACGAAGAAGAGGAGCCTCCTGACTCGGCCAGAGAACCCGAACCCATTTCCATGCGCACCCTCTAGAGCCCATTCATTGCTAGTTTGAGGTCCATAACACTGCGTTCCTAACGGTGGTTGTGTCGCTGCGTCGAGTGATTAGAGAGAGAGAGAGAGAGATTTGTTTAAAGGTGAAGTGGGAGTGTGAAGAAGTTGGTGGTGGTGATGGAGGAGCTCAGAAAAGCAGGGACCTGACACTGGGCCATGCCAGCTCAGAAAGAGCCGAGGGTGCTTGTAGTTGTGTAGTATCAAGTATGGTACACTCAGACTGTCTTCAACCCCAAATAATGGAGGAAGGAAAAAAAAAAAAAAAAAGCACGAGAGAGAGAGAGAGAGAGCGATGTACTTTGGGTTTTGTGGATCTTTTTACGAAGCTCCTTTAGGCTTTTTATGCTCTCTCCATCACTCGAACTGTCGTTTTAGAAAACTTTTTCCTGTGTCCTTGGCCCCTCTCTCTCTCTCTCTCTCTCTCTTTCTCGTAGTCTAGTGTATGGACTGTATTTGAAGCCTTTTCTGTGTCTCTGGAAATGGGCGCTCACAAGCTTAAAAATGTATGGGGCACACCATTGTAAATTGTAATTAGGATTATACTTGAAGTGAAGGTCTAATAAAGCCCCTTCTTTCTTGATTGGTAAGCATGTTAAAATTGGATACTTTTGTAAAATGCACCCTGGTCAATGTCTCCACCAATCTTTTTACTAAAAGTTTTCAACTGTATTACTAATCAAAGTTGGGTTCCAATGTTGCCTTTACTTTATTAGAATTAATGAAAAATAAAACCTTCCCAAATAGTTGCTAGTTAGTTGATTAAAGTTGGAAGGTGAATCTCCTACTTGAGTAGTGTCCCTCACAAAGAAAAGGAAAAAGAAATTATGTTTTATTCCCTTATAGTTGGGGTTTTGGTGAAATTCTAATTATAATTTAAAAATTATAAGAGAAACTTTACTTAACTATTGAGTTTTTATTACTTATTAAATGTACTTAACTTTGAGTGTTTGTTTCAAATTTATTTAATTTTTAATCGTCTTCTAAATGTCTATCAAGCATTAATGGTGTATAATAATACGGAAAGTACGACTAAGTTTATCCCTTTTTGAAAATATTGCTAATACATGCATGATTTACCATAAACCCTTAATATAGTATGCTAAGACGTTTTTAAAACTCAAAAAATGTATGATAAACAACAAGGTCAGTGTATTAAAATCATGTTAACACTACATCAAAATGGGTTTGAGGTTTAGAGGTTACCTTCTTAAGGATGAAGCCTCGCTGGGAATCACCTTTATCTCTCTAGAACCTCTCTAGAACCTCTCTCTCCTCTAGGGTTGTTGATCTAAAGGAATAGTGAAACGTTTATTCCACGTTCAAAGGACTAAGGTGGCTAAAAATAAAATAATGTTCTTAGATAGGCTCGAATGTTCGGGGTAATGAAATATCGATCCTTCGAGTGAGAACTTTGAACATTCAAGAAAGAAGGTCTTGATCGTTCGAGTGTGAACTTCGAACGTTTGAGAAAGAAGGTCTTCATCGTTCTAGTGAGAACGTCAAATGTTTGGGAAACTCAGATTTATGTTTTAAAAGAAAATGCAAGGTTCAAATGCTTTAAGGAAATTCAATTTATACCATTTTATTGGAAACCATTTACATGTGACCTTCAATAAGAATTTTCGATTTATAAATCGTGATTGTTGTTTAAATTAAATATATTTATTTTCAAGGTATTACAGCTACTCATCATTGTCATGCCGTCGAACCTAGTACTATTGGTATTCTTTCATTTTTCAAGTGTTTTTTGTGGATTTGATTTTGATTTTTCAAGTTATCTTATGAATTTTTAATTTGGTTTCCTATGTGTGTGTGTGGCGTTTTATGTGTGTAATGTGAATAATCTAAGCAGCACTATGCTGAGCATGAGGATTTCCACAATGCCTGATGCTTATGAAATTAGTACAACCTGTCTAGGATTTGGCTAAAATATATTGGTTTCTTTAAGATTGAATTTAGTAAATTTAACTAATCGACTTCTCAATTTGTTGTCAATTCGACTTTTCCCTCTAAATCTATTAATAGGAGTATAACTTAGATGGAGTAGCAACATAAATTGTGGAGGAAGATAGAGAGACAAGAGCTCAACCAGATGTCTAATCTTACGGGAGGTCCCAATTAGCTGACATGTCTGCGGATCCTGCACATCACAACCCTTACTAGAAAAATGCAATTCTAAACCAAATTCACAAAGTTGACCAACAGATAAAAGATTTAAGGAAAGATTTTTAACTAAGTAAGTGTTGGACACAAATAACTATCGAGTGAAAATAGATCCGATGTGAACCATTAGTAGTGTAAATTGTAGTGGGACCGGATAAAACATAATTTGAGAAAAATATGGAAGAGTATGGTGTCATGTGAGTGTAGCAAACAGGATCAATAAACCAAGAAAAATAATATAGGATAATGGATATGACAATATTGAGATTGGACTTAGAGACAAAACCTGATAGATAAGAGCCTCAATTTCAACAAGAAAAAGAGTGTTGGGTTAGGGTACAACGTTGATGACATACCTGTATGATGGATATGACAATATTGAGATTGGACTTAGAGACAAAACTTGATAGATAAGAGCCTCAATTTCAACAGGAAAAAGATGTGTTGGGTTAGGGTATAACATCGGTGATAGACCTGTATGATGGATCAATATGAGTGATAGTAGCAGCCTTTTGACAAGGAGCCTTGTTATTTTCTTGGGAATCTATTTTCTAAAATCGTTGTACTTGTGGCCAAATTTATTATAGTAATGGCACTGGATATTCCAGTTAGAAAAGGAAGATTCGACTGGAGTAAAACCAGGAGCATGTGTTCCATGGTCTCGTGAAGCAGTAGCCATTACAATCTCAAAGGTTTGCAACTTCATAGTAGATAATTGCGTCTTTTCTAAAATTATTTCACCAAGGGTACTTACCAAAGACAGCAAGGACAAGCGATGCAGAAGAGATGCCCAAGTAGTCTCAAACTTTTCCCGAGTTGTCGTAAGAAACTGGATGAGGCACGTGTTATCGCGAAAAGGGATGTATCATGATGCATCAATTGGATTGGTCCATGTTGGCTTATAGAAAGACAATTGATCCCAAAAACAAGTGATATGTGAATAAAACACAATAATTGACACGGTGCATGCGATTGAGTTTGGTTACAATCTGAAAGTGCTTGGTAGTTTTGTAATGTTGAGTTAACATATCCTAGACATCCTTGGCATTGTCAAGTCTACCAAAAGTCATTATGATAGTTACAACACAAGTGTTGGAAAATTAGGAAATAATATTGTAATGGATACTTTGCCGCATTCGGAGGTGGGTAGAAAAACCAGCAACATATTCTTCTTTTTCAATTATAGGCTTAGGTTTTCGCTAGAAACATACTCCTTGAGGCAATGTTCTTTGAGCCACCTACTCATAGACTGAGCCCAAGCAGGGTAGTTGGAGCCATCAAGAATGACAGAGATAAGTTATGCAATTTCTTTGGTATTGGGAAGAGGTTAGGCCATTAGGATTTTTCTTTTTGGGTCACGAGTTGAGATATGGTACGGGTGTGTGCAAAGAGTAGACTGGTGTAGTTGTGTGTAGAATAGGTTATGTGAGCTTGGTTTGAGGGCTTGGATCAAGTGCGGCTATGCTTAATGTTGTTATCGTACACAACAATGATGAATAATATGGAGTAAAAAACAATAAGAAAGTAAGAGAGAAGTAAGACACAAATTTAACGTGATTTGACAATTTGCCTATGTCCATAGGAGTGAGTGCGACTATATTCAATTAATCAGTTTGGGTTACAATATAACATATATATAGTGAAATCCTACTATCCCCAAAATACCTCAGTAAACCTAGCAATAAACCGTGTTTCTCCAGACGCGCGTTTGGACGACTTAGCCCTAGCGTTCAGACGCTAGCATAAGGACTTCACCGTACGCAGCTATTGCATTTGTATCCTGACACTTGTGCGAACCAGTGCTCTCGGTGGGTCGCATTCGCTGGGTCGTCCAGAAGGCTATGCGAACACCAAGTCCATGTGGTTTGCGTCTGCTGAATTGTTCAGACACTGGCGGGCATTCGGACGCTTCCTCTGGCCGTCCGGACGGTTGCCCATTTGCATCTTTATTGGTACTCTCAAACTTCTCTCTATGTCCAAGAGAACATAAGCCACTTGTTTCAACACTTAAGAATGGTTTGGTGAGCTTGGGAAAAGGGGTGGGATCGTATGCAGACGTTTGAATGTTGGTTCGATGAGCCTGGTTAAGGGCTATGATCTGGTGCGGTAGTGCTTAAAAAACCAAACGTGAGCTCAACGAAAATCTTAATTGTAGGTGGCGTGTGGTGCTTCCTCTTAGGGGCGTGACTTTCACGGACCGTTAGATCGGCAGCCTCCGATACGGAATCTGAGTTGTTCTTTGAAAATGGTTGACAACGGCAGCTCATGAGGGCTGGCAACGGCGCATGGAGCGTGAGCTCCATCGACAGAAACACTCTTGAGATGCGTGAGAGTGCATTATAGCTTGGAACGACTAATGGTAGTCGCCATAGTGTAGATTGGAGCTTTTAGAACCTGTTGGCATAATAATTACACCAAAACAATGTCGAAAAACCTTTAAATTTGAGAAAAGTCGTGTGGTGGTGGTTTCCTAATACTCTAGACGAGGCAAAAAAAAAAAAAAATTAAATAAATAAAGAAAAAGAAAAAAGTGGCACTGATACAATTTTAAAATAAACTAAAGAATAGAAAAGTTGAATTAAACTTTGCATTTTGTGTGTTGTAATTGTGTACATAAAATGTTTATTTATAGTTGACTATTATGATTAATTTTTCGTCTCCAGCAGAATAAGTAAAATAATTTTTTTTTCCTTCTAATGTGAATAGTAAATAGGTAGAAGACTTTATTTACTATTCATACTACAAACAATTTCTTTTATTGTTTTTTCTCTCTTCCTTTCCTTATTTCACACTTTCTCTCTCCCTCTTTCAGTCACACTCTCTTCCACAAAATAATATTTAAATAAAATAAAAAGTAGAATAAAGAATGTGTTGAAGATAGTACAGAAAAAAATAGTAGCTAAAGTAGATAGTTGTATTTTTCTAATAGCTACTTTAGCCTCTTAGAATAAGAAATACAATCAAAGAATTAATAAAAAATATTATACAATAAAATCAACTTATGCAAAGAAATAAATGAGTCAGGCAATTATCATAACACCATTCATTTTTTTGAACAATCTGCAACTTAAAGTGGTAGAGTATTCTTTAAATATCAATATACAATTTTATTTATTTTTAGCATATCATACTCCTTATTTTATATATATTCTTTCTTTCTTTCTTTCTTATAGCAAATGAACTAGCAAGAATAAAAAGCAGAAAAATATATATGAAGGAAGGTGGAACTGAGGAAGGAATCCAGTTTCAAGGAACAACACATCCTTGGGTGGATCGGATGCATGAAGATCCTTGCGAAATTACAATTCTATCTTCTGTATAAAAAGATGGATTCTTCTTCGATTGAAAGCAACCGGAGAGAATTTTGATCCTATGCGGATGGGAAGTGTTCAAAGTGGAAATAAAATTAAAAAAATAAATAAAATAAATAAATGGCGAGATTAGGACGCAACAACCGACAAAGAAGGTTCGACAAATGGCCCCTAAACTGCGGCGGAAGGATGACGACATAATCGAAATTAAAATATAAAGAAAATTAGCAACAAAAAAAAAAAAAAATGCATATGAGGGCATGAGTCACCCACGCCTCGGCCAAACCGACAAGTCTACAACCTCGTAAATTGTCGGCACATGTCGATGCTTTCTTCCACATGACCTCAAACAAGGGGCAAAATTGTCTATTTCTTCTCCAGCAGTCAATTTTCCACTGCTCCACCAAGCTTCACTTCTCAATATTTTATAGATTCAATTCAAAGACCGTCTAATTCCCCATTGGAATTTTTTAAAGCAGGATGTGACCTTTTTGGGGACTTGTGTGTGTGTTGATGCTTCTCTTCATATCTCCCTTCCCATTTTAAGGGCTTCTAATGGATATAAAATAGAAAGAAGTGTTAATTTTTTTTTTTTAATAAAAAATGAAAAATTAATGTTTTGTAGTGATTTTTTTTAATAGTAATAAAAATTGATTGATGTGATTAAAAAATGAAGAAAAAAATTAAAATATTTTTAAATTGACTTTTTTGTTTTGTTTGAATAGTAATAAAAATTGATTTATGTGATATAAAAAATGAAAGAAAAAAATTAGAATATTTTGAAATTGACTTTTCTTAGAGAAAAATAAAAAATATGGTGAGGGGTTTGTCAAACACACCCGGTTGTTTGTTGTGAAGTATAATTTTTTGAGAAGTTTGAGAGTCTAAGCTCGGTTTAGTAAATGGTTTTGTTGTAAAATTTTTGTTTGAATAGTAGTATGAAGTGATTGATGTGATACAAAGTATAAAAAGTTTGAAATTATTTTATAGAAAAAAAAAATTATTTTGAAAAAAATTGAAAGATGAATACTCTAAATTAACACTTTTTAAAATTTGAATGCCTTTTTACAAAAATAATGAAAAATTAGGAGTTAACTTTTCCCTTTAATTATATATCTCACGAAATTAGAAACATAGGAGCTTGTTTGGTAAATCATCCACAAAATTTTCATTTTCATTTTACTTCTCCCAAAAATATCAAATCAAAAACATTCTTACTTTTTTACACTTTTTACATCACATCAATAATTTTTTATTATTATTCAACCAAAAAAACCCACTACAAAACAAAACTTTTTCACTTTTCTATAAAACATTCTCAAATTTTCTATCACATCAATCATTTCTTACTACTATTCAAATAAATATTCCATTCACAATCACTTACCAAACAGCGCTTTTAACTACAAATATTTATTCTTCAAGTCTCCTTTCTTCACGTTCTTACCAATTACCATATGAATATATGTCTAATTTTTTTTTTTTGATAATAATATATGTCTAAGTTAGGACATAACAAAACCATGGCTCTACATATTATAAATAGAGGTCGGTGTAAAATATTTTTAATTAAAAATATTTTTGTTAAAAAGTGGCTGTTTTCGTGGATTGTTTGCAACCTTAAAAATGGTTCAATAAATATTTTGCGGCATTTAGCTCGTATGAAAAATTACTAAATATTTTTTATATTTTAATATAATCTGGGAGCTGTAATGAAGAGTGTGTGACAATTGAAAGCATTCATGGGTGAGATTGAAATTTAGTGCAATTGTAAGCCTACATTGTTTGCAATTTGGGTAAACAATTGTAAAAAAGGTCATTGAGGAGCCCATTTGCTCGGACTGGTAGACTGTATAAAAGGCCCTCTTACAATTGCCAACCCGGGGTTGGAAAGCTACAAAAAATAGTTTACGTCTCATTAAGGTTATTTTTCTTGATCAACTAAAAATATTTTCAAATCGACTAATATCAAATACTAAAAAGTAAATAACTAAATAAATAACAAAAATTGATGACTCATGCATATAAAAGTAATGTTTGTTGCACATCATTTTGTACACGATTTGTACAAAAATCTGACGTGGCAAATGGTTTTTTTTTTTTTAAAAAAAAAAAATAAAAAATAAAATAAAATCTGCTGGACAAAGATTTGGTACAAATCGTATACAAACGGTGTGGAACAGACATTACTATGCATATAATTTGACACGAAATATTTTGACACGTCACTATAAATTAGTTTTGGCAGCTTAATTAAGGAACAAAGAAGATCCCCATAATACGTGCAGCATCTTTGTTGGATGGACTTGCAAAGCATATTCAGAAAATTAATGGATTACGTTTAGTGTTAATTAAATTCTACTAAATTTTATATGCAAAAGCAAAAAGAAGAAATGGGTACGGAGAGGATCCATTTTACTTTTAAAATTTTATTTTATTATATTTACCCGTTTATATATTATCACGACATCTAAAATTTACGCCATAAATAAATTTTAAATAACGTAATAAAATATTTTTTTTTTTTTTTTTTTATTTATCTTTTTAAAGTTGATGTAACTTTTAAAATCATCATTAAATCAAAATTTTTCATCCAAAATCTAATGATAATTTTAAAAATCACATCAATTTGAAAAGATAAAAATTAAAAAGATAGTCTCTAACATTATTCAAACATAAATATAATTAGATCCAAAAACAATTTAATTATAAACTATAAAATAAATAATCTTTAATCTTATTTGAAATGAACAGAATCCTATTCTTAGTAAGGAGGATGGCAGAGATACCAAGCTATAAAATATCTAAGCACCCAAATTGAAGGTCCCTTTATCTTAAGAAACTCAAAAGCAATCTCGGAGCCCTTGAAATGATTTTAATATCTAAAAAATAAATAAAATAAAAAACACAAGGACAATGATATTTCCACACTCCAATGATTTTTTCTATGTGTTTGACCGCATCTAAACATGGTGATGTGAAAGCATGAAAAATGATGATATACCATTTTTTTTTCTTCTTCTACATTTTATTAATTCTAATTTCCAGACGAGATTCGACACCTTACCTTACCCTGAAATAGATAAGGTTAGGGTTACATAGATTTAATATTTGAGTTAGAATTTTATTTCAATTTATTGAGATCATATTATTTAAATTAGAATTAATATTAAAAAAAAAAAAAAAAACTTCTTACACACCCTTTATACATTCACCCCTCTCATATGGGATGAGGCCCATGTGGTGTGGGTTTCACCCCATATGAGAGGGTAAGTATATAAAGAGTGTGTAATGAGTGTTTTTGTAATACTCCTCTAAAAGAATGAATATGATTATTTTATTTTTGAACAAATTTATCATCTTACTGATAATCTCAATGAAAAAGAGATCAAGGAGGAGGGACAATAAGTTTCCTACAAATAATGTCAAAAATAATATATGGAATTTCTTCCGACCATATTGAATCTATGACATGGGTTGCAGTTGCAGTTGCAGTTGCTTTAACTAGATTGTGAGCCACTGAATTGCCATCTCTCCGTACATGAACAACACTAAAGGATCGAAAGGAATTTAATTATGCCTTGATCCCATCTATGAAGTGTCAAACCTGCTCAAAGTTGGATTGGCCGAATTGATCGTGTTGACAACTTGTAAAACATCTCCTTCAAGAACAATATCAAACAACCCAACTTCCTTACAAAACAAAACAACATGGAGGCCTGCCTTAGATTCGGCCACAACTTGATCAACACAAAAAGGTTTGGACGAATTTCGAGCTGCCAAGACAAAACCCTCACAGTCCTGAGCAATAATCCCATAACCAATACATCCATTATTCTTATCTATCGCCGCATTCCAATTAACTTTGATTGTTCCCTATCGCGGTGCTTGCCATAAAATTGACTAAATTTCATGTTGGGGTTATTGACCCTCTATAACCGTAGTATTTGCTTTGTGAAACTCCTCAAGAGAGGTATTGACATCCCGTAGCATTGTACTAGGGTGCTTGAAGGCCCCTTCATAAACAATTGTGTTCCTACGAAGCCAGATATTACGAGCCAAAATTGCTGCAATCTCTAGCTTCTCCGCATTACAACGCCCTATCACAATTTCAAAAATAGAAATAAAGATATTCCCCATTGCACAAGTTTTTTGTAGACTTGTCGGACCACATCCCCACACGTCTTGGGTTGAAGGGCAAGATCATAGAATGTGTACCACTGCCTTAGGCGCTCGAGCACAGATAGGGCACATTGGATCTGGCACTACTCTTCTTTGAAAAATATTTTATTTTGTTGGGAGAAAGTCGTTGTAAGCTTTCCACATAAACATCTTGATAGCATTAGCAACCTTAAGATACCATATGGACTTCCAAAAACTGGAAATGTCTCGTAAGTGAGTAGGGGTGAGCAAAAACCCGCAAACCCGCCCCAACCTGCATCCCCCGCCCCCAACCCGCCACTAAAAATGCAGGTTTTAGTGTTTTTTTAAGGTTGGATTTTAACCAACCCGTACGGGGCGAGGCGAGGAGTGGGCTTAAGTAATTTTTTTCCCCGGATCCCCGCCCCGCCCCATGTAAATTAAAAAATAAAAATAAAAATAAAATGCCTAACCCTAAATCCCTAAACACATCTCCTACGCCACACCCCTCCTCCCCCCCTCATTTTCCTTTTCTTTTCTTCGTCTTCAAGAGACTTCTTCTTCACGATTTCCCGCATCTGCCCCGTTCTTCTTTAGTTCTTTCATTCTTCTTCAGTTCTTCCCATTTCTTCTTTGGGAAAAGATGACCATGGAGCCCCGTTCTTCTTCAGTTCTTTTATTCTTCTTTAGTTCTTCCCATCTCTTCTTTGGGAAGAGATGACCATGGAGAGCTTGATAGGCCTAGCCGAGTCACCAGTCCTGTGGGGACGTCATGAAGCTCCAGATCAGGGTTGACGAGGAGATCGGGAACGACGGGAATATCGTCGACGCTCGCTTCAAGACCGGTATTGAATGATTCCCCTTTGACCTCTCATCCTTTTTTGTGATTGGTTTGAATCTGATTTTTTTGTTTGGTTCTTGAGAAAATATAGCTTTGGTTTGGTTTCTCATGTATCTAGGAATTAAACCCGCATATCCTCGCACAATCTGCACCCCTCACCCCGCATCACTCCGCACTGCATGGGTTCTCCCCATTTTGTGCAGTTCGTGGGTGCGATTTTCGCAACTTGCAGGGGTGCGGGGTGGTGCCAAAAAATGGGCATCTCCCCCCCCCCCCCCGCCCCCCTCTTCGCCCCATGCTCAGCCCTATAAGTGAGAGCACTCCCCCCTTTGGATATTTTCTCTCATTTTCCAAGTGGTACGCGCTTTTAACTGAAAACAACCCATTTGTTGTACATCTCCAAATCAAACGGTCCTTAGGTTAGGGAGGACTTAAAGGGATATTGTTTATAATCTGAATTTCTTCTTTCTGAAAAATTCTCGAGAGCAAAACAGTGTTCCAAGTCTTTGTAATAGAGTTGAGAAGCTTGCTAACATGAGCATTCTCAAATAGTAAATTTCGGGGATTGTACAGTAAAAGAAGAAGGGGTAGGCAGCCAACAATCTCCCCAAATCCAAATATCTTTCCCATCTCCCACACGCCATATCATCCCATGATGTACCGCATGTTTGGCAGACTCCATACTCTTCCATGCGAAATAAGGCTTTCGCTCTGTTTGAGCCTCCGTAACAGAACCCCTAGGGTAATATTTAACTTTGTAGATCCTAGCCACCAAAGAATTAGGATTGTTCAATAATCTCTAAATTTGTTTGGCTAGAAGAGCTTTGTTAAAATCCCTCAAATCTCTAAATCCCATGCCACCTTTGTTTTTTTGGAAAGCCCATATTTTTCCAACTCATCCGGTTGATCTTAGAAGTATTTGTATGATGCCGCCACTAGAAATTCTGCATCGTCCCATTTATCTTCTCACATGGAGTGGAGGGGATAATGAAGACACTCATACTATAAGTAGGAATTGCTTGGATAACTGCTTTCAACAAAATCTCATTTCCAGCTTGAGATAGAAATTTAATCTTCCAATTATTCAACATATGCCACACTTGATCTTTTATACTCTAGAAAGCTTTAACCTGTGATCTCCCAACAAGAGCTGGTAATCCAAGGTATTTATCATACTGTTGTGTAGCCTAAAGGCCAGAGAGACTAGTAATTTCTTGTCTCTTTGTTGAATACACCTCGATCATTTGATTCCTCGAATTGGTCATGACTCCGTTCTTGTAATTGAAATATGAATATTATTTAGAAAAGAGAAAGAAGAAATAAAACCTATGGGAAAATATTATTTAGGCGTTGCTTAGAATTTAATCGAATTTAATAGAATTTATATATATATATATATATATTTTAAAAAAAATGGTATTTTGAAAATTTTGACACGATTTGACGGAAAGATGAAATTGAAAAATAAATACTTTAAATTGAGATTTTTTGAAATTTAAAAGAGTAATTACAAAAACAGAAACAATTAAGATAGATTAAGTAGAATTTTTTTTTTTTTAGGCAATGATAATTGACAAGTGAACCTACACACTTTTTTAGTGGATAATTGACATATGATCCCACAAGGTTGAAGGAAGAATCCATAAAAGAGAGATCTCCTTTAATTTCTTTTTTTTTTCTTCAATGAAATGGACTGCATATCAAGATTTCATAATCGACATCAAATCACTACAGTTCCATTTACCTGACTGCTCTCATGTTGTGTTTCTCCCATTGAGTTCAGCTTGTTGGAAAAGGGAGCTTAGTGCCTTAATACAAAATAAGAATAGATATGAGAAAGGGAAATGATCAAAACACTCACAATGCACAACAATGACACAATACCAAGGCACATTGGGGTGGGGCCCAATGGACAAGAAGATTCCGTTGACATAAACCTCTTGTAGGTTGGATGTTCCCTACCGCGTGGCCGTTGATAGCATAAGATGTTGATTTAACGCAGATCATAACCAATGTAATCCACCGCTCAGAGAAACCCAAGTTTCGCATGACAGCTTCCAAAAAATGTCACTTCACCCTATCATAAGTTTTGCTCATATCGAACTTAATTCCCATAAATCCAACCAACTTTACTCCACATGTTGGTGTGCATGGAATGCAAAGTCTCATAAGCTGCCAGAACATTATCCGTGATGAGTCAGCCTGGAATAAATGCACTTTGGTATAGAGCAATGATAGTGGAAAGGATCACCTTAAGTCTATTAGCCAAAACCTTAGAGATCATATTGTACAAAACATTACAGAGGCTAATTGGTCAATAATAAAAAACGCTAACAGGATTTTTTATGGGGAAAATATAAAAAAAATCTTCTGAACTAACAAATGATTTTAGAATAGTCCCATAAATTTTCAAGTACACTAATGTGACCCAATAAACATTGACACGTGTTGTCATTTTATTGATGTTAACGTGGCACATTAATGGAATCCATCAAGTATTTTGACAAATTTTGACTGCAGAGAGTGAATTAGTTCTATAAATGTATTTTTTTAGTAAGAGTGATACATGTCATTATTTTATTGGTGCTGACGTTGACGTTGACACTTACAGAATCTGTCATTTTAAATTGTTATTTTTTGCATACTTTGAAGACCTTTGAATTATTATTTTTTTCGCAGTGAGCGATTTGTAATTTAGGCCAACCACATTGATTGATTTTGCATTTATCATTTTTTTTTTTTAAAAAAAAAGTTTAGTTTAGTGTTTTTTTTTTTTTAAATATAGTTTTTAAGAGAATATGGGTATTATAGGAATATTTTGACAAAAATTGCATTTTTGGCACACTCTAGTAGTTTGATGGGTCACATTAGTACACTTAAAAATTTAAATGACTATTCTAAAATCGGCTCTTAGATCAGGGAGTTTTTATTTTTATTTTTATATTTTTTCCATTGTTTGTTTATTTTTGGAATAAGAGTAATGTTGGTAGAATTAATAGAAACATCCAACTGACCAGTATTGAGAAAATGAAGAAGCGCAGTGCCATCCCTCCCACATGAACAGTTGCCCAGTTTTGACGTTGATTCATAGACCCGGTCACCTTGGTGGCAATGGCCTGCACACACAGCCCAACATCCTGGAGCTCTGTATTGTGCTCTGTCTTCCGCACCCAAGTTTTAAAAGATTGTTGATAGCTATAAGCTATGTAATTTCCTTCGAATGTTGTTCCATTTATCTTCAACCGTGGCCTTGGCCCTCCAAATTCTTTGTGCTGCATGTTGGTTTGTAATCTTTTTGTAGGTATTCCAGCTTGCCTCTGTTCAAAAGCTTCTGCATTTTTTTCCATTGGATCTCCTTATTTGAGCCAAAGGAAAGAAAAAAGTGGGTTATGGTCAGAGCTAGGGGAAGCAAGCAAGAAAGCACCAAGACCTCCCCTACCCCGTGTAAATCGCACCACCCCTCTATCAAGCCGTTCCCTACTGAAATCGACCGTTCGTCCACGTAAATTCAGGCTAGAAAAGCCCAGGTCACACAAATGACAATCGTTCAGAACCCTCTGAAAAGCCTCCAGTTGACACCTGGGTCCAATAGCAGCTCCCAGCTTTTCAGTCACAGTTAAAAATTTCGTTCAAATCACCCGCGCAAAGGTAGGGCTTAGGCTGAATTTAGGAAGAAAGGAAAAATGATAGAAATACTCACGATGCACAACAAGTGCTCAACAATAAGACACAATGAAGTGGGATCTATATAATGAAGTGGATCTTATACGTTAAGTCTCACTTCATTGTGTCTTGGTGTTGTGCACCTGTTGTGCACTGTGAAGGTAAGAATCACTTCTCTATATATATATATATATATATATATATAATTTTTCATTTCGAAATCGCTAGACCATCATTGGAAGCTGCTAGAGTTTACCATATCACCGTCAGATGCTGCTGGAATGCCTTCAAAGCATCGCCACAAGTTGCCAAAACATCACCATGATGTGAGAGTGGCCTGACTACTCATGTCTGTTATGAGGTAGTTGATCACTCACAAATCACCAAAAAATCATTTTGTTCAATAATATTACTTATTCTTTGTCGTTTATTACAAACGAATTGTTAACTATATATATATATATATATATATATATATATATTTTTTTTTTTTAAAAAAAAAAAAAAGAAGAAAAGAGCAAAAAGCAGGCGGGCACATAGGAGGGAGGGAGCTAAAAAATGAAAACCGTAAGCGATTTCCCAAGCTCAAAAACATGATGTGAAATTATTATAGTACCTTTATATAACTGACTGTCTCCTCTCCGGTTCCGCTCTAACTGCAGAGGATCTGGTCCATACAGCAGCTGACATGAGGATTGGTTCGAAGAGTATGAGTAATCATATCGAGGATGAAAGCAACGTGCAATCCAAGAGTGGAGCTGATGATATTTGGTGTGTGTAGGGGCGGGCATATGCGAGAGCCTTTGGAAGAATGTACGAAAATAGAAATACAACAATTATTGTTCATAATAACAGGAAAAAGTGTTCCTACCAGTACAAATAAATAGAAATCAATCAATAAATCAATATAAATCAATAAAGGACCCCACCCAAACCCACTTTTGAACGATTTGACCCGGTATCAGTCCATGATGAGCAATTTGACATGCCGCGGCGCAGCCCCTTTCCCCCATTCCAAAAGAAAAGAAAAAATAAATAATAAAATAAACAAGATTTTTCATAATTTTTACTATATTTTATCATTTATCAGATATAGATTTTTCTATATCTGATATTTATTATTAATTATTGTTTCAATATTTAATATTTAGTATTTATCATATTTTAAAATAATCATAATATTAATTCAAGAAAAAAAATACACATACCCCTTAAAAATATCACTCTATTGTCGATGCGTTTTCTAAACTACCAATTGCGTCAATGTTCTCGCTTAAACTACTAAAAAATGTCAATGTCCTCCTAAAGTCAACAAAAAGATAAAATAACCCTAAAAAAATTTCAATAAGACAAATACCTTTATAAATTTTTTTAAAAAAAAAACTAAAAAAAATTATATTTTTTAAATTTAATTTAATTTTTTTTTTTTAAGATTAAAAATTTAAGGGGTGGCCCAAACTGAAATTATATAAAACAATATATATATATATATATAAAAAATCGTTTTTTTTTTAAAAAGTTTTTGCTCTTCTTTTTTTGTTTTGTTTTTAAGAATTTTTTTTATAATTTTATGAAGAGTATTTTTGTCATTGTGTGGCATATTAACATTGTTTGGTAGTTTATGGAGTACATTAACACAATTGTTAATTTGAAAAATACAATGACAATTGGGCGGTAGATTAAGAAAGATACGTCTTTTCACTTAATTTAACAATACTTTATATATATATATATACACATATATGATAGAATACTTGAAAAACTAGAGTGGAAAGAGAGGTGGAAAAGGAGAACTTAAGGAAGGTCTCTCTCTACCTCGCAAGCTCTTGGATTCCATGGCTAAGACTTACTTTGGCAGATTTTAGGTGAGGGTTCATTAGGGCAACAGCTTTTGGCGTTGATAGCTCAATCCGTTGCTTGTTGGGAGCAAGATCCTATCCTCAAAAAGCTGGACAGGATCTTGGTCATTGCTAGAGCCTGGATGAGAATCTTATTTCTCTGGTTCTAAGGCTTCCTTCTTACTTGTAGGCATCTCAGACCACACTATTAAGATTATCAAGCTCATCCATTTGATATTAAAAGTTGTGCTTTGAGGCCAGGATTCAAATTGCTAGCAATTTGAAGAGTTGTAGGGCTCACTTACTTTGAACAACCCAAATTGCAGAGCTCCACTTGCCTTACAGCAGGTGAGTTACGTTGCTTTTATCTCTATTTGGTTGCAATTCAGACACCCCAAGTGTAGAGAATCCTAATTCCTTGCTTGGAGTCAGGGCCCAATTCCCACAAATGGTCCTAACAATGATGAGTAGAAGATCAGAAAGCCTTAGAACCAAATGCAGAACATCCCCACCATTGACACTATAGTTTTTAATGAGGGAATCATTCCAGGTTAACTCTCTGCCTCCATAAACTAGATTTTGCTTCTTGACCACAAACCCTTTACACCGACGCTATCGAATATCACTTCAACACACGCATAGGAATCACAGGACCGGCGACAAGGTCCTTTCCGGGTTCGATAATCCACCGGCTCCTTGCGAATCGGACTCAGAGCAACATCAGCAACAGACATTGTTCAAAAAACTTGAGAAAACCCACAAGAAACTCACATACCTGTTTCTTATTGGCTTAAATTTTTCAATTTTACAAAAGGGTTTTGCAACCTATGACAAACCCATCAATATTTCCAAACCCAACATGGGAAAACAGCAAATGTCTGCTTCAGAGTTCAGACAACCTTTGGTTAAAAAAAGGACAACGTTTGGTTTAAAAAGAATTTGGTTAAATAAGCATTACTCTTATATATATATATAGGCTTAGAGGCCGAAGCCTTTTCTTTCTTCTTATCAGCCATTTTTTCCCTGCAAAAATTCACGGGTTAAGAAATCAGGGATAGAATTCTGACTTCCCTTAATATACTCAATGTTAAAATCAAATATGCTTAAAATTGCTTGCCATCTGGCAAAAATCTGTTTAGAAGCAATGTTTTGAACATCCTTTTCTAAAACATGTTTTGCACTCATGCAATCAACTCTGATTAAAAATTTTTGATTCAAGAGATCATCTTGAAACTTAGAAATGCATAGTACTATAGATAAAATTTATATATATATATATATATATATATATATATATATATATATATATATATATATATTATCTCACATATATCTAGTATTAAACAAAATAATTTATGTAAGAAATTAAAAGAAAAATCAAGTAGGGATATACAAAACCCAAAATCTTATCAGGAATTCACTCCAAAATCTGGGAATAAGTTGACCTGATCCAAGGATGGCAGAATTGGACTGTCGCTTGGAATCTCCGATCCTATGCAAGCCCAAAGAAATGAAGATGAAGCCCCGATCTTGAATTTTACTTTGTACATGGCAGACTGGCATTATTCCATGTCTCACTATTGCACTACTTTTTGGCAATCAAATCCTGAGTTAAGAATTTTAGTCCTAGTATCTTGTTAGAGGCTGCTTCACTCCAACCCAGTCTCTGATGGAGGGAAATAGTTTGGCCATAAAAATGCCACAAGATGAATGAAATTTGAACCAGAAACCTCATTGCTTCAATCAGCTATCAAAACCATTGTCTAAAAAGGAAAAACAGAGCTTAATAAAGGGGTTCAATTATGCAACATAAGCATATTTCAGAACCTAAACATACGTAGAATGGGAGTAGATGGTTCATCTAGCAGTTGTAGTAAGGTTGACAATTTTTTATACGACTCACAAACCCGACACAAACCTAATACGAAATTAACGGGTCGGTTGAATGGTTTGACCCGTTTAATTAAATAAGCTGGGAGTTGACCTATATAATTTTATACTTACGCCTTGATACGATCTGAACCCTACACGTGAACACAAATTGCCACCCCTAGACTGTAGGCTTGTTTCCCTTTTCCTAGTGCTCCCACCAAATCCAACTTAATGTGCTAAAGAAGATAACTACCGAAAAAAAAAAAAAAAAAAAAAAAATTCCATTTAATGAGAAAATGAATAACCAGTTGCACATTACAAAGTATGCCAGCACAAATACAAAGTTATACAACACCCCTATCTTTGCAAAAACATGCATAGAAATCAAGAAACAGCCAATCCCAAACATTTGGGGTTGGCTACCAACTTCTACTTTGTTGCCTATCAACCTTAATTTTTCCATCTAGGGTGTTCAGTTACGACCATATTTCACCTTCGCATTCGGATAACCAATGGTCTGGTCTCCAATGTGCATGCCCAAACCATCTAAACCACCTCTTCTTCAGCAGGGTGCTACATTCAAAGAAATATGTTTATGCGTAGAAGAAGCATCTTGAACGGTACATTCACCTGTGAATGTTATTTCAGTTGGTTTATTTGAAATCAAACCTAAACTGTAGAGAGGATCTTGATCACCTTAAAGAAGAAGCACAATCCAAACCTGAAAAATAAACTTGGCCAAAAGCTGAAATTTGGAATCTGACCTCTGCTTTTCTTTAGATAGGTAGAATCTGAGCTCTGGTATTTCATATCACACATGCACAAGTGCACATACAATCTCAGTTTAGGTACTCTCTGCATGTACATAAACTTATTTCCTACTATCATAGAATGACCACTATAAAAAGGCTGCCCATAATATTTCCATTGATATTTTCCAGACATTGGCTTCCCTTATTTGTCAACATTCCAGAACAAAGAAAACCAAGAACCATACCAATATTCAATGACTAGGAAGCATCTCCAAATAAACTAAAAACAAGATTCACCAACCATCAAACCCACCTACAACATGTTTGATCATCAACATGTTTGCTACATATAATAGGAAAAGCAAACATATACTTTGTAGTATACATGAGATGACTACGGTATCATTGCATCATGAGATATTCTTCAACCATTTGACAATGCAATTGCATGTAATATAGCAAAATTGGCAGCACAGTAATGCAAGAAAAATATAAAGTATTTAATAGAAATCCATAATTTTCATTACTTACCTTCTTTCATGTTTTGAAGTGTTCAAAGATCCTCTGTCATCAATGAGCAAAAAGAGTCCAACCCTGGACATGTATCTGTCTACATGCCATAAGAAGTTAAAAGTGCCTAATGTAGCATAGTTGGTTTAGCAACATACATCATGTTTCAGCAGTCCATTTCAAGAGCCATATCTTTGATCAATGCTTTAGTTTGCTGGTGTTAACTCACAACATTTATCCTCTCATTTACAGCTCCAGGCCTTCAGTTTCGATCTCTGAGCCCCAACCTGCATCAAAGCCCTCATTGCTACTGCTGCAGAATTTAGGATATAGTGAAAACCCAAGCTGCTGGTTTTCCTTAAATGTGCTCATTCATCCACACATCTGCCCAAATTTCATGCCCTATTTTGCATGCGGCCGTGTGCTTTTTTCTTTTTTTTGGGGGGGAGGGAGGGTGGAGGGGGAGAGAGAAGGAAAATAAAGAAATGTAATTTAAGATTAAAGTAAAAAGAGAAAATTTTGTCTGCAAGGGGAAAATAAGCTTCTGGTCGCTCATGACGGAAGGCAAATAGCAGAAAATTAGCAAATATTTTTTAAATGTGGTGGCTCCATGCAAAATTCTGGCAGTATAATCTGTACCAAAACCTCCCAATCAAAGTCATTCATGAAGAGGAAATGGAACTCACGATATTACAAAAACATATAGCAAAGAAATTACGGGAAACCATATGTAGGTTAACAAAGCCTCAATCCCTACCAAGGGAAAGGAAGGTACACAACTATCATAATAGCTAATACAAGCTCACTTGCACTCAACACCGGCTTCAGCAGCCCTGCGGGGTTTGCTTTTTCTCCTACTTCCATTTTGTCGGAGTCCAGCGGACTTCGTTGGATCATCAGGGCTTGCCTTAGTTCCAATGCCACTCTCAACTCCAACTGTATCTGTATTTTCTTTGACCTGGGCAGACCTCTTCCTCTTCCGCCTATTCGCTATAATACCCTGATTTTTCACATCTTTTCTAGAAATATTACCTTTAGCATCCTCGCCGTCTTCTGCAATCTTTTCAACATCTTCATCTTCTTCTTCAATTTCATCCTTCAATGGTTTTTGAGGCCTTCCTCTTCTCCTGTATGCTGGAATTTTTTCTTCTTCACCACTTCCAGGATCCTCACGAGTGGCAATAGCAGTTTGCTTCTTCCCTTTCCCTCTACCTCTACCCATAATAAAGAAACTCCCTAACGAAAATTTTGAACAATTCAAGAAGATTTCTGCAAAGTCAAGTAGATAAACTTAGAGGCCTAAATTAAAATGTAGTAACTGAGACTGCAAATTCATTAGATGACACGAAAATTAATATATTTCATCTTCCACAGCCAAAAAGGATTCAAAGAAATTCATATCATGCCAACAATAAAGTTGAGAAGGAATCAGTGGGGACACATAACCTGAGCCCAAACCAACAACCTTTAGAGAAGATGACATATCCTCAGCCTTACTGGAAACAAAAGGGAATACCAAAAAAAAAAAAAAATTCACTCCATCGTGAAAACATATAAGAAATCTGTTTTATACCTCTATTTAATTGCTGAGAAAGCCGAGGAATAGAAAAGAGAAGACAATACAAGCTTGAATGAATTGCTTTATGATGTTTTAGTTTCTGAAAAATGAGAACTCACCTCAACCATACCGAAAAGTTCTATAAAATCCATTCGGTGGATGTTATGTTTATGAGGTCCTATTTAACAAAATTTATATATTCCCAATTTTAGTTGGCTTCCTCCTTTTGCAACCTTCTTAGCAACCAATTCAACCATCAGTAGAGTCCACACTCAACAAGGGGAAACCAGTGTAAACAAACATATCATGAACAGAAAAAACAAAGGGATAAATAAGCGAGATTGAAAATAAAATATCACAAACCAATTCATGCTGTTTATAGAACCATATTCAACCAAGCAGACCATATCAAATTATCAATCGCCAGATAAACAGAAGGAGTCCATTTTATGATCAAAACAAAGACAATCGATGCTAACAAAAAAATAATAACAATTCAATAATCCTCAGTTTGGTTGTTTAGAAAACTGAGTAAAAGATACCAAAACGAGAACCGTAGATCCTACATCTTCTGTTGTTTTGGATTCCAGAAAATGAAATACTCGCCTAATCTGAGCCCAATTGTTCTCAGTGAAGTAGAGGTCTTTCATTTCTCAGTTCCCGAACAACGAGCAATCTATGATTTAAAATATGAATTTATTATCTTTTCCTACTAATTCTCAGCAAACCAAACAAAGAATGAACATTTTCAGGAAGAAAAAACGTCGGCGAGAGCATACATCACTTCCTCATATATAGTATGTTTGATAGAAAGAGAGATAAACAACAGAAATGAAGCTGACCTCATAACAAGCATCCATTTTCTGCATGTAAAAGAGAAAACCCATTTATCAAAATCTGATTATACCAATCAAGAAACCATTAAAACCTCGAGAAACAACTGGGTTTGTTTCTATTGACAGCTTCAACGGGAAGTAGCAGGGACCAAAAAGTGGTGGAAGCTATGATCTGAATGAGAACTAATGAAAAACCAGATCAGTTAACGATGTGACTAAAGAAAAAGGTTAGCATAAAATATTAAAGCTTGAAGAGATTTCTCATAAGTCATAGCCATACTGTGTTTGAGAGCTTAGCCGAAGAGAAGAAAGACGCAGGAAGAAAGTAAAAGGAGAAGAAAATGGTTGAGAAGTTAAAAGAGAGTCTTTTCTTTTCTTTTCTTTTTTTTCCTCCTCCAAGGGCCCACGGGAAACCAGTAAAAGTAAGAATACGTACGGTAAAACAAAAAAAAAACAAAAGAAAAAAAGAAAGAAGATAAGAATACGTACGGTAAAAAAAAAAGAAAGAAAGAAGGGGAAAATACTATAATTACATCATGTACATTATAAGTGTACAACCCCAAGATACATAGGGGAGACTCATCCTCCAATGTGCCTTGGAGTTGTGTACTTGTAGTGCACATATCATTTTCCAAAAAAAAAAAAATGGAGTGAGGGCTACGTCTCCATGTTACTATTATTATTATTATTTTTTTGTCGCCTCACGAACTACCAACGCTTGGGTTATGACCATCAAACTATCAAAAAGTTTCAAAAAGACTAATTTTATCAAAAATATGCCTATAATAACCCTGTTACCGTGTTACGTTTCATTTTTTAATTAAACAAATAATAAAATTAAAAAAAAAGTATTAGTCGCACGCCACCCCCCGACCCTTGGGGTGGGTTTCGGGCCACCCCCGGCCCCTGGGGGTGGCCGTGTGCCACCCTCGACCCCTGGGGGTGGCTCGCAGGCTTAATTTTATTACATTTTAATTGAAAAATGAGACGTGACAGGAGTATTATAGGTATATTTTGATAAAATAAGTTTTTTTGAAACAATTTGGTAGTTTGGAGAGTAAAAGTCCAAGCGTTAGTAGTTCGTGGAGTTATTTACAAAATGATTGGCAGTTTGGGAGGCTAAACTATAATTTTCCCTTATTATTAATTTATTATGAAAGATAGTGTAAGGTTTAGGCTGTCTTTGGAACTAAGCATTCATTAAATTAGTAAGCTGCTACATAGCACTATAGCTCAAATTTTATTTTTTATTTTTAAAAAAAAAAAATTACTCCTAATAAGTCATGCATATGATCTTGAAATTCAAAGACTTTAAAAGAGAAAGAATATTTAAATAAAATAATAAAAATAAATAGAAAAAATGGAGGGAGGGCTACGTCTTCGGTCTACAGGCTACCACTAATACTTTCTTTCTTATTTTTATGAGTTAAATACATTTTAGCTCCCCAAACTTTCACCATTTCTCTGGATGGCCCCCCAAACTACCAATGCTTAGATTCTGGCCCTCCAAACTACCACTTTATAATTTTTTGGCCCCATCCGTCTATTTATGCCGTCAATTCTAACAGAAATTTGTCAAAAACCCGAAAATACCCCTCCCTTAACCGTGAGAATTTCAAAGTGTAAGAGGGGTATTTTCGAATTTTTGTTTAGAATTGACGCATAAATGAACGGATGGGGTCAAAAAATCAGAAAGTGGGGTATTCAAGTTTACGATTTGCTGTTAAATCCTAACGGAGTACCCAAAATACCTCTAATTTTTTAGGAAGAAAAGAAAAGAAAAAAAAATGTTAAGATCTAGGTATTTGTTAGAATTTAACAGAATTTGCAAAAATACCCATGCCTGAATCTTTGAAATTTTTTATAATTTTTTTAAAAAAAAAATAAACACAGGAGTATTTTTTTTGGAAGATTTAACAGTAAATCCTAAATGAGTACCCTTAAATGAGACGTTTGAAAACTTGAATACCATAGTTTGAAACGTTTCCTATTTCAGTACCCTTATCTCGAAATGATGTATAATTCTATACCCTTTTGTGAAGTTATCTCAAAAAAATAATACCTGTCCATGACTCTTAAAAAAAAAAAAAAAGTACAATAGATTTATGTTAACGTTTTTGGAGGAAAAGTTAGAAAAGAAAATCATGGCTAACGTCCTTTATATTATTATTATTATTATTATTATTTGTTGTGAAATTCTTCTGTTACAGTAAAAGGTAATTGTGTTGGTCTTTTGCCCATGGTAATTGGTAAGTAGTTTAGTAGGTTACAATGCATTAGATAAGCTCTGCTTAAAATTTTGGTCCAAGAAAGAAAGGCTTTACTTTGGATAAAATTTTATATTAAATTGGGTTGGAGAAAGTTACTTTAATTTAGTCTATTAAATAAACATATATTATTAAAGCAAGTGATTCTCACACATGGACAAAGTCATAAATTTTTATAGGAAGGAGTCAAAGTATGAATTAAAAATATATTAAAATAAGGGATCAAAGCATGAGCAAGAAATATATTAAGATTGAAGATTAAATTAATATATAAAAGTAAAAAAGTAAAATAAGTACCTATTTAGTGTTAACAAAATAATAATAATAATAATAAAAATCATTTCTTACTATATTTTAATTTTCAACTCAAACATCAATCAAAATGGAACCCAACATTCTTTTATATCTCGAAAATCATTTTATGATTGAATTTTACTAAATTTCGCAACAATTTCTCTTTAGATGTACAACATCCAAGAATCAGCCAGATATTCATCTTCAATTTTGTTGCGAAGTCTAATTTTGACAATATTTATAGTTGAAAATACTCATTCAGTAAGTGCAATAGAAACAATAAGAGTAAGCTTACGTTGCCGCGTTAAAAATGCTTTTACGTTACTCTTGAAGGCTATTGCTCATGCCTAATATTTTTAATGACCGACTTGGGTTGTTACTCATGATAGGTTTGAGCTGATTAAGGTTTATGTATAAAATAATTTTTGTTATAATAGGGCCAAAGGCCTACCATTTTATTTTCATCCGAGAAGGGACTAGGCTTAATTTTGGCCCAAATATATGAAATTAGATAATTATATATTATAATTAAAAATTAAAAAAAAATAAAATTAAAAGAGGGTGGGGGCCAAGGTCAATACCGGCCCCCCTCCTTACGTCTCAATTTTTATATGTATCGTGAGAATCACATACTCTAAAAACGAATATTGATTTAAATAAATTGAATTGAAACTCAATTTGTCCTCAATTGAAAAGTTGTCCAATCTATTTTAGACTTTAGAGGAAGGAACTTACATGGAACTTTCAAAGGCATATAGAGTAATACAAGTGGACAGAAATGTCTTCTTAAACGTTATGCTGGAAAAAAGGGTCTTCATCAACCTAATTTGGAGGGTAGCTCATGTTCAACGTTTTGGGATTTACCAACTGCAGTGACCCACAAAATTACATCATTTAAAAAAAAAAAAAAATGGCCCAATCACTAAGCCCTAATGGTGAGCAGCCTAAACCAAACATATGACTTTGCTATATGAACCCAAAATGGTTGGCATAAATAATAATAATAATAATAATAATAATAATAATAATAATAATAATAGTTGTTGGTTGCGCTTTAATTAAAACCATTTGAGATAACTTACTAATAAATACATGATAGGACTATTTTTGAATAAGACTTTTCTTCGTTTTAGACCTGTCCTAATGGAAGATTTATGGGCGGAAGGTTAGTTAGGTGTAAATGGTTATCTTTTACGGCCTAGATAGTTCGATGTGAGGATTATCTCTCACGGCCGGTTTAAATAATTTTTTTTAGGATATTTGGATACCTTTGTTTTAGATCAAGTTTATTCGGAGTATATCTGTTATTTAATTATTTTTATACATGAGTTAACGGAAGATGAAAGTCATAGATATCATTTTATTGTAAGAATTTTGTTTGTATTTATGACTATGTAACGTCATAACATATGGCTATAATTTTGCAGAACTATATGCTTTGTGATTGATGTAAGAGCTTTATATTATACTTATGATCTTTGATCAATAAAATTCTCAAATCTTTATCAATAAAATTTTTAGATTTTTTGTGTGTGTGTGTGTATATATATATGAACGGAGGAACATATTAATTATAGCAAAGCCCATGTAGTATATCCATCTTTATGCGTCTGATCAAAACGAAAAGGAAAAATCACTAAAACATATATCATATGTGAATTTAGAGATTCTCGAATATAAAGGTGTGAAAGGAGCTAAATTTAGTGTGAAAATATCAACGCCAATTAAAACAAAAAAAAATGGTTAAATACCTTTATCTCCTTGTGTGATTGAACAATTTTATTTTTTTTAACGTAAGTTTCAATTTGTATTATAGATGATACCTCGTTTATGAAAAGACACGTGAACCTATGCTTCATTTTTTTTTTTTTTTTTTTTTTATGTTTTTTCAATAGAGGGGTGGCTCTACTAAAAGTGGTGGCTAGAATCATCCTCATGCCTAGTATAGGGCCTTGAAGGCTGCAAACCATCCCCAAATAGCAAAATTGGGGTGGCCGAAACCACCCTAAGGGATTTGGGGGTGGCTTGACCACCCTTGTTTGGCCTACGGGTGGTTTTGACAACCCCTAATAGTCAGTCTGAGAATGGCCAAACCGTCCCTACAAAGCTAAAAAAAATAAAAATATAGGGGTTGGCTCATTAAGGGTGGACAAACACCCCTAAGAGCTGCAGGGTAGTTCAACCACCTTAGAAGCCGTACGGGTGTTTGAAATCACTCACAGGCCACTTGTTTGGCCGAGCCACCCCCAAGGCCCTTGGGATAGTTTCAGCTACCAAACTCCCAGTTTACTATTTGGGGTGGTCAAACTACCCCTAAGAGCCATGGGTGGCTTGAATCACCACTCATTTTTCTTTCTTTCTTTTTTATTTTTTTTTATTTTTTATTTTTAATGAAGCATATGGCAATGTGATAGTTTTAGATTGGTTTGACATAGATTTTCGTTAACTTTTTGAACAAAAGATGGACGGTAATACCATCTCCGGTTTTAGCCATAAGCGATGTACCATCTATGATATAAATTGAAATCTATGTAAGAAAAAAGAAAAAGAAAAAGAAAAAGAAAAAGAAAAAGAAAAGTTGTTAAACCACATGGGAGAAATGTATTTAACCCTTTAAAAAAATGTAGGAAAGTCAATCATTAAGTTTTTATGCAATTTCAATTTAATTCGGAACAAGTAGGTCCTTAAATTTTCCTTTAGTTTTAAATAGGTGTCTCCATCAACTTATCGTTCACTTAATTAATGGTAAGCCACATCAGACTAATCAATTGATTAATTAATGCAATGTGACTGTTGCTTGACATGTCATATGTTAATTGTACATGCTATATGACACATTTCTTTTAAATTACAAATATATATTGTAAAAAAATTAAAAACAAATTCTTTATTTATGGTATATTTGTAATTTAAATTAACTATGCCACATGACATGTACAGTAGGCACATGATGTGTCAAATGAGAGTCATATAAAATTAATTGATTAGTTTAATTTTTTCCTTAAAAAAAGAAGAAGAAAAAGAAAAAGATACAATATTGTACAACAGTTGTATATATCGTACTTAGGATTGAAAATGCAGGCGGTTTCCCCAAAAATACTATCATCATATACTGTTAATAACCGTATCCGCATTTCTCTTTTTATATATATATATATAGTTATGTTAGATTTTTTTTCACTATTATCTCAAAGTTATTCTTCACTATATTTACTATTTTTTTTTTCTTGGAACAATTAAATTATGATTACTTTACGAGACAATGACCCTCTATATATGGTTGATAATCGTAATTTTTGTAACAAGTAAAATCTTAATTTATTTAAGATTTGATATAGTAATAACCGCAGTATTTAATCTTGTATATATATTCAAATAGTAATCCAAAACACTCATTACTTTATATGCGTATAACGGATAATAACCACAATCACAATAACTCTACAAATGCGAATATTATTAAAAACTTCATTTTCACCCCTGGTCAGTCCTATAAAAGTGATCATAATCAAGATTTTCGAATTGACGAGCAGAAGCGCGTGGACATCACTACGTCCGCCACCGGGCGAAAAGAAGAAGAAAGTACTACTGCTCTAAATAACAACACGTCAGCGCGCTTGCGAGGTTCAATGACTTTCACATTGCACGGGGTCTAATAGTTTTTGGCTGAGACAGCTCATCAAATTAAAATAAAATGAATGCTCCTAAAACGCTACATAAAACATAACAATAATGATATTATACTCTATATTTATCCCACTAGTATTTATTTCTAAGCAATAGCAATGGTATGCATTAGAATCATCTCTAGTTGATTTTCAACATTAGAGGAGCCGATCCTTTATATACAAAAACATTTTTACAATTTTAAATAGTGTAAAATTATAAAAATACTCATGCGTATAAAAGATCGGCTATTTTCCAGTTCTTCTCAACTGGAGAAGATACTGGTCCCAATGTTATGAGTAATGTCATTATTGTCTTATGTCTCACTTTATGTGGGACTGTGCAGATCAGCTGCTTGCCACCCACCTGCCATCACTGTGCCGACGTCGAGCCACCACTGACATCCAACAGCCGGTATAAAATATACCTACCAATGTCAATTCAGACGGTAGGCAAAATGATTTACTTGAAATCAGTTTTCAGCTCGACTTGAACTGACAACCATTATATCTTTCTTTCTTTTTTTTTAATAAAAAAAATCATCGAAAAATTGATTGACAATGCTAGATCAATAAATTAGAATAAAAGTGTGGTGTATAATATTTCTTGCAAAGTAAAAAAAAAAAAAATGAGAATAAAAGTAATATTATATATCATACTAATATCTTACTATACTGACGTGACCGAGTGTAATAGACTAATAGTCATTGAATACTTTTTTTTTTAACTAATAAACTCTTCTACGTTAGTATAGTAAGGTATTTGTAGGATATTAGATGTGATAAATTGCATTTCTCAAAGAATAAAAATCCTTCATAACCAGACTCTTTCCGAAACTCGTGCACAGCTCACAATTGATTATTGCCATGTGCTACGTTGAAAAGACAAAAATATGCACAAAAATCTTGACGTATTCCATAGATTAAGGAAAATGATTATAGGATTTTTAAACTTGATTGGCTTCTGTCAGCGTCCTCACAGCTCATGTTAGGCAGAATATTCGCTCCCTCCTTTTGACTCTCCTCCCTAGTTCCCATTAGCCAGAGTAATGACATATTTTTTCATGAATCATGGGACAAAGCTTCAAAGTTGGGACCAAATCTATCCAACCCCCAATAGGCAATAGCACGTCTAAAAATATGAAAAATGAAAAAGAAAGTACTGGGTGATCTTGCTGCTCTGTGTAAGGATGAACTTCTCCATTTACCCTGTGGTCTTAATTGATTGTCATTTCCAAATGCCAAGTGTGTGATAGCCTTTTTTTTTTTTTTTTTTTTTGGTGGGGGGGGGGGGGGGTAAAAGGTGAATTTTATTAATATCAAATTGTTAGAATAGTTTTCCTTGTGCCGAGCACCAACCAAATCGCACTTGCAAAAGAAAGAAAATGTAAGCAATGTAATCTGACGAGGTACATGCAAAAGATGACTCTCATGCTTAAGTTAGTAATTGTTTAGGAGATGAGTATTGTAACATGCTTAAAGTTGTAACATGATTAGGAGATAAGTAATTTTGTCAGCTAAAAGCCTCTTTTACCTAATCGTGATTTACCTTTTATAGTAGTTCTCATGCAACCGTTTCCATGCCACAGTCCCTCTTCAACATGTAATTGACCCTATATTGTTCTTGATTTTAGCATCGTTTACCCTCTAAATTAGGGGCGTACCTTACATCGTGGCCAGAAGGGTAGTTATTTTCCGTGTAGCACAATAATAGTATGGGAACTGATTCTCTACTATGCATGTAGGATGAACCCGGGTTAATGGACTAATTTTGAGCCTTAGGGTGCAGGCTCCACTTCCCAACACAATGGGCTTGTTTGGCAAGGGAGAGAAAATTCTCCCTCTCCCTCTTCACTTTTCTAAAAAATAATCAACTTCAAAACATTTTAACTTTATATCACATCGATAATTTTTTATTACTATTTAAATAAAAAATTTCACTACAATACAAAACTTTTTTACTTTTCAATACAAAGTATTTTTACTTTATCACATCTATTACTTCTTACTAGTTACTACTATCCCCAACTTACACTCCCTTACCAAACGAGGCCAATGGTCTTGACTCTTGGCTCTCTAAGAGCAAGTATTCAGGTTATCTAAAATCTTCTTGGAATGGTTAGAATCAATTGCAACCATTAATTACTGAAAATGATTGGTTAACAAAGACTTTATGCAATATGTAAAGTTCTATGCTCGCATGAATATTTTTGAAAAAGAATTCCTCGACAAAACATAAAAACTTGCCTGTGTCTAAGGTTCCCACCCTTTGGGGGATTATGCCACTGCATTCCTTGACTACAAATCCATACTTGGTGACTAACCGGATTATCTGCTTCGCACTTGCACCATTATCTCCTTGGAAGACTCAGCACCATCACAAGTTGAGGCGGCCGCCTGCCACAAGACGGTGTTCAGAAAATATGTTAACATGTAGCACGCTTGTTACTGATGTTTTTGTAAATATTTTCATGCAATACAAGAAGTGATGAGATAATGCTTCCATTCTCAATGTTAAAAACTTGTCCTTGACTTTAACTGCACTTATATAGGCATGTAAAATACAACTTTCAGGGCGTGGGCTTCCCAAATGAATGACCTGATATTTGATTTGTTTCAACAGGTCGATGGAAAGGTCACAAGTACTGCCACTAGAAGATGTCTGTCATACACAGGGATATTAAGAATAATTGAAAGCAAATGTAGGGACTAGGAACGGTTGGTTCAACACCAAAATAGCCGTTTAATTAGTGTAGTTGGTAAAAATTCACATCAATGGAATGCAACTTAACTCACATGCACGATGCCAAAAGATACTGGAAATGTCATCAATATATCATTTTGTTTCTAATTTTTTCTGGTAAAATATTTATAGTCGAAAAATGGTGATTTTGCAACAATTCTTTTTGAATCTTTTTGGAAGGCTGAGCTGCTAAGATTTTGTCATTGAAGGTGACTGTCGGCTAGGATTTCACCCCATTGAGCTTGCCACTATCAGCAGCTCATAAGTATCTGCTGCACATGGTCAAAAAAAGAAAAAAGTCACAAGCTTTGCTCATGGAAATAGTCCGAACTGCAATGTTACCTGTCCTTTCAATGCACCTAATGCCAGGCATGTGTTAGACAAATATATCGTAGTTTTGGAGTAATCTGATACAAAGTAAATATTGACAAGCAATGCTCAAGGTAATGGTTAGGAAGAGCGTTGGCATGAATACAGATCAAGAGAGCTCATTTTATACATATTTATGGAAGACCTGATTGAAACTTGATGGGAAAATTTTCCACTACTTGCTACTTTATTGGGAGAGGCGATATGAAACCGTCCCCTTGCAGGCCATTTTTCTTAAAAAAATCAAATATAATCAGAAAGTGTCATTTGATATTACATCAAAAGACACTTTTTGATTATATTTGATTTTTTTATTAAAAAGGGCCTGTTGGGGGACGGTTTTTCGTCCCCCACAAATCATTTCCCCTTTATTGGCCCCACCCCCCCACACACAAACACCCAAAAAAAAAAATTTCAGATTAGCCAAGATCATAAAAGTCATTGTTACTCTTATATGTCTTCATGTTTCTCCATATTGTATGATTACATTGATTTCTTCCATCTCATTAGCAACTTATGATCAAGTATTACAAATTGGAAGTACTGGTGGAAAGTATTTGAATTATACAGCAGAAGAAAAGCCAAACCGAAATTGATACAATTTAGATATGTATAATTTGACTCATAACCCCAAAATTCTCCTTAGCATCATGCAGTGACATCAAATTACGATCTATTAAGACAAATTACTGCTGCCATTATAATAAATAGCCAAAGCTAACCAAAAGATAGAACCAATTCCAAATTACAAGTAAATGAATTAGAAGATAAGTTTTTGATGTGGATGGTTATAGAGCAATAACAATGAGTTCAAATTCAAATAACGTGGGCATGAATGAGGCCCAGTTTTTAACGAGTCAAACCCATCTCAAATGACTCTCCCTCAATTTCTCATTAGTGGGACCCCCACCTTCTCAGGAACAAGTTTTTAATGAGGGGAAAAAGTTATATTTCAAATGGCCAATGTGCAAACAAAACTAACTTCTTGTAATAATTTCTGAAATTTGCAGAACTTTGGAGGGGATCGGGTGCCCCCTCACCGCCTCTACATCTGTCCTGGCTTAACAGGGGTGTTGGGATGAACTATACTCTAGACTGAACTAATTCACTCTTTTCACATGGCATGTGAAATCACACTCTGGTTTTTAACATGGAAATGCTGTCACAATTAACAAAATACACAAGAAATGGTATTGTGCCTCCTAATGTGAAACAATGTCCACAAAATGTATAAAACTATTTTACTACTAGAAACATGATGAACTCTTTTCTTATTCTACATATACTCAAGGATTGATCTATTTTTCATGGGGTGTCAAGACTTAAAATGCTTAAACACTAAGGACAACAAGAAAAGAAAAGGAAAAATGAATTTAAGCAATGTTACCTGGTTTTAAATGCTTTTGTCCTTAAATTCACTTATGCACTTGCCAACTTGACAAAAGATTGGCTGTATTTAAGTATGTGGATAAAAAACCCTAGATGAATTTCTCAACTTGTAGCTGTAAAAGAAAGAACTTTTCCACACTGACTTGCTGATAACTTGCAAGGCAAAACCTTTAAAAGCACAAGTTGTAAGAAAAGAAAATTTATTATTCAGAACAAAATCTTTTCTTCAAATCCTGCCAAACCTGAGGGCCTCTAGGATGACGATTAACATACTGCTTTCGAAATGTATCATCTGAGCATGCAACTACAGTGCTCAAGGACAGCCTGGGATCTGCTTTTCCTTGATCTTTGAGCCAATTATACATTGATAACCTAAGGTTGACCCTCTGACATGTGTATGAAAGAAGTGATGGAAATGTCACCAAAGATGATATGGGATAACCCAAATCGTTTACAAGAAAATCGATCTTCATTTGAATCACATCTTTTTTCTGGTTAAGAACTTGAGGTGATACTTTAATCATTTCAGAAACATCCTTCTGCTTCAAACCAGCTTTCACGATACAATCAAATCTCTCCTGAAGCTCATCTCCCTTGCCTCGGAATACCTTGAATGCTGCTTTCATTTTGTCAGAGTTCTCTACAAATCCCAAGTTCAATAAAAACTTCGACTTCTCTATTAGGTCCTCTCCTGTTCTTGGTAATGGCTTAACTCTATTTCCTAGAACCCAATTGTTCAATTCTTGTGGGTTCTCCTGGACAATTTTACAAAGTCGCTTCTTCCCAACATTTAAATTAGCAAGCAAGCTGTTAGTTTTCTTCAAAGTACATGAACCCAGCAATAGGGCGTGAGAGCGGACAATCTTCCCAATCTCCGTGACCTCCATCTCGATCTCATTCAGGAAAAGAAAGCACAGCCTCAAATTCAAAACAAATTTCCCAACTTGGATTCTTGGAAACTGCAGAAACATCAAATGTATCTGGTCCATTGTGAATCCAAATTTCAATAAGAACCCAATTAGAGACAGTGTCCTATCCCCAGAGCCCTCAAATAGAAGGCTCGGATTCTTGGCGATCAATCCAGCCAACTGCTCCTCACTGCATCCCACCTTCCTAAACAAGCAGAGAAGGCCAAACATCTGGCTCCAATTATAAGTAGTCCCCTCCAACAAATGGCCCTCAATCCAACTGACTTCCATTCCAAAACTCTTCAGCTGCTCTAAAACCTGAACAAACTCCACATTCACGTTTCCAACCAAAAGATAAGGACTAGAAACAATAAACTTAATTATGGTAGACCGGCTAAGCCCCTGTTCTTCATAAGCTTGTAGCTTTGATGACAAAACCCCATAATCATATCGAAAAACTTCTTTTGCCTCCTTATAAATCTTCCCAATATTATTCCGTGCAATCCCATAATTACACAATAATTGATAATTCTCCAGCAACAACTTATCATCACTCAGAAACATCAAATCGCGGGGAAGAAGAGGAACATACTCAGAAGGTTTCAAACCCAAGCTCTCAAAAAAGGGCTCAAATTCATTAATGGGATGGTAACGCAACAACCGGGCAATAGACCGCTCGCTATCCTCTTCATTTTCGACCCTTTTCAAAAGCTTTTCGAGAAAATGCGGCGAGTTTCTACTCATATTCTCAGCATCCAAGAATTGTATGCTCCTAGTTGAATGCAAATAATCCAGCAATGCAGCTTGGCCTTTTTTCCTTCTGGGACGAGAAAATTTACTAACGATTTTGCTATTAGCAGATGAAGCTTCATCCAAACTTTCACATTTTTCACTTTGAACAGCTCTTTTTGTTCTATAATGCCGAGGGTTTTGGGTAATGTGGAAAACCCCAGTTGGCCAAAATCGGGATTTTGATGAACCAAGGTGGTTTTCACCAATATTTGAAGAAGCCCATTTGAGAATAGATAGTATTCTGAGCTTCGGCAAATGGGTCATGACCAATTTTACGAGATATGAAAGTGTAAGATGAATAGAGAACCCCGTAGGCCAATTTTTAGGCTAAATAGCAATGAGTATCGAGTCTCTGGGCTGAAATTCTTACCTTGGATTTTGATGGGAATGCGGAAATAAACTAGAGTTTCTACTCCGAAAGAGTTAAATTTTGAGTTGCGACGCTCCGTTATACTGCTGGTGATTCGGTGCAGACCACATATAGGAGCTTTGGTCGCAGAGCTGCTAGCCCGAGTCTCCTGCAAGGGTTTTTCAACGAAGGTCCCGGGAGTGGGAGAAGAGTATAGAGAAATCCTGCATGTAATAAATCATTTATTAAAAGATTTGTAGTATTTATTTTTTTTAATTATTTTAATTATTTTTAATAAATAAGTTTCGCATCGTCTTATTTATCTAAGTTTTATAGATAAATTCATTTTTAGGCAAATTAACACTAACTAATTAAAAAAAGAAAGCGAAATTCTAGTTATTATTATTATTATTTTTAATAGAAGTTTTGAGTTAGTTGCGAAGACCGACCCCAGTGTTGGTAGGGCTATCAACAATTTTTGACACTAGTTATAAATTCAACACAAAATTAACGGGTTAAGGTTAAAGAGTATGATCGTTTAATTAAATGGTTCAGGTTAGGGTTGACCTATATAATCTTCTATTCATGCCTCGACATGACTTGAACCCGACACGTGACACTAGGATAAACAATTATTTTGAAGACCTAGAAACCCAACATGAAAGTAACAGGTTAGGGTTGAGGGATCTGACTTGTTTAATTACATTGATCAGATTGGCTAACTTGTATAGTCTTATACTCAATTACTCATATTTTGATATGACCCGAACTCAATATTCTACACGTGAACACAAATTACCACCCCTAAGTGGTGGTTAGGATTTTTAGTAATTGGACTTCGGCCCTGGTATATTTTGGAGTAGACATGGTTTCTTAGTACACTCACAAGATTTTACTAGTCAAAATAATTAAAAATTATTTTTCTCTATTAGATTTGAGTGTTAAAAAGAAATTAAAAAAAGGGGAAAGAGTTTTTTTTTTATTATTTTGATGAGCAAAGAATACTTACCGATACTAAACAAGAGTCACCATTTTGCTAAGGCTATTGGAAACATCTTAATATTTATTTATTTATTTATTTTTATACTATGATTTGACTCACCAAAATAATTAAAAGGTTACTAGAAATATTTATTGTGCGAGAGTCAATAAACATCGTCGAATTTTGAAGGGATATATTAGTAGTGGGAAAATAAAAACGTCGTGGTATTGGGCCTTTTAAGTGTAATGGGTCTTTGTAATACGTGGAAAACATGTGTAAATAAGGGTTGGTATGTTGAGTTGTTACAATGAGTTAGAAATGTGTAACTGAAATGTTTCACCTAGAAACTCTTATAGAGAGAGAAACTCCCTATAATTTCTAGAGAGAGAGAGAGAGCGTAGAGAGAGTTTTTGTGGCGTGTGGGGAGGGAGGTTTCACGCCTCTCTTCTCCCCATGGTGTTTTTTGTGACCTTCTAGAAGGTCTTTTGTTATTTTCATAGTTAGATTCAGTGGTGTTTTGTCTCCTTACCTTTAGAGTTATGGAGTGGATGTCCTTTCTGGTTTGTAGAACCAGTAGAGAGTGTTTTTGCTTTGTGTTTTGGTTGTGTTTTTCTGGCAAGAATGGCAAGCAAGAGAAGATTGTTTGGGTGTTTTGTCTCCTAATCTTTAGAGTTATGGAGTGGATGTCCTTTCTGGTTTATAGAACCAGTAGAGAGTATTTTTGCTTTGTGTTTTGGTTGTGTTTTTCTGGTAGGAATGGCAAGCAAGAGAAGATCATTTGAGGAGAGATTTTCTAGCTGTGCTTCATTGTCTTCTTCGTTTTCGTTGCTAGATTTGTGCTCATTCGCCGGACCTTTTGGGACACACACCTCTCAGTGGAGTTGGCGCCCCTCCGGTCCTACTGCCTTTAGCCACAGCCATGCGGGTCTTCGGTGGTTGGCGTGTGGCCTGCACACGCCAAGGTTCTCCTTTGTTTCTGCGTGTGTGGGTCACGGATTTCTTTTCTTGGTCTTGGCCGGTGGTGGGGATGGTTTCCGGCGGTCGGCTGTCACTAGGGTGGTGTTTGTGTACAACACGCACCGACATCGGCAATGATTTTCAGACGACGGCTTGTTTGATGTTTCTGTTGTGTATTTGTTTGTTGGAGTGCTCATTGTATTGTTTTTATCTTCTTTAAGTCTGTCTATGGGTTTTTAGATGTTACTGGTCTGTTATAGAGCTTGTTTTGCCTGGATCAACCTTCTCATCTTTAGGAATGGTGCTTAAATGTAGAGAATTGCTCAAATGCTTGATCTTGTAATATTTGTAGGCAACACTCAAGTCAGATTTTTTGGCTTAGTGAGCAGCGTGCGTTTATACTTCTACTCACTATAATGTGCTCTCGGGCCTGTTGGTTATTAATGCAACCTTGAGCTTATTGCTCGAAAAAAAGAAAAAAGAAAAAAAAGAAATGTGTAACTGAATGTGGGCTTTATAAATAAAAGCATCCCAGTACATTAGAGAGGCATGGAAAAAGTTTGGTTAGGTTCTTATAATTGGAGACTTGGGCGTTTCGAATAGCCCAAAACAGTTCTTGTTCAATTCAATACAATTCCATCTCTCAATCCCATTATCCATCCATAATACAAACGTAACATATTGATGGCAATTTCTTTTTCATTTTCTGGGCTGAGAAATATAATAGCAGCAAGAAGAGTTGATTAACACACAACAGTAGTAGGCTTCAAGCCTTCAAGTGAAGGTGGTTTAATTTCCAGCTTAGGCCATGGGGTTGCTGCAGGTTTAAGGCTTAAGAGAAAAGGGAGAAATAGAAAAAGACCTCACTCGCATGAAAAAGATGCAATTTGATTGTGCTACCTCAAAAAATGTGAGGCCATAAGACAAATGTGGACATCTTCAGTAAATTCTTCGTGGCTTACAGTACAAGAAACAAATATCCAAAGAGAAACCAATATTAAGAACTTAATTATTACTCTCTACTTTTGTTCCAAGCAAAAACGAAACATTATATGAACTACAGAACTAGTGAGAAACTATCCCTACCACTGTAAATAAACTTGTATCCATTATTCATGGCTAACATTACAAAAAAAACAAAATATCCAAAGATTAGATTCCATGAAATCTTTGAATTGGCAACACCTATTCTCACCAAACAGTTTCCCACGTGCACAAAACCATGACGTACAACAGAATAGGTGAGAAATGCAACTACCACTGCAGTGGTAGTAGCAGTTTTTAAGATCAGAGTAACAAAGAGAGAAGAGAGATGGAGATTTTTTAATCTCCATCTCTATAATAATAGACTCACGGTTATTGTTTGGAAATATAATATGGGTACCCGCCAAATCCCATTGGTGCTGATGGGAGTCCAAGGGGTTCTTTCTTTAAGTTGACTGGTGCATAGTGAATTTGAGGTTGTGTCTGGTATGGAGCAGGTGCAGGAGGACTAGGGAAAGAAGAAGCAGGGTATGATGCTACAGTTTGAGGGTATGAGTAGCCAACAGGAAGAGTGCCAGCGTGTGCATTTCCAGGCTGTTGGTATTCAGCTGCCATAGGTAATGCCATTGGAACCACTGCTGTGGGTAACTGTGTTTGTTGCGATTTCCCCTTGTGGGAATCAGCAAGCTTCACAATAATATTCCTCCCCTGCAAACAAAAAAAAAATTCACACAATTGCTTTTCATACTCCCTACGGATGACGCAGGAATGAACAAAGTTTTTCCAGGAATCTTAACTTATATTGAGTGCTCAGGAACTATTTCAAATCAGCACAATGGAACAGCCCCCGTATATAGGATTAGTACTTCAAAGCATCAGGTTTATCAGTTTTAAATTTGCAAAACAAATTAGTATATAACAGCAAACAACACTAAATTTTTTTTTTTGATAAGTACAAACAACACTAAAAAATAAAGTACATGTAGCCATTAACATCATCATCGAACCAACTATTTTGATGACAAACAAGACTTACGCAAGACATCCTCCTCCCTGTAAGTACCATAATCTTCCAAGCACACAGACTCTTTCTCCACCATTTTCCTACTGTGACTACCTGATGCAGGAGCATCTACGCCCAAAGCAAAGAAGGCCTCCTAGTCTGTTTTTTTCAATCCATTAGCTATCTCAAGACCAGTCTTTTATTATTATGTATACTTTATATTATTATGTTTTTAGTATTTTTCTTTTAAAAAAAACAAGGTCATGTGACTAGCATGTGACTCTTAATGAAGTTGGATGGTTTAAGATTTATTTGTTCTATGAAAGATATAAGGCTAGGATTCTAGGGTTACTTAAGGCTATTATAAATAGCCTCTTTTGAGTCATTGTAGGCAATCTTATCTTCTCTAATATATGAAATTTCACATATGTGTTCTTGGACTTTATTGTTCCAACTTCAATCTTATCTTCTTCTATTTACTATAATCTTGTTTATTGCTAGAATTTCTTCCTAAACCCTTTTGTAAGCATCAATTTGCTTGAAAGGTGCCATCTTTGGCTGGTTCATTTCAGATCTACTCTAGATCTAGGTTCTCCTTGCCGCATCACTACCTCTACTACCTTGGTGGTAACTGTAGTACGATGAAGAGAATAACAATGGAATTTGGCACTTCAACATCTAAATCCCTTTCTCCATGGGATTGTGTTCTAGTTGTTGAGACTAAACAACTGTTGTTTCTTTCATGGCCAATTACAAAGTAAAGGCTGATCAGGTTTACTTCCATCTGATTGGAATTGAGTTGGTTAGGCTTTGTTGTTGGAAAAAAAGAAGAATGTTTTTTGAATTTTTCTTTCCTTTTGATAAGTAATAAAAAAAATCATTGAAATGAGAAGAAACTCTAGTAAACCAGGCACGCATGAGAGTTTCCTAACTAACTACATTATAAAATCTATTTAGTCTACAAAATCATTAAAAGAAGTAAAACGTGTTTTCAGAAATGGTTGTGGTGCTATGGGCTTGAGAGAGAGGCTTGGTAGAGAATAGCGGTGGACTCTAAATTTGGCAGTTTCTGGAGAGTGGTGCTCTTTAGAGCCTGCAGAAGTCTTTGGGGTGGAGTTATGGAAGAATATCTTGAAGATTAGTTTCTGGCATAACCAGTGGTGTGGGAAAAGGACTCTAAGGGTAGCTTTTCCGGTTTTACATGGTCTTACTTGTAAGAAGGACGCCTCTATTGTAGCTAATTTAGAGTTAGATTGGCACATGATTTGGGGGAGGGGGAGTAGATGGCTTTGCCTCTTTTTTCCAGGTATTTCATTCCAATAGAGTGAGAAGAGGATGTGTAGATAAGCTGTGGTGGAATCCTTCCAAAAGAGGTTTATTCAAGGTTAAATCCTTCTACAACTCTTTGGATTTTTCGGAATGTAGCAGTTTCCCTTGGAAGAATGTTTGGCAGACTCAAGCTCCTTCAAGGGCATCCTTGTTTGCATAGTTGGCGGCTCTAGGTAAGATCATCACCTTGGATAATCTTAGGAGGCGGCACGTCATCATGATGGACAAATGATGCATGTGCAAGAGGAATGGAGAATCTCTGGAGACCGGACCACCTTCTTCTTCATTGTAATGTGGCTTATGCTATTTAGAGTGTTCTTTTTAATTGCTTTGGGATGTCCTGGGTTATGCCTATACGTGTTATTGATTTGTATGATTGTTGGTAGTCCTCTGGTAGGCCTAAGAGAGTTGCGGTGTAGAAAATGGTGCCTATGTACCTCTTTTGGTGTTTATGAAAGGAAATGAATGATAGAAATTTTGAAGACATGGAGAGAACTATGGGGGATGTTATTTTTACGTTCTTTGAAACTTTGTATCTTTGGATGACAGCGTACATGTCTCATCTGTCGATTAGTTTTAGTGATTTTCTTTTTCTTTTTGCCCTTTCTAGTTAGGTTGTTCCTTTTGTATACTTCTTGTGTACTTAAGGACGCCTTACACTTTCAATGAGATTGGTTTTATTACTTATACAAAAACAAAAAAAATATAAAAAAATTCATCCAATAGAAAAAGGATAACATATAATATTCCTCGAAGTTGCAATCTCAAACTTTTTTTAAGCACTATTTTCTTATTTCTTTTTGTATTCAGGAACAGAAAATTGTTTTCGAGCATCAATCAGGCCTGTTATTTTCAAAGGGTTATGACTCATGCATGAAAAAAAGTGATATTGAACGTTATGACTAGACATAAGGGTTATAGTTACTTACCCCAAGCATCTTGTTTGGATCATCTATAGCCCTCTTTGCAGCGTCCACTGTCTTGTATGTCACAAAGCCAAACCCACTATAAAAAAAGAAAGAAAATGATGGCTGCATCATTAAGCATTTTAAAAATTGAGAAATAAAAGATTTCCCAACAAAAGAAGAGATGGCCATAGTGTTATACCGTGATTCATTTGTGTCTTTGTCATATGCAACTGAACCTTCTTCTATATCACCATACTTCCCAAAAAAGTCGAGCAGCTTCTCACTAGTGATATCTGGTGACAAGCCCCCAATGTAGAGCTTCCTCTGGGCTAAATCATGCGTTGTACTTGCTCCACTTAAGCCCTCACAAGCAAGATTACAAACAGCCAATCGGCCCTGAATGTAAATGTTCAATCAACCAGCAAAAGAAAACAATAAACTCATTATTGTGAAGGTACTTTGAATAACACACTGGAATTTTGGTCTAATGGAATAACTTTGACGCGGAATGGGTGAAAACTTAAAATTATTCTACATATATTATAGACAATGTCTGTATGGAGAGAGTAGTTTCCTATGAGGAAAGAGAGTTAATATGAGAAGAGACAATCAACTCTAAATGAGAAGTCCCATGTGCAAAGATAAAAAATGGCTCAGCTTACATCAATCATTTTACTAGGTGCTCTCAATGCATTATGAGCTGACTCCATATTTTTGTAAGTAATGAAGCCATAACCACGTGATTTTCCAGTTGCTTTGTCATAGATCACAGCTCCTTCTTCTATTTCTCCATGCATTAGAAACGCCTAAACAAGAACATACCTTCAAATGTTCAGTATACATATATGCTCTGCTCCGATTTTCTGAGAAGCCTAGAAGCAAAATAGCTTAAGGCAAGATGTTTAGTTAAAAATACAAATGTATCAAACAAATTTAGTATCTAGAGAGAATAGTGAATATCCTTTTCCAGCTTTTATGGGACAATCACAAGCAAGACACACAAAGCACGATCAGCAATCAGCTATGCACTCACAGCACACAAGGTTTCTGAGGTGGTATTCCAGGCCAAGCCACGAACAAAAAGCTTTCGATGGACAGGATCTGCACTGGCAATACTTCTAATTTCTTCTGCAATTGAGGGATATTGGGAGCCTCTTTATGCCTCAACATGCAAACAAACACACATGCACAGGGTCAATCACACAGCATACAGTCAGGAGCAACACTCGTATGGGCCCTTCTAACATGACACAAGCACAACATTCTCATGCAACACTAACCACAGTAAGCACATGCATACACAAACACAAAAACATGAGGAAAGCATGTTTCAGACGAGGCAGTTTCTGGTGCAGGGCTTAAAGCGTTGAGGCCTGCCTCACGGCCACAGCCTCATGGCTTGAATCACAAGGCGCACCACATTCCACACCTCATGCAAAGCTGACTATTTTATGAGTTTCTTTGTTTTTTTTGTTTCTATTAACAGTTTCTTTGTTTTTTTATATATATTTCTTTTTATTTAAGTATGTAAAACAATAAAAGTTCCAAAACTCTCATGAGAAGTGATTAACGTAGACAACTCTCATTGATAAACCTTGATTGGTTTCACAGCCCCAAAAGTAGCCAGTAATGTGGCTTATCAAGAATACATTACACTTTTTGCTGGAATTGAAATTCAAAAAACTTTCTAGCCTATGATTTCTTTCACATGATGTCTAAATACCAGTGCATCACTGCATTGTGACAACTACAGGTATAAATAGCAATCTGCACTTTCAGAGATTCTGTATCCCGACCTGCTTTCTCCTTTGGAAAAAAAAACTATTCACAATAGGTAAAAATAATTACCTTTTACTTCAGCCTTCGCAAGCGACCAAAAATTTAAGTGAATACAGATACACTCCCTTAATTTTCCAAGATTGAATGTACTTGTGCTATATATCAAACAATTCACATTATCCATCAAAACTTTTACGATAAGCATTAGCATGAGATGGTGTATTTTTTTGGTAAGTTAGCAAGCTGCATGTTTCACATACAAACCAAATTCCAGAATGGGACCACTCCCTTATATGTTTTAATCTGTAAATCTATCACACAACATACAATGGCCTGCCATATAACAATTTTCATTGGAATTACAAAATTTTAAAAGATAAACACTGAACTATGTTGCTCGTTCTTTTTTAAAAAAGAAAAAAAACAGAGCAATGACTTCCAAATTTTCTTATAGCGCAGCTTCCCAATTTACCCAGGTGACATTTGGTTGGAAACAAAAAAATTGACTTGGTATTTTCAATCCTGTGGAGGTAAAATGTTAGGGAATGGACGAGCTATCTCGATCTATCACATTTCATCGGATGTATTGGAGTCCTACGTCACTTTGGAGTTGGAGTCTACTACTACTTTGGAGTTTGGAGTCTTCTACGTTGCTTACTTGGTTGAGTCCTTATCATATATTTTTCTTATCTTGTTGTTGAATGGTTTAGTCTTTTAGTTGTTTTATGCTTTAGTATTTCCTTTTGGTTGATAGTCTCAGTGTTTGAGACTTAGTTGGTTATTTAGTTTAGTTGAAGTTATCCACGTCGAGTATATCTCCGTGAGTGTTAAGCTTATGTTTTATTGTTTCATTAGGAGTCCATTGTTATCTTGGTTGGTAGAAGGAAGATCGTGAGATCATCTAGGGGAGTTATCTCTTAGTATTATCTTTCAATTAGGAGTCAAGTTGTAATCTCTATTTAAAGAGTTGTTGATGGATAATAAAGCAAGTAGAATTAATCCCAAACCTTGTGTTTAAAAAAGGTCTAGGTTCCTTCAACGAATCTAAAGGGTCTATGTTCCTCAAAACCGAACAAATTATCCCGTGTTCGAGAATTCATTCACATAACATAAAACACACATGCCCAAAAAAAGAAGAAAACGAACCTTGCTTTCAAAGTAGGGGAATCCTGATAATTGAAAAATAAATCATGACAAACCACAAAATCTTATCCTCTTTTTCATATTTCAGGGCCAGAAAGAAGAGAAAAACCCATAAGAATCACCAGGTAAAGAGTGAAAAAGAGTGGGACTGGGATAAAAGAAACATACAGTTTAGAAAGAAGATGGACGAGCTGGGGCTTAGGTAGAGGGTCAAGCAGCGAACGCATCTCTTCTTCTGATGATGTCTCTCCGTCACCCGATGCTTCTCCCAGCTTTCTCTTCTTCATGTCCTCCATTCCTTCTTCCTCTTCCTCTTCCTCTTCCTCTGCTTCTTTCTTCTCTCTGTGTCTGTGCTGCGCAGTGTGCAAACTAGTTTAATTAGGGCTTGTTTGGCTTTGGAAAAAGGTCATAGATGATAAAACATCAGGAACTGCCCTGATAATAATAATTAAAAAAAAAAAATCAGGGACTGGCCTCGTATCGTATGGCTCCATGTCAGCAGCTCATCACTGGATTGGCTTAAACCGGGACCCAGGCTATTTATTTATTTATTTATTTTTTCTTTAATTTTTAAGCTATTTGTAATTGGAAAATCGGGGAAACGGGTTTTTCTTTGGTTTCGGGTGGATTAGTGAAATCACTGAAATGAGTTGGACTGAAAGTGAATTTTATGAGAAAAGTGTGAAATTGGTTTTTTTTTTTTTCTTCCTCAAATGTGCTATCTATTTATTTCTTATATTTTAGTAATGAATATTATATTAAATAATGAAATTCGATTTTATTGCCGCTAGGTATATAGTTTTGCGAAGTCTTTTACAAATTTACGCGATAATTTATAATAAGTAAAATACTTTAATAAAAATTTAATCAATTAGTAATTGAGTTATATATTAACAATACATCTTAATCATTTTACGAGGAGAAATATTAAATACTATGCCCTCGTCTAATTGAGTCGATGCAAGGAAGGGAGAGTCTAGTGTGCAAACTGATAAAGAAACCTTTTTAGTCCTTTAATTCTCTCCTTGTTTCAATCTTTTACAAACATCACAACGTGGTATTTTAGTTTTACTTATCCAATTAAAAGTAAAAGATTATTACCACGCATAAAAGATTAATTAACTAAAACACTTACTTCCGAAAATGGCAGGTTATTTTGGTTGATTTGTGCTACTTGTGTTAAAAGAATGGGAGTTTGTGACCATCTTTTGCTTCGCTTGTGCCATTTAGAATGTTTTCTTTCACTCGATTTAGGTTGTCTTGATGAGCAGTCGATTTGTATACTTGTTGGTCGATTGATATATGGCTTCTATGGAAGAAAATAAATAATAGAAGTTTTGAGGATCGTGAGAAGATTTTGAAGGATATTAATTAAGTCTTTAATTTTCAACACAATATCTTTGGACAACTATTTTTGTTTCTCATTTGGTGATTAATTATTATGATTTTCTTATTCTTTTTGTCTTTACAAGCTAAACAAGAGAAAGCAGAGAGAAATTACACGTGATTCGGTGTTAGACACTTACATTTATTTCTTAATAAAGTTTACAATACAAAATACTTCTATTTTTATAGGAGAATTGTAGTAGGTAAAGATAAAGATAAATTACGGAACAATTTCATTTATTCTTAGACTTGAAAAGGCCCTTAATTATTTGTCTTCTGCTAGCTTTAGGTTAAACATCATCTTCAGCTGCCTCCCTCGTTCATCAATCAGCAACAGTAAATTTCTCTGAAACTGATCCAGTGAAGTAAAGAGTAGATGTAAATATCATTTCAAAAAGTAACATTACACTGCACTTACATCGAGTAATTAAGAAAGTATAGTCAACGGTAATAATAAGAAAGTTCACAATTATTTTGGGATCAAAATTACATTATTAGGAGAAATTGCACAAATTGATTATGTTAGCTAGCTTGTAGAAAAAGAGGCAAAATGATGAGGATAAGCATGATGCATAGGGCTTCTTATGCTTCCAAGAGAGAAACCATACATAGAGTCGCATGAAGCAAAGATTCATTTATTTTGGGAAAAAAATGTAAAATTAGTCAATGTGATTTACCTGATTTGCAATTAGTTTTTTATGGTATCAAAATGAACTTACAGGTACTTGAGGTATTCCAAAAAAACAATTTACTCCCTACAATCAAATTTCGTTAGTGCGACACTGACTTAAATAAGACATGCGTTATAATTTTGTTGGCTATAACGTGTTACACTATCGGAATTTGACTGTTGAAAGTAAATTATTTTTTCGACATACCTTATAAACGTTTGAGTTCATTTTGATACTACGTGGAGTTAATTACAAACTAGGTAAACCAGAGTAACTGATTTTACATTTTTTCCTTTATTTTGCATGCTGCAGCTAGCCATCACATGCAAACTCAAACAATAATATAGTTTGAAATTAATTAGAGGGATACAATACCTCTAATTGTTCATGAAGAAGCCTTTCAACATCAGCTTGCCGTTGCAGCACCTTGTTGATTTCCATATTAGTGCTGCAAGAGACGTTGTTAAGTAGGGTTAAGACAAATTGAAGTGCCATGTTTGGCAGGTTTGTGCTGATTGAAAGGAAAGACTAAAGAGGAGAATAGATGAAGAGTAAAGATTACGAAGAGAAAGTTAATTTCTTTTATGAAGACTTATTGAAATGATGATGGCTGTTGATTAATTAGGAATTTTACATATTCATGTGAAGCTGAGGTATGCCATTTGCACTAGTTCTCTCACATTTTTCTGCAATCGAAACAGGTAGATTATCAGAAAAGTACTTTAATTGTGAATGAAGTACTTCAATGACAACACTGATTTGTGTGAAACAAGAAAGCCGTTGGCTTCAATTACAATTTGAACCAGAAACAGACTCGTAGCAAATTATGTCAAGATGCATGGAAGTAATCCGATCCCATGAGGATGGCTGTAGAAGCTTTCACTTCATATCAAACAAGCTAGGCATTAATTTTCTATGTTGTTTGAACAGTAAATGACATAAAAATAGTAATGTCGTTCACTGTTAAAACGACGTGTAAATGACACAAATTTGAATTTTCGACGCTATGTTTATTATTGTTCAGCAAACAACATAATAGAAACGATGGGAATCAAATATCGTCGTTTTTTGGCATTAAGCATTACCATTCAACGACGCAAAATGCATGTTCTTTTTTTTTCTTGGGTAGTATCATAATGAATTACCTTGCATATATTTTATAAAAAAGAGTGGAGCGAGTAGCAGTAAAAGGCATCAGCCATGTCTGATGTCTCTCATGACAATTGCTACAGAGATGCAAGATTAATTAATTTTCCCAACACTATATTCCGGACAGTTTTAAACCGTTCAAAATAAACTATCAGGAATTGATTTCTAACAGTTTTCACCTAATTCTGGGCGGTAACCATCCAGAAATAGCCTAATTTTTGTAGTGTAAACAACGAATCTATATACCTCAAGGTACAGTTTCTGGGAAGATGCCCAATTGTTCAATCTGCTAAAGATAAAATGCAGAAAATATCACTTCCAAAAAAGAGTCAGAAAGGTGACAAGATATACATACCGAAGGCAGATTCTGGCATGTATTTTGTGGTTCTATATTTCTGCCATGCAGATGCAAAAGAAATGGTAAAGAACAAAAGTTCAGACATAAATTTTCAGAAGCTCACTAGTACAAAGGTTTCAAAATAACATCCATATATAGTTCTTAGGAAAGGCTACTTATACCTGCAAATGACTTTTCACATGAAAAATGGTCAATATATTTGAGTCCATCAGCTTCAGTATTGCTTTTGGAGTTGCCTCTGTGATCGATGAAGAAATTAAGATTATGATGAGTCTCTCAGCTGTCTCTAGCTGTCTCTTTTTTTTTTTTCAAATTAGAAAAGCTCATATCAAATTACTTACTTTCAGCACCACCAAGCAGATTGACACAGTCGACAAACTTCTCGTGAAGATCTTGGGTCCATCTGATCCGTTTTTTACTTGATATAGCTGCCCGGGATGATGAACTATGGCGACTCTGTTTGGAAATAGCATGCAACATGTCATGATCATGCGGAAGAAGCTCGCTTCCTGGCATATGGTGGCATTGATTGCCACACAGCGGAGAGTGGGAACCGGCTGAATGAATGGAAAATTTATCCCCAGAAAATCGATACAATATTGGGATTTGTGAACTGGAAGTGTTGGGAAGTTGTGAGGATTGCAAAGGGGGATTGCCTACTTCATGCTGATCATGAAACGCCAAGGCTGTTGATTCTAAAGGATGCTGATCAATGGTGCTGTATAATTTAGCCGGCCCAAAGTTATGCCGTTGTGATCCTTCCCTCATGGCTGGAGTACTCATGCAAACGTCCATGTTCCATGGCTGTAGATAATCATATAGTTCAGAAGAATAATCCATGAATTCGGTGAATTCATGTACTTGGAAATGAATCTTCCCTGTACTCCTTCAGTGATCTACTGCTGATAAAACTAGAATATATATATATATATATATATATCTCCTACAGGAATGCCAACCAGGGTAAAAAAATGTTCGCTTATTCATCAAAAAAGAAAAGAAAAGGAATGCCAACCAGGGTAGGGTATCTGCTAACCTTGTTATACAACTAACCACTTAAATAATGTTCTCTCACTTTAAGATTCCTTCAAGTTTTTAGTTTTGTGAGTACGAGGAAATTAATAAAAAGACATTGATTAAAGTAGTGAGGATATATAGGCAACTTTTTTGTTAAATCGATCACTCATCACTCCTTTTTATCTGTGGCTTTAGACTCCTTGATAGGTGTAAAGTTCGAATTCATGGATTATTTTTTTTCGTTTTTTATTTATTTATTTTTTAAAATTTTAAAATTTTCAGTTATTTTTTCGTTTTTTTTTTTAAATTTATAAGAACATTTTTGTGTTATTGAAAAAATTTATTGTCATTATTATTATTATTTTTTTGTCTTAAGAGAGACATTGACATATTTTAATAATTTGAAGAAAGATATTAACACAATTGACAATTTGAAAAAACATTAATAATTGTATGGGTGTACAAGTGGGGTGGTTATTAACCCGAAATAATCGGTAACCGCTAATAACCGCTAACTGAGAAAACCGTAAAACCGAAAAATCATTAATAATTGCAACCGGATAACCGGGTACTTGGTTGCGGTTACCGGTTATTACATTCAAAAACATCGGTTAATAACCGGATAACCGTAACTGATTTTTATTATTATATAAAATTTAATTTTATACATATATATATATATATATATTTTTCCTTGACTGATCAGTACTCCTACTTCTATCGACATTTTTGTGAAGGGTTTGTGCATATGATTTTGATAATTAAAATGAGAGATCAGGAAAAAGGCTTTTGAAGAACTTGTTACGTACCAAGATGCACCGTAGTTGATAACTGCCCGAAAGGATTTCAATAAAAGGAAAGAATCATGAAACTGACGCCATTCAAATTATACACAAAATAAAAAATAAAAAAAACTTTTTGGCTTCAGTAAATAAATTCATCCATATTGCCTTTTCCGTCCGTCTATAAGGTCAGATTGCCCAAAAAAGAAAAGGAAAACGAAAAAAAAAAGTAGATTTTTTTGGTGGGGAAGATTTTTAAATACTAAATTTTAAAAAAAAATTAAAAAATTCAACATATATGAAAACCAATTATCTGGTTAATAACCGAATTAAAATAATCTGATAACCGACGGTTGATAAAAACCACAATCAAACTATTGGTTATGGTTGCGGTTATTAAAATAAGAATAATCGGAAACTTTGATCGTAATTGAAATAAGAATAAGCTAATAATCGCTATCTCAACCAATTGTACAGTACTAAATAATTGAGTGTAGTTTAAAAATTATGTGAGCTTGAATATATAAATTGAAAAGGCAGAACCTCCCACTCTGAAACCGTGGACGCATGGTTTTGTTGTTGATGCTGTACGATCTATAAAAGTTGTACTAACTGGGTACATAGTGGATGAACCAGTACGTACTACAGCTTTAAATTAAAGGTCAACCTGAGTCCACCAGAGTACATCTTTTTTATTGTACTTTTTCAAAGTACATGTTTGAAGAATGCAGTAGTACATTGTAGTAGTAGTAGTAGTATTGGATCTTGTTGATGGTGCACGCATGCGAAGATCGAGCCCCAACAAATTAAGCACTCAACAAAACGACATGGATTGAACCACGGTCTACTAAATAAACTATGTAAATATATATATATGTGCGTACACCACCCACCAATCCACTAACAAATGTACCATTGTCATGACCAAAGAACAAATGCATCATGTCACGTATAATGTATGACAAGAACAACGAAGAAAATAAAAAGTGCAATTCAAATCAAATAATAAAAAAAAATGAAAAAAAGAAAAGCCCATTTCCTTCATCTTCGATCTCTTCATTTTTCCTAACACTCTCATTCAAGACTTTGATCAACTTTCAAGAGCTCAAAAACGGCCACCCTCCTCATGACTCACTTATAAGGCCTCACATGAGTCACATTTGCAAATTAGGAGGGGCTCTTTGAGTTTTCTGGTGTGCTTTACCACACATTTATAAGTAATAACTCTTTATAATCTCCTCTTTCAAATTTATTATCTATATTATGCTTAATGACGCGTGTGAAAGTTTCTTTGCTTAAGTAATGAAAATGATATTTAAACCATGCAAATGATCATACCATATATATATATATATATATGTTACCTTGTCTTGTATATCCATGAGTTCTTTTTTTCTTTTGTAGATTTTCCCAAAAATCAATTGATGAAAATTGTTAGGAAATATTTCCAACAGTGAACAAATGGGCTTGTTAAATCTTTGTAAGTCTATTCGCATATGAAACTCGAAAGATTGACTAAGCTTAAAAGCTCTTCAAGAGGCAATCTCGATAGAAGCTCGAAAATGTCTCGCAAGTACTAAATTCAGAATATTAACAGCAGAAAGCATTAAATCCCAAGATACCAGGAGCTGTACGCCAGAGATGCAGATCCCGAATATATTAGGAAGAAATCTCGAAGTTAGGAAATTAGTTCCCACCTGATTTGGAGCAACGGTTGAAACCCCTTCTATAAATAAGTACAAACTACCAAGCATGAGACAAATGAATTTTTGATAATTAAGACTTACTATAATTCTTTCTCAAATACTGATTTAAGCATCGGAGTGGGTTCTGATTGGCACTCCTGGCGAGCTTCCTTATTGATATTTATTGTTTTGCAGAGGTCGAAGAAAGACTTTACTAAAGCCAGTGTCGTCATACTGGAAACTGTCCTAACAAAAATAATCACAAACTAGGGTACTTTGGCTCTATAGAGATCCAAACCATTCCTCATGTGCCACATCACCATAAACATTTTTAAAACATATTTAGAAAACAAAATTGATATCGGTCTCATGTTTATTGGGCCTTTGACCCATTTTTCTGAAGTACTTTAGGTCCAACTAAACATACTCTAAGGACTAAACATATACTACTTGTCGTATCAAAACCTAAGCATCCTCGGAACTTGTTGGATGGTCATTCTCAGATGTATTTGGATCCTCTCCAGTTCAAATGAACTGGAGAGTGTCTAGTCCTTGTAAAAGTAAGGGGAATTACAAGGGCTGGATACTCTCCAGTTCATTTGAACTGGAGAGTATCCGTTTCCAACTAGGACAAGAGTTTTGAGTCTTTTCAACAAGCTCTTGTATATATCTATTTTGTTGCCGATCAAACATCATCTTGAGCTTCCTCAATTCTTCTTTAATCAACGGCTGTAAATTTTGTTGAAGCTGACCCACATAAGTAAACCGTAGTAAGGAAAGCCAGAATATGAAATTTTTAAAGAGAAAGGATATTTTTAAAAGAGATTTTTAAAGAAAAATGCTATTTGAACCTCTAATTGTTGTTGAAGATGCCTCTCAAGTTCAAGTTGCAGTTGCAATACCTCCTTCGTTTGCATGTTGCTGCTATTAATATTACAAAGAAAAAAAAAACTAATTTCTTTAATGGCAGTATATCAAAATAATGATGGAGTATTATTAATGCTTAATTAGGAATTTTACATTTCCATGGGGAGCTGAGGTGTGCCATTTGCACCGGTTCTCTTAGAGTTTTTTGCAATTGAGATGGATATAGCGATATATATGAAAGCTTAATTAGTAAGGGAACAATTGTACATGACAAATTTGAGAAATTTAATGAAAAAGAAAAAAAATAAAATTAAGAGTAGTATAATGCAAAACTGAACTAAAGTTGTCAATCTAAGCCAATAAAAATCTCAAACAGAACATAAAATAGTTAACCATGCATGTTATGTCATAATCCTCTAGATTCATAGCATGCATGTCCATTACGCTTTTATGTTACTAACACGTAAAAACAGAAGTAAAAAAAAACAAAAAAAGGGTGTATGAAAGAAACTTTGTATTTATGTGTGATGCAAAAATAATTAATACAAACTAATATAACAAAATTAAGGAAAAATATATCAGCATTTGATATATACGTCGCATATATGGCAAGAGATTATGATATCGAGCCCATAATTAAGGTAAAGTATCCAAAATATTCTAACATTCCCACCTCAAACTCAAGGTGGCCGGTAGTGTTGAAGCCATATTGAGTTTAGAGATAAGATTACTGTCTTAATAGGACTTGGTAAACAGATCAGCAAGCTAATTAGAGGAAGCAATGGAGCACAAATGTTGATTACCTTGCTGAAGATGAAGACGTATGAAGTGGCAGTCAATCTAAATATGTTTGGTATGCTCAAGAAAAATCGGTATGACACCCATTGTCACTTTAAATAGGAGAACTAGTAATCTTAGAAGCACCCATGACATGTAATAACCATCAAAGCCAAAAGAGTTCGCAGGTTGTCTCAGTGAGAGCTAAGTATTTAGCCTCCGTGTTGGATTGTAGGACAATAGATATATTGTTTCTTATTGAGCCAAGAGATAAGTAAATTCTCAAGTAAGTAGTAATTAGTGGTATAATATATGTCCGGCCGTCTTTGGGATGTTAGCGCAAGTAGTCTACATCGGAATATGCTCGCAACTCCAAAAGGTTTTTGAGAAGAAGTGAAGTCCATTGAAATAGTGTTCCCTTAACATAGTGTAAGATATGAATTGTTGTTGTATAATGAGTAGAGGTTAGAGCAGTCATGCTGACTCACTAGATGAATAGCACACGAAATTAGTAGCATGTATTAATTTACAAGAACCGTTTTTGTGTTTTTAATTAGAAGTGTTTTGTGTTGTGAGTTGTTTGGTAATGTATTTGTCTTGTTAATAAAATAAAATAAAAAAAAAAACAAACGAAAGATGGAAAACAAAAACCAAACATGCATGGTTCTCTTACACCGAGGGGTTTCGTTAAAGCTCAAACACATGACTCGAGGGGGAAATCCAGCTTTCTATCTGCTACATAATATATCGCATAGACAAGTCTTCTTCCGCATCCTCACGTATTCTAATTTCCCTTCAAGCTGTTCCTATCAAAGTCGACACTAAGACTATTATCTTCCAAACACCTTAAGCTTGCGCTTTGAAAGGAGAGGCAATCCATGTCCACATGAAACCTCTGAAAGCCAACGCCATTTACACTCACAAAGCTTTGAGAAAAATCGTGGTCCATTGATGTATGCGGCCCTTGGTCTATTGATCGAGAAGATGCGCCGCGGCCGCTTGATGATCTTCCAGGACCCCTGATCGAGGGCTGTTTGTTGATGAAGTTTTCAACTGAATACAGGGCCTGATCTTCTAGTTCCCACCACACCTGGGTCATTGTACGTAGGCCGTTGTTTGGGTACTTTCGTAACACATCTTAGGCCTAGTTGTCCCATCTTTAGCATCATCTCCATGCATGTTGCATGGCTGTGATAGAAGATTAGCATCTAAAACATCTACAACGCTGCCTTGCTCTAAGCTTGGCCTTGCCTGCATTTTGTACATACGACACAATCCCATTTTATTCAAAACTTGTACAAGAGTTAATGCCTTAATGGCTATTCATTCATGCTAGGTTGGAATCTTCACGAATTTCTGGTCCGAATTTCAGAAAATTCAAGTGGGAAATGAGAGAGGATCCCGAGCCCCAAGGTGCTGAACAGGTGGGTCTGCACCCCAAATTCTCCAAAATTTTTAAGAGACCTTGAGTCCTGATGTGTTGGGCAGGTGGATTATGCACCCTAAATTGCCAAAAAACCAACCTCGGCATTTTGTGAAAGATTTAGAAGAACTGGTTTGGTTAACTTACCAAAACCAGATTGTAATCTGTTATTTATAAAGGGTTACATGGACACTAGTTTCAGAATGTCAGTACATGGTTACAATAACAGAAAACTAAAGAAACAAAAGATGATACGAAAGAGGAAAAAAGCTTGTGCTGAGTTTGAGGAGCAGATCCGTAAGACATGGGGCCTGGAATCCTGGACTGCAGGTGGTGGCTTCTAGCTGCTTATAGTTGTAGCCTTTTACATAAAACATGGACACATGTTTTCTCTGTGAAAGGCTGCTGTCAATACGTGAAGATTGTTGATTTGCTCAACCTGGAGACTGCTGATTTGCTGCATGAATTGAGGAACACATGAAAGAGGTTGAGGTGCTGATTTTATCTTTTAACATCCTCCCGCAAACTGATGGGAGAAACTTCCATCAGTTTGATTTTGATTCTCATCTTCATTTTTTTTTTTTTTGAATTGGCTCGAGTCTTTAAACTATACCTCAAAAGCCAAATGTAGGGCCAACTGTGGGCCAAGAAAAGAGTCACTAAAGGGCTAAAAAGAAAAGCTTGGGCATTTTAACTGTACCACAAGGTTAAGATTGGGCCAACTATGGGCCAAAAGAAAATAGGCTTGGGTTTTTGAACATTAGCACAAAGCCCAAAAGAAATGAAAAAAAGGCTCGGGTTTTGGAACAACACCTCAAAACCAAAAGGAAATTAAAAATAGACTTGGGTTTTGAAACAATACCACAACGCTAGAAATAGAAAAGAAAGGCCTGTGCATTTTAACTCTACCACAAGGCCATAGATTTGGCCAACTATGGGCCAAAATAAAATAGCCAACAAATGGCTTAAAAAGGCTTGGGTTTTTCAACGATACCTAAAGCAAGAAATTGGGGCCAACAATGAGCCATCTAGATACCTCTTTGATATATATATATTTTTTTCAATAAAAAATAAAAGGCAGCAGACAGATACGCTACATGACACCAAAGCAGACAGTATCACATGGGACACATGATGGTAGACAGTATACGCTAAAAATGACGGTAGACAGGAAACAAAACAAAAGAAGAAAGGAAACTGCAACTTTGACAAAGGCAGTGGGAGACGAGGTAGTTGTCCTCCTTAAAGGAAGGAGAGTGAAGCGTGGCGGCCTTCATCAGCGTGGTCACGAAGCTTTTCTTGTACGGCTTCGGCGACGCCTCTGGGAGGTCTTGCAGTGAGCTCTTCTGGATGGAGATGGGCGATGAGGTTTCCACTAATGGGTATTTCGAGTGAGAGCAAGAAGTGGTGCTCTGATTGCAGGTGTACGTGGTTCCCAGAGCAAAAGGGCAAGGACCAAGTTGAAGCAAACAGAGGTGGACCAAGTTGAAGCAAACAGAGGTGGACCAAGCTGGACGTGTGGGTCTTAGGGGCTGTGGGTAAGGTGTTTGACAAAAGGACGTTGAGAAGCTTCAGGAAGAAAAGAGAAGATTTGTTGATAGAGTTAGCTGTTGAGGACATGGTGGGAGAAGCAAGGCTGTGGTTAATTGAGAGGGTCGGCTGAACAGAAAATATGGGAGCCTCCTTGTTTGAAGAGGAGATAAATCTGTCTATGTGGTGTTGGGTATAAAAGGTTGGGCAGAGGATTATGTTATGGTTTCTGTGTGGGAGGAGAAACAGGGGGGAAGGTGATGGATTGTTTCTGGCTGAGCTAAAAAAGACGTTGCAGACATAATGGATGTGGTAGAGAAACGATGTTTGCACGGTTGCTAAGTCTAAAAGAGAGTAGAGAGTAAGAAAAGCTCTTGTAGAGCTTCCTCAAGGCATTGCCCTTGTGAGCTGTGTGAGCATAGCTCACACGGGCTGTGCTGCAGCCAAAGGAAGAACAACAACAAGATCGTAGGGCGTTAGCCAAATTGCTCTGATACCATGAAAGATTTAGAAGAACTGGTTTGGTTAACTTACCAAAACCAGATTGTAATCTGTTATTTATAGAGGTTACATGGACACTAGTTTTAGAATGTCAGTACAGGGTTACAATAACAGAAAACTAAAGAAACAAAAGATGATACGAAAGAGGAAAAAGGCTTGTGCTGAGTTTGAGGAGCAGATCCGTAAGACATGGGGCCTGGAATCCTGGACTGCAGGTGGTGGCTACTAGCTGCTTATAGTTGTAGCCTTTTACAGAAAACATGGACACATGTTTTCTCTGTGAAAGGCTGCTGTCAATATGTGAAGACTGTTGATTTGCTCAACCTGGAGACTGCTGATTTGCTGCATGAATTGAGGAACACATGGAAGAGGTTGAGGTGCTGATTTTATCTTTTAACACTTAAAAGCTTGAGATTCCCTCTCTCATTTCCTTCTCGAATTTCTTGAAATCCAAGTAGGAAATTTCAGGATTCCAGTCTAATGAATAAAACATTTTATGATTGACGCTAGATTCTTATATTGCTTACCCATTCAACGTTGCAATAGAATAACACCAAAGCTATAGACATCACTGAATGAGGTCAAATGGAAGCTCGAACAGTAAGCAGGATCCATGTATCCTGTGTCCCTTTGACTTAGCTACTGACATGAGATTGGTCCTCAGTAGGCCCTGATTTGACCAACCCGAAAATCCGAAACCTTGGCTTCGAACCCCACTGGTGCTGATGGGAGTCCAAGGGGTTTCTTTCTTTAAGTTGACTGGTGCATAGTGAATTTGAGCTTGTGTCTGGTATGGAGCAGGTGCAGGAGGACTAGGGAAAGAAGGAGCAGGGTATGATGCTACAGTTTGAGGGTATGAGTAGCCAACAGGAAGAGTGCCAGGGTGTGCATTTCCAGGCTGTTGGTATGCAGTTGCCATAGGCAATGCCATTGGAACCACTGCTGTGGGTAACTGTGTTTGTTGCGATATCCCCTTGTGGGAATCAGCAAGCTTCACAATAATATTCCTCCCCTGCAAACAAAAAAAAAATTCACACAATTGCTTTTCATACTCCCTAGGGATGACACAGGAATGAACAAATTGATGCGATAATGAATATTATATTAAATAATGAAATTTGTTTAGATTGCCGCTCGGTATATAGTTTTGCTAAGTCTTTTACAAATTGATGCGATAATTTATAATTAGTGAAATACTTTAGTAAAAATTTAATTAATTAGTAGTTGAGTTATATATTAACAATACATTCTTAATCATTTTACTAAGAGAAATATCAAATAATATGCCCTCATCTAGTTGAATTGATGCAGGGAAAGGAGAGTCTAGTGTGCAAACTGAGAATTTGATTGCTGGTTACGTACATAAGCGTTTGCCAAAGAATTTAGTAACATGACTAGTAGTACTTACCATACATAGAGCTTGTTTGACAAATGGTTGTTACTGTGGAATATTTATTTGAATAATATTAAAAAATGATTAATGTGATATAAAGTATAAAAAATTTGAAATTGATGTATCTATTAGCCATTAGTTTTTTTATTTTTTATTTTTGTAAAAAAATAAAAAGGCTTGATTCGAGGTTAATGGATACTGCTGCACTAGTCCAGTAAAATATAAACTGGATGAAACATTATTCTTCTTTTACAAATTAAGAACTGTGAAATCATTTTATAAAAAAGTTACAGTAAAAAATATAGTACTTTAACATTTTCCATTTGTTTAAGGAGGCATACGAAAACAAGGAGGCAGGAACATTTTAATCCTTATTAGCACACACTTTCCACTTTTTTCGTTACAAATTACAAACATACAACGTGATAAAGAAACCTTTTTAGTCCTTTAATTCTCTCCTTGTTTCAATCTTTTACAAACATTACAACGTGGTATTTTAGTTTTACTTATCCAATTAAAAGAAAAAATTATTACCACGCATAAAAGATTAACTAAAACACTTACTCCGAAAATGGCAGGTTATCGTGGTTGATTTGTGCTACTTGTGTTAAAAGAATGGGAGTTTGTGACCGTCTTTTGCTTCGCTGGTGCCACTTAGAATGTTTTCTTTCACTCGATTTAGGTTGTCTTGATGAGCAGTCGATTTGTATACTTGTTGGTCGATTGATGACAACATTCAAAGTGCTACTGTGTGGAAGACGGCGTCTTCATGCCTTATATGGTGTCTATGGAAGAAAATGAATGATAGAAGTTTTGAGGATCGTGAGAAGATTTTGAAAGATATTAATTAAGTTTTATTTTCAACACAATATCTTTGGACAACTATTTTTGTTTCTCATTTGGTGATTAATTATTATGATTTTCTTATTCTTTTTGTCTTTACAAGCTAAACAGGAGAAAGCAGAGACAAATTACACGTGATTCGGTATTAGACACCTACATTTATTACTAGAAAAAGTCCCAAAAAGGTTACATCTTATTTCTTAATAAAGTTTACAATACAAAATACTCCTATTTTTATAGGAGAATTGTAGTAGGTAAAGATAAAGATAAAGATAAATTCTCTTAAAGATAATTATCTTATTATGGAACTATTTCATATATTCTTAGACTTGAAAAGGCCCTTAATTATTTGTCTTCTGCTAGCTGTAGGTTAAACATCATCTTCAGCTGCCTCCCTCGTTCATCAATCAGCAACAGTAAATTTCTCTGAAACTGATCCAGTGAAGTAAAGAGTAGATGTAAATATCATTTCAAAAAGTAACATTACACTGCACTTACATCGAGTAAGAAAGTATTGTCAACGGTAATAATAAGAAAGTCAACAATTATTGTGGGATAAAAATCACATTAGGAGAAAGTGCACAAATTGATTATGTTAGCTTGTAGAAAAAGAGGCAAAATGATAAGCATAAGCATGATGCATAGGGCTTCTTATATTTTCAAGAGAGAAACCATACATAGAGTTGCATGAAGCAAATATTCATTTATTTTGGAAAAAAATGTAAAATTAGTCAATGTGGTTTACCTGATTTGTAATTAACTTATTATGGTATCAAAATGAACTTACAGGTACCTGAGGTATTTCAAAAAAAGAATTTACTCCCTACAATCGAATTCCGTTGATGTGACACTGACTTAAATATGATATGCATTATAATTTTATTGGCAACAACATGTTACACGATCAGAATCTGTTAATTCAGTGGACGAAATTTGACTATTGAAAGTAAATTATTTTTTTGACATAACCTCAAAAACGTATGAGTTCATTTTGATACCACGTGGAGTTAATTACAAACCAAGTAAACCAGAGTAATTGATTTTACATTTTTTTCCTTTATTTTGCATGCTGCAGCTTGCCATCACATGCAAACTCAAACAATAATATAGTTTGGCATTAAAGCGATACAATACCTCTAATTGTTCATGAAGAAGCCTTTCAACATCAGCTTGCCGTTGCAGTGCCTTGTTGATTTCCATATTAGTGCTGCAAGAGATGTTGTTAAGTAGGGTTAAGACACATTGAAGTGCCCTGTTTGGCAGGTTTGTGCTGATTGAAAGGAAAGCATAAAGAGGAGAATAGATGAAGAGTAAGGGTTAAATACCTAATTACCCTACCCCCTGTGGTTTAAAAACTTTATTTTTTGTCCCTTTAGCTTTCATTTTTATCATAGGAGGTACTTGTGCTATGGAAAAAGACGGAAACAGTACCTCCATTCATTTTTTCGTCCTAAACTAACGTTCCGCCATGCCATCCTACACGTGTCAGCATACGTGTGCGACACCTGTCCTCGGAGCCATGTCAGCACTGACGTGGCTACTATATATATATATATATATTTTTAAGGACTTACAAAAAAAAAAAATTCTAGGGGTGGCCAAGGCCCATGGGCCAAAACCTTCTTTTTTTTTTTTTTTTTTTTCACTTTGGCCCATGAGGGTGGTTCGGCCACCCCCATGGCCGTTGGGGGTCATTCGGCCACCCCCAGGGGCAAAAGTGAAAAAAAAAGAAAGAAAAGAAAATAGGTTTTGGCCTTTGGGGGTGGTTCGGCCACCCCCAGGGGCAAAAGTTAAAAAAAAGAAAAAAAAGAAAAAGGTTTTGGCCCTTGGGGGCCGGTGGCTCAGCTACCCCCATGGCCAAAATGGGGGTGGCATGTGGCCCAAAGCCATCCCTAGATTTTTTTTAAAAGAATATATATATATATATATATATATATATATATATATAGTAGCCATGTCAGCGCTGACATGGCTCTGGGGACAAGTGTCGTATAGATACACCGACACGTGTAGGATAACATGGCGAGACGTTAGTTTAGGATGGAAAAATGAACGGAGGTACCATTTTCATTTTTTTTCATAACACAGGTACCTTCTATGATAAAAATGAAAACTGAGGGGGCAAAAAATAAAGTTTTTAAACTATAGGAGTGTGTAAGGTATTTAACCCGAAGAGTAAAGATTACGAAGAGAAAGTTAATTTCTTTTACGAAGACTTATTGAAATGATGATGGCTGTTGATTAATTAGGAATTTTACATATTCATGTGAAGCTGATCAGGTATGCCATTTGCACTAGTTCTCTCACATATTTCTGCAATCGAAACAGGTAGCATTATCAGAAAAGTACTTTAATTATGAATGAAGTAATTTTGCAAATACTATCTCAATGACAACACTAATTTTATGCATGAAACAAGAAAGCCGTTGGCTTCAATTAAAATTTGAACCAGAAATAGACTCGTAGCAAATTATGTCAAGATACGCGCATGGAATAAATCCCATGGGGATAGCTGTAGAGGCTTTCGCTTCATATCAAACAAGGCATTAATTTTCTACGTTGTTTGAATAGTAAACGACATAAAAATAGTACTAATGTCGTTTATTGTTCAAATGATGTGTAAATGATACAAATTTAAATTTTCGACTCTATGTTTATCGTCGTTTAGCAAACAACAAAATAGAAATGACGAGAATCAAATAACATCATTTTTTTTGGGCATTAAGTGTGACTATTTGTTGGGAAAATAATTAGCTTCGAAGCCACGTGCTATTCGACTCGGGTGTCAGAGCGTGTACCCGACCCGGACCGACCCGACCCAACCCGATAGGTTCGGCTCGGTTGGTGCCATACTAGTTCATCTCGGTCATATCACCTCGGTCATAACACATTTGTGGCTACTTCGGAACTCAAGACCCCGCAGAGTGCGGAATACACCGAGATCTCCTAGTCTGTACGAAGCCAACATATCTCGGATGTTTCTACCTCGGAGTTATGGGTAGTGTGTGCACTGTAAGATTATCTCCTCACCTTCAGCGAGTAAACATTTGTTAACTGATAAGATTCTATGACCAAGATTTATGCAGGTTCTGTTAAGATACCAAATCCCAAGATTTGGGGAACAGATCCGTATCCCAAGTTTAAAGGATAACAGATCCCTATCAGCGTGGAGTTCATTTGAAAAAGGAAGAGTCCTACTCAATTCAAACTTATTAAAGATAAGATAAAAATCTGCACGATCTATGGCCAAGACTCCAATTCCAGATATACATCAGGGACTCTTGCAAGTCTATAAATAAGGAGATCATAACAGGTATGAGACACGCTCACTCTCTAGGCTCTGAGATTTCGAGTTGTCCCCAAAAAGTCATAAAGTTTGTACTAACTTAGTCATTGGAGTGGGTGTAGTCGGTGCCCCCGGCTAGTCGTTTGTTATTTTTGCAGATTTAGAGAAACGCAAGGAGGACGAGGAGTAACTACAGGCGAATCACAAGGCGACACGTCACCATACCAAAAACTGTACCAACAGTTTGGCGTCGTCTGTGGGATCGACATTGTTCCTTCAAAAAATAAAACTGTACCAATCCGGGTCAGAACAACACCCATGAAGACGCAAAGTCCATTGGCCCCGAGGCCCGAATAGCCAATCTAAATCAATAGTTGGCTCAAGCACAGAAGAACGTTGAGGATCTATTGGCTTAGAATGCAGTGCTACTAGCTGCCAGAATGCCCGCACCATCACAACATGTAGAAAGGGGAGATAATAGTCAAAACGAAGGTGACCGAGTGGTTCCGGGCGAACACCCAGAAGGGTTTGGAGAACACGGCAATCCCCGAAGTGAGTTGCAGATGAATCAGCCACCACCCCCATCAACCGAGGCAGAAAGAAGGTTACAGCGGATGGTCTAGGACTTGGGTGCAAAGTACGATATGCTGTCGAAGATTGTGGCCGAGAAGCAAGGTGGGAAGGAGCCTCTAGCCAATATCTTCCAGAGTGTTGATTCCATGTTTACAGATGAGGTGGCTAACACGGCTCTTCCCGAGAAGTTCAAGATTCCAGATATCCCCATCTTTACGGGCAGCGAGGATCCAATGGAGTACCTCATGACCTTTCGGTCGCATACATCTCTGCACAAGACCCTTGATGCAGTGGCGTGTCGAGCCTTTCCACTCACCTTGTCAGGGAAAGCCCGTGACTGGCTCAGAAATCTTCCGCCGAGGTCTGTCGATAACTTCGACACCCTCGGGCAGAAGTTTCTGACACAATTCATGTCAGGCAGGGTTAGGCGAAAACCCCGAGGGTACCTACTTTCCATGCGCCAAGGTCCTAATGAGTCTCTCGGGGACTATGTCTGGAGGTTCAATCAGGAAAAGTTGGACACCGAGAGCGCACCTAACGATTTCATCTACAGTGCCATGTTCCAAGGGCTGAAGAAGGATGGTCCCCTCATGGCAGAATTGGCATTAAAACCACCAAAGGACTTGCACGCATTCATGATAAAGGTTGATAGGTACATTAACCAGGAAGAAACGCTTCGTGCCTTTATGGGCCCCAAGGGAACCCAGCTAGAACCCTCTTCGTCTGGAAAGCCCAACAAAAAGAAAAAATCCGATATGGTGCAGGACAACAGCCCCTCGGACTATAAGAATGTAAGAAAGAACTTCGGAGATTACAAGTGGACCCCTCTGAATGCCACAATCACTGAAGTTATGATGGCAATAGAGAACGACCCCGCTTTTCAAAGGTCGAAACCCCTCCCAGGGGTACCTCCAGCCAATCTTGCGGACCAGTATTGTGCCTTCCACGATTGCTATGGCCATCTCACCAAACAGTGTATATCACTGCGACAACTGATCGAAAAGTTTATAGAGAACAGTAAGCTAGTTCATTTTCTTGTTGGTGAAAAGAATCAGCAGGATCAGGCTTGGGCCCCGAGGCCAAGAGAAGAGGAAGAAAGGCGGCATAGGAGGGATCATGCCTCGAGACAAGAAGAAAGAAGAGAAAGGGTAAGGGAGCCCACCCCTAGACCTCGGGGAGGAGAGAGGCGTGAAAGAAGTAGGAGTAGGGCTTGAGAGAACGACAACATTCCTATAATCCATACCATCTCGGGTGGGTTCAGTGGATGAGGAGAGTCAAGTTTGGCCTAGAAGGCTTCTGCTAAATAGTTGGACGATTTTGAGGTGTATTCGGTGTAGAAGCCTCCAAAAGCCCGAAGATGTGACCCTGTGGTTGTTGGGTTCTCGGGCGAAGATTATGCCGGAGTTTCACTCCCGCATACCGATGCCCTCATAGAATCACTGACTATTGCCAACTTTCAACTTCGGTGGATACTAGTGAACACAGGAAGTTCGGCTGATATTCTATTTAAATCAGCTTTCGATCATATGAGTATTCCCCGGGGAAGGGTGGTCCCCGGTTCTATGTCATTTGTTGGGCTTTGCAGGCGATAAGGTTTGGCCTCTCAGTACCATCGAGCTTCTAGTCACGACAGGGACTTACCCAAGGCAGAAGGTCATCATGGTGAAATTCCTGATAGTGGACAGAGCCTCGGCATATAACGCCATTTTTGGAAGAACCGCTCTTAATGAGCTGAAGGCCGTCACTTCAACTCCTCATTTGAGTATGAAGTTCCCGACCATTGAAGGTGTCGGGGTTGTGAAAGGAGACCAGAGGGAGGCAAGAAGATGCTACAACCTCTCTTTGAAGAATCCTCCCGAGATTCACAACCTCGGGGAGAAAAACAAAGAAGATGGGAGATAGCAATCACAGTTGGGAGAGCCTGTCGAAGACCTTGAAGAGTTTGAGGTCGGAGCCGTAGGGAGGAAAATAGGAGAAGGCTCGCAACTTCCCCAACGAATAAAGGAAGAGCTAAATGCGTTTTTGAGGCATAACAGTGATGTATTTGCCTGGAGCCACGAAGATATGCCAGGGATTGATCCCTCGGTCATTGTCCACAAGCTAAATGTGGATCCTAACTACAGACCAGTGAAGCAAAGAAGGAGGACTTTCGCCGCAGAGCAGAATCAGGCTGTTGTAGAAGAGGTCGAGAAGCTACTAAAGGTCGAATTTATCCGAGAAGTGGATTACCCTGAGTGGCTAGCTAATGTAGTGCTAGTAAAGAAGTCAAGCGGCAAATGGAGGATATGTGTAGATTTTACAGACCCGAACAAGGCATGTCTGAAGGATAGTTTCCCATTGCAACAGATTGATCTTCTTGTGGACTCAACATCCGGGCATCAACTCTTGAGTTTTATGGATGCCTTCTCGGGGTACAATCAAATCCACATGGATGAAACTGATCAAGAGAAGACTTCGTTGATTACCGACCGAGGACTCTACTGCTACAAGATGATGCCCTTCGGCCTGAAGAATGCTGGAGCCACGTATCAGAGGTTAGTAAATAAAATGTTTCAAAAAAAAATTGGCAGGAATGTTGAAGTTTATGTAGATGATATGCTAGTTAAGAGCATTCAGGTGACCGAGCACATCGCAGATCTTGAAGAGACCTTCCACACGTTGCGGAAGCATCAGATGAAGCTCAATCCGACCAAGTGTGCTTTCGGTGTATCATCAGAAAAGTTCTTGGGATTTTTGGTATCACACCGAGGCATTGAGGCGAATCCCGAGAAAGTAAAGGTAGTCCTTGAAATGCAACCTCCGAGGACCACTAAACAGCTTCAGCAGTTAACAGGAAGAATCGCAGCACTCAACCGATTCATCTCTCGGTCCACAGATAAGTGTCTCCCCTTCTTCAAGATCTCGAGGAAGGCCTTTATGTGGAGTAAAGAGTGTGAGGAGGCGTTCGACAAGTTGAAGGAATACTTGATGAACCCGCCTCTACTAAGCCGACCCTCGGAGGGGGAAATACTTTACCTATACCTGGCAGTTTCTCCCTCAGCGGTAAGCTAGGCATTGGTAAGGGAAGAGGCAGGAGTGTAGAGACCTGTCTACTTCACGAGTAAGGCGCTTCCTGGAGCAGAGGAGAGGTACCCTCGGATCGAGAAATTGGCTTTCGCCCTTGTTGTCTCGGCTCGGAGATTAAGGCCTTATTTCCAAGCTCATGTGATCCGAGTACTTACGGAGTACCCTTTAAGAAAAATCTTACAGAAGCCCGACCTCTCGGGGAGGTTAGTTAATTGGTCCGTGGAGCTTGGACAATTTGATGTCGAATTTCACCCTCGGACAGCAATAAAGGGACAGGCTTTGACAGATTTCTTAGTGGAATTATGCAACATTCTAGAAAGTGAAGAACTTCCCAAAGAATCTACTTGGGTTGTTTATGTTGATGGTTTCTCGGCCAGTAGAAGAAGCAGAGTTGGAGTCATCTTACAAAACCCCGAGGGCCAAGTTTGTCGATTTGTAGTCAAATTAGACTTCGTCACCACCACCAACAAAGCAGAGTATGAGACAGTTATCGTCGGCCTGTCCATATCCCGAGAAGTGGTCGCTACCAATGTAGAAATCTGAGCGACTCTCAAGTAGTTGTGGGCCAAGTCCAGGGACAGTTCGAAACACAAGAAGTCAGAATGGGCAGGTATCTAGAAAAGGTAGGCAAACTCCAATCTTGTTTTGACAGGGTTGTTATCACCAAGATACCAAGAGAAGCAAATACGGCAGCAGATGAGCTCTCAAAATTGGCCTCGAGTAGTGAGCAAGAGATTGAGGCCTTGGGTCAAAAGTTTATTTTTCTATCCGAACCGTCCATTGCCCCGAAGTCTGATGTTATGGAATTAGAAACGGTGCCAATTGAACCTGAATGGGCTACATATGTCATTTAGTATCTGAAAAACGGCCTCCTACCTGAAGAAAAAGTGGTAGCTCAGAAGGTTAAGCTACAAGTAGCTCGGTATAGTCTTCTCGGTGGAATCCTTTATAAAAGGGGATATTCCGAACCTTTACTGAAGTGCCTCCCAAAGGATGAAGTGGAGTATGTGATGAGAGAAATCCATGAAGGCATTTGTGGCAACCATTCAGGAGCTCGGATGTTGGCACACAAAGCAACTCGGGCCGGTTACTATTGGCCTTCGATGAGCAAGGACGCAGCCCGAGTCGTGAAGTATTGTGATAAATGCCAAATATTTTCCAAAGTATTAAATTCACACCCTGAGATGTTCACCGCCATTACGTCTCCATGGCCCTTTGCAAAATGGGGGGTAGACATTGTCGGGCCGATGCCCCCTGGTAAAGGCAGCAAATTTTTTTTGGTTGTGGCTGTCGACTATTTCACCAAATGGGCCGAGGCGGAAGCAATGGCGGCTATAACTACTACAAACATAATTAGCTTCCTCTGGAGATCTATGGTATGTCGATTTGGAATATTACATGCTTTGGTAACCGACAATGGGACACAGTTCGATTGCCAACAGTTCCGAAAGTGGTGCTCCGAGCTCCGTATTTGGAACTATTATTCCAGTGTACTTCATCCCAAGGAAAATGGGCAAGTAGAGGCAACAAACAAAACCCTGATGCGAACTTTGAAGAAGAAGCTCCAGAAGACGAAATGAGCCTGGGTAGAGTACGTCCCTGAAGTGCTCTGGTCATATCGGACAACTGTCAGAACCCCAACTGGCGAGACCCCCTTCTCCCTCACTTATTGGATCGAGGCAATCATCCCGGCAGAAGTGGGGTCTCCGAGCTTCAGGATAGCATACTACAACCCAGGGCTCAACGATGAAGGTATCAGGCTAAACCCGGATCTCTTGCAAGAAAAAAGAGACGATGCTCAAGTTACCTGGGCAGCCTATTAGGATAGAATGGCTCAGTACTTTAACAAAGTAGTAAAGCTCAGGAAGTTTCAAGTCGGTGATTGGGTCCTCAGGAAAGTGAGCTTGATGACCAAAGAAGCTACAGAAGGGAAACTAGCACCAAAGTGGGAGGGCCTCTAGCAGATAGTAAAGTGTCAGGGAAAGGGGGCCTATCATTTGAAGTCCGAGACAGGAAAGATGCTCCTGAGAGCATGGAATGCCGAGCATTTAAAAAAGTATTATATGTAGTCATTGTAGCTCGGCAATCATATCATCAATAAAGAAATCTTCTTCTCAATTTATTGTCTATTGCAAAGTTATTGTGCTGCACCAACTATCCACCGGACTTCCTCCCCAAAAAACTCCGTCGAGTATTGGAGGAATACCCAGGGGACTATCTGCCCGACTCCCTTTCCAAAAAACTCGGTCGAGTATTGGAGGGATACTTAGGGAACTATCCACCTGACTTCCTCCGCAAAAAATTCGGTCGAGTATTGGAGGAATACCCAGGGGACTATCTGCCCGACTCCCTTTCCAAAAAACTCGGTCGAGTATTGGAGGGATACTCAGGGAACTATCCACCTGACTTCCTCCCCAAAAAATTCGGTCGAGTATTGGAGGAATACCCAGGGGACTATCTACCCAACTCCCCAAAAAAAAAAAAAAAACTCGGTCGAGTATTGGAGGGATACCCAGGGAACTATCCACCCGACTCCCTGCCTAAAAAACTTGGTCAAGTATTGGAGGGATACCCAGGGGACTATCTGCCCGACTTCCTCCCCAAAAAACTCGATCGAGTATTGGAGGGAAACCCAAGGTACCTGACTACCCACCTAAGTTAAAGGTGGTAGCTCAGCAAAATATATGGATAAAGATACGGATAAAGATAAGGATATGACGAAGACAAAGACCAAGCTCTCAGACTCAAATCTCAAAGAAAACATCTCGGAACAATATATAAAATCATTAAGTAAGTTTCAAAACCTTCGGGGGTAAAGTTCAAAAACTCTCGGGGGTACATGTTTCAAGTTAAGTTTTACAAGTTTTTAACTCTTGGGGGTAAAGTTCAAAAACCCCCAGGGGATACATGTTTTACTAGTATTAGTTCCTCTTGTTCAAAGCTAATATTTAAGAATTAGTAAGAGAAGAAGGATAAAAGTTAAAGTATTTGAAGAGTTTCTTTTACCATTAAAAACTTTTCCATTACAAAATTTGGTGCAAAAAAATACATTTCGAAACAAAAATTTGAAGTATTTATAGGTTGAAACCGCGAGCCCAATCTCGAATCTCAAGACCTATTGATTACCCCTGGGGTTTTCATCTCCTTCAAAAGGACTTGGGGCATAATCGGTCCAGTCAGGTACATCAGGCATGAATGATGGACCAAACCTAGACATCTCCCTCACCGCATCCTCAGGAATTCTTTCGGGAACATACTGAACTGTGCGAGGGTCGAAGCCGGAAAGAGGGTCTTAGACGAGAGCTCGGAAGTTTTTGAAACCCTAGTTGAAGCCCCAAGCAAAACCAAAGTCTTGGATATAGGGGACGTAACTCAGCTGCTTCAGAAGTCTTTTGATTTTCTCTTGATTAGCGTCATAACGCCCCCGAATTCTAATTAAAAGGATTTCGGCATGGTCTTGTGCTTTCAGGCTTTCGACTTTTCGGCCTCGAGCTTCTCCACTTCAGCCGTGAGCTTTTCCTTCTCTGCCACAGCAGCTGTCGCATTCTTGTTGGCCTCGGAGCATTCAGTTGTAATGACCCGAAGTCTGACTTCCAGTGCTTCTTGGGCATTCAACTCGACGGAGAGACTTACGACCGATTGAGTGCATTTTTCATTAGCCGCCCTAAGTTCTCTCTCTAGTCTAAGGATGGTCGACTTGCTCTGGGAGATGGCGGATTCCTTAGAAGTAATGCCATTGTCTTGGGTTTGTAGAAGAACCTTCTGATCAGCGACTTCTTTCTTAAGCTCTGAAATGCGATTTTGCATTTGTGAAGCAGTAAGATCCTTCGAAGTGATTTCCTCACCCCGGGCCTGTAGAAGGGCATTTTTCTCAGCCACTTCCCTCTCAACCACTGAGATTCGTGCTTGTGCCGCAGTGTTAGAGGCTTCTTGCTGAGCATCATGATGCTTCTCGAAATTCCGCCAGAGGGCAGTCATTTTTACCAAGAGCTAAAAAAAAAAAAAAAGAAAAAAAAAAGAAGAAGAGTGAGAATTTATAAATGTACGAGTTAGTGGAAAATTCCTAAGGCAAGAGGAAACTACCTGATAATGGGAAATCATGATACCTTGCACAATTTTTTCGGGCGAAGTCACCCGGGCACCACCCAGAAAGTCTTTGGGGATCAAATTTTGCCTGGCCTCCATCGGACATCCCCGAAGCCCTCGCCCAAGAATTTCAAAAGGTGACCTCGGCCTTGAAGTACTGGGGTCCTCGGTATTTGGAATTTGCTCCTCAAAAGAAACAGCCTTAGCCCCGGAATGTCTTGTACTTGCTTCCGGGACACTTTCGGCTTTAACATTTGGAGGGGGCTCGGACCTTTGAGGCTCTTTAGCCCCAACAATGTCTCTAACGGTTACCTCGGGGATAAGCGGATCACCTCCCGAAATCCCTTTTTCAAAAAATAGTTGGGCTTGGGCACTTTGGGGCGAGGCCGAGGTGGTCCTCGAATTTGTCTCCACCCCCTCGTTGTCTCTCTCTAGAGGCGGATGGGAGCCCCTCGGTACTGATATAGGCGTCATAGGAGTTTCTTTTGCTTCGGTAGCTCCGGTCGCCAAAGAAACCTCGGGGGCTTCTTCCCCTTCCATCCTTCCTCGGTGTTATCAAGAGATGCAAGCTCAGGTTGAAAGCCCTTAACCTCGGAAGAGCTGTATGTCGGTCTTCCCAGTATTTCTTCAGCTTTGGATATCAAACTAGCAAGGCAGCCTCGGGGTTCAAACTTCTTCCTCTTGGCCATGTGCTTTACCCGATGCGGAGTTGGCTGGGGGTTTGTCTCGGGGTTATGTTTTGCCCCCTCTTCCGTCCTCAGAGATGTAGGACTTGTTGCCCCAAAGGCCGCTCCCTCTAGCTCTTCAAGAGGAGTCTTCGACCCATGATGCGATGCCTCGGAGCTAGTTTTGTCCCTTAGGCCGAAGGGTGGCAAACTTCCCTCTCCTTGGTGTAGGGAAGCTTCGGGCACAAAACCTCTGAAGCTGATTAAACCTTCCTGTGTGCTGGTCACATGCATATTCCCCTGTGGAGGAGTTCTCTTAGCACTAGATGTTGCTAATAGAATGCTTTTCTTCTTCTTCAAAGGAGCCCCCTCGGGGGTCGAAGCTGCTGCTTCGGATGTCCTCTTCATGGTAGCTGGTCTTGGGGATCGAGGAGCGTCATCCTTTCTCTTGGCTACGCCTCTCTTGGTCATCGTCTTCTTGTTTGACGGAATCTGGTACCCAAGGAATTGCCTTAAATTCTCGTCGATCACAAGTTTATCGAAATCAATTTCCTTAAACTTCTTGGCTTTCACCCTCACCGTAGACCAGTCACTTATCTTAGTAACATCCTCTCGATCAGTGGTGCTAATGGAAGGAAGCTCGCACCGCAAATCGCAGCAATCGCCAGGTCCGATGCATCCTCCGGTTTTCAGGCAGGTCTTCGCCCTTGAGGCATTCCCACTCCCCGAAGACTCTAAAGAATTGTTGCTCCCAGTATTTGTTGTTTGTTAGCCCACTCTTAAGCTTGATGAAGATAGGGGGATGGCAGACAGATAACTCAATTGTTCCTTCCGGAGTCTGCCTTGGGCGATAGATGTGGAAGAATTGAAGGATCTTCATCTCCTTCTTCAGGACCAGCCTCCACAGGATGTAGGAGGCAAATAGATACCTCCAGGCATTTGGCATAATTTGACTCGGGGCTACCATCAGGAACAAAACAAATTCCCTGGCAATCTCAGGGAATGGGAGACGGAGTCCGGCCATGAACATCCTCTCGAAGAGGGTGACGTCACCACCGTTGATTGTCCGAGTCCCGGGGGTTTGGTAGAACATCCTCACTGTCGGAGGGATGCCGTAGTTCAGATGTAGGACATCCTCGTGCCTCTCAAGGATGGCCGTTTCAGCCCTGCTCTCCAGGGGAGAAAGATCTGTAGAACCATAGGATTTCTTGGTCCGTGCCCGTGAAGTTGAAGGAACTTCAGAAGTAGATCTCTTTTTGGCCATCTTGGAAAAGGCAAGCAAGAAATTCAAGAAAGGATGAAAAAACAGAAAGAATTTGGGAAGGGAAAAGCTTGAAGAATTGGCAACAATGATAAAAGTGAACAGGAACGGTAAGGTACAGTATTTATAAAGGGGTAAAAAATGGAGAATTAACTACCCCCCACAAGTGTCCGAGAAATGAAGGGGCGCCATCATTTCAAGTCTTCGAAATCGAAAAGACGGCCGATCAGAAATTCAAAATTCAAATCTGCATTAAAGGCGCAACCTCGAAAATGAAAGTTTGGATTTGAAAGGCCGGTGTCATCATAAGAGTGCAGGGGCATGTCATTATGATGGGAAAAGATTGCAACTGTCAGATACGACATTCATGGCATGGAAAGCGACAATTTTGAAAGTACAGGTAATTCCTTTAAATTCAAAAAATTAAATAAAAGGAATTAGGGGGTAATTTTTGAGAAAATAATTAGCTCCGAAGCCACGTGGCCTTCTATTCGACTCATGTGTCAGAGCGTGTACCCGAGCCGGACTAACCCGACCTGACCTGACAGGTTCGGCTCGGTTGGTACCCTACCAATTCATCTCAGCCATATCACCTCGGTCATAACACATTTGTGGATCCTTCAGAACTCAAGACCCCGCAGAGTGCGGAATACACCGAGATCTCCTAGTCTGTATGGAGCCAACATATCTCGGATGTTTCTACCTTGGAGTTATGGGCAGTGTGTGCACTATAAGATTATCTCCTCACCTTTAGCGAGTAAACATTTGTTAACTAATAAGATTCTATGACCAAGATTTATGGAGGTTCTGTTAGGATACCAAGTCCCAAGATTTGGGGAACAGATCTGTATCCCAAGTTTAAAGGATAACAAATCCCTATCAGTGTGGAGTTCATTTGAAAAAGGAAGAGTCCTACTCAATTCAAACTTATTAAAGATAAGATAAAAATCTACACGATTTATGGCAAAGACTTCAATTCCAGATATACTTCAGGGACTCCTGCAAGTCTATAAATAAGGAGATCATAACAGGTATGAGACACGCTCTCACTCTAGGCTCTGAGATTTCAAGTTCTCCCAAAAAAATCATAAAGTTTGTACTGACTTAGTCATCGGAGTGGGCGTAGTTGGCGCCCCCGACTAGTCATTTGTTATTTTTGCAGATCTAGAGAAACGCAGGGAGGACGAGGAGTAACTACAGGCAAATCACAAGGCGACACGTCACCATACCGGAAACTGTACCAACAGTATTCAAACGTTGCCAAATGCCTATTTTCTTTTTCTTTTTTTGGTGGTATCATAATGATCAATTTCCTTGCATATATATTATAAAAAGAGTACTGGAGCAGTAAATGGCGTCAGCCATGTCTCTCATGATTAAACAACATATCTATATATACCTCAAGGTACAGTTTCTGGGAAGATGTCAAATTGTTCAATCTGCTAAAGATAAAAAGCAGAAAATATCACTTCCAAAAAAGAGAGTCAGAAAGGTAACAATACATACCGAAGGCAGATTCTGGCATGGGTTGTGTGGTTCTATATTTCTGCCATGCAGATGCAAAAGAAATGGTAAAGAACAAAAGTTCAGGCATAAATTTTCAGAAGCTCACTAGTACAAAGATTTCAAAATAACATCCATAGTTCTTAAGAAAGCCTACTTATACCTGCAAATGACTTTTCACATGAAAAATGGTCAATATATTTGAGTCCATCAGCTTCAGTATTGCTTTTGGAGTTGCCTCTGTGATCGATGAATAAATTAAGATTATGATGTGTCTCTCAACTCTTTTTTTTCAAATTAGAAAAGCTCATATCAAATTACTTACTTTCAGCCCCACCAAGCAGATTGACACAGTCGACAAACTTCTCGTGAAGATCTTGGGTCCATCTGATCCGTTTTTTACTTGATATAGCTGCCCGGGATGATGAACTATGGCGACCCTGCTTGGAAATAGCATGCAACATGTTATGATCATGTGGAAGAAGCTCGCTTCCTGGCATATGGTGGCATTGATTGCCACACAACGGAGAGTGGGAACTGGCTGAAGGAATGGAAAATTTATCCCCAGAAGATCGATACAATGGGATTTGTGAACTGGAAGTGTTGGGAAGTTGTGAGGATGCCAAAGGAGAATTGCCTACTTCATGCTCATGAAACGCAGAGGCCGTTGATTCTAAAGGATGCTGATCAATGGTGCTGCATAATTTAGCCGGCGCAAAGCTATGCCGTTGTGATCCTTCCCTCATGGCTGGAGTACTCATGCAAACGTCCATGTTCCATGGCTGTAGATAATCATATAGTTCAAAAGAATAATCCATGAATTCACCGTGAATTCGGTGAATTCATGTACATGGAAATGAATCTTCCCTGTCCTCCGGCCCGATCCTTTAGTGATCTACTGCTGATAAAACTAGAATATATATATATGTCCTACAGGAATGCCAACCAGGGTATCTGCTAACTTTGTTAGAGCATCTTTAGCAATGATTTTCATTTTAGCTATTCAAAATACCACTTTTTCTATTTTAGCTACTAACTTTTCACCGCAAGCTCCAACAGTTCATTCTCTACTTTTTTTAAATATTATTTTTTAATCATTTTCTTTTATTTTATTTTTTTTCATTTCTCTCTCACTCTCCGGTCTCCCCTAACCCCAACTTGCCTCCCCAATATATCCCAACATAGCCGAGCAATTACTGTTCGACTTCTGGCGCACATCGTCGTGGACTAGTACTGCCTCATCGCCCTCCTTGCTTGTGTCATCCTCCTTGCCTTCCTTATTGTCCCCGCCTTCTACTAGTACTTGGAGGATCGGCACGTGCGCCTCTAGCTCGTCTCATCCGGGAAGCCACCGGCGCAGATTGAGGTGACTCTGCTGCAGGTGAAGACCCTCGGAGAGGAGGGGGGAAGTGGTCGGTGGTGAGGATCGGCAAGGCTGTGCTGTTCGGGGTGAACTCGACCATCAAGTACCTGCTGATGCCGACGGTTATCTCCTTTAACGGAGAAAATATTAATAAAAAATGTGTAAACAAATGAACAGTGAATAGGCAACATTGCCTATTTACTATTCATGTGTTAAGAAAAATGGTTAAAGTGGCTATTCTGCTAGAGAAGAAAAAATGCTACTAATAATCAAATGAGTTTAGCAAATCTGCTGAAAATGCTCTTATACAGCTAACCACTTAAATAATGTTCTCTCACCTTAAGATTCCTTCAAGTTTTTAGTTTTGTGAGTTCGAGGAAATAAAAAGAAATTGATTAAAGTAGTGAGGATATATAGGCAACTTTTTTGTTAAATCGATCACTCATCACTCCTTTTTATTATCTGTGGCTTTAGACTCCTTGGTAGGTGTTAAAGTTCGAATTCATAGATTATTTTTTTTCGTTTGTTTTTTTAAAATTTTTTATTATTAATTTTCAGTTATTTTTTCGTTTTTTTTTAATAATTTTTTTTTTTGGTTTTTCCTTGGTTTTTTTTTTTCATTTGTTTTTTAAAAAGTTATTTTTTTTTCAAATTTATAAGGACATTTTTGTCTTATTGAAAAAAATTTATTGTCATATTTTTTCTTTTTGTTGGTCCTAGAAAAGAAATTGACTTATTTTAATAATTTGAGAGAAGATATTGACACAATTGATAATTTAAAGAAAATTAAGTTTAATTTGAATGGATACGTGTAGTTTAATATATAAAATGAAAAGGCAAAACCCCAACCGTGCATGCATGGTTTTGTTGGGGAGATCCTGCGCATTCTATAAAAGTTGTACTAACTTTAAAGGATATTTACATAGTTTATTTAGTGGACGGACCAGTACGTGTTACAGCTTTAAAGGTCAACCTGAGTGCATCTTTTTTATTTTTATTTTTATTTTACTTTTTCAAATCACATCTTTAAAGAATGCAGTAGTAAATTGTAGTAGTAGTAATGGATCTTGATGATAATGCACGCATGCGAAGATCGAGCCCCAACAAATTAAGCACACAACAAAACGACATGCATTGAACCACGGTCTACTAAATAAACTATATATATATGTGCGTACACCACTCACCAATCCACTCACAAATGTATTTCTGTATGACAAGACAAATGCACATATAATGTATGACAAGAACAACAAAGAAAATAAAAAGTGCAATTCAAATCAAATAATAAAAAAAGAAAAAGAAAAAAGAAAAAGCCCATTTCCTTCATCTTCGATCTCTTCATTTTTCCTAATTAATTAACACTCTCATTCAAGTCTTTGATCAACTTTCAAGAGCTCAAAAAGGGCCACCCTCCTCATGACTCACTTATAAGGCCTCACATGAGTCACATTTGCAAATTAGGAGGAGCTCTTTGAGTTTTCTGGTGTGCTTTACCACACATTTATAAGTAATAACTCTTTATAATCTCCTCTTTTAAATTTATTATCTGTATTATGCTTAATGATGCGTGTGAAAGTTTCTTTGCTTACGTAATGAAAATGGTATTTAAACCATGCAAATGATCATACCTGTTAGGGAATATTCGTCCGTTAGGGAATATTCGTCCCCTATCAATGTGGGGCCAGATTTGCCTTATAATGGAATCCCGGACTCCGGACTCCGGACTCTGGACTCCGGTTTGGTCTTTGGATCTTGAGCCTCGGTCAGGAGCAGCCTTTAGTATTTATTAGGCCAGTCAAATCAAGTCAGAGAAGATATAAAACGTCTACATGGAGCCCTGCGCTTGACAGGGGTAAAAGAGACATATAGCACATCGGGGTATAAAAAGGGTAATTCATTACTCTTTGAGATCTCTCTCTCTCTCTCTCTCTCTCTCTCTCCTCTTCTTACAAACACTGGACTGACTTGATCGTCGGAGGAGGCTCCGCCGGCCAACCCCCGGCGGGTCTTTCCTGTTTTGCAGGCCAGCATGGGAAGAAAGGACGTCTCTGATCATGCCACGTCACCGGCCCAAAAAAATCATCAACAATTGGCGCCGTCTGTGGGAACGACATGGTCGCTCCTACCAAAACAAAAATTCAGAACGGTGACTGGTGACCAGAAACACCCTTCGTCAAGAAAGGGAGAGCAGATGGAGTAGATTTGGGGTTTATGTCTGACAGATCTGGACGCAAGTGTTACCAACCCGAACTCAATATTTCCGTGGGAACTCGTCCCAGTATTACTTACTGTTGACGGTCATCTCTGTGTGCGCGCAAGATAAGTTTTCTGCTCCTCTTTCATGATATTGTCAATCCGTCTTCAGAGAAGAAAGGCAAATAAGGATTTTCCTAAAAAAAAGAAAAGAAAAAAAAAGACTGATGTTTAGTTTCACACGTGTGAATGAAAGGGCTTTATATATATAAGGTTAAGAGTTGGCCACGTCTGAGACCAAGAGAAAATTGAGAAAAGCATAGTTCTTGCTTCATTTGTCTTTGTGCAAAGTCAAGCTTCTCTGACAATACCATTAATTGTGCTTGGAAACTAATAAGGATGAAATTCTCGTATTAACCTCACTGTCACTTGATTTCATGGATCCTCTCTACAGTATCACCGAGGTCATACTCAAATCTTTATGAACTCAAAAGGTCACCTCGGAAGGTTTATGCTTTGGCGTAGGACTACGTGTCGCGTAACTCAGATGAGCTCATTACCTTGTCGGCGAATGCCTTCGCAAGCATGCAATTATATGGGTCTGTAATAGTCGTCCCATATTTTTATGAATTTTGGAGAAAGGAGGAAATTCCTCGCGAAACAGATGAAGAATGCTTTTAAAAATCTGCTTGACTCGTACACCAAGTGGAGTTGAAGATCAGTTTTGCACGTGCCAGCAGAGAAGAAAAATCAGGGAGAAGAGTGGGTCTTGCTTTATTGGTTTTTGTGGGAAATGATGTTTTTCTGACAACATCATTTATTGAACCTGAAAAAAGATGGGCTACGAAGCAACGTTCTTCCCCGGACATGATTTTGTAGCTAGTTGCTAACTTGTAAAAGTTAAAAAAAAAAAAAAAAAAGAGGGAGAGAAAGGACAAGACTGAGCACTTCCCCCAGTAGTAGGGAGTGGGTTGTCAGAAATTGTTAGTCTCGTACATGTTGTATGAACGTGGTAGAAGCTACAGCCGGGGGTCCGAGAAGTAGTGAGAACTATAGAGTTAAAGGGCCGACGGTCTGTCCAGAATTTTAGCCAAACAAGTGCCGCAGAATCTGCCACCCCGAATCCTGCTATTTCGATGGTGGGGGCATGTCCATTTCCCTAAGAAATATCGGAAGCCCTTCTTCAACTTTCATTCCTGTACATGACCTTATTCACGCAAATGGTGATCCTGTCTCAAAGGTCCGAGATGTCGACACAAGAGGCTAGACAGTACCAAGCCAGAAGTCCTTGGTGTTGTTCAGAGGTCGGACCCCGGACAGATAAGTCATCCTTTTTGTCTCCGAAGATCAAAATGAACATCACCTGAGAGCTGGGGGATGACGTCCCGATCGAGGAACATTGAAGAGATCAGATCATATTTTACAGAAAGATTCTCAAGGTAATGTTTATTAGTTTTGATGAGGGAGCTAGTTCGAAGAAGGGGTGCGGTGCAACATGGCTTGAGAGGAACAGTAGTTATGAAGCTACTCTTCATTCCGGAAAGGTCTTGTACGTAAAAAGAATTACAAATGGGCGACCGGCCAAGGTGTAGATTTAAATATGCAAAGGATGTGTCAACAGAGGTTGACCGGACATGTAACTTAACTCACAGGGGAACCCAAGTTGGCGAGAACGCCTTCGTGATCAGCAAGTCCAAATATGAAGAGGCCTAGGGTGCTAGGATAGGGAGAGGGCGTCTCGAGGTCACTTGATCTTTCAGTTGTTTTCTCTCCAACGTATGAATAGACATTACCTCACAGCTCCGACGTAAGAATGCCGGGGTGACAGAAGCGTTATTGATCTCGGGTGACAGAATGCCCAGGGACCGAGGAATTTCGGAGATTAAGGGTAGAGCCAGAGCTCATGCTGAGTGGGACATGTCTACGTAGTATTGAGCCTAGTCCAAGAGCATACGAATTTGGCAAGTAAGTTCCAGGGTGGCTTTGGTTGATTTGGTTGTGATGGTAACATGTTAGCCTGATGGCACATGTCACGACATAGTATTGAGGCCTATTAGAGCAAAAAGGGAGGTCAGTAAGGTGGGACCGCGATGGCTTTGACAAGAATAAAGAATAAGAATTGAAGAGCCGAGGCCCACTACCTCGGCACTGTCCGGAAAGGTTCCGAGCTCGGGGATATTGGCTTAATTCAGAACACTCCATGGCAAACCCCCCTGAAGCTCGGGTTTCCAGCTCCAAGTCTGAGATTTTCAAGCGGAGACATCACTTCCAGCATTTGGAATTCGGGAAGATTGGTGATCGTTGAGGACACCATCATGTATATGCGTAACTCATATTAGAGCAATGGTAGTTTCCGGACATGAAGAGCCCGGGGATGCTAAAGATAGAGAGAATTGTGCAGTTGTCGGGAGGAGGCGAGTGAGGTCCAGTGTGTACTATTCTGGTCACCCCCCCGCTGTGTTTCCATTGTGATCCGATGGGTGCTCCGACAGGTTCATGTCCGAGGGCACCTGAGAGGCGCACATGTCGGGAAGTATGGCCGACGTCTACGAACTCGTGGAGGACCTTTAGACCCCGGTAAGAGGTCCATCTGTAGAATTTTGGAAGACTCATTGTTGGTTTGCAAACAGGCAGAAGCAAGTTAATAACTATAACTCAAGGCGCAAGCGCCGAGGTGGCACAACAGATTTTGCACTCTGTCTGGGTGCCACCGTGTCCCTTCTAAAATTTTAAACAGGTTTCATGTTTCAAGATTTCCAGTTAATAGCATCTTCATTATTTGGCGCTGAAAAAATGAGGTAGTGCTTTTCTGTGAAATTGGTTGATTACTCTTGTCGCCGCGCAGCCATAGCCATCTGTCCGGATAGTCTGCTTTGAAGCAGCTCTCGGTCTTAGGAAACAACTTCTCTAGTTAGTTAAGTCAGAGATAGACTTCGGAAATTTATTCCAGACACTATCTATGCTACAGCCGGACAGAAATCTCATCACACTTATCCATATGGAATATTTCAAGAGCTACTGAAGGAAAGAGGGTGGTCGGAAAGGTGGAATCTTGAGGACTTTGACAAGAATAAAGAACAAGAGTTGGAGAGCCTAGGTCCCTTTCCTCAGTGTTATCCGGGAAGGTCTTCAAGCTCGAAGAGGTTGACTCAATTTGGCGTACTCCATGGGAGACACCCGAAAATAGTTATCGGTACTGGAGCTTCCGGAAAGCCCAGAAAAAAAAGAAAAAGAAAAAAAGAAGAGAGGTGTAGGGGTGATAAAGTTGCATTTCACTGACTGAAATTATTAAGGAAGGGTTCGGAAGTTCTAGTGCACTTCCTCTGGAAAACAGGCATAGTTATGAGGTCACATGTCACCCCGGACACTTTCTGTAGTGAGCTGAGATAAATCCATTTCTCTCTTTTTATTCCATTTTATTAAATTCTGGATATTAAATATTGATGGCAGGGATACATGAATATATACATATATATATATATATATATATATATATATATATATATATATATATATATATATATATATATATATATGTATATATATATATATCGGAGTGTCAACCTGGGAAGGTCTCTCCAGCGAAAGACAGATACTAATAATTAATTAACTATTGTGCCCTTAAGAGGCATAATTTATGAGACATTTGATAATCTCATGATTTCAAGAGTAAATGCCAGATATACATGTTTGTATTTGCTGACTCCTAACAAATATTGGAGCTCATAATACAGAGGCGGGAATTGATCCCATCTTGATGGTCTCCCATTGGATTTATTGATCTTTTTCCGTAGCATTTTTGCAGGAGCTTTGTTTTTATTGCACAAACAAATAAAGCGAAAAGGAAAGTTCTCGAAGTTACATTCCGAGAGCACTGTTTGGGAGCGAGAACTGGATTAATCTCCGATGATATTTCTGAATTGGTTAACAGGAGAGGAGTAAGAACCTCGTTAAAAATCAGGAACCCGCCCTTAACAGGGGATTACCGGGGGAATCGAGGACGTGACCTCGTTAAAAAACAAAGGATGAGAGGAGTAAGAACCTCGTTAAAAAATCAGGAACCCGCCCTTAACAGGGGATTACCGGGGGAATCGAGGACGTGACCTCGTTAAAAAACAAAGGATAAGAGGAGTAAGAACCTCGTTAAAAAATTAGGAACCCGCCCTTAACAGGGGATTACCGGGGGAATCGAGGACGTGACCTCGTTAAAAAACAAAGGATAAGAGGAGTAAGAACCTCGTTAAAAATCAGGAACCCGCCCTTAACAGGGGATTACCGGGGGAATCGAGGACGTGACCTCGTTAAAAAACAAAGGATGAGAGGAGTAAGAACCTCGTTAAAAAAATCAGGAACCCGCCCTTAACAGGGGATTTCCGGGGGAATCGAGGAGGTGGCCACGTTAAAAAACAAGGGATCCGAGGAAAGAACATCGGCATTTGGCTTTTCGGCGCTGATTCATTTTCACAGGCTCTGTGTACCCAAGACAAATCACTCTTGCCAGCTTTCTTCAGACCAGAGTGCTTTGGGGGGGTAAGAGGTTGGAAGATTGGTTGTCAAATATTTGATATGTAAAGTCCAATTTAACATTTCTGATGACATTTTTGATAACTTCCGGATTAGATTAAAGGAAGAGGAGTAATAACCTTGTTAAAAAATCGGGAGAGGAGTAATAACCTCGTAAAAATGTCCGATTTTGGACAAAGGACCACCCCTCTTGGTAGAGGACCAGGGAGGTGAGGAGAAAAGTCCAATTTTGGACAAAGAACCACCCCTCTTGGTAGAGGACCGGGGGGGGGGGGGTGAGGAGAAAAGTCCAATTTTGGACAAAGAACCACCCCTCTTGGTAGAGGACAGGGGGGTGATGAGGAAAGTCCGACCTCGGACAATGGACCACCCCTCTCGGTAGAGGACATGGGGGTGATGAGGAAAGTCTGATCTCGGAAAATGGACCACCCCTCTCGGTAGAGGACAGGGGGGTGACGAAAAAAGTCCGATCTCGGACAAAGGACCACCCCTCTTGGTAGAGGACCAGAGGGGGTGAGGAGAAAAGTCCAATGTTGGACAAAGAACCACCCCTCTCGGTAGAGGACAGGGGGGTGATGAGGAAAGTCCGATCTCGGACAATGGACCACCCCTCTCGGTAGAGGACAGAGGGGGTGATGAGGAAAGTCCGACTTCGGACAATGGACCACCCCTCTCGGTAGAGGACAGGGGGGTGACGAAAAAAGTCCGATCTCGGACAAAGGACCACCCCTCTTGGTAGAGGACCAGGGGGGTGAGGAGAAAAGTCCAATTTTGGACAAAGAACCACCCCTCTTGGTAGAGGACCAGGGGGTGAGGAGAAAAGTCCAATTTTCGACAAAGAACCACCCCTCTCGGTAGAGGACAGGGGGGTGATGAGGAAAGTCCGACCTCGGACAATGGACCACCCCTCTCGGTAGAGGACAGGGGGGTGATGAGGAAAGTCCGATCTTGGACAATGGACCACCCCTCTCGGTAGAGGACAGGGGGGTGACGAAAAAAGTCCGATCTCGGACAAAGGACCACCCCTATTGGTAGAGGACCAGGGGGGTGAGGAGAAAAGTCCAATGTTGGACAAAGAACCACCCCTCTCGGTAGAGGACAGGGGGGTGATGAGGAAAGTCCGATCTCGGACAATGGACCACCCCTCTCGGTAGAGGACAGAGGGGGTGACGAAAAAAGTCCGATCTTGGACAAAGGACCACCCCTCTTGGTAGAGGACCAGGGGGTGAGGAGAAAAGTCCAATTTTGGACAAAGAACCACCCCTCTCGGTAGAGGAAGGGGGGTGATGAGGAAAGTCCGATCTCGGACAATGGACCACCCCTCTCGGTAGAGGACAGGGGGGTGACGAAAAAAGTCCGATCTCGGACAATGGACCACCCCTCTTGGTAGAGGACCAGGGGGTGAGGAGAAAAGTCCAATTTTGGACAAAGAACCACCCCTCTCGGTAGAGGACAGGGGTGATGACAGCAGGAGATGACACTAGTTAATTTGCCGATATTAAAGACAGAATTAATTATGGCAGCTCGTCCGTCATCGGGAGCTATCTATGCTTGGGGTGTTTACCTCTTCTTTGAAGAAATGGAAAGGGCAGCTGCGCCTCTAGCAGTCCCCGAACTTCAGGCGTGCCGGTTAACGGGCATCCATCTACCAAAAGAAATTAATGGTCCGACGAAAGGTTTCCAACTATTGGGAACGGTGGATATGTTAAAATGCCATCGGAATCATTGTCCGGGGAAGCATAATGCTAATGCTTAGCATGATGTTGTGCGGGCGTAATTTTACGATTTATGAGACATCCATTTCGGTGGTAATCCGAGGAAATTATTAGAGATTAATTTGGAATTCACGTCGTGAGGGCGTAACTTTCGTCAAAGAAGAAGATTTTATTAGATTTACTCAGAGGGCACACGTACATGAAGACGAAGAGAACAGGCAACCCCGAAGGAATACTATGCATGGTGGTCATCTGATTGCAAATAATCCTGACACTGCAAAGAGGAATTGCCTGGAAACCTTGAGGGGATCATCCGCGCAAATTCCAAGCGCGGCTTGAACAGCTGGGCTCCTACGAGCCGTTGGGGCAAAAGTTGGGTGCTGCGCAGTTCCTGTAGGCTGGACAGGAACAGGTTGGTGTGAAGCCAGAAGACACGCACCCCTGTACGCCTAAAGCCGGAGATCGCACATTCGATAGAATCGCCGTGGAGAGCCGATGCTTCACGGTGGTGAACTTCTAAACCAAAACCATCCTTAAGGGATTTGTGAATATGCTCGGTCGTGAAGACCGCACCGGGAATGAAGAACATTGTGAGAAAGTTTGAAGAGTTCAAATAGAATAAAAGGAAAAGATCCGATCTCCAGAAAGGGAATAAGAAGAGAAGAAAATCTACTCAAATGAGCAATCTGGAGACCAATGACCTTCTTGCAAAGGAAATGGAAAATAAATAGGAAAATAATGACAATCGATGCGCGCATGATTTACGGGGTGTTAGGTGAGCCTAACTAAAGGCGAATTTATGATGGAAATAAATTCTTGATTGTTGGCCATAAATGGCTTGGAGCCGCGTGGAACGGCAGTCAAAGAAACGCTCAAGTTTTCATGGGATCAAAGGAGAGCATTATGCAAGTTGGATGAAGAATGGTCGATGAGCCAGTCAAATAACAGAGACTTCATTAGGTAAATTCTCCGTACCTTTATACCAAAGATAGGAGAATTTGGGGGTAATTGTTAGAGAATATTCGTCCGTTAGGGAATATTCGTCCCCTATCAATGTGGGGCCAGATTTGCCTTATAATGGAATCCCGGACTCCGGACTCCGGTTTGGTCTTTGGATCTTGAGCCTCGGTCAGGAGCAGCCTTTAGTATTTATTAGGCCAGTCAAATCAAGTCAGAGAAGATATAAAACGTCTACATGGAGCCCTGCGCTTGACAGGGGTAAAAGAGACATATAGCACATCGGGGTATAAAAAAGGTAATTCATTACTCTCTGAGATCTCTCTCTCTCTCTCTCCTCTTCTTACAAACACTGGACTGACTTGATCGTCGGAGGAGGCTCCGCCGGCCAACCCTCGGCGGGTCTTTCCTGTTTTGCAGGCCAGCATGGGAAGAAAGGACGTCTTTGATCATGCCACGTCACCGGCCCAAAAAATCATCAACAATACCATATATATATATATATATATATATATATATATATATGTTACCTTGTCTTGTATATCCATGAGTTCATTTTTTCTTTTGTAGATTTTCCAAAAAATCAATTGATGAAAATTGTTAGGAAATATTTCCAACAGTGAACAAATGGGCTTATTAAATCTTTGTAAGTCTATTCGTATATGAAACTCGAAAGACTGACTAAGCTTAAAAGCCCATCAAGAGGCAATCTCAATAGAAGCTTGAAAATGTCTCGAAAGCACTAAATCTGGAATATTAACAGCAGAAAGCATTAAATCCCAAGATACCAGGAGCCGTACGCCAAAGATGTGGATCCCGGATATATTAGGAAGAAATCTCGAAGTTAGGAAATTAGTTCCCACCTGATTCGGAGCAACGGTTGAAACCTCTTCTATAAATAAGTACAAACTACCAGGTATGAGACAAATGAGTTTTTGATAATTAAGACTTGCTATAATTCTTTGCCAAATACTTATTTAAGCATCGGAGTGGGTTCCAGCTGGCACCCCCGGCAAGCTCCCCTATTGATATTTATTGTTTTGCAGAGGTTGAAGAAAGATTTTACTTGTTAGTTTTTGTGTTGGCTGCATTCTGTTAGACAAAATCAATATCATTTACTGTTACTGATTTCACAGGGATGCCATATCAGTTCAGAATCTTCAAATATTCAGAGTTTATTTCTCTAATATGGAAAGAGCCTGATAAGCGTCGAATGTTGCACATTCAAGCCCCTTAACTTATATATGTTAATTCCTTAGCATTGTTATTTGTTTGATTTTGTGTTGTTTTAATGTTTTCAGGTTTTAAATAAAGATGCAATTAATTCTATTAATTTTGGGCTTAAAGCATACTTTGAGAAGACCTAGAAGATATTGGTAAGCTTAATCAATCATAATAGAAAACCTATATGATTTAGTTAAGTTTAATCAAATCAAGTGAATGATTAAATCGAAATTTCTCCACTAAGAGTCAAAATCGGATTGGATTCAAATTTGGATTATGCACATGTCTCAGTATTTTGATCATAACTTGTGGTTCATATATCATATTACAATGAAATTGATGGCGTTGGAAAGATAATAAAAACTGAAACAAATATGTTAGAAATAGGTTTACCCTAATTTTGACTTTTACTATGCCAAAATCGCCCTCCAATAAAAGATCGTAATTCTGGACGAATTTGGAATCATTTTCCTACTTGGATTGAAGTTTCAATCTCTTACCTGAAATAAGAAGACTCAATAGACGATTTTTCTAAAATTCCAAGGGCTTCTAGGACTTGTGTGCTCCCTATAAATAGACCCCTAAGCTTCAAGAGAATGGGTACTTGTGCTTGTGCTTAGTTTTAGACAGTAAATTTTTCTTGGAGGCTTGACAAGTTGAAGATGAGAAGAACATGGCAGGAGGCCATCCCAGCACCACGATGAGCAGCTAAATTCTTATATGGGTGTTGATGTAGCCCTTTCCAAGTAACAATGGTTTGATTGTATTTTAATTTGGTATTTTCTATATGCATGATGGTTGTATAACTGTGAGAATTGATCTTAATGTTTATATTCAATCATTATGAATTTCTTATCTTGTCTTAGAAAGTCTTTTATATTGATTGAACTCAATCCTTCATATTTTTTTTGTGATTATGTGAGTGATTATTATACAACGGTTTTAATTAACATATGATCAAGAGGGTTAGATAGACCATGCCTAGGAAAGACGGATTGTACTACACGCTAGTTTAGTGTAATCTAGGTAGACAATTCGTACCAACCGAAGATAGGTTATATTTTTCATTGATTGTGTGTATCCTATTAAAGACGTAGCTAACCCATGCCTAAGGAAGACGGGTCGTACTGCATCTTAGTGGTTAGGTGGACGGTCCGTGCCAACCGAAGATGGATTATACTTATTCTTTAGAGGTAATTTCTTGACTACTCAAGTGAGACGAGCCCTATATCATGCATAGTATGAATTTTCCTTATTAATTTATGATTGACCATTGTTATGCGGTGAGTGGTGAAATCAATCCCCTATTCTTTCTCTCATCACTCTAATCTTTATTTTTATGTCTTTTAAGTTTATGCATTTAACTTAGCTATAAACAAAATCAAATCAAACATATTTTAAATTAAGTTATATTTAATATTGAAAAACTTGATAGCAATACCCCTGCAGTTCTTGAGGTTCGACACCCTCTCTATAGCCTTAACCTACAAGGATTCGTTCTATTGCGAGTGGTTAATTTTAATATTGATATATTTTGATAAACAAAAGACCACATCAATTTTTGGCGCCGTTGTCGGGGACTGCAAACGGTTATGTTATTAAGTTTTAAAGATTGAATTTAACTTGATTCTTTTCTCTTTTTTTTTTTTTTTTTTTCAATTTTTGTTTTTATTTTCCTTTATTTATTTTATTTTATTTTTGTTAATTTAGTTCATATGGGGAGGCATTCCAACACCCCATGGACCATGTTCATATTGCTATAGTCCTTATCACCATATTAAAGATTGTCCTACTGCAGGACACTTTTCTAACTATTCTTATGAGCATATGAACACACAGTTCTCTAAACCGAGGAATGATCCTTACTTTGATTCCTATAACCCAGCATGGAGTAACCAGTCTAATATTTCGTGGCAAGCTCAAGCTCTTGAAAATTATGCTCCACAATTTCATGAACTATATCATTAGGCATATCTGCAGTTCAATGATCAAGCAGTCTATCCACCATCTAACTTCCGTCCTCCCCACCAACAATGGCAATCATCTCCAAATTGTGCTGACTTTGAGGATAACTGGCAGCCTTCTTCCCAGGCTACACCATCTCAGTCAAATTCTGACGTTAAAGCTCAGATATTGAAACTTATGGGTGAGATCAATCAGAAACTCACTCAGACAGTGACCTCTCTCAGTCAGACATTGAACTCTCACTCTGAATCCATTGCCAAGATAGAAGCTCACGAAGAGGAGTCATCTCCCATCTACTGGTCGCCGTAGCAGCAATCTCAGGTTGAACCACCTCCTCCAATGAGTTCTAACTTTCAAGATCAAATGATGAAATTTATGAGCAAGATGGATCAAATAAGAGACTCTCAGACTCAGATTATGAAGTCTCACCAGGAAAAATATACCCCTCAATTCTTCGCCGAGATGGAAGCCAGGATGGATGCTCACTTTGAACAAATCATGAACCACCTCAATAGAGAAGAAGAAGAGCTTCAAAGACAGTCGGTGGCCAATCTTGATGGACACTACATGGTGGATGAGAGTACTTCTTATCACGAGCAAGCCGTCACCACAATGAAGAATGGAGAAGTGGTCGAAACTCACGTGGAAGAGAGGAAGGAGGAGCAAATTAAGGCCCTACAAGCTCTACATCGGGCAAAAGGCGAGAAAGTGAGCACTGAGGCTCCTTCATCATCCACTTTTATTCTCGAGACGCCATATGAACCCCGACCCTCTATTGCTTATGACTTAACAAGAGGTCAGGAGAGTAGTTTGTTAGGGCTGTTAGAAGAGCAAAAAAGAAATCATCAAGGTATGAAACTTCCTTGTGTATTCTCCTCATTTTATTCTAGTTCATGATTCCATTCCTGATGAGAAACCGTTTGAGAATACTCAGAAGAATCTACCTCGATATGCGAACATTTGGAATTACCTTTCTGTAGGTAAAATTTATTCTCTTTGGTCCAAGAGAAGAAAAGATTGGTGCTTCAAATTTAAATTTAAAGGTAAAAAGGCATTAAGCTCATCAAGGATGTGGATTTGTTGGCTTGGCGGATCCCACATATTTTGACTAAATGAGTCAGATTCATTGGTTCGAGCACAGGCCCTGTACGCTCGAGTCCTCTATGAGGGCAGGGTACATGATCTCCTTCCAGGTTTATTTTCTCCATTATTGCTTCATTCTTAGTTTATATTTTTACAACAATGTGTTGCACTTGACTAGTATTTGCTTGGAGTATCACTCTCTTTTTCAGGATATGTGTTTTTGCAATTAAGTTTGGGGGTATGATATGCCCCACATCTACTCATTCAGGTATTCCTATCCTCTTATTGTTATGTTCAGTTATATACACACATTGGGGACAATGTGTGATTCAAGTTTGGGGATATGGAAGAACGAAACACTATCCAATATTTTGCTATGTTATTCTTGAGCATGCTGTTGATCTTTAATTTTGATTTGTATTTCATTGGTGAGCTTAACATGATGAACACATGATCACTTGACTAGGGAATTAAGAAGTTTTGTTATTTTCTTTGGCAGCATGAGATATTACTTATTTCAATTTGATTCTCACAAGCACACTAGCACATAGTCTGTGGGGTATGAAATTTGAAATCAGTTATGTCTGTTATCAATATCTTGGATGCAACTGGGTAACTTATTAGAGGAATAACCTTGGCATTAAAAAAAAAAGAAAAAAAAAGAAAGAAAAAAAAGAAGAAAGAATAATATTGATCACTTTGAGCTTTTCACTGAGTAACCGGATCTCTTGCCTCATTAAGCATTGAGTGTTCGCATCAAAAAATGAAAGTTTTCTTTGATTGATAAAATAGCTAAGTTTAGCTGCGTAACCTTTTTGACTCGAGTTAGTAAGTCTTTAGGGTGTTTTACACCTAATGTCCTAAAACCATCTGGTTTGGGAGTCATTGACCTAACACTCGTTACATGGGTCAATTAGAAAGCTTAAGGGAGCTAAGCATTGCACAGCCTGCATAATAATAATAATAATAATAAATATATATATATATATATGCCTTGGTTGTTTTATCTAATGAGGAGTCCATCGAATTTTGAGTGTTGAACCATTCATGATTGAGATTAGTTTTTGAAACCTCATGACTATGCGTTAAGTTCACTTTACACTAATTGAATCTTGTGATATCTCATAATGCCATGTTAGTAATTAATTTTTAATTTCCTGAAATTGTGAAGATGGAGTTTATTTTCTTAAGCTTGCCAATGAATGAGAACCATTATTTTTATGATGCAGCATTCTTGGGGATAACATGGTAGGAACAATGTTTGTAGGTATCATTACTAGCAAACCCTCACAAGACTTTACTTGTCCACTAGGGAGTCCTAGGGGTTTAAAAGGCTTGTTGCATACACTAAATGCAATCGTACATCCCACGAAAGAATGAGTTATACTATTGTTTTTCAGTTTTATTTCTTGTTTTGTATTGCTAAGGGACTAGCAATATGTAAGTTTGGGGGTGTGATAAGCGTTGAATGTTGCACATTCAAGCCCCTTAACTTATATATGTTAATTCCTTAGCATTGTTATTTGTTTGATTTTGTGTTGTTTTAATGTTTGCAGGTTTTAAATAAAGATGCAATTAATTTCATTAATTTTGGGCTTAAAACACACTTTGAGAAGACCTAGAAGATATTGGTAAGCTTAACCAATCATAATAGAAGACCTATATGATGTGGTTAAGTTTAATCAAATCAAGTGAAGGATTAAATCAGAGTTTCTCCACTAAGAGTCAAAATCAGATTGGATTCAAATTTGGATTCTGCACATGTTTAGTATTTTGATCATAACTTGTGGCCCAAATATCATATTACAATGAAATTTGTGGCGTTGGAAAGATAATAAAAAATGAAACAAATATGTTAGAAATAGATTTTCCCTAATTATAAAGTTTATTATGTCAAAATTACTCCACAATAAAAGACCGCAATTCTGGACGAATTTGGAATCATTTTCCTACTTGAATTGAAGTTTCAATCTTTTACTTGAAATAAGAAGACTCAAGAGATGATTTTTATGGAATTCCAAGGGCTTATAGGACTTGTGTGCTCCCTATAAATAGATCCCTAAGCTTCAAAAAAAAGGGTGCTTGTGCTTGTGCTTAGTTTTAGACAGTAAATTCTTATTGGAGGCTTGACAAGTTGAAGAGGAGAATAACATGGCAGGAGGCCATCCCAGCACCACGATGAGCGGCTAAATTCTTACAAGGGTATTGATGTAGCGCTTTCCAAGTAACAATGGTTTGATTGTATTTTAATTTGGTATTTTCTATATGCATGATGGTTGTATAACTGTGAGAATTGATCTTAATGTTTATATTCAATCATTATGAATTTCTTATCTTGTCTTAGAAAGTCTTTTATATTGATTGAACTCAATCCTTCATATTTTATATGATTATGTGAATGATTGTTATACAATAGTTTTAATTGACATATGATCAAAAGGGTAAGATAGACCATGCCTAGGAAAGATGGATTGTACTATACCCTAGTTTAGTGTAATTTAGGTAGACAGTTCGTACCAATAGAAGATGGGTTCCATTGATTGTGTGTATCCTATTAAAGACGTAGCTAATCCATGCCTAGGGAAGACGGGTCGTACCGCATCTTAGTTGTAAAGACTAAGAAAATAAATAAGAAATTTAGCAATTTAATAAATTATGTTTATTAAATGGATGAGATTAGTAATTATATTCTAGGTAATAATAATCATGTTATGAAAATAAAATACAATTGGGTTAAGATGGGGATAAGTATTATAGTAGGTCCTAATTAAATAAATAATTAAATACATTGATTAAAGTTTAGTTTAAAAATCTACGGGGGTCAAATGTTAATTAATAAACGATATGACTTTAATAAAATGGGGTCCTTCTTTAATTTATATAATTTGGGGGCTTTAAAAATAAAGTAATCTCCCTTTTGCCATGTGTCATTGCTCGATTGGCTGAGGAAGATTTCATCATCCCTTTCCAGCCACTAGCAGCTCGCCACGTGTCCCCTATCTTCTTTCTCTTTCTCTTTCTTTTCTTCTTTTCTTTCTCTCCTCTCTTCTCTCACGCACGTCATTGCCTCTCACCTTCTCCCTTTTCTTTTCCTTTTCTTCCTCTTTCTCTCCTTCTCCTCTCTGTTCTCCCGCACATCACAGCAGCCCCTCCCCATTTCTCTCTTCCCCTTCTTCACACATGTTGAGAGAGAGTAGACCGAGACTGAGAGACTGAGAGACTGAGAGATCGAGAGAGAGTCGGGAGCCGAAACTCGCGACCCGTCGTGAAGTGCACAGAGCCGACGAACGGCGGTTCCAGTGGTGATTTCCGACGGTTCCAGTCGATTTTCGACGGGCTAAGGAGCTCCGGTGGAATCCAGAAGCTTGAACCCGCGACCCGGTGACCCGTGAGGCCAGTAGAACCCGATTGGTGTGCTGAGTCATCGCCGGTGTCCTGAGGAGCGACGATGGCCGAACCAGGGGCGGATTTCGGTCAACCCAAGCCCGATTTCCAGTGGGTTGACGTCTGGTCGCCTAGTGGTGCGTTTTCCGGCGGCTACTATGTGTTTTCCGGCAAAATCAGAGGCATCTTTCAGTGGATTTGTTGAGGAAAATCCCCAAGGTATAAATTCTATAATTTTGTGGATTAGTTTGATTATTGTGGAATTAGGGTTTGTTGATTTATTTTGGGTATTTTACTATTGATTGGATTATGGTGGGTTGATTTTGTTGGGTCATTGGTTGATGGTTTCGGATGGTAGTGTTGGATTTTGATACCCTGTTTTGGATGTTGGCCGAATGGTTGTATGAGGATGATTTGGTGTTTGCTTCGACTATGCATGGTATTTAGGAATTGGTGATTTCTGTTTGGTGTTCCAGTGGGTATGTTGGCAGTGAGTTGAGTGATTGGTTGTGTGTACTGTGATGGGGGTTCACTGTGGTTGACTGATTTTAGGATGATATAGTTGTTGTGGTCTGATTAAAGTATGATGATGTTTTCTGAATATTGGATGAGTATTGGGGCTGGTTGTGTGTCGGACAGTTGTGATGTGGTAGGTGATTTATAAATTATTGATGATAGTTGTTGTGAAATTTTGGTAGAAGGTATTTCCAATTAGAGGAGATTGATGCTTTATTGTGAGTGGTTGATGTTTGAATGGAAAGCGATTTTGATGGTTATTTGGATGGAAATCCAGATCTGGTTTTATGCTTGTAAATGGAATAATTATGTTAGTTTATATTTATTTGTTAGGGACGAAGTTTATTGATGTTTTTGGGTTGATGTTAACAAAATTGGAGGATTTCAAAGTAATTGTAAGAATATAGTAGAATTGATCTTTAGTATGGGTTTTGATGTGGAGTTGGTTGATGGGAGCTAATATTTGCTCCATGATATGCTTATGATGTTTTGGATATTTTAGGAATTTACGAAGTCGAATTAACTTGGTATGGAATTGAGTACCGAATGGTACTCTAATTAAGGAAATTGGTTAGGTTGGTTTGTTGGAATTATTGGAGGTTAATCTTGGTAGCACATGGCTAATGTATGGAGATAAATTAGAAGAAGAGTTCAAGAGAAGGAAATGGAACGAATGGTGATGTAAAATGAGTAATCGATGAAGATGTAATATTATTAAAATGTGGCGGATTAATAGTAAGTTGAACCTATGTATAATGCTTAGTTTTTACGCCCATGTATATGCCTTAAAGCTTTTGTATGTGTAAATATTACAATACGAGTTTGTAACCTAAGCGAACATGTGTTACTAAATTGGAATGCTATGAGATTAAGGTCCTAGATCTAAACTACCTATCGAGATTAGTGATGAATAGAAAATAGAGTATAGAGTATGACAACATTTGTGTTTAAGAATTAAGGACTAGATAATGTTACAAAACTAAGCCTATGGTTAATATCAAAAGAGGACAACGATTCTAATAGAATGCTAAAGAGCTATAGATTATTCTAATAATCCTAAGTTTGTAAAAAAATAAGCTAGTAAGCATATGGAAACACATGTGGTATAAATCCATTAGGTAACCACTTAGTACCTAATCTACCTATCCATGTACACATAATATTTATGTGTATTAATGGATTAGGCTCGAGTATTTTATGCGTATATGCATATATGTATACACATACATGTATATGGCTTAAGGATAAATATTGTTAACTTAGTAAATAAATGACACGTTATAAAAGGGTTAACAATGGGAATGTAATACAACAATAATAGATAAACTAACGAAAATAATAAATACATTCTTGTAATAATAAACAAGATACGATATGAGCCTAAACCTAAATGTTAACTTAATAATAGTTTAAGATTGTTAACTAGGCTTAGAAGCGAGTAACACGACGTGTGAGCACGCAAGTAGTTTTAGGGTTATAGAATGAGTCCCATAGCATAGTCTGACGTTATAATGTTTGCAGGATAGTGTCCAGATTGGAGACTTCAATTGATTCTCCAATGTAGAGTCCAAGTGACTAGAATCCGAGGGGATGTTCAAGTCAGAGTCTAATGCAGCCAGGTGATATTTTACTCACTGAGAAACTGTTATTTTTATATATTATAGAATTGCAAAATATATATGTTGTTTCATAAACCCGAACCAACTGTATGTTGAATATATCTGTTTTGTTTGATTTGAGTACTTTAGAGTATGTTCAAATATATCAAGGATAGTTTCAGAGTAAAGTATAGTGTGTTGCATGTTTTGGATGAAATATTAAAATGTTTAAAAGTATGATTTATCAGCATAGTACGGTAAGACAATATTTACTAGTCAAGCAAAGAGCATAGAGCATGTAGTATAGAGCATGAGCATACAGTAACCCAGCAGTAACACATCGGTAACCCAGCAGCATCCCAGTAATAGTTCAGTTCAGCAGTTTATCAGCAGCACATCAGCATGCATAGCATACATAGCATGATTTAAATTATGTGATGTTTTCATGATATAGAATACTGTAGTTTTTTATGCTAGACGTTTTAGTATGACTAAGAGTTTTAATGGCAAAAGAGCTATCGTCTAGTTGCATAATTTTAGAACATTGAGCTTGGACGAACAAGAATATTGTCATGGTTCAGTATGAGTAATACAGCGTCCTAGGAGTAGGTAGATGAATTGTCGTGGCACATCAGTAAGAAGTGCTTGGATACCCGAGTTTTACTCTAGTAACCGCATGGAAAACTATGTGCTCGACATGAGGTTGTAATGCCCTAGGATTCCGTGTTAACCATGTTCGGAAAATGATAGTAAGCTTGTACTAAAGAGCGAGATGGCATGCTTTAAGTTTAGTGTGCTTGGTTTTGACGCTATTGGTTGCGATATCAGTGTGGCTTGGGAGTAGGTAGATGGATTGTCATGGCACATCAGTAAGAAGTGCTTGGATATCAGAGTCTTACTCTAGTAACCGCATGGACAACTATGTGCTTTGACATGAAGTTGTAATGCCATGAGGCACAGTGTCATCACTGTTAATAACGTTAGACCTATGTGCATTTGAGCTACCAACATAAAAGTATTATTGTAGGTGGGTTTATACGTGGTTGCTTCCAAGCCAATTGAACTTCTACGTATGGGTCCAACTACATAGTATGCTTTAAATGTTTTCTGATAGTCGGTGTTTGCTATATCAGCTATGGGGGTTTTCAAACAAAATTTTATAAATTGGTAGCTGTTATAGTGTACGCGAGACTAAAAAGAAAAGTTGGTTCATTTGGAAAACTCAGTTAGTTTAATATCACTGAGGTCTCGGTATTATGTACTGAGGCGGTGAACTCATCATTTCACCTATATGGATGTGGCAAACCCCCACAACCGTATAGATGATGTCCCTTTGGCTGCAGGTACTCGGGTCGTAGTTGATGGGGTAGTAGACGTGCAGTTAGGATATTATGACCGAAGCTCGCCGCGACGGTTGTAATTGTGGGACCATGGGCGTCCTCAGTTTTGTAAATTTTACTATAGCTTGTGACGCCTGTGTCACTTGTTTTTGTATAAAGCCAACTTTGTTATGTATTTATATTGAGGAAAGACTTAAACCTATAGATGGTAAATGACTCTTGTTATTAATTTATGATAGATATTTAAGATGTGATTTCCGCTATTGAGTTTATGTTTTTCCGCTGCATAGTAGTTAGATGTTGTACTCTGATTTACCAGGTACATATTATGGGGTATGTACCATATGTTGACTTTGCGACACATCGTCGTGCCACTGTGAGGATCCATTTGCATTTTAAGAGATTAGTGTTTAAGCAAATGATTTGTATAAAAAAAATAAAAATGGGTCGTCACATTAGTTGTTAGGTGGACCGTCCGTTCCAACCGAAAATGGATTATACTTATTCTTTAGATGTAATTTCTTTACCACTCGAGTGAGACGAACCCTATATCATGCATAGTATGAATTTTCCTTATTAATTTATGATTGACCATTGTTATGTGGTGAGTGGTGAAATCAATCCCTTATTCTTTCTCTCATCACTCTAATCTTTATTTTTATGTCTTTAAGTTTATGCATTTAACTTAGCTATAAACAAAATCAAATCAAACATATTTTAAATTAAGTTATATTTAATATTGAAAAGCTTGATTGCAATACCCCTGCAGTCCTTGAGGTTCGACACCCTCTCTATAGCCTTATCCTACAAGGATTCGTTCTATTGCGAGTGGTTAATTTTATTATTGATATATTTTGGTAAACAAAAGACCACATCAGGGCCTCATTATGACAAGATTAGTGTCACAAGCATTAAGAAGGAATTTTCGAACTCCAAGAAAGACTCTGCAAAGTCTACAGCTCAGCAAAAGACGGATCCGAAGTTTATCGTCCGAACGGCCTAGTGAAACGCCTGGATACTTATTAGTCAGTAACATAAACAATGATGCTTTTAATCATGGTTCAGTCGGTTTTCAGAAGTCTTCTTCAGAGATATGTTTCTAGAAGATTCTGTGCGGATTTCAAGACAGTGTAGTCAGATCCCTTGCATCCGTCCGGACGACATGGTATTCTATCCGGACACTCATCAGTCAAGCAACATCCGTCTGGATGACGTGATATACGGTCTGGACGCCCAACTGTCCAAAGCATCATTCGTCCAAACCTTCCTCTGTGTCGAGAAGCTTCGAACTGTTCCAACTTGCATCCGTCCAGACGTTTCAGCAGCACGTCTGGACGACACTTAGTGTTTGACTAGCTACAGGATTTCTTTCCAAAACACAGATATGGAAAGATCGCTACAAACCTCCAGACGATGTGGATTCCTATCTGGACGCGCTCATCCATAAGGCAAGTATCGCATTCAAAATTCAGACATCCGGACTCCAGTCTTCATGGTCCGGAAGCGCAAGCTACTTATATGGAAATTGCGTGATCTGATCAACCGTCTGGACGACCATTCCCTTGGTTCGGACGCGCGAAACCTTAATATGGAAATTGCGTGCAGCTGAAGTGCGACCGTCCGGAAGACAGGGCAACACCGTCCGGACGCGACTCAAAACAAGAAAGAATTTCAGCGAAATTTTGGAAAGCCGATTGCACAGTTGTCCGTCCGGACGTCTTATGTCTACCGTCCGGACGGTGCCTAGGTTTATCAAGCCAGACGCTCATTTGAACCTGCAGCCTATAAATAGAGGTCCCTAGGCTTGAGAACTACAAGAATTCGGTATTGAATTCCGTAGTGCTTAGGGAGTTATATTTTAGAGTTACTGTGTTGATCTGCTCACTCTCAAGCCGTTGCAAAGTGTTGTTACTGTGCTGAAACTGAAGTCTTTCTTAGAGGTTGGCCTTATGGTAAGGGATTCCATTGAAGACCCATTCAAGTAGAATATTTGGTTGTGAGGCATTCGTGTTGGGTTACACGTTAGAGTTCAAGGTACGACCACTGCATAAGGGTATGTGAGTGTTATTGCTTTGTAACTAGCTTTGTCTTCTGAATATTGGATATCCTGGGTTTGGTTGTCCCGGAGTGGTTTTTCTCTTAACTGAGTTTTCGCTTCGTCAACAAAATATTTGTCTCCTTTAATTCCCTATTTTGATATTTTGTTGCACACTATTGATAAATTAGAAGTCCAATTAATTTTTATTTGGTATCAGAGCAGTTACAGTCCGTGTAAAAGATTTAATTCCTGAGTGTGATCCTCATCTCTTCATGACTTCTATTTTTTTGATTACACCTTTTATCATGGATTTCTCTTAGTTATTTGAAGAAAATCATGATATTGAGCTCTTTAAAGTTTTTGCTAAAGTGGATAAAATTGTTTCTCCAAAAGAGCTCAAAAAGGTGAAGCAAGAGAAAGAGTCTTTGATTGCTCAGTTATCTAAATCACATGTTTTGATTGACTCTTTGAGATCTGAGAACACCGTGCTATTTGACATTATTGATATAATTGAGAATAAATTAAAAGAATTTGAAGATCTCTTGAAAGAATTCTCAAGTGATAATTTGAAAAGTATGCTTTGTATTCATTCAGATATTTCTAACAAGCCTGCTTTAATTGTTGATGATATGAGTACTTCTACTTCACATGCTTCTGATTCTGAATTAGATTCTATTGATATTAAGCCCGTGATAGTAAATACAGCTTGTTTAGAAAATTCTTGCTTAAATAATCATGTGATGCCAAAGTCCAAGGAATCAGGAACACGAGGTAAGTTTGTTCATACTTGTCATAATTATGGGAAAATTGGTCATATTAGGCCAAATTGCTATTTGTTGCAATCCCACAGGCCTTGGATTAAACAAGATGCTCTGAGGAAAAGTGAAGTTGAAGATTCTTCCTCATCAAAATATGTCCCTTCGCATAGGAGACATATAAAAGGTAAGGGAAATGTTATTTGTAAGAATGCTAACTATAATTTTGCAGAGAATGTCAAGAAGCATTCAAACAAAAGAAGCTTGCCCACCTGTCATTACTGCGACATCACCAGTCACATCCGACCCAAATGTCCACAGTTCCAGACTCAGAAGTCGAAGGTTCAGAAGGAGTTGCCAACAAGAGCTACATTAGGCACTCTACCTCCTACGACACTTTAGGCTCTACGGCATCAGCAACAGTTTGTTCCTGCCTATCAGAGTGGCAAATCAAAGAAGAACAAATCAAGGCGTTACAAGAGAAAGCCGCAGAAGCCCACTAACAACCATGACTATGAAGGGTTGTTGAGCCTGATGCAAGGTATGCTAAGGAGTATGGCCAACATGGACATGACCCGCAAACCATCTCCACGGGTCAAAGAGGTATAGGTCAAGAATGATGAGACCATTCACCCCTTGAGGGGAGTGGACTCACCTAGTAAATGTGAAGTCTCCCATGCCTAGAATTTTGGTTCCTAAATCCTAGTGCATGTCAGGTATGTATGCATTGTATTGTTTATCATGTCGTATCTTATTCATGCCTTGCATTCTGTTTGAGGAACCATTTATTCTATCCTCATATTTTCTCTTGTTATCTAGAGAAACTTCTGCAGATTTGTTTTGGGGATGACAGTTAAAAGCACGTCGGGCGGCTGCTTTTTCTGTCTTGATATTTCTAAACCTTTCTCCCTGTGGATAGGTTTGATTTTACCTTACATGCTGGGACTAGATGTCATTTCCTTTTCCATAAGCATGTCAAAAATTGGGGGAGGAGATGCATAATTTTATTTTTTTCTTGATGGCTTTTCAAATATTGTATGTGTTTTTGTCTTATATCTCAGTTCATTGTGCATTACTTGAATATGCTTATATATGATTGAGAGTTTATGTCTGATATTTGCTAAGTTTTCCTGTTGCATCTTAATGATAGATAGTTACTTTCCTCATGCAATGAAAATGTACACTATCCAAAGCTCCCCTAAGGTACATCATTTTCCTCTCTGACTTCTTGCTTCTGGAAATTATAATAAGAGATATGTTTTTATTAGATGGTCAAATTGATCAATATGCTAGTTGAACTTAGAGCCTAAAAATTCTAGCATTCGCTCTAAGTTGCAGCACCATAAGATACAAGCAGTTATTCTTCTGAATTCTATGTTATATGCTTATATTCACTACTTTTGTGTTGAATTAGCTTTATATCTTGTCCTTCATGGTACAAGTAAAATTTTATCTTGTCCTTTATGGTACAAGTAAAACAATTAGGTGCTGCATCTTAATGAGAGTGTATCAGATGAGGGTGGCTAGGCCCTAGTAAGATAAGGTTTGACTTTTGACTAATCTAACATTGATTTTCTCTCTTGTTTAGAAAATCTAGTTGCTTTAAGTCATATCAGTGAACTTCATACCTTATTGAGAAAGCCTTCACACACACACACATTGCATGAGTTGAGTAATCTATTTAAAATTTCTATCTGCAGAAAAATTTGTGCTTATTGAATACTTAGCTCTTATTTATATCTTTGCATATTTTTGCAATACTATTTGAATGCCTTATCAGTTGATTATACATGCGTGTTCTAAAGCTGACATTAGAGAAAAATATTTTTCTGCAAATTTTCCTCAAGTTTCAAATTTTCAGCGTGAAGCGTCCGGATGGACTTATTCTTATGTTCGAACAAGAGCAGTCTTGTCATACGTTGCCCCAGCAGTAGTCGTCTGGACGGTTAAGTGACACGTCCGGACGAGATCTCTACAGGTTTAAGACTTGCGTCTTTTTCTCTGCCATACACACATCTCTACATTTTTATTGATTTATCATGTCATGTTGTGTGTTTTTCTGGCAGATTTCTCCCGAGATTTTGGCATTCTCTGCACATTTCTTCTCATTCCATCGTATTTGCTATATCTTCCTTTGTTCTTTTAAGTTTTTGTGCTTTTTAGAATATTTGAATATTTGGTGATTTGAATTTTTTTTTTCTTGAGATATTGTGCATGAAAATCCTATTATGTCTATGTGTTGGGTTGATATTGATATATCTAGGTCATTTGGATTGCGTTCTTTGCTTTTGTAATACTTGAGCCTCCAATTGACAACTGTCATAATACCACTTTCTTTTTGGGACTAACATGATCTAATATTTCTTTGTGGTGTTATTTTTGAAAATATTTTTGTTTAAATCTTTTCAGGAATATGTTGTCCAGCAGCTCCCAACACAATATTTGACAGATGGATCCTTTGGAAAATTGACTGTTGTTGAAGTCGGATGTTCAAATTCCAAAGGTCTCAGGATTAAGATGAGTTTTTTCCCCTAGCTCATGCAGAGCCTTCCGTAGTATTCCCTCATATCTGTATCAGTTAGAGGGTCAGTGGTGAATCTCCTCATTTATCTTGCAGACCAGTTGCTTAGAGGATGTCAATCTGCGGATAATCAGTTTCAGGCTTTACAAAATGAAGAGATTGAGGGTTTTTCAGTTCTTGGTTCCTGACTTCCTTAGCTAGAAGCCGAAGTAGTACAAATCCAGCTTTTTATACGGATTTCTCTCTGTTACTTGATTTCAGTGGATCAGCATGATTTGGTACTCGAAGGATTTTTGTTCCTCTCTTTTGGGCCACTTGCAGACTCTTCTCTATTTTCCTAGTGTTTTGGATTTTAGAACGTTTTTTTTCTGTGGATTTTGTATACTCTATTTCCCCTTGTCTTGTTAAGACATCAAGGGGGAGTATATGTTTGATTTGGACCGGGATTGTATTTTTAACAGGTCAAGTGATTTTTGTCCCAGAATGGCCAAATGGGGAGTTTGTTAGTTTTTGTGTTGGCTGCATTATGTTAGACAAAATCACTATCATGTACTGTTACTGATTTCACAGGGATGCCGTATCAGTTCAGAGTCTTCAAATATTCAGAGTTTATTTATCTGATATGGAAATGGCCTCATTATGACAAGACCAGTGTCACAAGCATCAAGAAGGAATTTTCGGACTCCAAGAAAGACTCTACAAAGTCTACAGCTCAGCAAAAGACGGATCCGGAGTTTATCGTCCGAACGGCCAAGTGAAACGCCTGGACACTTATTAGTCAGTAACATAAACAATGATGCTTTTAATCATGGTTCAGTCAGATTTCAGAAGTCTTCTTTAGAGATATGTTTCTAGAAGATTCTGTGCGGATTTCAAGACAGTGTAGTCAGATCCCTTGCATCCGTCCGGACGCTCATCAGTCAAGAAACATCCGTCCGGACGACGTGATATACCGTCTGGACGCCCAACTGTCCAAAGCATCATCCGTCGACCTTCCTCTGTGTCGAGAAGCTTCGAACTGTTCCAGCTTGCATTCGTCCGGACGTTTCAGCAGCACGTCTGGACGACACTCAGTGTTCGACTAGCTACATGATTTCTTTCCAAAACACAGATATGGAAATATCGCTGCAAACGTCCGGACGATGTGGATTCCCGTTCTGACGCGCTTATCCATAAGGCAAGTATCGCATTCAAAATTCAAACGTCCGGACAAGGCAACACCGTCTGGACGCGGCTCAAAACAAAAAAGAATTTCAACGAAATTTTGGAAAGCCGATCGCACAGTTCTCCGTCCGGACGGCGCCTAGGTTTATCAAGTCAGACGCTCATTTGAACCTGCAGCCTATAAATAGAGGTCCCTAGCTTGAGAACTGCAAGAATTCGGTATTGAATTCCGTAGTGCTTAGAGAGTTATATTTTAGAGTTACTGTGCTAATCTGCTCACTCTCAAGTCGTTGCCAAGTGTTGTTGCTGTATTGAAACTAAAGTCTATCTTAGGGGTTGGCCCTAAGATAAAAGATTTCATTGAAAACCCCTTTAAGTAGGAGACTTGGTTGGGAGGCGTTCGTGTTGGGTTACACGTTAGAGTTCAAGGTACGACCACTGCATAAGGGTATGTGAGTGCTACTGCTTTGTAACTAGCTTTGTCTTCTGAATAGTGGATATCCTGAGTTTGGCTGCCCCGGAGTGGTTTTTCTCTTAACTGAGTTTCTACTTCGTCAACAAAATATCTGTCTCCTTTAATTCCGCATTTTGATATTTTGTTGCACACTATTGCACACACTTGATAAATTAGAAGTCCAATTAATTTTCATTACTAAAGCCAGTGTCGTCATACCAGAAATTGTCCTAACAAAAATAATCACAAACTAGGGTACTTTGGTTCTATAGGGATTCAAACTATTCCTCATGTGCCATATCACCATAAACATTTTTAAAACATATTTAGAAAACAAAATTGATATCGGTCTCCTGTTTATTGGGCCTTTGACCCATTTTTCTGAAGTACTTTATGTCCAATTAAACATACTCTAAAGACTAAACATATACTACTTGTCGTATCAAAACCTAAGCATCCTCGGAACTTGTTGGATGGTCATTCTCAGACGTATTTGGATTCTCTCCAGTTCAAATGAACTGGAGAGTGTCCAATCCTTGTAAAAGTAAGGGGAATTACAAGGATTGGATACTCTCCAGTTCATATGAACTGGAGAGTATCTGTTTCTGACTGGGACAAGAGTTCTGAGTCTTTGTCTTGAACAGGCTCTTGTATCTATTTTGTTGCCGGTCAAACATCATCTTGAGCTTCCTCAATTCTTCTTTAATCAACGATTGTAAATTTTGTTGAAGCTGACCCACAGAAGTAAACCATAGTAAGGAAAGTGAGAAGACGAAATTTTTAAAAAGAAAATATATTTTTAAAAGAGATTTTTAAAGAAAAATGCTATTTGAACCTCTAATTGTTGTTGAAGATGCCTCTCAAGTTCAAGCTGCAGTTGCAATACCTCTTTCATTTGCATGTTGCTGCAAGACATGTAGGTTCAAACAAAGTGAGAAGTAAATGCTATTAATATTACAAAGAAAAAAAAAACTAATTTCTTTGATGGCAATATATCAAAATAATGATGGAGTATTATTAACGCTTAATTAGGAATTTTACATTTCCATGGGGAGCTGAGGTGTGCCATTTGCACCGGTTCTCTCAGAGTTTTCTGCAATTGAGATGGATAGCGATATATATGAAAGCTTAATTAGTAAGGGAACAATTGTACATGACAAATTTGAGAAATTTAATGAAAAAGAAAAAAAAATTAAGAGTAGTATAATGCAAAATTGAACTAAACTTGTCAATCGAAGCCAATAAAAATCTCAAACAGAACAAGAAATAGTTAACCATGCATGTTATGACATAATCCTCTAGATTCATAGCATGCATGTCCATTATGCTTTTATGTTACTAACACGTAAAAACCAGAGTAAAAAAAAGGTGCATGAAAGAAACTTCGTATTTATGTGTGATGCAAAAATAATTAATACAAACTAATATAACAAAATAAAGGAAAAATATATCAGCATTTGATATCGAGCCAATAAGGTAAAGTATTCAAAATATTCTAACATTCTCATCTCAAACTCAAGGTGGTAGTGTTGAAGCCATCTTGAGTTTAGAGATAAGATCATTGTCTTAATGGGACTTGGTAAACAGATCAGCAAGCTAATCAGAGGAAGCAATTGATGGAGCACAAATGTTGATTACCTTGCTGAAGATGAAGACGTATGAAGTGGTAGTCAAACTAAATATGTTTGGTACGCTCAAGAAAAATGGGTATGACATCCATTGTCACTTTAAATAGTAGAACTAGTAATCTTAGAGGCACCCATGACATATAATAACCATCACAACCAAAAGAGTTCGCAGGTTGTCTCAGCGAGAGCTAAGTATTTAGCCTCAGTGTTACGTTGGATTGTAGGACAATAGATGTATTATTTCTTATTGAGCCAAGATATAAGTAAATTCTCAAGTAAGTAGTAATTAGTGGTATAATATATATTCGGCCGTCTTTGGGATCATTAGCGCATGTAGTCTACATCGGAATATGCTCGCATGAACTCCAAAAAGGTTTTTGAGAAGAAGTGAAGTCCATTGAAATAGTGTTCCCTTGACTTAATGTAAGATATGAATTGTTGTTGTATAATGAGTAGAGGTTAGAGAAGTCATATGCTGACTTACTAAATGAATAGCACACGAAATTAGTAGCATGTATTAATTTACAAGAACTGCTTCACAGATCAATGCAAAATGAAATAACACTTGAGAAACTTCCATGAAGACCTCTCAATATTATTTTGTAAGGAAAATGAGAAATTTTTAGTCTGATAAAAATAAAACATATAGAAGACATACCCTGTAAAGATTTTGGGATGTACTGTGCAGTTCGAAATTTCTATAAGATAGATGTAAAAGACATGGGAAAGAACAAAAACTCAGATATATACATGTTTGAAAGCATATCACAAACAGATCGAGTCTCAAACAGAAATTATACCTGCAAATGACTTTTCACTTGTAATATGGTCAATAAATTCGAGTTCATCAGCTTCAGTATTGCTTTTGGTGTTGCCTCTATGATTTTTGATTAATGAATGAACATGAAAATCAATAAGTCATATATAGGTATTCTTTTTCTAAATCAGTAAAGCAGCTGATATGAAATTACTTACTCTCAGCACCACCGAGGTGATCCACAATCTTCACGAACTGGTCTTGAAGATCTCGAGTCCATTTGATTCGTTTTTTTTTTTGATGCAGCTTGCCTGGATGATGAACTATCACAAACCTGTTTGGAAATAACCAAGTAAAATAATTTCCAAAAGATAAGAATTGAATGCAAAAGAAAAATAAAAAATAAAAATAAAAATTGTTGCTTCCTGATCGAAGATAAAAAGTGAAGGAACATATAAAGATGAAAAAAAAAAAGAATTAACCCCAAGGGTTGGCTCGAGCGGCAAGTCACTCGGTACCGTGCCTCACGAAATATCAAGTCTAAGGTTCGACTCCTCATGAATGCAAACAATTCTTTGAAGCCGTACACCTGTAAGCAAAAGCTCCAGCTTTAACTGACCTGTATAGAGGGGACACTTTACACAGTGTTCTGAAAATCTAGTCAGAGCTAAATCCAGGATACCCCAGTTTCTATAAAATAATAATAATAATAAATTAAAAAAAGAAAAGAAAAAAGAATGGAAGGTAAGAGATTACATTAAGACCCTGATTTGCATCATAAGGAACCGGCAGTTGCTTCCTGACCAAGGCATCATTCTCACCAACCAATAACATGTTCTGGGCATGGGGAAAAGGGTTGCTCACATTGTTGCATGGAATTTTATTCGGCTTCTCTGAGGAAGAAATGCATTGATTGCTGCACAAGTGATTGCAAGGTGTCCCTGAAGTTGGAGCCAGCTTGGTCATGAGTGAATCAATGGAAAAGTTATAGTGGGAAGATTGACAGAGTAAGATGTTTGAATAATGAGTGGGAAATTGTGAGTACAAAGGAGGAATATTGCCAACTTGATGCTCATCATGTTGTTGAAGAAGATCCATGTAAGTTCCAGCAGCATGAAAGGCCGAGGCTGGGGATTCGAAAGGATCAAAGGCATGTGTTCTGAAACTCCCATGTTCTTCAATGGTGGTTCAGTGCAATATAGTTGGAATAATCATCCATGGTTTTGTCGAACTCCTGCTTGGAAATCAATCTTCTCATGTTCATATAGATCGAGCTGACAAAACTGAAATCTATAATACCCTGCAGGGAATGGTAACCAGGAACACCCAAGAACTGCTTCTGACTCTCTCTCTCTCTCTTAAATTCTGAGTCAAAATTTCAATGAAAGACAAGCTGTTTTTTCTCTTTAACTTTTCTCTGAAATTCTTGGTAGAGAATATATTATTGCTGAGCAAAAAAGCCAATGTGCTGGTTGTTCTCTCTTGTAGTAATGTCGGTGTATTTGGGTAAAGCCGGCCCGTTGGTATTTAATTTGATGAAATTGCTATTTTTTTTTTCCCTAAAACAATAAGAGAAGAAATGAGTACTACAAATCTACAATCGTTTGTCAACGCTTTTTTAGGGTCATTTTTTAATTTTTTTTTAGTAAACAAATATAAGTTTTAACAAAAAAACCCAAATTTATTTTTACTTTTATATTATCACACTACAACAAAAAAAGAAGACATTTTCTATAAAATAACTATTTTATGTTAGGTAATTCCTCCTATGTGAAGGGCCCACCCATACATGTGAGGAGAAAAAGTAAATATGACCAGCAACGTACCCTTTTGTTTTTTGAAAAAAAAAAAAGGAAAAAGTGAGAAAGTCCAATTCCATTTTTGAGAGAGAGAAAGAGGAGAAAAATTGGGACTTTTCTCACAGTCAATTTCGTAAAAGATTAGATAATCGTTTATGGTTTGATCTCGATGAAATTCTAGTATGTTGTTTCTAACCATGAGATTGGATTTTATCTCCAGTTACTTGGTTGCTCATACCTACTTGATAAGATATTTCTTTTTTGATATTGTTGAAATTCACTCTTGGAGTGACGGATTTATGTTATGATCTAAGAATGTATGTATTCTTAATGTGGTGGAAATTAATCTCTAAAAATTGTTCTAGAGAAGACATTTGTAATCTTATTATTGTTGATAGTAAAAGTTTTAATTAGACTAGAATTCGTAATTTTTTCCTTCACACTAAATGTCTAGCTTTTCATATACAAATCTTAGTGTCTCGCTTGTGGGTTTGATTTATTTCTCTACATTGTTGATGAGTTGTTTTTGTGATATTTTGACTACTTAATTTACACAAAATAATAATAATAATAATAATAATTTTTACTGCGTGTGTGTTTGTGATTGTTATTGGTGCACATGCACCCCCTTGCCCCTAACATTTTCTCACAAAATTGCAACTTGCAAACTGAAAATATAAATTAAATCATCAAATCGATCCGGCCAATGTCATCACTTCAGAAAAATCCATCCACATTCTCAATCAATGAAAAATTAGGGCGGCTGATTACTATAATCCCCATTGTTGCTAAAGATAATATCCATCTCTTCTTCTCAATCGACCTTATATTAAAAAAAGGCACCATCCATCGATATATGCATGCCTGTATCTGACCCTGATTCAGGCCCTATACATAAAGCGTGGCCACATGATTCTCAATCCATGAAAAATTAGTGGCTGATTTCTATATTCCCCATGTTGCTAAACCTTACATGTATATGACCCTGATTCAGGCCATATACATTAAGCATGGTCATGCTTAATCATGTGCTTCTTTATGACGATCTTTTTTAGATTCGATCTATTTCAGGACATTACCACATAGAAACCAATAAAACCTAGCTATATGAGCACCAAATAGAAAATTGTATGAATATTAATTGCATGGTCTAAAATTTATTGATTTTTTTTTTGATGTATTCATGGCATGTGCTAGTCTAGATACACGCCTCTCAATGTGACATTAGTTGTCATCGATCAGTTTTCATATTTTGAAATCGTTGCATGATTTTTTTTCATTGTTGATAGTACTCTTAAATAAATCATTCTCAATGAAGACTTTCGTCCATCTCTTCTTCCTCAAAAAATGATGTGATTTTTAAAATTATGATTGGATCAAAATTTGATAGAAATAAATTTCACATCTAATGGTAATTTTAAAAGTCAGATCATCTTTAGATGGACAAAAAGAGAACAAAAGTTTCCTTTTAGCCTTACTCCCTTCTCAATATATGTAACCAAATTTATAATCAGTCATCTACCAATCTCCCATTCGGCTGCATAATCAATTTGTAACAATAATATTTAGAAAAAACTCTTTTCAACAGTAGTTGCTGCAACTAGCAGAATCAATACCAGCCAGTGTCACCAATGAATAAATACCCAATAATTTGATACCCAATTTTTTTTTCATCTCTGTCATATTCTCAGCAAGTTGTTCAATCCCTTTAAGTATTATAAATACTTCACCAGAACGAATGTCAAAGATGTATGTTTCAAGCTGGTTGTTCAATGTGACAAGTTGAACTGCTGAAAAATAATTAATTTAAATAAAAGTGAGGAAGTCGAATTAATTTCTCATTATTTAAAGTAGCAAATGAGTCATTTTGGACTCAAGCACCCAACACAATGTAATAAATCATAATTCAACTAATCAAAACGACTAAAGTTCCTTGAGTTGCATATCAATAAAAGTATAATAAAGCTTCACACGGTAATGATGTACTTTTTTATGCCTTGAGTTTTTCATCGTGATCACGATTGATATAGATCATTCAGATTGGTTATAATAATATTATTTTTGGCACAAAATATAGAAACTTCTTTTAATAAAGAGTTTCATCCATCATCTCTCATAGCCTGTAAATGGTACTTTGAAAGTTTAACCAACTTCATTGCATTCACAATATCTTGATCTTTTCGTTGTAATGCTTTAGATAATTCATATGTAATCCTAAAAACAATTTTCATCAAATGTAAATTGAAAGCAAATTCAAAATTCTAGAGTAATTTAATTTGTATATTTGCTTATGCTCTCTATTCATAATATAAACTATCTTCTACATCAATGGCTGAAGAAAATATGTAAATAAGACTGATAAATGCACCATAACGAGAACTCCAACGCATATTTTCAGGTCTCTTTAGATTCATTTCTTAATTCAAGCCTCGATCAATAGAAATTTCATTATTTTGTACCGCTTCTACAACTTGGATGTTTGCAATGGGCAACATGGCAACTCTTAAATATATACCTAGATAAATAAATTTTCAGGCGGACTAAAGATTGTTGAGATGTATTATTTTTACACACTTTTTTTTTTTTGTACACACCAAATATGAGTTTGTGTACAAAATGTGTATAAATATCATTTACATTTATATGTATGACATGCTGGTTAGCCCATGCACTTGTTATGCACGTGAAATGCAATTAAAAAATGATAGAAATATCTTACAAATTGAGTTGTAGAAAAATTCATCTAAGTAAATCTTTAAAATGTAAGATTTTATCTTCTATATATGACATTATGCCACATGTATCTACGATTTATTATATTTAATAATAAATTGTATATATGGTGTACAGTATGATAATTTAGTTATATTAAATTACCTGATGGAATCCAATCAAATTAATTGGCATTGGCATTAATTTGTAAATTGATATCAAATCAATTTAATTAATTAATTATTCCTTGATTGGAGAAACAATTACGGTATATACTAATTTTGACGGTCCTTGACTTAGCCTATAAATAAAGAGCTTGTTACTCCATCACTACGGCATTCAGAAGGTATAGACAAGAATATACCTCTTATTATTTTGTTTTCAGAAGTTCTTTAAAGTGCTTGATGTAAGCATAATATATATAAATAAAATGATATTAAATTAAATAAGTAGCGGAATTATAAATACCTCCAACCATATCTTTGTTCAAGCGAGACGAAGAACGAAGAAAATTTTCTGCAACACCGAGAATTCTGAAAAAGAGAAAAATTTATAGAGTTCTTCTAACCTATGCCTATGAGTGTGTCAATAGATGGATACACATGGCTTTTTATATAGGTAGGCTAGGGACCCTCGTTATTAATTGGATGGCTGATTATTCTCCTCCCATCAAGGAGAATAAATCAGAAATATTAATATAAAAACAGTTTTTGATTTCATATAACTTAATGTGGAATAAATCATATTCAAACTTTATATTAAATAATTGCCGTTATGATAATTTAATTATTTAAATTCCAACCGTTACAATAAATTAAATAATTACCGTTATGATAATTATTTAAAATTCAACCGTTACAATGAATTATATGTGTCTGAGGGACACATATGTAATTTCTTACATTCTCCAACTTGGCCTTTATGACACATATAATTCATTATGATGTCCGGTTCTTCAATATGATTATCACTTTATTTATTCCAACCTTTCATGAAATCCTCTCATTCACATAAGGAATACTATATGTGAATCATAGCGGTAAGTCGTCCCTTCCATGTATTACATATAAAATATTCCTTAAATGAGTACTATATGGACAATCAAACTTTATGAATAAACTTCCTATAAGTTATTCGGGTCTAACTTTAATTTTATCTCCATGGATAATGTAACAAATGTGCACAAACTTTATTAACAATAACTTGATGTCTATAGACAAATTAGAAAGAACTAGGTACAAAATGAATCAATGAGTCTCATATGCTCCACAGGACTTTTAAACAGCTTTACCGGTAAACCTTTAGTCATAGGATCCGCAATCATCAATTCAGTACTGATATGCTCAATGAGCACTTCATTTCTTTTGATATTCTCTCTCACACGAAGATACTTGATGTCATATGCTCACTTCTGCTTCCACTTTTATTATTCATAGAAAATAATATGGCAGCACGATTATCGCAGAAGATCTTGATTGGTCTCGCTATAGAATCGACAATTTTGAGACCACCAAAAAAATTTCTCAACCATAGTGTCTGTGTAGTGGCTTCATAGCACGCAATAAATTCTGCTTCCATTGTAGATGTAGCAACTATAGTTTACTTGTTACTTCTCCAGGATATAGCCCCTCCAGCCAAGAGAAATATATACCCTGAAGTAGATTTTCTACTATTTAGACATCCAGCAAAATCTGAATCTGAATACCCAACCATCTCCAAGTGGTCAGTGTGTCTGAATGTCAAGCCGTAGTCCTTGGTTCCTTGCAAATACCGCATGACTTTCTTTACAGCTTTCCAATGTTCCATTCCTGGGTTGCTTTGATATAGACTCAACATTCCAACTGCCATTGCAATGTCAGGTCTACTGCAAACTTGTGCATACAATAGACTGCCAATTGCAGATGCATATTGAATGTTCTTCATCTGCTCCTGTTCCAATTCATTTCGGGGACATTGATCATTACTGAATTTGTCTCCTTTAATGATAGGTGCTATAGAAGCCGAACAGTTCTTCATTCTGAATCTTTTCAAAACCTTTTCAATGTAGGCCTTTTGAGACAGTTTTAATATACTTTGTTTTCTGTCTCTGTGAATTCTATGCTAATGACATAAGAGGCTTCACCCAAATCCTTCATTTCAAAATTTTGAGAAAGGAACTGTTTGGTTTCATGTAGAAAACTAAATCATTACTTGCAAGTAAAATATCATCTACATATAAGACTAAAAATATGACTTTACTCCCACTGACCTTAAGGTATATACATTGATCAAAAAAGTTCTCAATAAAACCAAATGAGGTAATAACTTTGTGAAATTTAATATACCATTGACGGGAGCTTGTTTTAGTCCATAAATAGATTTATTTAGTTTGCAAGCTTTCTGAGTGTTATCATCAAAACCTTTAGGTTGTTTCATATAAACCTCTTCTTCAAGATTCTCATTCAGAAAAGTTGTTTTCACATCCATTTGATGTAGTTCTAGATCAAAATAAGCTACTAATGCCATAATTATCCTAAATGAATCATTCTTGGATACTGGAGAGAAGGTTTTATGATAATCAATGCCTTCCTTTTGTGTGAAACCCTTGACCACAAGTCTAGCTTTATATCGTTCAACATTACCAGAAGCATCAATTTTGGTTTTGTAAACCCATTTGCAGCCTATGGCTACAGCTTTCTCTGGTAAGTCAACAAGATCTCATACTTAATTTTTAGCCATGGATTCCATTTCTTCCTTCATGACTTTTAACCATAATGTGGAATGTTCTCTACTCATGGCTTGTGAATAGGGGTGTGCATGGGGGGGGGCGGTGCGGGTTTCCGCCTTTTTTGGCACCACCCCGCACCTTTGCGGGTTGGAAATTTCCAACCCGTAAACCGCACTTGATAAAGACTAACCGTGCGGGGTGGGGATTGCGGGGCGGGGCGGGTATTTTAAGTGGCATTTATGTAATTTTGATTTTATTTTGTAAAAAAAAAAAATTCGAAAAAATACTGGTTTTTTTAATAAAAAAATTAAATTCATATTAATTTTTCACAGAATCTTATGAATGCAAAGTCAATTTTTTAGGAAATCAACTCTGTTTCATTAAAGAAAAAAATTATAATTTCAAAGTTCCTTAAATTTAGTCCTTCGACATGTTGACACATATCTTTCAATCGTTCCTATTTCCATACAAGAACATTTTCCATGGAATTAGTCTTGTAAACTAAACTAAAAACCCTATTAATTATAGATAAAATTCTAAAAAACATGATTTTTTTTTTCTTTTTTTCTCCTTTGTGCGGTGCGGGGCAGGGACCCGCATTTTTTAAAAGGCTAAACCCGCAACCCGCCCCACCCCGCATAAGTTTCTCAAATTAAGATCCTAACCCGCAAAAAAACCTGAAAACCCGGTCCTCTGCGGGGCGGGGTGGGGTGGGTGCTGCGGGGCGGGGCGGGGATTGCGGGTTTTGCACACCCCTACTTGTGAAAATGAATTTGGATCATCCTTAGGCCCAACATCAAAATCAGACTCTTGGAGGTATACAATATAATCATTAGATATTGCTGGTCTAATTATTCTAGAAGATCTTCTTAATCCTATTTCCTCCTCATTTGGAGGGGGTTGAGTAGGTTCAATATGAACTTGTTCCTCATGAGTTGACTGTTCTGAAATTGATTGTGGTTCAAGGCAATCTTTTTGAATTTCCTTAAGCATAATCAAACGTCCTTTAGATAAAGGAGCATCAGTCAACTCTTGTGCTTCTTCTAATTCAATCCTTTGAGGATAAGCACTCCCACTATGTTTAAGATCCTCTAAGAATTTTGCATTCATAGACTCAACAATTCTAGTATTATTAGAAGGACAATAAAACCTAAATCCTTTGGAGTTGACTGCATAGCCGATAAAATGACCGCTGGTTGTCCTTGGGTCTAACTTCTTTATATTTGGATTGTAAATCCTCACTTCAGGAGGACAACCCCATATGTGTAAGTGATTTAAACTTGGTTTCCATCCATTCCATAATTCAAAAGGTGTCTTAGGGACAGCCTTGGATGGTACCCAGTTTAATACATACACAGTAGTTTTTAAGGCTTCACTCCATAGAAATAAAGGTAACTCAGAATTACTGAGCATGTTCCTTACCATGTCCATAAGTGTGCGATTTCTTCTTTCTGCTACACCATTTTGTTGTGGTGTGCCAAAAATTGTGTATTGAGCAACAATGCCTTCTTCTTTAAGATATTGCGCAAATGGACCTATCATTTGTCCCTTTTCTGTGTACCTTCCATAGTACTCTCCACCTCTATCAGATCTTACGATCTTGATTTTCTTTTCATTTTGTTTCTCTACTTCTACCTTATAGGTCTTGAAAGCATTGAGTGCTTCAGCCTTATCATTTAGAAAGTAGAGATACATATACCTTGTACGGTCATCAATAAAAGATATAAAATATCTTTGACCATTTAGGCAGGGAGTAGGAAAAGGTTCACAGATATCTGTATGTATGATTTCAAGAATCTCATAACTCCTTTTGGCACCTTTAGTGGTCTTGTTGGTTTGCTTTCCCTTTATGCAATCCAGACAAGTACCAAAATCAGTAAAATCAAGAGTTTTTAAGACTCCATCATTTACTAATCTTTTGATTCTCTCTATGGAAATATGTCACAATCTCCTGTGCCATAACAAAACGGAGTTTTCATTCACAAGGCTCCTCTTTGTGCCAACACTAGAATGCAATGATAAATGATTGTTTTCAAAGTTGGAATATAGATCAATTTTGAATAAACCATCAACTTTGGTTCCACCACCAATAAAATTTTCACCTTTAAAAACACTAAAGGTAGAGTTTATAAACAAAAAACCAAAACCAATAACATCTAGTTTAGAAACCGAAATTAAGTTTCTAGAGAAGCATGGAATAAAAAATACATTTTCCAAATCTAAAACATATCCAGTTTTCAAAATCAATCTAAAGGTCCCAACTGCTTCCACATGAGAAAACAACTTATTTCCGAAATAGACCGGTTGCTCATTGCTTGCCGGTTTCCATGTATTACAAGGAGCCTCAACAAAAAAAGATTCATGACATACTAGAGATATGATATTACCTTTTTTTTCAAGCCATCTTTTGTACTTTTGGCAATCCTTCTTCATATGCCCCCCTTTCTTGCAGAAGAAACAAGTATCCTTATTGTCATTTTTCTTGATTGACAACTTGTTATCTTTCTTGAGATGCGGGGCACTTTTCCCTCTTTTACTCTTTCCCTTATCATAAGTAGCCACAAAGTGAACACTTTGTGGTTTCTCATGCTTTCTCATGCTTTAGCCTTTCCTCCTTCTGAACAAACATGGTCAGAAGTTCATTCACTGACCATTTATCTTTATGTGTGTTATAGGATATCTTAAAAGGAGTGTACTCAGTTGGGAGTGAGTTCAAGATGAAATGAACTAAGAAGGACTCGAAAATATCAACCTCTAGGGACTTCAGTTGAGCTGCCATATCCCTTATTTCCATAATGTGCTCTCGCACACTTCTGGATTTGTCAAAGGTTTTACTTGAGAGTTTCTTCATTAGGGTGCTTGCCAATGCCTTATCGGAATTACAAATTGTTCCTCAATGGCCCGCATGAACTCTGTTGCCTTATTGCATTTAGGGATAGGATCCCTAATGCCCTTAGTTATGTGAGACTTCATAAACATGAGACTTAGGCAATTAGATCGCTCCCACCTCTCATGCTTCGTAACTTTTAATGGCGTACTTGTATTCGTGAGGGCGGGTGGTTCATCCACACAAAATGCCAAATCAAGTTCTAAACACCCCAAATAGAAAAGTAAATTTTCTTTCCATTCAGAAAAATTGTTCACATTAAGCATTGGAACAGTACTTTCTAGAATAGCAGTAGTAGAAATAGCTGCAATAATCAAGGAAAAAATTTTAATGCTATGAAAATTAACCAATGCTAATTTAATAGTAAATTTCAACCTACCTGTGGGCAAAGGTTGCATCACGCATGAAATTTACCCTTTATTAATAAGACTAATAAATTTAAACAGTAATAAATAAAATTCTCCGTACCTGTGGGCCTAAGAGAAATTTTATTTTTTAATATTAAATTTGTTATCTTATTCTAATTAAGTCATAAAAATAAAAACTTTCCTGTAGGGATAAGCAATTAAATTTATAAATTAATTACATAATCGATGTTAATTTTTCTTTATGAAGTCCATGTGTATAACCCTGATGTAATTATTATTCTAAAATTGGGATGATGTGGCTCTCCCAAAAATATTATAATAATTACAATTTCATTAACATCTATTAACTGTATAGATGCCCACAAATAGCCTCAAGAATATAACAAACCAATATCTAAATGGGGTAAACAACATTTTCCAAGGTGCAACCAGGTGAGTTCCCAGGAAAGTGAGAGGGGTCACAATGGACACACTTAAATCCCAAGACTTTTCTAGCTAGAACTTTTCTAAACATTGCATTCTTGGATATTACTGTAAACACGCCAGCATATATGGTATTGTTAATTATTCTTAAGTCTAGGCATCAAGCGATTTATAATTAAACAATTTAATTATATTCCTAAGTTCAAGTATTAAAGAAATGATAATTTTAATACTGTATAATGTAAAATATATGACAAATAAAATTGCAATATGAAAACAAAATAAATCTTATGACCCAATGGTCTTAGTAGTTTAAGACCCTTTGGATAGCCCAAGTTCTAAACCCCACACCACATGAGCCCAATTTTTTTATTTATTTTTTTTAATCTGGATGGGCTACTTAAGAGATTGGGCTACTGGATAGTAAAATTCGGATGGGCCACTTGGGCTTTTGGGTCAGCCCACTTAATGACCCAGTTTTTTTTTTTTTTTTTATAAAACTGGTTTGGGCTTGGGTTGAAATAAATTCATACCCAATAGCCCAAAACCGGAAACTTTAAGACCCGACCCAGAAACAAACTTCACCCAAGAAGTTTAATATTGTTTTAAACCTAGTTTGCTATTATGTACGAACAAAAAAAAAAAAAAAAAGGTCTAAAAGTTTTTATTGAAAAGCATGGAACTTTATTGGTACGGAAACCCAATTTGCCTTGTGAAACAAACTTAATTTGAAAAGTATGATCCATCTTTATTTGTGATTTGTGAAAAGCATAGTTTGCTGTGATTATTTTGGAGGCCATGCTTAAGTTAAGGTAACATGTTTGGGTTCTTATGGAGGTTGATATATGTTTCCTTGAAGGACTCACTTTGTTTTGGCATTTTGATTCAGAGATGGATACATAATTTTTTTGTACAGGCCTTGTCCCAACATAAGCATTGATGCGCATACAAGCATTGGTCATAGAGATGTGAACAGTGAAGCGAAAAGAACAAAGTGGTGGCACAAAGAGGCTAAAGTTTTCGGGTTAAGGTTAGTATTTCGGTCATAAAATTTGGGTTTCAGGTTGGATTTTTAACCCAAGCCCGACCCAATTTAGTTAAAAAAAAATGTGTCTTTAGTAGTGTGGCCCATTTGGTCCAGCCCAATATAAAGACCTGACCTGATAAAATGGACCGACCCAATATAATAGCCCGCCCAATATAAAGGGTTGACCCAGTAGTTCATTCGAATTTTTTAAAATAAAATAAAACTGGGCTCATGTGGGATTAGAACTTGGGACCTTCAAGTCCATAAAGTGCCAAACTTTAAACGATTAGGCTATGCTTGGTTTTATTATTTTATATTAAAGTTTTATTCCACTTATAATTCATATTGTTCAATATTAATTATTTTAATGCGTGAACTTTGGAATATTCTTTTATAATTTTTATTGTTTAATATAAATTGTTGCATGATGCTTAGACCTAAGAATAATTAACTAAGCCATCTATGTTGGTGTAAGTTTACGGTGCTATCCAAGAATACAATGTTCAGGAAAGTTCTGTCTAAGGAAAGTTTTTGGATTTAAGAGTGTCATTTGTGACCCCCTTACTTTCTTGGGAACCCACCTGGTTGTACCTTGGCGAATACTATTTACCCCATTTTTATATTGGTTTGTTTTTATTCCTAGGGCTATTTTTGGCATCTATACAGTTATTAGATGATAATGAAATCGTAATTATCATAATAATTTTGAGAGAGTCACAGCATCCCAATTTTATGATGATAATTGCATTACGATTATATATATAAACTTTATAAAGAAAATTAACATTGAAGTTGAAATTAATTCATAAATTTAATTACTTATCCTCACATTGAGGTTTTTATTTTTATAACTTAATTAGAATAAGATATAAAATTTAGCATTAAAAGTAAAATATATTTTACACCCACAGGTAAGGAAATTTTTATTTATTAATGTTTAAATTATTAGTCTTATTAATAAAGAGTAAATGTCATGCGTGATGTAACCTTTGCCCACAAGGAGGTCAAAATTTACTATTAAATTAGCTTTGGTTAATTTAAATAAAGTTACTTCATAGCATGAAATTATTTTATTTTATTCTCTTGGTTATTGCAGTTATTCATACTACTTTACTTATTGGTAGTTTTATGTTCTAAAACTTTATGGTAATAATTTTTCTGATTGGAAAAAGAAAATGTGTTTTTTCACTTGGGGTGTTTGAATTATATTTGGCGCTCCGTGTGGACGAACCACCTACTCCAACGGAATTAAGTACGCCACATGAGATTATTAAGCATGAACGTAGGAGTGATTTAATCGCCTAAGTTAGATGTTCATGAAATCTCATGTCACCAAAAGCATTAAGGATTGTTTTAGGGCTAAAGATTTTATAAAGGTTGTTGATGAACATTTACTAAGTTCTAATAAAGCTTTGACCAGCACTTTAATAAAAAAAAGCTTTAAAGAAAAACATTTTACAGTTTCAAAAGTGTTTCTAATCCCATTATGAGAATGAAAGATATGATAGTTTAACTCAAGTCCCTAAATGTTAAGATTTTTTGAATTCTTGGTATATTTCATTTTGAATTCTCTCTTCTAAATATGATATTTTATCTTGTGGCACACATAAGGATAATTGGTTAGTAAATGAACTTCTAACCATGTGTATTCAAGAAGATGAGAGAATCCATAAAGTGTTCACATGGTTACTCATGTTAAGAAAAAGACCAATAAATGCAATCATGCCCAACAATTAAAACATGAGAATAAGGTGCCAAGAAAGTGTTATGGCAATTATGATACCTATTTCTCGAGCAAAAATTATTTTAAATAACGGTTATCTCATATATCTATTGTATCGTGAATTTCTTTTATTGACTCCCTAGCTTAAATATGTTGTGGATTGATTCTGGTTTAACAATCTAAGTTGTCAACACAATGCAGAGTTTTCTTAAAGTGAATAGTGTGTCAGGAAATAACACGTGTTTACAACTGGAGATTGTTGGGACCTATAGATCAATTTAAAGATTCAATTATGTTTTGGACCATAATAATGTTTTATATATTCCATAATTTTCAAGAAAATTTAATTGGGGTGGAATATTAGTTGATGGTTTATTAAAAGTTGATCTATATCCTAACTTTGGAACAAATTGATTATTTATTTCTGCATATTGATGTTGAAGTAAAGCGGAGTATGGTAGGTACACACAAAAGGAAAATGATTAGTAATACTAATTTGCTATTACCTTTACGGATTAAAGTCTTGAAAATCTGTTGTATATATGTTAAATAGGATTCCATCTAAGGTTGTCCTTAAGACACCTTTTAAATTATGAAGTAGATATAGAAACCAAGTTTAAGTCATTTACACATATGGGGTTGTCCTATTGAAGTGGGGATTTACAATCTACACATAAGGAAATTAGATATAAGGACAACCAGTGGATCTTTTATAAGCTATGCAGTAAACTCCAAAGTATTTAGGTTTTATTGTCCTTCTCATAGTACTATAATTGTTAAGTCTATAAATGCAAAATTTTAGAGAATTCTGAACATAGTAGGAGTGCTTATCCTCAAAAGATTGAATTAGAGGAAACCCAAGAGTTTACTGAAGCTCATTTATCTAAATGACGTTAATTTGACTATGCTCAAGGAAATCCAAACTGATTACAATGAACCATGATCAATTTTAAAACAGTCAACTCATGAGGAACAAGTTCAGAATGAACCTACTCAACCTCCTCCAAATGCGGAGGAAGTAGGATTAAGAAGATCCTCTATGGTAAGTAGACCATAAATCCCTAGTAATTATGTTGTATACCTCCAAGAGTTCGATTTTGAGGTTGGACCTAAAGATGATCCAAAAATCATTTTTCACAAGCCAAATGTGGAAATAACTCCACATTGTGGTTCAATGCTACGAAGGAAAAGATGAAATCTATGGCTAAAAATCAATTCTAGGATCTCGTTGACTTACCCAAGGGAGTAGTAGCTATAGGTTGCAAATCAATTTATAAAACCAAAAGGAATGCTTCTGGTAATGTTGAATGATATAAAGCTAGACTTGTAGCCAAGGGTTTTACTCAAAGTGAATGCATTAATTATAAAACCTTCTCTCTAGTGTCTAAGAAGGGTTCATCATGGCATTAGTAACTTATTTTGACCTAGAGCTACATCAAATAGATGTGAAAATAACTTTGATGAATATAGATCTTAAGTACGAGGTTTACTTGAGACAACCAAATGGTTTTATGGATAACAGTCAGAATAGTTGCAAATTAAAGAAATATATTAATAGACTGGGACAGATCTCATGTCGATGGTACACCTTTTACAAGGTTATTACTTTATTGTTTATTGAAAACTTTGTTAGTATATATACATTAAGGTCAGTGGAAGTAGTGATTTAAGTAATCTTTCTAGTCTTATATGTAGATATTATTTTGCAAGTAGTGATTTAAGTTTTGCTATATGAAGTTCCTCTCACAAAACTTTTAAATGAAGGATTTTGGTGAAACCTCTTGTGTCTTTGACATAGAGATTCACAGAGACATAAATTAAAGAATATTAATTTTGTCTCGGAAGGCTTACATTGAAAATGTTTTGGTGGGATTTAGAATGAAGGATTGTGCGCCTTCAATAGCACCTATTATTAAAAGGGATAAATTCAATAAAGATTAATATCCCCAAAATGTATTGGTACAAGAGTAGATGAAAAGCCTTTTGTAAGCATCTGTAGTATGCAACCTAATGCAAGCATAGGTCTGCACTAGACTTAACCATTGGACTAATAGTTTGACTACTGGGTTGATGGAGAGCTACAAATAAAGTCTTGTGGCATATGTAAAGAACCAAGAATTACAACTTAACCTAAAGACACACTTACCATTTTGAGGTGGTTGGTTATTCAAATTTGAATTTTGCTGATTGTGTGGATAGTAGAAAGTCTACTTCAGGATATATTTTCTTATTGTTAAAAGACTATATCCTAGAGATGCAGTAAGCAGACTATTGAGACTATAGTTGTTAGACCATAAAGATATTCTATGGTAATTCTACTGTAGTTTTCTTTTATAAGAATAGTGAGTAGAAGCAATAATTTTATAAGAATAATGAGTAGAAGCAGAATTAATATATTGACATCGAGTATTTCAGTACAAGAGAGAACATTAAGAGACATAAAGTGTCTATTAACCATATAAATAATGAATTAATGATTGCAGATCCCATAACTAAAAGTTTACCGGTAAAGAAAGTATAAAGTCATGTGTAGTATATGAAACTCATTAATTCATTTTTGCTTAGTTTCTCTCTATTTGGTCTATAGATATGAAGTTATTATAGTAAAGATTTTTGTGAACATTTGTTACTTTATCCATGGGGATAAAATTGAAGTTGGACCCGGATAACTTATAGGAAGTTCATTCATCAAGACTAATTACCCATATGGTACTTATATAAGGACTGTTACACATTGTAACACGTGAAAATGATGACCTCTCATATAATGGTTTTACCGCTATGATTCATGTAAAATAATTCTTAGTTGAGTGGCACTACAAAAAAAAGAGCATTTATGGACAGTTTTTTTCTAGACGGTTTCTAAAACCGTCTAGAAAACAAAATTTGTAGACGGTTTTTTTAAAACCGTATGTAAAAAATTTATTATGGACGGTTTTTACCAAACCGTCTGGAAAATTTTTTCCCACCAATCCACGTGATTCCCCTTTATTTCACAATATCCCTCCGATTTCTTTCTCAACCAAAATCACAACCGTCTGATTAAAACTTTCACGCACACTAGCTGTATTAGTTACATCGATCTATTAAAACCAGTTTTTAAAACCTCCAATTCACGCACACTGTATTCGTAAAACCAGCCATCAATATGTTTCTCTCTCTCTCTCTCTCTCTCTCTCTCTCTCTCTCTCTCTCTCTCGTTCTTCTTCTTCCTCCGGTCCAATCCCCAAATTTCTCTCATCTCTCTCTGTCTCGCTATCTTACTAATCTTTCTTCTTTAGTTGTTTGTGTTTTTTTTTTCTAGAAGACGACGATGACTCACCCCACCGCCGCAGGACTCGGTCGCCGGTGACGGAGATCTAGGCGTCGAGGTCTCGCTGAGGGGCTGGTTTTGACGTCGTGGTGACGGAGATCAAGGCTTCGAACTCCGATCCGCTCCAAGCCGAATTTTTGGAAGTTGGGGTTCGATCTTCCACTGTTTCTCCCCTTTTGAACTCTCTTGGAACTGTGTTGGCCGGATTTTAATGTTGGGTTGGATTTTTGGGTTAGATTTTATGGGGGGAGGAAGGGAAAGATTTCGCCGGCCCTTGTAGAAGCTTTCGGTGAGGGAGAAAAAAAAAAAGTTTTCGGCGAGGGCCAGAAACAGAGCATCGCCGGCGATGGAAAAAAAAAAGGCAATAATGTCGAAAACGATAAAAATTCTGGACGATATTTAGACATTTTTGGACATATAAGAAATAAATCGAGACAGAAGGAAAATTAAAAATAAAAAAAAATAATTATGGACGGTTGGGACCAAACCGTCTGGAATTCCGGACAGTTTTGCCCAAACCGTCCAGAAATTCATTTAGCGACTTTATATACTGGACGGTTTGAAACCGTCCAGAAAAAACCGCCTGAAATTGATTCCAGACGGTTTTTTGGCATTTCTGGACGGTTTTAAACCGTCCAGAATTTGCTTTTTTTTTTTTTGTAGTGTGGGAGGATTCCATAAGTAGTTGGTCATACTAAAGAACCTAACACCATGAGGACATGTGTCATAAAGGCAACATAGGAGAATGTAAGATTTTATCTTCTATATATAGCCTATATGTCACATGTATATATGATTTATTATATTTAATAATAAATTGTATATATATACCGTGTACGGTATGATGATTTAATCGTGTTAAATTACTTAATGGAATCAAATCAAATTAATTGGCATTGGCATTACTTTGTAAATTGATATCAAATCAATTTAATTAATTAATTATTCCTTGATGGGAGAAACAATTACGGTGTATATCAATTTTGAGGGTTCCTGACTTAGTCTATAAATAAAGAGTCTGTGTACTCCATCAGTACGATATTCAGAAGGCATAGGTCAGAAGATACCTCTTATTATTTTGTTTTCAGAAGTTCTTTGAAACGCTTGAGCAAAGATGGCTAGATGTAACTCTAAATCCTTTCTTTTACTTTCCCCTATATATTTATTTAGCATAATAATTGTAATACCCAAGAAATTTTCTAGGATGACTAAGAATACTTTGGTATTAATATTGGTATTAAATTAGATCAAATATATTTTATGTCTAATTTTATATCTTCAGTTTGAACTATGCTTTAATACGCATTATGGATAATTTAACAATTAAGATTTAAATACTTTGATTTATAATAAATTAGTTAAAATAGTGTGAAATTTGTATGTGAATTATACAAAGTTTAATTAATGGATCTTTAATAAAAATAAATAAATAAAATAATAAATCAATAAGAAAACTTTGAAATAGGACAAGACAAAAAATAAATAAATAAATAAAGAATGATTTATTGACTTTTCAACTTTGGAAATTTATTGACTTTTCAAAACTTTGAATTTTAAAAGTTAGATAAGTTGAGACATTAATGGCTGTACATGATTTAAAATTGTAGAACTTCTTGAGTATGTGCGTGAACTTAGCAGCATGTTCAAGGGCATATCGCATGATCCAAGACAGGCTGGTGAATTTGCTGTGTAACTACGTGTCAATCACAGAAACTGTTTCACCATTTAACTTTTACAAAAATTCCGGTTGTGTCCTAAAATTATGCCTATAAATAGGCCGAACCCCATCAGTATTTTTTAACATCAAAATTTACTCTCTCTCTCTCTCTCACTTACGCAGTGCAGTGCAGTGCAATAGTGAAGAAAAAAAGAAGAAAAAGAGATAAATATTTAGAATTATAATAAGCTTTGGAGCTACTCTAGCTAAGTGGGAGTGCTAGGTATAATTCTTTTATCCTTAGCTTATGTCAATTATAATTATTAGAATTTAAATTATGTCGATATAATGCCTAAATTGTTCGGGAAAGTGTGATTGAATATCTCAGGGAAGGATGTTATATTCAATCATTCTTTTTAAATATTACAAATGCGTTGTTGTGCTGCCTAAATATTATTAGGTATTTTACAATAGCGCCGTTGTAATGCCCTAGTAATGTTAGAAATTTTAGATAAATATTATACCAGTGCCGTGGTAATACCCGTGTGAAAATACGTGGTAAAGCTACATAGTCATTATAATGTCTGAATGACATTATGACATTTTAAATATATGTCGTTATGCTGTCCGTATTTAGACAAAAAATAAGGGAAATAATCAATGGTCTAGATATTAGATTTTTAAAATTAATATTAGACTAATCTACTGTCGCGCGTGTGCGCAATAAATTGCAGTGAATTATTAAAGGCAAGAAAAGCTTTTAGATAGTCTGCGAAGTAGTAAGTATAACTACTTACTGAGAATTGATACTGTTATACTTGTTGAAGTATTTGATAAAGTGTTGAGATATGATTATTTAATTTACATGAGCCTGAGTATTTTATGAATAACATGATTATATGTTTTTAATTATTTTTACATGTATTGAAATAAATTGTGAAATGAAAGATAATGATTATGAAAATAAAAGAATGACTTTAAGAGAGACATGTTATTGCACATCTTTGATTAATGAGAATAAAAGAAACTAGATGGTTTCCTATGTTAACTGTGGAAGCCGAAGGGGCCTTCCAGGTTAAATAAGAAACTAAGAGGTTTTCCTATGTTAACTGTGGAAGCCGAAGGGGACTTCAAGGTTAAATAAGAAGCCAGAAGTTTGAGGGTATTCTTAGGTTAATTGTGGAAGCCAAAGGGGCCTTCCAGATTAAATTAGAAATCATAAAGTTTTTCATGAACTGAGTTTAAACGAGGAGCCGAAGGTGTCTCCTACAGACGTTAACCGAGGAGCCGAAGGTGCCTCCTGATAGCCGTAAACGAAAGGTTAAAGTCCTTTAGAAAGCCGGATGAGCCAGAAGAGTCTCTTAGAGAAAAATGAGAGAAGAATGCATTTTATAAAATGAATAATGTGATTTATATGTTTTGAGATTATTGAAGTGTTTCATTAATTTATATTTATATACATTTTATGAGATGCAAGTACCATATATATTGATATATGTATAAAGCCATACATATGAAAGAAATGTCACTAAAAAGATAAATGAATTTTATTATGTATTATTAAACAGCTCTACAGTGCTTATCTTACCAGCTATGAATTATATAAAATGATTCTTTTTGGTAAACCTATTGTAGCTGTTATTATAATCACCATGTTGGAGACATTTTCTAAAAAGATGGCTCATATTTGAAAATGCTCAGTAACTCCTTATACTTATTAAGATCGTGGACTCATTAATCCGCCTATGTAAATGTGGCAACACCACAATTACATAGATGTTGATGCAGGTATAGAAGTGGGTGAAGAGGATCCATATGCCTGTCTAGGGTATTATGGATAAAGTTTTATTGTGCTTTAGTTGTTGTAAATATCTAGAAAATGTCTATCTTTTAGAGTGTATCTATAGTTAGACATGTTCTAAGTACTTTTGATGTATAGCTACTTATGTGCTGTTTATGACACTTTTGACTAGTATTGTTCTATCATGTAAAGTACAATGTACGAATCTGTATAATATAGAAGTCATCATTTCAGCTCTATGTGTTCTATGGAGGTTATTTTATAAAATAAAAAAAATAAAAAAATAAAAAAAATCCGCTGTGAGACATATGAACTCAGATGATATTGAGGTTAAGTTAGTAGTGCTTAGTAGAGATTGGAGATTTTCACTTTCATCTTTCATTAAGTAAAGACGGGGCGCTACAATAATTATGTTTATGCTAACATAAAAGTGTCATGTGTTCCTTAATTAGCATGTGAAAAACACATGTTTTATTAATAACATGTGTTTTTCACATGCTTTTTCAATACTATTGTTGGATGGTCATTCTCGAACGTAATTGGATCTTCTCTAGTTCAAGTATCCGGTCATTGTAAAAGTAAGGGGAGTTACAAGGACTGGATACTCTCTAGTTCATTTGAACTAGAGAGGATCTGTTTCTGGCTAGGACAAGAGTTCTGAGTCTTTGTCTTGCTCTTGTATCTATTCTGTTGCCGGTCAAACATCATCTTGAGCTTCCTCAATTCTTCTTCGATCAGCGACTGTAAATTTTGTTGAAGCTGACCCACAGAAGTAAACAATAGTAAGGAAAGCGAAAAATACGAGATTTTTAAAGAGAAATGATGTTTTTAAACGAGATTTTTAGAGAGAAATGCTATTTGAACCTCTAATTGTTGAAGAAGACGCTTCTCAACTTCAAGTTGCAGTTGCAATGCCTCCTTCATTTGCATGCTGCTGCAAGACAAGTCGACAAGCAGGTTCAAACAGAGTGAGAAGTAAATGATATTAATATTACAAAGAAATCAACAAAAACTAATTTCTTTGATAGCAATATATCAAAATAATGATGGAGTATTATTAACGCTTAATCAGGAATTTTACATTTCCATGGGGAACTGAGGTGTGCCATTTGCACCAGTTTTTCTTCTCTCAGAGTTTTCTGCAATTAAGATGGATAGCGATATGAAAGCTGAATTAGTAAGGTAACAATTGTACATGACAAATTTGAGAAAATTTAATGAAAAAGAAAAAAAATTAAGAGTCGTATAGTGCAAAATTGAACTAAAGTAGTTGATCGCAGCCAACAAAAATCTCAAACACAACAGGAAATAGGTAACCATGCATGTTATGTCATAATCCTCTAGATTCATATATATATAGCATACATGTCCATTATGCTTTTATGTTACGAACACGTAAAAAGAGGAGTAACCAAAAAAAAAAAGTGTATGAAAGAAACTTTGTATTTATGTGTGATGCAAAAATAATTAATGCAAACTAATATAACAAAAGTAAGGAAAAATATATCAGCATTTGATATGTCGCATATATGGCAAGAGATTCTAATATCAAGCCAATAAGGTAAAGTATCCAAAATATTCTAACATTCCCACCTCAAACTCAAGGCGGTAGTGTTGAAGCCATCTTGAGTTTAGAGATAGGATCATTGTTTTAGTGGGATGAGACTTGGTAAACAGATCAGCAAGCTAATCAGAGGAAGTAATTGAGCATAAATGTTGATTACCTTGTTGAAGATGAAGACGTATAAAGTGGCAATCAATCTAAATATGTCTGATACGATCATGAAAAATATCATTATAAGAAATCGGTTTGACACCCATATTCACTTTAAATAGGAGAACTAGTAATCTTATAAGAACCCATGACATGTAATAACTATCACAACCAAAAGAGTTCGCAGGTGGTCTCAGCGAGAGCTAAGTATTTAGCCTCAGTGTTGGATTGTAGGACAATAGATTGTTTCTTATTGAGCCAAGAGATAAGTGAATTCTCAAGTAGGAAGTAGTAATTAGTGGTATAATATATGTCCGTCTTGGGGATCATTAGCGCAATCTACATCGAAATATGCTCGCAACTCCAAAAAGGATTTTGAGAAGAAGTGAAGTCAATGAAATAGTGTTCCCTTGACTTAGTGTAAGATTTGAATTGTTTGTGTATAATGAGTAGAGCATAGAGCAGCCATGAGCTAGCTGACTCACTAGATGAATAGCACACGAAATGTCCGGTCACATAACTGTGAGATAAATATAAGACTAGCTACCAACTAGTTGTCAATAGAGTGTAGCATCCCGGAGGTAATATCATTACTAGTGAATGATAGATTAAAGTGAGGGAAACTTTTTGAACTGATCCCTGAGTTTGGGCTTGTATCAAATCGGTTCATAAGATGCATGAATTATCTTAAAGCTCTTTGTGGTAAGTCGCCTTTTATATCAAATTGATCATTCTGTCCAATTTGTTACTATTTTAAGTCTTCCACATAACTTAAATGCAATCTTAATCATGTATATATAAATTTTTGGGCACTCTCATCTTGTAAGTCAGTTTTCGATGGTGAGTTTTATCTGAGGCTTGTATCATTAGGTATTAAAGCCAAGCAACATGTCACTAGTTTAAGTCACAGAGAATGTGACCTATAGGATAGAGTGGGCCGTTGTAACATCGCATTCAGAAATGTGGTGGTATATTACGATCCTAAGTGTCCCACATGGTTTAAGTGTAATCTTAATCATGTACGTATACAAGTTTTTAGACACTATTTCCTTGCAAGCTGATTTTTAAGGGTGAGTTCTACGCGAGACATGCATCATGCACAATTCCACCTATTTTTCTAATGATGTTCTAATAAGGTTTTAATTTTATGACCCTTTTTTTTTATATGAAAAAAAAATAAAAACCAAAAGTAAAATGCAAAACAAATTTTAAAAAAATGAGTCAACCCTCACTAATGAGGGGCGGTCGCTTTTCACCAGATGAGAGGGGGCCAGCCACCCTTGTGAGGGACAGCCTCCCCAGTGATCAGCTGTCCCTCACCAAATGAGGGGTGGCTAACCACTCTCTGTGAGAGGAGGTTTTCCTCATAAATATAGGCTACTTTATCTTCTTCTTTTTTTCTTTTTCTTTTTTAAATTTAAATTTTATTTATGTTTATTACTTTTTATTTGTAGGTAAATTATAATTTACAAGAGCTTGTTTAGAAAAATATATGGAATTTATATGAAATTTAAAGGAATGACGATTTGATACCCAAAAAAAAAAATATCACAATGATTAGCTATAAGATAATTTGTATACCCATAGATCGATTGAATACAAAATTAAATCACAAGGATAAATTTAGTCATTTTTCCTTATATTAACGAGAAATTAGGCTCACAGAAAATTATGCCTGGCCATAAGTAGGTATTTACGAGAACTGCTTCACAGATGGATGCAAAATGAAATAACACTAGCTTCAAAAACTTCCATGAAGACCTCACAATATTATTTTGTAAGGAAAATGAGAAATTTCTAGTTTGGTGAAAATAAAACATAGAAGACATACCCTGTAAAGATTCTGGAATGTACCGTGCAGTCCGATATTTCTATAAGATAGATGTAAAAGACATGGGAAAGAACAAAAACTCAGATATATACATGTTTGAAAGCATATCACAAACAGAATGAGTTTCAAAATGACATCGATATGTAGAGGGAAAGAAATTATACCTGCAAATGACTTTTCACTTGTAATATGGTCAATAAATTCGAGTTCATGAACTTCAGTATTGCTTTCGGTGTTGCCTCTATGATTTTTGATTAATGAATGAACATGATAATCAATAAATCATATATAGGTATTCTTTTTCTAATTCAGTAAAGCTAGTTGATATGAAATTACTTACTCTCGGCACCACCGAGTTGATCCACAGTCTTGACGAACTGGTCATGAAGATCTTGAGTCCATCTGATTCGTTTTTTATTTGATGGAGCTTGCCTGGATAATGAATTGTAACAAACCTGTTTGAAAATAATTAACCAAGTAAATTTCTAGAAGATAAGAATGGAAGGCAAAAGAAAAAAGAAAAAAAAAATTGTTGCTTCCTGAAGATAAAGAGTGAAGGAACATATAAAGATCAGAAAAAATAAAAAAATAAAAAAAATTAAGAAGTAACCCAAAGGGTTTGCTCGAGTGGTAAGTCACTTGGTCTCGTGCTTCATGAAGCATCAGGTCTAAGATTTGACTCCTTATGAGTGCAAACAATTCTTCGAAGTTGTACACCTGTACGTAGGCGAAAGCTCGAGCTTTAGCCAACCCGTATAGAGGGGGCACTTTACACGGTGGTTCAGAAATTTAGTCAGGGCTAAACCCCGGATACCACAGTTTCTATAAAATAATAATAATAATAAAAAGAAAAAAGAAAAAAAAAAAAAGAATGGAAGGTAAGAGATTACATTAAGACCCTGATTTGCATCAGAAGGAACCGAAAGTTGCTTCCTGACCAAGGCATCATTCTCACCAAGCAATAACATGTTCTGGACATGGGGAAAAGGGTTGCTCATATTGTTGCATGGAATTTTATTCGGCTTCTCTGAGGAAGAAATGCATTGATTGCTGCACAATTGAGATTTCACAAGTGATTGCAAGGTGTCCCTGAAGTTGGAGCCAGCTTGGTCATGAACTGAATCAATGGAAAAGTTACAGTGGGAAGATTGACAGAGTAAGATGTTTGAGTCATGAGTGGGAAATTGTGAGCACAAAGGAGGAATATTGCCAACTTGATGCTCATCATGTTGTTGAAGAAGATCCATGTAAGTTCCAGCAGCATGAAAGGCCGAGGCTGGGGATTCGAAAGGATCAAAGACATAGTGTTCTGAAACTCCCATGTTCTTCAATGGCGGTTCAGTGCAATATAGTTGGTAATAATCATCCATGGTTTTGTCGTACTCCTGCTTGGAAATCAATCTTCTCATGTTCATTTAGATCGAGCTGACAAAACTGAAATCTATAATACCCTGCAGGGAATGGTAACCAGGAACACCCAAGAACTGCTTCTGACTCTCTCTCTCTTAAATTCTGATTCAAAATTTCAATGAAAGACAAGCTGTTTTTTCTCTTTAACTTTTCTCTGAAATTCTTGGTAGAGAATATATTATTGCTGAGCAAAAAAGCCACATGTGCTGGTTGTTCTCTCTTGTAAATGTCGGTGTATTTGGGTAAAGCCGGCCCGTTGGTATTTAATTTGATGAAATTGCTATTTTTTTTTTTCCTAAAACAATAAGAGAAGAAATGAGTACTACAAATCTACAATCGTTTGTCAACGCTTTTTTAGGGTCATTTTTTAATTTTTTTTTTAGTAAACAAATATAAGTTTTAACAAAAAAACCCATATTTATTTTTACTTTTATATTATCACACTACAACAAAAAAAGAAGACATTTTCTATAAAATAACTATTTTATGTTAGGTAATTCCTCCTATGTGAAGGGCCCACCCATACATGTGAGGAGAAAAAGTAAATATGACCAGCAACGTACCCTTTTGGTTTTTGATAAAAAAAAAAAAAAAAAAAAAAAAAAAAAAAAGGAAAAAAAGTGAGAAAGTCCAATTCCATTTTTGAGAGAGAGAGAGAGAGAAAGAAGAGAAAAATTGAGACTTTACTCACAGTCATTTTTGTCAAAGATCGGAGGATCGTTTATGGTTTGATTTTGATGAAATTTTAGTATGTTGTTTTTAACAATGAGATTAATTAGTTTCCTCTCCAGTTGCTTGATTGCTCATATCCACTTGATAAGATATTTCTTTTTTGTTCTAGTTGAAATACACTCTTGGAGTGACGGATTTATGTCATGATCCAAGAATGTATGTATTCTTAATGTGGTGGCAATTAACCTCTAAAAATTGTTCTAGAGAAGACATTTGTAACCTTATTATTGTGGTTTTTTCCTTCACACTAAATATCTAGTTTTTCACGTATAAATCTTGGTAGACGTCTCACTTGTGAGTTGTTTGATTTATTTCTCTACATTATTGGTGAGTTGTTTTTGTGCTAATTAATTTGACTATTTAATTTGCAAAAAAAAAAAAAAAATTCGCAACATGCGTTTTTGTAATTGTTATTGATTCACATGCACCCTCTTGGCCCCTAACATTTTCTCACAAAATTGCAACTAGCTTGCAAACTGAAAATATGAATTAAATCATCAAATCGATCCGGCCAATGTCATCACTTCAGAAAAATCCATCCACATTCTCAATCAATGAAAAATTAGGGTGGCTGATTACTATAATCCCCATTGTTGCTAGCTAAGATAATATCTATCTCTTCTCAATCGACCTTATGTTAAAAAAAGGCACCATCCATCTATATATGCCTGTATCTGACCCTGATTCAGGCCCCTATACATAAAGCATGGCCACGCTCACTTAATTTATTGGTTGTACTAGGTAGATCGACGGTCCACTTGCATGATTCTCAATCAATGAAAAATTAGGGTGGCTGATTTCTATATTCCCCATGTTGCTAAACCTTACATGTATATGACCCTGATTCAGGCCGTATACATTAAGCATGGCCATGCTTAATCATGTGCTTCTTTATGACTATCTTTTCTAGATTCGATCTCTTCTATTTCAGGATATTACTACATAGAAATTAGAAACAAATAAAACCTAGCTATATAAGCACCAAATAGAAAATTGTATGAATATTAATTGCATGTCCGCGATCCGTTTTTATATTTTGAAATTTTTGCAAGATTTGTTTTCATTGTTGATAGTCTTGAATATATCATTCTCAATGAAGACTTTCGTCCATCTCTTCTTCCTCAGAAAACAACGTGGCTTTTAAAATTATTATTGGATCAAAATCTAATAGTGTTCAATTCTACATCTAATGATAATTTTAAAAGCCATATCATCTTTTAGATGGACAAGAAGGGGACAAAAGTCTTATTTTTATCCTTACTCACTTCTCAATATATGTAACCAAATTAACAATCAATCATCTAGCTACCAATATTCCCCCATTCAGCTGCGTAATCAATTTGTAACAATAATATTTATTCTGAAAAAACTCTTTTCAACATTAGTTGTTGTAACTAGCATAATCAATACCAGTGTCACCAATGAATAGACTAATTGATACACATTCTTTTTCTTCATCACTATCATCTTCTCAACAAGTTGTTCAATCCCTTTAAGTGTTATAAATACTTCACCAGAACGAATGTTAAAGATGTATGTTTCAAGCTGGTTGTTCAATGACAAGTTGAACTGCTAAAAAATAGTTCATTTAAATACTTTAATTTCTCATTAATTAAAGTAGCAACTGAGTCATTTGGACTCAAGCACCTAACACAATGTATTAACTCATAATTCAACTACTCAAAAAGACTAAAGTTCCTTGAGTTGCATATCAATAACAGTATAATAAAGTTTCACAAGGTAATGATGTATTTTTTTCATGCCTTGAGCTTTTCACCATGCTTGTGATTGATACAGATCATTCATATTGGGAATAACAATATTATTTTTGGCACAAAATGCATAAACTTCGTTTAACAAAGAGTTTCATCCATCATCTCTCATAGCTTGTAAACGGTACTTTGAAAATTTAACCAACTTCATTGCATTCACAATATCTTGATCATTTTGTTGTAATGCTTTAGATAATTCATATGTAATCCTAAAAACAATTTTCATCAAATGTAATTGAAAGCAAATTCAAAATTCTAGAGTAATTTAATTAGTATATTTGCTTATGCTCTCTATTCATGATATAAACCATCTTCTACAATTCCTTCAATCACATTAATGGCAGAAGAAAATATGTAAATAAGACTAACAAATGCACCATAACGAGAACTCCAACACATATTTTCAGGTCTCTTTAAATTCATTTCTTAATGCAAGCCATGACTATTAGAAATTTTATTATTACGTACTGCTTCTAACTAGGATGTTTGCAAAAAAATAAAAATAAATAAATAAACAAAGAAAGAGAAGGGGAGGGGGGGAAGTAGTGAAGCAGAGACACTTTTTTGTCGGTTGTTAGGGAAAGAGGTGCATGTTTTTCCAAGGATGGGCAACATGGCAACTCTTAAATATATACCTAGATAAAAAAAATTTCAGGTGGGCCAAAGATTGGGGAGATATATTATTTGTACACACTTTTTTGATAAATGTTTGACATCCCAACACTTTTTTTTTTTCAAAATTTGATTCTAACTTGATGTGTCACAATTTTATGAGATTGTAACACATTTCCTAAAATAATAGATCTCATGGGATTGTGACACATCAGATTGGAACCAAATTTTAGAAAAAAAGTGTTTGGATGTCTAGCATTCCTCCATTTTTTTTGTACACACCAAATATAAGTTTGTATTCAAAGTGTACAAAAAGTGTGTACAAATATCATTTATATTTATATGTATGACATGCTGGTTAGCCCATGCACTTTTTTTGTAAATAAATATAACTGATCTCATTAAAAAATGTGAATCAACCAGAGCCTAAACAGCTCTATAAAATCAAGGATGGAAACTCTGAAACAACAAAAGAATGAATAAACTCAGGGATACAATCAATCCAGTTGCGACTTAGAACCTGTTGAACTCCTACTTGTGCCAAAGTGTGAGCAGCCCTATTTCCTTGCCTTTTGATATGACATGTTTTCCAAAACTGAAATCCCTGTAGAATATCTTGAATATCTTCCACAATAAGCCCATACCTACTCCAGTTTATCCCTGAATGATTTATAGCCTATACCACAAGTAAAGAATCTCTCTCCAAATAGATCGATGAAAACCCATTGTCCCTAGAAAACTCCACCATAAATAAAGCTACAAGAGCTTCCCCAACAACTGGATCGGCCACAATATTTATCGAATGACAGAAAGCAACTTTCACATTTCCATAATAATCCCGAACCGTGCCTCCAAAACCCACCTTTCCATTTTTAATATCTACTGCCACATCCCAATTTGCTTTCACTGAACCCTCAAAAGGAGGACACCAATTTATAGCACTAGCCACATCAGGATGCTCTAGATCCCTCTCCATGTGAACCGGTTCTTGGGCTCTTCGATATTCAACCGTCATCCTTTTTGCCATGCATACCACGTTCTTTGGATGAGAAAACATACCACCATGCACAACATCATTTCAACGAATCCAGAGTCTACGAGCAATGTCAACAAAAAACTCGACTTCCTCAGGAACAAAATTGTCAAACATAAACTCCAAAACCTCCAAAAACAAATTACCTGTGTTTGAACACTTCCCGATTTTTTTACCACAATCCCCCCAAACGTTTAAGGCTGAAGGACACGACCAAAGAATATGCATCACAGTTTCCCATTCAGAAGAACAAAAAATACAAGAATGGACTAGATCAATACCTCTACACTTTAGATTATCCCTTGTAGGAAGAGTATCATGGCACGCCCTCCATAAAAAGTTTTTAAGAGAATTAGGTACTTTCCTTCCCCATATCCTATTCCAGATGAGATAAAGGTCAAATTGGTATGAACAATTACCATGAGTAGCTTCAACCCTTTCTTTCTCCATATAATAAGCATTTCGAACAAAAAAATCTCTCGTAGTAGTCCCCCTCCATATGATAAGCACTTGTTATGTGCATGAAAGGCAATTAAAAAATGATAGAAATTTCTTACAAATTTAATTGTAGAAAAATTCGTCTAAGTCAATCTTTAAAGGTATCATGTGTTCCTTAATTACCATGTGAAATTTAAGGCCCAAGAAAATAAATAAGACTTTAGTATTAATAAATTATATTTATTAGATAATTATGATGGAACTAAAAATACTTTTGAAGTAATTATATTTAAATAATTGGAATAAAAGGGGTTTAAGTTAAGGTAATGGAATTATGAAATAAAATACTAATAATGAGTCCTATTATGTTAAATAATTAATTATAATAGGTAAACTGTAGTTTGATTAAATAAGGGGTCAGATATTAATTAACAAAAGATAAAACGATAGAATTAATATAAGGTGGGGTAATGCAATAATTTATAAAAGATGAGACCTTTGAATAAAAAGAAAATCCTACACACAGCCACGTGTCTGGTTGTGGTTGGCTTAGAGGAATATCTTATCCCTAACCTTATTCTTAGCAAAAGAAGACAAGAAAAAATAAAAATAATAAAAATATTAAACTACCAACACTAGTACTTTGGCCCCCTAAACTATCAAAAAGTGCTAAAAAGACTCATTTTGTTGAAATATTCTTATAATACCCTTGCTACGTGTCATTTTTCAATTAAAAAATAATAAAAATATTAATATTTTTTTAAAAAAAAAAAAAACTAAAATTATATATAAGGGTGGCCATTTTGGCCAAGGCCAGTTTGGGGGTGGCTGAACCACCCCCTTGGCCAAAATGGGGGTGGCCGGCCAACCCCTTTATTTATTTATTTATTTTTACATATTTTCAATTTTTCTTCTTTTTTAAATTGTTTTAATTTTTTTTAATTGAAAAATGACATGTGACAAGGGTATTATAGGAATATCTCGACAAAAAGGGGTTTTTTTTTTTGGCACTTTTTGGTAGTTCAAGTGGCTACTTAAAAATGGTTAATAACTTGGGGGGCTTAAATATAGTTTTCCCAAAAATAAAAGTGAGGGCAAAGCCCTTTATTTTGGTCACAAGCCCCACCCCCCTTTCCATTTCTCACGCAACCCAACTCCCCATTTTCTTTTCTTTCTTTCCCTTCCCCTCTTCCCCTTGCAGTGCTAGCACCCCTCTCCCCCTTTCTTTCTATCTCTCTCTCATCTCCCACTCCTTTTCTCCTTCTCATCACCGCAGACCATGGTAGCTCGAGAGAGATCCAACCGAGATGCAGAGATAGAGATCGAGAGAGACACAGAGATGGAGAGAGCGCGAAATGTAGAGATCAAGAGAGATAGACATTGCAAAGATTGAGAGAGAGAGAGAGAGAGAGAGACGACGCAATAGAAAAAGAAGAAGAAAGGAGAAGGAGAAGAAAAAAAATGGAGAGTTCGGCCATGGGTAAAAAACCTACGAAAATCAAGTAATGATCTATAACGACCCACCCTCTACGACAAAATTTTGTCTGTTTTTGGCTCCCTTGAACCAGACTTCTAGGTGGTCATCTATTCTGGTACTACTCTCGTAGAAGCACGCTTAACTGCGGAGTTCTGATAGATTCATGGCTATCACGGCTTTAAAACGCGTTGTGCCAAGAATGATGCGAATTTACATATAAGCACATACCCATTCTCATACTCAGGCGATGTGAGACGTCACAATCACCCTTTCTTTGGACACAGCGTCCCCACTGGCGACCCTCATGGGCTTGTGCACGCTCCCCCCATCTCTAGTTGGGCAATGGTTCTGATACCATTTGTAACGACTCACCCTCAATAACACAATATTGTTCGCTTTTGACTTCCCTAAACCAAAATTCTCAGGAGGTCACCCATCCTGGTACTACTTTCATAGAAGAGCGCTTAATTGTGAAATTTTGATAGGTTCATGTCCACCACGGCTTTAAAACGCGTTGTGCCAAGAAGAGTGCAAATATACATATAAGCATATACTCATTCTCATACCTAAGCGATGTGGGACGTCACAGGATCCGAGCTTTGCCCTGTGGTTTCTTTATACCCGTTGAGATTTATGAGCTAAAATCTGGTTGGCTATTGGAATTTGGTTAGCATCTAAGATTGGGGTTTTGTGAATGTTGGTTGTTAAAGCTCAAGCCGAATGGGTATGTGGTTAGATGATTTTTGGTTGTTTTGGATTTGTAAATTTAGGGTTGATGTTAACCGAAATTGGAACTAGGCATTGTGGATTTTCGTTGCAGTTTTTATGGGATGGATTTATAGAGTTTTGGGGGTTATGCATTGTTGATGGTTGTTTGTGTTTGGCTGGTTGTGTGTGTGTGTGTATGTCAACGGTGGCTATGGTTTGGTTGAAATTCTGGTTGAGTTCTTGTGTTAGCAGTGTGGCCATTGTAATAGGAGTTGGAATTATTTCGGGTTTGCTATTCCAAACGGGTTGGTTTATTTGGTAGATTGAATTTTGAGGGGTGTATTGTGGTTTGTTGAAATAGTGGGTTTGTGATGTTAAATTGTTTAGTGTTGTTTAAGTTTTAGCTTGTTGGTGTAGAGTTTGAAGTTAATGTATTTAGACCATTTTTGTATAAATGACAAATACGGTTAGGAGTTAAAGTCGAGGTTTTATTATGTATGTAAGTACCGAATGATATAAGTAGATTTTAGTTTTGGTGCTAAATGAGGAAGACACTCGCACCCGGTTGCAGGAATTCCACTCAAGTGAGGTGAAGCACACTCACATAAGTGCTAACCAAGCAGCACACAACTTAGCCAAATTTGCCTTAAGGTTAATGTTAGATCAGGTTTGGGTTAGGGACACCCCTCCTTGTATCCTTTTTACTGTCCTTGCATGTTAAGCAAGGTTTTCATACTTGATCAATGAAAATTGCTGATTTTTCTTTAAAAAAAAAAAAATGAGGAATGAGAAACAAACAATGAAGTAAAGCGAATAAATAAAAGTAAAATGTAATAAGTGAATAAATAGATAAAAAAGAATTACAAGAATCAATAAATGAGTGAGTCAAATAAACATAGATGGCGATTTGGATATTGAAATATAAACATAACTTATATCGAAATATAATTCATAAGAGATATGGATTAATAACAAATCGATTCTAAGTATAATGCCTAGTTTAGAAGCCAATGTATATGCCTCAAGCGTTAGTAAATGAATATATTACAATATGTGATTATAATATAATCTAATAATAATTATTAAATTAATATGATAAATAAGATTAAGGCCCTATAGTCTAATCACTTAGGTATTTATATAACAAAATAATAAAGTGTTGAATATAATAGTTGAAGATGAAAATGTCCTGGGATTTATAGTTTAATCCAATTAGGTCCATAACCCATTAAATCATTTAGGTCCTATAGTCTAAACCACTTGGATGGTTAGTAACTAATAAGGATAAAGAATTAAATGTAACAGTTAAGATAAGAATGTCGTAGAATGGTAAATGATCCAAAATAACCATAAGTCAATAAATATAAATTAGTAATATTATAGGAATACATAAATAGACTTAGAATCCATTTGGAGTAGTAATTAAATAAGTAATACATTTATTCACGTACAATAAAAGTAATTAAGTGTGCTATTGAATTAAGCTTAGTTTAATAAACATAGAATATATATATATATAAGGACCCAAGATACTTTGTTAACTTAAATCGATAAAGTAATGAAATTAAGAATGCAAAGATTGAATTCATTAAGTATGTAATTAATAATCAAGTTAAAACAAAGTATAAGAATATAGCAACCTTAGGTGTCTTAAGGTAAATCGAGTATCTAGAATAAGTCCTTCATTGTGGACATACAGAGAAGGGCAATGATGCTTGGTTAGTTTTAGGAAAGTGAGAAATGCTATGTGAGAGCTCACGCGTAGCTATATGTGGGAAGTGGATTTTAGGGTTCGATAGTCTAACCGAGTCTAAATATGCGATTAATTGCAGGCACATGACACAGATTGGAGGCCAAAACTAGTTGTCCAATGTATAGTACGAGGTGAGTAGATCAAGAATGAGTACTTGAGACTTGAGTCCTATGCAGTCTACTAAAGGTGAGTATTTAACTCACTGTGAAAAGATACTAAGTTTTGTGGTGTTAAATTAGATTGCAAGAATGTTATAAATATTTAACTTCGAGCCGATATAATATTGTTGTGTTATGTGATTTGAGATTGCTTTTGATACTTTGAAATATGATGAGATATTATTTTTATGATGATTTATGAGCTTTAAAGTATGTTTTATGAAATAGAGAATTGAGATATGTTTTGTAACTTTTGAGAAGAGTTAATGATTTCATTGTATGTTTTATGAATTATAAAGGTGAAATGCTGTTGAACGATGTATAAACATGAAAGCAAAAGTATGATAGTTTTATAGTATAAAGCATGAGCATGAGCATGAACAAAAATGAGAAAAGTTCATAAAAATTAAAGTATCGGGACAAGTCCCCAACATTACACTAAGGGAGGGATAAGTCCTTGGGGACAAGCCTTCGATGTTGTTAACTTAATGATGATGTTATGGAGGACAAGTTCTCGAAAGGAGTGAGTTGCAAGCTCTCACTGCCTAGGGACAAGTCTCACATGATGATAAGTATGTATATGAAAGGATGTTCTAGAAGTCATCGGGACAAGTCCTAGAGTGATAAGAAATAAGGAATGTGAAAGATTGATGTACAAGAAAGCATGCATGGCATAATTTATATAATGATGTGATATATTATGTTTTATTTTAGATTTCATACTAGATGTATCGATATGCTTATGAGTTTGAATTGAACAGAGCATGTGTATACCGTTACGACTAGTTTGCATATGAGGATTTAAATGATTTCTTGCTTAGGTGTACATGTATGCTTGTACTCCCTGAAAGTCGTAGAGTGCATGCATGTGAGTATAACTGAGACATATGGTGTACAAACATGTATGGTATAGATGAGTTTATATGTGTGTACTACCAAGCAGGAGACTGTAATATATACATATATTCACAGCTAAGTAGTATGATTTCATGTATTTATAAAATGTCAATGTTTACCTCATCAGCTACGAAACCTTTTAAAAGAGATATATTTATTAACTATAAGGTAGCTGATGTTGTAAACATATGGTAGAAATAAAGAAAAGTCGGCTTTATGTGAACATAAAATGTCAATGTTTACCTCATCAGCTACGAAACCTTTTAAAAGAGATGTATTTATTAACTATAAGGTAGCTGATGTTGTAAACATATGGTAGAAAGAAAGAAAAGTCGGCTTTATGTGAACACCTAGTGGTTTATATACTCACTGAGACCGTGAACTTATTAATCCGCTTATGTTATCGTGGGGTTCCACGATTACATAGATATTGTTTTTGTTACAAGTATATGCATCGTGGGTCATAGATCGCATGCGAGCTGAGAAGTCGTTGAAAAGATTCCTTCGAGTTGTTGTCTCGTGAGGCATTGACTTAATCTAAGTCAATCTCTCGTTATGTGGTAGTGACTTATTCATTATAATAGAATATTGAGATGTATTGATGTTGAGTAGTGATATAGAAGTTCTGGTTAGTTTATTCGATATATTTAATAGGTCAATTCATAGGCTAAGATTATTACAGGTATTTCCATTGCTATGTGTATCCTCTGATATGATGTACTTATGTTATGAGATGTTTAGAGTTGATGTTTGCTTCATAACTTGTAGTCATGCCACTACGATGATCCATTATATATATATATATATATCGTCACATGAAAAACACATGTTTTATGAATAGTATATACTTTTCACATGCTTTTTCAATACTATTGTTGGATGGTCATTCTTGGATGTATTTAAATCCTCTCTAGTCCAAGTATCCGGTCCTTGTAGAAGTAAGGGGAATTACAAGGACTAAATACTCTCCAAATCACTTGAACTGGAGAGGATCCGTTTCCGGCTAGGATAAGAGTTCAATTCCGGTCAAAGATCATCTTGAGCTTCCTCAATTCTTCTTCAATTAGAGACTGTAAATTTTGTTGAAGCTGGCCCACAGAAGTAAATAATAGTAAGGAAAGCGAGAAGACGGGATTTTTAAAGAGAAATGATATTTTTAAACGAAATTTTTAAAGAGAAATGCTATTTGAACCTCTAATTGTTGATGAAGGCGCCTCTCAAGTTCAAGTTGCAATTGCAATGCATCCTTCATTTGCATGCTACTGCAAGACAAGTTGACAAAGAGGTTCAAGTAGAGTGAGAAGTAAATACTATTAATATTAAAAAAAAAAAAAAAAAAAAAAAAAAAAAAAAAAAACTAGTTTCTTTGATGGCAATATATCAAACTAATGATGGAGTATTATTAATTAACGCTTAATCAGGAATTTTACATTTCCATGGGGAGCTGAGGTGTGCCATTTGCACCAATTCTTCTCTCAGAGTTTTCTACAATTGAGATGGATAACTATGAAAGCTTAATTAGTAAGGGAACAAATTGTACATGACAAATTTGAGAAAATTTAATGAAAAATAAAAATAAAATTAAGAGTAGCATATATAGTGCAAAACTGAACTAAAAATGTCGATATGAGCCAATTAAAATCTCAAACAGAACAAGAAATAGTTAACCATACATGTTATGTCATAATCCTCTAGGTTCATAGCATGCATGTTCATTATGCTTTTATGTTACTAACACGTAAAAACATGAGTAATAAAAAATAAAAATAAGAAAGTGTACGAAAGAAACTTTGTATTTATTTGTGATGCAAAAATAATTAATACAAACTAATACAACAAAATTAAGGAAAAATATATCAACATTTGATTTGTCGCATATATGGCAACAGATTCTGATATGGGCCAATAAGGTAAAGTATCCAAAATATTCTAACATTCCCACCTCAAACTCAAGGTGGTAGTGTTGAAGTCATCTTTGTTGGTTTATTTTATTGGCTACATTCTGTCGACAAAAACATTGTCATATCAGGGACACCATAATTCTAGAAGACCATATTGAAGAATATTTAATTAAGAATAGAAAGGGCTTAACAAGGCAATTGATCAAGAAAGGAAATGGCTGAACAAGACAATGTATCTTCTGGAGAAGGAATTCTTAAGACTTTACAGCTCAGCAAAGTTAGTTTCCCTGTAGACCGTCTGGACGGCAAGAAGCAGCGTTCGGACGACAATCAAAAAAGTTAGAGTTCAATACCTGTCCAAACGACCCATTGGGCGTGAACCACCGGGAGCTCCTAGTCGCTACTTGTCCGGATGGCCCAGTGGACACGAACCACCAAGAGCACCCTTTCGCAAGGATGTCCAAACGCAAAAGTGAAGACTGCGGACGAAGAAGCTTTTGCCTGCAATCGTCCAGACGCCCTTCAACAAAACATCAGGTTTTCTGTTGCCCGTCCGGACGCCGCCAAGTATAAATAAGAATTTGAGTAGAATATTTAGGATTTCTGAAACTTATTTAAATGGGCTTTTAGGCATTGTTTCTTCATAAATTATGAATAGAATTCCAATGTGCTAAGAGAATAGAGTTTAGGCAGAAATTGTTTTATGTTCTATTTCTCTTAGAGTTATTTGTGTTGTAACTGTTCAACCGTTTGAAGTCTAATTAGAGAAGAGCTCTAGTGAAAGGATCAATTGAAGAACTCTACAGACGGGTCTGGTAGAAATGTGTTCAAGTATAGGTACTTGTCAGAGTTCAAGGTACGACTATTGTAAAAGTATTGTGAGTACTATTGTCTTGTAACTAGCTATTTCATATGTTAGTTGATTTATTGGGTTTGGCTGCCCTGAAGTAGTTTTTTTATTTGGTGCAAAGAGTTTCCCACTTCGAAACCCAATAGTTGTGTCTATCTCTTTATTGCTTTACATATTTGGTTGGATGCTTGGTTGCAGTTAATATTAGGAGTCTAATTTTATTTTCAATCTTGAGTTTAAAGATAAGATCACGGAGATGTCTTAGTGGGATGGGACTTGGTAAACAGATCAACAAGCTAATCAAAGGAAGCAATGGAGCACAAATGTTGATTACCTTGTTGAAGATGAAGATGTATGAAGTGGCAGTCAACATAAATATGTTTGGTACGTTCATGAAAAATATCATTATAAGGAATCGGTATGACACACATTGTCACTTTAAATAGGAGAACTAGATGGTAATCTTAGAAGCACCCACGACATGTAATAACCATCACAACCAAAAGCATTTGCAGGTGGTCTCAGCGAGAGCTAAGTATTTAGCCTCAGTATTGGATTGTAGGACAATAGATTGTACGTTTCTTATTGAGCCAAGAGATAAGTGAATTATCAAGTAAGAAGTAGTAATTAGTGGTATAATATATGTCCGTCTTTGGGATCATTAGAGCAGTCTACATTGGAATATGCTCGCAACTCCAAAAAAGGATTTTTAGCAAAAGTGAAGTCTATGCAATAGTGTTCCCTTGACTTGGTGTAAGATACGAATTGTTGTTGTATAACGAGTAGAGCATAGAGCAGTCATGAGCTTACTCACAAGATGAATGGCACATGAAATGTCAGGTCACATAACTGTATTAACAAGAATTTAGGCTCATAGGAAATTATGTCGTAAGTAGCATGTATTTATGAGAACTGATACAAATGTCGATGCAAAATGAAATAACACTTCAGAAACTTCCATGAAGACCTCACAATATTATTTTCTAAGGAAAATGAGAAGACATACCCTGTAAAGATTCTGGGATGTACCGTGCAGTTCGATATTTCTATAAGATAGATGTAAAAGACATGGGAAAGAACAAAAATTCAGATATATACATGTTTGAAAGCATATCACAAACAAAGTTTCAAGCAGAAATTATACCTGCAAATGACTTTTCACTTGTAATATGGTCAAGAAATTCAAGTTCATCAGCTTCAATATTGCTTTTGGTGTTGCCTCTATGATTTTTGATTAATGAATGAACATGATAGTCAATAAATTATATATACGTATTCTTTTTCTAAATTAGTAAAGTTAGCTGATATGAAATTGCTTACTCTCAGCACCACCGAGGTGATCCACAGTCTTGACGAACTGGTCATGAAGATCTTGAGTCCATCTGAATCGTTTTTTATTTGATGGAGCTCGCTTGGATGATGAACTGTCACAAACCTGTTTGGAAATAATTAACCAAGTAAATTTCCAGAAGAAAGAATGGAAAAGGAAAAAAATAAAATAAAAATTGTTGCTTCCTGAAGATAAAGAGTGAAGGAACATATAAAGATGACAAAAAAACAAATTTAAGAATTAACCCCGAGTGTTTGCTCGAGTGGTAAGTCACTTGGTCTCGTGCCTCATGAAGCATCAGGTCTAAGATTCGACCCCTTGTGAGTGCAAACAATTCTTCGAAGTTGTACACCTGTAGGCGAAAGCTCGAGCTTTAGCCCACCCGTATAGAGGTGGCACTTTACACAGTGTTCTGGAAATCTAGTCAGGGCTAACCCCGAATACACAGTTTCTATAAAAAATAAAAAATAAAAAAGAATGGAAGGTAAGAGATTACATTAAGACCCTGATTTGCATCAGAAGGAACCGAAAGTTGCTTCCTGACCAAGGCATCATTCTCACCAAGCAATAAAATGTTCTGGGCATGGGGAAAAGGGTTGCTCACATTGTTGCATGGAATTTTATTCGGCTTCTCTGAGGAAGAAATGCATTGATTGCTGCACAAGTGAGATTTCACAAGTGATTGCAAGGTGTCCCTGAAGTTGGAGCCAGCTTGGTCATGAGCTGAATCAATGGAAAAGTTACAGTGGGAAGATTGACAGAGTAAGATGTTTGAATCATGAGTGGGAAATTGTGAGCACAAAGGAGGAATATTGACAACTTGATGCTCATCATGTTGTTGAAGAAGATCCATGTAAGTTCCAGCAGCATGAAAGGCTGAGGCTGGGGATTCGAAAGGATCACTCACAGTGGGTCTGGATAATTTAGGAGGCTCAAAGACATGGTGTTCTGAAACTCCCATGTTCTTCAATGGCGGTTCAGTGCAATATAGTTGGGAATAATCATCCATGGTTTTGTCGAACTCCTGCTTGGAAATCAATCTTCTCATGTTCATTTAGATCGAGCTGACAAAACTGAAATCTATAATACCCTGCAGGGAATGGTAACCAGGAACACCCAAGAACTGCTTCTGACTCTCTCTCTCTCTCTCTCTTAAATTCTGAATCAAAATTTCAATAAAAGACAAGCTGTTTTTTCTCTTTAACTTTTCTCTGAAATTCTTGGTAGAGAATATATTATTGCTGAGCCAAAAAGCCACATGTGCTGGTTGTTCTCGATCTCTTGTAAATGTCCGTGGATTTGGGTAAAGCCGGCCCGTTGGTATTTAATTTGATGAAATTGCTTTTTTTATTTTTCTGAAACAGTAAGAGAAATGAGTACGACAATCGTTTGTAGTACTCACAAACGTAGTACAAAGTACAAACAATGTAGTTGACAAGAGCTAGTACTAAATTGGGGCTTTTCTCATAAACATTTCCGTCAAATATTGGAGTATCTTTTATGGCCTGATCTTGATAAAATTCTAGTAAGTTGTTTCTAACAATGAGATTAGATTTTCTCTCCAATTGCTTGGTTAACCAAAAATACAAGTTGTTGCTCATACCCACTTGATAAGATATTTCTTTTTTGTTTTTGCTGAAATACATTCTCAGAGTGGCCAATTTATTTTATATATGATTAAAAATGCTTGTATTTTTAATGTTCTGAAATTGCTTTTTTCCTCTTTCTAAAACAATAAGAGAAATGAGTACTACAATCGTTTGTCAACGCTTTTTTAGGGTAACTTTTTATTTTGTTTTTTAGTAAAAAAAATAAAAAATTTAAACAAAAAAACTCTAAACTATTTTTACTTTTATATTGTCACGTTACAGCAAAAAAAAACAAAAAACACTTTCTATAAAATAACGACACTGAAACAATAAAGAAAATTCTATGGCGACAAATTGACGACATTCGTACTTCATGGCTGGGAATGACGACACTGATGAGGCAATAAAGAATGATCGCATCGCATGTAAGGATGTAATCGAGCAGGTTATTCGTGAAGAGGTTTGGATTGGGTATGGAATAGTTTGGTTCGGGATCGGTTTGTTTATTAAACAAATAAAATTTGAACAAAAATTTCAAGCTCGTATAAATTTAGATTCGACTCGTATAAACTCATTTAACTTTATTTGTATTGTTTTTTAACTTTGTAATGAGAACATCTTAAGTATTAAAAAAAAAAAAAAAAATGTTCTTCGTAGCATAATACATATGAGTTAAATTATTGTAATTGTGAGTATGACTATAAATATAAGTGCATTTGTGTATATATGAATGTATAAATATACTATAAGACAAAGATATAAAATTTAGACTAGATTATTTAAGATTTGAGTTTTTTTTTTTTTTTGAACAAAATAACATGTGCTATTATTAATACTGCAAACAGCCCATAGGCTTACAACTTGAAAGTAAGGGACAGGACCTCCCAACTCTCTAAACTAAAATGATCTGACTTAATAAAATAGCTACTTAAGCAGAAATACAAACTTTATAAGGACACTTGAGCCTCTCTGACAATAATGTACATTCTCTAAAGAAAGAGGCAGATCTAGTACTTAGCCAACAAATAGCCCCATAAAATTTGAACCAAACTCAAGCAGGTTGAGACTGGAGAAACAAAAGAAAAACACAAAAAACACCCAAAACAAAATGCCGGTAGTGGGGGAGGAGCCGAGATGCCGGACGGCGGCTCGTGAAAGACACGCGCTGTCAGCAGGGCCACCCAGACGAAGATCCGACGCCATAAAACCCGATGCCGCCAAGCAAGACCAGAAAAAGGCGGAGCGTGGCCTTCACGCGCACCACAGAGCAGAGAGCTTCCAGGAGCGTGGGCGCCACGCGTTGACCACCGACGACAGACACGACCGGAGCTTGCGGCAACAGGGGCGGAAGACAGCGGGGAACAAGGCTGGGGGGCGCGTGGTAGTCAGAAATCGGCGGAGAAGTGTAGATCTGGCTTCCAAAATCAAAGAAAAAAGTGGAAAAAAAAAAAAAAAAAAAAAAAAAAAAAAAACCCGGCCAAAATCTCCCCACCGACGACACAGGCGCTCGGCCACTCCTCCAAATAAGACATCTTGAGATGAAAATCCTGCCAAAACGAAAGAAATAACAAAGAAAACAAAAAACAAGCCACCATAGTCCAAAAAGGCTAGGGGAAAGTCAGCCACCACCGGATTTAACCGGGTGGAACAAAAGCTCCACAACCCTAGAGGTTAGGAGAAAAAACCCCACTGGACCAACCCAGGAGGAACAAAAAAACACCCTAACTCACAAGGAGCCAGAGAGAAAACACCACCGGGAGGGAGAGGCGTGAGGCCACCCCCTCCCGGTGAAAACCATGCTCACAGGGGAGGGGCTTTAGAGAGAAAAGCAATTTTTTCTCTCAACGCAGAGCAATTTTTTGCTCTTTAGAATTTTGTTCACTTATCAATATTGCCAGATTTAAGATTTGAGTTAATTTCTCTAATTACTCAAATAATAAAAAAATCTTAACCATAATTAAGTAACTAATAATTAGTATTAATTTTTTAAAAAAGAATTAAACAATCGCGACATTTACTCTATATATGGAATGACTAAATAAATTGAGTAGCTCGTGAACAAGTTCGAGTTTATTAAAAAAATAAATAAATAAATGAACAGAACTTGAATAGATTATATGGTTATCATGGTTATCTTTTTTCTTTTCTTTTGGCTTCATATTGTGAAATGATATAAATCCTTTGAGATAACTGTTGATTTGTATCCCATAAATCAAGGGAATTTAGATGATTTGATTACTGTCAATTAAGAGATTTGTTAACCCTAATCTAAGGAATAAGTTTGTATTTAAAATTCTTTAAATCCCATGTAAAGCTCTATAAATAGAGCCTTATACTCAGCAAAATCATAAAAAAAAGCCTATAAAATTATATATCTCTATAAAGCTCTAGAAAATTATGTATCTCTCACTTTTAGCTAGAATAGCTAAGAAAATCATAAAAAAAGCCTTCCATCCCATTATTTACTAAAAATGCAAAATAGATTTGTCTTGGATTTGTGAATAGTTACACTATTTACAAATGTATCTTTCTTTTTTTAATATTTCTTTTGGGCCTCTCTCCTTTTTTCTTTTTTCTTTTTTCTTTTTTCACGGTGGCTTGTAATTAAAACTAATTAGTAGTTATTTTTTACTTCTTCACAAAAAAAAAAAAAAAAAAAAAAAAAAAAAACCTCGTATTGGTATTTATAGCTTTTTCGAATTTCATTGATGATATTAGTTTTAATCGAACTTGGTCACTATTGTATAAACAATTCAAAGATTACAATTCTTTCTGTAGCAGGATGCAAAATAATAGTAAACTTTAATGACAATTAAAAAAATGACCATTAAAAAAAATTATTGCGTTAGAAAAATGACCGTTTTAACGAAACATGTCCGTATGAAGAAAAAAAGAACGTTTGAAAAAAAGGGAAGTAAAAAAAATACAATATAAGGGAAAATGGAGAGGTTCATCTCCTGTATATAAAGTCAATGTACTGCTAGTTTATTTCATCAAGCAAAATACTTTTCTTTTTTTTTTTGTGCAGAGTTTTTCAGTTTGGAGTGATATTTGGCTCATAGCTTCTTCAATCCTAAAAAATGACCCATGCTTCTTAAATCATGTGATTCATGATCATTATTTGGTTTCTTGTGATGGTTTTTCAATGAGATTGTTTTGGTGATGATGGAGAATAGGGTGGTAATTATGCTGCTAGAGATGAGAGTTTTATTTGGTTTTTTTTTTTTTTTTTATAGAGATGAGTTTTTAATTAAAATGAATAAAATATTTTAAAATTATTATTTTAATAAAATAGAAGAGTTTAGATAAGCTGTTAGAGCATTTGTAATGAAGCCGTCAAAATTTCAGCAAATTTTGACGAAATATATCATTTTTGTTATTTTAGCTACCTAGTTTTCAAAAGCTCTAAATACCAAACTCCCTAAATATTCTCTACTTTAAATAAATATTATTTTTTATTACAATTAAAATAACCACTTTTCAACCGACCTCCGTCGTACCCAACCCGTTCTCCTTCTTCAGACCCAACCCTCGACGTCGGCTTCCTGATAACGACGCGCAAGATCTCGACGGCTGGCTCTTCCTCGAAGGCCAACTTCTTCTCTACCTTCGCCGACCCGAAAAAATGAAAGATCGGCCAAAGAAGACATCCTCTGCTTCTAGATCCCCCGGAACCATAATCCCTAGCCTCAGATCGCCGCACTTGTAACACTCGGCCACACCATTGTGCCTATCTCCGGACCCAACCAGTTCTCTGACTTCTCCTCTATTAGACCCAATCCAAGATCCACCAGACCCTCGACGACCGGCTTCTCCTCTGTCGACCTTGGCTTCCTTGACGACCGGAAAGAGACGAAGGCAGTTGGTTCGTTGAAGCCACCAAAATGGAATAAAAAACGAAAAAATAATAAGGGACGAGTGAAATCGACTCCGCTGAAGAGACGAGGCGTTCTAACAGTCGGCTGATTTATTGTAGCAGTAGGGAGCTTGCTGCATGCGTGTTTTGTGAAAGATCGGCTGATTTTGGTGATTTTGTCTCTTTGACGACTTCACTACAAATGCTTTTAGAGTAAGGTCTTAAAATGTGGTTAGCTAAGTTAGCAAAAGTGGGTTTTTGTTAGCCATTTTGCATAAAAGTTTACATAATTAAACCATTGTGAGCATTCCCAATGGGCTTAGCCATTTTCACCTTGACGCCAAAATGGCTAACCAATTTACTAAAAAGTTTCTCCATCCGATTATGCAAATCAAATGAAAAATGCATTTATGATGCATATGTGAATAGTGCAACTCTACTGCACTATTCACACATGTATCTCTCCTTTTTCTTTTTCTTTTTAATTTGTTTCTCTTTCTTTCACTATCTCTCTCTCTCTCTCTCCCCCCCCCCCCCCCCCCCCTATCTCTTACCAAAACTCATTTACCCCATAACAATATTCTAATATATCTGTGAATCAGAGAAATTGTATTTCATAGTATCTCCATATGGCAAAATCTATATTTTCCATTTTAAGGCCACACTCATGTGATCGAACCACTTTAGATGACAATAAAAAAAATTGCTGACTTTATAGCAAATAATTATCAAAAAAAATAAAAATGACCATGTTAAAAAAAAATGACTTATCGTTGAAAAAAAGTCTTAGAGTTAAAATAAAGAAAGATTAAAAAAATATATATATTTAAATGATATACTGAAATAATAGATAATCGGAATTATGGTAGCTTTTGAAACCCATTAGTTAAAATAGTTAAAATAGGTTTTAGTTAGCCATTTGCATATAAAAATGCATAAGCAATTGAGAATGCTTAAGGCTTTAATGTGTGGATACACTACAAAAAACTCTATAATTGGCCGCGTGTCTACAGTACCTGTTACTGTAGACACGCGGCCAATTGTTTTTATTAAATATATATTAATAAAAACAAATTTTATTAAGTTTTGTATATGGCCACGTGTATTAAATACACGTGGCTAATTGTTTTTATTAAATATATATTAATAAAAGTAAATTTTATTATGTATATATACGTATAAGATAACTGGCCGCGTGGCCTAAAGCCACGCGGCCAGAATTTGTGAAGATAGCAGTGGCGCGCGGGAATTGTCCCGCGCGCCACTACACAGTAATTTCAAATGAAAAAAAAAAAAATTCGTTAAATACATGCAGTTCGCCATGTTCTCTCTCACTGTACCGCTCTCTCTCTCTCTCCTCTGTATCTCTCTGTCTCTCGCTCTCTCTGTCTCCTCTGTATCGTTCTCTCTCTCTCTCTCTATCTCTATCTCTCTCTCGCTCTCTCTCTCTCTCACGGTGTGTTCTCTCTGTACCGCTCTCTCTCTCTCCTCTGTATCGCTCTCTCTCTCTCTGTCTCTCGCTCTCTCTCTCTGTCTCTCTCTCTCTCGCTCTCTCTCTCTCTCTCACGGTGTGTTCTCTCTCTCTCTGTATCGCTCTCTCTCTATCTCTGTATCTCTCTCGCTCTCCCTCTCTCTCTCTGTCTCTCGCTCTCTCTCTCTCTCTCTCGCTCTCTCTCTCTCTCTGTATCGCTCTCTCTCTCTGTATCTCTCTCTCTCTCTGTCTCTCTCTCTCTCTCTGTCTCTCTCTGTATCTCTCTCTCTGTCTCTCGCTCTCTCTCTCTCTCTGTCTCTCTCTCTCTCTCTCTGTCTCTCGCTCTCTGTATCTCTCTCTCTCCCTACTGAACTTGCTCGTACGTGTTTTCCTCTTCAATTTTTTTTTTTTTTTTTTTTCAGTTATTATATTTTTTTCCTCTAAAAGTAAAGAATTAAATTAAAAATACAATTTATTATATTTAAAAAATAATTAAATACAGATTTAAATTAAATAAAAAATTATTATTATTTTTTTAAAAAAAAAAAAAATATTGCCACGTGTATAATAATACATGCGGCCAATTGGCCGCGCGTATTTTAATACACGCTGCTAATTGGCCGCGCGTATTAAAATACACGCGGCCAATTGTGCAGTTAGTGTCAATCGGACCCACCGCGTGTATTTACGTGGCCACTTGCACACGGCCAACAGTTTGCCACGTGTACAGTGACCATACACGTGGCGAACTGCAAGTGGCGAAAAACAATTTTTTTTGTAGTGATATAGGTCATAGGTCGAACCACCTTAGTATCTATGTTTTCTCTCTTTCCTTCATCTCTTTATTTTATTATCAGTTTCGGGTCGACAACATGATGTCTTAAAAGGGTAATTAATGTTGATTCAAAATATATCTCTAGCTCTTCTCATAAAATGAGCAATATTATTAAAACATTTCCTTTTGTTCATCTTTTATTGAAGCTGTTTGGTAAGTAAGTAGGAAATTGAATATTTATTTGAATGGTAGTAAGAAGTGATTGATGTGATATAAAATTTGAGAATGTTTTATAGAAAAGTGAAAATAAAAAATAAAAAATTGTTTTATAGTGAGTTTTTTTATTTAAATAGTAATAAAAAAATTATTGATATGATGTAAAAAGTGTAAAAAAGTTAGAATGTTTTTTATTTGATTTTTTTGGAAGGAGTAAAATGGGAATTTGAAAATTTTTAGAAGGAGTAAAATGGGAATTGAGGGTTACCAAACAGCTCCATTATATATGTACGCCGCCCCATTCTTGAGACACAAGACGAGGACATGGAGGCCGCTATAGCATCAATGACGAGATTGGCCGGGGACATGTTTTCTTAATGAAGACAAATGACGACATTCGTACTAAAAAGAAGCTGAATGGAGATGGCTGGGAATGACGACACTGAAGCAATAAAGAATGATGATATGCATGATTACAAGATGATTTTGGCTATTACCAAAAGAGGACATATCTCAGGGCTATCTTTTTTCTTTTGGCTTCATCTATGGTTCCAAGATTATAGACATCTTTTGGAACAAGATTAAGAAAACTAGTTGAGATCGATACTGTCTCTCTGCAACTTGATAAAGAGACAAATTATGATGTTATTGGAAGGGAATTGATTGGACAAAGTGACAAACCATAATCTACATAATATTTTATAACTTTCAAGATCTTAACTATCATGATTTTTATAATAAATGAATCCGATAAAAGAAACATACTAGAATTCATGGTAATGAAAGTCTTCTCAAAGCTCAAGCACTAGAAAATAGTTTTTCTCACTTGACCCTCTTAAGATATAAAAAGCCGATAAATATTGTGCATATTTATAGGATAGAGAGATGACCGATTTCTTTATTTATCACCATTAATTATACTTTCCATCAAAGTATGAATTAAATAAGAAACAACTTTTCTTAGTTAATTAACCAACAATTTATCCTTTTAAAAAAAAAATTAACCAACAGTTTATTAAGGAGGATTAATTAACCTTATGCCATGTCATGTGAGACATTAAATTCTAATACAAAGTCCAATGACTACAAAGATATGTAAGATTCGGGCTACCTATCACAATAGCAGCGGCCCTTTACGGGCTGCTTGTCGTCTAGGTGAACGGCGACCCCTGTGGGTCGCTAAGCGGTGGCCTCCTCTCATGGCCGCCGCATAAGGTTGTGGGAGGCTAATGGTAGTGGCTGTAGGGGATTGAAGTTTTCAGGTTAGGGTTAGTTTTTCGGGTCTTAAGGTTTAGGTTTTGGGTAGGATTTTTAACCCAAACCCGACCCAATTTCATTTAAAAAAAAAAAAAATAACTAGTCTATTAAGTGGGATAGCCCAATACAGAGATCCGACCCAATTAAGTGGGTTGATCTGGTTGGGCTAGCCCAATACAGTAGCCCGCTCGATATAAATATGCTTGCTATAAATTGTGAGGGTCGAGTAGATGGATGTCAACTCAGAGGTAAAACAATTCCGATGCCATATTCTTGAGACATAACCTTTGATGAGGACATGGAGGCAGCCGCCATAGGATCAATGACGAGATTGGGGACATGTTTTATTAATGATCAACCTTAACGAATACAAGATTGTTTGCAGGGTTAGGGAATGCTAGAAAACCCAATCTCTTTTATTTATTTCGTGATTACATTTTTATTTATGTTCTGATTTTATTTCCTTGATCTCCTTTTATGTTGTCAAAGGTGTATTTATTTCTATTTCCAAAATAAGTGTAATTCTTCTCTATTTAAGATTGTAGATTCAGTATGACCAATTCATGGAAAAGAAATACAACTTTACCCAAGGCATTTGGAGGTTAATCCCCTAGAAATGATCAATTGGAGTTCCAATCCCTTCGGAGAAATTAATTTATCCTTTTATTTTCTTAATTTTTTGTTCCTCTCTCTCTCTCTCTCTCTCTCTCTCTCCTGCAGATTTCACAATATTCCTTCTATCAGTTTTGATGGTTTGCATAAGGATTTGAGTGGGTTGTATCACAATCAATCTTTCCCTATCAAACAACATGGTGGCTTAAACAAATCTGTAGCTTCAACTTTATTCAGAAAAAGGAGTATACATATATATATGCTTTCGAAATCAGCCTATTGACTATATTTCCATATGTTTCCCAGAGTTTGTTATTTCTTCAACAAGTTAATGACTTGAGCTTTAATCATTGGTTTAACAATTAATGTAGCAACGGGACTTCGTTTGTACTTCCTCGTGCTTTTGCTATCTAGGCAAGTCATAAGAGTATTAGCAGCAGCTTCCTTTAAATTTTTGTTAAATATAGGAAATTAAACGATTTTTTTCTTTCCTATTCAAATAAATTCCACAAAGTTTTCATTATCTTTTCCATATACTATTTAAATATTATTTAAATTAAATGTTATGGGAGAGAGGGAGAGGAGGAAAGAGAAATTATTTAAATATTGTTTGAAATAAATGTTAGAGGAAAGAGAGAGGAAAGATAAAGTTTTTTATATTAAAATAATGTTAAGGGAACCACTTTTGGTGCCCTAGATTTAGATACAACTTTTGGTTCCTTTAGTTTAAGAAACAACAATAAAATTTGTTTCAAAGGGTTTTTGAAGAGTTTTTCCTACATTTGGATAAGGGAATGACTTTTAAAGAAGCTAATGTTAGTGCTTTAAAATTCCCTCATGAGCAACAGGAATGTCTATTCCAATTGATATAATTATTATTATTATTTTTAATCAAGAAAGCCGGACTCCATTGGCGAGCTGTGTCCAACACTATGAGGTGAAACAAGTTTACAGAGCACCAATCTGGCAGCTTTTTGCACCTTGTGGAAACAGTTCAACAACACATGACAGCCACTTTTTCTAAAGTTTAATCCTCATTGTCCCAAAAAAATAAAAACAGGGGATAGGACCTTTAGAAGTTGAAGCCTGAACATCTTTAAGACTAATTGATGGTTCAGCAGAGGAAGTATTTGTGATTCTTGAAGAGGCCACTAGTTGTTTTCTGTTGTTGGTCAAACATCATTTTGAGTTGCTTCCCTTGTTCTTCAATTCGTAGCTGTAGATTTCTCTGAACCTGGCCCCAAAAAGATGAGCTTGTAAATAATAGATTGGTCAATAAATGCCTGCAACCCCCATGATATGCAAGTGCTTATGTGAAGTTTGAGTTCCAGGTTTCACTATGTTTTATTTTTTTAATCATTTTACCAGGTAATTAATCAACAGTCCCTAGCTGATGTAGTGGGGGAAGATAAAAGTTCAAGTTCCTAAATAGTTCTTTCAGTAACAGATGGGAAGTTGAGCATCTTATGGAAGATAAATGTAAAAGCAAACAAAAAAAAATGTCATTATCTCGTTGGAAGAGAAATTATTTGTGAAGGATATCTGAAACTACACTTATACATGGAATAAGGAAACAAATGCAGAAAGAAAGGACCATGTGGAAGTAATGCCTGGAAAATACTGGAAAACTCCTAAAACAAGAGGATATGTAGACATAAATGAAATTACTATCTGATATGAATAAGAAGAGTCCATGAGTGCACCTCTAATTGTTCATGAAGACGCCTCTGGACATCTAACTGCACTTGCAGTGCCTCTCTGATGCCACTGCAAGACAAAGTTCATAAGTTGGTGTCAGACTAAAGCTCTTATGTTAAAGGGTAGTGTGTATATAGAAATGAACAAGAAAAGGAAAATTAAATTAAATACCAATCAAAAGAAGGCCAATTTCAAGGGGAGAAATTTGTATGAATTGAATGACTAAAAGATGGGATGAGATTCATGAACTTTACGTTTCAACATCGAGCTAGGGCACATTGTTCATGCTATTTATTTTTCTGTAATTTTCCTGCAATAGAAAAGGCAATTCTGGTCTGATTTATTACATAACTGGCTAGATCAAGTCATTACAATCTTATTGAGAGAAGAGTACAGTAGATTGACAAAAAGATAACAAAGCTAAACAAACACTTTGTGCATCACCAAAAATGATAATGCAACAAAAATTGCTGCTGATGACCACAATAATTATTCATGAAAACTCAGAATAATTAGACAAACTGTCTGCCCCATATAGTAAAAACGAACATAGACAAATGTAGACAGACAGCACAATTGATGCAATGGATCCTATATAAATTTTCAGCTTTTATCCAACTGAATTGCAGCTTTTATAGAACCTGAAGACAAATCCTTAGAACAAATTTAGTATGCATTGAACATGATGTAAATTTAGCTCTAAAGACAAAATAAGATAATAATATAACAGTCACTTTGCTTGAATGATGTTGGCCTGTTCATTTCAGGGGATTAACCAAACAAACATGACAAGTGAAGGATCCTTTTGTGATGACTGGTGCCAAGTTAATTTTTGTAATAGAAGGAAAAGAGGGCAAAAGAGTGGCATGAATACAATTAAGGTGTGTTTGGCCGTCAACCCCCAAATAGAGTAAAGTGACAATGATTATAATTCATTTTTCAAACTATTTTTGCAAATCAAAAGAAAACATGCTTCACTGTAGGGTTGAGGCCTCTCCAAATGCTTGCCTATCTGATCTGAAACAAAAAGGCTAGCCTATTGAAAAAATCTGTATAACCTCTGAAGTGGTCTGAATAAGGAGAGTGATCATACTTGATATGCTAGGGGGCTATTGTGACCAAATTATGGCTATTATCGACCTTATGACTCAGAGCAAACTGACACAATATATAAAAGAGTTCAACCAGCTAAGAACAGAGGAATCAAACACAATAAATCACTCAGATAAATACAAGGATTAAACCAAAACAAGGAATCACCTTGTGTCGAGTCCGGCATGTCTTTTGCAATTCGGTGTTTCTACAACATAAGAAAATGAATCAAGATTTGTGAAGGGAAAATAAAACCAGGTTACAAGCAACATCTAAAGTGGTTAAGAAAACTTCAATACCTGGAGATGACTTTTCACATGAAAAATGGTCAATCCATCAGCTTCAGTATTTCCTTTGGCGTTGGTATGGATTCCTAAGTTTTTATTTTATTTTATTTTTTAGCTCCAAAAGAAAACAGACGAAATAAGCATTATTTAATACCAGATGGGCAGATATTAAAGATATTAAAAGAAGAAATATCAACCAGATTGGTAGTAATTGAAAGGATAAGAGTAAAAGCCTACTTTTTGGAACAATGAAAGGACATTTCAACCCCAAGGGAGTGGCCGAGTGGTTAAGACTGGGGCTTCTAGGCCATTTCTCTTTTGAGGTCTCTAGTTGGAGACTCTCGATGTTACCTCCCTCTTGGAGCCAGTCATCTGGGTATAGCCCGCGATTCAAGGCCTAATGCTTGAAGGGGCGTCGAACAATAGGTCGGGGATTAGTCTGGGAATCCTGGTCGGGCCTCTACGCTCGGAACGTTCTACCATTGTGTGTGGGCTAGACATCCCAAGATACTGTTTGACTATAGGTGAACTAGAATACCCTAATAAAAAAATTTAAAAATAAAAAAATAAAAAAAATATTCAGCCTCCCATTGCTTCACTGCCTTGCTTCCCAAGAAATTGGAAACATATGTTATTCTTCCATTGGCCCAAATTAACAACTATCCTTTGTAAAATTCCCTAATTCTAACCTTCTCATTTGTCCATTTTTCTTTTGGTTAAGGAAAAAAAAATTAAGTAATATGTTAGTATTGGGTTAGACACACTGTTAGAAAATACAAGTTATTAAATTTAAACATGCCGCCAGCACGATCAAACTCGTGAGTCTTGATGAAATTCATAGTTGCTTTACTTATAACTTCCTTGTTCGAAAACAAAGAATTATGAGTTCAATAAATCTTGTTTAACAGGAAAAAAATAATAATAAATAAATAGATGGAAATGCTCCAAACCTCTTAAAAGAAAAGGAAGATACCTGGAATGAAAGTAAAATTAATCCTTCATGGATTCAAGTCTGCTAAATTTATATGAATGACATCACTTGCTAGACGTCATTAGCAAATCTTGCTCTTGTTACATTCATTAAGGACCTTTAGATTGTGCGCCCACTAAAGCAGGAATAAATTCCATAATTTGAGCAATTAATCATTTACAAATAAATATATGCAAATGTGGGAATATATAGCATCCTCTCCATTTCAAATTGAAAGGGAGGGAAAAATATGTTAGGTCGAGATTTTGTTTTATTGTATTTTGCTTTATCATGCCGCTTTTTTAATAAATAGCAATTTTTAAGTCATTCCATGTAAGGAACAATTTGAATTTACATAATTTTAGAATCTACATTTTCAAACAAATTATAATGGGTCCTGATCTCGAATTGTGCTCGTCATAATTATTGATAGATTAGGATCATCTACAATTATTTGTCCTCTCAAATTCAGGAGCGACCATTTATGAAACCCACTTGATTAAATAAAAATTGGGTTGTCCAACCACCTATCCAGTTAAGTGTCTCTTAAATAGTCTCTCACAATCACATTTTTTTCTTTCTTTCTTATTTTGAACTCAAATCAAATATATTCCAATAAAAGATGACCAAATTACTGTCTAGAGATAGCAAGGTCTCTAGATTCTCTGTAGCAATGAGCCCAAGAACAAGAAGAAAAGCACCTCAACTCTTGCTTAATAGCATACACAAAGTGACCAATACGTGCATGAAGAGAATGAGGAGCATTTATCTCTTGGATCACTTGTAAAGCATCACCTTCAAAAATAATATTTCTAAAGCATACTTCCATACAAAAAAGAATAGTATGAAGAGCTGCCATAGCCTCTACCAAAGTAGGATCCACTTCCACCTTACACGCGCTGCATTTCACACCCAGAACTTGACCTTCAAAATTTCTAATAACACATCCCAAACCAATGAAATCAGTCTTTCTATTAAGAGAGGCATCCCAATTAACCTTAAAAAATCTCATACTAGGGGCCTTCCAAGATTTGCTACTAGAAGAGTTTTCACCATTTAAGACCACAACATCCTTCTCCTGTCGGGAACAAAGCAGAAATTCATCAAAAGCCTTAAAGACTTCTGAATATACCATAGAAAGAGGTGAAAAAGTATCTTCCAAAACCACCTTATTCCTTCTGCACCATATACAGTGAATAATTATAGGGAATCATATTCAAATAAATAATTATAAGGAATCATATTCGGAGAAATTCATCAAAAGCCTTAGAGGCTTCTACACTTACTTGAATTCTCTTATATGCATATAAATAATTATAAGGAATCATATTCTTAGTATTTAATCAAAAGGCTTTTCCAACTATTGCTTATTGGTTGATAATTGATGGGAGAGTTCGAAATATAAAACATTTCAAGCACGTGCCAATTTATGAAGTTTAAGAATAATTACAAGTACATACGATGGGACTGCTTGGTTGCCAATTTGCAGGGAATGGCACCACCACATCCCTATATCCGATTGTGCTTTATCTTTATCGTGTTATCATTTTGGGATGTGTTCATACCTATGATGTTCCTTATTCTCTTTTGTCGTTCTTAACTACAAATGTGTCTTTATAAATTAATAAAGAAAATCTAGGTCTATGCAAACTTTGTTTTTTTTTCCAAGGAAAATACGTTGGGAACTATAATTTTTAGTCAAACATTCTTATAAATTGATGCGACAATGCATAACTAATAAAATGATTAAAAGTATATGGTTGACAAGTTAATCTTTAACTAATTAAATTAATAAATTAAATTTTTTGCTTAATTATTTTATCAATTATAAAATGTCATGTCAATTTGTAAAGAAACTTGCAATAATATTCTTAGTTGTGATGAGTAATGTTAATAACTATCTTTTTATTTTCTCAAAGTTGATATGATTTTTAAAATCACATTTGGATCAAATTAAAATAGCGATCCATCCCAAAATTCAATAGTGATTTTAAAAGTTACATCACATTTGGAGGATAAAAAGATAGTCTCTAACATTACTCAGTTGTGACACCTTATAAGATAAATACTACCCAAAGTTTTTTTTTTTTTTTTTTAATTCAAAGGAGGAAAAGAAAACAATTACAAGAAGGATCATTTCCACTTCTGATCCTAATAGAAGAGAGGATGGAGAAATGATTGAAAATACTTTCAAAGATTAGATGAGAAGTTGCCCATTTTGCAACTTAGGCTCCATTTGTTTCGACGAAAAAATGTTTTCCACTAAAAATGGCCCGTATTGAAAATCACAATTATTATTATTATTATCATTATATATTCACTCAATCATGTTAATTTATAAAAATCAATTTTTATTCGCAACATAAAAATATTAATACAAAATAATTTGTTTCCAAAAAACAATTAACTGAAAAATTTGAGTTTCAAACGGAGGTTCGGTGGTGGTCCTGCAGAGTTCCGACGATTTGAGAATGTGAAGCTGGTTTACAGTTTTAGAAAAATAAAAACTATTTTACGAAAATTAAAGAAGATTTTTTAGTCAAACTAGAAATGTTTTTGGATGATTATTATTTTTCGTCACACCAAATACTAAAAAATATAAAAAAAAAAATATTTTACACCAACACAAAAAAGTTGGATCCAGCTTATTCTTGAAATAAACAACTCGCAAACACTTGAGGAGGCCAGATTGACCGGCGGCAAAGCTGCATGAGCTTCACCAGTATTGGCTTCCATGTGGGGATTTTCATGGAGCAAGCAAACTACGATATTGCCATTCTGGTCAGTGGTCACTGATGACTGCTGGAGCAGCAAGGAGAAGTCTAATTAATTAATGGCCACATATTGATAACTTTTTGGATGCAAATCTTTTCTCTAACGTTTTTATTTATTTATTTATTATTTATTTATAAATTAATACGATAGTCCACGTATCATCTATAAGGTGAGTCGGCTCTATAAATTTTGAAGTCTAACAACAACTTTAAGTGGGCATTTTATTATATTTAAATAATAATTATTTTAATTTTAGTTTTATATTTTTATTTAAAAATCAATCCTCTTGCTCTCCTCCTAATCTTTCTTGTGACATTGTCGATCTCAGATAGGATTTTAACAATTTTAATTTTGAAAAAAAACTTATTTATGCATAAGCAACTATAATAGTCACGGACACTTGCCACATTAGCCATTAACTAATTAAATTTATCCGTCAACTTTTGTTAATTTTTTATCCATGTGGCATACGTGTTACTTACGAGAACTGTCACGTGAGTTTGTAAAGAGATTGTAATAATTCGTAAAACTATAATAGGGACGCTACCTCCGAACATGGTGGCCCATAGGAACAAGGACGAGATTGGAGACATGTTTCATTAATAATCAACGTTGAGGATAAAATTGTTCTTATGGGCTAGGGGATTTCGTCTTTATTTCTCCGTGCTTTTGCTATCTAGGCAAGCCCTAAAGGCTAAGAGACGGCATTGTGAAGACTGCGAGTTCTAGACACATCAATAGAATGCTAACTTCCTATTAAAAGTAAGTCACTAATTATCTTAAAAGTTTATATTAATGAAAAAATAATAATAAATTTAATCATTTAATTAATATTTTTAAAACTTCGTTTCAATAATACGTAGAATATTTAACTGAAATATTAGATAAACTTTTTACTTCATATACAAAACGACATGAAAGCAGACAATTCTTCCACCAGACAACATTATTCTTACAATAAGACAAAGAACTCTAAAGGAACATGAAAAGAACAATGCTTCACTGACTTATTTGTGCACGGGTTATGCACAATGGATACGAAGCATTTCTTTGCAGATTTGCATTGTGGATGAGTTCACTCAGTTGTATTTACCTTTCATTAAGTAGATTCAGTGAGTTCACTTTGAAGGATTAAGCAAATACTCTGCTGTTCTTGTATTCTGTTGAAGGGGATGACCTTTGAAGGAACCTCATGACTTCTTAACTGCTTATATGCAAAAGACCCCAAAGCTTTCCAGGTGACTGCTTTTAAGTGCTTTGATGTATATATATGCAAAAGATCATATTGGGTTGCTTTGAGGGGCTAACTTATCTTTGATGGGAAGTGGGAATTTCCATACCCTTCAGAAGTTGAAACCTGAACATCTTTAAGACTAACTGATGCTTCAGCAGAGGAAGTATCCAATTTGTGATTCTTGAAGAGGCCACTAGTTGTTTTCTGTTGTTGGTCAAACATCATTTTGAGTTGCTTCCCTTGTTCTTCAATTCGTAGCTGTAGATTTCTCTGAACCTGGCCCCAAAAAGATGAGCTTGTAAATAATAGATTGGTCAATAAATGCCTGCAACCCCCATGACACGCAAGTGCTTATGTGCAGTTTGAGTTCCAGGTTTCACTATGTTTTATTTTTTTAATCATTTTACCAGGTAATTAATCAACAGTCCCTAGCTGATGTAGTGGGGGAAGATAAAAGTTCAAGTTCAAAAATAGTTCTTTCAGTAACAGATGGGAAGTTGAGCATCTTATGGAAGATAAATGTAAAAGCAAACAAAAAAAATGTCATTATCTCCTTGGAAGAGAAATTATTTGTGAAGGATATCTGAAACTACACTTATACATGGAATAAGGAAACAAATGCAGAAAGAAAGGACCATGTGGAAGTAATGCCTGGAAAATACTGGAAAAATCCTAAAACAAGAGGATATGTAGACATAAATGAAATTACTATCTGATATGAGTAAGAAGAATCTATGAGTGCACCTCTAATTGTTCATGAAGACGCCTCTGGACATCTAACTGCACTTGCAGTGCCTCTCTGATTTGCAAGCCACTGCAAGACAAAGTTCACAAGTTGGTGTCAGACTAAGCTCTTATGTTAAAGGGTAGTGTGTGTATAGCAATGAAGAAGAAAAGGAAAATTAAATTAAATACCAATTTTAAAAGAATGCCAATTTTAAGGGGAGAAATTTGTTTGAATTGAATGACTAAAAGACAGGATGAGATTCATGAACTTTACGTTTTAACATCAAGCTGGGGCACATTGTTTATGCCATTTCTTTTCTCTAATTTTCCTGCAATAGAAAAGGCAATTCTGGTCAGATTTATTACTTAACTGGCTAGACCAAGTCATTATAATCTTATTGAGAGAAGAGAACAGTAGGTTGACAAAGTTATCAAAGCTAAACAAATACTTTGTGCATCACCAAAAGTGATAATGCAACAAAAGTTGCTGCTGATGACCAGAAGAATGATAGTTTCCTTCTCATGAAAACTCAGCATAATTACAAAAACTATGTCTGCCCCATCATAGTAAAAATGAACATAAACAAGTGTAGACAGACAGCACAGTTGATGTAGTGGATCCTATATGGATTCTCAGACACTACATCAAACTGAAGTAACTGAATTGCAGCTTTTGTAGAACCTGAAGACAAGTTCTTAAAATAAATTTAGTGTCCGTTGAACATGATGTAAATTTAGTTCTAAAGACAAAAAAAAATTAACAGTCACTTTGCTTGATGATGTTGGCCTGTTCATTTCAGGGGATCAACCAAAGAAACATGACACGTGAAGGATCCTTTTGTGATGACTAGTGCCTTGTAATAGAAGGAAAAGAGGGGAAAAGACCACCAAAGAGAGAAAAGAGACAATGATATACTTCAATTTTTGCAAATCAAAAGAAAAATTCTTTCACTGTAGGATTGAGGCCTCTCTAAATGCTTGCCTGTCTGATCTGAAACAAAAAGGCTAGCCTAGTGAAAAAATCTATATAACCTTTAAAATCTGTATGCTAGGGCTGTTGTGGCCTAATTATGGCTATCATCATAGCTAAAACCCTACTTATTCCATAGAGAGCTAATGCAAAAAAAAAAAAAAAAAAATGAGGAATCTCCATATAGAGGGGGAAAAAAGGAATCTCCAATAGAGCTCATGACTCAGAGCAAAGTGACACTCTTATACACAGTGCAAATCACAATCATAATAATTACTCCAATTTTCTTCAATAATACTTAATAGAGTTCAGCTAGCTAAGAGCATAGGAATCAAACACTATAAATGACTCAGATAAACACAAGGATTAAAACAAGGAATCACCTTCTGTCGAGTCTGGCATGTATTTTGCAATTCGGTATTTCTACGACATAAGAAATGAATCAAGATTTGTTAAGGGAAAATAAAACCAGGTTACAAGCAACATCTAAAATGGTTAAGAAAATTTCAATACCTGGAGATGACTTTTCACGTGAAAAATGGTCAATCCATCTGAGTCCATCAGCTTCAGTATTGCCTTTGGCGTTGCCTCTATAGTCAATCATTAGAGAACTTGTCAGAAAACGATGGTTTTTTTTCTTTTTCTTTTTTTGAATATTTTGACAAATCCTATACAAAATTACTTACTCTCAGCACCCCCAAGGCGACTAACACACTCAACAAACTTCTCATGAAGATCCTGAGTCCACCTTATTCGTGTTTTACTTGAGAGTACTGCACTGGTTGAAGCAGAGTTGCCAGAAGTAACAGATACACTTTCAGACGAAAATCTTGTAGACTGCTTCTCTTGCTGAGAGGAGAAGCTCAGCTGTGGAAGCTGGGAGTTGTATGAATTGCAATTACCCTGAAAAAGTTCCTAGCCTTAATCTGCATGATTTATGCTAAACTTGAATTAATGCACCTAAAGAATTAAAAGTACATACCATATGATCCTGATTTCCTTTAAAAGGTATCGAAAGGTGCCCCCCACCATAGATAGTATCATCACCAGGCAACTTATTTTGTTCATGTGGAAGAAGCTTACACCCTGATGAATTGCTGCATGAAATTTTATTGGACTTTTCAGAAGATCCATAGTATTGATTACTAGAGAACTGGGATTTCACTATTGCCTGAAGGGTGTTTCTCAAATCAAAGTTGTAGCCAGCTTGGTTTGCTGAATCAGTGGAAAAGTCTTCCCCAGAAGATTGATAAGAAGGTAGCTGTGAATCATAAGTCCTGGAAAATTGGGAGCTCAATGAGGTATTACCATCTTGACACTCATACTGTGGAAATCCCATGCACCGTTCGGTTGCATAAAAAGCAGAAGCTGGTGATTCAAAGCGGTTCATAATGGTGGTGGATGATTTTGCAGGCACATTATATTGCTGTTGTGATCCTCCCTCCATGGGAACACAAGTTCCCATCTGCCAAGGCTGTCTGAATCCAATTAATTGGGAAGAACGATTAGCAAATTCAGAACTACAATCATTGCTGATCACTCCATAGTTCTGATTAACTGGTTCTCTGCAATCTATCTTCTGGGTGTTCATCTACAGATGATGATAATCAAAAGGCTAACAAGAATAGCAAGGGGGAGCTGATTTCTACTCAACTTTCCTCTCTACCATCCAAAACTACATCACATTTTTTTCTTTTCATATACTTTCTAGAAAGCAAAAGCCACACGCAAAGTATACGCAAATTGGAAAAGAGTAGAAGACGCAGATTAGATGGGTAAACAACAATAATGTTGAAAATTCTCTCTTATATTCTGAAAAACTTCTGGTGTAAGATATGAATATGATTGTATAAAACCACTATGCAAAGCCTTTTTTTATTCCCATAATGGATAGGGAATGAAACAATGATCCATTGACATTACCAAAGCCTAAAACGCGTATAAAAATAGAAATATCTCCAAGATAAACAAATAAATTAACAGGACTTTGTCCTTACATAAAATCGATAGGAATGTTAGCTGTGTCTCCGTCATCAAGAAAAAAAAAAAAAAAAAAAAAAAAAAAAAAAAAAAAAAAAAAAAAAAAACCATATACAAAAAATATCAAAGTTGTATATATGGGTCTCAAGAAGTTAAAGAAATTCCATAGTATTGGTAATTTATCATCTAAATATTGGAGAATATTGTTATGGGCATCTATAGCTTACTAATCTGATCTGAGATACCGGCATAAATTCCCTATATATCTGCAATTATTCCTATATCTTTGGATACTGTTGAAGTCAATTTAGCCACACAAAAAAGGATGGTATAAAATTAAAAAAACTAGATCTTTTCTCTCACGAGAGATACGAATCATTCTCTCTTCCCTTGACATTGCATCTTGCAAAGTGGTTATATGAAATTAAGAGAAAAGTTCTTGTTGTACTATACAAATCAAAAAGCACAGTGGACTTTTGTACTACATATTATAAGATTCTTAACATGTTGAGAAAATGGTGAATAGATATAAAGATTACCAATTCCATCCCCACGAGTGAGCAAACGAATATTAATTGATCACAGATCTATTATATTACTATAGCTAGATCAAGAACCTAGATGGGTTTCTAAAACCAGAGAACTATAAATATGTTTAAACTAAACCCAATATGGGACATATAACTTATGATTCAACAATTTAATTAGGAAAATTCAAAAAAAAAAAAAAATTATGATTCAACAATTTGAGTACATGTACGATCTATTCGGCTTTATATTGGAAGCAACCTAATTAAAAATGTATAGCCCATCACATCTTTCTTTAATTGCCTCAACCCCATGCATATACTTCTTACCAAAATTAAGCTTTTATTATTTTATTTTATTTTTGTTACTATAAATTTTTCTTATCTCAACCTTTCTGATCATATCAGTTACACCGGTGTACCGCTAGTTAGAATGTTACTTAAATGATTAAATTCATCATTTTCTATTAGTCTAAGCTTTTTAGATAAGTAGTGATTTAACACCAGTACTTCTCCCTCTTTCTGGTTAACTATATATAAGAACTGAACCTATGCCATATATTTATATCAACATTCTCATTAATTTTAAGAATAGTTATGTCATGGTTATGTTTCTTGCCCCTCATAATTCTATAATATAAATCACTGCTCATCGCACGACCATATATATTAATACTGTTAATTCTATAATAAAAATTCCAAAAAATTAGAATATAAAATAATAATTTGCGGAGTTCAGAAATATCTGCAGAATTCATCTTCTTGATTTTGTTAAATTAGGTGTGCTGAAAATTATTGTTAGCACTTAAGTCTTCGATCCCCTCCTTGCTCTTTTCTTAGGGCAAGCCAAAATTCTCTCATTAATCAGAATAGGGTTTTGTAGAGTAATGTTAGAAGTTTCTCTTGTGTCCCTCAAAAAATGAGGTGACTTTTAAAATCATCATTGGAGTTGTGATTAATCATTATTGAATTTTGATCAAACTGTGATTTTAAAAGTCACCTCATTTTTTGAGAGACACAAGAGTAATACATGAGGGACTTCTAGAACTACTCGGTTTTATGTGTATGGAGATCGGATGAAAACATAGCCTACATATAGAATATCAAATAGAGTCCGCTCATCAGAGACTCCTAACCCTAATAGGGTTACAGGCCTACACAGCTTAAGGTGCATAAAGCACAAGGACTCAACAATCACTCGTCAACATTTGAGCCTATTATTTTAGGTTATATGTACGTACAACCCGTTTTAGCAAACTAAAACTCACAATCAATTAAGAAAATATTTTAATAAATGCATCTTTTCTTTAATATATGTTTTGATCAATATTTTGATTAGAAAATAGTTTAGAACAACAATTATCTACATGCATGCCCTCCACTATTCATTGAAATCTAACAATCACATTCACCTACACACCACCTCTCAGTATATTGCTGTCAAAGTTTCTCATTTTGATTTACTGCAATTCATCTCATGATTTAATAGCATTGCTTCCAATTTTTTTTCCAGTCAAATCGAATCATTAAAAAGTAATTTTGAATAAAAGCAGCCATCACTCAATAGAAACAAGAAAAAACAACAAACAAACAAAGACAACATAAAATAGAAGACTAGCTACCTCGCATTTGCAGTAATTCTGCATCTGATTAATTAAGGTATATAATAAGTCAAGATATATATATATATATCCTCATGGGAATCTTTAAACGGCCTATAATACTATTCTAAATGGGGATGATATCAGCTGTTATATCAGAATACAAGTATATATTATGGTATTTAATTAATTCTTAGTAATACAAATTAATAATATTGTTTTATATCATAATATTATATATATTCTTGTCTTGCATGCCTTCATGTCATTATCAGAAGGAGTGCTGGAATCAAATGCTTTTTAGTGTTTTAGGCGGAAAGCATGATTCCAGGCTAAATTTTCAGCCCCTTGTGCATGACAAGAAGAATATTTTAGGTGTGTTCTTGAGTTTTAAATCAGTTAAAGCTTGCTTGAATTCAAATTGTTCGACATACCATTAGAGATGTGGACTTTGTTATGCTGACCCCCAAATATAATATGAATTTGTTTGTCTGACTTGGTCATTAATTATTTATTATATAGTAATGTATTAATGTTATTTAGTTGACTAGTATATGATTGCTAGATAATTTGATGATGTACATGATAATGAAAATTAAATCATAGTACTTTCGTTAAAAATAAAATAAAATATTGCATGCTGATTTTCACTGTCACGCCATTCCACTTATATGATAGTCCTATAACAGTTTAAAAAAAAAAAAAAAAGATTTCAGGCAAACCACCCCAAGGTAACCCCGTCAACCTCTATTTTTCTTTTAAAAAAAAAATAAAAAATTGTTTTTTTGTTGAAGGGTAATTGGAAGTGTCACATAAAAAAATTTGCACGTATAAGCCGATGCGCAGGCCACTTCTTCAATAAGTGATGCTCAAAACGTAAGATATTTAATTGAAATTAATTAATAAAATGAGAGGTGAATGATGGAGAAAAGTTTGAATTCATGGATTTTGCTATGATATTATGTTAAATCAATAGTTGCATGTTTTCAAAAGTTTAAGCAGATAAAAAGTAGTAAATTTAATCTCTTAATTAATTAATATTCTAATAGTCTCAATGATAGATTAGTGATCTAGCTAGCCAGAAAAACCAAACAAAACAAAACAAATGAGATCGAGTTTACATGCAATTCATATTCCTTTGGTTGATGATTAGTTGAAAGCTGGGTGGTTGTGGAGATCGATAAGGATATAAAGTCTGTTGAGAGGAAAATAGCTCCAACATTGGAGAGATATGCATGTTTAATTATGTCCTATTTTGGCCAACCCCACTTGAGATTTGAGAACCCTATTCCATGCCTCAATCAACTAATGAATTCAAAGGTATAGAAAGGTGAAACACTTTCTAGATCTTTCTTTCAATATGGGCATCATATATATATATATATATGCATGGATAGTTGTTCCTCTCCAACGACTTGTTTGCCTCTTTTTTTTTAAATTATTGTTAACCACCTCTTAAAACGCCTTTACATGCATCCGATTCTTTACCATTCTTCATTTTGCACAAAATGTTACACTAATTCTTCATATATGAAAATTAAATCCCCGTAGCAAATTCAGTGCGGTTTAATTGATATTTTAATGAGAATGATTTTTTTTATTTTTTTATTTTTTTGTAATAGAGAATGGCTATTTTAAAGAATGAGAAAAAAGTGGGATGTAAAGTGTGTAAAGAATAAAAATGAATCTATTAATGGAGTAGAGAATGAGATGTAGATCGAGTATTTTTCAAAAGCGAGTCTTTCAAATAACTTTTCTTTTTTTTTTAAAAAAAAAAATGAATGAATTTCTTCAAAATTTGATGAATTTTTTTTTTTTTTGTTTAAAAAAAAAAAAATCGGATGGTAATGCCTAACAGGTTATAATATTATGCATTGGAAATGCTTTAATTTCGCCCAACTTTTTATTTTTTATTATTTTGTGAAGCGGTAGATTCACTAAACAGGATTAGTGTTTGCCGGAATGGATTAAATATATCCATATATATGATTATGAGCCGAACTTAGGCACTTTGTTTAAAACATAAATTGTATTGCTGGAATATTTGTCTACGTACAATACCCAGCAAATATCATATAATTAACCTTGGCCAGTTGTATTCAGGCTGTTGAATTTGTTGTAGCTTGTAATCAATTAAGGTGGAATATATGGCCTAGCTAATACATATCATCATGCATTTGCACATAATTAGAGCTCCATCGAACAATGTCAAATCTACTTTTGAGTAAAATATTCACGAATAATGCGGTTCAAAATATTTTTAACTATATATTTTCAAGCCAAAAAGAATCTCTCTCTCTCTATATATATATATATTATATATATATATATATAATGTAGGTCCAACTTTTCAAAAAGTTTATTCGTCAAATGCGCAATAATTAATGTATTTCATTGTCCAATCCCAGTTTAGGGAAGATGACATTTTTATGTCGTTTTTCCTATTCAGCTACATTCAAACAAGATTTGATGTTTTTATTTGCGCAAAAAGAAAACTGACCAAAGCTAGGCATTATATTATTTAATGTCGTTTTGAGATTACATTAGGGAATACGACATTTTAATGTCGTTTTAAGATTATTTTTTATTATTTAATGGAGAAGAACCAAATGGGAAGATAATAAAGAAATTAAAAGAGGAAATATCGACCGGATAGGTAGTACTTGAAGGATAATCTCAAAGAGTAAAGGGGCATTGTTAGTTGGCATTACCATTTACCACAGAAAGCCGACTTTTGGAACAATATGAAAGGACACTTCCTTCCACAGTTCCACTGCCCTAATTAATTCCCAAGAATTTGGAAATTACATGTGTTATTCTTCCATTGGCCCAAATTAACAGCTATCGATCCTTTGTAAATTTCGCTAATTCCAACCTTCTCATTTGTCCATTTTCCTTTTGGTTAAGAAAAAAAGAAGAAGCAATTTTTGGGTTTCTTAGGATATTAATTTAACTGATTAAGAGTGTATTTGGCATTGCGATTCATCACGGAAAAAACGTAATTTTAAACCAAATCACATAAATTATATTGTTTGTGAGTGCACTTTTTAAAAATATGCGTGTTTTCAAATCGCATGCAAAGGAGTGCGTTTTTAAAAACGTTTGATTTTAAAGGCTAAATTGCAATTTTACCAAACGCATAACTGCATTTTTAAAAATCGTTATTTCAAATCGCACTTTTTGAAAAGGCAAACCCAAACGAACTCAAAGTCTAACATTTTTTTTTATACATCAACTTAAATTTTTAGAATAAGTATTCATGTGACATGGTATCAAAGCAAAGGAAAGTTTGAACTTTGTCTCCGCCATTCACTTGTTGATGGAGAATTTGAACCCACATTTAAGAAAGAGTAATAGAATATTAATTTAAAATTAAAGGTCCGTTTAGGTTTGCGAATTTAAAATGTGCGATTTAAAAACAAGAGTTTTTAGAACGCAATGAAATGTTTGATAAAATCGTAATTTAGCCTTTAAAATTGTACATTTTGAAAAACGAATCACATTGCATGCAATTTTAAAATGTAGATTTTTTCTATACTTTCAAATCGTAATTTTTAAAAACACACTCTCAAACGATACATAAGTCTACCATTTCCTATCAACTTACCATTTTGAAATAAATAATGATTTAACAAGGTTAGAGCATCTCCAGCAGTTGGAGTTAAAGTAGCTACTCATAAAGTATCAATCTTTACTTTAACGACCAATTTTCTTAACAACACTCCAACAATAATCTCTATTCCACTCTTCATTTTCTTTAAATAATATTTTTTAATATTTTTTAATTGTTTTATTTTCTTTCTCGATCTCTCTCATCTCTCTCTTTCTCTCCGGTCACTCCTCCTCACCGGTGGGTTCACCAGAATTTCACACCCAATCAACTTCCGACCAAAACAACAACAAACACCAATTATCTCCAGAATTAATCAAACCAAAATCCACAAATTAGGGGATACGAGTAAACAGGGATTACAAAATCATCCCCAACAAATCTCATGGGTTTGTCTAAAATCCAACAAGAGATTCATACACACACATACGACCGGATGTTCACAACACAACCAACACACACACAATCAAAATTATTAACGCCACCACAGGGAACACACCCAACCAGCCAACTAAGGAAAAATCTATAGAAAAACCCATTTCAACCACTGGAAGTCGCCGGAAATCACTCTTCAACCACTAGACGACGACTCGCAGGAAAATCGGCGCCTCTGCTCGACGGAAATCAGCACCTCTCCTCGGTCGACCCACTTTTCTCAAATCTCCTTCTCTCTGATTCTTCTCCTTCCTTCTTCATCGAACCCTAAGTGGGGAAGTGGGGGAAATGCGGGATTGAAAAAGAGGGATGGAGATGAGAAGTGAGCGAGAGAGAGAGAAGTGGGGGAGAAGGTGAGAGAAAATATAATAAAAAATTAAATAACTGATGAACAGTGAATAGCCAGTAGTGCTTATTCACCATTCATGAAGTTAGAAAAAAAAGTTAGAATAACTACTTTGCTAGAGGAAGACAAAGAGAAAAAAAAAATAGCCAAATTTAACTTTTTGGTTAAAATAGCACTCCTGCTGGAGATGCTCTTAAACACACTGTTAGAAAATAGAAGTTATTAAATTTAAAAATAACACTACATAAGGTATAGGAAAATATAAAAATAAAAAGGAAGAAAGAAAGAACTACGAATGGAAATGCTTCAAACCTTTGACAAAAAATGATGATGATGACGACGACGATGATACATGCAATGAATGAAATAAAAATCCTTTATAGATTCAAGTCCACTAAATTTATATAAATAAAAATCAGTTGGTAGACGTCATTTTAGCAAAATCCTTGCTTAAGTATGTTGCATTCATTAAGGACCCTAGATTGTGCGCCTACTAAAGCAAAAGAATAAATTCCATGAATTGGAAAGGAAATATTTTATATTTTGCTATTATATTTAGCAATATATATGGTGTTATTATTTAAAAAAATTAAATAGTGTGTCAATATATTATTTACCATGTAGTAATATATATTCAATTAAATCCATAAAATTTAATATGAATTGAATATGTCAAATCGACTTTAGCACCGCCGGACTGAAAATACCATAAATAAGTCAAAGGATTAAAGCATTAAGCTCATAAGTTTTTTCTCACAATTACCTATCTAAATTCTCTCAAATTCGTGTAAAGAATTTGAATAGATTCTAATCCAAAGCATATTCATTAGAAAGGTTAAAAAGTATAAGGGTCTTCCCAATAAAATAAATGATGAGGACTATAATCTATTAAAAAAAGAAATGATGAGGTCCATCTCCAAAGAAGATGAGATTAATTTTCTCTCAAAGCTCTTTCTATTCTATTGGTTCTCAATGAGTATATATTGACGTAACCATAGGAGGTTCTCTGTTAGTAGAGACGGAGCTAGCATTTAAAATTTGGAAGACAAAACTGAAAAATAAAAATAAAAATTAAGAGGTGAAATTTTAATTTTTAAAGATTTATAATAATGTTTTTTTAAAAAAACAAAAATCAAATTGAAAAAAACATGGTGACAAGTCACCATAGAGCTCTGCCACAAACTGTCTGCCTCCGACTTTCGCGTCTATAATGGTCGGTTTCTTGCCTTTCAAATGGCGGACCATGCGAAAAAGTGACATCGTTACGGACTATTAAAGTGAAATTGAGAGATGCTGCTATCTCTGATCGGACGGTTAGAAGGAATGAAATTAAACCCTTTGATTTTATAAATCGAAATAATTTACATAATTTGTCGGGGCAACATCAGCTGTCACACACACACACACAAACATCTTGAGCCGACAAGGACCTCGAATTGTGCTCCCCATTATTCTTGATAGACATGACCGTAGGCTTTTCCAACAATTCCTCTTAAAAAGAGAGAGAATTTATTGGTTGATAAATTGATAGGGGAGTTCAAAATATAAAAACATTCCAAGCATTTGTCTATTTGTATAGTTTTTAAGAATAATTACAAAGTACATATATGATGGGACTTATTGGCTGCCAATTTGCAGGAAATGGCACCACCACAGCCCTATCCGCTTGTGCTTTATTGAGTTATCATCATATTGGGATGCTGTTCTTCATCCCAAAATACGTGTGTTCATACCTATGATATATGTTCCTTATTCTCTTTTGCCCTTCTTAACTACAAATATTTGTCTTTATAAATTAATATAATGAAAACCTAGGTCTACAACTACAATGTTCTTCTTTTTAAGGAAAATAAAATAAATCGGGTATTATAATATTTTTACAAATTGACGTAACAGTTTATAATTGTTAAAATTTGACTAATTATAAACTATTACGTCAATTTGTAAATAAACTTTCAGTAAAAACTATAATATTCTTAGCCGTGACACCCTAGATGGATACTACCCAAAGTTTTTTTTTTTCCTATGCAAAGGGGGAAAGGAAAACAATTACAAGGAGATCTTTCCACTCCTAATCTTAATAGAAGAGAGGATAAGAGAATGATTGGGAATACTTCCAAATATTCTGCGGAAAACGGTCCATTTTACAACTTGGTGTGCACGAAAATTTGCACATTTAGGCTCCGTTTGTTTCAGCGTAAAATATTTTCTAGTATTTGGTGTGACCGAAAAAACTTTTTTAATTTTGAAAAATAATTTCTATTTTTTAATCTTATAAATCATTTTTCAAATTTAAATTTAAATTTTGAAACTATCGGACCATCGCTAGACTATCATCAATTTAGCACCAAGCCACCCATTTGGCGAGATTTTGGTTGTATGATCCGACGTAGTATTAAGCCTTGTCCATAGCATCATAAAGGCAATGCCGTAGGGGTGAAGAGTATACTAGCAAGCCTTGATGAAGGTTCTTGTTCGTGGGCCATATACTCACAACTCACGGCTTATTACACTTGTAGAGAGAGACTTGGGTTGCTAAGCCCAACAATTTGAAAGGCTTTTTTAACAATTCACCCATTGGGCTGTATCTTAATTGAATGAGACCAGATTCTCTTACATGGATTTGATATGTATTTTGTTTTTTCAACATTTAACTTCACTTTTTTTAAATAAAAAAAAAATTTAAAATTGAATTTGAACTATTAAAAAATTACAGCATATATGTTATAGTTTTTTTTAAGTACTTAATCAGGTCACTTTTTTAGAACAGTATTTTTTATTTTTTATTTTATTTAAGAAGCAATCTCTCAATCTTTATGAGCAGAGTTATAAAGCCTAACGAGTGTTATTAAGAAAACTATAGCTTTAATTATAAATCTTTTACAAACTGACTTGACAGTTCGCGTGTCACTTACCATATTAACTATTAAATAATTAAATATATCCATCGAATTTTATAACTTAATTTTTTATTCATGTGGCATTATGTGGTACTTATGAGACTGTGACGTGAGTTTGTAAGAATATTGTAACAAAAACTGTAACACCTCGAGCATTTTCCGGCCAAGCCTCATTTGATAATCCATCAAGTTGAGCTTATTTTCACTTTAAGAGATTGTTTTCATGTTGCCAATTACAAATTTTACCATATCAAGCTTCCTCCAACTGATTTAAACTATTGATCGCAACAAAGACTTAAGAGCATCAAAAGTGTGATTTTTAAATTAAATCATAGAGAATGTTTTGGTTGATAATAATTTTTTTTTAAAAAAAAAAATTATAATTAGAATTAGAAAATGTAAAAATAATTACATTTTCAAATTACAGGCAAGTGGTGTATTTTTAAAAATGCACGATTTTAAATGTCAAACTACGATTTTACTAACCGCTTAACTGCGTTTTAAAAAAATTACATATTCAAATCACACATTTTGAAATTATTATTTTAAATTAAATATTTTAAAATCGTAAACCTAAACGAACGTAAGTTATACCTAGTTTACAAGCAAAAACATAGACAGTGGGAGATATCAAGCTTTGATGTTGTCATCTAATAAGAAATTCAATACATGGGCTTTCCTAGGCCTGGTGTTTTTATTTGGTTAGGTATTGGGTTGACTTTGATCCAGTTTAAATATACATACGGAGCCGAGTTGAGCAATTTACATGAAATTACTCAATCATGACAACTTTTCCTTCTGTTTACTAGAAAATACTTTTTATTCATTTATTTATTTATTTATTTTGTGTGTGTTTACCAGACTAGTAGACTCTACCTATTAATAATTTTTATTTTTATTTTGTATGAATTGCTTACATAACTTGCCAAAATTCCCATCTTTCTTGATTTTTTTAAAATTAAGTAAATTAAGTCAAGGCAGCATATCCTTCATTTCTGGTACAATTATTGTCTTCATTATCTTATATAATTTGCATCATTGTTGCTCCATTCATATTAACATATCTTCTTCTTTTTCTCCATTATTTGTTTTTTTTTGTTTTTTTTTGCTTTTGGTTTGACTGACCACTGCCCTTTCTTGGGTTTTCTTTTTTATATATATATAAAATTTTTGTTTTCATAATCTAAGAGAAAGAGATTATGGGGCTCTCCTGCCCTGAACAATTTGGAGTGCAGTGCCTGCATGTTGTTAGTAAGGACAATAGGTTAGTTACCATAGCAATTTTGAGGGATTGGGATCCGTATAAATTAGGTTGTTTGAATTTTTGAATTTTATTAAAATTGGGGCAGTCTCAAAAAAAAAAAAAGCTATGAAGCCCACCTGTCCCGACAGATAACATGAGGTGCGGAATCCATCTATACAAAACAGGTAAACTCTGCATCTTCGTACTCTTAAATTGTTCGAATTTTAATAAAGTTCGAACCGCCTAATTTAAAGGCATCCTCCAAATATATATATGAAATTGGAGCATGACCTGGCAATTGAAGCTGGCACGTTGGTCCTCAATTAAAATAAAATGACATAGTGGACTAAGACATGGGAATGAAGTAATTTTATTTTTTTTAGATCGAATGAAGTAATTTTTAAGGTGAAGGAAAAACGGAAGTGAGTGCCATTTTCGTCTATCGTGCAGAAATGTTGTAGCGTGTGGACAAAGGTTCTTAGTATTGGATCAGAATCTCTTACAATTTTTTTAAAATTGTAAATTCTTAAATTATGTGAATCTAAGTCATTTCATGCACCGAACGGCATGAAAAATGCTACATATTAAAAATGTGACATGTTAGCAATGAGATCGAATTGAGTATATTTTTATGAAGTTCTTACACGTTATGTCGCATAAAATTTTTAAGCAAAAAACTGTCTTTTGAATTATCAAAGAATAAGCGTCTCTTCAAAAGTGAAGAAAAAACATTTCAAAAATGTTTTATAATTTAAAATTTCTTTAAAATTATAGAGGATCCTAATCTTTATGAGCAGAGTAATAGAGCCTAACGAATGTTGCTAAAAAAACTATAGTTTTTATTATAAATCTTTTACAGACTGACATGACAATTTGCGTGTCATTTATCATGTTAGCTATTAAACAATTAAATATATCCATCAAATTTTGAAACTTAATTTTTTATCCACGTGGCATTATGTGGTACTCATGGGACTGTTACGTGAGTTTGTAAGAATATTGTAACAAAATCTGTAACACCTCGAGCATTTTTCCAAGCCTCTTTTGATAATCCATCAAGTTGAGTTTATTTTCACTTTAAGAGATTGTTTTCATGTTGCCAATTACAAATTTTACCATATCAAGCTTCCTCCAACTGATTTAAACTATTGATCGCAACAAAGACTTAAAGAGTATCAAAAGTGTGATTTTTAAATTAAATCATAGAGAATGTATTGGATGATAGCCATTTAAAAATTAAAAAAAAAAAAAAAAAAATTATGATTTGAAAACGTAAAAAGATTTACATTTTCAAATTTCAGGTAAGTGATGTATTTTTAAAAATGCATGATTTTAACTGTCAAACTGAGATTTTACTAATCGTTTAACTGCGTTTTTAAAAAATCACATATTCAAATCACACATTTTAAAATTCAACATTTTAAGATCACAAATTCAAACCGACCTAAGTTATACCCAGTTATACCTAGTTTACAAGCAAAAACATAGACAGTAAGAGATATAAAGCTTAGATGTTGTCTTCTAATAAGAAATTCAATACATAGGCTGCTCCTAGGCCTGGTGTTTTTATTTGGTTAGGTATTGGTTTGACTTTGATCCAGTTTAAAATATACATACTGAGACCAGTTGAGCAATTTACATGAAATTACTCAATCATGACAACTTTTCCTTCTGTTTACTAGAAAATACTTTTTTATTTTTTTTATTTATTTTGTGTGTGTGTTTACTAGTAGACTCGATCTACGTGTTAATAATTTTTTTTTTTTTTTTTTTTGTCTGTATTGCGTACATAACTTGCCAAAATTCCTATCTTTCATGATTAGTTTAAAATTAAGTAAATTAAGTCAAGGCAGCATATCCTTCATTTCTGGTACAATTATTGTCTTCATTATCTTATAATTTGCATCATTGTTGCTCCATTCATATTAACATATCTTTTTTTTTTCTCTCTCCATTATTATTATTATTATTATTATTATTATTTTGCTTTTGGTTTGACTGACCACTGCCCTTTCTTGGGTTTTCTTTTTTATATATATAACATTTTTGTTTTCATAATCTAAGAGAAAGAGATTATGGGGCTCTCCTACCCTGAACAATTTGGAGTGCAGTGCCTGCATGTTGTTAGTAAGGACAATAGGTTAGTTACCATAGCAATTTTGAGGGATTGGGATCCGTATAAATTAGGTTGTTTGAATTTTTGAATTTTATTAAAATTTGGGCAATCTCCAATTAAAAAAAAAAAAAAAAAAGCTATGAAGCCCACCTGTCCCAGCTGATAACATGAGGTGTGGAGTCCATCTATACAAAACAGATAAACTCTGCATCTTCATACTCTTAAATTGTTCGAAGTTTAATAAAGTTCGAACCGCCTAATTTAAAGGCATCCTCCAAATATGTATATATATATATATATATATGAAATTGGAGCATTGCCTGCCAATTGAAGCTGGCTCGTTGGTCCTCAAATAAAATAAAATGACCTAGTGCACTAAGACATGGGAATGAAGTAATTTTTTTTTTTTTAGATCGAATGAAGTAATTTTTAAGGTGAAGGAAAAATGGAAGTGAGTGCCATTTTCGTCTATCGTGCAGAAATATTGTAGCATGTGGACAAGGGTTCTTAGTATTAGATCAGGATCTCTTACAATTTTTTTCAAATTGTAAATTCTCAAATTATGTGAATCTAAATCATTTCAGGCACTGAACGACATGAAAAATGCTACATATTAAAAATGTGACATGTTAGCAATAAGAATTGAGTATATTTTTATGAGGCTCTTACACGTTATGTCGTATAAAAGCTTTGAGCAAAAAGTTGTCTTTTTTATTAGTAAAGAATAAACGTATCTTCAAAAGTGAAGAAAAAACATTTTGAAATGATATTTTTTTTTCCTCGATAACATGTTATATTTTTAGCATGTAGCATTTTTCACGTCGTTCAATGTAAAAAATGGCATGAATTCATATAATTTGATAATCTAAAATTTCTTTAAAATTGTATAGGATCCTAACCCCTCAGCACTAAATTAAACCATTATACCATGTCCACCATCTTTGAGTTGGACTTCAAGTGCCTCATGCAAATTTAAGAACAGAATGAGAAAGCTTACATATGAGAGAGTTTTCAAATATTATTTAAATGATTGAATTTATAATTTGTTATTAATTTAATTAAAATCTTAGGATAAATAAAGATTTGTAATAATATACGTACACTTGCTTAGTGTGAGAGCTATTTCTGTAAATTAATTTTACAATCTCTAATAACAGGGAGTGCGGTGCGTATATTCTAAATTGTACTAGGCTATTTGAGAAATGCGGCTAAAATTTGAATTTGTCTAGAACATAAACTATTTGTAGTCTTTTTGTGTTGAAATTATCACTTTAGGGTTAGGTAATTGATTTGATTGGGACAACATAGGTAATGCCTCAATTTCCTAGTCTAAGAACCACAACCTAAGTGCTGGTGCAATGCATATGAGCACTCTAATTAATTACACATTTACACGCACGAGACCATCAAATCCATATATGAAAATGATGTGAAGAATATTAATTAAGAGCTCATTTAATACTCGCAATGTCTATTTCATTAAGAAAATGAATAATTATTATTGGAAATGAAATAACTATTCATATTTCTTAATTTTGTTGTAACACTGTAATAGAATAGTGAATATATGATTTTTTTTTTTTTTTTTTTTTTTATCAAAGCAAGAAAAAACTTTCAGCCGGCCTTAGAGAAAAAACTCTCAGAAAACATATCTGAGAGGAGAAGGAGATCTTTGATCCCTCCTCCTCTCCCTTTCATTTTCTACTCCCTGCTCCTACCCTTCCCCTCCCATTCTGGTTTTTTCTTTTGTTTGTAGATGTTCTCCGACCAGATCAGCAATTTCGGTTTCTTTGCTGTACATACGTCCATCTACCTCAATGTTGTGCTGCTCATCTCTTATATGGCCGCTGATGTTGTTTGCAAGTGTGAGAGGGTTATCTCTTACAGCCTGGATAGTTCGGTGTGAAGGGTTATTTCTCACGGCTGATTTAAATAAATTTTTCTAGAATATTTGGCTACCATTGTCTTAAATCTAATCTGCTCGGAGCAAATCTGCTCTTTAAATATTTTTGTACATGGGTTAGCTATAAATGAAAGTCATATATAACACTTTATTGTAAAAATTTTGTTTGTATCTATGACTTTGTAACCTCATAACATGATAATTTTGCAAAGCTTTGTACTTTGTAATGTAAAAGTTTTATACTCATGATATTTGATCAATGAAATATTCATATTTTTTGTTCAAAAAAAAAAAAAAGATATTGAATATTGTTGGTACAGTTTCCGGTATGGTGTGAATCTGCACGTTCTTCTGATGTTTTCACGCTTCTTAATAATTCTGCAAAACAACAAAAACTAAGGGACCCTTCCGGGGGTCCTCTCCGATGCCTAAATTAGCTTCTGTAAGAAAATAATACTTAGTGCATAAAAACTTAGTCTTAATTTATACTTGGGGTATGGGCATATTTATAGGCAAAGAGGTAGAGTCAAACGTAAAGTAGGATTCATGCTCCTTATTGATCTAGAATTGTTGCTAGAGTTTTAATTGGACTTTGATCATTTATTAGACCTCTGATCTAATCATTCTTCTTATCTGATCTCTTATTTGACTAATTAGAGTCCTATCCCAATTCACTTGGGGATAGGATCACGTACTAATCGGATTACGACTACTTACTCTAATTCAACTTGGAGTAGAGTCCTAATCTGAATTTACTGAGATAACTAATACCTAATTTCTCTGAAATAGTTGCTGAATGTCTATCTTCTCCTTGGATCGGGTTGAGTGGAATTTATCCCCAACAACTACCCCCCATTCCCTTATCCGAAGCTTGCTTGAATAACGGGAATTTTATGTCTAAGGAAACCCGAGCTTTGTCTCCTTCTGAAAACCTGCTAACCTGCAAAACCTGAGGGTTAAATCCGACCCCCCTTTCTTCTTGCTCTCGACTAGGACTGATCGGAGACTCTCGGCTAGAACTAATCCGAGACTCTCGGCTAGGACTGATCCGAGAGCTTTCTTCTTTCTCTTGGCTAAGACTAATCCGAGAGGTTTTCTTCTTTCTCTCGGCTAGGACTGATCCGAGAGCTTTCTTCTTTCTCTTGGCTAGGACTGATTCGAGACTATTTTCTTCTTTCTCTCGGCTAGGACTGATCCAAGAGGTTTTGCCTTGCTCTCGGCTAGGACTGATCCGAAAGGCTTTCTTCTTGCTCCCGGCCAGGACTGATCTGAGAGGCTTTTGCCTGCAAAAGAAGCGACATCAACGGGTTCCCGGTCCCTAGACCGGGAACACTCTGATGCTTAAGTCAGTTCTATTCTTTTATTCTGAAAATACTTATTCCCAAAATCTGGGGAATTTTCTGTCTTTTATTATAACATGTCTGAGTTAAAAATAAAAGTCTAGTTCTTTACAAACATAAATGCTAAAAATAAAAGTCTAGCCTGAAATTTCTGAGAGTTATTTCTACCTGATCATGGGCAGATTCTGTTGTTGCCTCGGCTCTCTATGTCGTGGGCTTCTACTTCTTCGGCCCTCTCTTCTTTCTATGTCATCTTGGGGATCATTCTCCTGATCCCTTTCCTTTGGCTGATGACGGTCTTGGGGATAGTAATCCCGTGACTGCTGATCTCGGGGCTGATAGTCCTAATGATTCCGAGGCCTGTTATTTCCTAGCTGGTTCCGTTGCTCTCCCAAGAACCGAACTAGCTTGCCATTCTTTATGAATTCTTCTATTAACAACCTTAGGGTTACGCACCCCTCGGTGTAATGACCTGCTTGTTTATGAAAATCACAATACTTACCTGCATTCCTGTAAGGAGGATTACCTGGTATCTTTTGTGGTTCCCGAAACGCCGGATCTTTTTTTATCTCCATAAGGACTTCTGATATCTCGGCATTGAGAGGTGTGAAGTTATAATCTTTGAACTTCTTTACATGCCTCTGCTCTTCCCCATCAGCTTTTCTGAATTCTTTCATTTTCTTTTCTGGGGCTGTCTCTCGGGGTAGCCTAGAACTGGCCATAGACTTCAGCGTCTCTTCTTGATTAATGAATTCTTCTACCTTATCCATGAGGCCCTACAAGGTACTCGGTTGCTTCCGAACCAACTTCTTCATCAAAGGCTCATCGGGGGAAATTCCTTGATAAATGGCAGCAAAGACCATATCCTCGGTCAGATCTTCGACCGTTACTTTCTCTCGGTTAAACCGAGCCATAAACTCCTTAAGACTTTCGTTGCTTTGCTGGTGCAATGATAACAAATATCCTGAAGGCTTCTTCCTTGTCCGGAAAGCCAAGAACTCTATTAGGAATATCTTGGACAATTCCTTGAACCGATCAACAGAATTCGGGGGCAACTTCCTAAACCAGTCCCGGGCATTCCCCGAAAGAGTAAGGGGGAAGGCCCGACACGCTACTTCATCGGGTGTCCCGTAAAGGTCTAGATGAGCTTGAAAATTTTCTAGGTGATCTAGGGGATCTCCGTCTCCTGCATAACTTAGAATTTGGGGTACCTTAAACTTCTCGGGAAGCTGATAGTTTGCTACCCGTCTTGTGAATGGTGAGTCTGTACCCATTAAGAGCTTGTCTACAACTACGGATCTGCTTTTTTCCTTTCTTTCCATCTCCATGTACGTGCACCTTCTCTCCAACTCAGCAATAACTCTGCTCCAATCTCCTTGGCGGTCATCCTCCCTCCGAGGATTAGTGTTGCTGTTGTGATCTTCTTCCTCACGCTCGTCCCTGTTCATCTTGGGATTGGGTTGTTCCGGCCTCCTGCGCAGCAACTCGACATTCCGCTGTGTTAAGGATTCGATCTGGGCTTCCAGCGCTGCTATGCGATCCTAGTCTCCATCGGGCGGTGGAGGCTGTGGATTATTCTTAATAACCAGTTCCAGTGGGGCTCTAGGCTGTCGGTTGGTCTGGCTTCCGGAACATGTGTTCATCACCATGATGGATCTTCTTTTTCTTTTATGAGAAACGAATAATCGTTTCTCACAGATGGCACCAAACTGTTGGTACAGTTTCCGGTATGGTATGAATCTGCACACTCTTCTGATGTCTTCATGCTTCTTAATAATTCTGCAAAACAACAAAAACTAAGGGACCCTTCCGGGGGTCCTCTCCGATGCCTAAATTAGCTTCTGTAAGAAAATAATACTCAGTGCATAAAAATTGAGTCTTAGTTTATACCTGGGGTATGGGCATATTTATAGGCAAAGAGGTAAAGTCAAACCTGAAGTAGGATTCCTGCTCCTTGTTGATCTAGAACTGTTGCTAGAGTTCTAATTGGACTTTGATAATTTATTAAACCTCTGATCTAATCATTCTTCTTATCTGATCTCTTATTTGACTAATTAGAGTCCTATCCCAATTCTCTTGGGGATAGGATCACGTACTGATCGGATTAAGACTACTTACTCCAATTCAACTTGGAGTAGAGTCCTAATCTGAATTTATTGAGATAACTAATACATGATTTCTCTGAAGTAGTTGTTGAATGTCTATCTTCTCTTTGGATCGGGTTGAGTGGAATTTATCCCCAACAAATATGTATGCATTTGTTTGGTACAATACAATATACTGGTGAATGGAATTATATTGTGAGAAAATATCCTAAAGCACCTTTAATGGTTTTATAAATTTTATAATACCCTTTTAATTTATATTTTTAAGGACTTTTTTTTAAAACATAAATATATATAGATATATTATATGTAACTTTTTTTTTGGTTCTTATTTAAATATTTCTAACCTATATTAATGTAGTGTCTGCCTTAACACACACATATATTCATTGGAGTACCAAAGGTCCAAATGCCATGTACCATTTACAAACAGAATGTGTTTGTCTATTAATAATAAGGGGTAATTACATTTTTCCCCCATGAACTACCGGTCTGTGTCATTTTGTCCTCATGAACTACCATTTCGACCAAAAGAGAGCATCAAACTACCATTTTTACACATTTTGCCCCTTTCTGTCAGTCTAATTCGTGCAAAGACTTAAAAAATGCCCTAACTCAATTTAAAAAATGACCTAAATACCATCATCTTAAAAAAAAAGAACAAAAAAAAAAAAAAAAAACTGAAGGAAAAGGGGTGGCTGCCGCCACCCCTGAGGTGGCCGGGTGGCCTGCGAGCCACCCCTAAAGGTGGCTTCGGCCACCTCTGGGTGGCTCGCGGCCACCCCAGGTTCTGGGGAGGCCGTGCGGCCACCCCTTAGGCCGGGGTGGGCCGCGAGCCACCCTAGAGGTGGCCGGAGCCACCCGGCCACCTCAAGGGTGGCAGCAACCACCCCTTTTCCTTCAGGTTTCTGTTTTTTTTTTTAAATATATATATATATATTAATTTAATTTTTTTTATTAATTACTGTAGAGGGTATTTTGGTCTTTAAATCAAAATTAACGATAAAAAATGGCATATTTCATCCAAGTTAACGAAATTCCTGACGGAATGGCGCAAAGTGTGTAAAAATGGTAGTTTGATGCTCTCTTTTGGTCGAAGTGGTAGTTCGTAGGGGTAAAATGACATAGGCCGGTAGTTCATGGGGGGAAAATATAATTACCCCTAATAATAATTAATCAACCGGATAATTCAGATAAAGGAATGAGATGATATCAATATTCCCATCATAGAAAAAGCATTAGAAATATCAATCTCCCTTATGCAATTTGGATTCTATGCCCTGTTTAAAAAAAAGTGACATAAAGATAGCCAAAGCCACAAAACTATCCATCATAAGAAGCTCCCCACCAGTAAACTTAAGTACTAAAAAGTTTACTATGTATATAATAATAATAATATCAATAATAATAAAAGTTACTTTCTTAATAATAATAATAAGTGCTAGAAAGTAATGGGTTATATTGACATCAACAACGTCTAGTGAGCTAGCTTCATATTTTGATGGAATAGAATTTCGACACGGCCTCATAACAATTTATAGTAAATCACTTGGAGCCATGACTTCAAAAGATCGTAATTTGAGTAGATTTTGACAAATTGTGAAAGATACTCGAATAGTTTTAAATTTGCTTTTTAGTTGGCAGATTTATCATATTAGTATAATCGCTAATAATGCGGCACATGGTTTAGCTAAGGCTGCCGTTAAACATATCATAGATTAGTTTTGGATGGAAGAAATTTCAGATTGTATATATGATATTGTTTTGTTAGAGCAATCTGCTTTATTTCATTGATTGAGTAATGAAAGTGTTATAACTTTATTAAAAATAAATAAAAACAATTTATAGTAAATAATACCTTCAAATAAAAAAAAAAATCTAGAATAAAACCCAAATAGAAAACTTGAGTCAGAGAGAGAGAGAGGGTGATTTTGTTTTCTCAGTGTTAAGCGTTTTTGTTGGAAGATTAATCGATGTGCTATTAATTCCTACATAAGATAAATAGTTATTCCTCTTTTTGGAAGGAGTAGTTATTCCCTATTCGCATACAAAAAGTGTCCTAAATGATTAAATTTATTGTTTCTTATCAACTTAATTTTTTTCATAAATACAAAATTAATGAAATACACCCGCTTAATGTAAGAGCTATTGCTGCAAAATAATTTTGCAAGAGAAATTCTATATACAACATTAATTTTTATCATACTTTTATGATCCAAAACAGAGTTTCTATCGGCCATGGTTAAAACTAATAATAATAAAAAATAAAAATAAAAAAGGATCAAATGGTTGATTGATAGTGTCACATCAACAAAATGAGATAAAAGTAAAATAAAAATATAATGTACGCATCACTTAATTTTGCAATCTCTAATAACGGGGAGCACGGTGAGTATATTCCGAATTGGTCATTGTTAGCGAGGGTCGAGTCATGCCTTGAAAATGTGAATTTATCTTGAAGAGAAACTATCTTGTTGTTTTTGGTGTTGAAATTCATTACTTCAAACTTAGGTAGTTGATTTGATTGGGACAACATAGATATAGATAATGCCTCAATTTTCTAGTCTAAGAGAGCACGTTTTAAGTGGCCTGCATACGTTGTCTAGACACGTCTATACGTGGTCTAATTAACATTGCCCACAGACTTGTTCGAGCTAGGAAGATACCGCCTATGTGCTGATGCAATGCATATGATCACTCTAATCACACATTTACATGCATGAGGCCATCAAATCGATAGATGAAAATGATGTCCGATTTGGATGCAGTCATGGATGCATGCATGATTTCTCCTTGGCTAGCTTTTTCCATGTGCTTAGCAATTCATCATTGGATGTGAAGTCATGGAAGCTGTCAATGATTAAGAACAAGTTCCATCTTAAGTAACATTTTTGTAAACGCATAGAAAGAGTGAACAACTTATCTACGCTCCATCTTTGCATTGTGCAAATAAAGAAGAAGATTGTTCTAGGGATCATGACTCACTGCCCCAAGGAAAAGGTAATAAGGCTAGGCCTTGTTTTTTTTTGACTAAGTACAAGATGTAACCGATTTCTTTGAGTGCACGTATATGTAATATGTTGGTTGTTTCTTTAATTACTACTAAAACAACTTGGTAAAATTAATAACCGAGTGGGTAGATTTGGGTAAATGTGATCTAATTAACAAATATATATATATATATTCTTTGATCTATAGTAAAATTAAAAAGAACCATATTGTAACCAATTTCAATGATAGAATATTTATATTCCATCTTTTGGGTATATCTTTGGGGTGAAAAGAATTGAAAATAGAGTGCAACTAATTGGATCTTGAAAAATGTCTGGGATACTACTGTTTTTGCTATAATTTCTATACAAACTGATCGATATGACAGTTCATACATGATGAAATATTTAAGAATGTAGAGGTGACAGTTTGTGTTCGAGTGTTGGGTTTGGATTGTATCGAGACATGGCTAGCCCCCCCAAATTTCTTTAAAAAAAAAATTTTAAAGGTGGGAAAAAAAAAATTAAAAAATTAAAAAATATAAGGTAAAAATAAAAATTTAGCTTACTTGGCCCCCTACCAAAATAAAAATTTCGGCCATTGGCCCCTACTCATAAGAATTTTTGGCTCCGTCCCTGGCTATAAGATTATATAAGTCTCCTAACCCGACCCATTTAACTAAACGGGTCAAACCCATCAACCTTAACCCTATAATTTTGTATTGGGTTTGTGTCGGGTTTGCGGATCATGTCCAAAATTATTTGTCTATATGTTGTATGTCAAGATTTGGTCGTATCGAAGCATAAGTATAAAACTATATAATTCAACACTAACTCGACACATTTAATTAAATAGATCAGACTTCTCCACCCTAACTCTTTAATTTCGTGTCGGATACGAGAGTCGTATTAAAAATTGCCAACTCTATTGACAAAAGTCAAATGTTTTGTTTAATAATGTAATACCCTCATCAATCTTTATTTTACACTTTTTAAGTGATTGGGATTTATTCGACTACTTATTATATATATATATATATATATATATATGATACACAGATGGGTAGCTCCCAGCATAATTTTCTCCGCCATATTAGCTCAAGAAACAGGAAGGAAAGTTCATGTCCTGCCCCATTAACATACTGGGTTACATGTGTTAATATATGCTACCTTTGCAAAAAGGAAAGGAATATGGAAAAGATAAAGAGAGCACCATATATTATCACTGGCCCACCCTCGATGGAGCATCATATATGATTCAGAAAAAATAAAAACTAAAAAAAGGGGAGGGAAGAGGGAACCCACAGTAACCACAGCACAATTTCCAAAATTCATCACTCTTGAGTTTAAGATTCTAGAATGCTGAGAGTAATTGATACCTCTAGCAGAAAGATTTTGGAGACAAAAAGATCGATTTTATGCATATTATATAGTATTTGTTTTACTCATGGTGCCCAAACTTTGGACTAATAATCAAACCAGTACTTAAAATCCAAACAATTAAGAAGAAAATTGTATTCAATAATTGGGATCGAAAAATATTTTTTGAAAAAGTTTTAGATTCAACCTTTCTATATATTAACCCTTTTTATTTTCTTTGATAGACAAATGTCTTGCCCGAAGAAAAATGATCAAAGTGAGACAAGCTTGTCATTTTCTTAGAACAAATTAAAATGATTGTTGCATGTATATATTAATTAGGAGAAGTGCATGGGTGACGTATTAATTATGAAAAACAAAGTGATTTGATTGTGGGCGATACGTACAAGAAGATGAGTCTGAGAGACAATTGTGTTGAGAGGTGGAAGAAGGTGGAAAGTTGAAATATTGAATTACATGGGACTTTCCGTGACAGTGACAAGTGATTCTGAGGGAATATATTAAAGGGACGTATTCCAATCTTCCAATGTGATTGAATGTATCTTTTGGTACACACTAAAGTTGGCTAAGTGTTTTACTAACTGTTTCTACTGCATTCACTTTATTTCCTTTCTTCTTCTTCTTCTATCGATTCTCTCCACACCTGCTACTGCTTTCTTTCTTTCTTTCTTTCTTTCTTTTTTCCACTATTTTTTACTATTCAATACTAACTCATTATACCAAATATTCTATTTAATTTCTGACAGAATTTAGTTAAAAAGTTTTCATATTAAATGTGGTTAAGTTATTTGATTCATTTGTACTTGAATTTGTAAGGATACAATTCTGTAGTTGTATATCCTCCTATACAAATTTGGTAAATGTTTGAATCATATATTCTTCTATATATGCGAGTTTATCTTGACTCCGGCGAAGAAAAATTACTTTATATATGCAAAAATAAATGGTGGAGATCGATCGATTGCATTCAATAATAATAAAAAAAAAAAAATTGAATCTCTCCTTCAATCTTTGTCGTTTATTTTTGCACAACAAATTTCCAGTGATTTGTTCGCTCATGTGAATTCTAATCATGCTCATTTAATTTAGGAGTACGTCACATATATACCATTTGATTGCTGCATGGAATAGATAACTACTCCCTGTTGAAATTTGTGGGGAAAGATAAAATGTGTGATGCTATATGCAAGACTTCTATATATCATTCTCTTATCTCTCCAAATGTGACGAGGCTTTTAAACTTACTGTTGAATTTAAAAATGATTATTATTAATTTTTTATCCAATGATTATTTTAAAAGTCATGTCACATTTAAAGGAATAACAAGAGGATATAAGTCTTGCATATAGCATAAGCAAGTGATCGAGAGAAAAGAACACAATAAATTTCCAGGCAGTTTAATGTTGACACCTACATCCATCACTTTGAATAGCTCTTAGGACTACATAGTACTATCATTGACTTTTTTTTTTTTTTTGTTTACAATGCAAAAATCTCTATCTATAGGGTAGTAAATGAATACAAGTATGATAATCAAATCTCCATAATTTTATTACAATCCTAAGATTTGATTACAATAAGAGATATGATACATTTACAATTTTTGTACAACTACAACAATTTTATTTTATTTTTCAAATTAACCATTAAATCTGTTTTCTTACATGTGGATCATATATATTCAGTGGTTTTTTTAAAAAAATAATATAAAAGAAAAAAAAATTGTTGAGGTTGTATAAGAGTTATACAGGAGTTGTAAACCTATCATATCTCTCATAATAAACCCTTAAATAAAGAATATTTTGATAAAAAAAAAATCTAATCTAAATATATATATATATATATATATATATATATATATATATATATATATTATATTTTTCATATATTCTAACGATCCCCATGTTTGATTGATCAGCACAACTTATCCGGTAGATCGAGCAAATTAACCCCAAACATTAGCCGTTTGAAAAAAACTATAGAAAACATATATAATTAATTAAGTCTCTTTTATCACAGCAAATCAACTTCTGCTTGTCGACATTAATTATCCACTTTCTCACTTCGCCAAGTTTGAAGGTACGTCAAACCCATATTTGTATATATACTCTAATCCTCAGGAAGGTGGAAACCGACGGCCAGCTCTGATTAGAAGGAAAGAGTTCGGAATTTTCTCACATACCAAACAAGCTTAAGTCTCTTACATTATTTATTTAATTTGTTTGTATACTTATTGTCGTCATCAGTTGTTGTTTTTTTTTGTTTTTATGTCATTGGATCGACTAGTCAATGTTTTTTTAACCAAAGTCTAGAACGTACTGACACTCCATTTTAGTTTTAGTATATTTTTTTTTCTTCTTCTTTTGAATATGTGGGGGATATACTTGAATTGTTAGGATTATGTTTAATTAATTTGTATCTATCTATATATCTTTTTGGATTACGTTTCTTCCTTATCGGCTTTGGTTTTTCATATATATCGTTCTAGGAGTCAATGCATCTTTGCTGAATTCTGCAAGAAACCTAGTTGGATGAACATGTGTCTATTTCGGCATAAAATATTTTTCAAAAATTATTTACTTCATTTTCGGGCGTTTAGTGGGGTTTGAAAATACTTGTGAATTCAAAAAAAAAAAATTATATCCCTCAACTTCTCTCCCCAAACCATAGTATCACCCACCACCCACCCCTATAGAGAAACATAATTGCTTTATGTACGTTAAATCATCACTTATTATAAATAAATAAAAATAGTTAATTTAATCATTTAATTTATATTCTAACACTCCATTCATGTGTAGATTCAAACTCTCTCTTAATTAGTGAAACTCAACACGTTGATTAATATTTAATAGAAATTGGAGGTAAATGACGGAGACAATATTCAAACTCAAAGACCTTTGCTCTAATATATACCACGTGTAAATAGCCACTTATCTCAAAAAATTTAAGCTTATAAGAAAGAGATAATTTAATTATTTAATTTATATTCTAACACTCCCAACGACCTTCGGCTCTCGCCCGCCATCTCTTTACCTTGTCTTGACGCTCCCATGTGGTGACCCCGGCCTACCCCCGAAGAGGAATTTAGCCACCATCTCCCATCATATGCCACCCTCTTCCTCCTATCATATCCACCATATCTTTTTAGGAGTGTAAATCCGGTCATTATAACCAGACAATAATCGAAAAATTAGAAAACCGGTTTGGTACCGGCCGGTTGGAAATAACCAATAACCGGCTACTCAGAGCCGGTTATCGGTTTTAACATTTTTATATATCTGGTTATAACCGAAAAATTGGGAAACTGAGTATATATATAAATAATAATTAATAAAAATATGAAAATTAATTACTAAATTACACTTTTTTCTCTAGAGGAAGCCACCTCATGACCTACACCCATCTCTTATCAATCGACACCTGTGCCCACTTATTCCACCGACTTTCGCAATCCCCCAATTCTCCATATATATTTTCTAGATTCTTCTCTACAATGCCTTCATGATGAACAAACCCTAAAATCCCAAATGTCAACGGTTCTCCACCACTCCTCTCTACCCGATCAAGCCCAACATGTCTACCCGTACAAGCAACAACCCTACACAGAAATGCTCCATGGGCGAATCCATCGAGCGATCGATGCAATGCCCTACTTGCTCTTCAATCATCGAATCATCAACTGATGATTCATCACCATCTAGTCTTCAATCGCTTGGTAATATCTTTTCTCTCCCTTCTTACGATATTGTTTTCTTTATGTCTTTTTTGCAACGAATTTCCATGGCTAGTCCTCCTCTAACTCAACTTGTGACTAGGGGATAACTGAGTACTAGCCAACTACCGAAGTAGGTTGGCAATTTTCAATAACCAACTACCCCAAAGCTTGTTACCAATTTTAGTCAATTATCATAAACTTGCTCCAAAGTTTTCACCCCTATCTCATTTGCCCCATTGTAATCTCCCCCCTCCATCCCTCTTACATTGCAACTCCCAACAACTTCCCTCCTATAGTTCTATAGTCACACTCCCTTTTTCCTGTCTATGGGTTTTGGTGGGGTATTTTTTTTAAAAGCAAAATTGTTTGTTGCGGTATTCGATGTTGCCTGGCAATTCTAATTGTTTGATCTGGTAGGTTTTCAGTTACACTATTTAAACATTTTTCATATCAACCAAACAACAAATTAAACCATTTCGATCTCAACCAAACAATAATTTTCACCGAAACTATCTCGACCTAAAACATTTTCTTTCTTATTTCCATATATGGAACTTTGATGAAAATTGGGATTAAATTAACCTAAACCGATAACCAAGTGTGGATTTAATTATTTAATAAATATTTTGATAAAAATAAATAAATTGGAGTTTTCATTTCTGGTGAGATTAGTGTAGCTAGCAGCAAATTCTGACAAAATTTCTCGGGCTTTGAGAAGTTTGCGTTTTCGTTAATGAACAGATGATCAGATGGGGTTATCAAACTGCGTGGTAATTAATGAAATTTGGTGCCTAGTGCTCTAGCTAATATAGGCTATGTATTAATTAAGGATTAGGATATTCTAATTACAATATTTCCATGATCTCCATTTTAATAATCCTTGGGCTTGTAATTCTATCGAAGATTATGCCTTATAAATCGCCGTCCTCGGGTCAATTAATTTATGATTTAAAAAATCCCCACTGCTCTTGGCGCCATACATGGTCACTCACGTACGTACACGTCGCTGTATGTGTGGAAATCCTATCCCACTTTACCCCTTTATTCCAAAAATAACCCTTTGATTTATCTCAAATAAATATAAGCGGTTCTTCTAGTATAGACCTTTTTGAATAGCAGCTTTTTACCATTTCAAGTCCCAGACTGGCAGTCAATTTCAAATCCCAAAAAGAAAAAAAGAAACACGACACCCATAAATCCATAATCCACAAAGGTGGTTGGTTCTTCCTCAAATACCCAAAAAGTCCAGGGGCAAATTGGTAACCCGTGCTCTTTATAAATCCGTTTCAACCGGAGCTTATAGTACACACTGGCACCATCATGATTAGCTCAATATCCTATCCCAAAACACTCCACCCTCTTCAAGTTTTCTCCATGAAATCTCCTCCATCTTCTTCCCTAAGCTTCACGAGGATCAAAACCCTAATTCACACCCTCATATTCTCACACGTGTGCCGCATCGTTCGCGGTCTCTCCAAAGCCAAGACCATCCTCATTGAAGTCGTGAAAGAAATCCAGCCCGTCCATTTTATGTACAAGAACAAAAACAAGAACAAGAAGCTGTTCTTCGGGTCATTTAGGCTGCACTATAACTGGTGCTCCTCGCATGTTGTTCCGGTGCCGGCGCCGTTTTCGGAGACCCATTTGTACTATGACTCCACGTGGAATTCTGGGCTTTCGACGGAGCAAGCGGGCGAGGTGGCCGCCGGCGGGGGGGAGTCGTCGCAGCTCTCCGGTTACCTCCAATGGCTTGAGGAAAAGGTTCACAATAATTCGGCCACTGAGAAGGATATCAATGACATCGATAAGCTTGCCGAGATGTTCATAGCGAGCTCCCACCAGAAATTTCAGCTGGAGAAGCAGGAATCCGCTAGGAGATTCCAGGAAATGATGGCTAGAAGCATGTGATGATTCGAAGCTAGACGACCGACATGGATGCTGGATATATGGAAGCATGTGATTTCTCCAACAGAAGCTGGTTAGAAGAAGCATGTGAAATATGATGGTGTTTTGTTGTACAATTCTACTTTCCCCATTCTCTTATGTCAATGATTGGTTGGATTCAGTTTGTAATTTGAAGTTCGATCTGTTTTTCCTTCTTCTTACTTGGTTTTTGTGTTTCTTTCCAACTGACGGGATTTGGAGAATTGTACATGATGTGCTCTGGGGATTTGTGCAATTCTTCTATTCAATCCATTGTGGTGGTGACCACTTGCAAGGACAAATTGGTAGCAATGTCCTTTGAATAATTCTACTTTCTGGAAATTTTGTCCATTTTTGTTGTCTTGAAAGTTAATCTGTGTTAAATTACTTATTAAGTTTATCCATTTCTGTTGTCTTGAAAGTTAATCAGTATTAAATTACTTATTAAGTTTATCCATTTTTGTTAGCTTAATTTCTTTTTTGAAAAGTATTGATTTAATATGATATATATAAGATCAGAAGTCCTAAGTTCGAACATGATATTCGTCATTTTCTTTCTATTTCAATTAAATATTATACTTGTTGGATCCATATATTAAAAAGAGTTTGAGCCTATATGCGAGAAAGCTTTTCTATTAGCTTAAGCTTTTGAAATAAGTGGTGATTTAACATATTATCTTAGTATACGTTCTGAGTTCGAATACTGTCTTTGTCATTCACTTTTCATTTCAATTAAATATTTCACGTATTGAACCTTATCTATTAAAGGGAAATTTGAACCTACAAGTGAGGAAAAGTGTTAAAGTATTAATTTTTATTAGCTTAAGCTTTTAAGACAATGGTTGATTTGAGGTCTTGAGATCGAACTTTGTCTATGTCATTCACCTCTTATTTTAATTAAATATTCAACATGTCAGACTTCCCATATTAAAAAAGAAATGGGTAATTACTTTTTCCCTCCATGAACTACCAAAAAATGCGCAATGCCCCATGAACTACTAATTCGACCAAAAAAGAGCATCAAACTACTAACTTTACACATTTTTCTTCATTCCATCAGTCAGACCGTTAACATGGACGGAATATGCCGATTTTGGACATTAATTTTGATTAAAAGACAAAAATGCCCTCAATTGATAAAAAAAAAATTGGTTTATTAATTTGGTTTAAATTTATTAATAAAAAAATATTAAAACTAATATATTTAAAAAAAAAAAATAAAAATAAAAAAAAAAAGCAAAAAAAAGCAAAAAAGAAAAAAAGAAAAAAGGAAAAGAAAATGGGGTGGCTGCCGGAGGGGGTGGCAGCCACCCCCTTAGGTGGAGGAGGTGGCTCGCAGGCCATCCCAAAGAAAAATTGGGGTGGCTCGCAAGCCACCCTCTCCGGCATCACCCCTTTTCCTTTTTTTTCCTCTTTTTTTTTTAAGTTGAGGGTATTTAGGTTATTTTTTAAATTGAGTGAGGGTATTTAAGTATTTTCACAAGTTAGGCTAATAGATGGGCAAAACATGTAATTATGGTAGTTAGATACTCTTTTTTAGTCGAGTTGTAGTTTATGAGAGGAAAATGTAATTACCCAAAAAGAAAATTTAAACCCACACATAAAAAAGAGTGTTAAAGTATTGATTAAAATTATCGTTTGAATGATATACCCACGTACGTAACGTATGTACACAAAATGCATGACTATTATATAAAGGACACCGTGCTTAAGGCTAGAACCAGTTCCTGCTTTTAGGGTATATCGAGCTGCCTGTATAACTAGATATATATATAAAGAAAAAGAAGAGACAGATTTTTGTGTGCCGATTTACTTGGTCTAACTCGTGCTTATTAATTAATTGGATTGCCCCTCATTCGATCTTCTTATTATATTTAATTACATATTTGAAGTTCCCTAGTTGAGGAATCTTGGTTTCTTTTTTCTTTCTTTTCTTTTCTTTTTTTTCTGCGCAAGGGCATGGAATCTTGGTTAATTTCAAGATCTCTATCTCATGCATGCTGATTGTGTATATCTTTCGTACATCATGTTACTTGATGATTAATTATTTGATTTAATTTGTGTACTAGCTAATTAAGGTTGTACACGACCAAGTGTGGACTGTGTCAATATATATATATATATATATATATATACATATATCTCTCTCATGTGGTTAGTTGGCAATCACATTAGATCCAAGATTGGAGTAGGTTTGCGGTCTCTCTCGCTTTTGTAACCTGCTGGTCACAAGTGGAGCAAGTGGAGCCCAGTTTGATGTTTCATCTTTGAATTTAAATTAAAGTAAGTCAATATTTCATGTAAATTCAGTAGAAAATAGACAGGGAGAAAAATGAAACAAGCTCTTTATTTCAAAAATTTTACTAAAATTTGGAGAATATTCTAAAAAAAAAACACAATTTATCAAAATTTCTATCCTTTCTTCGAATGGGCTCTCGTCAAATGACCTCTTTTCGGCTTTTTGCCTTCACTTTCCTCTCATCTCTTCGTATTTCTTATTTCTCTAGCTCTTTTTGTGTGCATATATCGATAGAAGCTCATTAAAAGGTTCTCAAACGAGCTACCCACTTCATACCTGGCATCATGAACTCCCAAAAAAAAAGAAATACGGCCCTTTTTTTTTTTCTTTTTTTTCTTTTTTTCTTTTGCTCTCTTTTTAGAGAGATATTGGTATTCTGGGTTTTATTTTATTTTTGGATTTATTTTTCTAGGTGTTTATCTGATTGGGTTTAATTCTAAATGTTTTGTAAAACTAGCACTTAGTTTCAACTTTCAACCAACTAATAGTCTAAAACCACTAAAAAAATACTATTTAATTAAAGTAAAGTAAAAAAAAAAAATTGAATATCTTGATATTTTGTGGTTGTATAAAATAGTTACCTAAAATAATAAAAACAATTTGCTTAGCTAAATTTTAAAAAGCTCGTTGTGATGATCCAAAAAAATAAAAAAAAAAAAAAAAAAAAAAAAAAGGAAACTAAGATTTGATGGTTTGTGAGATGATTTGATGGGTCTTTTTTTCTTTTATTTTGAGTGGGAGAAAATTGGGAAAGTGATAAGGACTGATTCATCCCACTGTGACAGCAAGATTTTTTTTAAGAAAAAAAGGAAGTAAGAAAACGAAATGATTCCTGAAAATCTGGAAGTGAAAGATACGATATTTATCACTCATTTAATTATCACTCATTTAATTTAGACTATTAGACTATTATTACTTATCAGTATTTTTTTTTCTTTTAATATTTTGCTAATTTTACTGAAAGCAGCATGTGGACCCACTTCCTCGCCGTAATGTGGTGCTGTAGAGGCTGTAGTAAATAGTTTTGAGCGATGAACAGTTTTTATTACAATTTTCTTAAGAATTCAAGTGGCGGTTCATAGGAGTTTAACCTCACATAATTAACATGAGTGAAAAATAAATTAATAAATAAAATTTAATTGTTAGTGGCTGACGTGATTAGGGTTACATAAACTACCACGTATGTTTGTAAAAAAATTTGTAATATCTCTAACTGTACTCAATGAGTAATCCAACATCAATTGCCAATTCAGTAGATCATTAGATCAAGGATTTTTTTTTTTTTTTTTGAAAACAAAACTTAATTTTTTTTTTTATGAACTTTCATCACTTTTGCAATTACTCTAAAAGTTCAAAAACTCTTAATTTAATGTATCAAACTTCTTCTAATTTTTTACAATTTCACATCTTCGTAAGATTTTTTTCCTTTAAATCCTGTCAAAAATTTTAAAATACTCATTTTTTTTAATATTAAAACATAATTGTAAAGATTCAAAGCGCGGGTATTTTTACAAATTCTGTTAAATCCTAACTAAGGCTAAATTTTTGTAATTTTTTTTCTTCTTTTTAAAAAAATTTGTTACTCTTTTGATAATTTTGATATCCTTCCGTTAGATGGTTAATTAAGATCTAACTTCATTTTTTCTCTCTTTTTTATAAAATACTTAAAACTAGATCTTAACCATTAAAAAAACTAAAACGCTTGTACTATAATTTTTTTTACAGCACCCTAATGAAATGATAACATTACAAAAAAAAAAAAAAAAAAAAAATGAAAGTTAGATAGTCAGTAAGTAATAAAATCAATTGCCAATTCAAATAGAAGATTTATTTAATTTTAAATCGAAATAAGAAGGTGAGTGACTCAAAAGGTCGTGGCAATTATTAGACGAAGGTGGGATGTAATTAGTACGTATATGTGCAAGTCTTCTGTCTTCCACCCGGATGCGGTACAAATTTTCCTGAATTCTATTGCAGAAAGTCGCGGCAAATTTGACAGTTTCCCAACTTTCCCCTGTTTTTCCAAACAAGACACCTAGAAATCGAATAAAAAAAGACCAAACACTACTGTTGGGTGAGTCTACGTACACCAATTCGTAAAAGAAAAAGCCTCGTTGAATCCATCTCATGCAACGACAACCACCCACTTCATGCGCTTGACCGGAGCATAGACGACGCTAATGATGTCACGTCGACCAACGCACATAACCACAAACCCATACTTTCTCCGAATCTGCGGATCCTTTTATTAATCTTAGCTTAGCTACCTTCTTTTATGGTTGCGCAATAGATTTTCATGAACGTACCCCACCGAAAATTATATATATTCCGGCCGGCTCAGTTACAGTGACCTGCCATTGTCAAATTGACAAATTCTTAGTAAAATTGATGGTTGATGCAGCTCTTCAACCTTTCCTAGTCTTATTTATGTATTTTCATATCCCAAGTTGAATATGGAGGATCGATCTCCAACAGAGAATATCTTTGTTTCAGAAAACTGTTGTAAGATGATGGCAATTGGTTCACCTAATACGACATCGATCGATTGTAGATTCAGTGTTCGAACTCAGAAATTCTGTGATAGTACTATCACGTACGCCAGCCAGCTATCTCAAAAAACTGTTGATATGAACATATTTAATTAGTAGTCTAATAGTGCTTAGGTTCAAAAATATATTGAAGCTGGTAAATCCTGAAAGTGTAGATGTGACGGACAATTTTTTTAGTGTTTGTGCTAAGAATACTTAGAGCCGTCAGCCGTGTCATTCATTTAACGCATTCCCTTTTTATTTATATTTACCCACACTAATTTGGTTATGTTGAGGATTATTGTCGGGTTGCTCAGCCCTTGTTCTGCGTTTTGATTTGGGGTAATCGTCCCGCTCCCCTTAAAACAAAAAAGCTAGAGCGCTTGCTAAGACTAGTCAAGCACACTTTTTTGCATGTACAGAGTCTGTAGGAGTAGAGTAAAAAGGAGGAGGGTAAGGCATCATTGTCCATTGATGCTTCTTTTATCTCTTCTCTGTTTCTTTATTCCAAAACTTCTTTTGCTGCTTTTTATTTCACAGAGAGAGAGAGAGAGAGAGATAGAGAGAGACAGACAGAGGAAGCTTTGGCAGGGCGATGTTGGTTCCTTTGGTCTCCTCGTTTCCTTATTTATGGACTGCCTTTACATAAAAGCGAATGCCCGGAACTTCTTGGAGGATTTTATTCTTTGTATTTTAGGATAAGCTAGGGCCGCTCTGTTGTCATTTCAAACAAATTACTTTTTGGTCTCGTAGTAATTCGGGTAGGTAATGTGAGAAATTTCATATGAAACTTATGTGTCCGGACAAGTGACCGGTTTTAAAGTCTCTCACATTACATGCCTAAATTGTTAACAATTTGAACAAATAATTGTCGTGAATCTTTATCCGTGGCTCATTTGGTGTCAAAGCACTTTCCAGTTAATCAAGGCCGGGAGTTTAAGCTAAAATTTGCAGAGACTAATTACCATTACTGGCTTAGTAAAATAGGATTAAAAAAAAAAAAAACCTAGAAATAGAGGTGCAATTGTCGGTTTGAACCAAGTTTGGTTGATCCATTTTTGTACATTGTGGACCATATTAGTTGAAATATATATATATAAACTTCATAGTGTAGAATTAATGTTAATTTACTAAAAAAAAAATTATATGAGTCTAACTCGAGCTCAACCTTAGCTTGTTTAATCAAACGAGCCAAAAGCTCGAGTTAAGCTTGAACTTGGTTGATTTTTTTGTCAAGTTGAACTCGAGTCTTTAGTAAATTTTTTTTAGTCGAACTTAAACGGTCAAACTCATCTCGATTACAACCCTACTTCCTCAAACACCACCCCTTTTCAGCCTCCCTTCTATATTTGTCTTTTGGGTTGGAAATTTGTTATGGTACAGTGAATGAGTGTAATAAGAGACTTGCCAAGCCCAAAGCCCAAGATTGACTTGGGCCACAGCAAATATCTCATGTTATTCTTGCTTCTTCTTCTTTTCTTTTTTTTTCTTTAATTAAAACAAAATTAAATTACACTGCGCTCACTTAAGATTTTAGAGAAATGTTATTGACATCTTAATTTTAGGGAAAAATATAAAAAACTCTATGAACAAACAACCAATTTTAAAATAGTCCCATAAATTTTCAAGTATATTAATGTGACCTACCAAACTATCAAAGTGTGTCAAAAATGTCAATTTTATCGAAATATTCTTATAATACTTTTATTCTCTTAAAAACTAAACTAAACTAAACTTTTTTTTGAAAAAGAAAAAAAAAAGGATAAAAGCAAAAGTACAAATCGTTCACTGCAGAATAAAAAATAATTCAAAAGTCTTCAAGGTAAGCAAAAAATAACAATTTAGTCATTGTAGTCAAATTCTGTCAAAATACTTGACGGATTCTGTTAGTGTCAACGTCAACATCAATAAAATGATGACATGTGTCACTCTTGCTAAAAAAAATATTAATATATTAAAAATATACATTTATAAAACTAAATAAAATAATAAAAAAAAATTGTCAGTAGCCTTCGTACGTGATATTTTTCTTCAAGCATGAGTGTAAATATAAATTACTGGGATGACAAAAAAATAATAATTAGATATTTGCTCAAAGATATTTATTTATTTTAAAGTATTTTGTTAACGTACGGTGTAAGCTATTAGTTGTCTCAATCGATAGAATGTCATTTATAAAAAAAGAGACGAGTTCTAAACATTTTTCCAAACTTTAACCAAGATCAGTGTCATTTAGCCTTAAAACAATTATAAAATGTTATATATGCTTTTGCGGGTCACGCTATAGAGGAATCTTAACTCTCAATTTCAACCTCCCAAACATTAATTATTAACCCATTTGTTGGGAATAATCCCAACCAGACTGGCTCATCCAGAGGGCCATGGGCCTTCAAGTTAGAATCAGCTCAAGAAGAGTTGACGATTGTAAAGCCAAGACAGAGGTGCTCCAGAGCAATCCTGTCCCGGAAGATAGGTGCTGAGTCAACAGAGTCCAGGACAAGCGCGTCCCGGGAACTCAAAAAGCATATTGCAATGCTTTGTGCAAAGCGTCAATGGCAGTGCATAAAAGATGTAGGCGCTGTAATGTCTCGTGCAGAGCACCAAGAATATCTCGCCTCGTGTAGAGCGCCGAAAATATCAGCTGCAGGTGCAATACAATGACAAGACACTAAGATGCCTTCCTTAACAGGAAATGAAGGCTAGAAATGATGAGTCATCCCCAAGCGTGGATCCCAAGGGATGACTCATCGCTAAGTAAAGTCAGGACTATAAATACATCCCATACCCTAGGTATGATACAGACTCTCTTTTGAACACTAAAAGATTACATTCAGTTCACCCTAACTGACTTAAGCGTCGGAGGGAGAAACTTTGGCTAACCCCAGTTGTACCCTCTTTACCTTGCAAGTATTGCAGCCCCTAGGCGATGCAACTAACAGACGAGAAGATAGATGTTCGTGCCATACCAGAAACTGTACCAACACTATTATTAATTGAGTACAAAAATATTTTGGTAGCTTGTTATGGCATACATCTATAATATACATAAGAGCACAAACTTCTTAAGAACTTAACTAAATGGCCCAAATTTATCTAATTACTCAAAGGGATCAAATTAACTTTTATGTAGAAGTAAAGAATAAGATAGGAGGTACCGAGGTACTATAGAAGCTAAATCTTTCTTTCTCTTTTTCTTTTTATATGACCAACCAGTGGGAATAGTAGAGGGGAATGGTCTATAAAAGCTGGATCTTAAAAAAGTAAGATTATTAGATTTTTAGCACCGACAAATTTAGTGTCAAAATATATTAGCTGGTAGGTTATAATATCTAGGGTTAAGTCATGAGTATAAGTTTTAGAACTAAAGTTAAAGATTTAGAAGTCTTGTTCACAAGTTTGTTTAAACCTCATTCGAACAAGGCTGTGCATCAATGGCACTACAAAAACTCGAGAAGCTTGTTCGAAGTCTTGTTCAAATAGGGTGATGCATTAAGTTACGTACAATACTAAAATCCAAAAAAGAATTTTGTACTAAAACAAGCTGATCCAAAATGGAATTTTTCCTGTTTAAGGCACTTGGTGGGTTGGAGTAATTAACTTTTGGGCTGGAATGACAACCTTAATTGTAGGTGTATATACCTAGAAGGTAAATGACATGAATCCATGACTACCAATCCCAACAACGTACTACTTGACAACCCAACGTGCACCCCTTCACTTTCCATCTGTCTTGTGGCTCCTCTGGTGGTGGCATCATCAGCTCCAAAGCAAATCTCAAGCATGGGACAACATGTGTAAGCCAGGAATTGCATTAAAATAAATGTGGATCATGTGCTTTCTTCCCTCCCATGTCTAACAAATCTTGGACTGACTTTGAGGGGGAGTGAATTCAAGGCTAGCTAAACGTTAAGTTATATACACTGACTTTGCGATCCACTCTCTCTCTTTTTCTTTTCTGTTTCAAACAATTATATATATATATATATATATATGGAGTTTATGCTTCAACATGTCCTGCCCAAAATTGAAATTGCACTTGTGTTCATATCCCAAACTGAATAATTGTAAGCTTCCTAAGTTTGCTTTTTAGGTTTGAGTGTCAGCGGTTAATGAAACAGAGAGTAAATAAAAGAGATCGGACAGCGGGGAGACTTGGAATAATTATTTTCCAAATTTCAGAAAATTCGAGTAACGAATGAGAGGGAGGTGGATGAGGAATCCGAGTACCTTGAGCAGGTCTCCGGGCTCGAATTCTAGGGAATGAGAGAGAGGTGTACGTAGAGAGCCCGACCACCTGCTTGGAGCACGTGCCCAAACCCCACACCGCTTTCTCTTTTTTTGTCTGAATTCTTTGAAATCGGACACGAAATTCTAGAAGATCCTCGTCCAAGAAATCAAGATTGAGGAACATACATTCATTTGAATTGCAACAAAATTGAATCCTAGGCATTTGCTTGATCAAATTTCTGCCCTTAATTTAACGATAGACAAGCAATTTTCAAAAATGTCAAGGTCTACTCGATCTTTATGTACACTTCAGCTACATACAACTCATAATTAAGGCCTACTACAGAAATATAATGAAACTTAACATATATTAAAAAAAAAAAGATAAAAAAAAAGAACTGTAGGTGAGGGGGAAAAAGATGATTAAACTAAAAATATGATAAGTAAGGCCTGCTACTTATTCTGGGTAGGATTTGAAACGCTTGGTGGCGCTTTCCTTAAGCTTGGCTCCACAGCTTTCTTGGGCTGTTTCATGGCTTCTTTCAACTTGCTTAGAGTGCTTGTCGATACAGAAGCCATAGAAACGAGCAGTTTCCTTGGAATGCTTTCATGGCATTGGCAAAACGAAGAGCACATGAGGATTTCAATCAGAATCAAAGCGAAAAGAGCAGCCAAAGTTCTGCAACGTCTGATCTTCATGAGGTTGGCTTAAGTGGAAGGAAGAACTAGTAACATTGACGGTCAAAATGTGGAAGAGACTAATTAAGAGAGGAAGCAGGTTATAAATATATATAGACTGTGTCAAGACATGCATGCCTCTGGCCGGCCTCCACGTGGTCTGTGAAAACCTCTAGCTTAGAATATGCTTGCTAGAAATTTCATCAACCAAAATATTTTCAAGGGGAAACTTGATTTGTCCGGCCGTCATATTTCGGTACCTTTGCAATTATATTTTTAAAGTTTAAAAAATTTGTAAAGTTGGATTTCCTTGTTTTAAAATTCTACAATGTCACCCTACTATTAAGATTTAACGTTCAATCAAATGATAAATACGTAAAATATCCTTTATACCCTTATAAAAATACAAAATTATCCTTATTAAATAATTAAAAAAATGGAACCCGGCCGTGGGTTAGCCTTGAAATTTTTTTTTGAAACATGAATATTTTAGCAGTCTCCATTAAAATTTAATAGAAAATTTTAATAGGTGTCTAGTGGCATCGTAAAATTTTAAATATGAGAACTTGATATTGTAACTTTTTAAACTATGAAAGTAGGACCGGAAAAGTACCAAAACATAACGAGAGGAAGTAAAATTTCCCCTATTTTCAAATAGATTGCATGGGGATCATGTCTATTTGCCAAGGGAAAAAAAGAAAAAGTAGAGCATGTTCTTGTTGATTTTTCTAGAAGTTAAACAATTGTATTAAAACGCGGTTTGAGACATTAATTAATTATTTGATTGATTTACAAGTGAGTGAGTGAAGTGATTCTTTTGGAATATGTGGGTCAATTAAACTAGAGAGATCAAAACAAAGTTCTAAAAACCGTTCACTTTAAGCCAAAGATTTAATGATTGATAGACTTCTTTCTTTTTCTTTTTTCTTTTTTCTTTTTTTCTTAGATACAATGATTGATAGACTTGATTTGAATGTCAAAAAAAGAATTCATGTTGACGACAGGCCTTTTAGAGAGGTTAGACCCTAGAGACAATGGGCGTAGCAGTTTGAAAAAATCTCCAAGATTAGATTCCTTAACAGCTACAGGCCTACAGTTAATCATGAATGGTAAAATAATGGTTTAATTAATATCTTAATCCTAATCTAACTGTGTTGGAACTTAATTGGAAGCCGCATGCATGATCATGTGATGCTGATCAATTGACTATTACTGTGTTTCTGATCGCTTCATTGCAATCGGCGATCAGGGACTTAAACTATATTAATGTTCATGTGGCTAAGCACGTGAATTTGAATCAACCACAATAATTACATATTCTCATTGGTTTTTCTTAGTCGTTAAACCCTTTCTTTATTGCCTCTAAGTTTAGTTAACCCAGCTAAACATAGCTGGGTAAGTGTGCCTTTTCACTTTTGAGAGAAAACTTTTGGCTCTTCTGTCCTCTTGTAGCCCCTTTTAACTTGCCTTGACTTGGGGTTTAAATTTATATTCACACATTGAGTTTGGGTCGTGTGTATTTTTAAAAAAAGTGATTTTTAAAAACGCAATTAAGTATTTGACAAAATCGTAATTTGTCATTTAAAATCGCAAGTTAACCTTTAAAATTCTGCGTTTTAAAAAACAATCACATTGTCTGCGATTTGAAAAAATAGATTTTATTCGTTTTCAAATCACAATTTATTTAAAACGCAATTTCTAAATAATTCATTTTCTGCGATTTGGTTTAAAATCGCACTTTTTAACTATGAAATCACAATCTCAAACGCACCCTAAGACTACATAGATAAACCTTAACTTGACTCATTTAATTAAATGGTCAAACCCATCAATCCTAACCTACTAATTAATTTCACATTGGGTTTGCGAATCGTGTCAAAATTTGACAATTCTAAATATCGCATGTTGAATTCAGGTTTTGTCAAGGCATGTGTATAAGATTATATATGTTAACTTTAATCTAACCTATTTAATTAAATGAATGAGATTCATCAATATTAATCCATTAATTTTATATCGAATCCATTTCAAATTCCCAAGTCGCTTACAAAATTGTCCAGCCCTGACTTCTCTTCTCTTCTCTTCTCTTCTCTTATAGATAATTAATTAGCTGGACTATCACAAACTTCAGTGTTTGTAATTAGTTAATTTAGTTGGTAACCAATCCTACTGTACAGTAGCGTGAGTGAGTGGAAACCCTAGAGAAAAAGCATGTGGAGTTTTTGACCCAACTAGGCAACTAGACTTTAGCTGGCTTGTCAGGTTAATTTTGTGATTACTTTAATGCCGTTTTCGTTGAAGATCTCTATTTGTTTTCACAGGGATTGAACGATGCGATGCGTATGAACATGGAATTCAGCAACTTGGAAGAAATTTATTGACCAGACACCATCAGCCATCTCCGATGAAGAATATATATATTTATAAGAATACTTTACTAGAATATTTAGAGTGTTTTTCCCTATATTTTTGTACGATCCCTTTGCGTCACTGTTGTCGATCTGTTGATGTTAGTACCCTTTTCGGGTATTAATATGATCAACTGTGATCATTACGTAGCTAGGGTCACTATGTGCTTGTCCAAAGCACATGTGCAAGATCAGAAAAATAATTTTTCTAAAACCACAGATCGATCGAACAGTAGCATGGAACCTACTTCTTCCTAACGTACGTAAGTTATGGAAATACAATTAATTACAGTTCGATCCAAGACTGTGTTTACCAACAGAGTGTGACAGCAACAGTTAAGATGAGTATCATGTCTGGAGCATCAAAACCAATAGCAACACTTATAATTGAGTAAAATATAAAATAAAAGAAAAATAGAGCAGAAGTAGGAGGAAATTAAAAGAGAATACTAGAGATTTGAAGTGGTTTAGCTTTAAAGATCTACATCTATACCACTTATAAGAGCCCTAAAGACTACATCTTTATTGTATTGAATTGTGTACTGCAATTGAGTAACATGCTTTATTTATTGGGAGATTGTTGTTGGTGAGATAGACCCAAAAAGATAGGGAATTGTTGACGGACCTACAAGAAAACTAAATCAAGGTTTAACATGAAAAATATTCTTTTTTCTTTTTCTTTTATTTTTTGTTGAAGTGGATTTGGTGCGGCAAGAACAAATATTTAAGCCTTCAAATCCGTTGATGAAGCAGATGATGATCATGTGCAACATGTGTAAAAAAACTTAACATGAGCTCATATAGGGCAGAAATCTGGTGAAACTGGGTGGAGGAGATCTAGTAAGGGTGGGAGCCACCGTAAATGACAATGACGATAGTCGGGAGATAGTGGTGGATGATGACCGATGGACTGCAGTGGTAAGGACAGCGGGAGGATGATGTCGGTGAGGATGGCCAGAGGCTGACAACCAGAATATAGTGATAATGACGGTCGGGCGGTTGCCGAAGTCGGAGCCAAGTGGAGGTCGACAATGACGATTAGGGAACGACCAAGCGGAAGGCCGAATAACGACAATTGGACAACGGCCGACATGTTGGGCCGTAGATGGTAGGTGATGGCGTTGGGTTGTGAAACGCCAGGAACTAGACCGTGATGGGCTGTTGACCTAAGCTGACTTAGGCTGCTTAATAGGCCTACAATTATATATATATATATATATATATATTAAAAAAAAATGTTGACTTGTATAAGTTTGAATGACAAACATTCAATATATTGAGACAGTTTTTTTTTTTTTTTTTTTTTTTGACATGTCCACACAAGAGGGGGAGGGAGATCCGAACTAGTGACCTTCGCTTCATGAGGCGTGGTCCCCAGCCGATTGAGCTACCCCTTGGAGACTATTGAAACAGTTATTGTATATACTAATTGTATGTGCTCTTTTACTCCTAAATTTTTTATTTTTTATTTTTAATTTTATCCTCTCAAATCTCAAATGCTAGCTCTGGATCTTAGATTGTATAGGATTCTATATCTCGTCATCCTAGACGGTTAGCTAACCAATGCTTGTTGACCAACCGGTACTAATTAACGTCGACTGTGAAGAAAAACATATTGACAAGTCATTGTTGAAGAATGTTTTACACATATTTGTCAAAAACACAAATGGAGATTTATGAACGGGATTTTGAATCAAAGATGCTTCAAGACTCTGTTGCTTACTACTCTAATAAAGCATCTAGCTGGATTGATGATGATTCTTATGCAATTTACTTGTTGAAGCCAAGTCTATACACAAAAGGTTTCTTTCCTTATCTAGTTTATATATATATATATATAACCTTTGTGTTCAATTTTTTAGGCAGAGGATTGCTTGAAAAGGGAGAAGAAAGCAAATGTTGCAAATTTCCAAAATACTCTTATGGTTTTTTTTTGTTTTTTTTTTTAAAATTATAAATTTTTTTAAAGATTTCGGCACGGGTTTCTTCGCAAATTTCATTAAATTCTAACCGGTACCTAAAAAACTCCTAGCAATTTTTTCTCTTTTTTTTTCCTAAAAGAAAAAATAGCAATGTTTTGGATTTTTTACGGCATTTAACGAAAAATTCTCACGGAATGTTGAAACTAAAAAAATTTAAAAGATGAATATCTTAATTAAAAACACCGAATTTGGTTCTATGTAGAGCTATTCCCCTGAGTTTGCCACCATACAAACCAACACCAACGGTGGATCATGCACGAGCAAGTTGTGGGTTTAAAACAAAAGGAGATCAAAGTTGATATATGGAGTTGATTGACAGATCGAGCTCAAAGCACCCCAATTGTTTCACAACAATCCTAAACCCCCACAAACCCAATTCTCCAAATTCTCTTACTTTCATGTCACAGTTCTTAGTGTCCATTTAGGTTTGCAATTTTAAAAAGTGCGATTTAAAATCACGATTTTAAAATGTGCGATTTGAAAAAAGTGATTTTTAAAAACGCAGTTAAGCGTTTGGCAAAATCGCAGTTTAGCATTTTAAATCGCAAATTAGCCTTTAAAATTCTGCGTTTTCAAAAAATCACCATCTCATCTGCGATTTGAAAAAGCAGATTTTCTGCGTTTTCAAATCGCAATTTTTAAAAACGCAGTTCCCAAACGATTTTGTTTAAAATCGCACTTATTGTCTACGAAATTGCAATCCCAAACGCACCCTTAGTTTGATTAAATTCTTGGGCTTTGAAGCACAAGAATGTGTGCGTTATGGGTAGTCATAGAGCTGGTACGGTTAAGGTTTTGGCTTCGGTTGGCACAACAGAGAAGCCGCCAATGGTACTGGAGATCGTGTTGCAGCCCACCAAATAAATCCCCACTGCTATCACGTTGCTAGGGTCAAGTCGCTCTCAAATTATCTTAGGCAACATCTTTTCCCTCAATAAACTTTTTATAGGGTTTTAATCATAGATTAGTGTACCTACTGCGCGCTTTATTAGGTTTTTCATGTGCATGGATTAGACTCCGAAGTATCTGACAGGTAATTAGCTGAATCAACTGTGCTACACTGATTATCAGATTATACTATAGCGGAAAATAGAATTAGATAACATGAGATTTCTAACAAAAAATTTGTAAACAGAAACATGTATCATCAATTATAGACTTAGAGCTTTCAAATAGACATTTCTATGAAGTTAAACTACTATATGTATATAAACAAATCTAACAATGCAAGTCATTCGCTTGGCATCTCTGATAATCACATGATTTGGACCATTAGGAAGACAACTCAAAGAGGGTTTTATTTTAGGATCCAACTATTGCAAAATACTTTTCCAAAAAGGCCCTACAACCACCTTTCTTGGTGAATGCAGTGCTAGCTGCAGAATTTTTTGCAGCAACCTAATCTTAATGTTTGGTTCCTATAATGCAATGCAACACAAGTGCACTCAATGACTCATACACATGTCATGCTAATATCACACACTCAGGAAAATCATACAATCATGTTGTAAAAATCATATTCATGTCAGTTAAGAGAAAAATCAGATCCAACTTGTTTCTTTAAGTGCTGGCTTGATAACATGCTAATATGTAAGACACTGAGGTATACTGACCAAAAATTAATATCTAACCGTCCTTAGGCTTTTAGATTAATGGTTAGGGCCGACTACATTATTAGGCTAATTAGGCAGCAACCTAAGGCCCCCAAATAATAATTGTTAATAAAAATTTATTTCCTAAAAAAATAAGGCTTTAATTATGGTCAATACTCTTATTAAGACCTAGCCTCCAATTATAGTAAACAAATAGTTAAAAATGAAAAAATAATAATAATAATCCCTAAGATATTAATATGATACACAATTACAAATAGTTGGGGGGTTAATATCTTTAATTAGGATTTTCTCGAATAGACCCAAAACTTCTTGACAATTGATAGCATATTAAACAATAATCAATTGTCCCTAAAAGGTAGCTCAATCGATTAGGGACCACGCCTCATGAAGCAGAGGTCACTAGTTCGAATCTCCCCTCCCCCTCTTGTGTGGACATGTCAAAAAAATAAACAATAAACAATAATCAATTCAATAGCATTATGTTCGATTTGATAGCAATAGCATTAAACACATTGCAAGATTATGCTATTGCTTGTAATTGACGCATTTTGAGATTATTCTTGTGGTTTTTTCTTCTTGAGTTCCCACTTTTTTTCTTTCTTTTTTTTTTTTGAACCAAGTAGATGTGCCTTCATTGAAAATAAAAATGATCCCAAAATTGGAATCTAGGGATATAAACGATCCATATTTACAGCATACACAATAAAATCTGGAACATCTTCCAGCCACGCCATGTCTAAAAATTTGGCCGAAGCCTCTTTTGCTAGGACATGGGCTACATTATTAGAATTCCTCCCTATATAAGCTACCTTAACATACCTCAGACCTTTAAGCTCTGAAAGAATGTCATCCACAAACAAACCAGCTGCCGACAAATCTGTCTTCCCAGCATTAACATCATTGACTACTTGTTTGGCATCCCCTTCTAGAATTACTTCAAAAAAAACCACATTCTTTACAAAACAACACCGCTTCAAGGGCAGCCATAGTTTCAGCTAGTTTCGGAGAGCCTATAACCTTCTTGGTGATTGCCCTTGCCCCCATAAAATTTCCACTATGATCCCGGGCCACAATCCCAATACCAACATATCTATCTTTCATGTTTAAAGAAGCATCCCAGTTAACTTTTATAATACCATTCGGGGTGGTTGCCAATCGGTTAAAGCTACATGAGGCTCTGTAACTTCTCGAATGTGTCCCCCATGTTCCTCCTGAAGGTGTACTCTACAATAATCACTATAAGCGGCAGATGCTTCCTTATAAACAACTTGTGGAGGGGTGAATAAATTTTCAAAAATAAATTTATTTCTTCGCAGCCAAATACGTCTTGCAATAGTGGCCAATAACCCCACATCCTCCTTAGAAAACCTGTCCATACTATATTCCATAAATTGCATGAAATTGTCCCCCATAAAATAAGATTTTTGAAACAGAATAGAACCTCCTCCCCAAACATCTTGGGCTGCCGGACAGTTCCAAGTAACATGCAAAGTAGTTTCTACCTCTCTTCTACAGCATGGGCAAATGTTATCTTCCACAATTTTCCTCAAAGCTAGATTGCACCTGGTAGGGAGTAAATTATTACAAGCACGCTATAAAAATATCTTGACTTGATTTTGCACCGGTAGGCTCCAAATACAAGACCAAACTCTTTGGCCGGACGCTTCCCTTGATGTGCTACCGTGGCTACGTGCTTGGATTTCCATGCCCATATGATAGGCGCTTCTAACTGTGAACAACCCATCAGTAGTACCAAGCCATGTCAATCTATCTGGAGGGTAGGAGGGGCTGAGAGGGATAGATGCAATGACTTCCGCTTCATCTTGGTGGAAAATATCCTTAATGAAGTTACAATTCCACCCTCCCAACCTAGGGTCAAAAAGCCTTAAGACCGTAGCAGTATCCGGAAGCACCCGGATTGGAGACATCACCGAAAAAGAAATGGGGGTAGGCAGCCACCTGTCTTTCCAAATATTGACACTCTTTCCATCCCCTATTCTCCACAATAAACCTTCTTGCAACAGATCTCTACTGGAAGTTAAACTTCTCCACACAAAAGAGGGACGAGCTCCCACCTCCGCCTCCATGAACGAGCCATTTTTAAAATACTTGGCCTTTAGAACTGTGGCAATAAGGGAATCAGGATTCTGCAAAATCCTCCACCCTTGCTTAGCAAGCAAGGCTTTGTTGAACATCAAAAGATCCCTGAATCCGAGTCCTCCCATCATTTTAGATCTGCCCATCCTCTCCCAACTCATCCAATGCACATTGGACTCCTTAGCCATATGCCCCCACCAAAACCGTTGCATCATACCCTGCAACTCTTTACATAATGACACTGGCAGAAGGAAGACACACATGATGTATGTAGGGATCGCTTGTAAAACAGCTTTAAGAAGAATTTCTTTCCCTGCCTGTGATAGGAATTTTACCTTCCAGTTGTTAAGCCTTTGTTGGACTTTGTCTTTTATGGAGTTGAAGGATTGTAATTTTGATTTTCCAATGTAAGATGGCAACCCGAGATACTTGTCTATCCTCTATGCTTCTGTAAACCCGGACAGGTTAAGGATTTCGGCCTTCTTCTCAACACTTGTATTACGGCTAAAAATTATAGATGTCTTTTGAAGATTAAGTTTCTGACCGGAACCCACTTCATAGATCCCCAGAATCTTCATAAGCCGCCTCCATTCCAGCGAGTTTGCTCTGCAGAAGAGCAAACTGTCATCTGCAAAAAACAAGTGACTGACTCTTGGTCCCCGTGGTGAAGTAGGCACTCCTGTAATGACACCAGTTTCAGCAACATGGGAAATCAGAGAGCTTAAAGCTTCAGCACACAACAGAAAGAGATAAGGGGAAATGGGATCCCCTTGTCTAATTCCCCTAGTAAGTGTGATAGAACCCACTGAATTGCCACTAACCACAACTGAATAGGTCTCCGATTTGACACAAGCCATCACCAAATGAATCCACCGATCACCAAACCCGAGCCTCATCATCACAGTCTCCAAAAAGGCCCATTCCACTCGATCATATGCTTTGCTCATGTCTAACTTCAACCCCATAAAACCAACCTTGCTCCACAGCCGATTCTGCATGGTATGCAATATCTCATACACTATAATAACATTATCCGTTATCAACCTGCCCGCTAGAAAAGCACTCTGTGAAGAGGATATAATTCCTGGCAACACTCCTTTAAACCGGTTAGCCAAGACTTTAGAAATTAGTTTATAAATGACATTACATAAACTAATAGGTTTAAAATCTGTGACACTTTGAGGGGAAGAAATCTTCGGAATCAATACAATATTAGTCATATTAATCTTTGGATCTAACACACCAGTATCAAAAAAAGACATGATAGCATTGCAAACCTCCCCGTGAATGGTGCTCCAATTCTTCTGGAAAAACTTGATGTGAAGCCATCAGGTCCCGGGGCCTTAAGGGCTGCCATTTGGCTAAGAGCTATGCCAATCTCGTCTGGAGTGAAATCAACCAGCAGCTGATTGTTCATGGCTGCTGTGACTTTCGGTTGGATAGCATTCGAGCTGGCTTCTACCTCCAAATCAGACCCTGCCGTGAACAATTCTGTAAAATCATTAATAAAAGCCCCTTCAATCTCAGAATGTTCAGTAAACAGCTGCCCCTCTTGGTCAAGGATCTTTTCTATACGATGGCTTTTAAATTTCTGATTTGCACTTGCATGGAAAAACTTTGTATTACGATCACCAAATTGCAACCAAGTTTCTTTCGCCCGCTGTTCAAGGAGAGAATGAATATCATCCTTCAATTGGAGCTCTTGTTCTTCCTCAATCAGTGGCTGCAATTGAAGGGCTTGGAGTTCCTGCTCTTTGGCTTGTATCTGGTCCTCAAGCTTCCCACCTTCTTTTCGAACCCAACGTTGCATAATTCGTTGACAGCCCTTAAGATTATTCCGAACATTGGACCATATTGCTTCCTGTGGCTTGCGAACTCTCCAGACTTGTTTAACCAAAGCTCCAAATTCTTGATTTTTTTCTCAGCTTGCCTCATACCTAAATTGTCGTCTAGAGGGCCAAACATTGTCCCGGTGGTTAGAGAACGATACAAGAAAGTGGTTGTGATCTGAGTATACCCAAGGAAGGACCTCCACATTAATCACAGTAAATATTTGGCTCCACTCCGCATTAGCAGTCGCCCGATCAAGACGCTCCCTAGTCAGACCCGACCCCATCCTGTCATTGCTCCATGTGAATTTTGGTCCGAAAAAGCCAAGGTCCATTAGACCACAATCCTCCAAGGAATTCTGGAAAGCTTCCATCTGCCTAAGGGGTCTGCTAGTTCTGCTGGATTTCTCACCTAATGAGACAATTTCGTTAAAGTCTCCAGACAAAGCCACGGATCCGGGACCAAAGTAGCCAAGTGTCGTAGAAGAGCCCATGACTGTGGTCTCTTAGATTCCTCAGGATTCCCATAAAATCCTGAGAATTTCCAAGGTAATCTAGAGGACGTGCATGTAATAACGACATTAATATGATGTCGGCTGTAATTTTGAACCTCCACTAAAGCAGAGGACTTCCATAGCAGTAGAAGACCCCCACTTTTTCCACAACTATCCACCACAAACATGTTATCCATCCCTAATTTAGAAGGCAAAAACCGTACCTTGCTAGAAATCAACTTGGTTTCCATAAGGAAGACCAACGTGGGTTGCTTCTTCTTCACCAAACGGTGAAGACACCAAATTGCCCGGAGGTTCCCAAGCCCCCGGCAATTCCAGCTGAGGATGATCATTGGGATAGGCGGGGCTGCTCCGCAGCCACCACCGTTGATTCCATAGAAGCTTCATACTTCCTTTCCTTCTTTGCCCATCGAAGTTCAGTGACTTCTGCTCCTTTCTTTTTCCCCCCATTTCTGCCGGTTTCAGAATTGTGCTTCCCCTCAAATTTTCCCGGAGCTGGAAATCCAGAAGTTGACTAGGTTGATCGATGCCCACCCCGTGATCTCTTCTTCCACGTCTTAGAGTAGCGTTGATTGGCTTCAGCGGGGCTTCTAGTGTTTTCGGCTCCCACCTCATGCACGGACAGATGCAGGGGCTCTTTCAGTGGGAAAATTCTAGAGGGCACATTATGGGGATCAAGCAGCTGGACACGTGTTTGAGGGGAGGTCGGTGGGCACGTGTTTGTTGCTGGACCAAACCATAGCTTCACCTTAGGGAAGTAGGATGAGGCTTTTGGGTCCCAGTCCAATTGGACTTCATGGAGCCCATCCCCCAGATTTTGCCACTGCATTTGCCCCTTCTTAGAATCCCAAGTCCCCATAAATCGGCCCGGTGGATCTTCTGATTTAGTCTTTTCTGGTCCGACCTCTAGCATCTTGCCATCTGGCCTAGTTCTGGATCCTTCTTTAATATTCTTTTCCTGTAAAAGGGATTCGTGATTCTTACCTTCTACAGCACCTTCCATAAAAGCCATAGCCGTTGCCTCCTGATTTCCTCCACAGAATCCTCTTCATAAATCCTTCCTAAACCGTTCTTGGGAGAATAATTATGGCTGTGATGAGATCTATGTGATTGGCTTCCGAATATTTCTGTTTCCGCAAACATAGGGCTTTCCGGATTCGGATCCTTCCAAGCTTGCGAATGGCCACCTTGGTATCGCCCCCCCGAGGATGAGCCGCCGTCTGAATCCGAGCGGGCCTCCGTCGTGGCTTTTGCTGTATTCCTACCCTCCAATTCTGCTGCACCGGGCCTATTTTCCATTTACCTCTCAGATCATCTCCTTTCCTCCATCTCTGATAAACCTGGGGAACTCTAAGCCACGGACCAAAAGGCTGGTCCTGATGTTGGCCTCCAGTTCCTAAGGTTTCAGAAAAAGTACAGCCATTTCTACCATGGCGCACCACTCCACACTGATAGCAAAAGTTAGGTAATTTTTCATATTTGAAAGCAACCCAAATAGATTTATTCTTAATCTTAATCTTTCGTCATCTGTCAAGAGGTTTGGAAAGATCAATGACAATCCGAACTCTAAGGAACTCACCCTAGGCTTCTTCTCCATCCTTTGCTTCCACTTCTTCCACCACCCCCACGGTTGAGCCTATTTGGTGCCCTATGGTTTGGCCCATGCAAGCTAAGGGAAGATTGTACATTCTTACCCAGAAAGCTGCTTTCTCAAACTCCATTTGAGAGGGGGGAGTAAACCCATCAAAATCAGTAATGACAACTAAATTACCATCAAAAATCCAAGGTTTCCCTTCTGAAACCTTAGTTTTATCTCTGTCATTTTCAAACTCCATGAGGAACAGGTTTTCCCCAAGCACTTTGAAGACAGCCGGGCGATGAGTCTTCCATGCACGCATCATGTGGGTTTGAATAAAGTCTTTGGGCACAACTCTATCCGCAAGCAATTTCCCCACAAGACAGGATTGGCCCCTATGCTCTAGAATATCGGCGCAACCATCTCCAATATGCACCTCCACATCTTCCTTCTCGAACAGGGTGAAATTACCCCACATTGATGATAAATCCTCCATAATACCAAAACTAAAAACGTGAAACACAACTAGCAAATTGCTACAGCACTACCAGTCCAAAGAACAGTAATAAACAAGAAAAAACTCTAGACCCAGTGGGGGCCAGATGAGAAAGCTTCAACCCTTCTTCCTAGAGAGAAAACAAGGGAGAAGAAATATTCCTTTTCTTGAGTTCCCACTTGATTTTGAAATTAAATAATTTTCTTCTTCTTCTAAAATCGCTTAAAAAGAAGATTGCATTAAAAATCAACAACATTCAATTCCGAGCATATTAATACTATTATATATATCCCATGTCTTCTTCAACTTTGATTCTTGAAAGGCTCATAATTCAAAATGAAAAAATAAAAATAAATGCTCAGAAGATGGAAAGTATCCGGGCATTTTATTCAACTATAAATCACTCTCTTTATGACTTTCCATATTCTTTTTTTTCTCTCAATTTGTCTTTTCAAGTCTCATTTAAAAATTCTCCAATTTCATAATTACCCAACTCACAGTTCCTTATCATCATTTCATAAATCATCAATGATAAAAAGGTTAGTAAATCCTAATTACCAAAAACTCACTCAGCCATTTGCACTAATTTTTTTTTATTTGATTATTTCATGAATTATTGAATTTTCATATATGAGGATTATAACTAATTATTTGTCTAGTATAAACGTTAGATCATATAACTAATTAATATTTAAATAAAAAAGGCCCTATTTAAACTTGTTGCCTTATACTTCTAATTAAATTCAGGGGCGGAGCTACATTTAGGCTTGGGAGGCTCCAAGCCACCATGTTTTCCTAAAAAAAAATTAAAAATTAAAATGTTACCCCTAAATTTTTAATTTTTTTAGTTTTGCCCCCCCATTTTTTATTTTTTATTTTTTATTTTTTTAAATTCTCTCCACCCTCCTAAATCCCAAATGCTAGCTCCACTCCTGTCTAAATCCATCGAGCCGGTCCCGTCAATGGTTAGACCTTTTAACCTATTCCAATTTCTAACCTCAACTCGGTAAGTTGGTAGACAGAGTAAACTTTTTTTCTTCTTTTTTTTCCTAAGCAAAACATGGAAAATGGTCCTAGGCAGCTTGGAATTTCTGATGAGAGATGTGCCATATGTTACAAATGGGAAAGAAGAGAGACAATTAAGAATGGCTCTAGTTTTGAGACTAGATAAAACCCAATTCCTCACTCTATCCTGACAAGATAGAGTTCGCAATTGATAGATTATGTAAGGTTTTCTACATTTTTTAATATAAATAATCTTAGGTTATTATCAAAAAAAATTCCCATATTTTTTGCATGGAGATTCATCGTAACCAAAATGTTTCTTAAAAACACACAAACATCGGCACTCTACCAAAATGTTTCTTAAAAACACACACGCTCGAAGAGGTTGTCAGCAATGCATAAGAGGGGCCGCCAGTTGGGGCTTTTTCCAACGATAGCGGAACACAACAGACCAACTATATATATCAAAAGCTTTGTAGTCCCCTTCCCTCTCCTTCGAGCCCTCTCTCTCTCTTGCTCGCTCGCTCGCTCGGTCGTTAACTGATTTCTCTTTCTCTTCTTTGCATCGTCTAATCCGCCTTTGCTCTCAGCTTCAGCTTTCTTTAATCTTCCACAAGAGTCCTCGCTGCGCTCTGCTTTGGTTTCTTGTTTTCTTTGGGCCCCCAAAAGAAAATCCCACTTCTTGTCATGGACTACGAAGTTTCCGATAGTAGCGGTGAGTAAGTTTACCTTTGCATATCGTGTATGAAATGGAGAAATTTCCGATGGTTTGCTTTCTTCGTTATGGTTTAATTCGGGTGATTGGGTTTGAATTGAGTATGGTGATGGAAATGCTGAAGAAATTAGGGTTTTAGGGCTTTTGTTTTGGGAATTTATCTTTCCTTTCTCTGGAGGGTTTGGGTTGGGTTCTTGGGTTAGGTTCCTGGTTTTGATTTCTTGCGAGGAGATATTGGGCATGACGTGGAAAAAGAAATTGTTTCCATTTTCTTTGCTTGGATTGTATGTGTTGTATAAATATGGTGGTGCTTCTTCTTGGCGTAGAACTGGGTTGGCAATTCAGAGCTTTTTTCACATTGGGGATTGTGTGAATATGGGGAGTAGACCGCGAAAAGTGGTTCTGGGTCTTCTCCATATTGCTAGATGTACCATCTACATCTACGATTTATTGTTGTTATGTTCATGTTTGTTGACCATATCTCGCCAAAGAAGGAAAATTCCCATGTGAAAATCCTTGCAAGGTTTAAACTTTATTTACGTTTCTTTTGCTTGGCTTTCTACTCTCTCACACAATTGGCATAACCAAATTATTACAGAATTATATGCAGAGACACGTGAAAGCATCTTATATGTGATATGAAACTAGGAAAAATAGCACTTGTCAGAAATATGAAACTAGTAAAAACAATGATATTCTAAGATTTTTGTTCATTGGAGGAGGAAATTTGGGGCAAACCTTACTAGCAATAGATCAAAAGTTCTCTAACTCACTTTGTACGTAGGAAGTGGAGCTCTATGCCATACCAACGTGTGCGCGCGCACGTGTGTGAGAGAGAGAGAGAGAGAGAGAGAGAGAGAGAGAGAGAGAGAAATTAGTTATCCAAGAAAAAAAGTTATATTCTTTTGTAAGATCATGTATGTTCCCAATGAAAAACTTGCAGATACCGATGATGATCTTCCTCCATCTCACCAAAACAGAGTTCCAAGAAGGAGTCACGTTACAGGAAATGGAAGGTCTGCTGTAGGGTCCGTCTCATACCTTAGGATGCATAGTGACATGGAGGCTGAAATTCATCACCTTGAGCAAGAGGCATACTATTCAGTCCTGCGTGCTTTTAAAGCTCAGTCCAATGCCATTACTTGGGTATTTACTTTTCTTTGTTCACACATTCTTTATTAACCTTTATTTATATTTTCTGCCAAGCAAGTTTGATTGCTTCATTGTATGTTTATCCATCAGGAGAAAGAAGAAATGATAACTGAACTTAGGAAAGAGTTGAGAGTATCAGATGATGAACACAGGGAGCTTCTGGGCAAGGTTAATGCTGACGACATCATTCGTAAGATAAGGTCTCTGACTGTTTGATGAACTCCTTGCATTAGGAAAAAGTAATAAAATTGCAAGGAGCGATTTAATATTTTCTGTTGGACATTGCCATCAGGGAGTGGAGACAGTCAGGTGGGCAGCAACCTGCCAGGTTCAACACATCTCAGCTTAATCATGATCTTGTACCCAGTCCTACTGTTTCAGCATCCCGCAAGAAACAGAAGACATCCCAATTGGTACCTTCTCTAGCATTTGGAGCAATCACTTGCTTTGATTGCTCTATCAGTAGCTCTATTGTCTTCCTCTGCAAACAAGAAGCTGCTTTCGCACTGCTAAAAAGCCTAATCATAGGCATTTTTGTTTGCGATAGAAGTGCTAAGAAATATTTTAGCTTGACCTGGATTTTTGTTTCCATTTTTCTTGGCAGGTTCAGCCATTGCCTGGTTTATCCTCAATGAAGTCCATGCAGTACCCTTCCACAGGTCCTGCTGGAAGTAGGCATTTCTTGAATCGCAGTTCTTCTGCTGTCCTTTCGGCAAATGAACGTCCTGAAGCTGCAACATTTGAGCCATTAATTGGAAGGAAAGTGTGGACAAGATGGCCTGATGACAACAATTTCTATGAGGCTGTCATAACAGATTACAACCATGCTGAGGTATGTTGGTAGTTTTGAAACTCGGCTCATAGTGAGTCAATTATAAGATGTTCTAATCGTAAGTGAAGATGTGATATGAACTGGCTCCTTTTGATACATGAAAGGCTATTTCAGTTTATTGGTTATTATTTGATCTTTTAGGAATTTGCCCCTGCAACATCATTACTTTAGAACTTTTTATTATTCTCTGGGTGTTTAGGGGCTAACATTCTGGAAGGATGTGGTGCACGCTAAGAAGTTGGATGGGATGGTTGAGTGTCAAAGTTTGAGAGAAGAATGAGACAACCTCCGGCTAATAGTAGTAACTTCGTACCAACAATTGTCTAGTGGTCTCTTGGCATCATCTTTTCCAAGAGGGTCTACGATTTTGAGAGAATGAAATGAAATGAATAGTGGTTTTGTTTTATGAATGTTTGACTTCATGTCTATGCTAAAGTGAGCTACTTAAAAGAGTTTAGGTTGTCACTTTTGTCAATAAAAAACAAGACTTTATTAGAATGAGACATGCTAAGGGAGATGTGTCCCAAGGAAAAAGGTTGACCTCCTTGGGGAGCTTAAGAGAGTGGGTGCATTCACCTAGGGCTGGTGGAAGCTATTGCACCCTCCTTCCCAAAGGGATAAAGAGCACATAGCATCTTACCAGCATCAAGGAAATGGAAAGATGCTCCAATAATTTTTAAAGGTTTCACCTTTTGTCAAATCAGTCCTTATGGTTTAAAAGTTATCAAATGACTCCCTAATATTTGCACCGTTATCAAACAACTCCCTCCAATTCCTTTTTCGTTAATTTTTTAACAATGATGAGTAACACGTGGCCATCAGGACATGCCATATCCAATAAAAAGAAGACATGTGTCTAGACCATCTAATCAGCTAGCTTACATCAAACACATTCCACGTTGGACGCGCCACGTCATGGACACATTAGCCCAGAATAAAAAATTGGACATGTCGGCCAAAACAAAAGAGAAAACCCTCTACTGTGAGAGGGAGTGGCCGCGCAGCCATTCCTTCTATTGTCGGAGGGGGGTGGCCGCGCGGCAACCCCATCTATTGTGAGAGGGGTGGTCGTGCAACCACCCCTATGTTGTGGGAGGGTGGTTGCGTGGCCACCTATCTGTTGTGGGAAGGGGTGGTCACATGGCCAGCCCTTGGCTTTCTTTTATTTTTGTAGCATAGGTTTTTTTTTTTTTTTTTGTTCTAGTTGACGCATCTAGCATGGTATGTGTTTTATGTAAGCTAGTTGACTGGACGGTCTAGACACGTGTCTTATTTTTATTGGACATGGACGCTTGATGGCCACATGTCACTCGTCATCGTTAAAAAGTTTAGGAAGTGTTGATAACCTTTAAATTTTAAGAAGTGATTTGATAAAAGGTGAAAGCTCAGGGATCATTGGACCATTTTTTTCCTCAAGGAAAAGCTTAGTAGTACGGCCAGCATAAAGAGTTCTCAAACATTGATTGTTCTTCTTCTTCAGCTACTAACATATTTATGTTTTGGTTTCCATGTTCTTGTTTTATTTATTGCTGCCTACACTATCTACATTATATTATATATTGATTTATGGTGAAATATGAACAATGTCTCTTTATTTCATTGTTCTTGCCTTACAAGTGTTTAACTACAACCCTTCCCACTCGTGTTTTCAAACATTTTTTAACTATAGAATGATTATTTTAAAGATTGCACCCAATGCTTTATGGCTTAAACCTTAGTTCATGGGAGTAAATTGGCTAGCATGTTAAAATTAATTGGTTTTCTAAATATTCCCTTATTTGGCATATTCTTCAGCCATGCTCACTAAATATCTACAAATTACAGGGCCGGCATGCTTTGGTATATGATATGAATACAGCTAGTGAGACCTGGGAATGGGTTGACCTCAAAGAGGTAAGTTTGATAGCCTTTTTTCTTTTTCCTTTTTCTAGTTGTGTTGAGTGGATTGGGAACTTTTTTTTTCCTTTTTTTGGGGGGCGGGGGGGCGGGTGTTGTTGTTTAAAGTTCACTTGTTTGTTTTCTAGCTGCTCCTTCTTTCTATTTAATTACAATAATTCTAAGTTAGCTAAAGAAAAATCCAAAAGCCTTCTCCTAGTTAGGTGTTTTCTCATGTATATTTCCCATGTATCTGGAATGCCTTACGCTTTTAATGATATCTCAATTACTTAAAAAAAATTCCAAAAGCCTGCAAGCTTTGTATACTAGGTTTAGGTTCCTTGTTTGGTGTTATCCTTAATAAGGACAAAAATTAGCTACAAACCAGCCTAATAAAGTGTCATATGTCCCTTAACATGTGAGAAGCATATGTTTTTTTAATAGAATTAATAAGATGCTTTAGGAATACATGTTACTTTATTAGACTTGTTTGTAGGAATTAGCTACAAACCAATTTGTCTAATTTTTGTCCCCTTAACAATGCCAGACATCATTTTTTGTTGTCTAACTTGGGCCCAAGAACAGGCCATGTTTGATCTAATGAAATTGATTTTTGAATTGGCTCATCCCCGAGGAATTTAGTGCATGTATTGGTTGCAATATTTATTTATTTTTTGTTTTTTAAACATTGAAAACACTTTTCATACATCGTTACCCAAACAAGTTTTTAGATATGGTCCCCACGGAAAACACATTTCAGTTTTTGTTTCCGAAAACACTTTTCAAAACACAAAAGACTGACTAAGAAAACAAAAAAAAAAAATCACTTTTGGAAAAAATTTCCAACCTTCATATAAGAATGTTTTGAACACACAAGTTCAATTTTTTAAAAACAAAGGGGAAAACACCTTTAAAAACAAGGCTCAATCTTTCATGCATAGTAACTAACAAGTTGATGCTGGCCTCCATTAAGAAAAAATAAAATAAAAGTGATCCTTCACTCTGGCAAAGGAGGAGGTGGGTCTCCCCTCCCCACCTCCTCTATTGACAAGGAGGAGGCTTGCGGCTACCCCCACTAACAAAGGGGTGGCTTGGAGACACCTCCTAACAAAGGGGGTGGCCATGAGTCCCCCCCCCCTCTTCCCTTTTTTTTTTTTTTTTTTTTTTTGAAGGAAATGGTAAAGTTGTAATTTTATACTAGCTCTGTCAAAAAAATTGATGAACTCTGTACGTAATTGGATTGAATGATCGATTTAATAATAGGGACGAAATTAATGGGCTAAAAGATAAAAATAGAAACTCGTGGAGTGGTTCAATGATTTTTCCCTTTTGCTTTGATTCTTTATGTTTTGAAAAAAAAAATTTAATATTATTTCCAAAATCTTTTTTCTTTTCTTTCAGAAACAGTTATCCAAACAAGTTTTCAGATGTGGATCCCACAAAAAACTTCAGTTTTCAAACACTAAAAACACTCTTCAAAAATTCATCCAAAATGTAACTTCCAGAGCATTTACTGAGTTATCAAACACATGTACACACTTGCTGTCCCTCTCCCTCCCCAGTTCAACTGTAACTTGTACCATCCTCTGGTAGACAACGATGTTAAACTGTCATCAGGTCTTAGTGTCATTCTCATCATTTTCACCATCCTCCACATAACACCAGAACCAGACCACTTTCAGCTCCACAAACCTCTCCAGATTCCCATTTGAGTTCCTAGCAATTTAATTCTCAATTTGCTGGCTGTCTTTTCTATTGGACTTGATATAATTTCCTTTGGTTCCACTGTCAATCACGAGTAATGTTACATATCATCCTTTTGTCCCCTCAAAATTGATGTGGCTCTTAAAATCACCATTGGATCAAAATCCAATAATGATCTATCATAAGTTCAATGGTGATTTTAAGAGTCACATCAATTTTTGGAGGATAAAAGGAGGACAAGGGGATGATATGTAGCATTACTCGTCAATCACAAATTGGGTTGGGGATTTGGAGAGAAGGGGGGGGGGGTTATTTTGTAATTTGATAAAAAAAATTACAAAATTCTAATGGAGGGTTGAAATTGAAATATAAGAAGATTTTGTAATTTGATAAAAAATACTCATGCTTGAATCATTGAAATTTTTTATAATTTTTTTTAAAAAAATAAGCATAGGGGTATTTTGAGAATTTTGATAGGATTTCACAGGAAATTTTAATGGATGGTTGAAATTAAAAAAAAATTGAAAGATGGATATCCTAAATTAATACTTTTTAAAGTTTGGGTACCTTTTTTTAAAAGTGATGAAAGATCAGGGGTTATAAGTAAAGTTTTCCCCTTTTTTTTGGCTTGGCAAAAATTCTCAATTCTTGACTGAAGTTTATTCCTTCCCTATTTTGGTGTTATAATACTATATCTACACGTAGTTTGTGTATCAAAGTCATTAACCTCGCTGGTGATTGTAAGTTCTCAAAACACTTGGCACCAGTGTTTTTTCGACAGAACATAAATCTCACATGACCCCTCCTACTTTTGTGGGGGTTGGGTATTTGATGATTGTGGGATTATAGGGTTAGGTTTTTGATGATTGTGAGAAAAATTGGAGTTACAGAAACCGTAGCCAGTTTTGGTATTAAATATTTTCATTATCGCCCTTTCTAGATATGCCATTAAATAGCCAAAACCAAACTACACCTCTCAAACTGTATGTGGTCTTACCCAAATATAATATATTTCAGCTGTGGAAGGTTTTGGGCAAAGCCCTTTGCATGGGAGACTAAGAGGAATAGGAGGTTAGGCAAAGGACCAGTTATGTGGGGCTATACTCTTGGCTTAAATCTGCATATGTGCTTGGTAGGCATAATTTGAAGCGCTAGTGGCAGTCTTCTTCTTCTTTTTTCTTTTTTTTTTTTTTCTTTTTTTTTCTTTTTTTAGGGTAATCCTTTGTTCTAATGCTGTACCAAAAAAAAAAAAAAAACCTTTAGTTAAGCTTGTAGTTTGGTTTCTTAGATCATTAGGTGAAAAACTTTTTCCTTGGCTCATTTACTTGCATATCTTGCTTCATGTCCATTCTTTTAATGAATTAAGCTATTTGCCTTGACATTCTTTTTTCCTTTTTCTGTCTTGCGACATAGATTTTGTTTGAAGATAGGTGATATCATTTGACATCTTCAAACCCTTCCTGTTTTGTCCTGGGTAGAAGGATAAATTTCTTGCCTAGATTACGAAGGTTCTCTTAGATCTAAATTTATAATCTACTTATTACAGATATCTCCTGAGGATATCCGATGGGAAGGTGAGGATCTAGGCATGTTGCATCGAGGGGGTCACAGTGGGCAAGCCCGTGGGGTTAGAAAACCCTTGAGCCAGACTGGTGTTATTTCAGGTGTGGGAAGAGGGAGAGGATCCATAAGGGGTCAATCCAAAAAAGAATTGCTGCCATCACAAAATGGTATTGGGAGGAAAGTTTCTGATGATCTAGAATTACTTAACACTGATTCATTGGTGAAGGAGGTATGTATGACAGAACTGAGCCAACTTGTGTAAAAAACTAGGTTATGTATTGATGTCCTTATCATATTATATCAACAGGTAGAGAGGGTTTTCAGCGCTAGTCATCCAGATGCTTCTGAGCTTGAAAAGGCGAAGAAAATGCTTAAAGTGAGATAAGTGATATGAATTTTCTTACTTCTCTCCCCACTTGACATTTGCAAAGTTGATTGATATATACACGATGCCTGCAGGAGCACGAACAGGCACTCATTGATGCAATTGCTAGGCTTGCATATGCGTCCGACGGTGAAAGTGGTAATAAATACGTGTGTGCATGATAGCATGCATTGCATATTTCTTTTACTTCGAGCTGAATATAGCCCATTGTTGTACCTGTATGAATATATGAAGGGTTTATTTTATTAGCATCCTTGAAATTTTTTTGGGGCTTTTTGGTGATCTGAATGAGGGCTGTACATCTGAGAATCCTATTCTTTTTCAATTATTAAAATGGAAAAAACTGTTTATATATTTTTTTCACAGCTCTTGTGCTTATTGGATCATACATGAACAGAAATAAGATAGCCTAGGCTGTTTTTTAAGGTGGGTTCAGAGCTTTAGACGTTAGGCGAAAAAATGGAGACGGCAAGGGGCAACAAGCTCCTGAGCTCTGGTAATGCCGATGAACTAAATGATTGTGCAATAGTATTGAGGTATCAACGTGGTAGTGTTGAGTTTTAGAACAGCCTTACATGTTGTCTAGAACAGAATACATATTTTGTATTATAGCCCCATGTTTCTTCTTTGTTCTCTCTTTTGCCCAATTTGCTAGCATAACTCCGTGTAATATTATCCTGTTTGCTTCAAAGCAGATGGAGAGCGGCCCCTTTTGAACGGGCAATCTATTGGATGAGAATGGAGAAACCAGCATCATGTTGTTGGAACCAACTGCAAGACTGGGTGGGTGAAGGATTAAGGATTGGTTGTTTTCAAGGTAATGATCAAATATCAAGTGAGGGATGGGTCGCATGAGATTACTAGCAATTTGTTTACTTTGTCAGCATCTGATTCCGGATTTTTTTTTGCCTCCCAAGGTTATACCCAGACTTTATGGACACCCACTTGGAAACCACTAGAAAGGTGGTGTTAAATTTCCACCAGCCTGGTCTCTGTTTGAAATTATGTAATGGCGGTGGATAATATGTAAGTAAAGATTCAAAGATTTTGTTGGTATAATGGGTGCCTTCTGAATCTCTGATGTTGTGGGTTGCACTTCAAATGCCATCCTGAAACAAGCTTTTTCAAAGACTCTTTTAACTCGTTAAATATCCGGCCTTCTTTTGGTTGTAGCTGCAGAATTTTGAACCAAAACACCAAACCTGCGAGCCAAAGCAGACAAACAAAATCATAAATTAGACATTATCTACAGGAGAGCAACTCAATGACATCACTGGAGAAATGATTGTTACCTGTTAATACCTTAGTACATCGAGTTACTGTCATGTTGATTTTATGCTCAGACATCCAGTGCAATGATTGTATAAATCCAGTGAGCACGTCCCCACCATCAGCATCATTTGCAGGACCTTCCATTTCAAAGTGACTACGTCAATAGAACATGGCATGAAAACACAAAAATGGTGTTCTTAAAAAACGATCATTTTGAGTTACAGTATTCAAAAAACTGAAAACAGTAAACAACCACACAAACAGAGTTTAATCCATGTGCATAAAACCAGAGAAATGAACAATTACCAAATCTTGAACTTATGTTTATGAACTAAATTATAGCTGTATGCTTAGATTACTTCAAAGTGTCGAAAGGTATGACTAGAATGTGTTGATCCGAGAAGGAACTCAAGGAAGTGGCATTGCTACTTTCTTACAGGCAACAGAGCGATTCAGAGCACAAGATTTCTAGCTCTGCATGAACGAAACCTCCCCGAGTCCTCTAGAAAGAGAGATGACCTCTTCTGATATGGCCTTCAGCAGTGTTCCTCCCAATTAAGTTTTCTTAAAAGATACACTTAGAAGAGGCCAATAATTATCTTCACCAACTAAAATAAAGATAGATAACCTCTTTTAATATAGGCCTTGCCAAACTCTTAATTAAATATCCTACCTAGTCCAAGGAGCTCAATCTTTTATAAACTGATCTTCAACCAACAAAATAAAACTTTATTGAGAGCATCTCCAGAAATAGTGGCTATTTTAGCAACTCAAAATACACATTTATTTTCATTTTAGCTACCAATTTTTTAATACAAACTCCAACAGAGTCGTGTATTAAACTTTCTCCTTTATTTAATTTTTTTTTTTATTATTGTTTTTAAAACAAAAGGAGAAGAGAGAGGGGGAGATAAAGGATTAAACAAAAGGTTCAATGTGCTAAATATAACTATTATGAGCCATTTAGAGCCTCTGTTCGAGATTCTCTGAAGTGCACACCGGTAATTTTATAAGTTTTCACTATGAAAGGGCAAATCAAGCATCCCCTTGCATATGCCAAAAAAAAAAAGAAAAAAAAAAAGAGGGTAGTTCTCCAATGCCACCATTAAATACTAAAGATTTCCCACACTAGTAAGGAAACAAAGAAGAACAACAACAACAATTATTCCCAAAGATGATGTTCCTGAAGCTTATAAAATGCCAAAAAGACTGCATAACAAAGGTAAAATGAAACAACCATTAATCTTCTTCTTCCATCTTATTGCCGACTCCTTTTGGGACATTGGCCAGACTAATAGATGATCAAATTGAACACAAAACGATATGAATCCAACAGTAAAGATTGCTGGATTCTCTAACTCAAATATTCACTTATACAACTAATTATTGATCTGCATAGCGGTCCGGTCCGGTCCTTTTGGGACTTTGGCCAGACAAATAGATGATCAAATTGAACACAAAAAGAATATGAATCCAACTGTAAAGATTGCGGGATTGTCTAACTCAAATATTCACGTATACAACTCATTATTGATCTGCAGTTAACATCCTATTCCCATCAAATGAAAAAGAAAACTATGAATATGTTATATGCATCCAAACTGTCTCAATGAACATTTGAACCAATTAAGCACACAAATCAATGATTATCAATTAAACGGAAAAAAGAAAACACCTCAGAAGCATCACCACCCAGTCAAATTAGATAAATATAAGGATCCAGACCAGTAACTGCAATAAAGGCTACAAATCAACGATCATCAATCAAAATCAAACCAAAAAATATAAACAAAAATAGCATCGAAACCCATCTACAGTACACAATCCTAAAGATTCGATCGTTACTCCCAACAAAGCATATAAATCAAAAGCATCAATCCAAAAAAAAAAAAGAATCCCGAAACACCCTGAAGAAGAAGAGGAACAAAACCATAAAGAAAAACACACCTGCTACCAAATGCGATTAGCGGACAAGTTGAGAGAGACCCAGTTGCAGACAGCAACAACATCGTGGATTTCAGAGGAGCCCGAGGAGAGAAGGGCGCCCAGCGCGCCCGTCCACGCACCTCATGTCGAAGGTCACCGCTCCAAAGCGTCCCACTACCGACTACCGAGCACAGGTGTGACGAGGACAGTTACGATGCCGTTTTAGGATTATTCTATGGGCTCGGAGATCCGTGCGTGGACGGTCGTAACTGTTAATGGCCCGATTCAATTCCTCGTTGTCATACACAGACATGAGAGAGAGAGAGGTTAGCAAAGTCTAGGAGTTAAAAGTGTGGGTGTAGCAAAGGTCGAGGTTGGCGAAGAAAGGGACAGGGCATAATGATGAGAATGACTTTCTTTAGAAGAAATGGGCAAAAACAAATTCCCCTCTTCAACAAGCTTAGATCATGAAGCTAATTGTTGCATTTTTGGCAATCCCATCGCATTTTGACAAAATTATTAAAAAAATTAGCTTCTTCATTTGACATATTTTCATTATGCTTTTACTTGCCAAAAATAAACTTGTAATGTTATTTTTGTACATGACATTATTAACATATGTTAGCTCCACAACTTTTACACAATAATTGTACAACAATACTTACGTGTAAGTGAGTTTTAATTTTATTTTTTTAAAAAAAAAAATGTTGGATAACATTTAGGGAGGGGAGAATTCACTTACAAGTAAGCATTGTTGTGCAAAAGTTGTAAAGCTCACATATCTTTTGGTAAATTGTCACAAATGAGCCGCCTTAACATCTTCATCCAACAGGCTTAGAATTAACTAATTAATTAGATTTCTTGAAATGAGAGTTTCAATAATGTAGTTTCATCAGTTGATCGCATAGTTAAGCTTGGACAACAAACGCTAAGAGAACAAGAACGGTTAGAATCTTGTCAAGAGCGCTTGCTGGAGCTAGAAAAAACTTCAATAATTAAGTTAGTAGTAGTGGACTTTATAGGGTGAAAGTTAAAAAGACTGTCATGCGAATGCAATAGAAATGTACCTGAAATTAATTGCATCTCCACCCTTATGCAAATTGCTTACCAGCTAGCAGACCTTGACCAAGTGTTGCCTTCTTAGCATGACACTCCAACTCGTCCCTCGCCAGCATTCCACTCATCCGGCCATTCACGTGGCATCGTCTCACAAATCCCAAGCCATGCAACTTGCGTCGTCAACTGAAACTCAGCCCTTTACAATGTTGTCCCCTCCTGAAGAACATCTTCCTGATAACACATTCGTGGCATCTCCCCATCCATTCCATTTTCTACCAATTGACTTTTGCACTCAAGTGGGCGTGAATCCCTTTATGTCCTTGGGCCGCCCAATCCCATCTACAAGCTCCTTGGCTACCACATCTCAGTTGGGATCTTCTCGCTTTTCTGAAGTTGACAAAGGTAAGTCCCCCTTGGTTTTTGTCTCTTTTGATTCCCCTCCCTTAATCGAACCTACCCAAACTTTTTCACTCACAAATATCTCTCACCCCTACCCAATAACTATAAGCCCACCACTTATCCATCCAACCCATTTCACCGATTTCCTTGCTAAATGGCCTCAGCCCTTTTCACCTAGGCCCATTATCCAACCTTCTCCTAATTTCGTACCATCAGATTCTCACTTGGACCAAACTCCTCTCCACCCATCCCTTGGCCTAAGCAGCCTGCCTTCCACTAAAGCCCATCTTCCATTCATTTCCACTCCAGCCCAACCTCTACACTCCTTCATTGTTTCTACCACACAGAAACTCGATCATGGCCGTTCCCTCAGCTCAGCTAAACCTCTACCCCCATATCCTACAACATGGTCCGACCCCTTTTTCAAATCCAACCTTCATATACTCATGTTATCCTAAACCCTGCCTCCCTCTCCCTGCCACCCCCACCGCTTATGGCTGCCTCCACAGTGGTAACTTCCCCACCATGAAAATTAACCTGCCATTCCCCTTGCCTATCCTGTTTTCACCCTTATGTCAAACCTGCTTCACTGTCAATCACTCCAACAACCATTTCACCCACAAGCACAATCTCTTCTACCACAAGCTCCATTCCGGCAGTTTCCTCAACACCGATGGCCCTCTCACCCTCTCCCCTCAAACATAAATGGCCTGAGATAGATGATATCCCACAGGCAGTACTGAAAAATAAATAAATAAATAAAGGGCAACATTTATTCCCAGGGTTTATGTTCAATGTTGAATTGGCAGTCATTTCTCTGGCTTCATTGAAGGATGGAGGCTCCTCACAGGGAACCTTTTGGTCTATACACCCTCAGCAAAATGAAGGTCGATCCTCTTCTCCTGCTTCAACCACCCAAGAGCCTTTACCACTTCAGGAGTGCTTACCTACTACTGATGATACTTCTGTTTCTAGTTCAGTTTCTACTTCAGTATCTCCAAGGCCACTTCGCATGTTCTCCAGAGCAACCAGAGGTCTTGACGTGTTTTCTAGCATTCAAGCAGCTCAGAATTCTGGTCTTATTTCCAAGCCTACACTTGAGCTGCAAACTAATGCAAAGGGGGTGGACCAGGCGGGTCTACCTCCCCAACAATGAAACTCATAGCCTGAAATTGTACTGGCCTGAGCCTCTACAATTCGAAATTTATGGGCTAAGGTTAGGAAATACTCTCCTGATATTTTGTATCTATCTGAAACAAAAATCCCACTATCTGCTGCTTGTATTATATTGAATGGTTTAGGATTTTTTTTTATGGTCCATGCCCCTCCTATCGGTTCCAAATGAGGCCTTTTGTTAGCCTGGAAACCTGGTGTTGATTTAGAGTGTTTTCAAACTAATGCAAATACAATAATTGTTTGGTGTTATTCTGATCCCCCTAACCACCCTTGGATCCTTTCATGTGTATATGGCTCTCCTTATGCTTTTAATAAACCTCAATTTTGGAATAATACGATGAAGTTTAGTGAAAATTTTAATGGATCATGGCTTGGTATTGGTGATTTTAATATGATCCTCTAACAGTAAGACAAGATGGGGGGTTTGCCGTATGCCTCTTCCTCTACGGATTATTTTCATGATTTTGTCAATTCCTATGGCATGGTTGATTTGGGGTTTACAGGGAATCCTTTCACTTGGTCTAGCCATCGGGATGGCCATAATCTTATTCGTCAACGTCTAGATCATGGTATGGCTTCCTCCCAATGGGTCCATTTATTCCCATCATTTTCCATATTGCATCTCCCAGCATCGGGTTCAGATCACAACCATCTTCTACTTGATATTGTTCAATCTAGGGCCTTTCTGTTACGGCCATTTAAATTTGAGGAATTTTGGACTCATCATCCCGACTGCGATTCCACTATTAATCTTGCTTGGTCTCCGAATTGTTTTGGCTCCCCGGGACATATTCTGAATCAGAAATCACGCTCTACAAAAGTGGCTCTCAAATCATGGAATCGCCTTTCTTTTGGCAATATACAGCATCAAATTACTTCATTGACATCCCAACTTGATGCTATACAGCAGTCTCCTAATTTGTCTAACTCTTCTTCTAAAGAATAGGGTTTGCAAAAGGCTATTGATGATCTACTGTGGCAAGAGGAAATTCTCTAGAGATCTAAATCTATGGAACAATGGCTTACATGCAAAGATATAAATACGAAATTCTTTCATCTTTCAACTATAGTCAAGCGTAGACGGAACGCCATTGATTTCCTCAAATTATCAAATGGAGCCTGAGTTTCTGATAGACAGACAATAGGAAACTCATTGTGTACTCACTTTGCGGATCTATTTGCCTCTTCCCATCCGAGCCTTCCGGATGAGCTACTCAATCTTTTCGAAAATACTATCTCCACAGAGGAAAATCTTTCCATTTGTTTCATGCCTTCTAAGTAGGAAATTCATGAATTAGTTTTTAGTATTGGTGCTACAAAGGCACCTGGACCGGATGGGTTCACACGCCTTTTTTATCATAAATATTGGACCCTTGTCAAATCGGTGGTTCTCAGCTACGTTTGGAATTTCTTTAATAAGTATCATCTTCTAAAAGAGCACCATCACACTTTCATTGCCCTCATCCCCAAGCAGATGAGTCCTTCTATGGTTCATCATTTCCATCCGATCAGTCTCTGCAATATTATTTACAAGATCATTTCCAAACTCTTGGCAAATAGACTCAAAGGCCTTCTGCATCACTTTAATTATCCATATCAATCGGTTTTTGTTCCTTCTAGAACGATACAAGATAGCTCTATTATAGCTCATGACCTTCTCCACTCTCTCAAGTCCAAATGAGGTCGTGGAGGTCTTATGGCTGTAAAAATTGACATGGAAAAAGCAATTGATCGAATGGAATGAGATTTCTTATTAACCATTATGCTTAAATTGGGTTTTCAATTGGATACGGATTTGTGTCTCCTCCACTTCCTTTTCGGTTCTAATTAATAGATCCCCCTTTGATATGGGTGTAAATGAGCCGAGCTCGAGCGAGCTAGAACCGAGTTGGAGCTCGAGTTCATCACGAGCCCGAGCCGATCTCGAGCTCATTTAGCTGAACTCGATCGAGCCGAACTCGAGCTCTTTACGAGTTTTAAAAATTAAGTTCGATTCGGTTGAGTTTGTTGTAAGTTATATAGTTTATTTAACATAAAATGTAAATATATATTGTTTATATGTTATATAATGTAATATTAATTTTTAAATGAGCTCACCCCTTTTTTGTATGTTAAATAAACTATATAACTTACAATAAAAAATAAAAAAATAAATGATGTAATAATTGTTAAATATCTAATAATAATACTTATAACATATAATAAAATGATTACATGTCATATGACACAATGTTATATTATTATATGATCATATATTCCTTTAATCCTATTATATTACATGAATAATATGATTAAGTATTTGGATTGTCATCATATCATATATATGACTAACAATTAAATATTGATACTATTCATTTTTACTATTTTTTATACATATAACCAATAAATTATAACCAATTAATATATACTGACTAATGACCACTGTTATTTGTTATTTAATTTATACTTACATTAGTATATTGTTTATTAATATACTATATTATAAAAATAAGTTATATATTAAAAAATTAATATATATATATATATATATATATATATATATATATATATATACGAGTCGATCCTTATACGAGCGGGTTCACGAGCTTTAACCGAGTTAATACGAGTTTGTATCGTTTAATAATCGATCATATTTTCGTGTTCACGAACAGTTCATTTAATAATCGATTCTAGCACGAGTCGAGTTTAAATTGAGCTGATCCCAAATAAGCTCGCAAGTGGCTCAGCTCGTTTACACCCCTACCCTTTGGGCTTTTCACTCCAACCCAAGGACTACTTCAAGGTGATCCCCTTTCCCCTTTCCTTTTTATTCTAGGTACAAAAGTTCTCTCCAGACTTTTCCAACAACAGGAATTCATTGGTCTTCTCAAGGTGGTCTTGGTATCCGAAAAATGACCACCACAAATCTGGCACTTATTACTAAACTCAGATGGAAATTCCTTAATACCAATTCTTTATGGATTCAACACTTGCATAAAAAATACATACAATATGGTTCTTTCTTTTCGGCTCCCTCTACCCCTACGGCATCATGGCTATGGAGAGAAATTCAAAAATGCAAGCAATAACTGATTTTTAGTTCTTGTTTGAAGATCTCTACAACTAGCTCTGAGCCCATTTGGATCACGGCCTGGGTTCCTTCCCTCCCTTCTTATCGGCCTTCTCCAAGAAACCCCAATAGCAGGAATCTTCCATCTATCTCTATCTCTGATCTCATTATTCCAGGCACAAGGCAATGGAACGAGCATATTCTCTATGGTATCTTTCATTTTTCCTTTGCTAATGCGATCAGCCGTTTGCCTATTTCACAAGAGGTCAATTCAAGTTATCTATGGACTCCCTCTTACTCTGGCCGGTTCACATCCAACTCGGTGTACCTTGTAATTCTAAATAATGACTTTACTGGTAACACACTCCTTACCCCATCTTCTTTCTGGAAGGATATTTAGAAGTTACAGCTCATAGATCGCCTTAGACTTTTTCTTTGGAAAATAGCTTGGGATATTCTCCCAACTACAACGCAGTTGCAGTCTATTATTCCAGCCTATAGACCTAATACTCCCTGCCCGCTTTGTAAGTCTAGCCCAAATTCTACCAGGCATCTTTTCTTTCATTGTCATTTTGCGAGAGTTATTTGGCGTCTTTCGCCTTGGCCGCTTGATTCTACAACATTGGATTCACTCAATTTACGCGACTGGATAAGAATTATTCTATCCCCTGGAGCCAATCTGAATATTCCCAGTTCTGGACATCATCACTTTCAAGTCTTTGCTACTGTTACGTGTGACCTGCTTTAGTTTCATCATAATAAAGCACTCCATGATGGGCTTTCCTTTGATGCTCGTACTGTTGCCAAGCTCATTACAAAAAAAATCACCAGCATTGTGATGGTTGGTCGCACACGCTTGACCCCATTCCAGAAAAATGGATCCGACCTCCCCTAAATTGGTATAAGATCAATTTTGATATTGCAATTCGAGACTCCTTTTCAATCCAAGCTGCTATTTGTAAAAATCATAGTGGGCAATTGATCAAGATAGCTTCCCAAATACAATCCAAATGTTCCCCTAATAAAGGCGAGACTTTAGCTGCACAACTTGCTGTCTCTTTGGCTTCCTCGCTCCACCTCAACGGGTCCATCCTAGAAGGGGATTCTCAAATAGTTATTCTTGCTCCTCAACATCCAACAATTGTTCAGGATTGGCATATCACTAACATTATTACCAACACTTTAGACTATTCCTCCTGATACTTCATGGCCAGCACGAAAAGTCAATAGAAGTATAAACTTTGATGCCCATTATATGGCACATTGAGCCACAGCTAGATTTAGTTCTAGCAGCATTCCCGCTGCATATATTTTCCATCCATCTCCTGTTCCTTTTGTCGGTGACACTGATCCATCGAACAATGCTGCTCTTCATTCAGATCTGTAATTGTTGTTATTTTCTCCTGGGCCTTTTGGCTTTGGTTTGTTTGTTTGTAATGTATCTATATATATATATATATATATAAAAGAATGTTGTCACGTTTCCTGTCAAGAATGATGGGACAGTAAAGATGAAATTGTTGGGCAACTATCCTCTTTTTCAAGAATGATGGGACAGTTAAGATGAAATTGTTGGGCAACTATCCTCTTTGCCACGTCTCAATTATTATTTATGCCCCGTTTGAAAACCCCATTTACTCTCTCATCTCCTTGTGTTTTTTTTTTTTGAATGATTGAAAATTAAAATTGATGTGATATAAAGTTGAAATAATTTATATGGAAAAGTGAAGAAAAAAAATTGTATTGTAGTGAGTTTTTTATTTAAAAAGTAATAAGAAAGTGTTGATGTGATATAAAAAAAGTGAAAAAAGTAAAGAATATTTTAAAGTTGATGTTTTTTGGGAGAAGTGAAAGGAAGGAGAGGAGAGGGGGAAGTGGTTTTCAAACAGAGCCCTAAACACTTGGTGCGCTAGTACGTCAATTCCTATACCTTAGAGCTCGTGGTTTGAACCAAATTACTCCAAACCAAACCGCAGGTTTTCGAGCTTGGGAATAAGTTGGCCGAATCATTGGCGTTTTGGCCACAAGTAAATTTGTTCAAATTTTTTCATCCAAACTTAGAAACCTTAATATCTATTAATGTTGTCCAAGCAGATTTGTTTGCATCTTGATCTATAGAGCTTGGAGCCCTTTAATGTTGGTGGTTGCCACTAATGTAACTATCGAAAACTTATTCCCTTGGTAGGAAGGCAGAAGGCTAGCTAGGAGCCTAGGAGTGTGGACCAAATTGACAATGACATTACTCGTTTTCTTTTCTTAATTCTTTCCTTAAGATAGCCTTGGTATCACCCATTTCTTTTAGAAAAGAGAACTGTTTGTGAGATTGGCTTACTAGTTTTCACTTTCAACGTACACAAGCCCCCCAATTGGGTTGCTAATTTTGGGCAAATATTCAACCAACAACATTAGATACAATTAGAGAGGAAAAAAAGAAAAAGAAAAAATTGTCATGATTTGTAGTCTACCATCCCCTATATATATAAGTTAAACGGAAATAATTAAGAAGAGTGGCGTGGAATAAAAAAATTAAAAAGAAATAATTAAGAAGAGTGGCGTGGAATAAAAAAATTAAAAAGAAAAAAAAAGGGAAGAAACATATTGTTACAACTTATAAAACGCCTCAAAAAGTTAGAGAAACTACCATCATTTCCTTGAACGTTTCTTTGAATGTCGGGATGCACCTGCCTCAGTTTCAACAGCTTCCCTACCCCTTTTAGCTGGAACAGGCGGAGATCGAGCTGCCGCTCTCTTTGGCGGCCGTCCCACGCTTCTTTTCGCCGGGCTTCCTTGCTCCTTCACTTTTTTACCTCCAGAACCTTTTCGCAAGGCTTGATCTTTCCGTGAATCACGCTTTCCATTGCCATTACCATTGCCGTTCTTCTTCTGCTCACCTCCTCCTTTGCCATTATCAGAACTCTTCAATGTCTCTAGCAATGACGGCCCGTTGTTGGACGATGAGCACCGCTTCATTCTATTCAAGAAATTCGCAGCGCCTTTCTTCTTCGCATTAGCATTCGTGGTAGTATTCTTCTTCACTTTCTCAGGCTTAGACTCGGAATTCTCACTGTGAGACTCTCTGCTCGAAAAACCGGTGTGGGGAATGGCATCCGAATTCTTGTTTGTGCTAAGATTAGGACGGCCCTTGTTGCCATTTCTGCTCATGTTTCTTGAATTGGCTTTAAATCTTTCTCTTGTCCTCTTCTTTGTGACGCGATAATCCTCAGCCTTACCAGAGGATTTATCATTCTGCTTCCAATCTACAACTGGCTTGTCATCAACCAACGCGGTCGTCTGCTCTCTTTTCTTGTCTGATGCTGAAGATGATGCTAATGCTTTTGCAGTGATTGAGCTGCGTTTGCGGCAAGCAGTAAGTGGGACAGATATTTTCGTTTTAAGTAGCAAAGAATCTGATGGCTCTGGATCCGATTTTATGCACTTGGGAACAGGAGGCACCGACTTCTGTTCTTTTGGCGCTGGATCTGGCTTACGGGCCTTGCAAGCCATTTCTTTAAGAACAATTTGTCGAAGCTCAACGGCGGCCACGGATTCTGAGGACTTCTTCCCAAAGAAGACAATGGCATTGTTGAAGAGAAGCAACAGATCACGAAAGAACTTGCTGTCACCAACAGATGAATACCAACCTTCTTCAAGCCTCGTTCGAATTGTTTGGAGGTCTATGTGTTGCCGAATCAAGCTCATGTAATTGGGTGTTTCCTGCATTATTCCACACGTCAAAATGAACTTTCATACCTCAATGGCAGCAAAACAACATTACCAAAAAAGAGACAAGGATAAGACAACCTGGAACTCATAAAATGCTTATAAAGTAGATAATATTAAGACAAATGTTACAAATATATTACCTTTTAAAATAAAATAATTATTGAATCTGTATAATTGTGAGTCTTATAAATTTAATAATTGATTTTAAAAAGTAAAGTAGGAAAGATGTGAAAAATCATTTTTCTAATAATAATTATAATAATTAAGAAGAAAAAGGAATGAATTAGTCCAACCAACCAAGTCTCGTGTAAATAGAATGTTAATATAAAGACTGACTTTTTGGGCACATATTTAGTTTCAATGGACCCAAAACCACTGAAATTTTCGGTTTATTAAAGCGCCGGACATTATGAGTATTATGATATGGTCCATTACCCAAAAAAAAAAAAAAAAATGAACCCCATGCCAAAAACGTACCAAATAGGTGACACAAAGGTTACCAATCAATGACGTTCCTATTCACGGACAAATCCCACTAAAACAGAAGATGTTCTCCACAAAATGATAAGGACAGATCCATCGAGCTGACGTGGAAACCTAATCTGAAGGTCTATAAAGATATTTGGCGTATGAGAAAGGCTTGAAAAGACATTTTCATTTTTTTTTTTAGATCTGACACTGTTAATCGGCCTTTATTAAAATAAAAAATAAATAAATACACTTTCAAATTTCTACTCTTAACTACATCCTTTCCAACGGGAGAATAAAAATTATCATTAAATTTTAGATTAATCATATTAAATTTTAAATTTAATAATAATTTTTATTACCACGTTATAAAATGTGCACAGGTAAGATTTGAAAATGCTCTTAAAAAAAAAAAAAAAAAAGTTCAATAACTAATTGACAATAATACATGAAATAAAAAAATAAAATAGAAATGTGTTCTACGGCGTTGCGCTTTGGCGCATTAGATATCACGGGGCTAAGTGGTCATCACTTTATTTATTTAGGATAAGCTGCATGACCAAACCATGTTCACCAGCCAATTGTTGGCAGGGGGTTTTTTAGTCATTTGGGTGTTACAATACATATAGCTTTTATGTGAAATACGATCTTTTCAAAAAGACTACCCATTTCCTTTTAAGAGAGAGAATTCATATGGTCCGTCCAACACATCTTTGGTAATATTTGGCTTGGGATTCCTCTTTCTTTCCACACTTCCACGGGCACGGGCCCATATTAATCGTTGATCGTATCCATAAGATCACGCGGACACGTCGGCATACGATTGGCTTAGAATTTCTTGAACGGTGATATGTCACGCTCACCGAATCAAACCCATTTCTTTTTTTTTAATCTTAATAAAAGAAATTATGGAGATTTATAAAAATATAATGGAATAATTATAACACTAAAATCATATTTTACCTGGCTCTCGAGCCGGCGCTCGAAAACGGACCCAAACCTGTGAGACAGGAGGATCTCGAGGAGATCAACCAACGGCTGAGATTTAACGGGGCTTCGCTGGATGGCGGGAGATTGATCCGCATTTCTTGGCTCGTTCGCTTTCTTCCTCGGCAGGCTCGCCGAGCTTTGCACGTCACTGTTACTCTCTTTAACGCCCTCCTCTTTTGACTCGGCCACTGATTCCCACATCCCGGCCGAGTCAGCCGCTCCCCTCTCCGAAAAACCCTTCTCCGACTCCCGAAACGGCGAAGCCCCCGCCGATCCCCTCGCTACCGTATCGGAGCTCCCGTTAAACGAGTCCTCGACCGCCGGTCTTGTAGAGACCACAGCCGGTTCGGATCCTCCGGCGGCCGGTTCCGGTTGTTTCTCGATCTCGTCGGATCCGTTATTTGGAACCTCACATTTCGGATCTGTGGAATTCGATTCGTTACATGACCGATACTCCGGGTCGGAATCTTCGCCGGAAACCTTTTTCACGGCGACGTTTTCTGGCGACGTATTCTCCCTTTCGCCATCGTGATCTTTCTTCTTCTCCTCCTCCTCTCCGCATTTCTCTACGGTTCTCTTCGGATCCGGTTTTTCCGTTACTTTCTCATCGTCTCTCGAACTGCGTTCGTGCTCTTCCGTCAATTTCTTCACCTTCAATTGCAGAGACCTAAACCATAACAATAAATATAACTCCAAAATCCACCAAAAATACCACCAGTCGTTAACTCAAAATTCTCAGGGAAAAAATCAAACAAAAAAATCGTGAAGATTTACACTATGGAGAGGTCGTAACGTTCGACTTCGCGTCTGAGTTCGGCGACTCGGAGCTTCCTCAACTCGTCGAGCCAAGGGATAGGAGCAGCAGAATCGTCTTCGGTTCTATTGTTATCATCGTCGTTGGGTTCGGGGACGTCTTCGTTTTGACTGAAGCGGCGTTTGAGGTCGTGGTACTTCTGCTCACAGTTCTGAGGGGTGAGAAGGTGGTGGAGCGTAGAGCTCCGCTTCTGGAGTTCCACGGCGACGGAGTCCCAGCTCTCGGTGCCGTACCGATGGACGGCGCACGCTAGGAGCAGCTCCTCCCACGTCCCCCATGTTTGTTTCTCCGGAAAATCGTACTGTTTTTCCATGAAAAAGAAAAGAAAATAGTTCGTTTTTAACTTCTCTGCAATTCGTACATTTCCTTGGGCTTTCCCAAAAACTAGGGGTATTTCTTTCCTTTATTATTCTCTCTCTCCTCCTCCTCCTCTCTCTCTCTCTCTCTTTCCTCTGCGTTTATTCGACTCGGCTTGCACGAAGAGGCGCTCATATCGATACGATTCAACGAGGACTTTCTTTTGTCGGCCAAATTTCATTTTCACGCCTCATTTATTTTTCATAAAAATTAGATTAAACTACATATCATTGTTGTCCCAAATGACGGATGTGCCCTTCTCGTCTTACGTTTTGTTTTCTTTCGGCCTGTTGGGTAGGTACGGTATAGTTAGAAACCCAGAACCTAATCTTGGTACTAGTGCTTGTAATAGCGAGTCACACGTGCCTTACTGCTCCGTTTATTAACACGCGTGAGAATATGGTGCGTTTGTTTCAAATAATATTCTTTTTTAAAAAAAAAATAAATCATATTTTATTTAATTTTTTCAATTTTTTTTAAATTTTATCTCACAAAGTCAAACTCGTAATTCGCACAATAAATTCAAATAATATTCGAATTCAACACCCAAACAGACCATAAGCCTGTTTAAAATTGCATTGAAATATTAGTATTCCTCATCATATTCTAGCTCTTGTTCCAAATGCAATGTCTGATTCTGCTGCTATTAATAAACTTGCTAAGAAACATTTTGCTGTTTGGTCTCATAAAAATGGCCCTTCACATGCAACTTGGTCCAAGTCTGAGTCACTCTCCTACAAGATTAATTATGATACAATTATCCGAAATAATTTATTTGTTCAGGCTGTTGTTTGTCGAGACTCCACATGTACCATCATTCAATGTTTGACAAAAATCAATCATCCTTGTGCAGCTGATTATGGCGAAGCACAAGCAGCTTTATTTGCAGTAGAATTATCTTCTTCCCTTAAGCTTCCTTCTATCTTCTTTGAAAACGACTCTATAATTGTCACTATTGCCATCAATAATCATGTTATCACTCAAGACTGACATATTTCATCTCTCATTTTCGATTTTCCTATCATTATTCCATCCATTACTAGCCAGACAACTAATCATATTAACCGAAGTGTAAACTTCTGTACTCATCATATGACATTTTATGTTGCAACTAGATTTTCTTCCCGCTGTATTTTTAATTTTCGTACTTTGCAGGCTCCTTTGTCTACCTATATTGAAAAGGAAGGCATCCTTTTCGTCTTTTCGTTTCTTAATGTTTTTTTTCTCTGTCTTTTCTTTGAACTTTTAAAAAAAGAATTTTTTTTATTTACAAGCGTACTGTAGCGTAGTTTTGAATTTTTATTTTAAGTAAAAAAGTACTCTCTGCGGCCAATTATTATCCGGTCGATCCCAAAGCAAAAGCCTTTTGCCACTCTGTGCACGTGTCACGATAGGCCTCCCCGCTTCTTCTTTTTTTTTGCAATTTGGGTAAGTCTAGCACGTTGGATTTGCGAAATCTTGGTAGATGTAAAAGATTTGTGAATACTAACAGAAAAAAGATAAACATGGGCCGTTGTGCTACCAAACTATTCATATCTTTTCAGAGCATATGATATACGCACATATAGTATGACGGGCCCATTATTGCTCTTTGACCATGGACATCGAAGAAATGATGAAGAGACAAAGGGGAACGAAAAAGGAGGGGGGTGGGGTGGGGGGGGGGAAGAAAATTGAAGGGTTTGTCGGAGTAAGGGCGTTAGAGCAGAAGGGAGAAGGAACAAGAGGTGAGATAGGAGAAAGAAATAAATTTAGGATTTGGTGAACAAAAGGAGGAAAAAGATGAAACAAAAAAGAGAGAAATGAATTTAGGATTTCCAGTTCGGGTGAACAAATCTAAGTTAGAGCACTAGCAACAGATTCATAACTATTTTCCCTATATTTAAGGAACATAACTATTTTTTGTTTCTCTATAAAAAAATACTCCATAATAAATTCCCTTTACATTTCCCTATATCAATTAAATATTATTTTTTTATTCTTATTTTATTCTTTTTCTCTCTTTTCTATTTTTTCTCTCTTCCTTATAATCTATATCAATTAATTATACTTCTTTTATATTAAAATAATACATAGGGAATGAATAGTAAACATGCATACGTTGGGAATCACTATTCATTCCCAATCCCCTCATCTAAATATAAGACATCTGCTGTGAGAGGTTTTTTAATGTTTTTCATGAAATTTTCCCTGAATATAGAAAAGGAAACCAATATAAAGTAACTGTTACTAGTGCTCTTACAATGAGAGACGAAAGGGTGGTTTCAAGATATTGAACAAAATAGAAATCAAAGGGATGCATGAGTAGCTTAAAGGACAATTGAGGAGTGATTGGTACCGTCCCCTGCCTCCATTTTCATTAAAAATGGGTTTTTTTAAATTAAAAACAACTTCTGATGTCACATCAAAAGTTGCTTTTGATTAAAAAAATTGTTTTTTTAATAAGAAAGCCAGTTGAGAGACGGTAAAATCATTTCCCAAGATAATAGATATACGATAGATATGATTTTAGGGAAATTTGCATACTCACAAAACCGATTAATCTTATCAATCAACTGTAGAAAGATGAGAAAACTACAAAAAACTCATACTCACAACTTTTGTAGTGGAATTCTTGTTCGCTACTACAATAATTCTCTTAAAATCTCTGAATAATTCTTCTATTTGATCTATTTATCATAACTCCGATTAGACTGAAGGTTTTTATTGTGTAATAAGTGCGGTTTGATCACCCCCACCAAGTTCTTGAACACTAAATCAGTAACTAAGCGTTTACCATCTTTTTCTTCTATCTTCTAATAAGTAATAAGCCACTAAAGCGATCTAACCAATTGCAAATGGTAACATGCGGATGATTTATAAGTCCCACATTTTGTGTCTGTTGGCGAAAACACCAGCTGTGACAGTACTTCCGCGACCGATCATTTTCCTCCATTACAAATTTATTCATCGCTGTCACTTGTCAGCTACAAATTCAAGCCTACAAGGCGTGACGCCTCTTCTCGCTGCTTCTCCCTACAACTGTACAAATAGAACATAGGTTGGTCAGCATAATCACTCCGCTAAAAACTTGATTACTTCATACAGCTGCAGAAAAAATTGTTCAAAAAATAAATAAAATAAGTAATGTCGAGAGCAAGGAAGCCACATAACCTTTCATCAGACACTTAAATCTCATTTCCTTCCGCAAGTGCTCTCTCTAATAACGCAACACAAGCAAAGAACAACTGCACCAAGTTCTCCCATTTCAGAAAGCAGCCTTAGAGCATTTGTAGTGAAGTCGTCAAATAGACGATATCACCAAAATTAGACGATTTTGCTCATAAATGTCGTCCGCAACAAACTTTCTACTACTAAAGAAGATTTGTGGATTGTCTAAAACCCTTGTCCGATGAGACGAGGGCAAAATCGATCGTCTCTTATTATTTTGAAATTTTTTGTTCTATTTTCGCGGGCGAAGGTCGTTGATAGTCATCCTCCACCGGTTGTTGAGGAAAAGCCGGCCGTCGTGGAAAGCATGTCCCAGTGGATCTAGAAGCAGAGAAACCGACCGTCGAGCATCCACCGATAAATCTAGAAGCCGATAGTCAAAGAAGCTGGTTCCGGTAGATCTAGAAACAAAGAAGCCGGCCGTCGAGCATCCACCGGTCGATTTAGATGCCAGTCGTCAAAGGTTGGGTCCGATGGAAGTCTGGATTCTAAAAGGGCCTTTGGTTGGTTGGTTGAAAACTTAAGTGATATTTTTCATCAAAATTTCACTTCGCTACAAATGCTCTTAGCAACTTAGGAATGGCATCTAAAGACTCTCACCAAAGAGCATCTAGAAGGAGGGCATCCTGTGTCAACAACCGAAGCTCCTTCGCAGTTTGTTTCTGGTTCTGTTCAGAAAGCGAAAGGAGACCAACGAGTTTGTCACCTCGTTGTCTTTTTACTCAAAAGCAAGAGCACCATAACGCTAGATTAAGAATATTTAAAAGACAACTGGTCTGAAATTTATAAACCAAACCACATCTGACAAGAGAAGGAGATTGCACTGAACTGAAGTCCGGAATAAGATTACACAACGACTTGTTATTATTATTATTTTTTTCTATAAATAATATGATATAAAAGTGCAAACCCAAAGAAATCACAATTTACATATGCAAGGCTATCCATCGCGACATGACTAAAAGAAACAAAACAAATACTAACAATATTCAGAAACCCCCGAAACAAAACTCACAAAATTTTGGTGCCATTTCGACGAATTCAAGAGCCAGTAGCTCCCATAAACGCCTTTTTCACCTCCTCATTCTCGCTGTTTCGGCGATCCGATTTGCCGCCTGGGGCTTTATTTCCATTTCTTTCAAAGTCCCGGTATTTTCCGGGGCTCGATTCTCCCACAGGCGAGACAGATTTCGCGGCGGCGGTGGCGAATTCTCGACGGAGATCCTCCACGGCTTTTTTCAACAACCCATTCTCCGCTTGCAAGACCTCCAGCTGACGCTTGACACTGAAACAGGCCTCCGCCACGTCAACACTAGCAGCGAGGGCCGAATCCGGGCCCGCCTTGGATGTGATATTCTTGGAATCCCCTCCGTCCACGTGTTCGATCCCTATCTTGTTCATGACCAAGAAGGGGATCTTCTGGAACGCAATCCCGGCCGTTGGATTATTACCCACACTCTTCATCTCCGCCGGAACCCTAACCCCCCAACGGAAGTTAACAATGGCGCGGCTTCTCACCGGTAAGTTCGTCCTCGCCGCCACCTCCATTCCGGATAACAGCCCGGAGATCACCCCGGCGGGCCAATCCGTTGTCAAGGCCGTAATTTTCTTGCCGTGTAACACGCCATTCATCACCGGGTTCTCCACCACCCCAATCGACTCATCGCCCTCCGAGACGAGGACGTCCACAGGCGCAACCTTCGTCTTATCGAAGACCGAGGACTGCGATTTCTTAACCGAGAAATCCCCAAATTGAGGCTTGAAGTGGAGCATAAAGCTAGGGTTTCCTCGGCCAATCAGATTGAACTCAGCGCTCATCAGCATGGAGCTCGAGATGGGCGAGCCGTACGACCCCGTCCCGGTCTTGATCACGAGCGAGAACGGATTCCACGTTTCGTTGGGGCGGTAAGCGATCTTAAAGGACGGCCCGGATTCGAAGAAGGTGCCGAGATTGAGGGTGAGCTCCTTGGACTCGCCAGCGACGATCCCGGACTGGAACGGCAAGCCTAAAATGCTGAGTGGGACTTTGGCTCTGAGAAGTGGCTTCTGGTCCTCGCGGAACTTTAGAGAAGCTTTCATTTTTTGTTCAAAACCCTAACCCTAACCCTAACTGCTTCAATTTGTTTAAGCTTTTTGAGATTCAGAGTAGGGAGTGAGGTGGGTTTAGATTTATTTATATAATTCTTGAGGGATTTTTGAATTTGGGAGAAAACGCTGCCAAAGACAACGGGTTTTCCGTCGAAACTTGGCTGGATTGGGGGTTTCAGTTTCGGTGTCTGGGGCGGACTCCAAGTTTGGCTATTTTCAACGTTTACCCCCAGGTTTCGCCAAAATAACGAAGGAATTATACCCACCGAGGGTGCTATGGTTCTAGTGTAATTTCGCAATGCAATAAAGGGTTTAATTGTATTTTAGAAAAGGATGAGTATAAAATTTCGTAACAGGTGGCAAGATGAAAGCCGTGAAATTTTTTGAATTTGAAATACAGCAAAAAAAACAAAAAATGGATTTTTAATTTCGCTGAATCCACTCTTGATTCTGGCGCCAGGACCGCTTTGTCTCCATTTGAAGGTGTGATAACGTTCGATGCTGGTTATGGAAAATATTTCACGGGCGCAATGGTATGAATCACGTGAATCACACCGATTAGGCAAATACGAGGGATCTAAACACTTTTTTTTTTTCTTTTTTTAATGATTTAATTTCAATATGATACGTCACAATCTCATAAAATTTATTATTTTAAAAAATGTGCCACAAGCATTTCTTCACCGATTAACATTTCATTATTTACATGTTTTAGTAGCTTAGAGCAATCTTAGGTTTCGTTTGAATTTGTAGTTTTGAAAAGAGATATTTTAAAATAGCAATCTTAAAATGTGTGATTTAAAAAAATGGTTTTTAAAAATATAGTTAACCGTTTAGCAAAATTACAATTTGACTTTTAAAATCGTAAGTTAATCTTTAAAATTTTACGTTTTCAAATCGCAATTTTTTAAAAGTGTCATTATCAAATGATTAATTTTCAGGGATTTTGTTAAAAACCGCACTTTTTATTTATGAAATCGCAATCTTAAACACATCATTATGGTCCGTTTGGATTTGCGACTTAAAAAAGTGCAATTTAAAAATAACGATTTTAAAATATACAATTTTTAAAATTAATTTTTAAAAACGCAGTTAAAAGTTTGGCCTTTAAAATTCCACATTTTCAAAAAAAAAAACCTCATTGTCTGCAATTTAAAAAGCAATTTTTTGCGTTTTCCAATCGTAATTTTTTAAAAACGTAATTCTCAATCGATTCATTTTCTGCGATTTGGTTTAAAATCGCACTTTTTGTCCACGAAATAGCAATCTCAAACGCACCCTTAGTAGACTCACCAAAATAACTCTTTGGCTATTTTGGTAAGCTAATTTGTTAAAATGGTCCAATATCATTCTTAGAGTACTAGTAGCATACACCCAACCATTTTTCCTAAATTTATGAAACAAAACTACTTTTTGCTTCTTTATCTAAGAGCACTAGCAGCAAATACCCAACCATTTTCCTTAAATTTAGGGAACAAAATTACTTTTTACTTCCTTATAAAAAACATTTCACAATAAATTCTTTTATATTTCCATATATCAATTAAATACTTTCTTTATTCCTATTTTATTATTTTTCTTACTTTCATTTTTTTTGTCATTTTTATCATTATATAAGAGCATTACTAGCAGCTTCCCTACATAGGTTCCCTTCCCTACATTTTAGGGAAAATTTCAAAAAAGTCAAAAAACCAATCCTACAGCAGCTTCCCTTCCCTTATATGTTCCCTATGATTGCTACAGTGCTTCCCAATGCATTGGGAAGCACTGTTCACCTCCCATTCAATTGTTTATTCTAAAAATATAACATCTCTCTTACTTTATCTCTTTCTTTTCTTACTTTTAATTAAAGTAAAAGTAACAAAATAATATTTTAATGATATAGGGAAAAATGAAGGGAAGCTGATGTGGGGTGTTTTTTGATAGGGAAGTAAAAAGTAGTTTTATTCCCTACATTTTGGGAAAATGAAGGGAAAATGAAGGGAAGCTGCTAGGAATGCTCTAATTCATTGGGTAGCTATAGTGCTACCCAAAATATATTTAGGGAGGAGAATTATTTTTGGGTATCTGCTACTAGTGCTTTACAAATACTCTACAATAGCTTCCCTTAATTTTTTCCTAAACCATTAATTTTTTTTTTTTACTTTTACTTTATTTTTTTTCTTTCATTTTATTATTATAATGAGAAGAGAGGTGTAACGCCCCGCTTTTTGTAAGTGCAAATTTTTTTGAATTTTCACTGACATTACGATCTCATCAGTGTTAAATATTGGCAACGGAATATATATATATAATACAGACTTGGGATTTAATAACACTTCAGAACTTTTAACTGAAATACTTCAAAATAAATATTTAAAGCATGTCAGCATAATTATACATAGGTAGTAGTCATACCTCACAGGGCGCATATAATTATACAAGTTAAAATATCTAGAGTTTAATAATTATATTGCAGCAGAACTATAAATATTGTCTCTGAAACTAAGTTAATAAACTATGTTATAGTAACTCACAAAAAGAAGGAAGTCTAGCCTCAAATATTAGTATCAGGATCCATATAAAGGTCTGGATAGTCCTGATATTCTTCATCTTCATATCTTCTATTAACACACAATACAGAGATAAAACAACAATACAAAATACCTAAGTGAGTCAACTATTTCCCATAATAAAATATGAATACTGACTTATTTATGAAATGCAAACACAACGTATTATAGCTTCATCATTACATGTATACGCAATATAAACATAATCGTGAAGCAGTAATATGACAGTTTTAAATTCCAAGTTTAATTATCATCTTTTGTACTCCTCTCGTGATGGAACCAACGGTCCGAATTAGCGTTTTGCTGGCAGCCATCTCTCTCCCTGCTGCGTACCAATTTTGTTATTAAATGGCAGCCATCTCTCCCCTTGTTGCTCACCATTTTTCTCACTTAATAGTTTATTTGTTTGTTATTAGAATCCAAAGGTCCTAGCAGACTAAGAGCCAAAGGTCTTAGCCCGTTCATTTACTTATTTAGTGTCACAAGAACCAAAGGTCCCACTGGCAACCATCTCTCCCTCTACTGCTTACCAGCTTTGTTTTTAACCAGTTTAGTTAAAAATAGAAAACATGTAAAATCACTTGCGCAAACAAATAAATAAATAAGAATTCACAACATTATAGAAAAGTTCCACTAGCATCAACCTCAGCAAGGATAGAGATACTTACTGTTTTCGCTCCAAAGATTATCCACAAAAGCTGCATTAATCATAATCATGCAATAATAGTGAATTAGAAAAGGCCTTACGAAAATATTTATTATTATTACTACACTTATTTTTAGGAAATTATCTTCCATCTATAAAAATGAATGTCATAACGGCATTTATATTTTGTCTTTTTGACTATGATATTGAATGCCATTTATCCACTTAAAATATTTGAGTAGTGCAATAACACCACCATAATTAATTTAATTCTTTATATATATATTAAAATGACTCACACCCACACACACACATGGTCTCCACGACTCACACACCTTCACGGATCTCACTCCAAACACACACACAAAACACATATATCTTTACAGTACACACACACACATCCCTCTCTCTTTATCAACATACTTTTACCAAAATCACACACACACACACACACACACATATATATATATATATATATATTTCTTAAGCTAGTAAATTCATAATCTTTTCGTCACATTCATGCCTTATACAAGCTTCAACTTACTGATTTTGCTTGCAGGCTTTGTCTTGAAAGTTTCTGTTAACAACAAAAGAGGTATATATATATACATAACCAGTTATTATTTCTTCAAGGTAGGAAAAACAAGTCACAGTTTAAAAACAGGAAATGATTGCTTATTCTTTGAGAGATTGAGGAGAGAAACTACTTATTGTTGCTGCTGTATAGTGATTCAAATGAAGGTAATGAGTTGCTTGTCCAAACCAAAAAATTCCACCAATGGTGCTCTGTTTTTTGGTCTAAAAACAGCAGTTGATTCTCACTCGGTTCTTACTGATTTTGGGGTGATAAGAAGGCAATTTTAGGCTTTAATTTAGCTTATTAGGTGTAGGAAAAGCATGGTGAATCAAATATATTTTTGTGCTCAAAGTTTATGCACTATAACAGGGAAGAAAACAGTATGTTTACGTGAGAGAGAGAGTTTACTGAAATTTTTGGCTCTTCTTCATGAAAACCGATCACCCATGCATCCGTATATAACAATCTTGAAAGGTTGAGATCAGGGGCAGAACCATGATTTTAGTAAGGGGGAATGAACTTGTATAATTTTTTTTACATCAAAATACCCATTCGATTCAAAATTATAATTTCAAATTTTCATCACAACCACACAATAGTATAAAGTACTAGTAAAATAAACTAAGCACAATTTTTAGTGTCGAAGAAAAAGAAAAGGGGTACCTTTGAGAGAGTTATCAAACCCACTAGAAAGGGCTTCGGCCTTGAGGCCTTAAGAGCTTCAACGAGCTTCCCCATATTCAGCTCCTCTAGTCGTCAACATACAATAAAACACACCTACCAAAACATCCATAACCACGAGTACTCTTTAGATATTCAAAGAATTATTCAATGCCCCGTAAGCAGTTAAAACACACAAGTGCCTTACTATCAGGGCGTCCAGAGACTCCCAAAGCTAAACACCAACGAAACAAATTTCAGTCACTCAAAAAAATTATCAGTCTGCCAGTCAAATGGATTTTTCTTCCTATGCTAATAATGATGGAAACCGAATTAGGATTAAAAAAAATTGTTTTCTTTTTTCTAATTCTCTAAGAACTTATTCAGCAATTTACTAAGAAAAGATACAAACCCTTTTTCTCTGTTTGATAGGAAAACTTGATGTAAACAACTAAACAAGACAAACTCGGGCCAAAGATTGAACAAAAAGAAACTTTAATACATATCACTAACTAGGCCAAATTATAGCCCAAGAGTCAAAATTAAAACCATAACTAAACCAAGGAACGTGGTTGAATAAGGCACAGCTCAGCCAAGTGGGTTTCGTTTGTTTCCTATCCTCCTAAATAGCGACTATCGTGAAAAAACTTCGATTTTTTTAATGAAAAAATCGATCTTTTTCCCATCTACCCCTACATTTTCAAAAGAACCAAACATGCATGAAAATAGAAAGTGACTAACGGATTCAGTGGTGGAATTTGAGGCCGGCCATGGCCATTCGCCTGGAGAAAGCTTCCTTGTACTTGGACATGTCGACGGGGTCTTCGGCACCACGAGAGCACTTGCACAGGATAGTTCCATGAGTATTAGCAAGAGATTTCCAGAGAAAGCCCAGGAAGGAACAAAGTAGAGGTGAAAGGGGTAAAAAAAAAAAAGCTGAAAGGGTCTGGAGAGAGTAAAACGCTGGCTTGGTGCAGAGGGGAGAAAATTGATGGGGGTACAAAATATGGGGTTAAAATATAAAAATTAAAAATTAAAAAATAAAATAAAATAAAATAAAATTCAGGGGACAAATAAATAATTTTATATATTTTAGGTGAAATTTCAAAATTTTTGGGAGGACATTCGTCCCCCGACCCACCAACGTGGGTTCGCCCCTGGTTGAGATCAAACCAGTACAATCTATTTCAATGGTCGAAGTTTTGACAGCAAGAAAGAGAAAAATCTAAGCAAGATCACAGAATATCTAATATTAGATTATTTATCATATCTAACGTCATAATTAGATGGTACCACCGTATCTAATTCATTTTCAACCACTCTAGGCTAACTAAATGGGTTTTAATCGTCTAAAATTGTCCACACACACTGGGTTTAAGAATTAAAGGAAGAAAATCCATATTTGAGTTTTTACGTAATCTGCAACGCAATGTAATATAAGGTCGCTTGATCTACTTCAAGATCTACTTCAACCCATAATCGCTTGATCGACTATAAAGTCGCTCGATCGATTCCATTTACCCACAATTCTTAAGTTGCTCGATCGATTTTATATTTGATCGATCAACTTCACTTCCAAAGTCGCTCGATCGACTTTGGTTAATAATATATTTACTTATCCAAAATGGTTTTTTGGGCTATTTTGATAAGCCAATTTGGTGAAATTGTCCAAAATGGCTCTTCAGTATATTCAGCAAATTGGTGAAACAATTTTAGTGAGTAAACGGTACTCACCAATAATAGTAAACACTGTTTGCTCACTAAATCAATAAAGTATATTAAAATTTTATCTCTCTTATTTATTTATTTTTATTTATTTCTCGTACATCACATATAACTTTCATTTTGAAAAATATTATTTAAATGAAATAGTGATAGTTGATACTTAAAACGGTGAGGCTACTAGTAATACTTTAAAAAAGTTGATGGCTAAAATAGAAAGAAATGGTTTTTATCTATTTTGGTAGTAAAATTTGATGAGGTTACTAAGAATGTTCTAAGAAGCCTCATCGAATTCACTATCTGAACGTTTATTTTTGATATCCTCATCCATAATATGTAATATCACTTTAGATATCAGTATCTACATAATTTTTGTTACTATATGCATCCGCGTGGTTATTATCCGATATCTGCAAATATGTAATGAACCTATTTTAAACACTTTTAAAAATAATCTAAACAAATTTTTAGTCTTTTCGGCTTGTTTTGAAAAAATATAATGTAACATAAAAAATATGTAGAACCGATAAAACAAAATGAGGATGATGAATACGACTTCAAAACATTCATAGTGATCAATGATCACGAGAAACACTCTTATTTTTATTTATTTTTATCTATTGCTCATTGAATCATAGAGCCAGCGAACATAAAAATATATATATATATATAAATTACAAATCCAACATAAAAAAAATAATACTACAAATCCATAACATAAAAAACATAAATTGTCTAAATATTCAATATTCATAAGTAAAATATATATTAAAATATAAAAAATAATAATATATTAGATTTTAAGAGTATGCAGACGCGGTTATTATCTGCATGCCCTAAAATCGCTAACCACACTTGTGAATGATATTTTTTTGCTATCCGCATCTGCATGTACGGATAACGGATCACGAATATGTGCAGATAGTGAATATGTACAATTAATATCCGCCCGCATTTAGACCCCTACATACTATATTATACGTTTTGAAACCGAGACTCTCATGTAAACTTCATCTGCCACAAATACTAAAAAAAATTTATGGTTAAATACACTACTGGTCCATGAGTTTTGGAAACTTTATTTTTGAATCTATAAGTTTCAATTCGCATCACATATAATACCTCAATTTTGGGAAAAAACTGAATTAGTACCTCAGTTAAGTTTTCCGTAAAAAAATTAACGGCCCACCATGTGTCAACCCCTAAGTATTGACACGTGTTGTAGTATAAAAAAATAAAAAATAAAAATAAGAAATCTTGAAAAATTAATTAAATTTTTTAAAAAATATTAAAAACTTAAAAAAAAATTGAAACAGAAAAAGAAAAAGAAGAGGGATGATTGAGCCACCCTTTGTCCAAAATGGGGGTGGCCGAACCACCCCTGTGGCCCATAGGGGGTGGTTCGACCGTCCCATGACAGAAAAAATAAAAACAAACAAAAAAAAAATTTCAATGGTTTTGTTCCTTGGGGGTGGTCACCCCCCATAACCCATAGGGGTGGTTCGGCCACCCCCAATGGCCAAAACGCTTCAATTTTTTTTTTAATTTTAATTTTAATTTTAATTTTTAAGTTTTTAATAATTTTTTTTGTTTTTGTTTTTTTTTTAAAAATTTTATAATTAAATTTTAAAGATTTTTTATTTTTGTAATTTATTATATTGTGGCATGTGTCTACTCTCAGGAGTTGACACGTGGCGAACCGCTAGTTTTTGAATAAAAACTTGACTGAGATATTAATTTGGTTTTTTTTCAAAATTGAGGTATCATTTGTGATTCGAATTGAAACTTATAAACTAAAAAATAAAGTTTTCAAAACTCAAACACCAAAAATGTATTTAACCCAACAAAATTAATTGATAAAACATTAACGCAGTAGCTGTAAGGCGAAGTTGGATCCATAGAAGATCATAAAACAAGCAGCCTAAATATTTGTTTTATTAATATATTTTTGATAGTTAAGATTTTTCTAATTCCACGAACAATTCCCGTAGAAAGAAGGCCTAACTATCCGTAAATATTCGAACACCACCCATTAACTTTGCCTTTTCTCTCTCTCTCTCTCTCTCTCTCGTTCTTGACCGTCTCGGCAAGATCTCCCATTTCGTTCTCCTGTAAGTTGATTATATAGTATAATAATTTTATTTATTGAATTTTAACTCAACTGATAGTAATATGTCGAAAAAGAGAAATGATTACTGTAGATATAATTATCGTCAAACTTTGTCTACGTGGCAATTTATTTTTTATTTATATTTTGTTAAAAAAATAATAAAATTTACTGTTCAAAAAAATGAAATGTCATTTTCTTGAAAAAATAAAAAATAAACTACCATATAAGTAAAGTAGGGTGAAAATTATGTTTACGGTTATACAACAATTATTTATCGTCAAAAATTGATATAAAAAATTGAACTGAATTAACAACCAAAATTGATATAAAAGTTTTGGTAAATTTAAATGGAAAATTACAGCTTTTTGAAGATAAACGAGTTCCAACTTCCAAATTTCTTGATATTTATTGTGTCGATAAAGGTTGTTCCCAATAAGTGAAGCTTTCATTGCGTTGTTACAATAGCTATTATTGTTACGCCGACTTAATTTTAATATCGGTCGCTACCGACTTAACATTAAATAAACGCAATCAAACTCAGCGTTCAGGACTCAGGAGGACCGTCAGCCGTACGATCATCATTATCCAGAATGATCAGTAAAAACTAAAAACAGGAAATAAAGTAAACAACCAAACAAGGGCCAAAAAGGAGCGTGACATTTTATACTCATTTTCGTCCAGTCGGATCTCGGGCTTCGCTCGTCGGACCTTTCACCTGCGCTTAAACCCGACTGAAAACCCTAGCGCCACGCCCAACGGCGACGACCACCACCACTACTAAAGATCTCTCTCTATCTGTTTGTTTGTTTTTGGTTTTCATTTTCTTTGTGAAAACCTTGGTTTATACGCTTTGAGTTTTCTTGTCAAAGATCGGCGAGAACTGCGATAATTGAAAAGTGAAAAAGCACGCCCGCAGCTTCTACCAGGTCAGTGTTCGGATTCTGCTCTGTTTGGTTTCCGAGAAAGTCGCGAGAAAAAAAAACAAATATGCAGGAAATTTGTTCTGATTTTGATTCTAATTGTTTCCGACGTTCGAATACAAAAGTTTCCACTTGCTGAGCTGAACACAGCTCTTTGGTTTAGTGTTTGCTCTCCCTCTCTCTCATTGTGGTTTTTGGGAGGAAGAAGCAGAACACCTCTTACGCTCTCGTTTATATTGTCAAGGTTTTATTATCTCTTTCTTTCAAAAAAAAGGTTTTATTATCTATGTATTTTTCCCTCACTAATTTTAAGCTTTCTCGGGAACCAAACAAAGGGCGAGAGACTATATTTTTTTCTTTGTTATTTTGTTATTTAATTTTGAAGAACCTTATAAAAAAATTAATTTTGTAGAACCATTTCTGCTACATGCTGCACATTTGTGTGAGTAATATACTCATTTGTGAGAGCAATTGTGCCAATTTACCAGATGCTCTTAAAGTTGGAGCTTTAGTTTGAGAGAGCTCCACCAAGTGCCAAAAACTTTAGATGGCATGAAACTCCAACTTAGTTTACTTAAGAAATTCAGACTTCCGCGAACAAGCGTTTTCGAATCTGTAAATACATAATTTATATTTTGATAGCTTTTCTTATTCGATGGGTTATATTAACATGAATTTTAAGAATCAGATTTATTGTGCTATGAATTTATATGGATGTTTTTATTTCCTTTTCTGCAGCTTGTGTGTTTGATGGGACTTATCATTTTGACGAGTGGTTGAACTGATACCTGCAATGGATGTTTGGTTTTAGGTCATTCATTGATCTTCAGCGACATTATGATGATATAGGTATTACAATAAAATCATGGCATCCAAAGGTCCTAGGTGTAAGCTTGATCACGAGACAAGAGCCAAGCGTCAAAAGGTTAGTTTGTGAATATTTTATTTTGGGGAATAAATCAATTGCTATATCTGTCATTCATTTTTTGCTGTGATTTTATACTTTTCTGTGCCCTTTAGAGGCTTTTATCATTGGTGCTAACTATAATTAGCTGTTCAATTCAGTTTTGAGATCCCCAATTTTATTTTCTTTTTGGGCACCCTTGCAAACTTCTTGAAGCCTACGACTACACATTGTCTGATTTAAGGGAATTTTAGATAATGTAAAAATGGCATTTCTACAAAATTCGAACTTCATACTGTTATTTATTATTGTTCAATTATTTTTTACTTCAGTGTAAATGATGGATTTACAATTATAATAAAAAATTGCAGTTGTCGGTATATTCATAACTAAATAAGTTGTGCAAGCTCATTGTATAGAATCAAACTTAGTGTACAAGCTTTTTGCTTTTCTTTTGATTTGTCAAATTGGAACAAACACTTTTTTTTTGTTAAGTAAGAGCAAATTGGAACAAACACTTCATTTTTAATCAAACATTTGCGTGGAACTAGAGCCTCAGTAAACTTAATTAAGCAGTTAAAGGTACTCAGAAATGTCTTGATCCGTGTGGAGAAGGTGCTTTACATGGGTCCGAGGTTTATTTGATAGGAATGGGTACATGAAGTGGCTCTACCTTGGAGGGGTTCCTCATTGTTAAAAAAAGAAAAAAAGAAAAAAAAAATTTCATTGCGCCCTGGAAAAGTTAATTAAGAGCAAAAAAACTCAAGAAGAAAAAAAAAAAAGGCTCATGTCTCATGCTAGAATGAAAAAAAAGAAAGAAAGATGAAATGTGTTTCCTTTGTAAAAAAAAAAAAGAATTTATATACTTTTAGAAGAAAAATTGAAAGTTTCACAAACGTGTTCTATTATTTGAATTCACTTTTGTGTTGAAAATTTTCTTTTAAACTCTAAGAAGCAAAAAAAATTAGATAATACTGAAGAGGTAAGGATGTTTGACCTCAGATACATAACATGCATTTTTATTACCATCAATATATTTTTTTTTTTATAAGTAGTCGAAATATCATTAAAAGCGTAAGGTGCCCCCATGTACATAGGAAATATACAAGAGAAGCCGTTTAGGTAGTGAGGGAAAAAGAACCAGGAATTCATGAAAACTAATCACTAAAAGAGAAACATAAGCAGTTGTCCAAATGTACGAAGTGTTTAAGAAAAAAGATTTCAACTCCTCCAAAAATCTATCGCGGTCCTCAAAACACCTATCATTCCTCTCCCACCATAGACACCACAAAAGGCACAAATGCATCATCCAAACAACGGCACTCCGAGTGCTGCCGGCAATCCACCAACAAGCAAACAAATCAACTACTCGTCCAGGCATAACCCAAGACAACCTGAAACATTTGAAGAAGACATTCCCATTAGCACAAGCAACCTCACAATGAAGAAGAAGGTGATTTGCAGACTCTCCATTCTTTTTACACATAACACACCAATCCATCTCGATGACGGGCCGCTTTTGGAGAGAATCTTTAAGTATTGAAGCAAAATAGATATCTCCATATCTCCTATTTTCACTTCTTTTCTTCTAAACCACATCTATGGAACCTTCCATCCCAACTAGATGTGTGCCAACTTTGTTCTCTCGGTTGTTACCTTCCTACTTTGACTCTTGAAATGGGAACATATTGAGTGGCTAAGTTGTTACCTTCACAACTTTTCTCTCTCTCGGTTGTTACCTTCCTGCTTTTCTCTTGCCTGCCAATTTAGCAACATTTCACATTGAATCGTGGAATTATTCAAATCTCCTCTTTGCACTCTTGTTATTTTGTCATTAATTTCTCAAATTGGACAAATTTTAGGATAGAACAAAAAGGAAAGGAGGGTAATGTATTTGGGATGGAAAGAATATGACACACGAAAACATGTGTGTGTGTGTTTTTTTTTTAAAAAAACTCATAAAAAAAAATTATAAAAAAAAATAAAAAATTTCTTATCAAAAAAACATGTGTGTTATTTATTTATTTATTATATTTAATAAGTAATCGCAAATTCAATAAAAAGCGTAAAGGCGCAACCCAAGTACATAGGGAGTATACAATAGAGAAACTTAGCTAGAAGCAGCAAAGAGATCTAAAAAAAAACACGATAGTTCAAAAAATACTAAAATTTGAGGCAGCAACCCAAAGAAAAAGAGTCTTAAAGATTAAAGTCTTTAATTCCACTAAGGTTCTCTCATGGTCCTCAAAGCTTTTGATTATTTCTTTCCCTTTAGAGATGCCGCAGAAGGCAAGACAGAATCATCTTCCAAACTGCTTTAAGTCGAAATCTACACCTTGGCACTCTGCAACAGGAAAAGAGATCTACCACACGCCTAGGCATAACCCAAGCCAGCCCTACATTGCTAAAGATAGTATTCCAAAGAACACCTGCAATCTCATAGTGGAGTAGAAGATGATCTACTGACTTTTCATTCTTCTTACACATGCAACATCACTCAACCATAATGATATGACGTTTCTTTAGATTGTCCTTAATGAGGATCTTCCCTAAAGTGGCCGGTCAAGTAAAGAAACCCACTCTCAAGGAAACCTTATTCTGTCAAATACTCTTCCAAGGGATATGAGTATTAATAAAAAAGTTTTACCATGGGAAACAAGAAAATTGTAGTAAGATCTAACATCAAACAACCCTTTCTTCGAAGGAATCCAAAAAGTATGTCTTCACCACCCTGTTTCACTCTAACGGAATACAACAAAGTGAAGAGATCCATCTCCCAATCACAAGCTGCTTTAAGAAAATTAATATTTCACTGATGTGAGGCACTAAAAAGCTCCAAATGGCCTGCAACTGTAGCTTCCTTAAAACGGGCAATGCTAAACAACTCTAGAAAATTTGTCTTTATGGCTTGATCTCCACACCAAATATCATGCCAGAATTGAAATTTGGACCCATCCCCTATTTCAAATCAAGTATGGCTAGAAAGCTCCCCCCAACCCCACCTAATATTCTTTCAAAGCCCCACCCCATATGATGATACTCCTGAGTGGCTAAATTGTGAAGGTGTTACATGGGTGTGTGGTAAGTCCTATATTGATTGTATACTAGATGAAATTGGATACTATAAATAATTCCAAAGAGCTCTAATAGTGATAAGTTTTTTTGGAGTATAGTGTAAATGTGGTTATCATATTGTTTGAATAATCAGGAATTATATTGGAGCCAACTTAGTAATGTCATGTGGTATTGGGGTATTGCAGCATAATGTGGGTGTTGATAATAACTTCAGAGATTTGAGTAGGAAAGATTGTAATACCCTGTATTGGATGAGCAAATTATGACGGTGTTATATGGGTATGTCCTAAATTCCAACTTGGTTGTGTTAATGGTAGAGTTGGGCTATATAAATAATTTCAGAGAGCTCCAATAGTGATTATTCCTTTTAGGTATGACACAAATGTAACTAGCGCTTCTCTGGGTTTTGACGTATGTTCTTTTTGTCCTTCACTTTTCACGAAAAACTTCTCTTCACTTGAACGCATTTGACATTAAAATGCAAGAGCCCAGTGAACAAGTTACATCTACTAGATTGACAATATCTATTTCTTAGGTGAATAGTAAAGTATGCAACTTGGATCAGGAGTTAGTAGTCTTCTGCTATTTTTTTGCTCATACAAATGGGTTATAGCTATATGTAGCTGTCAGAGAGTCAACATCCTTGCAATGCAATCTTTTTTTTTTTAATTGTTAGCGGTTCCTTCTTATTTCTCACTCCTTTACAGGGATAACATTCAGTAGACAGAGAAATGCCAGTAATTTGATATTTTTTTTTTCCAATTATTGACACTTTGAATCTGCTTGGTTATTTCAGGCACTTGAAGCTCCCAAAGAGCTGCGTCGCCCTAAAACTCATTGGGATCATGTTTTGGAAGAGATGGTTTGGTTATCGAAGGTAACATACTATTGCCCCAAATATCTCACCTTTTGTGATGTAGGAAACCTATTAGCTATCTCAATTGCTTCACACGATCACGCTATATTCATTTTCTTTTGATCAAAGTTTAGTGAACTTGGTAAGATATTCCTTTCATCTCCTTTTCCAGCTCATTAAACTAGTTGTTAGCAGGACTTCGAGTCAGAGAGGAAATGGAAATTAGCGCAAGCAAAGAGGGTTGCTTTAAGAGCGAGCAAGGGCATGCTAGATCAGGCTACAAGGGGAGAAAGGAAAATGAAGGTTGGATTCTTTGTTCCTCAAGTTAAAGAATCTTTTATTGCACCAGGGGTAGAATGGAATTTTCATGTTGCACAAAACAGAGTGATGTAATGATCATGGGATCACAATAAACTAAAATTTTGTACAGGAAGAGGAGCAGCGGTTGAGAAAAGTTGCACTTAATATCTCAAAGGATGTGAAGAAGTTCTGGATAAAAATAGAAAAGCTGGCAAGTGCATCTATGATATTTATTCTTCAAAACTTATTTATTCCTCTGTGTCCATATCTTTAAAAACAATGTTGTAATTGCAGGTGCTTTACAAGCATCAGATGGAGCTGGATGAGAAAAAGAAAAAGGCACTTGATAAGCAACTTGAGTTTCTTTTGGGGCAAACTGAGAGGTAGTATTTTTTTTGCTTTTTTTGGTTTAATGCACTTGCCTTGAGTTCTTTGCTGTGCATTGGATACCATTCCTGAAAAAATTCTCATTATGCATCCATATGTAATGTGAAATGACCTATCCTTCTGTTGTATATTTTCAGGTACTCAACAATGTTGGCAGAAAATCTTGTGGATACTCATAAACCAGTGCAACAACATACTACACAAGATCAAATAAGTATTAAATACAAAGAAGTGGATAATGATGTAAATGAATCTCTAGAACTAAATTTTGGTAAGTCGGAATTTATGGTTTCATTGTTATTTACTTGACAACCTCAAAATGATGACATAATTTTACTAATTAAAAATATATTTAACACATTCTGACAGAGTCTCAGTCAAACACCGCAGACAGGGATGAAGATTATAATATACAACCTGAAGATGAGTCGGTATGTTTTTTAATAGTTATAGTTTGTTGTCATATATATGGTAGTATATGCCTCTCATATGCAAATAAATGTTGGGAAATCTTATGCCTTTGCCGCTTATTCTGCTTGTTTCTTTCAAAAGACTGAATAATTGGACTGGGTTTATATCATATATCATGTTATTATCAAGGGAGAGTAGCAAGTATTGAGTGCTATTTGGTGGCCAATCTCGGCAGGCAGTAGCTGAAGTGGTTTCTTATCAATTTTGTTATTATTTGATTTAGAAAGAATATACTTAGGAAAGGGTAAACGGCAAAGTTGGCTACAGAAGACCATGGCAGTAATGCGCATGCTTTTTGTCTACACAGTGAAGTAAAATTGTAAGATGATCTTCCACCTCTTAGATAAAATTGCATGATGATCTTAAGCCTGTCTTGGAAGATAGTGGAATATATAGGATTGGAAAGTACTGCAGATCAATGGAATTCAGTTCTCATTCTCATGGTCCCTGTATCTGCCTGCTTAACAAAGCAGCCAAAGGAACACAGATTTCTTGTGGGAAATATCAAATGACAGCTTAATAGGAAAGGAGGAATGAAAAGAAGATATGATGTTGACCACAATGAGGGGACAAGTATAACCCTTTTTTGCTGATAGTTCTAACTTATAGTTGCAGGCTTGCAGCATCATATTTCATAGGTGTGGTTAATATTTCAATTATCATGTTGTTGAGACAGTTACCTGCATTTGTATATTCCCAAATATACAACTATTCTTGCACGCAAGTCTGTATTGTAGCCTTCTCTTCATTTGTATTCTTAAAGATTGGATGCCGTTGCAGTTTTGCACCTTATGTGGTTTCCATAGATCTGTATCATTGATATCCTATGTTTTCTGTTCTTTTGGTTTGTTAGTTTTTGCATGCTTAGAATTCTTTTCTACATAATGTTACTGTTTTAGGAAGATGATGAGCAAACGATGGAGGAAGACGAGGCCCTTATAACTGAAGAAGAAAGGCAAGAAGAATTGGCAGCTTTGCACAATGAAGTAGATCTTCCACTTGAGGAGCTTCTCAAACGTTATGCCTTGAACAAAGGTGATTTTTTTTTTTAATAAGATTGGGTTATTGCTTATTAAAGAAAAAAAAAAAGAATGTGAATTTTCATCATGATTTAAATTTGTTTTTCATAATGGTCTATTGGGGTCTCCTAATGGAGTGACCACAAGTTTGAAGCAGCTGTAATTCTATGCAAAAGCAAACTGGGTAATTTCTGGTTTGCATTCCCCCAGCTACCCTTCTTCTATCCCTCCAGAGCCCTGGATGAGACATGATCTTGTGTGTAAAGGACCAGCACACTTCCTTTAGGCACTTACCAGATTGCAAGAGTTTTCATGGTCAAGTCTTGGCCTTGGGTGGCTAGTTTTTGGGTTTTGTCAAACAACCCCATGAAACTGGTGTTTTCATTGCACTACTCCCTACCACACTTCCTTAAGGCACTTGCCAGATTGCTAGAGTTTTCAGGGTCAAGCCTTGGCCTTGGGTGGCTAGTTTTTGGGTTTTGTCAAACAACCCAATGAAACTGGTGTTTGCATTGCACTACTCCCTTTACGATATCCTCCATGATATATATGTTTCATGCAATACAAATTGCTTATACACATGTAATCATAACGATGTAGCTAAAAATTACTGGTAGATATCTCTCTTGCTGTGTCTCTAAAGTTGGCTTAGTGGACAATTTCCTTTTTTATTTAGCACATGATTAATTTTGATCAATATGAGCATATTTAGTTGGCGGAGAAAGTAGTCCGGAAAATGATGAAGACAAGGCTGAGCCTCTGAGTAGAGAAAGTACTCCAGAAATAGATGGAGATAGGGCTGAACCAACACCCATGAGGGAAGATCATGGAAACGGTAAGAAGCAGTTAATAAACCATGCTATCTTCTGAAATACGTGACTGTCTCTAATGTGGCTGTGGGGCGGGGTGTTAAATGTGCTGTAGGCAATGGAAATAATCTTTCTGCTGTCAGTGAGATTGACAGAACCAACTCAGTCATAGCCACTGGTCGTCGTTCTGTAAGTTGTATGTGTTTGTGGTTGTGACTAGTGAATTGTGGGGCAAGATAAGACCTCAACGTAATACCTATTTTCTAATTACAGGGTGAAAGTAATGGTGACTTACCCGTTTTAGAAAGCCATCTATTAGGAAGTGAGACATGTCAAGCTAGTGATCTGTCAAAAGTTGCTGGGGAGTCGTCCAAACATCATGTGCTATATGATTTTAGTGATGAACAGGTAAGAATAGAAGTTCTTATGTTTTGTTGTCCTTTTTCCTTTTTATTTTTTAATAAAATTATAGGGTATATTTTGCAAAAAGGCTTCATCAGGTTTTGCGGTTTAGACTGAAATTTATATGGGATTCAATTATAATCATGTTTCTAGCTCTGATTATTGTTACAGTGTGGGAGCTTGCTAATTGCAATTATTCATGTTTCATGATCTCATTATGTGCACTTTTGGATTTGTTACATCATATTGTAGAAAATTCTTTATTTTCAATAAATGTACTTGCGTCTCAATGTCGACATGTGTACACGTAAAGTTACATAGTGTGCATTTTTTTTTTCCTACATTAGTTGTGATACACCTTCCTTCTTTTGGTACAACTTTAGTGTGTATGAAGAAAAAGAAGCAAAGAGATATGTGCTGTGTGCATAAAACTTTCTTTTTTTGTTAGTTAATTTTATATAGACTAGCAAGAAAGTGACGGACAGGAATATGTAGGAGTTGGATTATAAGTGTAAAAGTTGGAGTAAGAACATTTAGTAAAAAATCATTGACATTTAAATGGATTTTGATGTGATGTTTCATTTTCTATGGTGTGCCAATTTAATTTTAGGCCTTTTTTTAATATTAAATGTTCAACCTCTAGTTGTCTCAAAAGCTTAAACCAATTGAAAATAGTGAATAGAATCATTTAATTAATATTCTCACACTTTGTTTTTTTATGTCAAATTACCAATTATCCCAAAGCTTTTAACTAATGGAAAATAGTGAATTTAATTATTCAATTTTTTTTTTTGATAAGTAAAGTATATTTCAAAAAAAGCGCAAAGGGACGCAACCCAAAGTACACAGAATGTATACGTGATACCCCTAATTCAAAGATAAAGAAGAACACATATCTAAAAAATCAGAATAAGAATACTCAAACATAGACTGTAGCATCACTTTCTACATAAACAAGGTTTGCATCACCAATTTCTTCAAGTTATCAATTAATATTCTATTATCAAACATATGTAACATATGTCATATTGCAATGCAATGCATAACCTCGGTTGGTGAAATATATAACTTAACTTCCAAATATTTTGTTTTTTGAATCTATTCATTTATCTTTTTTAATAATACAATGGTTCCATGGATTTGTTTTTTTTTTGTTTTTTGTTTTTTTGGGTGTTATTTTGGATTAATATCAAATCTAAATGCAACAATTCGATTGTCCCCTATATTCTTTTGTTTTATGTTTTTTCTTTTAATAAATATTTATAAAATCAATATCACATTCTTATGCTGTTTGCCTGACATGTATCTCAAATTATGTAGGAAGATGCTGACTTTGTTCTTGCTGCTGGGGAAGAAAAGGTATTGAGTAAAGTGAAGCATGCTTCTTATCATCTTCCCCACTGTTGGTTTCTGTTTCTGGTGTCCTTTGTTATAGGAATGCTCTTTTTATTATAAGGATATCAGAAAATTCCCTTGTTGAGACTTTGATGTCAAACGAGTTGCTGGTACAGATACATGATGTCAGAAATGCTTTAAAGAATTCTCTGCTCTTAGTAGTATTACTATTTTCAAGTTCTCTTGTCAAACGTTGTGCTTTACTAAATATTCCGTGTTTTTTTTTTTTGTTTTTCGTGCCTTCAATTTTTCCTTTTCTGTAGATATGATCAGAACCTATAAGCTTTTGGTTGTGCTATAGCATATTATTTAATCAAAGGCACAAGTCAGGCTTAAATGACATGACATTATGTAACTAAAGGGGCTTTCCATCATTTTTGAGTGGTTGAATTAGTAGGTTGGGGATGTGGTTCCATTGATATGCAAAGTTTTTTTATGCTCTAAACAACATATTAGGTCAGGAGAGATGTTGTGACCATGTATCCCCGATTCTACTTGATAACCATGGTTTCAATTATATATGCAAAGTGCAACCCTGTGTTTGGGTTGTTCTAAGTCTCTAGTCTGAAAGCGAAGATAAGCTAAACAGTAGGTGCCAGCGTGCTTGGGTGGCGCAGGCCATGCCGGTGTTCTATATGGGATGGCATTATTCATAAGATATTACATTGTTTGGTTGGATGGAAGAGGATGTGTTTGTCTAAGGGTGGGAGGGTTACCTTGATTAAAAGTTTTCGTAATTTACTTTTGTTCAATCGAACTCTTTTGGGGAAGTGACTTTGGCGTTATATTTATGATAGAGAAACTTTGTTGAGCGTGGTAGTGGATGCTAAATGCGGTAGCGCGTGGGGTGGGTAGTGTTCTAATGAGGTTCACGGGATTTATGGGGTAGGGGTGATAATGTAGATGCGGATGCGGTCGGATGTGGTTATTAGCAATATCCGCATCCGCATAATGCGGTTATTACTTTTAGATATCCGCATTCCGCAACATGTGATTACTATCCACATCCACGTGGTTATTAAATGCTGTTATTATCCGTTATCCGCATATGATGTCATGAGCGTTTTGGATTATTATCTAAATCTATGTGCAATATTAAATAATGCAGTTATTATTATACGCAAGCTTAAATAAATTAAGATTTCACTTGTTATACAATTTACAATTATCAATTATAGAGGATCATTGAGTAATCAGGATTTAGATTACGCAAAGAAAAGAAAAGAAAAAATAAATGTAGTGAGGCATGATTGAGATGATAGTGAAAAAAACCTAACATAACCTAAATGTTCTAAACTTACCAAATTCAAAATGACCTCATTTTAGTGAATTTAATTAAATATATATAATATATATTATATATAAAGGGAATGTGGATGTGATTATTAACCGCATCCGCATACCCTAAAACCGCTATCCACATCCGCATGCGCGGATAATGGATTTTGATAACCGCATCTGCATAGGCATATAGCGGATGCTGGCGGTTATTATCCACCCGCATTTTCACCACTAGTATGGGGTGGGGCTATAGAAGAATATCAGGAGGGGTTGGGGATAGTTCTTTAGTCATACTAGATTTGAGGTCTGTGATGGCTCTAATATTAAATTCTGACATGATGTGTGGTGTGCGGATCCGGCCTTGTTCTTTAATTGTTCATTTTGGCTCAATGTAAGGATGCTTCCATGACTTGACTATTTGATGCTTTCGAGCGACTCTTATTTATGGAATGTTAATTTTCTCAGAGTGGCTGATGATTGGGAGGTGGTTCTTTTTACCTCGAACTTTAATTAGTTGTATTCCCTCAGATTGAGACGGGGTGGTGAAGACAAACTTTATTGGGTACCTACCAAGAGAGGGTTGTTTGATGTTAGATCTTACTACAATGTCCTTGTTCCCCATGATAACACTCCTTTCCCTTGGAGGAGTACTTGGTGGAATAAGGGCTCCTTTGAGAGTGCTATTCTTTGCTGGACCAGCTGCCTTGGGGAAGATCCTAACCATGGATAATCTTAAAAAGCGGCATCTCATTGTGTTTGAATGGTGTTGTATATGTAAGAAGAGTAGGGAGTCAATGGACCTTTTACTCTATTGAGATGGCTAGTGCTCTTTTGAATACCTTTTCTCAGCCTTGTAGGGCTGGCTTGGGTTATGCCCAGTCGAGTAGAAGACATTTTTGCCTGCTGGAAAGGGCAATGGGGTAGGCTTCAGAACATTGCTATGTGGAAGATGGTCCTAATCGTGTCTTATGTGGTGTCCTTGGAGGGAAAGAAATGATTGATATTTTAAAGTCCGTGAACGGACGATTGGGAGGATTTAAAGGATTTTTTCTTTTAAGACTCTTTAGCTAAGGACAGCTACCTTTGACTCAAATATTTCTATTTTTCATGTTTTTCTTTAGTGTTTTTTCATCTCCTAACTCAATGTTTCTCTTGTATACTTCTTGTGTCTATTGCACTTTTTAATAAATTGTGTCTAGTTATCAGGGGAAAATAAAATTGGTAATCTCAGTTGGAGAAATTTTATTGTTGTCAAATTATGGAGAAGAGTGTTTTCTTATTTTTCAAGTGAAGTTACTGGTAATGTGTGGTTGTGCTTACTTTAGTCAGAATTACGTTCGAAGTGGTTGAATGATTGACTGACTTATATTTAAGTTATACTCGTGATTTCGAGTTGCCATGCCTATTTCTAATTTAACTTCAATGTCCAGGATGATGAGACAACCTTGTTAGAGGAGGAGGAACTGGCAAAAGCAGATTCAAGCAATCCCATGGATGAGGTAAAGAGCAAGCAAAGCTATGTTTTGTCTGTCAACTTTGAATAGCCTAGGCCAAAAGTTTCAGGGTTCTTTGCTATATTCTTTAAGTTTTTTCGTCCAGCCTGTTGATTGTTACTATGTTTTTGGTTTTCCCCCTTAATTCATACCTTCTGAATGATGCTTCTATCTTGCAGATTGCATTACTGCAACAGGAGAATGAAATACCTGTAGAAGAATTGCTTGCAAGGTATAAAGAGGTAGGTTAAATGTTTGCTTCTCCTTATTGCTTGGGTGATTTGCGTTATGTTTTGATTTTGTTCTGTTATCTACATCTGTTTATTAGGGCTTCAATGGTAACGAACTTACAGACGAGGAATCCGACTATGCATCTGCTTTATCAGACAATCTTGTGGAATCTCCAGCCCATGAAGACATTGAACTTGAGCAGCAAGCAATGTCTATGGATGAAGATGTTGAAACTGGTGAAGTTGCGCATTCTCCTGCAGAAGAGCAGCAAGCGGGACCACATGAGAAAACAGAAGAAGAGATGGAAAGTGAGAATAGAATTGCTGATGCAGCAGCGGCTGCAAGATCAGCACAACCAACGGGGAACACCTTTTCCACAACTAAAGTGCGTACTAAGTTCCCATTTCTTCTGAAGCTTCCTCTTCGTGAGTATCAACATATTGGCTTGGATTGGCTTGTTACAATGTATGAGAAAAGACTGAATGGGATTCTAGCTGATGAAATGGGGCTCGGAAAGACAATTATGACAATCGCGCTGCTTGCACACCTAGCGTGTGAAAAGGGAATATGGGGCCCTCATCTCATTGTCGTCCCCACGAGTGTCATGCTTAATTGGGAGACTGAATTTCTGAAATGGTGTCCTGCTTTTAAAATTTTGACTTATTTTGGAAGTGCAAAAGAACGCAAATATAAAAGGCAAGGCTGGTTGAAACAAAACTCGTTTCATGTATGCATAACGACCTACAGACTGGTTATTCAAGATTCAAAAGTTTTCAAGCGTAAGAAGTGGAAATACTTGATCTTAGATGAGGCTCATTTGATTAAAAATTGGAAGTCACAAAGATGGCAAACTCTTTTGAACTTCAATTCAAAACGGCGTATTTTATTAACTGGGACACCTCTGCAGAATGATCTCATGGAACTCTGGTCTCTAATGCATTTTTTGATGCCCCACATCTTTCAATCTCATCAGGAATTCAAGGATTGGTTCAGTAATCCAATATCAGGAATGGTTGATGGACAAGAGAAAGTAAATAAAGAAGTTCTTGATCGTCTTCATAATGTCCTTCGTCCTTTTATACTCCGTCGGTTGAAACGAGATGTGGAGAAGCAGCTCCCCTCGAAACATGAACATGTCATTTACTGTAGACTGTCAAAAAGGCAGCGTAACTTGTATGAAGATTTTATTGCTAGCTCGGAAACACAAGCTACTCTTGCCAGTGCGAACTTTTTTGGGATGATTAGTGTTATCATGCAACTTCGCAAAGTTTGTAATCATCCTGACTTATTCGAGGGTCGTCCAATTGTCAGTTCTTTTGATATGGGTGGTGTTGACATCCAATTGAGTTCTTCTGTTTGTTCAATGCTTTCACCAGGTCCATTTTCTAATGTCGACCTTAGGAGTTTGGGATTTTTATTTACTCATCTTGATTTTAGCATGACTTCTTGGGAGAGTGATGAAGTGAAAGCCATTGCTACCCCCTCAAGTTTAATCAAGGAGCGCGCTGACTTGCATAACATAGAAGAAATTGGGCCAGGATTTAAGCATCGAAAAAAGTTGCATGGAACCAATATTTTTGAAGAGATCAGTAAGGCAATCATGGAGGAGAGACTAAGAGAAGCGAAGGAACGGGCAGCAGCTATAGCATGGTGGAATTCCTTGAGGTGTGAGAAAAAACCTATATACTCAACAACACTAAGAAAAGCTGTTACCGTAGAGCATCATGTTTATGATATTCATCATCTGAAGGCCAACCCTTTGTCCTACTTGTATTCCTCGAAGCTTGCAGACATTGTCCTCTCACCAGTGGAACGCTTCCAGAGAATGTTGGACCTTGTTGAAAGCTTCATGTTTGCAATACCAGCTGCAAGGGCCCCGGCACCTGTTTTCTGGTGCAGTAAATCTGGGACTTCTGTGTTTCTGCACCCAACTTATAAGCAAAACTGTTCTGAAATATTATCACCCCTTCTATCACCTACCAGACCTGCAATTGTCCGGAGGCAAGTATATTTCCCTGACAGGCGACTTATACAATTTGACTGTGGTAAATTGCAGCAGGTTGCAATTTTGCTCAGAAAATTAAAATCAGAAGGTCATCGAGCATTAATATTCACCCAGATGACAAAGATGCTTGATATCTTGGAGGCTTTCATCAATTTGTATGGTTACACTTACATGCGTTTAGATGGATCGACTCAGCCAGAGGAGAGGCAGACCTTAATGCAACGCTTCAACACAAATCCAAAGATCTTTCTTTTCATCTTATCAACTCGTAGTGGGGGTGTTGGTATCAACCTAGTTGGGGCAGATACAGTTATTTTCTATGACAGTGACTGGAATCCTGCTATGGATCAGCAAGCTCAGGATCGATGCCACCGGATAGGACAGACACGTGAAGTTCATATTTATCGGTTAATCAGCGAGAGCACAATTGAAGAGAACATTCTAAAGAAAGCAAATCAGAAGCGTGTTCTTGATGATCTAGTTATACAAAGTGGAGGCTACAACACTGAATTCTTTAAAAAGCTAGATCCTATGGAACTTTTCTCCGGCCATAGAACACTTCAAATCAAGAATTTGCAGAAGGAAAAGAACAACAACAATGGAAGTGAGGTTTCTGTATCTAATGCGGATTTGGAGGCTGCTTTGAAATATGTAGAAGATGAAGCAGATTACATGGCATTGAAGAAAGTCGAAGAAGAAGAAGCTGTGGACAACCAGGAGTTTACAGAAGAAGCCATTGGGAGGTTGGAAGATGATGAATTTGCAAATGAAGATGATCCGAAGGTTGATGAGCCTGTAGATCAGGGTGGCTGGATCACAACTTCTACTAAAGAAACTGGAGTGATTTTGAATGGGGGCAATCCTAATGAAGATAGAGCTCCCGCTGTTGCTAGCAAAGAAGATGATGTTGATATGCTGGCTGATGTCAAACAAATGGCTGCGGCAGCAGCAGCCGCTGGACAAGCAATCTCATCCTTTGAGAATCAGCTACGTCCAATAGATCGATATGCAATTCGATTTCTGGAATTTTGGGATCCCATTATTGACAAGGCAGCAGTGGAATCTCAAGCTAGATTTGAGGAGACAGAGTGGGAACTGGAGCGCATTGAGAGGTATAAGGAGGAAATGGAAGCTGAGATTGACGAAGATGAGGAACCCCTTGTATATGAGAGTAAGTATCCTTTTAAATTATTTTTTTCCTCAATTGGCTGGCTCAAAGTGACTTCTATTAGAGCACTAGCAGCAGTTTTCCTTCAACTTTTTTCTCAATTTAGGGAACTAAACCACACTTTTTGCTTTTCTATTTAAATGTACTTCGCAATAGCTTCCTTTATTCTTTTCCTATACCATCTAAATATTTTTTAAATTAAATGATAGAAGAAAGAAAGAGGAAAGATAAATCATTTAAATATTGTTTCAAATAAATGATAGAAGAATGAGAGAGGAAAGATAAAGTTTTTTATATTAAAATAATGTTAAGGGAACCACTTTTACTTCCCTAGATCTAGGGTACAACTTTTGGTTCGCTTGGTGTTGTTTTCTTAGTTTAGGGAACAAGAAGTCTGATTCAATGGGTTTTTTTTTTAGTTTTCCCTACATCTAGAGAAGAGAATGATATTTAGGGAAGCTGCTACTAGTGCTCTTAGATCCTTACTTTTTGCAACTGAATTTTTCAGTTAATTTTCAAATAATATTACTTCATGAGACATGCTATCTGACTATAAGAAATGTAAAAATAAATGGAGATTGCATGTCTTGCCCCCCTCTCTCTCTCTTTCTCTCTCTCTCGGTCACTCCTCCCTTCCCCTCCAACCCAAAAAGGAAAAAAGATCAAACTCCATGTGTAAGTACGAAAAAAAAAATACTTTACATTGATTTGGCCTTCTGTTATATTGAACTTGCAATATTGTACGTGAAGCTTTACTAACTGTCACTTGGTGGTAAAATAATATGAAGCATGCCCAGAGAATTTTGTAGTTGTGTTGAACCTGTTGATCCATGATAGTGTGTCATATTTATTAACTTAGTAATCACTTGTAAATTTGCATGGTTTGTGTATTGGGACAAATCTCAAGGACTCTTTACTTGTATTAGGATGGGATGCTGATTTTGCAACCGAGGCATATCGACAGGAAGTTGAGGCCTTGGCTCAACACCAGGTTCATAATATAAACTTTATGTTGCATACTCTTTTTTGGACGAATTTCAATTCAACTCTTTGCTTTTCTTTTTTCTTTTTTGTTACAGTTGATGGAGGAACTGGAGTGTGAAGCTAATAAGGAGAAGGAAGCTGCAGTGGATGATAATGGCGATTCTATGAAGTAAGACACTGTATTGTCACCGAGATAATGATAGGCTGACAAGTTCGTTATTTCTTATTTTTTTGGGGAAAATTTCTAGAATCATACTAGGGCAATTAGTGGATGAATTGACTATTTTATATTTATTTTAAAAATTTATTTCTGGCTTTATTGAGTAACTTGAAAAATCATGGTGGGAAGATAATTTTCTGGTTTTATCACAACCTCATTAAAGTAGTTGATTTCAAAAAGAAAAAAAAATGAAAACAAAACAATAAGACAGGGTTTTTGAACTGTCATTTCCTCTTGTTCCTATAAAGCCTGTTTGTCATTATGGTGAAAATAATATTGGAACTTGACTGGAGTATTGACTGTCCTTAACTGGAAGCTTGGGATCAATTTTGGATCTCAAAAGCCAGCTTAACATTAGACAGTCATTTCAGTATCTATGGTTCATAGTCTTGGATTATTTCATAGAAATTGACAGATTCCTTCATAATAGGGATATTGACAATGGTCTTGGTGTTGGACACAATTGTAAGTCATCTGAGATGGTGACTTTAAAATAAAATGCTTATTCGAAGAGTTTGCAAAGTCATCCCCATTAGCCCAATACAATACAGATGCTGGAATTGAAGTATTTTTCTTAAATCAGTTACTTGTTGAGCAAATCTAGAAATTTTATTTATTTATCCAAGTAAAACGGATGTCAGCTCTAACTCAAATGACACTTCCTCCCCCATAAATGGAGTGAAGGGTGAAGTCATAGGCTCGAGACTTACTGGGTGCGTGTATAACTTATCAAACCCGCCAAAAAATAAAGCAAAACAAAAAAGAAGAACGTCAGCTTGGGGGCTCGTTTGTGGCCCAGCATTGTCCTTGATAAATAATACAGCTGACAGAAATATTTGGGTTTGACATGGATGACTATATCAGAATAAGGCATGAAAGTTTGATCATTGTGTTGTAGTATCCTTAATGTGGGAATGTGAGTGGTCCTTTTAGTGTATTGGGATTTGACGTTCAGTGACTAATCTATTTCTGTTTGCAGGAATGAAATGTCAAGCGATCCTAAACCCAAGTCTAAAAAGAAGCCGAAGAAAGCCAAGTTCAAATCTCTGAAGAAAGGATCTTTAGCGTCTGAATTGAAACCTGTGAAGGACGAAGCACCAACAGAACCTATGTCTACAGATGATGAGATTATTTGTCATGAGATCACCTCTTCAGATATTGTTTCACCAATTTCAAGTGTGCAGAAAAAACGTAAAAAGGCTGAATCTACACTGGATGGTGAAGACGAAAAGACTTCGAAAAAGAAGTCTAAGAAACTCAAGAAGCCTCGCCCTGAAAAATGTTCTTTAGATTTAGATTCTAACTTGTCAGGTGTGCAGCATGATGAACCTATAGATTCAAAACCATGTGAGAGTGTGGTGGATATTGAACAAAGACCACAAAGCAGGAGCAGGATGGGAGGCAAAGTATCCATTACTACTATGCCGGTAAAGCGGGTTTTAATGATAAAACCAGAGAAACTAAAGAAGGCAAACATTTGGTCAAGGGAGTGTGTTCCATCTGCTGATTTTTGGTTGCCACAGGAGGACGCAATATTATGTGCTGTTGTACATGAATATGGCCCTCATTGGAGCTTGGTTAGTGAGACTTTGTATGGGATGGCTGCCGGTGGCTATTATCGGGGAAGACATCGCCATCCTGTTCATTGTTGTGAGAGGTTTAGAGAACTCATCCAGAGACATGTCTTGTCTGCACCTGAAAATCCTAATATTGAAAAGGTCAGCAATACAGGCTCTGGAAAGGCTCTTCTCAAAGTAACAGAGGTAGGCATAAAAATTTCAAACTTCTTGTGAACTTACTGCTTTGCACATCTGCATGCTGCAGTGTTAACCGCATGTCAATTATGTACGAGTGGGCCCACTGGAAACGAAACAAATTGATAATACTAATTAGAAATCATTGTGATAAAGATTGAATAAGGAAACCTTGCTCGTCAATTTTCTTTTGTGGCAGGATAACATTCAAATGCTTTTGGATGTCGCTGCTGAGCAGCCAGATAGAGAGCTACTCCTTCAGAAGCACTTTACTGCCCTGCTTTCTTCTGTCTGGAAGGTGACAGCACGTGTTGATCGCAGGCTAAGCATCTCATCACCTCGAAATGGTCTCCATCTTGGTGGAAGGTTCTTTACTTCTTCTGTTAGCCGGATTTCTCAGAATTTCATGCAGGGACATGCAGAAAGGATTAAATTCACTAATTTAGGAGAGAGTAGCAAGATGCTAGCAGCTGCACTCCATGATGCCCATTATAGAAGACAAGATGAGGATGAGAGAGTTTCCCTTCCCAACCAGGGCGATGACCCGTCAGCCGGAACTGAACAATTAGAGATAACACTAGAATTCCAGAAAGAAATGGGTGATGCCGTGGTTCCTTTGCCATCTGTTATAAGTTTATCAATATTTGGGGCAGATACTCCGTCTGTAAGCAAGGATGCCGGAGAAGATCATCATCTTAAGGCTTTCCGAAATATGGCTGAGAACCGTTTCAGGTATGGCCTGATGCAACCATGCAGTTTACTTGTTTCATAACTTAGATTTGCCAACAACTGTTTATAATCAAAGATCTCTCTTATGACAAAATTCAGAGTTTATTTCTTAGTGGTAAAATTTGTCGTCTTTAAACTGAGATATTTGCCCTTTTCATTTACTAATCAATATAGAAATTTCTTGTAGTAGGTCGCTAGGTAAGAAATTTGTTTGGTTCTTGTGGAGAATTAGCTATCGAAATTCAGCATTTGCTCATTTGGCCTTTGATAGCGGAAGTGTCCCCTTCACCTTTTCATTGCGTGTTTTCGTTCCATCAGGGGTATCTGGGTCACACCTAATTTTTTTTTTTTGGCAATACCATTTGGAGATAGAAACCTGAGAGGTCATTTTAAGTCATTAAGGCAAAACATTATGAACAACTATTATATGCATGCCAAAAAAATATGCTGCAGTTGCTAATAGTGTACTGCCTGATTCTCAGGGCTTCTGCGAGAGCTTGTGTTGAAGATAGTCTGGGATGGGCCTCCTCTGTATTCCCAACAAATGACGTCAGGTCTAGATCAGCATCAAAGTTACCGTCGTTGGGAAAGCACAAGCTTTCAATCTGTGACTCAATAAAGCCTTCTAAATTAAAGTTCAAAAAAACTTCATTGGAGCATGGGGAGATGCCCGACCATACTGCTGAGCCACCGCCGGGACCATTGCCGGCAGCTGCACTGAAGGATCCTAATATAAGATTTGACTTGACTCAACCTATCATCCCAGATGTTGGGATTGACAATGTGGAAGGTATTTTACCTTCTAGCATCGATACAGGGCTTTCAATGGAAATGGATAGTTTTGAAGTGGTCGCACATGACTATGTTCCTGGCTTAATCTCTGGCCTGGATGATTATCCATTATTGCCAGAATATACTGATTATCCAGGAGCTTGAACCACAAGAAATCGTGAGTTGGACCTCATCATTTTGGGAAACCAGGGACCTCTTAGTGGAATTCCAGTCGGTGAATTACTGACCATCAATTCTGGGCAGTATTACTGTGCCTTCGGTGGCGTGTGGTACATTGGAAGCACTTTTTTTTTTTTTTTTTTTTTTTTTTTTTATAATTTATTATTATTAAAAAAAAAAAAAATCAAGAGCGATTTGGCATGTCTGCCTACACACGCAGAAGTTATGTTTTAGCAAGGGGAATCGAAGCAGCGGCCTGTAGGAGGATCTTGGATAGGGAGTACATAATGTAACATAAAAGTTTTGTTTTGCTAGTTAGTTTCAATTTCTAATTGGGGAATCTGTGCAAATTTTGTTGGGGTTTCAATTGAAATGTCTTTGCGGGCACATTTTCCCCTGGAAAAAAGTTATTAATGAAAATAGAAAGTTAGTACAGCTCGGTTTCCTTTGAAATCTCACTCCTGTCCATGTGACATGTTTATATGCATGGCTGGGGTCGCATCTTTCTTAAAAAATGATGATTGTGTTAACACAGTAAGAGGAGAGATCCCCCGCAATCCTGTTAAACACATGTTTATGCATGTTGGCTGAACCGCTATGCAATGTCTTTATTTTTTGTCAGCCGTTCATTATAAATGAGTTGTCCAGGTCGTGACAACAAACCCAAAATAATAAAAGTGGCTGTTTGGGGTACTTTTTGAGGGGTGTTTGGGCCGGGGGCTAGTTTGAGAGTGGTCGAACCACTGCTTAAGGGCCTGGGGTGGTTCTGTCACCCTCTCTGGCCAACGGGGGTGGTTGCAACCACTCCCTCCCAAGGGGCTCTAGGAGTGGGGAGTGGTGTGACCACCTATGAAACCATTTTTTTTTTCCTCTAATTTTTTTGTTCAATCTGGACCGTCCAATTGGAATGGTCGGTCAAGATAAAATGTATGGCACCGTGCAATGCATATTGAAAAACGGTCTTTATATATATAAACAAATTTATCAAAACGACTTCGTTTTAGATTTAGTATAGCGTTATGTTTAGTTTCTTTTTGTTTCTATCATCTCATATTTCACATACTCGCACTCACGCTGTTACACCGCACTCTCATTGAGCCGTAATTGACTTCCTCTCACTATGATCTTAAAAAGACACTAGGCCCAAAACACTAAAAAAAAGTTTAAATTATTTTAAAATTGTTTAAAATAGGCATTGATAGAGACAAAGAAAAAAAGCTCAAAAGATTGAAATATGACAAAAAAAGAAAAAGAAAAAAAAAAGCACATCACTTGATCTACAAATAGCAACTAATAGCCGAATTCAAAAACCGTGCGGATAGCGCAAATAGAGCTCATAGTTTTAAGCTCCTTAAAGCCAAAAGACCATCAATAGTACCACCAACAAACAATGTCATAATCATCCACCCACTTTGAAACCACTTTACACCACCACATTGGTAAAATGGACATACCCTTCCAAAAATGCTAAACCAACCAATAAACATGGTCAATTGGCATGAAACAAGAATGAGAATACATAGAAAATTCAAGGAAAAGAGAGAAAGAACATGCCTGTAATGTAACGGTAGAAATTACATTTTTATTTTATAATACTGATATCGCAGTCTCAGTTAATTCTTTAATTTTTATATAAAAGTTCAAAAATTAATTGTGATTGTCACATTAACATTATGAGATAATTTATGAAATAAAGATATAGTTCTTAGTATTAATAATAAGCATTAGCTCCCTTAAAAAAAAAATAAATAAAGAAAAAAAAAGAAAAAAAAAAAGAAAAAGAAAAAGCGCGTTAGCTCGGTCAAAATCGTCATAGTGTGCACAATCCTAAACGGATGAAAAAAAAAAAAGGCACCAAAAGTCCATTTTCTTCCCCCAATACGTAGGAACGGTTAGTGAAGACGAAAAGTTCCTTAGGGGACAAGGATCCCTCACGTGTGAAATTACATATTTACCCTCTACTTTGAGTTTGTTTCTTCCTCGATACTCAAAGTGCGTCAAATTCTAGCCGTTCATTTCCTTGATCGCCTACCCATGCACGGCACAAAAATATAAACCCAAAAAAAAAAAAAAAAAACCATATATATATATATACACAGCCATGAAGAGCGAGAGAGGGAGAGAGAGATGCTAAGACGAGGAGGGAAAGCCCCTCTTCAAATTCTCATTCTAGGGTTTTTGTTTTATATATTCGTGTATTTGAATTGTAGAATTTGAATTTAGGGTTTACTGTGGAACATCATTCTTTGCTCTGAATTTTCCCGAGAAAGTGACGGAAAACTCCAAATCTAAAAGCAACGGTTATGACCATGAAACGCGAATTGGGCAGTTGTAACGGTACCAGTACCCCCAGTGAGGGAGTTGAAGAAGCCTATGAAGCAGGCTCTAGCGACTCTGGACCTCGGAGCTTCGCTGACCGTCGAGTCCTTCGCTCTCGGTACCTCGCCGTGAAAAGCCGCATTGGTGGTATATTTCTATTCGTATATATTTATTTATTGCCTTTTTTTTTTTTTTTTTTTATCTCCATTTGTGTGATTTTTGGTTTGAGTGGCGCGTGTTGGCGCCATTGGGGTTTGGTCAAATCGAATTTCGAGTTTTGTGGAGTTTTTATTTTTATGAGTAATTTGATTAAGCAACTAAACCAAGCATGTTTATTTTCGTTTTCTTGGACTTCAAGAAATAGAAATGGTTAAGATAAGTAAGTCAATTAGCTTTAAAGATGGCGCAGATTGCACTGATCGGATTACAGTTTGTCTTTGATTATGGCCTTGAACAAGTTGCCACATTTGAATGCTTTCTCTTTTAGTAATCCAAAAAAGAAATTCTACAAGAAAATGTTTAGGTTTTGCCTTTTGGTTTTTTACCTATTTTTACGTGCTTTTGGGTAATGGTTGTGCAGATGAAAGCGAGGATATGATAAGAGTAGATTCTGATAAGTTTCAGTCAATCATCGATGAAGTGGAGAGCTTGCATAATCTCGGTATTCTCCCTACTATCTCGTATCTTTTTTGTTATTTTTCTTTTAATTATATATTACCCAATTGTTTAGCCAATAAGCTGTGTAGTTCGAATGGCACACACTCCATTTCACATAGGAACGGTGTGGAATGTGAAGTTGTGAGTTAAAGACCCACTGGGCGCATGTGTAACTTATCAATCATAAGAAGAAATTCACACAACTCTTTATCTTTGCCAATGCTTCATTGGGGCCACTTCTATTGATTTCTATTTTCATGCTTAATTCACAGAGTGTGGCATGTTTGGTGTCCAAAATTAAAACCTGTTTTAAAATCTGAAAAAAGGGTGAAACATGCAAGTGGGATTGGAAATGGTAGCGGTTTTGGAGTTTGGATGTTGTGCTGGTAATCACAAGTTTGTAGCACTAGAAGTAGTGGTAAAGTGAAATGAAAGAGAGCAGCTGTTGAGGAGGTGGTGGTGGTCTGATTGCAAGTGTGATTCCTTAAGTTACAATAAGTAATGGCCTGATGCAGTATAGTTTTTGTTCTTAAAAGCTTTATATCCTTTCTTGTTTTTCACCTTTATAAAAAATGTGCTACATTTGTTAAAACTTTTGTTTTTTGTTCTCAAAACGAAAACAACAAACAACTCAAAACACAAAACACTTATAAAAATATAAAAACATTTTCACCTTTATGTTACATTATAACACCTTTTCAAACTAAAGAACCAAAAACACATTAACAAACATACCTGTAATATTTGTTCAGTTTTGTACATTGAGCAAAAGACATGCATTTTCCTTGCAATTTTCTGTTGTTGTGTGGAACAATTGTTCTGAAAAATGCGTTTGAACGAGCTTTGAGTGCATTCAAAATACTCCTAGATTGATTTCTTTAGATCTTGTTCTGAACCATGCTTGTCCAGTATCACAATAATTATATATTCATAAAAAAAAAAAAAAAAAGTATCACAATAATTATCATTTGATATATCCTTGCAAACTGGACAATTTTCCCCATTTAAGTTATGTTTTCTTTTTTAATTATGGAGTTGAATCTTACATTTTTTCCCCCCAATTTTATTACTTCTATGTTATTTTCTTATAATAAGAATCTCAACTTCAGGGTTTTGATTTTACCCTCTCTTTTTTCGGATATGACATTTCAGTACAGAAACCAAGAGAACAAGTTGCTGATGCAGAGGCTCTTTTGGATATTACAAACAGATTGGTATCTTCTGTCAAGGCACATAACAGTGAAGGAATAACACCTTCGGATTTTGTAACATGTCTTCTCAGAGACTTTGGGCAGCAAAGTGGACTGGGTGGTAGCACAGAGGATTCCAGGAACACTATATTTTGGAAGGATATTGGTGTTGCAGTCTCACATGTTTTCAGGAGATGTTCAGGATGCTGTACCATGTAATAAATATAGAATTATTTTTCTTTTTGATATATTCTTTGTTCTAAATACCTCAGATAATTCTATCTGGTAAAAATGAATAATCGTATTTTTGTCATTGTTCTTCTTTCAGGATTGGGCCCATGAACACTGAGCTAAAGCAACGGAAGAGTTTTGTCCATAGAAAACGTGTGAGACCCACAGAGAGAGCTCAGCCTGAAGAGGTATGCATTCTTCATCTGGATGCGGTCTTTCTTTTATTCAAGAACCTAGTGATTGAAGGATTTGTTTATGTAAAGATCCTCAAGAAGTTTACTTTTTCCCCACCTTGGAACTCGAACAGTTACTTAAACTTCCCTCTAATCTGTGCAGTTTGATGATGCTGTTGCAGAAGAGAGAACAGATACTGATAAAAATATGTCAACTATGTTTGATATCTTGAAGAAGAATAAAAGTGTCAGGCTCGAAAATCTTGTATTGAACAGAAACTCTTTTGCACAGACAGTGGAGAATTTATTTGCCCTAACATTTCTGGTTAAAGATGGGCGGGCTGAGATAAAAGTCAATGAGAAAGGCTGTCATTTTGTTTGTAAGATCCTGTTCAAATGCCACGTTTTGGTGTCTGTTTGTCAGCTTAATTTCTTTTTCTTTTTGTATTCATTCTCTTTACACCAATTTTTTTTTCCATGTCAGCACCAAGGAATGCTCCTTCTGCAAGTGCTGTTGTCTCAGGTGATGCTGCTTACAGCCACTTTGTTTTCAGATTAGATTTTAAGGATTGGAAGGTAATTGGACAAGGATGCTATAATTTAGATCTCTATACTTAACTTTCATAAGATACATTTTTCTTTCTTTAATTTCGTATCGATGATAATTAGTCTAGGAGCATTTTGAACGCGTTTCTTGCATAAGCACACTATATGCATATATACACATAAAAGCATTATACTCGCAGTATACCCCTGTTGTCTGTATCGCATTGTATATTCTCCTTTTTTATTATATTCTTCGTATGTTCTCCTCTTTATTATATTCTTTTTGGTTTTGATGTGTTTTTTACCCATATGTATATATACGCATAAAAGCATTATGTAATTTCCAATCGCTAGTATTATTGTTTTTGGTAAATTGTTTTATTTGAACCTGTGCCTCTGCAATTTACAGTTGATGACTTCTTGTGTTGGGGTTGGGGAAGAGCTGATGCCGCACAGGAATCAAGCAAACATATCAAGCAATTCTGAAGTAGATCCACTATCTGCAGAATCTCAAGCGGCAGTGTCTACAACGCCTATATGGAAGTTGTGTAGGAATCGTGGCCTGGTTTTACAAGAACAGTCAGTTGTGGAAGACTCACCACAGTGCGACCATGTTGAAGAAAGAGCTGCTGCGATTCAAAAGAAGCGTAGGACTTCAAAATGGTCGGATGCCGAATTTTCAGTGGCGTCATAACTTTTTCTAAATGAAACTTAGGATTTGCTAGTAAATTTGTTTTTTGACAAGAAATTAACCCAAGGCCAAGGGAAGGGGGAAGGGAAAGATTTTGCTTGTAAGGTACAGTCATTTAGCTCTGTATATCCTAGAAATTTATCAAGTTCATTAGTGTGTGTATATCCTAGAAATATAATCAATCATTCCGGTCCTTTTCCCATATGCTAGCCTTCTGGCATATTTTGTGGGGTTCTTTTTGATACAAGAAAATTTCCCCTTGTTTCCCTATTTCGTTGTAACTATTTAAGTTCGAAATACAAACTACAGATTCATCTACCTTTGGTGCTTGTACTGAAAAAGATGGATGTCATTGGATTCATAGAATCTCCAGCGTGGCATCAGGAAATGGGATAACTGAAAAAATTCTTACTCATGATCTTTTTATTTCTTCTTGTAATTGACATGACTCTCTCTCTCTCTCTCTCTCTCTAATGTAATTGCCATAACCTTTAAGTTTATCCATGAAACAGTATTGGTCGTTGCCAAGAAAATCAATTATTGTATGTCCAAGAAAATAGCAGTTTAAACTGCTCAACATTAGCAGAGTTAAAGGTCTGTTTGAAATTTGCGTTAATGAGCAGTACTTTTAACACCTAGAAAGTTGTACAAAGCAAAAAATGGGTTTGTTTGGTAAAAACCTCAAAAAGTACTTTGATTTTTTTGCTTAAACAAAGGCCAAAATGCACTTTTAGGAAAAGCTTGAAAATAAAGTTTTTTTCTCAAAAGCTCTTTTTGATTATAAAATCCGTATTTTCAAACACAATCCCAAACAAGCCTTTAGTGAAAGACAACACAATTAAATCGAACTTACAAATCCCGAAAACCATTAATATTAGTTATCGCAGGATGGAAATAATAGAGACAAGGCCCAGAGCAACCATGCCATCAAGTAAAGTAGTTATTGCAATACCCTAAACTCTTAGGGCTTTTTAGGATAAGGATCTCTAGCAATTTCTTGTTGGGCATCATAGTGAGAGAGCCCACATAAGACTTACCTAATCGAGTAAGTGGTCAAGTAGTCAATTTATTTAGGAAGGTGAATCCCATATGAACTCTCTCACAATGTATTGTCCAAATTGCTGGAAATCCCAATCTTAACTTTTATTTGGTCATATGTTTGAATGCAAAGAGCCAAAGAATAAATAATGTAATCATGGAAATTAGTGAAAAGAACCCATGACAAACATGAATTCTAAATTGGGGGAAAAAGCATTTAGCTTGGCATCGAAATAAGCCATTCTAAAATGGCATAGAATAACATATGAAAAGTGAGAAAACAATTGTTGTTTTGGCTAGAAAAAAAAAATTTCAATAGAACCCACCATAGGATACAGTTAACACAACATTGGAATCTCAATCTCTAGCTCTAGTCACAGTAAAAAAAAAAATCCTCTAGCTCTAGTTACCTTTCGGAATATCTAAGTTCTCAAATATTGGGCTGTCGACTCCCACTCCCATTGCATTTAGACCATTGTCAACATACACAACAGCGCCAGTGATAGCTGAAGCCAATGGAGATGCCAGGAAGGCTGCAGTATTCCCAACCTCCTCTGTTCCATTTATGTTTCAGGGTCAGTATTTAAACAATGTAATAAAGAAAGGAGACTGCCAAAAAAGTTGCATCTGCAGCGATCTGCTTGTCTCATTGAGAAGCATCTTTTGCACCTCAGTTGTTTATTGGAGAAAAATCATAACATTGTAAAGTCATAATGACGACAAACTAGGATAATATTTTCAATTCTTAGACTTTATTGAACTGTGCTTTCTTGTTATGCAGAAAGTAGTTAGTAATGATTGTTTTAAAACAGAACCAATTGTAAACAGGCACAGCCGTGGAGAAGTTTATGACTCACCTGCGGATAATTCTTTCTGTAGGGGAGCATTGGCCGAGGAGTAATCAATCATCATATCAATAAAACCAATTGCTTTTGCAGCACGACTTCTTAATGGACCTGAAAATTTTATTGTTTGTTAGAATAACGTATGAGGAAATATATTCTATCTAAGAAACATTAATTTATCTAATTTAATTTTTATAATTAGACTTTGCCTTCTCTCGAAGTCAAAGGTAATCTTAACACCAAAAATTGATTTTAAGGCCACCACAGGCCAGGGTACAAAACTCAGATTGCGTTATCTTATTAAAAAAATAAAAAAACTACATGGTGAGAAATGGTAGCTCTATTTTACAGTGTTGGACTTGTACTTTCAGATACAAAGTAGAGATCAAGAAAATGAATGTATTTCTACAGGAATTCAAACACATGTAAGAATTACTAACAGGACCGATGAAAGTATGCTAAACAAGATTCAGGCCCAGGAATGATAAAAGGCGAGGGAGCTAAATTAATAAAAGCACCTTTGAGTACTGGGGATTTTAGTGTACTGTAATTGATTGCCAGGTGAACAAAAGGCTAGCGAGCTAAATTAATGTCTGTATCTCAACAGTGGAACACACTGTCCATATAGTTAGGGAAGAGCCCAGGAATGATAAATGTCTTCTTCGAGAGATCTTCATAAAAATCAGCATCCCTATAGGCCTAATTTCAGATGGCACACCAATAGCATGCACATCACACATTCCGGCACCAGGACAGAAACGAGTCCATGAAGTGACAAGGATGATTATGCTCATGTTTTAGGTGAGAATATGATTGTCAATACAAAGTAAATACAATACCGGCAGATATTGTGTTGACTCTGACTTTGTGTTTTCTTCCAGCTTCAAAAGCCAGTACCTGGATCAAGCACAAAAGTTGATAGATGTTATGCTCGTAATCACAAACATGTGAAGAAACTGAAAGGCATCAAATAAAAATAGTAAATAACTAAATAAAAGATATGACTTACACGTGTATCACTCTCCAGAGCAGCCTTTGCCGAGCTCATACCTCCGCCATATCTGCATGTAGAACAGTCACAATGAAGAAATTTGTTCTTTGATGAACCACACACCAATATTCAAAATGAACAGGAAAACATACCCTGGAATGATCCTCTCAGAAGCAATGTATGTTAGGGAAATCGAAGCACCACCTGTAAAATCAACACCCAAGGTTAAATTCCAGCAACACTTGGGAAAAATGGGGATAAAGAAAAAAAGGTGGGATGGGGAGGGGAAGAGAAGAACATAAAGATAAAAATTAAAGAAAAGCAACGGAAGAAATGAAGTAAGAAATGTGCCTGGATTCATTATTGGAACGAAATGCTTGAGTAAAGAAACAAAGGAATAACTAGATGCAGAGATAGCTGCAAGGTATCCGTTCCTTGATGTCTCCAAGAGAGGTTTGGTAACCTGCACTTGAAAGATCACGCTTTAATTACCATTAAATCTTGAAAGAACAGCATAAAAGGTAAGGTGTCTAACACAACACCTCTGGCCCATTGGCAAGCGAGTGCACAAGGATGTCAATGCTCCCAAAATCCCGTTTCACAGCTTCAGCAACTTCCTGCAAAACATTAGAACCAATTTGGTTAACATTGTTCAGTAGGGTCATTATCCCAACTGTATATCTTTGCCAGTAAAGAGAACTTTAGCTCCTAAGCAGAGGAAAATGAAAGGAACATGACAAGTATTTCACATTTCAAGGTTTGCAATTGGACATGAAGTTCAATGATCGGCAAAATCAGGATTCGAAGAGTTTGTGAAACAAATGAACTTGATCATTAATAGGAATGAGTTACAATAAACCCTTTTTCTATGTAAAGGAAAATAAATTTGACCATGGGGTGACTTAAGTTCGGTATTTGATTAATAATGTTGTTATCTCCCAAAGAAGAGAACAGAACACTAGTAATTAGATCAAGTCAGACGCACTGTTGCAATTTGGTTTGCTTGATAATAATAAGCGACTATTTTGCAACAAATGATACCTGAACAGTCCATTTTGAGGATCCTGAATAACGTTTGTTTGTTTTTACCTGCATAAAGCCACCAAGAATATCAAGGAGAATACAATTTGACATTGTGCAGATTATTCCAGAAACAATATGTGAAGCTTTTTATTACATCCTCTGGAACATCTTCAGGATTGTCATAAACCGCATCCAATGGATACACTTTAGTAACTTCCATAAGAGACCCATCTGGTAATCTGAAAAAATTATATTTCATTTAGCAGTTAACAAAGACTCGGAGAAAGTACAGCAAACATAAATTGATTTACTCATACAGCCAAAAACACAAAATCTACTCTTACTTGCGTGATTCGTCAAATTTCCCGTGCCGTAAACTAGATTCGAAAATATTCAGTGTCTGCATAAAACAAAAGTTTACATTGAAAATTCCACAATCTTGTGACTCTTGTCAGTAGTTGAGACTCTAGAATCATAAGATTTAGTTAGATCAATTTAAATACCGGCACCCATGTACCAACAAGAATTTCAGCACCCGCAGCAGCAAGAGCTTTTGATATTGCCCATCCATATCCATTGTCATCAGAAACACCAGCGATAAATGCTCTCTTACCTGCTCACATTTGTCCCAATGTTAGATATAGTGGCCGATGTTTTGAGCTCATTCTGTTTGAACAAGTATCAAATGGCCTGTCGAAAGTAACTGTACAAAAAAGCGCACAAGTGCTGCAACCTAAAAGAAAAGTTAGTCATACGCAGTTAAGATTCTTATGGATTTTGCTGCCTTAAGATGCTTCTTGCTAGATAAAGTCGCATGCTCTTGTAATCTGCTTGCTTTAGAACCCACATTTTTCATATTTAGACATTTAATTTAATCAGAAAAAGAAAAAAAGAGCAAATCTTTGGCTCCATGACACGGGTGATCATCTTAGCATGCAAGAAAACAAAAATTGGAGGAAAATAGTCTGGGAAGCTATTCTTGGTAATTTCATATTTCTTATTTTTTGTTTGTGTGTCATTTGATATAGGGAAACCAATGAAGGGGCTAATGAGCAACTGCCATAATGCTGAAAGAAAAGACCAAATGATGATATTGGCATCTTATAATGAAAGGAATTCTGATACAATTAGGAAAAGATATAGATGTCTGACCTCTCAAATCAATAGGCAATCCTGGCAGAGGCTTGCTCTCATCAGCACCGGACATTGCTCTTGTAATGATCTTTTGGGATTTTACATGTCCTAATGTGAAGCTCTGGAAGAGTGGCTGCCTTGATGAGATGTGAGAAGAGCTTGTAAGCCTTGTCAAAGATGCCTCTTTATACTGTGTACTGAAATTTGCTGTGCTTGTCGTAATTCTTTTGCGGGAAGAATATATGCAAGGATTAGTTGTGGTCATGAACACGGCAGGAGTTGCAGTCGCCGCCATTTTCAATCACTTCAACCTTCAGAAATCAGAACAATATTCTGCAAGATTAGAATTATGTAATCAACGAACCTAGTAATACTGTTCACAGTAAGATTTTCCTTGTTAGATGGTATGTCTGTATCAGACTATTGTTCAAGATATCTACTATGATAAAACATATAATCTAGTACACAAAACAACATCCTGATCAACATTAAAAGTAAATAATGCCTCTTTTTTTTTCCGGATATAAACTGATCAGCAAATTAAGTTGCAAAAACAGGTATCACTCGGCCCAAAACGAGATGTAAAGACACATAATATTTGAATTTACCAAAATGAAATATCTCAGAATGAAGAAAAGTGAAATATGGCGTTCTTTTGTCATATGTAAAACTTACTGTGACCGAGAAAATGGTGGAGATCGATGTTTGGAATACATTGAAATCACGTTTACAAAAGGCCAACAAAATCATTTTCGCTCGGGTGAAAATTATTTTAGTACCTTTTTTGGTCACAGACTCACATGTTGGTGGGCAATAAAATGCAGCATATCAAACATAAACTTATTGCAACTATTAAGTTAAGTTGAGATTAGTTTCTGGAAAGCAAAAAAAAAAAAACAGAAACATGAGATCCAAGATTACCCAGAGTGAATACAAAAATCAAAGAGATTAGTTTCTTTCCTTTTCTTTTCATGAACTTTCTGAGCAACCAAACAGGAATCAAATATCATATAGTTTCTCTCTACAACTCTCTAAAAGACTAAAACGTAAAACAAAATCAGCATTTCATTCAAGAGAACAGAAACCAAAAAAAAAAAAAAGGAAAAAAAAGAAGAGCAAATCAAATCCAAAACTGTGAGAAACACAAATAAGAAATCAATCCACATCTAAAGTGCCTAAATCCAACCGCATTAAGCAACAATCAGACATAACAACTCAATTGGACCCGGATTTTCGTCCCAACATTCACTGAGAAAATCATATACATTCATAGAAAGATCCGAAACACACCTTAGCAGTTGTGATGCAGAGACTTCAGCTAGAAAGAAGGGTGGCAGCTGGGAGAGAACGACTGTTTTTTGTGTGTATATTTGTATGTGTGTTTGAGTTTTTGTGTGTGTGTGTGTTTGAGTGTGGGTTTCGATGAAACCAAAGCTGTGTTTGTTTGATGGTTGTTGGCGGTTAGGAACTTTGGAAATGTCGAGTAAGAGACTGAGGTAACGAGACGTTTATACCCCTGTTGACACGTTGCAACATTGTTCTTTTTTTTTTTTTTTTTTTTTTTTTTTTTTTTTTTATAATCAAATTTATAGCCAAATTAGGGACCATATTCCCTACTATGTTAACTCCAAATTTTTCTGAAATACAAAGAAAAAATCCGTATCGTTTGCATGGACGGTATCTTATAATAGGAATAGGATCCCCTCTATTGAATTATAATTGAAATGAACAAAAAAAAAAAGAAAGCATTTTAAATGTGTAACATTCAAGGCATTAATTATAAATTTTCTAAGTTTGGGTGTCCGGACGGGTTAGGCAATAGTGTCTTATTTGTTGTCGTGTCCGGACGGTTAGTGGATGGAGCTTACCGAGAGTCCCTAGTGCACGCATGTTCGAATGGGACACTTATGCGTCCGAACAGTTCAATTCGAGAGTGTTGGATGCGCATATTATGCAGGCGTGTCCAAACAGCTTACTAACCTATCCGGACAAGTTAAAACATATTTTTCTATACGAGTTCCTCCGGCTCATTTCTCTCATTTCCTCTCTCTCTCCCTCCCTCCCTAGGGTTCCATACTAAACCCTAGATTCTAGCATTTTTAAGCCTTCAAACATGAATTTGAAACCGAAAACATGATCCTTGACATGAAATCTCTATTTTCACCGATCGATTTGAGGTAAAATCCTAACTTTTGAGCTTTATCCCTCAAACCTCTTTAGGTATTTCGTGTTTAAAGGTGTTCTAAACGATCTTCAAGTGTTGGATTTCATTTTTGGTGAGAAGTCAACATAAGACCCAAAACCCTATATTTACTAAGTATTATAATTTGGTGATTTGTGTGTCTAATCCTAAAATTTTACTATGGGTTAGTGTTTTTAGTTATTAGGTTGTCAAATGGAACCCTATAAATTCTATGAGTTTCTATAGGTTGATGGCTCTTGAGAAAATCAATAACCTAAGTAGGATTTAGAGTTAGGAACTTATAATCCACAAATGTTTTTTGGAAGACTTGTATGCGAATATAGCTGAATTATGATGTCGATTGTTTTTATGTAATGTTACGCTTGGATGTACATGTATGCTTATATTGTACAAAGGTTTGGAAGATTTGTATGCAAGTATAGTTGAGTTATGATGTTCATCCTTATACGTACTTATATGCTTGCATTTTCAAAAGGATTGGAAGGCCTGTATATGGGTATAACTTAGTCACATGTTGTATACGTATGTCAATGGTTTTATGTGTTTATAATATGCCTCAATTTACCTTAGTAGTTGCGAAATATTTTGAGAAAATGAATGGTTTACAAAAGCATAACTGTCATTGTAAACGTATGGTAAAATGAATAAATGTCGGCTCATAGCAAAATTTAGTGAGTTATATACTACTGAGACCATAGAATCATTAATCCACCTATGCGAATGTGGCAACCAACGAGATCGTATAGATGTAGATGCCTTGGATGTAGGTGTTGCTGGCGTTGACGATGACCCAATGACTTTATATTTGGAATATTACGATTGAAGTTCTTCACAACAATTATATTTGTTGGACTTGTGGATAGTTTACATTTTGTATAAATATTTTATATCTGGTACGTGTCGGATGTGATGCTTCTGTGTAGTCATTTTGTTGTCGTGGAAACACATAAGAACTCTTGAATGGAAATTGAAAAGGGATGTAATTCCAGTTCAAAACCTGTACCAAGAATTGGTTCACGTAGGAATTTATGCAATTAATACATTGATAAGCTTTACTTAGGGTCCGTTTGGATTTGCGATTTCAAAAAGTGCGATTTAAAATCACGATTTTAAAATATGCGATTTGAAAAAAGTGATTTTTAAAAACGCAGTTAAACGTTTGGCAAAATCGTAATTTAGCATTTAAAATCGCAAATTAGCCTTTAAAATTCTGCGTTTTCAAAAAAGCACAATCTTACCTGCGATTTGAAAAGCAGATTTTCTACATTTTCAAATCGCAATTTTTAAAAATGTAGTTCCTAAACAATTTATGTTCTGCGATTTAGTTTAAAATCGTACTTATTGTTTACGAAATCGCAATCCTAAACGCACCCTTATATAGATAATCAAATGACTTTGATGTTGTAATTACTTTTTTTAAGTTAATAAAAGCTCATTAAATGTAGTTTGAGCTTAGGCTAGCACGTGCAGATAGATGAGATTTAAATGTGAATGCCATGTCTAGCATCTCATTCAAACAAAAGCTTATTAAATGTGGATCGAGTAGAGGTTAGCACGAGCAGATAGATGAGATTTGACGCTTAATTAAATGTGAATGTCAAGTCTGACGTCTCATATTCGATTGAGATTAAATATGAATTGACTTTTATACATAAAATATTAAAATGACGTGTCAATGAAAATAAATTCTTAATTATTATTTTTTACAAATACAATTCAATGACTAATAAAAAGTTCATAAATAGTGTGTTACTCAATGGGCTTCCACGATAGGCCAACACAACGGGCTCCCAATAAAAAGGCCGAAAATACGAACTTGTACAATCTTCCTATTCCAACTAAATTTGAACAAAAGTCAGCGCACGTGACGTAGCGTAATTCTTTTTTTACCGAACCGCGCGGAATCTGAAATTGCCATCAATTATTTACCCGCACACAAACTGTCAAAAACACATTAAATTTTGACAGTGGTTAATAAATGTTAAAAATAATAATTATAAATTGCGGTATTATTAATTATATCCCACTCCCGACCTCTCTCACTCTCTTTTGGGAAAGCCCACCACGCCAAGCTTCTTCTCCGCCACAAAAACCCTCGCCTAGGGTTAGGGTTAGGGTAGGGTTTTTGGCTCGTTAGTTCACCGTCCTTGCTTGGGGTTTTGGTTTCTCTGTGGTTTTTGAGGTGTTCTGTCGGTTTATTTTTGAAATTTCGAATTGTTGTGTCTGGATCTGGATCTGTGAGGTTCGCCAATGGATACTCGTAAGAGAGGGAGGCCTGAAGCTGGGTTGAACGCTAATGGCGGCTTCAAGAAGTCCAAGCAAGGTTCGTGACGCTCTTTCTCTTCCGATTTTGGCATGTTCATGTGCTGGTTGTGCTTCTGATTTGTTATGCATTTGATGCTCTGTTTGGTTTCTGAGAAACTATACTGGGGTAATAGAAATTTAAAGAGTGCAATCATTTCTCTGTCTTTCTTGCGTTAAGATGCCTTTTCTTTTTCTTCTGGGTTTGTTAAATTTCAGATACTTAGCTATTTGTAGCAGTATTTAAGAAATTGTCAGCTATATTTGTGCGGGTTTTTACTTAAAACATTGGCGTACAATTTTGTATTTATATATGGTGGCTATTTATGCAAATAAAAATTTGTAATTTAATCGTGTATTTAGGCCTGACGAGTTTTCTAATGTGTTAAGTGTTTACCAACAAAACAAATCCGGTTAAAACTCATTTGGGATTTGAGTTTTTGAAGACTGAAATAGCAGAACAGTGAGAAGAGAACTTTTTATGAACTTGCTCAATTATTGGAAAGATTGTCAACTGGGTCTTATTCTAGTTGATAATTACGGTTACGCTGCCCTAAATTTTAAAGCACTAGCACTCTCTCTTTATTGAGGGCATTGGAAAGTCAAAACTACCTTTTCTCAGCTTGAAAAAAAGAAAATTAAGTCACTAAATTTACTTAGTACCTGTATTTAACTTAACGAATGCTTTGTCATGGATTATTTGGACATTTGTTGTAGAAAACAACTTTTTTTTTTTTAGTGAAATTTTACGGTATTAAGATTAATGAGTTTGAAATATTCAGAACAATTAGAGGAAGAATCCAGAGGAATATTAACTGAGAAAAAGTAACTAATTTTTTTCAACAGAAATGGACTCAACTGGTGTAGGAAGCAAATCGAAGCCATGCACCAAGTTTTTCAGGTTCAAATCTTTTCTCATCTAAAGAAACTTTTTGAGATTGGTCTTATTTTCTTCTAATGTTTTTAAATTTCTGTAAGAATTTAATTTATGATTGTACAAGATAAGAATTATGAACCTTCACTATCACTAATGAACTGGGCATTCATAGCTTTTATACAGGTACATACTGTGCAGTCTAACAGAATAGTTCTGTTATTAATGGCGTACAAAAGATAACCATTTTCCATTATAAAGTTGGCATTAAGGATGTTACATGGAAACTGATCGTTTTTCTCGTAATTCATTTATACTGTACCTTATAGCTAAATTGAAGTCCAAGAACTTCCCCACCAATCCAGTGGAAATAATCTAATGGTATTTCTCCATCTTTAAGTGGATTGTTACAGAAATTGAACCCACCAATTCTCTCGGTAAGATACACATTTTAATACGTTGAAGTGTGATAAATCGCGTTCAGGTATGTCAAAATAATATATCATTCCATGCACAGCAACACAAACATTTTTGTAATTAAATAGGCCACGAAAATATGTCTATTGGTCTCATTTTTACTTTTTAAAGTTACCTTCAATACATTGTTTTCCCCACTTTTGGTATTTTTTTTTTTCCCTTACCTATATGAGAAGAGAGAAGAATAGAAGGGGAGGGGGGTGTTCTCTAATATCTGGGGTAGTCTTTTTCAGCAGCCCCGTGCCCCAAATACTATTGTAACATAAAATTAATGAAAAGCTTGGGGTAAATTATCTCAGAAAAATAGGCTAAAAAGTTTATATACGCATTGTGAATTTTTTTTCAAGTATTAGTTGCTAGATATGTTTGTGTGGGTTACCTCTTGCATTATGCAAGTCTTTTATAATTTTCATACATTTTCATAGAGGGCTATTGTCACTAGATCTGGATAACAATAGAACCAATATCTTCTGTTTTGTTAGTTTCTTTTTGTGGGTTGATTCTCAGAAACACAGAAAATACAATAAGGAATGAATTCCTTAAAAGAGGACAGAGAATCAAATTTAGGAAGAAGAGGATTAGAATGGGGGAACTCGGTATAAATTTATATCAAGAAAGGAGATAGATTGTTGCCTGTGGTTTACTGAATTTCAAACCCTTTGATCTTCCGAGAAAGTTCTGCGTGGCTCCCTAAGACTAATTGATGTTTCCTTTATATATATATATCACATTATCCATTCTTAACTGCCTTCTCAATATGTAGTATGTACCTGTCCTAGAAGCGTAGCAAAACAAAAACATGTGCCTTGACCTAACTCTGTGTGCTATCTTACAGTAAAGAAATTCATCACTGAAGATTAAGGCTTTGTTTGTTTCGACGTAAAAATATTTTCAAGGAAATCATTTTTCCCAAAAATGATTTCTTTGAAAACATTTTCTGACGTAAAACATTTAATGTCGAAACAAACGCAACCTAAGTCTTCATGTGGAAAATGCTGGACTAATAATTTAGTTACTACTTTCTAATGATTAAGAGCGTCTTAGATCTATTCTATTTGACTCCCTCCCCAGTGAAACCAAGCTAGATGCAGTAACCCTCAATTTGTATATATGAATAATTTGTTAGAATTTTCTCATCCGCACCACCCAAAGTTTTGTGATAATACTTCTGCATAATAAACATATCTTCTCTCCATAATCTAGAGATCTCTTCCTGATAGAGAATAGAAAACAATATATAGCTATGGGTTGTCATTCTGATTCTTACCTTTATGGGGCAATGGTGAAAAATGATCATCTGGTTTTCTATCATTGTGGCGTATGCTTGTACGTGAGCACTGTTCTTTCATCCAACAATCTTAAAACACATAAAGTAAGTGCACAGAGTGTAGTTTATTTACATTTGAAGTACTAGTCTTAGAACCTTGGTAGGCAACAGAATATTTTTGGGAATAAGCTACAAACAATTTAGTTTGACATCAAGTACTCCCTGTGTACTTTATTGCGCTTTGTGTGTTTAATGATATTACTCTTATCAAAAAAACAGTTTAGTTTGACATCTAATAAATTATGAAACTGCAGCCTAACTTTTTTATTTTTTGTGGGCTTCTAGTCCAGTGGTAATTGTTGGCCTTGTCGCAGTATCCAAAAATTCATTCGGATGTAACAATCTTGTGCATTATTGTGATGGGTTTTAATCTATATTTTGCTTCAGATGCAGTATCTTGCTATCACTTGTTTAGTGTGATCTGACTAATAAAAAAACAAAAATTGTGTAGTGTGATCTGACATGTTATGCTTTGAATTGCAGCACTGCCGGCTGTCCCTTTGGTGAGAGCTGCCACTTTCTGCATTTTGTTCCCGGTGGTTATAATGCTGTGGCCCATATGATGAATTTAGCCCCGGCTGTTCCTGCACCATCTAGAAACATGGCTGGGCCACCAGCCATCCCTAATGGCTCTACAACTTCAGTTAAAACTCGCATGTGCAACAAGTATAATACTGCTGAAGGCTGCAAATTTGGTGACAAATGCCATTTTGCTCATAACGAGTGGGAACTTGGTAAGCCTATCGCTCCATCCCATGAGGATCCGCGTGCCATGGGACCTATTCCAGGCCGTATGGGTGGTCGTATGGAGCCACCCCCACCAGGCCCTGCTGCTAGCTTTGGTGCCTCAGCCACTGCAAAAATCAGTGTTGATGCTTCCCTTGCAGGAGCCATCATTGGGAAGGGTGGTGTGAACTCGAAGCAGATATGTCGGCAGACAGGAGCCAAGCTTTCAATTCGAGAACACGAGTCTGATCCTAATCTAAGGAACATTGAGCTTGAGGGGACTTTTGAACAGATTAAGGAAGCAAGTGCAATGGTGAGACAACTAATCGTGACCGTTTCAGTGTCCGGCCCTCCAAAATCCCATGGAATGCCTGGGGCTGCGGCTCCACCAGGAAGCAACTATAAGACTAAGCTGTGTGAAAATTTTGCTAAAGGATCCTGCACTTTTGGAGAAAGATGTCACTTTGCTCATGGTGGTGCTGAATTGCGCAAGGCAGGAGTTTGAAGACTTAATTTGTGGCTTTCCCTTGATTAGTTCATGGCATTAGTTGTTATGCAGTGTTGTATTAGTGGGAGGTCTGTTTTGGATTGTCGTTATGCAATTAATATAACGTAGTGGATTTGATGAGATTGTGACATCTGAGTTTTTGTGATTCTTGGTTATTTCGAAAACTATCATAGGCTTTATTATCCATAATCTACGTTCTAGAACTAGATGTTTTTAACGTTAATGCTTAACGTGCTATTGTGGTTTTATTTCCCCGCCAATATATATATATATATGTGTGTTGAATTTGGCAAACTCAGGCTAATGATTGGAGATTGAACAGTCATAAATTTTTTTAACCTATGCTTAAATAGTACAAACATCTTATATTTTTAAAGCTTCTGTATTGAAGATTTCTCTGTTGGAGTTTATGCTTTTATATATATAGCCTGACTAATTATCGAGCATCGAATATATTATAAATTAATTGATTCAAAGCGAACCTATTGCTGGCCGGCCTTGAAGAACCTAACCCAAATAATCAGGTTATATGCTTTGTATGAAAGCGCAAAATGGGAATCGTTTAGGCCTCAAAAGAATTAGTACTCATCTATAAATAGACTGAGATAACATTAATCCTACTAATTAAGTAAATCCTAGCAAGATAAAATAATTGACCTTACTCAAAAAAGTAATTATCTCTAATTGAATAATTTTTCCTAATCCTAATCTCTTATCATCAAGGGAGATTGCATGTTGGTGATCTGTTGAAGTAAGCACGTAACACTAATATTTAATAAGGCATAATAAATTGAAGAAAAACACATATTTGGCTATCATCCAAGTTTAGCTCTTATAAACAAATGTTCAATACGGATTTGATAGCTATGTTAGAAACCCCACTTCCAATTTAATTTTCTCAAACTATTTGGGATTGCTAAAATTATAAAGAACAAGTTTAACCACAGTCACCAGTTAAGTTTTTATTTATTTATTTATTTTTTTATTTTAAGATTTGACGTCAATGGACAAAGTCAAGAAAGAAAATTTCACTTATCTCTTAAATTTTTCAGATGTGAAGAAAGAATCACCTAAATCTGTAGACTTCAAAACCTAGAAATCCTACACGTACATACATCTTTTGTACATTTCATGTACACTTTTTTCTAAAAATTAACCATTTGATTTGTAGGACCAACATCTATTTGTAGGTCCTACAAATTTAATAGTTGATTTTAAAAAAATAAATATAAAAAAAATAAATAAGAGATATAAAAAGATCACTTCTTGTTTTTTAAATCCAAAATGTTACTCTCAATTTCCGAAGTGACGTGAACAGGCAGAAAAGACATTTCTGCGTTGAAAAGAAAGGGATAATTGCACAATTGGTCCCTGTGGTATGTCATAATTATTTTTCACTCCTTATGGTTTAAAAAGTTCATGGGAGGTCCCTGTACTATGCAATAATTACGTTTTACTCCCTGGGTCGATTTTTCGTCCACCATTTTGACGGAATATGTTAGCTTTACACGTCAGCGCCACGTGTCGCCAATAAGATGGCGACACGTGTCCATCTTAATAAAAAAAATATAAATTTATTAAAAAATAAATAAAAATACATAATTTTTTTTAAAAAAAAAGAAAAAAAAAGAAAAGAAAAACGTGAAGCAAGGGGTGGCAATGGGGGTGGCCGCGCTCCACGGCATGGGAGGCCGGGGGTGGCCCAGCCACCCCTTGCTGTTTGTTTTTTTTTTTTTTTTTTTTTTGTTTTTTTTTTAATTTTAATTTTTTTTTAAAAAAATAAGTATATTTATTTATTTTTTAATAAATTTATATTTTTTATTAAGATGGACACGTGTCGCCATCTTATTGGCGACACGTGACACTGACGTTGCATTTGACGGAATCTATTAAAAAATTTAACAGAATTTGACGCTAGGGATTGATTTGTAATTATTGCATAGCATATGGACCTCCCATGAACTTTTTAAACCATAAGGAGTGAAAAATAATTATGGCATACCACATGGACTAACGGTGCAATTATCCCAAAAAGAAAAACATGGGCTATCTTCTTTCTTCTGAAATCTTCCATTTCTGCGTTGGATTAAACAAAGCTTTCTTCTGAAAAAATAAAATAAAATACAAAGCTTTTGCGGAAATTTCTTCTAATACGAAATTGATTAATCCCATAGCTTATCAATATAAACATTTCGTGTGTAATGGTTCAAGAAATTAAAAAGCAAACTGGATTTCGCTATTTACATAAATTTTCAAATAAATGTTTGGAGCATCGATCTTTGCTCATGCACTTGAATTTCATAATTTCACTCAGAAATCTTGATGTTTATATATGTTTATGGACAAGAATCTTATAATATTCATTTCATTATCAGAATTTAAAGTCGATATATGTAATGGTATACATTATTTTATATTATTTAATTTTGAATAAAATTTACTTAACTCTTCTAAATTATTGCTATTTTTGCAATTATTTTTATAAACTTAAAAAACTTTTAATGTATTAATTTTTCAATTTTTTTTTGTTTTTGTTTTGTTTTTTTTTTTTTTTTTAATTTCATCCGTCTGTTAAGATTTTTTTTGTATTTTCTAATGTGATGAAAAAGTTTCACTTTTAATTTTTTTTAAAAAGTGTCAATATTAATTTTTTTTTATATATATATATATATATACACATTTTACGTCATAATTATATAACCATACAATAAATACCCTCTATCACATATATTAACCGACATATATATTTGCAAAGTTTGTTGACCCAGATTCAGACTTCTATTGCTATCCATTATAAGGCTTGGTCAGATATATATTCTTGGTCTTGCCCTCCGATTGGTTCTCTTAAGCTGAATTTTGATGTTGCAGTAAGAAATTCTTTTATGGTGGCTGCTGCTGATATTACGGATCATGATGGAATTATTCTTTCTGCGGTTGCTCGTAGACTCCCTTCTCTTAATGTTAATGCAGGAGACGTCAATGCTGCCTTGAGAGCATTCCTAGCAGCTTCCCTTCCCTTCCCTTCTATTTTCCCTACATGTAAGGAACAAAATTATTTTTTGCTTCCCTATGAAAAAATACCACACAGCAGCTTCTCTTTACCATTCCCTATATCATTAAAATATTAATTTTTACTTTTTCATTTTGTTTTTTTATTCATTTCTTTTTCTTCTCTCTCGTCTTCTCCGTCACACACAATGCCGCCATCCCTTCCGTCACGCAAGCTGTAGAATGGAGAGCGAGGAGGACACCGAGACGGAGGAGACGGAGATCGTCACGTGGCCGGTGTGGGTGAACCCGAATTTCTCGAAAAGGATCATGGGGCGGGTGTCAGAGGTGATGGCCAGGGTTTTGATCTCGGTGGAGCTGTGGGAGAGGAGGAGGAAGCGGAAGGGCAGTTTCGTCATTTTGGTGGTTGGTGTGGAGAGACTGGAGAGGAAATTGGCGTGGTGAAGGGGGCGAAGGGGGAAGATCGAGTGGGAGCGAAGGATGCGAGGCAATGATAAATTGATGATGAGGGTCAAGGGGAAAAGATCGGACTGGATACGATGGATACAATGGGAGATTCGGATGGACGCTGGAATCGGCGCAGGGGATATCGTTTGGTGGGTCAGTGTCAGACTCGGCAGTGGTGATTGCGACGACGTCGTTGGCTGTGGTGATCGGGCTGTTGGTCGTATTGGTGTGGAGGAGATCGTGGGATCAGAGTGGTGACAAGGAGGTGAAGCCGGTGGTGGTGCCCAAGCTGTCGGAATGGATAGAGACACAAGAAAAAGAGGAGCAGAGATGGCGATCGAAGAGAGAGGAGCGGTGATGTGCAGAGAGAGAGAGAGGGGAAGAACAGATGCTTGGGATTTGCAGAGAGAGAGAGAGAGAGAGGAAGAACAGATCGTGGGCAAGAGGAGAGGTTTTTTTTTTATGAATAAACAAATGCTTGAGATTGCTACAGTGCTTCCCAATGCATTGGGAAGAATTGTAGCAATCCCAGGGAACATATAAGGGAAGGGAAGATGCTGTAGGATTGTTTTTTTGACTTTTTTAAAATTTTCCCTAAAATGTAGGGAAGGGAACTCATGTAGAAAAGCTGCTAGTAATGCTCTACTTCCCTTCCCCTTCATTTTCCCTAAATGTAGGGAATAAAACTACTTTTTGCTTCCCTATCAAAAAACACTCCACAGCAGCTTCCCTTAATTTTTCCCTATATCATTAAAATATTATTTTGTTACTTTTACTTTAATTAAAAGTAAGAAAAGAAAGAGATAAAGTAAGAGAGAGATTATATTTTTAGAATAAACAATTGAATGGGAGGTGAACCGTGCTTCCCAATGCATTGGGAAGCACTGTTCACTTCCTAGGGAACAGATAATTGTAGGAAAGCTGCTGTGGGATGGTTTTTTTGACTTTCTTAAAATTTTTCCTAAAATTTAGGGAACAAATTCCTTGTAGGGAAGCTGCTAGTAATGCTCTTAGCTGTGAAAACGGCTGTCAACCTGTCTTCTTCTTCTCAGATTCTGCTTGAAAGAGACTCGGACTCTCTAGTTACTATTTCAGCTTTAAATAATCATTGTTTCTCAGATTCTGCTTGAAGGGGACTCTCTAGTTATTATTTCAGCTTTAAATAATCATTGTTTAAGTGTTGAATGGCCTTCGGCATCCATAATTACTATTACTATTTCTCTGTTTTCTCTTTTTTCCTCTTGTTCTGTGACCAAAGTTTTAAGGAGCGTTAATCCCTGGACACATTTAATTAGTTGCCAAATAGACCGTTACTGATCATATCATTGATATAGAAGCATTTCCACATCTCCCATTGATCCCCTCTCCTTTCACCTGTATATATTGCTCATATATATATATATATATATATATATTAACCGACATGACTTCGCTCATTTACGTACGGCCGTCTGATATTTTGCAACTTTTTACTTTCTTTTTATCGATGTTTAAACATCTACCGTACGTCCTTCTCAAACGTTATTTTTGTTTTTTGTGGCATCAAAGTCTCCAAAACTCATTAATATCTAACTAAAGTTTTTGTTAAATTCAAAGATAAATGTGTTATCTCTGCAACTCTCTTACAATTCTTTTATCCCGTCTCAGTTTGTCTTGATCAACACTAGTCACTTAAAAAAATATTTAAAAACTGTTGAAAATCCAAAATGTTAATACCCTCAAATTACACATGTCAGCAAAAAGTTTGATATATATTATTATATTCTACGTAACAAAACAAAACAAAACAAATATCCAACAATTTCAGATTGGGTTTCCTTTTCTTTTTCTTTTTTTGGTTTCTCTTCGTGAGCAGCCTGCATAGCTTTCTTGTAAAATTCTCTCTAGTGTCTCTTACAAACCCATATGTACTTCAACATTAATTGCATAATCATTTTATTTTTATTCAAATGGAACACCGAACTACATAGTTAAAGCATCTAAGGTCAGCCAGAAAACACCACCTTAAATGCGGGAAAACCACAAACAGAAGGATCGATAAAAAGAAAAAGAAAAAAACACAGTACAAAAAACATCAAACCAACAGTACTACACACGACATTCACGGTGCCTCCATTTATGCTCTTGCTAATATTAATCCAGCTTAACTTCAAGATCCATAACCCGTATCACGGGGGTTATTGGCATTGGGCCTTCCTGTGCCAGCTTTGTTGGTCCCAGTCCCAGTGGGTTGGGTCCCCACCACACCTTCGCTCACTTTTCCGGCAGTAGTACTCTGAACGCCAGTGCCTTGTCCAGGCAAGGTTGACGTTGGGTGGGTTCCAGTGGTATGCCCTCCTCCTCCTGTGCCAGTGCCAGCCTTGGTCTTCTCCATGGCACACTTAGCGGAGGCCGCTGCGTTGGCTGCCGTTTCCTTCGCGGCCTGCATTTTCGCTCTTTCTTTTTCTTCTGTGTATAATTGTTTTTCACTTCAATTGCTTGGGGATACACACACACTAGCAATGAAAGAGCTTGTTCATGGCTCTGGACTAAATAGGTTTTCAGGCCGTCTCGCGTGGAGACACGTAGCAAGGGTAAAAAGCAACGTGGCAGCTGATCGATATGAATGTTCTGGGTTCTTCTTCTTTCTGCAGATTCGTCACGGGTCGACACGCGTCCCAGACATTCCCTGCTGTGAAGCGGGGAGTTGAAACGCAATACGCATGTCGTGTCTATTCCTTTGGATGGTCACCGTTTAAGAAGCCGGCCCTTATCGCCTTTTAGGCTTTGAACGATTGACCCATAGGGAAGACAGGTATCCAACAAATATCTTACAAATATCGGACAAAGTTAATGTGATAAGATTTAGTAAAGATCAGCTCGATCGTCAACAAAAAAAATATCTAAATGACTACTGGTCACTGGATCCAATTAATGAGATACTTATCTGATATATTACATATATTAATTTTTTTTTTTTTAATAAGTCTCACCTGATAATATTGATGAATCCATGTATAGGGTATAGGATATTTTTTTTTTTTTTTAAAAGATAAATATATATACTTAAACCTCTTAAAGTATATAGGGAAAAATACAAAAAAGCCCCCCAAACTACTATCGATTCTCCGGATGGCACCCCAAACTACCAAAGCTTGGATTCCGGCCCCCCAAACTACCAGACGCTTGCTTTTTGGCCCCATCCGTCAGTTTAGGCCGTCTATATGAATGGAAAATACACATGTGCCGCGCACATGACGTTTAAGGTCAAAAAAGTCGAAAATGCCCTCCATTTTCAACTCCAAACAGATCCACGAGACTCGCTCCACCTCAGAGTTGGCCGAACTCTCCGACAACTTGAAACTCATCTCCAATAAAACCAACAAAAGCTTCAAATAGAAAAGCCAACAAAACAAGAGCTTCAAATAGAAAATCCTCTGGTTTAAACAAAACAGATAAACCAAGTAAAAGAACCCTTAACGGTAGGAAACTCGAAACAGAGAATATCAATGTAGCATTTGCAAACAGTTTCCTGCCATTTCCGGTCAAGGGCACGTCTCCACAAACTTAACCGAATTACCTCACCAAAACCCCACCAGATCACAAACAATATGAATGTAATTCGAATGATCCAAGGACCACTAAAATAACTGAGTTGAATACAACCTTGGCTACGAATCCGAGACCGGAAGTAAAATGAGTAAATGATGCATAGCAAACCAAGTAGAATCAAGACCACAACTAGACAAATTGTCACCACACCGAATGTATCGGCAGCAAATCTCGTCTGGGGCATTACCCGAAGCACAGATTCCACGCATGCTCTCAGCCAGCATAGATACGAAGAATCCTCTTGTAGCGTATGCGCTTCCCAGTATTAAGGAGAATAATAAAAACAGCTTCCAAAGTAATACCTGGAGATGCTCATTGACCACAAAGTAACCATAGGCAATCAATCACTCAGTATGATGATTTAGCAAAATTGTCGACAGCCCCCATAAACTTCTCATGCTCCATCTTTTTTTGTTCATATCATTTTCATCTCCAATTAGTGCTACCCTTTTAGAGAAGTTGGACCAAACAATATCGGCGTGTGGAGTTATATACATGGAAGGAAAACATGCCCAAGTGATGAGTTGGAGCAAAAACCAGAGGAGGTGGTGGCAAAGCTCCACTTTCTCTTATCTCTTCACCCATCAGGACATAGAAGGAAGCCAGAAAAAGTCACTCACTCTCCCTCTCTTTGTTTGTTACGGTTTTATAGTAAAACAGAGCATGCAACTCTCATGCAGTGTCAGTCTTCTACGTGTATTCAGCATTTTTAGTCTTTATCATTCCCACGACGGAAGCGTGTCGGTCTTCTACGTATATTCATTGCTGGCCGAGTTCAACTTGGGCCTTGTCGAGGATTGCCACCATCTCAATGTGTACACCGACATGTTCCCCCACGTGGCCAACTCCGGTCTGTGCCTAATACTCCAACTAAAGCAATCCCATTGCCACCCACACCAGCCATATTTGACAGCAAGAAAGCAACCTTGCAGTTAGTTGACATGGAATGTGGAGGTTTAGTCTTTGTGCTCTGTTTTGGAGGTTTAAAACAGAGCATGGTCTCTTCAACGGCTAGTCTGGCCCACTTCTCAATACTAACCGAAAAATCCATGCAAACCAGGTCACACATGATCAGACTAACAAGTTACGTGAATTACCATTAACTAATTGCTTTATTTGACCAACCAATAATCCATAAAACGCCGTCGTTTAGCTCGGTGACCTGGACGGCGGCCAAATAGCTGAGAGGCCTATCGAAGGCGAAGAACTCTTTGAAGCAGTCGGGGACGTCCTGGTTGGGCGAGAGGAGGGTGTGAACTGAGAGGTGCTTGGCTTTGGCTTGGATAAAGTCGATGCCTTGGTCGTTACAGACGATGTGGACGCGGGTGTCCTCTGGGTCGGTGAAGAGACGGCCGGTGAGGGCGGGGAAGTGGGTAAGAGCGAGGGATAGAGAGTGTTTGAGAGAGCAGAGGAGGTGGTCGATGGAGTAGGGTGGGCGGGTGAGTAGGACACCCTTTTGGATGTACTGGCACGAGAGCATGGGGAGGTCGGAGACGGAGAGCTTTAGAGGTTTCATCTCTGATTTTTGTTCTGGGTATATCGTGCATTTGGAAACCAGAGTGACGGAAGACGAGGAAGGCATTTTTGTATGGGATTTTGGGGGTCGCCGGACGGTGAGGGTGATCAGTGAGTGAGTGTGTGAGAGGGAATGGAGAAGTGATGAAGGTTTAAATAGAAGAAGGGAAACGAAAGCATGAGGTTTCCATGAGAAGAGAGCGAGAGAGATGGTCCACGAAAATGACCTAGTGGATTTTTTTCTCAAAAAGGGCAATTTAGTAATTTTAATGTTAAAATTAAGGGTATTTTCGACTTTTTTGTCCTTAAACGTCATGTGCGCGGCACATGTAGTGTTTTCCTTCCAAAATGACGGCACAAATTAACGAAGAGGGCCAAATAGCAAGCGTCTGGTAGTTTGGGGGGCCGGAATCCAAGCTTTGGTAGTTTGGGTGCCATCCGGAGAATCGATGGTAGTTTGGGGGGCTTTTTTGTATTTTTCCCAAGTATATACTATCTATTTTGAACATAACTGACAATATATACAACAAACTACCAAATTGTGACCAAAGAATCCTTCCGTCAACCTCAAACGTTAGGATGGATGGAAAAAGTGATATTCTCTCTTTTTATTCAAATGCAACTGCCACAAAGTTAACATGTAAGGTCCAGCAAGAAAACACAGCTTAATTATTATATGATAAACCTTCTTAATTAAGCTCAAATATTTCATAAAAGTCAGCACTAAAGAAAAATTGTTAAATAGTACATTAAAAATAATAATATTACCTCTTCAAGAACTAAAAATAATAAATAGTACTGATCGACAATAATATTAATGTGCCAGTCTGGTACTGCCAGAATCCGGCGACGATAGCCGGTCGTCGTCAGATTCTGGCATAAGTATTCGGTAACGACTTCAAGAAGATAGAAAACAATCAATCCAATCTCTAATATCTCTTATCTTCTAATTCTAACTGGTACTTAGATTTCTAACTAATCATTCCTAAACTTAACTTGGTTCTCTTAGTAATTAAACTGGGTTAACGGGTATGTGTGGGTTGGGGCTGGGCATCAACGTGTGCTGGGTTCGTGTAAGCTGGGCTGGGTCATTTTAAACATGTGGGCTAGGTTCTTAAAGAGATAAAACGGGCCCATCAATTATTAATGTTAAATTTTCGTCTAAATTAGTTGTAGTATTTTTCGTGGGTGTTTGTCCGCCCTAAATGAAGTTCAAAAATTATGAAATTCGGAGGGTAGTTAGAGGACTTCAAATGGAGTTTTCTAGTTTTTGAATAAACTAAAATGGAGTTCGTTTGCCCCTGTTTCTGTCGTTCCAAAGTTTAAGGTCCGTTTGAACTTTTATCAAACTGAAACTATAAACGCTTCTTAATTAATGAATATTTATTTTCATAAATATTCATATTTATTTTCATAAATATTCATATTTATTCTTTTATCTTATTATTAGGTCTTAAATTCTGCTTTAAAACATTATATTTTATTTCTTAAAATCTAAGGCGTTATAAGTTACATATTCTTAAATTTTATAAAGCTTTTATAACCCTACTATTATTTCTTAGACTTTTAACCTAATAGGGTTAACTCTCACTGTTCTAGTTCAAAGACCTAGTTATATATAGGGCTAACTCTAACATTAAGGGATCGATCAGAAAGGTCACAATCCGCACTAATTAACCCAGAAATTACTGAACCATGCATGCATTAAAGAAATCCCGAAAAGAGCTGCAAAAGCTTCAAAGGAAGAAAATCAGGTTGGACTTTTTGATTAGCATAGAAAAGATGCATATGGGATTGAGTGCCTCAGGTCTTTTCCATGCGAGACTTAGCGGAGGCCGCTAGCTATGTTGGCTGCCGTTTGCTTTGCAGACGCGCGCCGTTGCATTCTAATTCCCTGCCTGCATTTTCAGTACTCTTTCTTCTGATCTTCACTCGTTTAATTGTTTTTCACTTCAATTGCATAGGTTTTCAGGCCGTGGCCACGAAGCAAGGGTAAAAACGCAACGTGGCAGCTCTGCAAGATCGATGTTCTTGCCTTCTTCTCTTGACACGTCACGGACACGTCACTACAAAAAACTAAGGAATTCGAGACGTGGCTACAGTAATCGGAATTGTGCCAACGTCCGCGAATCACGATGTGTGGTTTAAGGCCACGTCCAGAAAATTTTTCGTGACGTAGTCTTTGTTCCAAGTCCGCATTTCCGATCATGGTAAAGTGGACATGTCGCCATACAGTGACGTGTTATATCTTCCACGTCACTGTATGGTGACGTCCTACATTCACCATGTACGTTACTATATATATAATTTTGTAAAGAAAAACAGAAATGTAAATTATTAGTGACATGCACAAAGTGACATGTCATTAACTTAATGACGTGGTGTGGTGCCACATCATTAAGTTAATGACGTTTTAGAAAACCACATCAGGAAAAAAATGGCGTGTCACAATGCCAAGTCGTACAATACTGACAGGTAGGTTTAACACATTTGCAAAAATGGTGACGTGATCTTGTGAAACGTCAGCAAAATATGACGTGGTAGTAGGGCACGTCATATATTATTGACGTGGCATTTAGACATGTCACACATCAATGACGTGTAAAAATGCCACTTTACCAAATATTTTCTAATGTGGCTTTTTCTATGTCATTAAATGCTAACGTGTGATGTCAGCATGTCATACATTAATGACGTGTTATCATGGCCAACATGCTATAATCCGACACGTGGCGATTTCGGGACGTGCCTCATGTGGCACGTCGCTAAATAAATAAACATTTAAAATATTTATTTATTGATATATAATTATTTAGATAATATATTTAACAGATTAAAAACATTATTTGATTATAATTAATTACATAATACTATTGAATATTATTATAACTATGTATATTAGTACATGAAATTTATAACTAGTTAATTATGTATGACATGATTATTAATATGTTTAACATAATTATAAGTACTAATCATACAAATAACTATATGATCTAAGTATTCTTTTATATACCCTAACCCTAGAATATGACTATATATAGTATACGTAGGGTTTGAGTTTACATTTGTATACTATACATATAATATATATACTGTAAAAAATAAAACAACTTTTAATTAATATTATATATATACATCATGTATATATTCTATTTATATACCCTAACCCTAGATTTGTGATATATATAGTATACGTAGGGTTATGGTTTACATTTGTATACTATACATATAATATTTATACTTTAAAAAATAAAATAACTTTTAATTAATACTATATACATCATGTATATATTCTATTTATATACTATAACTCTAGAATAGGGCTATATATAGTATACGTAGGGTTAGGGTTTACACTTGTATACTATACATTTAATATATATACTTTACAAAATAAAATAACGTTTAATTAATACTATATATATACATTATGTATATATTCTTTTTATTGAACCCTAACCCTAAATTAGTGCCATATATAGAAAACGTAGGGTTAGAGTTTACATTTGTATGCTATACATATAATATATATACTTTACAAAATAAAACAACTTTTAATTAATACTATATACATAATGTATATATTCTATTTATATGCCATAACCCTAGATTTGTGCTATATATAGTATACGTAGGGTTAGGGTTTACATTTGTATGCTATACATATAAAATATAATGTGCCATATAAAGTATATACAGTAGTATTAGGGTTTAAATTTATAGTGTATATATAGTATTAATTATAAATATACTATTTATTATAATATTGTAGATTTTTCCATTAGTTAAGCTATTTGAAAAGTAGATAGAGATTTTGTATATCGTTTAGGACACTAAGATAGGAGTGCTATATATAGTATATATATAATAAAGGTTTAAATTTATAATAAATATTAATTAGTGACGTGGCTAGTGCACACATAACACAATCGTGACGTGGCTTCATGCCACGATACACAATCGCGATGCTTTTCGTAACGTGGTAGTGTGCCATGTCACTAAGTCGTGACGTGGCACATTGCCACATCACGAAAAATTTGCTGGGGATCTGAGCCCCCGCGTGGGATATCTCTGCGCCACCTGCTAAAAATAAATATTTTTTTTTTCTCCGTTTTAAACATTCTCGAACACTCCTCTCTCTCTCTCTCTCTCTAACACCAAGGTGCCCACCGTCCGACAACCCCCTCCGACGACACCACCGGTACGGCAACACAACCGGTACGACACCACCTCACTCTCTCTCAGTTCCCTCTCTCTCTATCGATTTCTCTCTCACTTAGAATATCTCTCTCTTTTTCATCTCAGGTCCGCCGATTGAAGCCCGAAAAAGCTCCACCAACGCCATTGTGAGTCTCCAACGGCCGACTCACTATCCTCTTACATGTATTTTATTTTTTGTAATTTTTGTAATTTATTTTTTGTTCTGTACGTGTATGTGTTCTTGATTTTTTTGGGTGTTGATGTTTAAATGTGTTGTGTGTGTGTGTGTGTTTTTTTTTAATTCTTAATTTTTTTTGGGGTGTTTATGTTTCTATTATATTCTGTGTTTTTTTTTTTTTGGTTTAATTGTTGTTGTGAGAAGATTAGAGATATTTTTTGGGTGCGATGTTTGTAGATGAATTTTGGTATTTTTGAAAAAGAAAAAAAACAAATTTTGAGATTTTAAATTTTCAATAATATTCTTAATCAAATTTTGAGATTTTAAAGTTACAATAATATTCTTAATCAAAAAGTAGGACACCGCTTTTGGAATGTGTGAAATCGTCTGTTGCTAGTGGTTATGTACGTATGATTACGTTTGTGTAAACTCTCTCGTTGCTCAATGCTTTGGACTTGATATGCATTCTATCATGCATATATCTTATTTTCTTAATGTTGTTGTTCTTATTATTTGCAGGTAATGCAACGCCCGCTGGGCAGCCGTCGAACGTTCCGGCAAATTGTGGTATCGAAAATCAAGGAGCGTGAAGAAGTGGCCAGAATGTATTTTTTGTTGCTGTTTTGTAATTTCAATATAACTTGTGTTTTGTTAGTGCTATAATTAATTTGTTACTAACTATGACAGATATTTCATGTAAGTTTGTTGAAACTGCTGTTTTAAATTTGAATTGTTGTAATTATAATGTTGATAATTTATGAAAATGTACATTGTTGTTATTGTTGATGGATTCTTTGAAAGGCAAATTGTCTATTGGATACCTGCCAAAAAAAAAAAAAATGACGTGGCACTTTATGCCACGTCACTAATATTGGTGATGTGGCTTGCTTCCCACGTCGGCAACATCAAGTGAGGTGGTCAAGTTACCACGTCTTCCATTAGTGACGTGGATTTTTGTAGTGCGTGTCTTATATATATTAGACAAATGATAGAGATAACTTCACAAAAAAATATCGAATTATACGCCGTTTTGAGATAAAGGTACTACTGAACTAGCAAACGTCTCAAACTGGACTATCCACGTTTCCGAACGTCTCACTTAAGGGTACTCCGTTAGGATTTGCTGTTAAATCCTAACGGAGTACCCAAAATACCCATATTTTTTTATGAAAAAAAATGCTAGGATTTAGGTGTTGGTCAAAATTTAACGGAATTTGCAAAAATACTCATGCCTGAATATTTGAAAACTTTTCTAATTTTTTTTTTTTTTAAAAAAAAAAAAACACAGGGGTGTTCTAGGAATTTTGACAATATTTAATAGCAAATCCTAACGAAGTACCCTTAAGTGAGACTTTTGGAAACGTGGATACCCCAGTTTGAGACGTTTGCTAGTTTGGTACCATTATCTCAAAATGACTTATAATTCGATACCCTTTTGTGAAGTTATTCCAAAATAATATTTGTACACACATACATAATACATTGTACATACACTAACAATAGGTATGAGACCCATGCATGTGGAACCCATGTTTCTCTTTGCCATGACAGTTGTGGATGTTCAGATCTACGTGGCAACACAAAGGGGAGAGTTGCTACACGTGTCGTGTCCGCTGGATGGTCGTTGTAAGCCGCCTTTAATTATCTCCTTTGAACCAATCTTTTTTGGATGGATCAATTTCTTTTCTATTTTTTTTTTTATTATTCTTTTATAAGTCTCACAAACCACAAACCACAATATCCAATAATTGATTTTTTTTTTCTTCTATCTTGCAAGACTAAGAAGCCGATTTAAGTTTATTGGGTATAGATTTTTTTTTTTCTATTATTATTATTTTTTTATTTGAGCAAATATCAGTCCAACAACAAGAAGGAGACTAATCAAATAAAATAAGAATAATATGTTAAGAAACTTTACATTTTTATTTTCTTAATAATAAGCTGTATATTTTGATTTTATTTTTCTAATAGGTTATTTTTAAGTAGTCTAAACCTTATATTTTCTTAATTAAATAAGTTATGATAGGTTATTTTGAAGACTTAATTTGTGGCTTTCCCTTGATTAGCGCATGGCATTATGCAGTGTTGTATTAGTGGGAGGTCTGTTTTGGATTGTCGTTACGCAATTAATGCAACATTATTGATTTGATGAGATTATGACATCTGAGTTTTTGCGATTCTTGTTTATTTCGAAAACTATCATAGGCTTTATAATCTACCTTCTAGAATTAGATGTTTTTAACGTTAATGCTTAATGTGGTATTGTGGTTTTATTTCCCCGCCAACACACACACACACATATATATATATATATATATTTCACAAAAGGGTATCGAACTATCTTGCATTTATCAAAACCATTCAATGTAGGGTATTCCGTTAGCCTCCGTTCTAAATCGATGATGGAACCCAAAACACGTGCGTTTCACGTGATATTTTATCCTCGAACTACCACTTTTGCTCTTCATCTAAACATTTGATTTTTTTAAACTTAAAAATAACTGGCCAAAAAAAAATCACCATTCGGTCCATTCTTTGGAAGCATCTAGACCCTCGAACTCAACTCACCCAACTCCTTCTTGCGACTCGGAACCCTAATCTGGTGCATTCCGTTCTAAATCGATTCGGCTTTCGACTGTATACACAAGTGAAATACACAAAGGGTTGAGAAAGATAATGAACTATTTCAGTGTTTTAGCTTATTTATGTAACCCTAATTTGTCAAAGTTTACTATTTTGTTAATGGGTTTGTGGAATCCGGTTCATTTATGTGATTTTTGCATGTTAATAACATCATGTTTGTAGTTGATTGGATTTTCACATACTTTTCTGATTATATGGTTGATTTTGTTTGGGTACCATGTTTAGCGCCACTGTCAACATCTGGTTGTGTTTTTATGTTAGTGAAAAATGTATATTTTTTTACGTTTTGTGGTCTCTCATGTTGCTGGTTTGTTGTGAGTATCTTGTTTGTGGGTGTGTTGTGATTGGTGCTGCAAGCAAATGGGTCGGGATGATGTAGGATAATGATTTGAATTTTTTATACTCTTGTGGTCCCGTTGGTCTTTTTGATGACTGTGCAATGTGCTAGTTTGTTTTTGTCTGTGATGAAGTGGTCCCAATGACTTTATCTAGTAACTGCAATATTGTAGTGTTTTATTTGGAATAAAATCTTTACTCTTGTGGTCCCAATGTGTTGTATTCGTTTCTTTTTGTCTGCTCATTGAATTTTTAATTTCATTTTCATATTTTTTTTTTGTCAATTTGTAGGACACATAATGTTTAATGAATGTCTTATGCTTGAGGTGCACCACAAAGGTCGGTTTAATAGGGAAAATGGGGTAGCCTATGTTGGTGGGGATGTAACAAATTACCTTGACTTTAATGGCAGAGATGAGTTGTCATTTTTTGAGGTGGAGACTGTAATTAAGTGTTATGGGTATAGTCTCGGTGACCTAATTTATTACAAAATACCCAACAAGAGTCTAGATAAAGGGCTACAGCTTCTGTCTTCTGACCATGATATCCTTGAAATGGTGAGGCACCATAATGGCCATGGAATAGTAGAGTTATATGTGGTTGGGTTTATTTTGTATGATGTAGCTGTAGATGTACCTGGATGAGAGGAAAGTGTTGATGAGGAATATGAAGAAGAATATGAGAGAAATACTGTATATAGGAGTGATCCATTTTGGAATGAGGTTTTAAGTGATGACTCCGACGCCTTAGAAATAAATGTTGCTGATCATACGGAGTATGGAGAGGCAGGAGTTTCTGTCGAAGGAGAAGATGTAGAAGTAGATCAAGAGTTTGTAGGAGAACCATCACATGCAGTAGAAGAAGAGTTGGAAGCAGAAGTAACAATTGCTTTAGCTGTATCTGAAGATGAGGCCGCAGAAGGTGAGGGTGAGGATGAGCCTGTTTCCGATATGTCTCGGAGTGATATACTGATCATTCGTCGTAATACTAGTGAAGAGGATGAGCCGGATTCTTCAAAAAGGCCATGTGTCGACAAGAGGGTGCCATTTACAAAATTTGATTTTGAGAAGCCGACTCTGCAGCTAGGTAATACTTTTGAGAGTGTGTATGATTTCAGAAAAGCCATTAAACAGGCCAATATATTGAAGGGAAATGACTTGGTTTACCAAAAGAATTCTAGATCGAAAGTAATTGCAGTGTGTGGAGACAAGAATTGTAAATATAGGGTTTATGGAAGGTAGTTGAAGGGTGAGGCCACATTCATGCTGATTTCGCTTAGGCCCAGACATACATGTGCCAGGAAATACAAGAATCATTTGATTACTTCCAAGTGAATTGCTGAGTGGTGCTTGGACAGTTTTAGAGATCAACCGAAAATGCCTGTAGAAGTCCTAAAGAAAAAGGTGAAAAAGAAGTAGAATGTTGAAATCCACCATAGTACCCTGTATATGGCTAGGAAGAGGGCACAAGAGGTGATTTATGGAAAGTTGGGTGAGCAGTACCATTGTCTATGGGACTATTGTGCGACAATTAGAAGCACAAATGTGGGGAGTTGTGTTCTTTTGATGGTTGAAAGATCTATGCTCGAAATGCCATGTAGATTTCAAAGGATATATATATCCTTGGCAACAATGAAAAATGGCTTCAAGGATGGGTGTAGGCTTGTGATAGGCCTTGATGCTTGTTTCTTGAAGGGGATTTACAAGGGCAGTTAATGACAGCTATTGGAAGGGATGCCCATAATAACATGTATCCAATATCTATGGCAGTTGTAGAGGCAGAGACCAAGGATAGCTGGTCATGGTTTCTTGAGGCACTATTGGCTAATTTTGGCCCCAATGGTGTACCTAGATGGACTTTTATTTCAGATAGACAAAATGTATCTTTCAACTTATGCTTTTTATGCTAGACATTTCATTCCAGATTATTTGGTATTTTTCTATGTGTTTGATTTGCTTTTCATGTGTACATGGTTTTATACCAAGTTTTATGGAGGTGTGCCCTAATGCTGAGCATCGAATATGTGTGCGGCACATTTACTCCAATTTCTGAAATGATGGTCACCGGGGGGTGTTACTAAAGGACATGCTGTGGAGAGCTGCTGCATCTTACACACAGAATGACTTATATGCTGCAATGGAATAGTTTAAGGGCCTTAATCTGCCAGCATGAGTGCCTTTCGAAGGTTGACACTGCAACTTGGTGTAAGGGATGGTTCAACACATGCAAAGTGTGACCTCTTACACAACAATTTGGCCGAGTGCTTCAATTCTTGGACCACCAAGTTCAGAGATAAGACCATACTAGCAATGTTGGAAGGAATTAGGACAAGTTTGATGAGAAGGTACCAGAGGAAAAGAAAAATTATAACTGCGATGGAAGGCAATGTTGGGCCAAAAATTAAGGAAAAGTTGGAGATAGAGGAAGATGAGGCCGGACATTGTATGCTAACATTTGCTGGTGAGGGTTTATTTGAGGTCAAGTGTAGGGGTAAAAGGTATGCTGTGAATTTACCTGCCAAGACATGTGGGTGCAAAAGTGGGATGTTTCTAGTATCCCATGTGTTCATGCCATCTAATCAATATGGCATGGTTGAGGCAATCCTGAGGATTATTTGAGCCCATACTTTGGCAAGGAGATGTACCTAAACGCATATACACCCCTCATCTACCATGTACCTAGTGAGGAGCAGTGGGTTAGGACAAATTAACCCATCATTGAACCACCTAAGGCAAGGGGATCTTCAGGAAGACCTAAAAAACTGAGGAATAAAGGGGCTGATGAGACCTCAAATCCCTACACAGTTAGAAAGGGTGGTACGAAGAACCAATGTAGGATGTGCAAAAAATATGGTCATACTAGAACATGCACTGCGAGGATGCGGCATGATGAAAGACAAGAATGTAGGCGGAATTTCTATAGAAAACATACAGCAGATCTTGACTGCAATCTTGACATGGTACGCGTTTCTTGTCTTCTATTTATGACTGCAAACTTGTATGTTATTCAATGTTGTTTACCAACTAGTTTATTTATTTTTGTAGTTGGATGGTTCATCTAGTGCCCCATGTGTTGTAATCCTACTCACCCAACAAGAAGTAGGGGTCAAAAGAGGAGAAGAGAAGAGGGTTCAAGCAGTGCATCTGGACAAGGTCAGGGAAGGGGTGCAAGCAGTGCATCTACACAAAGTCGGGGTCAAAGGAGCACAAGAGAAAGTGGTGCAAGTAGTGCATCTACACAAGGTCGGGGTCAAAGGAGCACAAGAGGAAGGGGTGCAAGCAGTGAAGGGGAAGGACAAGGTCAGGGTGAAGGCATTGCAACTGCACAAGGTAGAGTTCAAAATAGCACAAGAGGAAGGGGTGAAAGCAGTGCAACTACTGCACAAGGTAGGGGTCAAAAAAACAATTTTGGTTATGCCTATTTACTGCCCATTTGCAGATTTGGTACCAAATTTGGTATGCCAAGTGCCCAAGTTTGGTACCAAAGGAAAAGATAAGTGCATAATGTTAATGCTCAAGCATATGAGGATTGTGGTCAAATTTGGTACTATGTTATGTTATGTTATTTACTGCCCATTTGCAAATTTGGTACCAAATTTGCAACAAAATTTGATAACAATTTTGGTTATGCCCATTTACTGCCCATTTGCAAATTTGGTACCAGGTTGTGACCAAAGATGCTACAAAATTTGGTACCATATTTGCTTATGCCCATTTGTTGCCCACTTGCAACCATTTTGCTGCCCACTTGTAACCATTGCTTATAATTGAATTGTGCATAATGAATTACCATACCAAACACAATACAGATTACAACAATGTCAATAACATCAACAATAACATCAATATTAACAATAACATTACAGAATCTTGCACCAAGTTTAGGAAGACCATTACTAAAAAAAAAAAAAAAAAAAGCAAAAAAATGTTCAGAGCATTACAAAATACTACAACATCAACATTTGATCAACAAACATATGAGGATTGTGGTCAAATTTGGTACCATGTTATGTTATGTTATTTACTGCCCATTTGTAAATTTGGTACCAAATTTGTAACAAAATTTGGTAACAATTTTGGTTATGCCTATTTACTGCCCATTTGCAAATTTGGTACCAGGTTGTGACCAAAGATGCTACAAAATTTGGTACCATATTTGCTTATGCCCATTTGTTGCCCACTTACAACTATTTTGCTGCCCACTTGCAACCATTACTTATAATTGAATTGTGCATAATGAATTACCATACCAAACACCATACAAATTACAACAATATCAATAACATCAATATTAACAATAACATTACAGAATCTTGCACCAAGTTTAGGAAGACCATTACTAAAAAAAAAAAAAAAGCAAAAAAATGTTCAGAGCATTACAAAATACTACAACATCAGCATTTGGTCAACAACAAAATTGATCAATTGATCATCCTACAATTGATCAATTGTTTCACTGCAACATCATTCTTGATGGAAGAAACTCTCAGTTATACGAATGATATACCAGCAACCACTTCAACATCACCCATGAATAGACCATTGCAATTTGGTACTTCCTCTCTACTGACCGAAACTTATCCTTCTGTCTACATAGTTTGAACTTGTATTTCTCAGCTTCAGCCCTGCATTTCTCAGCTTCATTCTTGTATTTTTTAACTTCCTCCAACCTATTTATTCAACTCAGTTCTTGTTCGGCCTTCAGTGCCTTCAGATTCTCGTGCCAATCTCTTAATCTCGACACAACTCTCTGACCGTAGACGCAGATTTCAGGATCACGCCATTTAAAATAATTACATCTCACCTATGGTTTCTGAATAATTGGAAATAAAATCAAATCAACTCATCATTCACGGTAAGTCAGAGATAGAACCCTAAATGGAAATTTTTGAGGAAAATCAAAAGGAAAAACTTTGGGGAAAATCTCTTACCTTGTAATCTACACAAGAAAAAAACCTCATACCAAAATTACTTAGGGTGGACGAATGGCCTAAATCCATTGAGTTAACAAAAAAAACCCTGACTATAAGGCGGAATTGAAGGGCACAGTTGTATTTAGAAGTTACAAATCACATGATGCCTAATGCATCACGTGATTTAAGATATCTATACACTCGTAAAATTTATGAAAATACAACTATGCCTTTAAATTAAAAAAGAAAAAAACTTGAATTGACGCACGTACAGCCTGGTTGTGGGTCATTTTTTTTGTGTTTTTATTTATTTTACAAAGTGGTATTTTTGCTATTTCCATTATATTGCATGTAGTTTTCCCAAATAGATAACTTGACTCCATGGATCATATAAGATGGGGCAAGCAAGACCAAAAAAAAAAAAAAAAAAAAAAATCGTTGGGTTGATTTAACTTGTAAGCCAATGATCATCTGGTTTTCTATCATTTTGGCCTATGCTTGTACGTGAGCACTGTTTTTTACTCCCAACAATTTTAAAACACATAAAGTACGTGCACAGAGTGGTTTATTTACATTTGACGTACTAGTCTTAGAACCTTGCACTGTTGAAGTAATCTCGTAACACTAATATTTAATAAGGCATAATAAACAGGAGAAAAACATATATTTAGCTATCATTCAAGTTTAGCTCTTCTGAAATCTTCCATTTCTGCATTGGATTAAACGAAGCTTTCTTCTTTCTTCTTCCAATTAGGAAATTTCTTCTAATACGAATTTGATCAATCCCATTACTTATCAAAAGAAAGATTTCGTGTGTATTGGTTTAAGGAATTAAAAGCTAACTGGATTTCAGAATTTCACTCATAAATCTTGATGCTTATGTACAAGAATCTTATATTATCCATTTCATTTTCAGAATTTAAAGTTGACATGCATATATAATGGTATACATTATTTTACCTTATTTAATTTTGTAGAAAATTTACTTAACTCTCATAAATTATAGCTGTTTTTACAATTATTTTCATACATTTAAAAAACTTTCAATTTAATGTATTAATCCTTCAATTTTTTTTTTTTAATTTCATCAATCCATTCAAATTTTTTGTTAATTTCAAATGTGATGAAAAAGCTTCACCTTTAATTTTTTTTAAAAACGTGTTGACATTAATTTTATATATACAATTAGGTACACCAATTTTACGTCATAATCATATAACAATTAAATAAATACCATCAATCATATATATTAACCGACATGACTTCGCTCATTTACGTATGGCCGTTTGGAATTTTGTAACTTTTGGCGTTCTTTTTATCGATGTTTCAAGACTCTTTAAACATCTACCGTCCTTTCGAAGCGTTCTTTTTTGTTTTTTGGGGCATTAAAGTCTTCAAAACTCATTAATGTCAAAGCTAAATGTGTTAGGGATGTGTTAGAAACACACAAGTTACACACTATGTGCACACTCATCCTCTCATATGGGGTGAGAACACCTCATGTGAGAGGGTGAGTGCACATAGGGTATAACTTGTGATTTTTTAACATTACTCAAATGTGTTCTCCGCAAGCGAAATGATTTTTTTACATCAGATTACTCTACATCAATCCTACACCAAAATACATAGAATGTGAAATTCATACATGTGGATCCCATATATGTGAGTCTTATATACATAAGTCTTACGCCCAATGTATTTTGGTGTAGAATTAATGTAAGATGAAGTAGGAATAACATATCAACAACTCTTATACAATTCTCTTATCCCGTGTCATGTTGACTTGATCAACACCGGCCACTTCAAAAAATATTTAAAAAAATGTAGAAGATCCAAAATTTTACTACCCTCAAATTACACGTGTCAGCATATAGTTTGATATTCTACGTAACAAACAATTTCAGATTGGTTTCCCTATTTCTTTTTTCTTTTTTGGTTTCTCTTTTTTATGGACAGAACTTTTCAACTTTTAGTCAAAGTACCAGTAACATATTAATGACTTTACCCAGGCCATTGTTTTAGTCAGATCCAAACATTACATTATTGTTCAACTTTTAATTGCATAATCATTGTATTTTTATTCAAATGGAACACCGAACTACATAGTTAGAGCATGTAAGGTCATCCAGAAAACACCACCTTAAATGCGGGAAAAACATAAACAGGAGAAGAACAAAAAACAAAAAAAGAGTGCAAAAAACATCAAACCAACAACAGTTACACACGGGAAGATTTAGGATTTGGAGGAAAAAAACTAATTTGGGAGCCAAAACTAAAAAAATTAAAAAATTTAGGGGTAAAATTTCCAATTTTTTTTTTTTTTTTTTTTGGGAGAAACCCCTGGCTTTGGGGGCCAGGCCCCCCAAGGCCAGGGGTAGCTCCGCCCCTGGACTTACACACGACATTCACGGTGCCTAGCTCCATTCGATCATGCTCTAATCCAACTTCAAGTATTATGGTGCCCCCCTGTGCCAGCCTTTCCCGGCAGTTTGGCTGCTGCGTTGCATGCACGCGCCTCCTTCTCTTGGCGATCAGCCTGGATTATTCTCTCCTCTTTCTTTCTGGTGACCGCTTGTTTCTGCGCTGCGTCATGGGCTTTCCCCAGTTCCACCTGCTCAACCACATATCATAAATTCCATTATTACAATAAAAAGAATATCGTTCTACTGTCTAAAGAACCAAAAGAAAAAAAACAAACATACCTTCTCATCTACAGTGGCCTTGGTCTTCTCCACGTCACACTTAGCGGAGGCCGCGCTGTTGGCTGCCACTTCCTTTGCATTCTTCGCGGCCTGCATTTTCGCTCTTTCTTTCTCTTCTGTGTATAATTGTTTTTCACTTCAATTGCTTGGGGAAACACTCATGGCTGTGGACTAAATAGGATTTCAGGCCGTCTCGAATGGAGACACGTAGCAAGGGTAAAAAGCAAGGTAAGGTGCATGGCAGCTGTAATGAATGTTCTGGGTTCTTCTTTCTGACTCGTCACGAGTCGACACGCGTCCGAGACATATTTTGATTCTCTCCCTGCTGTGAAGCGGGGACTTGCTACGCATATCGTGTCGATCGATTCGTTTGTATGGTCATCGTTTACCATCCATTTCATCGTAAGAATTTAAAAAGTCAATATATATATACTTAATTTTGAAGAAATTTTACTTAACTCTTTTTTGAATTATCATTGCTTTTATAATAATTTTTTAAACTTCAAAAACTCTCAATTTAATATATTCATCTCTCATTTTTTTTTTCTTTCTAATTTTGCCGATCCTTAAAATTTTCCGTTAATTTAAAATTTGATAAAAAAGTTTATTCTTTAATTTTTTTAAAAGACGTGTCAACATTGATTTTATATACATAATTAGATATACATATATATACACCAATTTTAAATCATTATCATATAACTATTAAAAAAAAAAAATACCATCTATCATATTCCAATGTTTATATGGGGTACTATTCACTGACATGATTTTGCTCATTTACGTATGGCTGTTTGGTATTTTGTAATTCTTTGCTTTCTTTTATCGATGTTTCAAGACTCTTTAAAGGATTTGGATCCTCTACAATTTTAAAGAAATTTGAAATTCTCAAATTATGTGAATTTATGTCGTTTCATACATCGAACGGCATGAAAAATGCTACATATTAAAGATATGACATTTATCGAGGCAATAAAAAAAATCATTTCAAAAGCTTTTTCTTCACATTTAAAGAGACACTTCTTCTTTACAAAACCAAAATACAATTTTTTACCCAAAAGTCTTATACGACATAAAGTGTAAGAGCACTCCCAATGAATTATCTATTTACAACTTTAAGCTAGAATAGATAACAAAAGTGCTAAAAAAAGACTCCATCAGCTTATGTATTCCAACTCTAGAATAGATTTTTTCTTAATTCCATAAATAGTGCAACTCTACAAGTAGAGTTATACTATTCACTTATCTATTTTTTTTATTATTCTTTATCTCCACCTTTTTAGGTTTTTTTTTTTTTTTTTTTCTTCCTCCTTTATAGTGGAGATTTAAGGAAAAGTGTATAAAGGAGTGGAGTTATCAAGCGGGACCCACGTGGAAAAAAAATACTATAATAAAAAAATTAATGAAAATTAATAAAAAAATAATATAGAGTTAAGAATAGATAATCGGATGTATAGTGCATTTTAAAACTCATTAGCTAAACTAGATAAAATAAATTTTGATTAACTATTCTAGATGGAAAAATACATAAGCCATTGGGAGTGCTCTAAGAACTTGATAAAAATATAATCAATTCTCATTGTTAACATGTCATATTTTTAATATGTAGCATTTTTCATGTCGTTCAATAAATGAAACGACCTAAATTCACATAATTTGAAAATAAAAAATTTCTTTGAAATTGCAAGGGATCCTGATCCCCGTTTAAACATCTACCATCCTTCTGAAACTTTTTTTTTTTTTTTTTTGGCATCAAAATCTTCAAAACTCATTAATATCTAACTAAAGTTTATGTTAAATTCAAAGATAAATGTGTTATCTATGCAACTCTCTTACAATTCTTTTATCTTGTGTCAGTTTGTCTTCATCAACACCGCTCACTTAAAAAATACGGTTAAATACTTTAGAAAGTATAATTGAATAGAAAACTAAAGATAAAATGCGAAAATAATAAAATTATAATATTTTACATGGTTCGGTATATATATATGACCTAGGTTTACAGGATAAAGTCCAAAAGACTATATTATGCTTTTATTTCTTCATATTTTCACAATACATTAGACTCATATTTTTAAGAGAATTTGAGTAGATAAGTACATGGGTGTGCAGCGGTCCGAAAGTCGGTTAAATCGGCGACGTCGGTTCGGTTAACCGACCATGTCGGTTAAGTCGGTTAATTCGCCGACATTTAACCGACAAGAATTTTTTTTTAAGTTTTCGGTTAAGGCGGTCGGTTAATCGGTTTTAGTTAAGATTAAGCCTAAAAATGGGCCTTCTGGCCCTTCTTAATTTGGGCCTCAATTTTTAATGGATCAAAAAGTCTCAAAATAATTTTAATTTTTAAGGCCTATATCAATAAGCTATTTGGCTGTTTCAAAAAAAATTAAAAATGATACATAAAAAAAAACTTAAAAATGATAGTATGATACCTCAAAAAAAATTAAGACTAAGAGAAAAGAGAGAGAGAGCTACCGGAGAAGAGGGCAGTCAGCAAACTCGGCACTGAGCACTGCTGTACTGAGCAGTCGGCCACTCGGCACTGGGCAGGTGACTAGGTCACCGACTCACAAGTGGCCAGGTGGGGACCGTGGGGACCGTGGGGTTGTGGGGACTCTGGGTCCCGGGGAGGCGCCGCGGCAGCCGGCAGGCAGAGAGGGGATCCGGGAATGGCCGAATCACTGGAGAAGTGGAGAGGGGATCCGGGAGTCGGGATCGGGAATCAGGATAGCTGGACTGCCAAAGCCCAAAAGCCGTCCGTCAAGGTTTCAACGTGGTCAAGGTTAGGTCAAGGGCAACTGGGCAAGGAGGTTCATGAATCACGAAACAGTCGAAACTGATGAAGAGCAGAAGAAATTGAAGAATGCGATGAATATATACTCCATACAAAACGACACCGTTTTGTTTTTTTGGTTTTTTTTTTTTTTTTAAATGAATTGAAACGACGTCGTTTCAATATAGGCGGTTGGTTAACTGACCGGTTAATCGGTCGGTTAACTTTCAGTTCGGGCCGGTTAGGAAATTCGGTTAACCGCTTAACCGATCGCCTACCGAACCGACCAAATTTCTGTAAAAAGATTCTCTTCCGACTACCGAACCGAATTTTGTCGGTTAAGTCGGTAGGCGGTCAATTTCGGTTCGGCCGCGGTTCGGTAGGCGGTAATCGGTTAATCTGCACACCCCTAGATAAGTATGGTAATCAAATCAATGGATTTGATAACCATCAAATCTAATTACAATCAAATCACCATCAAATCTGATTTATAGAAGATAACAATAATAACAATAAATCTCTGAAATCAAATCTCTTAATATACTCTAACAATTAAAATTTTGGATCTTCAACATTTTTTAAATATTTTTTTTAGGTTTAAATACCTTACATCTCCTGTAGTTTAAAAGCTTTATTTTTTGCCCCCTGAGTTTTCATTTTTGTCATAAGTGGTACCTGTGCTATGGGAAAAGACGGAGATGGTACCTCCGTCCATTTTTCCGTTCAAAACTAATGTCTGGCCATGTCATCGGACAAGTGTTGGTGTAATATTACGACACCTGTCCCTATGCCACCTCAGAGTTCAAACGACAGCCACGTCAGCCGCTCCATTGCCACATCACTTAAGAGGGAAATTAAATATTTCAAGATTTCAAAAAATAAGACTTGTGTATTTCCGATTGATTTGAACCATTTTTTTCCCAACTTCTCGATTATTCCCAGCCCTAATTTCTCAAAGTTCGTCGACCTTACACAAATCTATTCCGTCCCTTTCGATCTCACCCCAAAGCTAAGTTCCAACATTTAGGTTGGATCTGTTTAGGTTCGAGGCTTAGAGGCAAATTTCTGATTATATTTTCCCGGAACCCACTTGGCCAACCTTCTCGGAACCCACTTGCGACAGAGTAGCAGCAAAAGACAAAAAGTATTTTTGAGACCCGAAAGTTGTTTTTCATGATGCTAGTGTGAAGTTTCTTTGTGATATGTGGAGGAACTTGACCCAAGAAGCTTTATATACATATTTTGTCTTAGGGTTGGTTGTTGGGCAAAGTATTTTATTATATGAGTTTGGTTTTGTGGGCAAAGCATAAAGTCCCGAACTTTATGTAGGGTCTTCAATGCACTGTGTTTTTGTCAATTGTAGCTTTTGGCATTTTCTGTCCTGTTCTTGTTGGTTGGTTGTTGGAAACGTTGGAGTGTTCTTCCAACGGATGTATGTTTCGTTGGCAGCCTGCAAGGAATGCCTCTTAGCAGGTCTCTAACCTATACATGAGGATGACACAGGTGAACTTCTCATAAAGTTTGTAATGCCCTTATGTGTTGTGTGGATTTTCATTTAATGCCATACATTAATTTGTTGCCGCAATGTTGCAGCTTGGGGAACCATCAAATACAGTGCAGCAAATGCAAAGGAGATTACAACTGGATTAGAAAACTTATCAACAACCACGGTCTTTGAGACATTGACATTTGGTCCATTAGTATACTTTTGATGTAAATGTGTATTTTGGTAATTTTGTGCACATTTACAGTGGTATATGTAAATTTTGATGGATTGGTGGACATGTAGAGTGGTGCACATGTGGGAAGTGTTGTATGTTATTTTTGAGATCTGGACATTGAATGTGAAGTGGTGTAACAGGTGGACATTGAGACATTAACATTTTTGTGTAAATGTGAAGTGATGTAACAAGTTAAGTGTAACAGGTTATTATTGGTTTTGGTAATTTTTTGGTTTTGTTCATTTTTTAAACAGGATTGATTGTTATTTGTTCATTTGTTGTTTATAAAGGGTTGAATTGTTGCTAACATGTTAGTTTAATATACGATAGACATACCTGTTATTTTTTATGCAAAACATGCATCCCAAACATACCAAAACATTTTGTGTACAAATGTACCATTTGTGATACATTTACAAAATCAAGGTACCATATGTGATACAAATTGAAACCACAGGGAGCACATAATGAAATTTGATAGAAATACACTTGGTCATTTTTTGGGTTATGAAGATTGGCCACGCAGATTATATTATGTTCCCAATTGTTATAGATGATTGATTGTGTTTTGTTCATTTTTTGTTTATAATGGATGAATTGTTGTTAATAGGTTAGTTTGATACATGGCAGGCATACATGTTATTTTTTATGCAAAACGTGCATCCCAAACATACCAAAAAAATTTGTGTACAAATGTACCATTTGTGATACATTTACAAAACTAAGGTATCATTTGTGATACATTTACAAAATAAAAGTACCATTTGTGATACAAATTGAAACCAAAGGGGGCACATAATGAACCTTATGAAATCATAGGGGGTATATAATGAAAAAGATTTGTGTTAAAGACATACACATTTGGCAATTTTTTGGTTATTTTGGGTTGTCAATTGTTAAACAGGTTATTTTGGGTGGTCAATTACGCAAGATTGAAAACCAAGGTACCATTTGTGATACTTAATGAAACCACAGAGGGCAAAACATAAAATTAATAAAACCACATGGGGTTAAAACTTACATAATTCACATACATATGTCAAACTACAAAGTTACTTAACAATTGCAACACAAGCAACCAACAACATTGTAAACTGTGACAACAACAAAGCATACATAAAAAAATTCCTTTCTCGCCTGCCTATAGATGTCATTTTCCTTCTCTAGACACTTGATGATTTCCATGTGTTTATCACCCCCCATCTCCAATTGCTTAACCCTTTCCATGCAACTGCCATTTTCATTCTTCAATTCTTTAATCCTTGCCACTAAATTTTCATCCTTCAGGTTATTATTAACCTTCTTTATAATCTGTTTTAAGACCTCCACACCCCTTGCATAATTTGGTTTGTCCAGCCATTTGAAAAATTTGAATATAGATTTTGTCTATATGTTGAAGTATAGGCAGTCAGTAAGAACTCACTCAAATTATCTAGTGGAAGTGCTTCAATCATAAAACTGCTTACTCTTGAGTTGTAGGTGGGGCAACTCCAAAATCTTCTTCTAGGGTTTTCCTGAGTCCAGGAGGTCTTTAATGGTGCTGGTAAATCGCAAAAGCATAAATAGGACATCTTAGCACGCCCCACTAAGGAAGATCCAAAAGATAACTTTGTTTGATTCAAATGTCAAAACAACAAAATAAAAAACAACTTTTTTTACTGGCTGATATAAAAAAATATAATCGTAACTCAAAAACAAAACAATTGGTTAAGAACATACATTGTCTAAAGAATGAGAAACTTCGTTCCCTCCCGAATCTCGTAGGCGACTTGATGATGCCATTCGTCTAATTGTGAAGTAAATTCTGGGAGAAACGGCCGTGTCGGAGCTGTGGGAAGACATAGAAATCTGCGTCAGCCTTATCTGCTTTAATTCCTAAGCTTGGTTTGGGGAGATTCGTTGAACCGGAGTTGTCGGTTAGGGTTAGGGTACTACAGTTTTCAAAAATTTGGGAGAAATGGGGGAGAAAGAAGACGTGTTTAATTGTTTAATTTCCCTCTTGAAATATATGTGATTATGTGGATTTTCATTAATAATATGTGGCATTACTTAAACATGTAGGATGTATGAGGTTTGGCATGGGGACATGTGTCTCAATATTACACCAACACTTGTCTGGTGACATGGCTAGACTTTAGTTTGGACAAAAAAATAGTCAGGGATACCATCTCCATTTTTTCTCATAACACATGTATCACCTATGAAAAAAATGAAAAACTTAGGGAGCAAAAAATAAAGTTTTTAAACCACAGGGGATGTAAGGTATTTAACCCTAAAAAATATTTTAAAAATGTTGAAGATCCAAAATTTTAATTGTTAGAGTGTATTAGAAGATTTGATTTCAGAGATTTATTGTTATTATTGTTATCTCCTATAAATCAAATTTGATATTAATAAATTATGAAACTGCGACATAACTTTTTTATTTTTTGTGGACTTCTAATCTGGTGGTAATTGTTGGCCTTGTCTCAGTATCCAAAAATTCATTCGGATGTAACAATCTTGTGCATTATTGTGATGGGATTTGATCTATATTTTGCTTCAGATGCTGCATCTTGCTATCACTTGTTTAGTGTGATCTGACTAACAAAAAAAATAAAATTGTTTAGTGTGATCTGACATGTTATGCTTTGAATTGCAACACTGCCGGCTGTCCCTTTAATGAGAGCTGCCACTTTCTACATTTTGTTCCCAGTGGTTATAATGTTGTGGCCCATATGATGAATCTTGCCCCAGCTGTTTCTGCACCATCTTTCTTTCTTTCCATTTTTTTTTTTTCTTTTTTTTTTTTTTTTTTTTCTGAGGCGGTTCCTGCACCATCTAGAAGCATGGCTGGGCCACCAGCCATCCCTAATGGCTCTACAACTTCAGTTAAAACTCGCATGTGCAACAAGTATAATACTGCTGAAGGTTGCAAATTTGGTGACAAATGCCATTTTGCTCATAACGAACGAGTGGGAACTTGGTAAGCCAATCACTCCATCCCATGGGGATCCGCGTGCCATGCATGGGACCTATTCCAGGCCGTATGGGTGCTCGTATGGAGCCACCCCCACTAGGCCCTGTGACGCCGGAACAGAATAGCGATTATTCTGCAGGCTAATCAACAAGTAGTTTGCAAGGAAGAAAGCAAGAAATTCACCCCAAAAATAGAGACAAACTCTGAATTCGATAAAATTATCAATAAACAACAACTGTTGAAAAACGCCCACAAGCCGGGCTAATATAGCTGAAAAATTACCAAAAATAGCAAAATCCCAAAAAGCCTAATAAATCTCCTAAGACTGGAAATAAATACAAATAAGTATATTATGGAAATACTTGGTGCCAAAGAATATCTCCAAATTAATGGGAAATACTTAGTACCAAAGAATTACCATATTAAGGAAAATATAATAACTATAATATTATTTGACGACAACGTAAATATAAATATAGAAATTCTTTAAAAGATAAATCAAGAGATTTGTTGATAGTCTCTTCTTTCCTTCTTGGTCTTTCTCTTGATGGATGTTGACAACTCGGTAGAAAATATCTTCTAAATCACAATTGCCAAATGTCTCTTCTTTCCTTCTTGAGTAGTTGACCCTTTCTTTTCTTGCCTAAGCTAAATGAATCTTATCGCCACATCATAGACCAATTAATTCTATAGTTGTATCTGATTTCCTCCTGCATCACCCTGCTGCTAGGTTTGGTGCCTCAGTCACTGCAAAAATCAGTGTTGATGCTTCCCTTGTTGGAGCCATCATCGGGAAGGGCGGTGTGAACTCCAAGCAGATATGTCCGCAGACAGGAGCCAAGCTTTCAATTTGAGAACACGAGTCTGATCCTAATCTAAGGAACATTGAACTTGAGGGGACTTTTGAACAGATTAAGGAAGCAAGTGCAATGGCGAGACAACTAATCGTGACCGTTTCAGTGGCTGACCCTCCAAAATCCCACGGAATGCCTGGGGCTGCGGCTCCACCGGGAAGCAACTATAAGACTAAGCTGTGTGAAAATTTTGCTAAAGGATCCTGCACTTTTGGAGAAAGATGTCACTTTGCTCATGGTGGTGCTGAATTGCGCAAGGCAGGAGTTTGAAGACTTAATTTGTTGTTGGGTGGTCCCTCCTACGTGGGGGACCAACCCATTCTGCTGGTAGCAGAGCAAGTCACGTACTGTGCGTGACTTGCGACCAGCAAAGAAGAAAGAAAAGAAAGGCTGGCTGGTTTTACAGCCGTGTGAGGGAGAAAAATAGACAGTTTTGGAGGGAGAGAGCTTCGTCCAAAAACAGAGAGGGATGAGAGAAAAATGGGATTTTTCACATAGTCATTTCCGTCAGAGATTAGAGGATCGTTTATAGTCCGATCTTGATGAAATTTCAGTATGTTGTTCCTGACGACGAGGGCTACACATTGACTGGTGCCGATCGTTGAACTTCCTCTCCAGTTGCTCGGTTGTTCACCCCACTTGATGAGAGCTTTCTTTGTTTTGTTGGAATCCACTTTTGAAGTGATGAATTTATGTTTTAATCCAAGAATGTGTGTATTCTTGATGTGGTGATAACATCTAGATATTGTTCTAGAGAAGACATTTGTAAGCCCATTATTGTTGATAGTGGAAGTTTTAACTGAACTAGGTCCCATGGTTTTTCCCTTCACACCGGAAGGTTTTCCACGTACAAATTTTGGTGTCTTGCTTGTGGTGATTGCTGGATTTACTTTTCTGCATTGTTTTTGGAGGAGTTGATATTATGGTACTAGCTAGATTGACTATTTAATTTGCACAATGAGGGGAAATTCACCCCAACATTTGTGGCTTTCCCTTCATGATTAGTTCATGGCATTAGTTGTTATGCAGTGTTGTATTTAGTGGGGGGTCTGTTTTGGATTGTCGTTATGCAATTAATGCAACGTAGTGGATTTTAGCTGATGAGATCGATTATGACATCTGAGTTTTTGGGATTAATTATTCTTGTTTATTTCAAAAACTATCATAAGCTTTATCATCCATAATCTACCTTCTAGAACTAGATGTTTTTAACGTTAATGCTTAACGTGGTATTGTGGTTTTATTTCCCCGCCAGTATATATATGTAGAATTTGGCAAACTCAGGCTAATGATTGGAGATTGGACAGTCATAACTTTTTTTTATTTTTTTATTTTTTATTTTTTATTATGCAAGTACGAATTCTCATTCAACCAGAAATGATACAAACATTAAAGCAGAGGAGTGGGTTCCCCAACAATAACCCAAATCTGAAAAAAGTAGTACCAATGTGAAGAGTAACATAGTAACCAAGAGGGAATTGTGAGTTTTCAATTCCCAGAGGAATTGAAAATGTTCCGGTCCTATTTACCTTGAACAAAGCCAAGGCTTGGTCAGCACAAGGCGGATTAAAGACCAAATCAGTGGTGAACAGGGGCATAACCCATGCAGAGGACTTCAACCCGGTCCAAAATAACCCCTTTGAGAGGGTTGGGTGGCCACTAAACTAGATATGGAAGAGTATTGGCACAACAAATAACAGAACAAAACTTGCAGTGAATGGATCTCCAAAAGAGACCATAACCTAGCAAATAAATTTATAGATAAAGAAAACGATAAAGCAGGAACCTATCACAAAGCATCGGAGGTGAAGAAACCCTGTCGGAAGTCGGTCTTGGCAGCAGATAGCGGTGTGAATCAGTGCGCTCAGTGTCCAAATCTGGCGCGTGGGCTGCACACTCCAACGCCGGAGGGCCGGGTGATGAAACGGCTGACAGTGGATTGAAGGGGGAAGAGCCGTGGTTCCGATGGAGTGGGTCGCTTGGCGGAGAGGCCTTCAGAAGTTAGTAGATCTAGGGTGAAAAACATAAGATCTAAGAACTTCAAAATACCGGGAGATCCACGGCCATGAACAGGAGGAGGCACACCAGTCCGATCCGGTGGAGGAAAACCCACCAACGATGCTATAGCAACAAGCCTGAGGAGGGGCTAGCGAGAAATCTAGCAAGAAAAGTATCACAAAGGAAGATAAGAACCTCAAAGGAGGCGTGCGAAGGGCAAACAGGATGGAAAGAAGAAGAGAGGGGAAGAAAAGAGGGGGGTGGGGGGGGGGGGGGGGAAAGAAGCTCCAAAAGCTTGGAGCTACTCTCCCATGGCAGTTTTGATGGAGGGAGTTGCAGAGAGAGTTGCAGAGAGAGAGAGAGAGAGAGAGTTGCACCGACAGAAGGATCAGACTTGAGAACATAAAAGCATTAAAAAAAATAAAAAAAATTAACCTATGCTTAAATAGTAAAAAAATCTTATATTTTCAAAGCTTCTGTATTGAAGATTTCTCTGTTGGAGTTTATGCTTTTATATAGCCTGACTAATTATCGAGCATCGATTATATTATAAATTAATTGATTCAAAGCGAACGTATTGTTGGCCGGCCTTGAAGAACCTAACCCAAATAATCAGGTTATATGCTTGTATGAAAGCGCAAAATGGGAATCGTTTAGGCCTCATAAGAATTACTCATCTATAATTAAATAGACTGAGATAACATTAATCCTACTAATTAAGTAAATCCTAGCAAGATAAAATAATTAACCTTACTCAAAAAAGTAATTATCTCTAATTGAATAATTTTTCCTAATCCTAATCTTATCACCTAGGGAGATTGTTGGTGATCTGTTGAAGTAAGCACGCGCGTAACACTAATACTTAATAAGGCATAATAAATTGAAGAAAAACACATATTTGGCCATCATCCAAGTTTAGCTCTTATAAATAAATGTTCAGTACGGATTTGATAGCTACGATATAAGCCCCACTTTCAATTTAATTTTCTCAAACTATTTGGGATTGCTAAAATTATAAAGAACAAGTTTAACCACAGGCACTGGCCAATTTAGTTTTTATTTTTTCTTTTTTTAGATTTGCGTCAACGAACAAAGTCAAGGAAGGAAATTCCACTTATCTCTTAAAATTTTTAGCTGTGAAAAAAGAATCACCTAAATCTGTAGACTTCGATCAAAACCTAAAAATCTTACACGTACGTACATTTTTTGTACATTTCATGTATATTTTTTTAAAAAAATTAACCATTTGATTTGTAGGTCTTACAAATTTAATAGTTGATTTTAAAAAAATATATAAAAAAAGATAAATAAGAGATATAAAAAGATCATTTCTCGTTTTTTAAACCCAAAATATTACTCTCAATTTCCGAAGTGACGTGAACAGGCAGAAAAGGCATTTCTGTGTTGAAAAGAAAAACATGGGCTATCTTCTTTCTTCTGAAATCTTCCATTTCTGCGTTGGATTAAACAAAGCTTTCTTCTGAAAAAAAAATAAACCCAAAAAATAAACCAAAAAAAAACAAAGCTTTTGCGGAAATTTCTTCTAATACAAAATTGATTAATCCCATAGCTTATCAATATAAACATTTCGTGTGTATTGGTTTAAGAAATTAAAAGGCGAACTGGATTTCGCTATTTACATAAATTTTCAAATAAATGTTTGGAGCAACTTTGCTCATGCAGTTGAATTTCATAATTTCACTCAGAAATCTTGATGTATATGTTTATGGACAAGAATCTTATAATATCAATTTCATTATAAGAATTTAAAGTCGATATATATAACGGTATACATTATTTTATATTATTTAATTTTGAATAAAATTTACTTAACTCTCCTAAATTATAGCTATTTTTGCAATTATTTTTATAAACTTAAAAAACTTTAAATGTATTAATCTTTCAATTTTTTTTTTATTATTTTTTTTTAATTTCATCGGTCCGTTATGATTTTTTGTAATTTCTAATATAATGAAAAAGTTTCACCTTTAATTTTTTAACAGACGTGTCAATATATATATATATATATATATATACACACATTTTACTACATAATCATATAACCATAAAATAAATACCCTCTATCATATAAATTAACCGACATATATATATTTGCAAAGTTTGTTGACCTAGATTCAGACTTCTATTGCTATCCATTATAAGGCTTGGTCAGATATAGATTCTTGGTCTTGCCCTCCGAATGGTTCTCTTAAGCTGAATTTTGACGTTGCTCATATATATATATATTAACCGACATGACTTCGCTCATTTACGTACGGCCGTTTGGTATTTTGTAACTTTTTGCTTTCTTTTTATCGATGTTTAAACATCTACCGTCCTTCTCAAACGTTATTTTTTTGTTTTTTGTTTTTTGTGGCATCAAAGTCTTCGAAACTCATTAACATCTAACTAAAGTTCATGTTAAATTCAAAGATAAATGTGTTATCTCTGCAACTCTCTTACAATTCTTTCATCCCGTCTCAGTTTGTCTTGACCAACACCAGTCACTTACAAAAATATTTAAAAAATGTTGAAGATCCAAAATTTGAATACCCGCAAATTACACGTGTCAGCAAATAGTTTGATATATATTCTACGTAAGAAAACAAAACAAAACAAATATCCAACAATTTCAGATTGGGTTTCTCTTTTTTTTTTTTTGGTTTCTCTTCGTGAGCAGCCATAGCGTGTAAAATTCTCTCTAGTGTCTCTTACAAACCCATATGTACTTTAACATTAATTGCATAATCATTTTATTTTTATTCAAATGGAACACCGAACTACATAGTTAGCATGCATGTAAGGTCAGCCAGAAAACACCAACTTAAATGCGGGAAAACCACAAACAGAACGATAAAAAGAAAAAAAAAAAAACACTGTACAAAAACATCAAACCAACAGTACTACACGACTTTCACGGTGCCTCCATTCATGCTCTAGCTAATATTAATCCAACTTCAAGATCCATAACCCGTATCACGGGGGTTATTGGCATTGGGCCTTCCTGTGCCAGCTTTGTTGGTCCCAGTCCCAGTGGGGTGGGTCCCCACTGTTAGAATTCATAGGGAAAAATCTTATTCTCCTTTCATTGTTTCTTTGATACAACCCGAGACATGTACATATATAACCTAACAATCTCCTACAATATGGAAAGAAGCAGAGATACACGGAGAGAATAAATCAGGAATACATGGAAAGAAATAAAGGATTCTAGGGATCAATCCTCATATATAAAGTATCGATCTTTATACGTAAAGATCTCCCATGACAACTCACGCCAACACTCCCCCTCAAGTTGGTGCATACAAGTCTTTGATGCCCAACTTGTCAAGTGAGTTGTAGAAGCTCGTGCTGCATACGGCTTTAGTAAGAATATCTGCTAACTGATCCTCGGATTTGACAAACGGGAAACGAACTACCTTGGTCTCGAGATTCTGTTTTATGAAGTGCTGATCTACCTCCACATGTTTAGTTCGATCATGTTGGACAGGGTTATGTGAAATATCAATTGCTGCCTTGTTGTCACAAAAGAGATCCATCTCGCAACTAGGAGCGAAGCCGATTTCTGTTAGTAATTGTTTTAGCCATAGGAGCTCGCAGAGGCCTTTGGCTATCCCTCGGAATTCTGCTTCGGCACTTGACAAGGCCACCACATTCTGTTTCTTACTCCTCCATGTAACCAAGTTTCCGCCAACAAATGTAAAGTACCCTGATGTAGACTTCCTATCTGATACACTTCCTGCCCAATCTGCATCTGTATATCCCTCAACCCTGAGATGATCATTTTTTGAGAACATGAGTCCTTTTCCTGGGGATGACTTTAAAAAACGAAGAATCCGGATTACCGCATTCATGTGATCTTCACTTGGGTTGTGCATGAACTGACTTACCACATTTACAGCATAGGCAATATCCGGGCGAGTATGAGAGAGGTAAATGAGTTTCCCGACCAACCTTTGATATCTCCCCTTGTCTGTGGACACTTGATCTGTGTGCTCCCCAAGTCTGTGGTTCTGAACGATTGGAGTGTCTGGGGGCTTGCAATCTAGTAGCCCCACCTCTGATAGTAAGTCCAGGACATATTTTCGCTGGGAAAGAAATATGCCCTGCTTTGATCTAGCGACCTCAATCCCCAGAAAATATTTTAGTCCCCCAAGGCTCTTCATTTCAAATTCAGTTGCTAACTGTTTCTGAAGTTTTGATATTTCTACCACATCATCACCTGTAATGATCATATCGTCTACATAGATTATTAGGGCTGTGACCTTGCCAAGTCTGTGCTTCAGGAATAGTGTATGATCTGAATTGCTTTGGGTATACCCATATTTTTTCATCGCCAAGCTAAATCTCCCGAACCACGCTCTAGGTGATTGTTTCAATCCATACAGCGCTCGTTGTAACTTACACACTACTTCGGACTCGGAGTTGGCTGTATATCCTGGTGGGATATCCATGTAGACTTCTTCTTCAAGGTCACCATGGAGAAAGGCGTTCTTTACGTCGAACTGATGTAGTGGCCAGTCTAGATTAGCTGCAAGAGATAAGAGTACTCTGACAGTGTTTAATTTTGCTACTGGCGAGAAGGTCTCTTGATAATCTATGCCGTATGTTTGTGTATAACCCTTTGCTACTAGCCTTGCTTTGTACCGGTCGATCGACCCGTCTGCTTTGTGTTTGATGGAGAATACCCATTTGCACCCCACGGTCTTCTTTCCCTTGGGTAGATGGACTAGGGTCCATGTTTCATTTTTCAATAACGCCTCCATTTCTTCTTTTATAGTCTGGGTCCATTTGTGGTCTGTAAGAGCTTCATGGATATCTGAAGGAACATGATTTGAGGAAAGACCATGTATGAATGTCTTGAGTGATTCAGGTACCCTTTCTGTGGACACATAATTTGCAATTGGGTACCTTGAGCTCCGTTCTCCCATCTCTGGAGAGTATCTAGTTGGTGGTTTTCCTCGATTGTGCCTGAAAGGTAAGGTATATCCAACAACAGGAATATCCATAGTATTAGAGTTTATAGGCATGGTGGGGGAATTTACCTCAGGAATATTCTCAGGAGATGGGTTTGCCGGTACTGGAGTGCGAGGGGGGATATCTTCTTCAGCTCCAAGCATGTCTGACCTGATATGGGGTTCCTCGTGGTCGGACCCGATGTGTGGATCTCCATTCACTTCCTCATTAGCCTCAGTAAATCCTGGCCAGTCGAACTTCAACCAATTCGGCTCGTCACCCTGAATCTCCCCCTGACGAGGAGAAGTGGGAACGGGAGAGGGGAAGAATGGCTCCGTCTCCAGAAACGTAACATCCATGGTCACATAGGTCCGGTGTTGGGCCGGATCGTAGCAGCGGTATCCCTTCTGATGTATGGCATAACCCAAGAACAGACAGCGGATAGCACAGGGGTCTAGTTTTGTGCGTTGATGTTTGGGAAGGTGGACAAAGGCCACACACCCGAACACCCTAGGAGGAATCATGAGCATTGTGGGTAAGGGAAAATAAGTAGATAGAGTATGTAGAGGGGTAGTAAAGTCCAAAACCCTGGATGGCATCCGATTTAGGAGATGTATTGCTGTGGCTACGGCATCAGTCCAAAAACGACTAGGCATGTGAGCGCCAAGTAGTAGGGCCCGAGCAGTCTCAAGAATATGACGGTTTTTTCTCTCGGCTACCCCGTTTTGCTGAGGAGTATGTGGGCAAGAGGTTTCATGTATGAGACCATGACTCTGAATATAGGTCTGAAACTGATGATTTTTAAATTCCCCACCATTATCTGAGCGAAGAATCTGAATTTTAGCAGAGAACTGGGTTTGAACCATAGTGTGAAAGGACTGAAACACACTCAATACATCAGATTTATTTTTCAGCAAATACAACCACGTCATACGAGTACAATCATCAATGAATATGACAAACCACCGAATACCAGAAATTGTAGAAACCGGTGAAGGACCCCACACGTCAGAATGAACCAAAGCAAAGGGAACATTACTCTTATTCATACTCAAAGGATAAGTAGTTCGATGGCTCTTAGCAAGAATACATGTGTCACATTTGAGATCAATCATTGACTTATTGGTAAATAAACTAGGAAACAAATACTTCATATAACCAAATGATGGGTGTCCTAACCGACGATGCCACATCCAAATCTGCCTTTCTTTATTGTCATTGGGATGATGAACGTGGAACGCCCGACCCATGCTGAAGTCATCCACGTAGTATAGCCCCCCCCCGCTTAGTACCACGCCCAATTATCTCCTTGGTAAGAATATCCTGTAGTAGACAAAAGGTAGAGTACATGAGTACGACACAATTCAAAGCCGCAGTAACCTGCCCCACAGATAATAACTTGTGTGATAGAGAGGGAACAAGCAAGCAGTGGGTTAGTGATAAAGTAGGGGAAAGATTGACTGTGCCCGCCCCTGTAACAGGGGAAAGACCACCATTTGCATTTGCAACGCACGTTCGCTGGGGTTGAGATAATTGGACAAAATCTTTGTCATCAAAAGTCATATGGTCAGATGCCCCTGAATCAACCACCCATGAGTCCCTGTTCTCACCTTGAGAGGAGCTGCATAGGGCAGTGCCAAGGTTACCTGAATCCGTGGGTGGTGTAGCCTCTTTGGGGGTCTCAGCAGAGAGAGAGAGACCTGAAATCGGTGCATCTGCAGTAGCCACTGCGGCCTAGCCCTTCCCACCAGTGGATTCCGGAGCATCACGACATTTTTTAGCCTGGAGTTCATTCCACCAGTCAGGATACCCATGGAGTTTAAAGCACGTGTCCCGTGTATGCTTCATATTTTCGCAGTGTGTGCACTTGAGTCCATCAGAGGAAGCACGTGGTCGTGACCCAGAACCGTTTTTCCCATTGTCGAGAGACAGTGACTTGGCTGAAGAGGATTGTCCGGGTCTGAAACCTTTTGAAGCGAGGACTGCTCCTGGGTTGTCAATAGAATCACCGGAAATCATCACTGCTTGTCGGACAGCTTCCCGGCGGACATGAGCATATGCCTGCTCAACTGTTGGAAACGGCTTCATCTGCAGAATATCCCCGCGAATGTTGTCCAGCCGATCATCCAAGCCATCCAGAAAAATATACACTCTGTCCTCCTGCATCATGGTATTGTAGTGCTGAATATCAGCCACACACTCCATTGGGTTTGGGCGGCGGAAATCTATCTCACGCCATAGGCCCTGTAGATCGGTAAAGAACTTTTCCAGTGAGCCACCCACTTGCTTCAGACGGGTCACGCGTCTCCGAAGATCATATATTTGGGAGGTATCACTCCCATCAAAGTATGTTGTCGCAATGGAGTCCCACACCCCTTTTGCTGTTGGAAACCTGATGAAATTCCCGATCAGAGATGGATCCATTGAGTTTATAAGCCAGCCTTTGACAACGGCATTGTCTGTGCGCCATTTTCGAAAGGCTGGGTCCGTTTGTGCAGGTTGATTGATGTCGCCATTGATGTATCCCAGTTTGTCCTTGCCCGAGATATACATCTCGACCACCTGGGACCACAGCGCATAGTTGGAGCCGTCCAACTTGATGCCGATAGGAGCTGCTGTATTGTCGGTCATGGGGGTTGAAGCTTTGGTCAAAGCTTCGTTCATTCGAGTGGTGAGTACGGTGAGGATTTCGGTTGAAGGTTCATTCGGTTGGGTGGGATTGCTCATTGTTTCGGGTAGGCCAGAAACAGAGGAGTTGGGGTAATGGTTATGGAGAAGATGTGGGTGGCGGCAGGTTCATGAATTTGGAGTAGGGTTGAATCAGACCATGCTCTGATACCATGTTAGAATTCATAGGGAAAAATCTTATTCTCCTTTCATTGTTTCTTTGATACAACCCGAGACATGTACATATATAACCTAACAATCTCCTACAATATGGAAAGAAGCAGAGATACACGGAGAGAATAAATCAGGAATACATGGAAAGAAATAAAGGATTCTAGGGATCAATCCTCATATGTAAAGTATCGATCTTTATACGTAAAGATCTCCCATGACAACTCACGCCAACACCCACCTCACCTTCGATCACTTTTCCGGCAGTGGTACTCTGCCCGCCAGTGCCTTGTCCAGGCAAGGCTGACGTTGGATGGGTTCCAGTGGGATGCCCTCCCCCTCCTGTGCCAGCGTTGGTCTTCTCCATGGCACACTTAGCGGAGGCGGCTGCTTTGGCTACCGTTTCCTTCGCGGCCTGCATTTTCGCTCTTTCTTTCTCTTCTGTGTATAGTTGTTTTCACTTCAATTGCTTGGGAATACACACGCACTGGCAATGACAGAGCTTGTTCATAGCTCTGGACTAAATAGGTTTTCAGGCCGTCTCGCGTGGAGACACGTAGCAAGGGTAAAAAGCAAGGTGGCAGCTGATCGATATGAATGTTCTGGGTTCTTCTTCATTCTGCAGACTCGTCACGGGTTGACACGCGTCCCAGACATATTTTGATTCTCTCCCTGCCGTGAAGCGGGGAATTGAAACGCAATACGCATGTCGTGTCTATTCCTTTGGATGGTCATCGTTTAAGAAGCCGGCCCTTATCGCCTTTTAGGCTTTGAACAATTTAATCCACAGGGGAGACAAGTATCCAATAAATATCTTATAAACATCGGACAAATTTTTTTTAAAAAAAAATACTTTGAAAGAAACAAGCAAAAGGAAAAAAAACTAGAACTAGATAGAAAAAAAGCCTACCACCTCTCAAGAAAGAGGAGGGGTCTTTGCCACTTACAATAGGAATTGAAGGTAAAGGAGAAGGATAAGTGGGAATGCTACCAGAAAATGATCTGATTGCGGCCCAATGTGCCACATAATGAGCACAGAAGTTTGTACTTCTTGAAATTTTTGTAGCTTTTCAAGAGGAAGAGGCTGAGATGAATCCAATCATTTTCAAAATAAGGGATGAAATCCTCCAATCTTGAGAAACATTTGGATGTCGGAGAGTAGAGATAAATATCGGACAAAGTTAATGTGATAAGATTTAGTAAAGATCAGCTCGTCAACAAAAAAAAAAATATCTAAATGACTACTGGCCAGTCACTGGATCTCAAAACGGCGTATAATTCGATATTATTTTGTGAAGTTATTCCAAAATGATATTTCTATACACATACATAATACATTGTATACACGCTAATAATAGGTGTGAGGCTCATGCATGTGGAACCCATGTTTCTCTCTGCCATGACAATTGTGGATGTTCAAATCTACATGGCAACACGAAGCGGAGAGTTGCTACGCATGTCGTGTCTGCTGGACGGTCGTCGTAAGCCGCCTTTAATTATCTCCTTTGAACCAATTTTTTTGGAAGGATCAATTTCTTTTCTATATTTTATTATTATTATTATTCTTTTATAAGTCTCACAAACCACAATATCCAATAATTGATTTTTTTTTTTCTCCTATCTTGCAAGACTAAAAAGCCGATTTAAGTTTATTGGGTATAGATTTTTTTTTTCTTTCTATTATTATTATTTTTATTATTTGAGCAAATATCAGTCCAACAACAAGAAGGATACTAATCAAAGAAAATAAGAATAATATGTTAAGAAACTTTACATTTTTATTTTCTTAATAATAAGCTATATATTTTGATTTTATTTTTCTAATAGGTTATTTTTAAGTAGTCTAAACCTTATATTTTCTTAATTAAATAAGTTATGTTAGGTTATTTTCTTAATGCAACGTAGTGGATTTGATGAGATTATGACATCTGAGTTTTTGGGATTCTTGTTTATTTCAAAAACTATCATAGGCTTTATTATCCATAAATCATAATCTACCTTCTAGAACTAGATGTTTTTAACGTTAATGCTTAACGTGCTATTGTGGTTTTATTTCCCCTCCAATATATATATATATATATATATGTTAAATTTGGCGAACTCAGGCTAATGATTGGAGATTGAACAGTCGTAAAATTTTTTAACCTATGCTTAAATAGTTCAAAAATCTTACATTTTCTTGTGCGTCAAAGCTTCTGAATCGAAGAAAAACACATATGTAGCTATCATCCAAGTTTGGCTCTTATAAATCAATTTTCAATACGGATTGGATAGCTATGTTAGAAACCCCACTTCCAATTTAATTTTCTCAAACTATTTGGGATTGCTAAAATTATAAAGAACAAGTTCAGCCACGGTCAATACTTCAATCACCAGTTTTTTTTTTTTGGAGATTTGACGTCAACAAACAAAGTAAAGGAAATTTCACTTATCTCTTAAATTTTTCAGCTGTGAAGAAAGATTCACCCTAATTTATAGACTTCAAAACCTAGAAATTAAATGTTATACGTACGTACATCTTTTGCACATTTCATGTGTATATATATATATATATATATATATATATATTTTTAACCGTTTGATTTGTAAGACAAATATCTACATGTAGGTTATATAAATTTAATAGTTGATTTAAAAAAAAATATATAAACCCAAAATATTAGGACAAACATCTGATTTGTAGGACAAACATCTACATGTAGGACAAACATCTGGTTTTTTTTTTTTATTTATTTTTTTTTATACAAACATCTCGTTTTTTAAACCCAAAATATTACTCCCAATTTCGGAAGTGAAATGATCATGCAGAAAAGACATTTCTGTGTTGAAAAGAAAAACATGGGCTATCTTCGTTCTTCTTTCTTCTGAAATCTTCCATTTCTGCGTTGGATTAAACAAATCTTTCTTCTGAAAAGAAAAAAGAAAAAAGAAAAAAAAAAAAAAAAAAAAAAACCTTTTGCAGAAATTTCTTCTAATACGAAATTGATTAATCCCATAGCTTATCAATATAAACATTTCGTGTGTATTGGTTTAAGAAATTAAAAGCTAACTGGATTTCGCTATTTACATAAATTTTCAAATAAATGTTTGGAGCATCTTTGCTCCTGGCCTGCCGTTGAATTTCAAAATTTCACTCAGAAATCTTGATGTTTATGTTTATCGACAAGAATCTTATAATATCAATTTTATTATCAGAATTTAAAGTTGATATATATAACGGTATACATTATTTTATATTATTTAATTTTAAAGAAAATTTACTTAACTCTCTTAAATTATCACTATTTTTGTAATTATTTTTATTAATGTATTATCTTTCAATATTTTTTTTTAATTTTATCGATCCGTCAAAGATTTTTTTTGTAATTTCAAATGTGATGAAAAAGTTTCACCTTTAATTTTTTTAAATAACGTGTCAACTTTAATATATAGTTTGCAAAGTCTTCAAAACTCATTATTGTCTAACTAAAGTTTATGTTAAATTCAAAGATAAATGTGTTATCTCTGCAACTCTTTTGACAAATTCTTTTATTCCATCTCAGTTTGTCTGGAACGATCAACACCAATCACTTAAAAAAATATTTAAAAAATGTTGAAGATCCAAAATTTTAATACCCTCAAATTACACGTGTCAGCAAAACGTTTGATATATATTCTACATAACAAAACAAATATCCAACAATTTCAGATTGGGTTTCCTTTTCTTTTTTTTGGTTTCTCTTCGTGAACAATTTCAGATTGGGTTTCCTTTCCTTTTTTTTTGGTTTCTCTTCGTGAGCAGCCTGCATATATAGCTTGTAAAATTCTCTCTAGTGTCTCTTACAAACCCATATGTACTTCTAGATTAATTGCATAATCATTGTATTTTTATTCAAATGGAACACCGAACTACATAGTTAGCATGCATCTAAGATCAGCCAGAAAACACCACCTTCAATGCGGGAAAACCACAAACAGATCGAAGGATAAAAAGAAAAAAAAACACAATACAAAAAACATCAAACCAACAGTACTACACACGACATTCACGGTGCCTCCATTCATCCTGATCAAATATTATTAATCCAACTTCAACTACCATAACCCTGATCACGGGGGTTAATAATTATTGGCATTATGCCTTCCTGTGCCAGCTTTGTTGGTCCCAGTTGGGTGCGACCCCACCACACGTTCGATCACTTTTCCGGCAGTACTCTGCCCGCCAGTGCCATGTCCGGGCAAGGCTGACGTTGCGTGGGTTCCAGTGGTATGCCCGCCAGTGCCATGTCCGGGCAAGGCTGACGTTGGGTGGATTCCGGTGGTATGCCCGCCAGTGCCATGTCCGGGCAAGGCTGACGTTGCGTGGGTTCCGGTGGTATGCCCGCCAGTGCCATGGCCGGGCAAGGCATGCTTAGCGGAGGCCACTGCGTTGGCTGCCGTTTCCTTCGCGCCCTGCATTTTCGCTCTTTCTTTCTCTTCTGTGTATAGTTGTTTTTCACTTCAATTGCTTGGGGATACACACACACTGGCAATGAAAGAACTTGTTCATTGGCTCTGGACTAAATAGGTTTTCAGGCCGTCTCGCGTGGAGACACGTAGCAAGGGTAAAAAGCAAGGTGGCAGCTGATATGAATGTTCTGGGTTCTTCTTCTTTCTGCAGACTCGTCACGGGTCGACACGCGTCCCAGACATACTTTGATTCTCTACCTGCCGGGAAGCGGGGAGTTGAAACGCAATACGCATGTCGTGTCTATTCCTTTGGATGGTCATCGTTTTAGAAGCCGGCCCTTATCGCCTTTTAGGCTTTGAACAATTGATCACCCATAGGGGAGACAAGTATCCAATAAATATCTTATAAATATCGGACAAAGTTAATGTGATAAGATTTAGTAAAGAATAAAGATCAGCTCGTCAACAAAAAAAAAATATCTAAATGACTACTGGTCAATGGATCCTATTAATTAATGAGATACTTATCTGATATATAACGTACATATATTACTTTTTATTTTTTTTAATAAGTCTCACCTGATAATATTGAATCCGGCCATGTATAGGGTATAGGAATTTTTTTAATTTTTTTTAAAGATAAATATATATACTTAAACCACTTAAACTATATACTATCTATTTTGAACATAACTTGACAATACAACAAACTACCAAATTGTGACCAAAGATTAATCCTTCCGTCTGTAAACCAAAACTCCACGTAGAACTCTACCTCTCAGATTATTTAGTTGTGTATTTAAATATTTGAATATTTGTAACTCCCTCATTTATTCTCTCAACTTTAAATTTTATATAAGAGCAATACAATACACGGTCTAGGTAAGTTTTACCAAACCATTCTAACATCATTTAAAGATAATAACAGCATATAAAATAGTTTAATTATAATGCCACATATTTCATGTGGGTATTATAACATCATTTGTAAATAATAACCAAAATACCATTTTACATTTTAAAATACTTATTTACAGAATGATCGTTTTACCAACACTTTTAATCATAACGGCTATATATTTATACAATAGTTATACATTATTAAATCACATAAATATCACAGTAGTATAATATTCTATTTTTATTAAAATAGATATAATAGTTAATATAACTAATTGTCATAGTTATACAATAGTAACGGCATTAATATTAATAACGCTTAATGTTACTTTAAAATATTTGGCAGCATAATGGCGCTTGTTGTGAGTTTTAGATGTACTTGCAAGCGCATGAATCGTTTGCAATATAGTGTATGTGCAATTGCGAGGTCGAATCCACAGATAATTGTGTTGCGAAAATTAATCTTTATTCAAACTAATCCTATTTTAACCTAGTTTCAAATTTATGGCTTTTTAATAAAAGATAACATAAACTAAATAAATCAAAAGATAGGGTTCTAAGGTTCAAGAATCCACACCCACTAAATCATAGCAACATATTCACATGTTCATCAATACATATTCGAAGTTCTCACCATACAAATGTTATGTTTGTTTTACTATGCTTAAAAAATTGATTAAATCATTCAATGAATCAATTCTTGCACAAATTACAAAAGATATCTAGTTTTGACTAAATATGTTCATAATCAAAGTCGCTCGATCTGTGCCACATCCGCGAATCACGACATGTGGTTTAAGGCCACGTTCGGAAAAAATTTCATGACGTAGTCTTTGTTCCATGTCCGCATTTCCGGACATGGTAAAGTGGACACGTCACCATACAGTGACTTCCACGTCACTGTATGGTGACGTCCTACATTCACCACGTCACTATATACATAATTTTTTTAAAGAAAAACATAAATGTAAATTATTAGTGACATGCACAAAGTGACACGTCATTAACTTAATGACGTTTTTAGAAAACCACGTCAGAAAAAATGACATGTCACAATGCCACGTAGTATAATATTGACGGGTAGGTTTAACACGTCAGCAAAAAATAGTGATGTGGTCTTGTGAAACGTCAACAAAATATGACGTGGTAGTAGGGCACATCATATATTATTGACGTGGCATTTAGACATGTCACACATTAATGATGTGTAAAAATGCCGCATCACCAAATATTTTTGACATGGCTTTTTCCACATCATTAAATGCTAACGTGTGATGTCAGCAATTCATACATTAATGACATGTTATCACGACATGTCATTAATGGCCGACGTGCTATTATTCGACACGTGGCGATTTCGGGACATGCCTTATGTGGCACATGGCTAAATAAATAAATATTTAAAATATTTATTTATTGATATATAATTGTTTAGATAATATATTTAACATATTAAAAATATTATTTGAAAATAATTAATTGCATAATACTATTGAATATTAAATAACTATGTATATTAGTACATGCAATTTATAACTAGTTAATTATGTATGACATGATTATTAATATATTTAACATAATAATATAAGTACTAATCATACAATTAACTATATGATCTAAGTATTCTTTTATATACCTTAACCCTAGAATATGACTATATATAGTATATGTTGGGTTAGGATTCACATTTGTATACTATACATATAATATATATACTTTAAAGAATAAAATAACTTTTAATTAATACTATATACATCATGTATATATTCTTTTTATTGAACCCTAACCCTAGATTAGTGCTATATATAGAAAACATGTGACGACCCTTTTTTTTTTTTTTTGAAAACATACATAAATGGATCCTCACAGTGGCACGACTACTTGTCGCTCAGCCAACATGATGTACATGTTCCATAACATGTAGCTGATATTCAGAATTACATCTAACATAGCGGAATATAAATATCAATGTGCAGCGGAACACATATCAATAACGGAAATACATTTAATACATAACTGTTAATTACAACAAGAGTCATTTACAAGTCTATCTATTTAAAGCTTATAAAACATATTACACTAACTACATACTAAAATTATAGACTCAACAAATACCTATGCCCCGTAGGACACGAGCCATAAATAAAATACCCAAAATGTGGACTACCCATGAGTTCGTGACTTATGACTGTCGCGATGTGCTTCAATCATAACATCCGATATGCTAGGTGGACAAGTCAATATCTATATCCGCAGAACCTGCAACCAAAGCATTAATGTCTGCACGGTTGCGGGGGTTGCCGCATCCGCACAGGTGGAATTATGAGCCCACCGTCTTCGTATAAAACATATTGAAACCTCAGTGATATTAAACTTATTGAGTTTTCGCAAAGAATCAACTTTTTCTTTTTAGTCTCGCATACACTATAACAGCTACCAATTCATAAACTTTGTTTGAAAACCCTCATAGTTGATATAGTGAACACCGACTATCAGAAAACATTTAAAACATACTATGTAGTTGGACTCATACGTAGAAGTTCCAATGGCTTGGATGCAACCACGTATACACCCACCTACAATAATACTTTTATATTGGTAGCTCAAATGCATAGAGATCTAACGTTATTAACTGGATATCACCGTGCCTCAAGGCATTACAGCTTCATGTCTATGTCACATAGTTGTCCATGCGGTTACTAGAGTAAAACTCTGATATCCAAGCACTTCTTACTGATGTACCACGACAATCCATCTACCTACTTCCAAGTCACACTGATATCCCAACCAATAGCATCACATCTAAGTACACCAAACTTAAAACATGTCATCTCGCTCTTTAGTACGAGGTTACTATCATTTTCCGAATATGGTTAATGCCGAATCCTAGGGCATTACAGCTTCATGTCTATGGCACATAGTTGTCCATGCGGTTACTAGAGTAAAACTCTGATATCCAGACACTTCTTATTGATGTACCATAACAATCCATCTACATACTCCCAGGCCACTGAATTACTCATACCGAACAATGACAATATCCTTGCACCTCAAAGCTCAATATTCTTAAATCATGCAACTAGACGATAAAAGTATACATAAGTTCTTTGCCAATAAAACTCTTAGGCATACAAATACGTCTAGTATAAAAACTACAATATTTTATATCATGAAAACACCACACAATTTAAACAATGATATGCATGCTCATGATTGTTTTTTCATTCCTTGTGAGGCTTACCCTCCATTTTATTCTTATGAGGCTTACCCTTCATTTCATTCTTATGTTCATACTTTATGCTTTACAATTCAAACTCTATACTCCTATTCTTTGCAAATCATGCTTTCTTCAAATACGATAAACCAATCAACATGTAATTTTATCATTCTACTTTGCATAATTTAAATCTCAACCGCAGCTCACATTCAAATACTTTAAATCAATTCAATACATTTCATCCATACATCATTTCATAACATCATTAATATTATTTGAACATAATTGAAACTACTCAAATTAACCAAAACAGATATATTCAACATACAATTAGTTCGGATTTATAAAACATATATATTTTGCAATTCTAATATACATAAAAATAATAGTTTCTCAGTGAGTAAAATATCACCTAGCTGTGCGGATATTAAGCACTAGGTCTCCTAGGCATCACCTTGCAATGTACTCCATTAGAATTTGCTGTTAAATCCTAACGGAGTACCCAAAATACCCATTTTTTTTAGGAAAAAAAATGGAAGGATTTAGCTATTGGTCAAAATTTAACGAAATTTGTAAAAATACCAATGCCTGAATATTTGAAAATTTTAATAATTAAAAAAAAAAACATAGGGGTATTTTAGGAATTTTGGCAGGATTTAACAGCAAATCCTAATGGAATACCCTTAAGTGAGACGCTTGAAAATGTGGATACCCCAGTTTGAGACGTTTGCTAGTTTAGTACCTTTATCTCAAAACGGCGTATAATTCGATACCCTTTTGTGAAGTTATTCTAAAATGATATTTGTACACACATACATTGTATACACACTAACAATCGGTATAAGACCCATGCATATGGAATCCATGTTTCTCTCTGACATGACAGTTATGGATGTTCAGATCTACATGGCAACACGAAGAGGAGAGTTACTATACGTGTCGTGTCTGCTGGATAGTCGTCGTAAGCCACCTTTAATTATCTCCTTTGAACCGAACTTTTTTGGATGGATCAATTTCTTTTTTTCTTTTTTTTATTATTATTCTTTTATAAGTCTCACAAACCACCATATCCAATAATTGATTTTTTTTTTCTTCTATCTTGCAAGACTAAAAAGCCGATTTAAGTTTATTGGGTATATAGATTTTTTTTCTATTGTTATTATTATTATTTTTTTATTTGAGCAAATATCAGTCTAACAACAAGGAGACTGGTCAAAGAAAATAAGAATAATATGTTAAGAAACTTTACATTTTTATTTTCTTAATAATAAGCTGTATATTTTGATTTTATTTTTCTAATAGGTTATTTTTAGGTAGTCTAAACCTTATATTTTCTTAATAATAAGTTGTGTTAGGTTAATTAATTTGTGGCTTTCCCGTGATTAGCTCAAGGCATTAGTTGTTATGCGGTGTTGTATTAGTGGTCGGAGGTCTGTTTTGGATTGTCGTATGTTATGCAATGCAACGTACGTAGTGGATTTGATGAGATTATGACATCTGAGTTTTTGAGATTCTTGTTTATTTCGAAAACTATCATAGCTAGGCTTTATTATCCATAATCTGCCTTCTAGAACTAGATGTTTTTAACGTTAATGCTTATATATATATATATATGTTGAATTTGGCGCACTCATGCTAATGATTGGAGATTGAACAGTCAAATTTTTTAACCTATGCTTAAATAGTACAAAAATCTTATATTTTCAAAGCTTCTGTACTGAAGATTTTTCTGTTTGAGTTTATGCTTTCAGCCTGACTAATTATCGAGCATCGATTATATTATAAATTGATTCAAAGCGAACGTATTGCTGGCCTTGAAGAACCTAACCCAAATAATCAGGTCATATGCTTGTATGAAAGCGCATAACGGGAAGCATTTAGGCCTCATAAGAAGGAAGTTGTCCATTATAATTTTCCAGCATATTTTATTGATCTCTTTTGAATCTATCTATAACCTTACTCAAAAAAAATAATTATCTCTTCTAATTGAATTATTTTTCCTAATCCTAATCTTATCACCAAGGGAGATTGTCGGTAATCTGTTGAAGTAATCTCGTAACACTAATATTTAGTAAGGCATAATAAACAGGAGAATAGCAAATATTTAGCTATCATCCAAGTTTAGCTCGGCCGTTTGGTATTTTGTAACTTTTGGCTTTCTTTTTATCGATGTCTAGTTGTCTACCGACTACCGCCCTTCTGAAACGTTCTTTTTTGTTTTTTGTGGCATCAAAGTCTTCAAAACTCATAGAATTTGTTATCTCTTACAAGTCTCTTATCCCGTGACAGTTTGTCTTGATCAACACCGGCCTCTTAAAAAAATATTTAAAACCCAAAATTTTAATACCCTCAAATTACACGTGTCAGCAAATAGTTTGATATTCTACATAACAACAAAAAAAAAAAACAAATATCTAACAGTTTCAGATTGGGTTTCCCTTTTTCTTTTTTTCTTTTCCTTTTTTTGGTTTCTCTTTTTTATGTACAGAACTTTTCAACTTTCAGTCAAAGTTCCAGTAACATATTAATGACTTTACCCAGGCCATGCTTTTAGTCAGATCCAAACATTACATTATTGTTCAACTTTATCCGGCTAGATCGTAATTTCTGGAATTAATTTACAGTACCAAGTTAGCATTACAACCCATACGTACTTAACATTAATTGCATAAGCATTGTATTTTTATTCAAATGGAACACCGAACTACATAGTTAGAGCAATCAAGGGGTCAGCCAGAAAACACCACCTTAAATGCGGGAAAAACATAAACAGGAGAAGAAAAACAGTACAAAAAACATCAAACCAACAACAGTTACACACGACATTCACGGTGCCTAGCTCCATTCGATCATGCTCTAATCCAACTTCAAGTATTATGGGTGCCCCCTGTGCCAGCCTTTCCTGGCAGTTTGGCTGCTGCGTTGCATGCGCGCGCCTCCTTCTCTTGGCGATCAGCCTGGATTATTCTCTCCTCTTTCTTTCTGGTGGCCGCTTCTTTCTGCGCTGGGTCATGGGCTTTCCCCAGTTCCACCTGCTCAACCACATATCATAAATTCCATTATTACAATAAAAAGAATATCGTTCTACGTACTGTCTGAAGAACCAAAAGATAAAAAACAAACATACCTTCTCTTCTGCAGTTGCCTTGGTCTTCTCCACGGCACACGCAGCGGAGGCCGCTACGTTGGCTGCCGCTTCCTTTGCATTCTTCGCTGCCTCCATTTTCGCTCTTTCTTTCTCTTCTGTGTATAATTGTTTTGCACTTCAATTGCTTGGAGATACACACACACACTAGCAATGAAAGAACTTGTTCATGGCTGTGGACTAAATAGTATTTCAGGCCGTCTCGCGTGGAGACACGTAGCAAGGGTAAAAAAAAAAAGCAAGGTGGCAGCTGTAATGAACTATGTTCTGGGTTCTTCTTCTTTCTGACTCGTCATGAGTCGACACGCGTCCGAGACATATTTTGATTCTCTCCCTGCCGTGAAGCGGAATATATGGGATCCTCTCCAGTTCTACTGGAGAGGAGCCGGTTGATGGCCCGGATCTCTTTAAAGAGATCCAAGGCCATCAACCGGCCACGTTCTCAAGAAAAAATAACTCTAAAGGACAGGAAAAATATCTCTAAAGAGCACCTGTCCTGTCACTCAGTTCCTCTTTTATGAAAACATGATTTGGCACGCCTGTGAACTAAAGCCTGCTTTTCCGAAAGAGAAGTTCTATACATCCTCCTTTCATTCTCTTATCACCTTTTTATAATAAAAAAATTAATTTTTATTAAAAAGTTGTCTCTAATGTCACATCAAAAACAACTTTTTAATAAAAATCAATTTTTTAAAGAAAAGAGGGTGACAAGGGATGAGAATCTCCTCTTTAGCATTTCCCTTTCCGAAAAATATGGGCGGCAACGTGTGAAACAAGCCAACTAAAAGACAAAGAAAAGATAAATGCAAAATACACGTGGTCTTCCTGATTTTTTTCGTAACTCTGTTCTTCTTCCTACAGTTATCAACTCCATTATATCTCATCAAGCAGCTCGCTGGATCAAGGTATGGTTATTATATGATGTTTCATATTTTAAGGCTTGATTTTTGTGGTTTTACTCTTGAATGCAGCAATAAAAAATGGCATTTTTTTTTTTAATTTTTTTTTACTTGCTAGCATCAGTTTTTATTATGTAATAGTGTGACCAAATCAATATATGTGCTAAAAAAAAATGGTCAAGCTAAATTCTTGGAGGAAGATACAATAAGGTTTTTTAATCATAAAGTTTGAGATGTTTGTCTTATTCGTGTAAGATTCTAAGAAAAAAAAGTTTGGCTTTTAGTTGGGTGTAGCCCATTATTGGTTGAAATTTGAAACCTTTAAATTGCTATTGATGTAGGTTATTGTTTGAATAAATATTAGTGAATATTATTATTTAAGAACAATTTGAATTAATGTCTTTGGTTGATAATGTAATTTCTTTTAAGGATAACAATATATGGATGTCACGATGGAAGATTTTGTGTCCCCAAATATGCTTATAGAACTTACATCATCAAAAGGCATGCAGTTTGAATTAGATGAGATTGCATATAATTTGTATACTGAGTATGAGAGAATGACAGGTTTTAATATCAGAAAAGAATATGTAAACAAATGTAAAAAAGACGGGAATTGTTACTTCAAGGAGATTTGTGTGTGAGAATGAGGAAATTTGGGGCATAGACAAGCGAGATATATGGTAAAACAAGGAAACCTCAAGCGGAAACAAGATGTGGATGCATGTAATGCATGTTTAGTTATTGTATATAATTGAGATAGTGACAAATACATAGTGACTGACTTCATCGTTGACCATAATCATAATCTCCATCTCTCAACAACTGTGCACATGATGCCCCTGATCACAACTGAAAATCTCTATAACTCAAGCTGCTGAGATTGATTTGGCATATGAATTAGGTTTAAGACTAAAGGATTCTTATCAGTTTGTAAGTAAGCAAGTTGATGGAGGTGATAACCTTGGTTTTACCAAGCAAGATCATAAGAACTATCTACGTAATAAGCGACAAAGAGCCTTGAAGTTTGGGGAAGCTGCAAGTTTGGAAAGATATTTCAGGGGTCAATTTAAATAAAATCCTTCATATTATTATGCTTTTCAATTGGATGTTGAAGAGTTGATTACTAGTATCTTTTGGGCTGATTCAAGAATGATCATTGATTATGACCACTTTGGGGGTGCAATAACGTTTGATATTTGGATATTGAAAATTTTGAATTATGGATTTTGAACTTACCCAATATATGGGAGACCAAAATCAAAGTTGGAAGTCCTTCGTTGACTACTTATAAAAAACTTACCCAATGCGTCGGATTAGCAATAGGATTGGAGATGGAGAAGAAACCGTAGAGAAGCACACGGGTTAGTAAAAAATGGTCCAAATCCTCTCATTTCTAGTGCTTTTCGTCGCCGACATCATGATCTGTCTCGCTACCACGTCGCACTTCGATCGCCACTACTTCGTCTCACACATGAGCCTTCAGTTCTGGACCGACCCATCCTGCTCCTTCGATTCCGGTACGAACCGGTGCACCTCGTCAGGGCTATCTCGTTTAAGGCTAGCAAAACGGGTATCCGACACGACCCGTTTATGACCCGTTAAGACCCACGACCCGTTTAAGCTAGACCCGACACAACCCATTTATGTTAACGGGTCGAGGCTCCAGACACGACACGGCTATTTTACGAGTCACCCGACACAACCCGTGAAACCCGTTTAGCATAACGGGCCATATCGGGTCAACATGACTCGTTTAACCCCTTTTTTTCCTTACAGTTGAAGTACTTGACTCTTAATCAGTTAATGTTAATCCAAGCAATTTTGCCTTTTTGAACTCCGAAGAAGAGAAGAAAAAGAAAAGAAAAGAAAAAGAGATCCCCTTGTATTTGGAAAAGGCAGTGAGGGGGCCTATATTCACAGTTTCACACTAACAAGTAAGAACACCACTGAGAATCTAAGATGACAATTCATTTCCCGAAACAAATCAAAATGCTCTAAAAATGGAAATTAACTATTAACATACCGGCGGTACCGGATGCGACATCGGCGGAAGAGAGAGAGAGAGAGAGAGAGAGAGAGAGAGCGGCAGAGAGATGGGGAGAGCGTTGGCAGTCAGCAGCGATCGTCGAGCGTTGGCCGTCGGCAGTTGGCAGTGAGCGGAGAGCCGAAGATCAAAGACTAGAGAGACTGAGAGAGAGAGCGTCGACGGTCCACAACCCCATAGGCCATAGCAAAGACTCAAAGAGTAAAAAATAAAAATCATGCTCCGAAGGACCGAAACTCACAACCCACAAAAGTCATGCTCTGAAACCATAGAGAAAATCTTAGACTTGCCGGTGATAGATTTGATGAAAATCTGAAAATTGTTTGAAATCTGAACAAATTTTGGACTCTTACCGTGATGGATTTTGTCGGCCGGTGGAGAGAGACGTTGCTTAACTTGCTTGGACTTGGAAATCTGTTGGAACTGCTGGAGGGCGGTGGAAGTGGAAGACCGTGAAACTGTGGAAAAGATTAGGGTTTTCAATTTGATAGCTTTAGTCGTCTTTTGAAATTTGATTTTTAAACTTTTGTCTTTTCATTGTTTTGTGATTTTTGAACATTTGTTTTGTGATTAAAGCTTAAAAGTTAAAACATAAAATTAGACAATCAGAATTACTAAAATAATATAATTTAAATAACTAAATTACTAATAAGCCCATTCAGCCATGGCCCATTATTGAATCCCCCAGGAAAAAAGAAAAAAAGAAAAGAAAAGAAAAGGGGTTAATCATGTCTGGCGGATCACCCGCGAGTGACCCGTGACACGACCCGTTTAACTGAGATGAACGGGTCATAAACGGACCCGTTTTATGACCTAAACCCGTTTAAGGTAGACCCAAACCCTCTAATTTCGTGTCGGGTTGTCGTGTCGTGTCAAAATTGCCGGCCCTAATCTCGTTGTGTATGATGGCCAGGAACGCAAGTGTTTCATGATCCCCACCCGATTCCTAAACCTACCGGTGTTTGTGGGTTTGCTGGAGAGAGCCGAGGAAGATGGGTTTCAAGGAGATGGCGGTCTGGAGAGATGTGAGGATTTTCTAGTGTATTTTGGGTTTTTCGCATAAGTTTTGGGTGATAGCGCCAGGCTGGAATGCTAGATAGTTTAAATTTGTTTTTGTTTTTTATTTTCTTGAAAACATGGCCGGTTTTTGGCCTTGGATCTCTTTAAAGAGATTCAGGCCATCAACCGGCTCCTCTCCAATTCATTAGAACTGAAGAGGGTCCGGATCCCCGTAATGCGGGAAGTTGCTACGCATGTCGTGTCGATTCGTTTGGATGGTCATTGTTTAAGTTGGCCTTTATCGCCTTTTAGGCTTTGAATTTTTTTTTTTTTTTGTGATAAATAGGATTTGAACAATTGAACCCATAGGGAAGACAAGTATCCAATAAAGTTTTGAGTTAAATACATATTTGGTACATGTGGTTTCAAAACTTTAGTTTTTGGTACCTCAATTTCAATTCACATCGTAAATAGTACGTGGGTCTTGGGAAAAAATGGAATTGATACTCCCATCTATTTTTCCGTCCAATATTAATTTAACGGTCTGTCATGTGTCAACCCCCTGAGGGTTGACACATGGCACAATATATATATATATATAGAAATAGAAAATTTAAAAATTAAAATTAATAAAACTTTACAAAAAAAAAAATTAAACTTAGACATTTTTTTTTTTTAAAAGGGGTGGCTCAACCATCCCCTTGGCCGGCATGGAGGTGGTTCGGCCACTCCTATGGCCAAAGAGAAAAAAGAAAAAAAAAATTGTGAGGTTTTTGGCCCTTGGGGGCGGTTTGACCACCCCCAAGGGCCATGGGGGTAGTTCGGCAACCTCCAGGCCGGCCGATATAGGGGTGGCCGAACCACCCCCGTGGACCTCGAGGGTGGCTCGACGATCCCCAATGGCCAAAACCCTCATATATATATATATATATATATATATATATATATATATATATTTCTTTTTGGACATTCGAGTGGTTCGGCCACCCCCAAGGGCTCAAACCCTAACAATTTTTTTCTTTTTTTTCTTTGGCCATAATGGTGGCTGAACCACCATTTTTTTTTTTTTTAAAAAAAAAGTTTTTAATATTTTTTTTTTAAGTTTTATTAATTTTTAAAGATTTTTATTTTCAATTTTTTTTGTTTTATATTGTCACGCGTCAACCCTCAAAGGTTGACACGTGGTAGACCGTTAAATATTGGATAGGAAAATTGATGGAAGTACCAAGTCCGTCTTTTCCCAAAACCCAAGTACTATTTGCGATGCGAGTTGAAACTGAAGTATCATAAAATAAAGTTTTAAACCAAATGTACCAAATATGTATTTAATCCTAAATGTTTGGAGTATCTTTACTCCAGCAGTTGAATTTCATAATTTCACTCATAAATCTTGATGCTTATGTTTATAGACTAGAATCCTATACTATCCATTTCATGATAAGAATTTAAAATGTCAGTATATATATATATATATATATACACACACACACATACATGATTCTACATTATTTAATTTTGGAGAAATTTCACTTTTAACTCTTTTGAATTATCGTCACTTCTATAATTATTCTCTAAACTTCAAAAACTATTAATTTAATATATTCAAATCTCTCTCTCTCTCTTGTAATTTTACCAATGGTTAGAATTTTTCGTTAATTTAGAATTTGATAAAAAAGTTTTTTATTTGATTTTTTTAAAAGACGTGTCAACATTGATTTTTTATATATACCAATTTTAAATCATAATCATATAACTAAAAAATAAATACCATCTACCATATTCCAATGTTTATATGGGGTAATATTCACCAACATAACTTCGATCATTTACGTATGGCCATTTGGTATTTTGTAACTCTTTGCCTTTTTTTTTTCTTTTTTTTTTCAATTTTTTTCTTTTTTATTTATTTTTATCGATATTTCAAGACTCTTTAAAGGATTAGGATCCTCTACAATTTTACAAAATTTGAGATTCTCAAATTATGTTAATTTAGGTCGTTTCATTATTCATCTATCAAACGGCATGAAAAGTACTACATATTAAAAGATATAACATGTTATCGATGTAATAAAAAAAAATCATTCAAAAGGCTTTTTCTTCATTTTTAAAAAGACGAATCTTCTTTACTAAACCAAAAGACACTAATTTTTTGCTCAAAGCTTTTATACCACATAAAGTGTAAGAAACTGATAAAAATATACTTAATTCTTATTGTTAACCTTTCATATTTTTATTATGTAGTATTTTTCATGTCTTTCGATTCATGAAACGACCGAAATCTACATTTCACATAATTTAAAATTTTTAAATTTCTTTAAAATTGTAGTGGATCCTTATCCCTCTCTCAAACGTTATTTGTTTATTTTTATTTTTTTTTGGTGGCATCAAAGTCTTCAAAAACTCATTAATATCTAACTAAAATTTATGTTAAAATTCAAAGATAATTGCGTTATCTATGCTACTCTTTTACAATTCTTTTATCCCGTGTCAGCTTGTCTTCATGATCAACACCAGTCACTTAAAAAAATATTTAAAAAATGTTGAAGATCCAAAATTTTAATACCCTCAAATTACACGTGTCTAGTTTGATATTATACATAACAACAAAACAAAACAAAGATCCAACAATTTTAGATTGAGTTTCCCTTTTTATTTTTCTTTTCTTTGGTTTCTCTTCGTGAGCAGGCTGAGCAGCGATAGCCATAACCCTATTAATTTCTTGACCTTTAATTTAAATGTCAGTATCCTATAATTACAAAAAAATTGCTTATTAGCGGCCAACAAATTTGGCCGCTAATGATGTTATTTTGGCTACTATTGCTCAATAGCGGCCAAATTTGGCCGCTAAAGAGTGGCCGCTAATAGTCCGACGCTAAAGACTATTAGCGGCCACTTTTTTTGCTCGCCGCTAATAATTGTTTTATAGCGGCCAACAAGTTCGCCGCTAAAAGTAATTTTATCCGCCGCTAATAATTGTTAACTGAGTCTAAAATGGCCGCTAATAATAGACTATTAGCGGCCACACGTATGTGGCCGCTAATAATACCCGATTGTTTTAATTATTAGGCCGCTAATAATAAACTATTAGCGGCCACACATATGTGGCCGCTAATAATACCCACTGTTTTAATTATTAGCGGCCACATTTGTGGCCGCTAATACTATTAAAAAATTGAAAGAAAAAAAAAAATATATATATATATATATATATATATATATATATATATATATATATATATTGTCATTAAAAAAAGAGAAACCGGTATTCAGGCTTTAGCCACCGCTCACCCTCTGAAAGAAGCCAAGTGATCTTCTCGCATGTTGTCATTATTTCTCCTAAAGAGGCATCTACCATTGTCTTTCCAGTATCACGTGATGATACCCTAACCAAAATGACAAATGAATTAGAATACATGCCAATCCTTAACCAATCAAACAGGATACAATACAAATACAGGCATATGTAGGAAAATAGCCCCCAACTCGATGCAGGAACAGAATCCTTACTCGCATATAAGTTGTTGGTGTTTAATTATATAGTTTATAAGTATCCGCAAAAACTGGCGCCTTTGCTTGAAACTGCTCTTTGCCCAGATTTGTTGTGCGTCCCTTGCCTGCACCACACGCTCCTTCACCTGAGCATGTATATATAGACAGTAGTTTTAGTTGATAGTCACCTTCCTTTGTCAATTTGTATTTTCTGCCAGGTAAGATAAAGAAATGAACCATATCTGAAGCATATCATTGTGCTTACCGCAACAAAATCCTCTTATACCAGAATTCAGAAAGCTCAAATTATGGTTGAAAGCTAATTGCGTCAACAATTCCATATATTAGACCAAAATTTGACTCACATTAGAAGATCAATTACGAAAACACCACAAGCACATGCTGTGTAGAAAATAAAGAACACAACATGTTCTCAAAAAATCAACAACATGTCTTTAAAAAATAAATAACACAGCATGTCTTTAAAAAATCAACAACTCATTCAAATATACCAGTTTCAACAGTCAACACCATTTCAACATGACGAGTAGCATTTTGCTAACAGGTACAAAACTGGGTGTATACTAAATTTATGGGTATCACTACAATCTCAAAATTCATGGGTATATGCTAAATTCATGGGGTATCACTACAATCTTGAAATTTTAAGCAAAAATACACTATATTTCGGTTCTGTAGCAAGAACAAGAAAAAGAAAACAAATTTCACGGATGTAATGGTACAAAAACGAAAAGAACAGAGAACAAAAATACAGTAAATTTCGTGGATGTAAGGAGCCCAGAAAAATTATGCATGAAAATGAAAAATCGATCGGTGATAAATTACCTTTTGGTCGTGAAGAAGAAAAACCCAAAACAAATTTGACCCCAAACAAACCCCAAGTCGCCGGATCGCCCCTGGTTCTCTCATCTCCCGTCGATCTCTCTCTGTCTCCCGATCTCTCACTCTCCCTCTCTCGGCATCTCTCTCTCTTCCAATCTCTCACTCTCTCGATCCCTCTCATTCTCTGTTTCACTCTCTTTCTCAAACCCACTCTATGTGAAGCCGGAAGAAAGAAAAGTGAAGAAGAAAAGAAAAGAAGAACAAGAAAGAAAGGGCAGGCCAGGGAGAAAGGAAGAGAAAATAGGAAGAAAAAAAAAAGAGTTTGAAATTTTTATCCAAAAAACAGGGGGAGCGGAGTTTAAAATTTTGTGTCCGCGCCATGAAAAAAGTAAAAATATTATTAGCGGCCAAAAAAGTGGCTGCTAATAATTGATTATTAGCGGCCACTTTTTTATATGGCCGCTAATAATGTTTAAAAAAGTTTGAAATTTTTTTCCAAAAAACAGGGGCTGCGCGGGACGCAAAAAAATTTGTCCCGCGCGACACGAAAAAAGTAAAAATATTATTAGCGGCCACTTTTTTATATGGCCGCTAATAATGTTTAAAAAAGTTTGAAATTTTTTTCCAAAAAACGGGGGCCGCGCTGGACGCGAAAAATTTTGTGTCCCGCGCGACACGAAAAAAGTAAAAATATTATTAGCGGCCAAAAAAGTGGTCGATCGGATGATCTATCGGTCATATTGATCAATCACAATCGATCGGATGATCTATCAGTCTTATTGATTGATCACGATCGATCGGATGATCTATCGATCCTATTGATCGATCACAATCGATCGGATGATCTATCGGTCTTATTGATTGATCACGATCGATCAAATGATCTATCGATCCTATTGATCTATCAAGATCGATCGGATGATCTATCAATTCTATTGATCGATCACGATCGATCGAATGATCTATCGATCTATCACGATCGATCGGATGATCTATCGATCCTATAGGTCTATCAAGATCGAATTGGTCTATTAAGATCGATCGGATGATCTATCGATCCATATAGGTTTCTCAAGATCGATCGGATGATCTATCGATCCTATTGGTCCATCAAGATCGATCGAATGATCTATCGATCGATCGATCACGATCGATTGGATGATCTATCGATCCTATTGGTCTATCAAGATCGATCGAATGATATATCGGTCCTATTAATTGATCACGATCGATCGGATAATCTATTGGTCCTATTGATCGATCGCGATCGACCGATAGATCATCCGATCGATCGTGATGGATCAATATGATCGAAAGATCGTCCGATCGATCGTGATTGATCAATATGATCGAAAGATCGTCCGATCGATCGTGATAGATCAATAGGATCGATAGATCATCCGATCGATCGTGATCGATCAATAGGATCAATAGATCATCCTATCAATCGTGATCGATCAATATGATCGCTAGATCATCCGATCGATCGTGATCGATCAATATGATTGATAAATCATCCGATTAATCACGGTAGATCATCCGATCGATCATGGTAGATCAATAGGATTGATAGATCATCCGATCAATCACGGTAGATCATCCGATCGACATGATAGATCATCCAATCGATCATGATATATCAATAAGATCTATCGATCCTATAGATCGATCGGATGATCTATCAATCCTATTGGCCAATCAAGATCGATCGTGACAGATCAATAGGACCGATAGATCATCCGATCGATCGTGACCGATCAATAGGATCGATAGATTATCCGATCGATTGTGACCGATCAATAGGACCGATAAATCATCCGATCGATCGTGATCAATCAATAGGATTGATAGATCATTCGATTGATCTTGATAGACCAATAGGATCGATAGATCATCCAATCGATCGATAAGACCAATAGATCATCCGATCGATCGTGATCAATCAACAGGATTGATAGATCATTCGATTGATCTTGATAGACCAATAGGATCGATAGATCATCCAATCGATCGATAAGACCGATAGATCATCCGATCGATCCTAATCAATCAATATGATCAATAGATCATTCGATCGATCTTGATAAACCAATAGGATCGATAGATCATTTGATCGATCGTGATAGAATTCGACTGATCAGACTTCACACAATAAAGGTTTGATCGATTAATATGATTGATAAATCATCTGATCGACCATAGTGCATTAATTATGAAAACAATTTTTTTTTAAAAAAAAGAAAAACGAAAAATAAAAAAGAAAAACTAGTTTTCTACTATTTAAAAAAAAAAAAAAAAAAAAAAAGAACGATTTTTTTTTTGTTTGTTGAAAGAGAAACCAAAAATTAACTTTTTTTTTTTAAAAAAAAAAAAACCAATTTTTCCAAAAAAAAAAACTACAACAAAAAAAAAACAAAAGATTTTTTTTTAAAAAAAAAAAACTGAAAATTTTGAAAACATTAAAAAAAAAAATATTATTATTATTAATTTTTTTTTTGAAAAAAGTAAAAATATTATTAGCGGCCACATAAGTGGCCGCTAATAATCAACTATTAGCGGCCATAAAAGTGGCCGTTAATAATTTTATTAGTAGCTAAAGCTTCCCGGAATTTACCGCAACTCCCGCCAAGTTATTAGCGGCCACATAATAATCAACTATTAGCGGCCACTTTATTTGTGGCCGCTAATAGTTGATTATTAGCGGCCACTTTATTGGGCCGCTAATAATTGATTATTAGCGGCCAAAAAAGTGGCCGCTAATAGTTCTAGGAAACAATTTTTTTTTTTTTTTTTAAAAAAAAAAAAAAAAAACGAAAAGAAAAACTAGCTTTCTATTAATCTTTTTTTTTTTTTAAAAAAAAAAAAGGAAAAAGATCGATCCTTTTTTTTTTGTTGATAGAAAAACCAAAAATTAACTTTTCTTTTTTATTATTTTTAAAAAACCAATTTTTTTAAAAAAATATTTTTTACAAACAAATTAAAAAAATTAAAGAAAAAAAAAGTAAGAATGAAAAATATATATTTAAAATAAAAACAAACAAAAAAAATGAAAATTTTGAAAACATTAAAAAAAAAAGGAAAAAAGTTAGCACATATTATTTTGAAAACATAAAAAAAGGGTAAATATTATTAGCAGCCACATAAGTGGCCGCTAATAGTTCTGGAAAACAATTTTTTTTTTTTTTTTTAAAAAAACAAACGAAAAAATAAAAAGAAAAACTAGCTTTCTATTAATATTTTTTTTTTAAAAAAAAAAAAGGAAAAAGAATGATTTTTTTTTTTTTGTTGATAGAAAAACCAAAAATTAACTTTTCTTTTTATTATTTTAAAAAACCTATTTTTTTTAAAAAATATTTTTTTGCAAACAAATTAAAAAAATTAAATAAAACAAAAAAAAAAAATTAAGAATGAAAAATATATATTTAAAATAAAAACAAAGAAAAAATGAAAATTTTGAAAACATTAAAAAAAAAAAAAAAAAGGAAAAAAGTTTGCACATATTATTTTGAAAACATAAAAAAAAGGCTAAATATTATTAGCGGCCATATAAAAAAGTGGCCGCTAATAACTTGGCGGGGAATGGATTATTAGCGGCCAAAAAAGTGGCCGCTAATAATTGATTATTAGCGGCTACTTTTTTATATGGCCGCTAATAATCAATTATTAGCGGCCACTGTTTTGTCCGCTAATAGTTTTATTATTAGCAGCGACATTTGTCGCCGCTAATAGTTTTCCGGAATTTTCCGCACCTCCCCCGCCAAGTTATTAGTGGCCACAATTAGGTGGCCGCTAATAGTTTACAAATAACAGCGACTATTAGCGGCCAATTGTGTTTGGCCGCTAATAGTGTATTATTAGCGGCCACTATGCGTTGGCCGCTAATAATGTGGCCGCTAATGATCAAATTTCTTGTAGTGTATTTTTTATTATGACACATTGTTGAAAAATGTCAGGAAACCAAAAAAATCATTCCTGACCTTTTACAAAGTGCCAGAATATTTAATTTTCTTGACACTTAATTTTATGTGTCAAGAAAATTGTAAAATTTTTTTTGACACTTAAATATGTGTCAGAATATTATAATTTAATGACATATTAATTAAAATTCTTGTCATTTACGCATATGCCAGGAATATTTTTGCAAAATTTGAAATCCCGCCTAATTAATTTTTGTTTGGCGCTTGATATTCTAACTAGCCCCACTTTTCTTTTAATAACTGACATTATATCTTTCTTTACTCTGATAATTAGCCGATCATCTCTCTCCCTCTCACTGATATCTCTCTCTCTCTCTCTCTCCTCCGGGATGCAGCGCTGCCCTCATTTAAAGTTATAGTTGCTTAGACACTTTTCGTTTCAGTCAGTTTCTAGACTTCTTGGGTTGTTCATATACTTGTTCCACAGAAGGAGGGTGCCTTAGATCTAATAAAGGCCATGGAATAATCCTGACATAACGAAGGCAAGGTTTTTCTTATAAGATTTTTTTTAACGCTTGAAATTTATATTATACTGGGTATTTGAAATTAAACTTTGTCTCCCCATGTTTAGCTTGTACATCAAGTGGAAGCCATGTTTTGTGAGGTAAATTATCAGTTTCTATTGACCAGCAGAAATTCGACGCTTATACTAAGATACGTCCACTGAAGGCAAGTCTTAGTTTCATTGTCAGAAGTATGATGATGCATTATTAGTATATCTTGTTCCTATATGTCTCATTCTGTTTTTTTTTTTTTTTTTTTCTTTTCTTTTCTTTTCTTTTCTAAATTCAGGGAAGATTTAGTGATACATCATCATCAGGACGGCAGAGACTTCACAATTCACATGCTGGGATTTTGTAGCTTGTTTTTGACTATGGGATTTTCTCCTTAATTTTTTGTAGTAGCTAGTATAGTACTTGAATGTTTCTTAATTATTAGTTAGGATTGTTTTATGTTCTTTTGTTATCTTAATTAAACATATGACATGTTTTCCCTTGATTTTTGTCAATTTCGTGTTATATATATATTAACAAGTTTCATAAAATTTGATTATGCTGGAATTATTCCAGTATAATCAATTATTATTATTATTATTATTTTTTTAAATTGGAAAACAGGTTTCTGGACACATAAATTATGTGCCAAAAAACAAATAGAAACCTACACATACAATATGTGCAAGGAAAGAAACTTTCTCGACTACAAAGTTACGACATTAGAAATAGGTCAGGAATTAAAGATCAGGAATGATTTCTTGACATTTAATACTTACTTCCTGACATATAATAAATGCCAATAAAGGCCCTTTTCTTTTGTAGTGACGTACTTCAAAATTAATTACATAATCAATATTGTATTTTTATTCAAATGGAACACCGAACTACATATATAGTTACAGCATGTAAGGTCATCCAGAAAACACAACCTTAATTAAATGCGGGAAAACCACAAACAGAAGGAGAAAAAAAAAACACAAAAAACAGCAAACCAACTACACACGACATTCACGGTGCCTCCATTCATGCTCTATTAATCCAACTTCAAGTACTATGGGCACCACCGGTGCCATAACCCTCATCAATGGGGTCATGGTCCACACGGGGGTCATTGGCATTGGGCCTTCCGGTGCCAGCTTTGTTGGTCCCAATGGGGTGCGACCCGACCTCACCTTCGATCACTTGTCCTGTAGTAGTCCTCTGCCCGCCAGTGCCTTGTCCAGGCAAGGCTGACGTTGGGTGGGTTTCGATGGGATACCCAAGCGGATACCCGTCAGTGCCTTGTCCTGCCGTTGGGTGGGTTCTGGTGGGATACCCGTCAGTGCCTTTTCCAGGCAAGTCTGGTGTTGGCTGGGTTCCGGTGGGATACCCGTCAGTGCCTTGTCCTGCCGTTGGGTGGGTTCCCGTGGGATACCCGTCGGTGCCTTGTCCTGACGTTGGGTGGGTTCCGGTGGGATACCCGTCAGTGCCTTTTCCAAGCAAGTCTGACGTTGGGTGGCGAGTGCCTTGGCCAGGCAAGTCTGATGTTGGGTGGGCTCCGGTGGGATACCCGTCGGTGCCTTTTCCTGACGTTGGGTGGGCTCCAGTGGGATACCCGTCAGTGCCTTTTCCTGACGTTGGGTGGGCTCCGGCTCCGGTGGTATACCCGTCGGTGCCTTTTCCTGACGTTGGGTGGGCTCCAGTGGGATACCCGTCAGTTCCTTTTCCTGATGTTGGGTGGGCTCCAGTGGGATACCCGTCGGTGCCTTTTCCTGACGTTGGGTGGGCTCCGTCAATGCCTTGTCCTGACGTTGGGTGGGCTCCGGTGGGATACCCGTCAGTGCCTTTTCCAGGCAGGTCTGACGTTGGGTGGCGGGTGCCTTGTCCAGGCAAGTCTGACGTTGGATGGGTTTCGGTGGGATACCCGTCAGTGCCTTGTCCAGGCAAGGCTGACGTTGGGTGGGTTCCATTGGGATGTCCGCCACTGCCTTGTCGGGTTCCGGTGGGATACCCGCCAGTGCCTTGTCCAGGCAAGTCTGACGTTGGGTGGGTTCCAATGGGTTGGACGCCTGTGCCTTGTCCAGGCAAGGTTGACGTTGGGTGGGTTCCTGTGGGATGGAAGCCTTGTCCAGGGAAGGCTGACGTTGGGTAGGTTGCGGTGGGATGGACGCCTTGTTCAGGCAAGGCTGACCTTGGGTGGGTTCCGGTGGTATGGACGCCTGTGGGCCCCCCTGTGCCAGCCTTTCCCGACTGCATGGCTGCTGCGTTGCATGCACGCTCCTCCTGCTGTTGGCGATCAGCCTGGATTATTCTCTCCTCTTTCTTTCTGGTGACGGCTTCTTTCTGCGCTGGGTCACGGGCTTTCCCCATTTCCATCTGCTCAACCACATATCATAAATTCCATTATTACAATAAAAAGAATATCGTTCTACTTCAACTGTATAAAGAACCAAAAGAAACAAAAACAAACATACCTTCGCATCTACGGTGGCCTTGGTCTTCTCCATGCCACACTTAGCTGAGGCCCCTACGTTGGCTGCCTTTTCCTTTGCGCCCTGCATTTTCGCTCTTTCTTTCTCTTCTGTGTATAATTGTTTTTTCACTTCAATTGCTTGGGGATACACACACACTAGCAATGAAAGAGCTTGTTCATTGGCTCTGGACTAAATAGGATTTCAGGCCGTCTCGCGTGGAGACACGTAGCAAGGGTAAAAAGCAAGGTAGCAGCTGTAATGAATGTTCTGGGCTCTTCTTCCTTCTGACTCATCATGGGTCGACACGCGTCCGAGACAAATCTTTGATTCTCTCCCTGCCGTGAAGCGGGGAGTTGAAACGCAATCCGCATGTCGTGTCTATTCGTTTGGATGGTCATCGTTTAAGCCGTCCCTTATCGCCTTTTAGGCTTTAAACAATTGATCACCCATAGGGGAGACAAGACAAGTATCCAATAAATATCTTATAAATATCGGACAAAATTAATGTGATAAGATTTGGTTAAGATCAGCTCGTCAAAAAAATAAAAATATATCCAAATGACTACCGGATCCATTTTAATATTAATGACATATTTATCTTATATATATATATATAACATATAGGAAAACAATATTTATACATACCTCTACATATTTTGTACATATATTATACACACACTAACAATCAGTGCTCAGTGTGAGACTCATACATGTGTTTTGAAAAAAATAAAACAAAGTGTCAGTAAAACTTTATGTACAATGTGTATGCAATAAATATTTCTTTTGTTAGTGTGCGTACAAGATGAATGAACACAACTCTAACATATATTACTTATTTTTTGTCGCACAACATCTCATCTAGCAATTATTAGATTAGTCTTTGTTAAAAGATTTTTTTTTTTTTTTTTTTTTTGTTGGTAAGTACAATGAAAACTAAAGCAAGAAATAAAATTAGGGAACATAGAAGGAGGAGGCCCGAGAGGGAGCGTCTTTTTCAATACAGAGAAAAATAACAAAACAAAAGAAAAATGATGAAAATGCAGCCGAAATTTGTTAAAAGAAATTTAATACCTACTAAATCCTGCTAGTTGCTAGATAGCTTTGTGAGAAAATTATAAATGTGAGAGATATTACCTATTATTTTATTTTTTATTTATATTTAATTGGTCTCACCTGATAATATTTAAACCAATACGTGTATTATTCTTCTTCTATCTAGTAAGACCAAAAGGACTCGGTGGATCTTAAGTATGCATTTGAGATTGCGATTTCGAAGACAATAAGTGTGATTTTAAATCAAATCGCAAAATATAAATCGTTTAGGAACTGTTTTTTAAAAATAGCAATTTGAAAACGCAGAAAATATGTTTTTTTAAAATCATAGGTAAGATGATGCTTTTTTTAAAACGCAAAATTTTAAAGGTTAATATGCAATTTTAAAGGTTAAACTGCGATTTTGCCAAATATTTAACTGCGTTTTTAAAAATCACTTTTTTAATTCACACATTTTAAAATCGTTATTTTAAATTATACTTTTTGAAATCGCAAACCCAAACAAACCCTAAGTGCTTAGGTTTTAGAAATTTTTTTTTAAAGATAAATATACTTAAACATCTTAAACTATATACCATCTATTTTAAAATAACTGAAAATACAACAAACTACCAAATTGTGGAGTAATTTTATTAGTACATTAAGTGTCAATAAAAAAAATAAGGTCGCTTTTAAAATCACCATTGGGCGTGTGATTGATTAAATGATGATTTTGATCAAATGGTGATTTTAAAAGCCACTTCAGTTTTTGATAGACATTTAATGTACTAATAGAATTATTCCAAATTATGACCAAATAATCCTTCCGTCAACCTCAAACGTTAGAATGGACGGAAAAAGTAATACTCTTTTTTATTTATTTATTTTGATTGAATAGGGAAAAGGAAAAATGGGATGAAGTCACAACACATCGAAAGAATTTTGAGAAGAAGAGATAGACACAGACAGCCTTACATGCGATACTCTCTCTTACCATTCAAATGCAACAACCACAATGTTAACATGCACGTAAGGTCCAGCAAGAAAACACACCTTAATTATTATATGCCGAAAAAACATAACGAAAAACATCAAACTAATTATATAATTGCACATGACATTTCACTGTGCCCGGCCCATTTATGCTCAAAGCCAACTTCAACTAAAACTTCAAACTAACTATATAATAATAATTGCACATGACATTTCACTGTGCCCGGCCCATTCATGCTCAAAGCCAACTTCAACTAGTATATGTAGGCACCACCAGACCAGTGCTGTACGTACCCTTCCACAAGTGTATTTATGATCTCATTCAATTATAAATACCATTTTATTGTACGTACAGTTTATATTAAGCGAAAAAGAAGAAAGATATAGCTAAGAAAAAGTTTTACTGTGTGGATGTACATAGGCTATAGACAGAACCACCTTCATTTTGTGCCTCTATTCATTGTTTTTATCTCTTCTTTCAATTATATGATTTAACACGGGGTCCTGGAAAGTGGTCATTTATTTAGGAATTTTGACAAATTTAACAAAAAATCCTAACGAACTACCCTTAAGTGAGACGTTTGGAAACGTGGATACCACAGTTTGAGACGTTTGTTAGTTTAGTATCATTATCTCAAAACGACGTATAATTCGATACACTTTTGTGAAATTATTCCAAAATGATATTTGTACAGACACTCACAATAACTATACTATCCATTTCATGATTACAATTTAAAATATATATATATATATATATATATATATATAACGGTATATATTATTTTACATTATTTAATTTTGAAGAAAATTTACTCAACTCTCTTAAATTATCACTGTTTTTACAAATATTCCTATAAACATTAAAAGCTCTCAATTTAATATATTAATCTTTCAAATTTTTTTAGTTGGGAAAAATACATATATCCCTCTCAAACTACTACTTAATTGTCAATGTCCCCCTCAAACAACCAAAAAACATCAATGTCCCCCCTAAGACCAACAAAAAGATAAAAATCACCCAAAATTTTTTTTTCAGTAAGACAAAAATATCCTTATAGTTTTGAAAAAAAAAAATATAACTAAAAAAATAAAATAATAAGGAAAAAACGAAAAAAAATAAAATTATAAAAAAACTGAAAATTATAAAAAACATTTTTTTTAAAAAAAAAAAAAAGAGAAGGAAAACCAGTTTTTTTTTTGTTTTTTTTTTTATAACTTTTTGTTATTTTAGGTTTTTTTTTTTAATAATTTTAGTTTATTTTTTTTAAAAAAAAAAATTAATAATTTTATGAAGGGTATTTCTGTCATAAGGGATACATTGACATGTTTTGATAGTTTATGGGGGGACATTGACACAATTGGTAGTTGGGAGGAGACCAGGGGAATTGACGATTGCATGGCAGCGGTTCCCCCGGGTGAGCCAAGTTATGAATGCTACCCTTACTAGGTCCTTCACTGCTGAGGAAGTCGATAAAGCTGTGGCACAAATGCAGCCCCTTGAGGCACCTGGTGCGGACGGCTTTGGAGTATGCTTCTTCCATCATCATTGGGAAATGATAGGGGAGGCCGTCCGTAGTGCAGCACTGAATTTCCTTAACCATGGCCAGCTTGATCCCTCTATCAATGCCATCCATGTAGTGCTAATCCCCAAAAACTCTTCAGCTGATTCTCTCAACGACTATCACCCAATAAATTTGTGCAATATTTTGTACAAAATCATAGCTAAAGTACTAGCTAACAGGTTCAAAATGGTCATTCCTTCTATCATCTCCCATAACCAGAGCGCCTTTGTTCAAGGTAGGCTCATTTAAGATAATATTTTGGTTGCCTATGAAGCTCTCCATACTATGGCCACACGTATGAAGGGGAGGAAGTGTTACGTGACCATCAAATTGGAATGACAAAAGCTTATGATCGAGTTGAATGGCCATTCCTAAAGGAGTCTATGCACAGGTTAGGCTTTGCTGAATCCTGGATCACTCTGATCATGCAATGTGTAACCACTGTTTCCTACTCTATTTTGGCAAATGGTAAGCCTTCTAGTCCGATCTTTCCTAGGCGAGCCTTAAGGCAAGGGGACCCTCTTTCCCCTTGCCTTTTCTTGATGTGTGCCGAATGTCTCAGTGCTATGTTGAGTAAGGCCGAACAGGAGAACTTCATTTCGAGAGTGCCAGTGTCAGCAAATGGTTACCGATAGAGCCATCTCTTATTTGCTAATGATAGCCTCCTTTTCTATCGTGCTAACTTCCAGAAATGGGGGAATATGATGACACTGGTTCAACAATACGTGCAGGCCTCAGGGCAGAAGCTAAAAAATGCCAAGACAGCCATTTATTTCTGCAAGAATAGTAGTAGGGAGTTTCAGCGTTTTATTGCTTCTTCTGTGGGGATTTCTGCCACGAAAGGTTATGAGAAATATTTAGGACTTCCAACCATGGTTGGACGCTCCAAAATTCAGACATTTGCTTCTATTCACAGCAGGGTACAGAAGAGGCTAGAGAGGAGGAAAAAGAGGTTTCTTTCTCAGGCAGGAAATGAGATTTTAATCAAGGCAGTGATTCAGGCCATCCCAATGTATAGTATGAGTGTTTTCAAATTGCCAAAGACTCTATGCAAGACTCTTAATTCAATTATAAGTCGATTTTGGTGGGGGTACAAACAGAACTCCTCTAGGTGTGCTTGGATAAAATAGGGGCTTCCAAGTTGAAGGAAGGGATGGGGTTTAGGGATCTTGAGGTCTTCAACTCTGCTCTATTGGCTAAGCAGGGCTGGCGGTTGCTTCAGTTCCCTGATTCTCTGGTGGCTATTGTTTTGAAGGACAAGTACTTCAGGGGGAGTAGTTTCTTAAAGCCAGGATGGGTCACAAACCATCCCATGCTTGGAGAAGTATTGTGAATGCCAGGGAGGTTCTGGAGAGGGGTTTATTCTGGCAGGTGGGGAATGGAAAAAGTATAAGAATTTAGGGTGACATGTGGGTGCCTATCCCTTCCTCCTTCCAATTCCAATCCCCGGTGGCAGGATTGGACCCGGAGGCAAAGGTCAGCTGCCTCATTGATCCGGTTTTCTAGTGGATGGAATGTCCCTCTTATCAGGAGCTCTTTGTTGCTACTGAAGCAGAGTCCATTTGCAGTTTGATTTTGAGTCTGTTGGGGCAGCCGGATAAACTGGTGTGGTTGGGCAACTCTTCTGGCCTTTTCTCAGTCAGGAGTGCATATCATATGGTGATATCCAAAAGGCAGAGTCCATTTGCAGTGTGGTAGGAGTGTCCTCGGCGGATATCCAAAAGGCTCTCTGCTTGTGGGGAGTGTTCCAGCTCACAAGAGAATGCGGAGGCGTGGAAAATTATTTGGAACTTAGAGGGCCCAGTGGTTCTCTGTCATTTTGTGTGGAAGCTCTGCGCAGGTGCCCTTCCCATGAAGGACAAGCTATACCGCAGACATCTTGTGCTTGATCCCTTGTGTCCTTTTTGTTCCACTTGTACTGAGAATAGTTGGCATGCTCTTTGGAGTTGCCTGGCCATGGTGGCAGTGTGGTAGGAGTGTCCTCAGTGGATTTAGAAGCTTGCTTTGACTGAGAGTGATCAGGTGGGGTTCATCCAGCAGCTTCAAGCTTGGCTTAAGGATGATGACTTCCTATTAGCACTCACAGTGGCCCAACTCATCTGGTTACGCCGTAACTCTTCAATTTTTGGTGGGGAGTTTAGCCATCCCTTACAGGTTAGTAGGGTTGCACTTGAGGCAGTGGATTCCTTTAAGAGCGCAAATCACTCATATGCAGGGGGGGTTCAACAACAAGTTCTTAAAGGGGCTAAATGGAATTGTCCGACAGCGGGCTTCCTCAAACTGAATTGGGATGTGGCTTTGTGCAAAAATTCTAAGAGTATGGGAGTAGGAGTAGTTATCAGAGGTGAACAGGGGCGAGTTCGGGCAGCTTTGGCAAAATTCATCCCTCATGTTTTAGACCCTACTAATGCGGAGGCACTTGATCTATGGTAGGGTGTCAATTTGTGCATTGAGTTGGGTTTTTGGCAGGTTATCTTCGAGGATGACTCTTTGCGTGTGGTGCAGGCAGTGCGGCAAGCCTCCCCTTGTTTGAGCTCCTTTGGCCATCTGATTGATGCTATTCATGCCCGGCTGCTCAAGTTGCATCAATATGAGGTTCAACATGTTTTTCGTGAAGCCAAATGTGTGGCTCACAACTTGGTTAAGTTGGCTATTTCTAGTTCTTTGGATCAGTTTTGGTTGGATGATTGCCTTTTGGCTGAATGATATATCAACATTGATTTCATACACAATTAGATACACCAATTTTATATCATAATAATATAACCATAAATAAATACCATCTGGCATCTATCATATATATATATACATCGACATGACTATGCTCATTTACATACGTCGTTTGGTATTTTGTACCTTTTTGCTTTCTTTTTATCGATGTTTCAAGACTCTTTAAACATCTACCGTCCTTCTCAAACATTCTTTTTGGTTTTCTATGGCATCAAATTCTCCAAAACTCATTAATATCTAACTAAAGTTTATGTTAAATTCAAAGATTATTGAGTTAAAAAAAGTTATAAGAACTCAAGAGACAAGGTCACAAGAGTTACAAGCACTCAAGAGACAATAGTTACAAGCACTCAAGAGACAAGAGTTACAAGATGATAAATTAGATTTATTGTTGTTAATGTAGAAATAGGAGAGACTTGTAACGTTTAGACTATTTCTTTATAAATAATGTCTTCCATACAATCAAACAAATAATCAAGGAAAGATGTAGTCAAACAAAAGGCTTTGATGTGTGGATGTAGGCCATAAGCCGAACTACCTTAATTCTATATGTCTCTCTTTCTTATTTTCATATCTTTGCTAGATTATGTGTTCTTACATGTATCATAGCTTTGTGTTCTTACATGTATCAGAGCTTTGCGTTCTTATATGGTATCAGAGTTATAGACAATCACCAATATTCGATCCTGTGCCAATTCTTTTCCTTTTGGTTCACTCATTCGCTTGCATCTTCAATCGTACACTACAAAAATTCTTGGTTTTAGTAACTTGGGTTTACTAACGTGCAAAAGCCTTTTGCACGTTAGTAAACTATAATAACGTGAAATCAGTGACGTGATTCTCACGTTCCTAATCCCTCAGTTAGTAATATCATTTTAGTAACGTGGAAAATGTCACCACGTTACTATTTAGTAACGCGCAAAATTTTGCACGTTACTAAATATTTAGAAACGCACAAAAGTGTTGCACGTCACTAATTTTAGTAACATGCAAACTTTTGCACGTTACTAAATTATTAATGTATCAAAATTAACACGTTACTAACTTTAATAACGCCCAACACTTTTACACGTTACTAAAATTATTTAATAAAAATTATATAAAAAAAAAAAGCGTTACTAATCTAATACAGAAATTTTTTTAAAGAAATTATAGTAACGTGTGTTCACACGTTGCTAAAATTATGAAAAAAAAAAAGAACAAAAAGAAAGGGGCTTGTCTACTGCCACAGAAAGCAACAGGAAGTCGAGCGAGGAAGCCGGGTTCTGACACAGAGAGAATGGCTCCACTTGGTCGCCGGCAACGACGCCGGAGACGACAGACCCAGTCACCGGAGACCCATCCAAAGACCCAAGACACTGGACACAAAACTGTCTTCTTCTGGTTAGAGTCTACTGGCCCCGGAACAAAGATGGGTCGATTTGAGGTCCCGGGAGACCCGTACCGGACAAAACCCTTCTTGCGCTCATTGAGCTAAATGATGACGGCAGAGTGCTCATCGAGCCCGTCTCGTATGGGCTATCCAACTTCACCGATTCTGCGGCGTTGCCGTTGATGGCGAGCCCCCCGTCCATTCCGATTCCGAATTTCTGCTCCTCTCGGTGAAACTGTAAGAAGAAAATGAGAAAACGTAAGAAGAAAAGCGTAAAGAAAAAGAGGGAGAAATGAAAACGAATAAAAAAGAGCGTGTTCTTCAATGCCACCTCCAGTTTTGATAAACCCAAAACAAACCAAAAACCAACCATAATCCAAAACCAACCATTTTCCGAACCTCGTAAATACCCATATATAATTCGAGAGAAAAATTCAAGATTCTAAAAATCAAAGCCATCAATTCCAACCCAAAATCCTAATAAAAAACTCAACAAAATTACCCAAAAAAAAAAGGAGCTCATAAAGACCAATAGATCCATACCAACCAAAAGTCTAACCCAGCAAACCCAACCAAAACGTAAAACTTAAAAATCAAACAAAAATAAACAAAACTCAGAACCAAAAAAGAAAAAAAAAATCATTAAATATACCAAAAAAATAAAAAAGGATTTATGAGAAAAGCGAATCGGAGGAAGAAAACTATACCGATCGTACAAGAAATTTCCAGCCATAAAAAAGAATAAACGAGCTCTCTGAACAACGACGTTTAGGAGAATCAGAAACTTTGATCCAGGGGCTTCGATGTATCTAGGCTTTGCCTTTCTCCTTGTGGATTTGTGTGTGGAAGAGAGAAAATGCTTTGCTTCTTTCTTCTTCTTTTTTTTTTCTTCTTTTTTTTTTTTTTTTTTTTTTTTTTTTTTTTTCTGTGGTGTGTGCGAGAGAGAGAGAGAGAGAGAGAGGTGTTTTAAAAGAAAAGAAAAATTAAATTAAATTAAAAAAAAAACCCCAAATGTTTGACATTTGGGGTGTGGCGCGCGTTGGACAAACTCCTGTCCAGGGTGGACAGGCTAAAATTTCATTGCATTAGTAACGTGCCACATTTGGCACGTTACTAAATGCATTTTATTTAAAATAAGTATATTAGTAATTAATTATTTAGTGATGTAGTAAAATTAACACGTTACTAATTTAGTGACATGCTAAATTAGCATGTCACTAAAAAATTTAATTTCAATTTATTTTTATATATGTAAATATATTTATAAAAATGTTTTTTTTGTTTTAGTTTCTTTTTCAAAAAATTGGTTTTTTTTAGCTTTTTTAATTTGTTTAATTTTCAGTTAATTTTTTTTTAAAATGCTTAATTTGGATGCGTTTTTGTAACGAGAGAAGGAAGAAAACAAAAAAAAAAATTAAAAATGAAAGAACTAGTGGCATTTTACATTTGACACGTCTTTAATTAGTGATAGATATTCTATTAATCCTATGATCTTGTCATGATCGATCAGACTAGTACTTATTAGGATCAATCGGACTAATTAGATCGTTGTGAATGCTCTTATATCGAACATTCGATCATGATAGATCAATAGGATCGATCGATCATGGTAGATCATCCAATCAATCATGATAGATCAATAGGATCGATAGATCATCCGATCGATCATGATAGATCAATAGGATCGATAAATCATCTGATCAATCATGGTAGATCATCCGATCGATCATGATTCATGATAAAATCATCTGATCAATCATGATAGATCATCCGATTGATCATGATAAATCATCTGATCAATCATGATAGATCAATGGGATCGATCGATCTTTCGGCCAATCATGGTAGACCATCTGATCAATCATGATAGATCAATATGATCGATAGATCATCCGATCAATCATGGTAGATCATCCGATCGATCATGATAGATCAATAGGATCAATCGATCATAATAGATCAATAGATCATCCGATCTATTATGATAGATCAATAGGATCGATAGATCATCCGATCGATCATGATATATCAATAGGATCGATAGATCATATGATCAATCATGGTAGATCATCCGATAGATCAATAGGATCAATAGATCATCCGATAAATAATGGTAGATCATCCAATCGATTATGATAGATCAATAGGATCGATAGATCATCCGATCGATCATGATAGATCAATATGATCGATAAATAATCCGATCCATCATGATAGATCAATAGGATCGATAGATCATCCGATCAATCATGGTAGATCATCCGATCAATCATGGTAGATCATCCGATCAATCATGATTCATGACAAATCATCTGATCAATCATGATAGATCATCCGATTGATCATGATAAATCATCCGATCAATTATGATAGATCAATAGGATCGATAGATCTTCTGACCAATCATGGTAGATCATTCGATCGATCATGATAGATCAATAAGATTGATAGATCATCCGATCCATTATGATAGATCAATAAGATCGATAGATCATCCGATCGATCATGATAGATCAATAGGATCGATAGATCATATTATCAATCACGATAAATTATCCAATCGATCATGACAGATTAATAGGATCGATAGATCATCCGATCGATCATGATAAATCATCTGATCAATCATGATAGATCAATAGGATTGATAGATCTCCCGATCAATTATGGTAGATCATGATCGGTCATGATAGATCGTTATTATTTAGTGAGGTGTTAAATTTGACACGTCATTGATTATTTAAAATTTAAAATTATTTTTTTAAAAAAAAAAAAATCATACCAACTTAGTAACGTGCAAAATTAGTCAGGCTACTAATTATTTAAATTTTTATTATTTTTAAAAAATTATATTGACATAATATTTAGTAACGTGCAAATTTTCGCACGTTACTAAACAGTAACGTACAAATTTTTGCATGTTACTAAATAGTAACGTGTTAAAATTAGCAGGTTACTAAAATTTTTAGTAACGTGCGAATTGTTAAAACGTTACTAATGTTAGTAACCCACAAAAATTTGCACGTTACTAAATCCTTAATTTTTTGTAGTGGTAACCAAAATCAACATGCCTACAAATATCCATCATGTGCCATTTTTTTTCCTTGGTTTTTCTCATCCTTTCACATTTTCTCATCTAATGTCGGAGCTATTTCTCTTCCCACAAACACGTGAGTCTCTCTTTGTGAAGATTACATGCCGCACTGCCATTGTTTCCTCTACAAGCAAATACCATCCACCAAATTCTCTCTTGTTTAAAAATAATTAAAAAAAAAAAATGTCTGAAGAGGTTTCGTGCCCATAGTTGGCCCAATTTTTGACATAATAGTCGCTTCTAACCAAAGTTGCTGAAGTCCAAATTCTGGCAATAGTAGTTCAGCCAAAGTTGTTGATGTCCAAGTCTCGGCCATAGTAGCCGATGCCGGCTAGAGTCGCCATAGTCCAAGTTTCGGTCATAGAAACTGATGTTCCAATTCAGGTCATAGTAGACATTTTTTTTTTCTTTCTAACTCTTTGATGTTCAAGATCAAACCTTAATGTTTGTGATTTACCGTTGGGTTTGCAGGGGTGTATTGAGACAAAAGTTATAAGAACTCAAGAGACAAGGTTACAAAAGTTACTAGGACTCAAGATACAAGAGTTACAAGATGATAAATTAGATTTATTGTTGTTAAGGTAGAAGTAGATGAGACTTGTAATGTTTAGACTATTTCTCTATAAATAGTATCTTGCATACAATCAAACAAATAATCAACGAAAGGTGTAGTCAAACAAAAGGCTTTGATGTGTGGATGTAGACCATAGGCCGAATCACCTTAATTCTATGTCTGTCCCTAGATTTTATGTTCTTACAAAGATAAATGTGTTATCTCTGCAATTCTCTTACAATTAATTCTTTTATCCCGTGTCAGTTTGTCTCTTTTGGAAAGTTAACACTTTCATTAATAATGAAGAAGGGTACATAAAACCATTATATAGGTGTACATAAGACCACAAAAAAGGTGTACAAATTACACCACCACAAAGGTGTACACCCAACCTCAGCCAAACAAGACTTAGACTACAACAGACAGATTGCTACAAATAAAACTTAGCCAACTAAAATGATGCATCTGCGTTGACATAGAACTTTACTTGATCTGAGAGTAGGTTACACATTCTAAGCTAAAAGCTAAAAGCAATGACCAGGTTAATAGCCACAAAGCAACCTGCCAACTAAAACAAACAAACAAAACAGGGAAACCCACACAAAAACTGCTCTTTGAAGAAAAAACAGCCACCGCCGGTGACGGCGCGTGTGGCACATGTGCCGCCCCAGAATAGCCCCACAACAACCCTTCACCAACATCCCCTGATCGCCACTAGCCACAGCAAAAAAGAACAGAACATGGTCATCCACATGCAGTCCACGTGCAGCCCTAGGTGAAAAACACTCAGGTGCGTGATAATTTGTCTTGATCAACATGCACCAGTCACTTAAAAAAAATATTTAAAAAAATGTTGAAGATCCAAAATTTTAATACCCTCAAATTACACGTGTCAGCAAACAGAATGATATTCTACGTAACAACAAAACAAAACAAATATCCAACAATTTCAGATTGGGTTTCCCTTTTTCTCCTTTTTAGGTTTCTCTTCGTGGGCAGCCATAGCTCGTAGAATTCTCCCTCTCAAGGACTTAACTTTTTAACTTTTTTCCGGCTAGATCGTAAGAGAGAATTTCTGGAATTAATTTACAGTACCAAGTTAGCATTACAAACCCATATGTACTTCAACATTTTTTATTTTTTTTTTACATGTTCTCGTAAGAAGGACATTCGAATTAATGACCACCGCTTCATGAGACGTGGACCCCAACGATTAAATTACTTGGACTACGTACTTCAACATTAATTGAATAATCGTTGTATTTTTATTCAAATGGAACACCGTACCGAACTACATAGTTAGCATCTAAGGCCAGCCAGAAAGCACCACCTTAAATGCGGGAAAACAACAAACAGAATGATTTAAAAACAAAAAAAAACATCAAACCAACAGTTACACACGACGTTCACGGTGCCTCCATTCTTGCTCTAATATTAATCCAACTTCAAGATCCATAACCCTGATCACGGCGGTTATTGCCATTGGGCCTTCCTGTGCCAGCTTTGTCGGTCCCAATGGGGTACGAGCCCACCCCGCCAGTGCCTTGTCCAGGCAAGGCTGACGTTGGGTGGGTTCCGGTGGGATACCCGCCAGTGCCTTGTCCAGCCCGGAACCCGCCAGTGCCTTGTCCAGGCAAGGCTGACGTTGGGTGGGTTCCGGTGGGATGCCCGCCAGTGCCTTGTCCAGGCAAGGCTGACGATGGGTGGGTTCCGGTGGGATGCCCGCCAGTGCCATGTCCAGGCAAGGCTGACGTTGGGTGGGTTCCGGTGGGATGGACACCTGTGGGCCCTCCTGTGCCAGCCTTTCCCGACTGTTTGGCTGCTGCGTTGCATGCACGCGCCTGCTGCTCTTGGCGATCAGCCTGGATTATTCTCTCCTCTTTCTTTCTAGTGACCGCTTCTTTCTGCGCTGGGTCACGGGCTTTCCCCATTTCCATCTGCTCAACCACATATCATTAATTCCATTATAACGATAAAAAGAATATCGTTCTACTTCTATTGTATAAAGAACCAAAAGAAAAAAAACAAACATACCTTCGCATCTACGGTGGCCTTGGTCTTCACCACGGCACACTTAGCGGAGGCCACTGCGTTGGCTGCCGTTTCCTTTGCATTCTTCGCGGCCTGCATTTTCGCTCTTTCTGATGTTCTGTGTATAATTGTTTTTCACTTCAATTGCTTGGGGTTGGGGATACACACACTAGCAATGAAAGAGCTTGTTCATTGGCTCTGGACTAAATAGGTTTTCAGGCCGTCTGGTGTGGAGACACGTAGCAAGGGTAAAAAGCAAGGTGGCAGCTCTTGTTCTGGATTCTTCTTCGATCCAACTCGTCACGGCTCGACACGCGTCCGAGACATATTTTGATTCCCTCCCTGCCGTGGCGTGAAGCGGGGAGTTGCTACGCGTGCTGTGTTGATTCGTTTGGATGGCATCGTTTAAGTCGGCACTTATTGCCTTTTAGGCTTTGAACAAGGGAAATGCAATTGAACCCATAGGGGAGACAAGTATCCAATAAAGCGAGAAAATTTTTCGAGTATGTATCTGTACGTGTGGAGAAATGATGGGGACCCCGAATGCTTTCCAAAAAGATATTTCCAAACTGAAGTGGATGCTGACGTAGTTGAGCCACGTTGGATTTTAAGAAAAAAAAAAATTCATGCTGGGATTTCAACTTTTTATTGACAAGTGAAAAAATGATAAACGTGTGATGTTTTTTGATTTGGTTGCAGAGAAATTCGTAGCAACAAGAAAAGTGCGTCTCTCTCTCTCTTCATATTCTCTCCTTCGTTTCTCTCCATTCTGGTCTGTAGCCTCCCTCCTGTGAGCCTATTTTTTTTTTTTTTAAATCAAAGCTCATTTCAGAACAAACCTGGCCATTTTAAGGCAGCACCACCATTTCTTTTTTTTTTTTTTTTTTTTTTATTAATACCTCAATTTCTATTTAACTAGGTTTTTTCCCCTTTTCTAAACTTGGTAGAAAACTAAAACTCTCTTTTATTTTCTGATAAAAATGTGGGTTCTTTGCAAGTCTCTTTCTTGGTCTCCATTTTCGGCACTTTCTCCAAGTTCTCTCTCTCTCTCTCTCTCTCTCTCTCTCTCTCGTAATAATTTGTTGGAAATTTCTTCTGTACGGTGGTACTGTGGTAATGATCCGTTGGGCATCTCCTCCCTGTTGCGACGTTTCCTGTCTCTTTGCCGCTGTTACTGTCAATGTTTGTATCAAGTGGGTGTCCATCAAACGCCCAGATTTCATTCCATCTTCTACATGTTCTCTGACGATGACCAGATCTGGGAAACTGAAAGTGGTATGCCTAATGAGATGAGCATAATAGACATCTTTCAGTGTATTGAGAAAAGTGGTGACCATTTCTTTCTCGGTTGGACCAACCCAACTGGCAATTTTCGAGTCCGGTAGTGATGGAATTTTTTCTTGATATCCACCTTTGATTCCAAAACCTAACGTTTGATTTTGGGAACTTAAGGATGGAAACCAAAAATTCCACTCAGGCTGTGAATTTCTTTTCAATTTTGATTGAGGCTTTTGGAGTGCTAACTGCAATTGCTTGACCATAACGATCGCACAAGGGAAGAAAAAAAAATGCAGTTTGATTTTCAAGATCTCGGTGAAGACCTCGGTGCTCGGTTTTGATGGGGACAAGTATAGAATTCAATCTTTCTTTTTCATTTACTTCGTTGATTTCCCTTCTTTTTGGTTGAAGCTATAGGCTAATAATTGGATGTAGAAGTATTGTATTACCGTGTTTTTAAGTCTATATTCAGGAAGTGGGTGATAAGAAAACACCCATATACCTAGAAATAAGTTGTGAAACATTGACGATAATATATAAATTATTTCTTCCTCCACCTCTATCTTTCCATTTCCATTCCATTATACTGTGAATTCGCAGTCATTAAGAAGGATGAATGAAAATGTTATTATTTGCCCAGTAATACATTGTGCAACATAAGTGAAATTTCCAGTCAAGACCACCGTTTGATAAAATTTTGCTTTTGTTTTGACATATATTAATTGAAAACAAATTTTGTAACTAATATTCATCCCATCATCTGATACATTTTTTGGACATGGCTTGCTGCAATGCTTATTCAGTTTGTTATATTGAGGAAAAGAGGTAAAAAAGTTTGTCATATTGAGCTTTTTCTGTCTTTTGATCCTCAATTTAAGCAAACAACTTTCCAGCATATTAATTCCCCTTAATATGATACAATTTTTTTAAAATTTTTTTTTTCTGTCCACCTCTAGTTGCCTTAATTTTGTTTAGATATGAAATTTTGCCGCAAAGAAAAAAGACCAAAAGAAAGGTAACTTGTTTCTTTGGATTCAAATCATAGATCTTATTTTGCAACTTACCTACGTAAAAAAAGTGGGTTTGTTGGCAAATATGCGCCAAAATATCGACATTTACAAAAAAACATAATAAGCATGATAAAAATCAAAATGATGTTATAAACACATATGGGCAGCCATATTGAGGCCAAAAAAAGGAAAAAACAAAATAAAATTAGACGAATGAATACAAATCTGAAGCCTTCTATCAACGCAGCCCATCAAAATGGGAATACAAATTACAAAGTACCATAACTTCAAGTCTTCTATCTTTCCGCCACTGCAACCTCCCCGGCCAGCACGAACATATTACTACAAAATCAGAACCAATTTTACTAAAGTGGCTCTTTGGACTGCAAAACCAATGTCATTTAGATTTAGTAAAAAGTAAAAAGCAAAATCTTGATTAGTTATTTCCATGTACCATAAAATTAATAGTTTGTATATTGGTACTTATATTTTGGCTTTTTTTTTTTTTTTTGAAGTTTAGAACGTCAAAAACAATTAATCAAGAAAAAAATATCAAGATTGGTGAGAAATATCGAGATCTTTCCCACTGCAGCACATAGCACAAATCAACATATATAGAGTAAGTCAGAACACATTTATCCTCCTTCAAGCTTCACTCTCATCTTCCTCTCAGCTGAAAAGTCCCCTAAGCTCTATTTTTCTTGAACAAATTTTGCAAAAAGTACAGAATACATTTCATCCAAGAGAAATCAATCACAAATTTCACCCAAACCGAGCTTGTTAGAGTAGATTTTTGCAACACATAGCTAAGAACGCCACTATCTATTCCAAGGGAAAAGATTACAAGAGATGGTAAAATTAGCAAACATCATTGTATCAAATAATTGTACATCATCCACCCAAATAGTGTAAAGAATGTTGCATCGTGCTGCACTTGTCTAGGGAGTTGATTACCACAGCAGGGAGGAGATGCCCAACGCATTACCATAGCACCACCGTACAGAAGAAATTTCCAGCAGATTATTACGACTCAGAGAGAGAGAGAGAGAGAGAGAGAGAGAGAGAGAACTTGGAGAGAGTGCCGAAAATGGAGACCTGGAGAGAGACCTGCAAAGAACCCACATTTTTATCAGAAAATAAAAGAGAGTTTCAGTTTTCTACCAAATTTAGAAAGAAAAAAAAAACCTGGTTAAATAGAAATGGAGGTATTAATCCAAAAAAAAAAAAAAAAAGAGAAGAAGAAATGGAGGTGCTGCCTTAAAATGGCCAGGTGGGCAGCAACGTTTGTTCTGAAAGGATCTTTGATGAGCAAAAAAAAAAAGCTCACAAGAGGGAGGCTAAAGACCAAATAGAGAGAAACGAAGCAGAAAAGATGAAAATGGAGAAGAGAGAGAGAGATGCACTTTTCTTGTTGCTACGATTTTCTCTACAACCAAATCAAAAATACATCACACGTCTATCATTTTTTCACTTGTCAGTAAAAAGTTGAAATCCCAACATGAAATTTTATTTTTCATAGAACCCAACGTGGCTTAACTACGTCAGCATCTACGTCAGTTTGGAACCATCTCTTTGGAAAGCATTTGGGGTCCCTAGCATTTCTCATCTATGCGAGACAATTGTATGTGTTGTTGTGATCGCAATTATGGATAATGGGTGTACAAACGGTTATAGTCTGTGGTTATTGACTAAAACCGCAAACCGTCTCTGCCCAAGAGCACTAACAATAAATTCCCAACCATTTTCTCTATGGTTAGGGAATAACATTATTTTTTGGTTCCTTATAAAAAAAAAAACACTTCACAATAGATTCCCTTATTTTTCCTTATATCAATTAAATATTTTTTTTATTCTTTCGTTTTTTTTTTTTTTTCTCTTTCCTACTTTTTGCAACCAACTCTTTCTTCTCCCTCTTGCTCTCTCATCTTCTCTGTCTCACTCTCACTCTCAATCCCTCTCCAACTCTCTATGTTCCCTAACTTCAAGCTCGGCCTCTGCCATGGCCATCCCAGATCTTTTTAGCAGCTCTGATGACTTCTTCGACTTCACCTTCCACACTGATTTCTTTCAATTCCAAGCAAACCCATAAATCATTGACCTCACTACACCCAAATCCCTCTGCCAAAGGTTCTTTGAATCTGAAATCCAAGCAGACCACTCCGGCGAAATTAGAGCATCTCTGGCAAAATCAAACCCCTCCCATTCCCACAAAGTGTTCATTCTCTCTGCCTCCAAACCCCTCAGACCATGCTGGCCTCGCATGGGCTCCACCACCAATACACCAATCGCCACACTACAAGAAATTTGCCCATTAGGGGCAACTTTATTAGCGTCGACAAAAAGTCGACGCTAATAGTAGACTTTCAGCATCAACTTTCAGAGTTGACGCTAATAGTCGACTATTAGCGTCGGCATCTAAAACTATTAGCGTCGACAAAATTGTCGACACCAATAGTCCAATAAAATGCACTATTAGCGTCGATGTTGTTGTTGACGCTAATGTGTCGTTGCTAATTACGTGGCGGGAAATTTTGCCTCGCGCGGGTGAAAAAATAGCAGCGACATTTTTGTATTAGCGTCCACTTTAGTTGATGCTAATAAAGTACTATCAGCGTCAACAATGTTGTCGACGCTGATGTGGTAACTTAAGAACCACATCAGCGTCGACACAAAATGTCGATGCTGATAAGCCATTATCAGCGTCGACATAGGGATGTCGACGCTGATAATGGCTTATCAGCGTTGACTCTGTAGGCATCTGAGCATATTCAGGTATGAGGGATAATGTTTGTGGTAATGTTACTATAAATAACGTGACAAAGAAAATAACAATTTTTCTCTTAATTATTGTTGCGGAGTTTCTTCAAGCTGTCATATGAACTCAACGAGGACATAACCACTGTAAACCATAAAATGAGTCGTGCCTATTCTAGGATTCGCTCCAGAATGTATAAGGAAGAGTACAAAATACATTTTAAAGGTGTTGATAAAAATGATGCTGAATCGATGGCCACTGCCACGACTGCTGTGAGGGAAAAATACCCGAATGATATCCATCCTGATGCTTTGAAATCAATATGTGACTTATTTGAGGCGGATTCATGGGTGGTAAATAAATCTGATTAAGATGACTATACAATTGAATTTTATATGATTTGCATATATTGATATAAAATCTTAAGAATAATGTAATTCTTTTTGTTGGTTGAAATTCATAAAAAACGGTAAAAAAGGAACAAAAAGAATAGAAGAAAACTTTATACGGCTCACTCGGCGGGCACACGCTCATTCGTTCAAGTGGTATACAAAAATGTAAGAAATTTATAGCGTAATATTTAGTGTATATGTTAATCATGTGTATACATTATTTAGTGTATATGTTAATTATGTGTATTATGTGTAGGAACAAGAAACTGGAGAGCCTCTCAAACGTATTGATCTTTACAGGGATACCCATACAAGAAAAAACGGTTCTTTTGTGAACCCAGTAGTTGAGGGTTTATATGTGAGTAAATGAAATGTTTTTATCTGATTGTTATTTTTATTAATGAAGAATATTAATGATATGTTTTGATACATGAATTTATGGCTTGTGCATAATGAAATGCATGAATTAGTGAATAACGGGGCCGAGGAGGATAACCCTATGCAAGAGGAAATTCCTAAAGAAGAAAGGCAAATGGAGATAATGACAAAAGTGTTAGGTGGCAGACGCTCAGGTCACGTGAAAGGAATGGGGTGTGGTGTCATACCTACCCCTTTAAGTTCATCTCGGATGTGTTCATTCACATAGTCTCACAACCGTGAATACATACTAACACAGCAGGAGACAAAGAAGAAGCTAGAAGAAGCAGAGAAGAAATAGAGAAGAAGCAAGAAGAAACAGAGAAGAAGCTAGAAGAAACAGAGAAGAAGCTAGAAGAAACAGAGAAAAAGCAAGAAGAAACAGAGAAGAAGCTAGAAGAAATAGAGAAGAAGCAAGAAGAAACAGAGAAGAAGCTAGAAGAGACGAACATTAAGTTGGCTGAAACAAGAACTGAACAAGAGGTTGCGCACTTGTAACTTTATATGGTCAATTTGAAGTTGAATGTTTTGTTAACACAAGGGCTGAGGTGGTACATGAATTCTTTCTCAAATGTTCATATAGATGATGTAGATATGACTCTGTGGTTGCACTATTTTTCTTAAAATTATTTCACTATTTTTTGTAGGGTTTGTATTGGAATAGCACTAAGAATTTTCGTTTTAGACTTGATCTATTTCTCTCACTGATCCTTAGATGAGTTTGTGAAATTATTTATCGCTACTTTTTCTTCTCTTCTGTGCAATCATATTTTGTGGATTTGAATTGCCTTAAATGTCAATTGCATTATTTGTCTTGGGTATTAATTGCAAAAGTTATGGATGGTTTTGGGTATTGATTAGGTTATGTCTAAGTGATATTTTAGTTGCCACTTTTGGTTGTATGTTTCGCATCTTTATCTATAGGTACGTTGAACGGAAATTGTAGTGTTTTGCTTTGAGATATAGTAGTGGAACCAAGTAGGCCCAGAAACTGCTTCTGTTCTGTTTCCCTTCAGGTGGACTTGCAATTTACCGTCTCTCACCCGGAAACCAACAGTAAAATTGTATGCTAAATGAGGCTTGCATCTAAAGCTTTTGGTTTGATTCATCTGCCTTCCCTTAATGTTGCAATTTTAAAAGTGGTTTAACGATTTTGAATCAGCAATGAAGTAAGAGGTTAGTGGGTGATTTCTCATTGTAGCATATTTGTCTACATCGTATGTGTGAATAAATGCTTATTTCACCTCATTCGTTTCTTTCCTTAGACAAATGAGAAATATCAACAGTATATAAACTCTTTAACAGAGCGCATACAGACATGTGATGGTTTGCTTAGTCAGGTTAGTCTATTTTGACATCTATTGGTCTCCTAAGCTGCATTTTTTTTTCGTTTGGATTTGGAGTTGTAAGATGTCTGAGTTCCCTTTTGAGCAAGTGGATGACACCGTACACTGCTTTGATGGACTACAGCTGGAGCACCAGACCGTAGCTACAAAGACAAAAGTCAAAAGCTCTTCATGATGCATGTTGATGAGTGCCAAAAAGTGTATATTTGGACCCCTTAATTTACATTAGTTAAACCTTTAGCTTTGTTACTTTCTAATGTTTTGGTTAGTTTTAGTGTTTTTGCGTTTTTGCGTTTTTGCAGGGCAATAAGAGTAAAATGACAATTTTCAAGGCAAAATACATAGAAAAGCTGGATTTTCTGAAGTGCTGAAAAAGTAGATCGATCGAAAGTAGATCGATCGAATTTAAAGTAGATCGATCGAAAAGTAGATCGATCGAATTTAAAGTAGATCGATCGAATTTATGCGGAGCTGGAATTTCAGAAACCCTAGCTAACTCTATAGATACCATTCTTTTCTCATTTTTAGACGAGGAGGCCGCTTGGGAGTGCCCTAGGCGCCGTTCTCACTGTAGTTTAGGGTTTCTAGTGTTGATTTTGTCTTAGAACTTCAAATCCTTGTAAGTTTCTTTGATTTTAATGCATCCTTGTTGTTAATTTATGCTTTCTTTTGTTATGGGTAGCTAATATTTTCGTTTAGGGTTGGGGATGAAAAAATCGATCGATCGAGAAAACATTCGCCCTACATAAAGTCGATCGATCTAGAAGTAATTCGATCGATCGAACCTTACTTCGATCGTGCGAATTTTCTAAGCAGTAGAAAACCAAAAAAAAAAAAAAAAAAAATCAGCTTGTTTTTAGTTCATTTTGTTTTTGTTTTTGTTTTACCTTATTTTATTGTTTGTTTAATTCTTTAACAAAAAAAAAAAAAAAAACAATTGGTTCATTTCTTTTGTGGGATATTTGCATGCTATAGGGTGCAAGTGAAGCATGGATTCTTACTTTGATAATTATTGTGATTCTTCTGCACAACATGCTTCACCTAGTGGTAGGACACTTGCTCCAACCAACTACTCTTACAGTTTCAACCCACATGAACCATGTTCATATTGCTCTGATCCTTATCATAGTGCTAGTAGTTGTCCCTCCTGGGAACAATTCTGCAATCTGTCTTATGAGCAAATGAACACCAATCTCTCTAGTCCGGGATTTGATTCAAATTCCAATTTTTACAACCCAGACTGGAGCGACCATCCTGATTTCTCGTGGCAAGCTCAAGCCATGGGAAATTGTGCTCCCCAATTTCAGGAACTGAACTATCCTGATTATCCACAGTTTGATAACCAATCTTCCCATCCTTCATCCTACATTTATCCAGCCTCTTCTTCACAGTCCACTTTGGAAGACACTCTCAAGGTCTTCATGGAGCTCACAGGCCAGGCTATTAGTGACGTGAAGAATGCTACTATGGAAAACACTCAGGCGATTGCCAGGATAGAAGGAAAGCTTGAATATCTGGTTGCTGAAGTCACCAGAATAGAGGAAGAAGAGCTTCAGAGTCAGTCGATGGTTGCAGGGCACTACATGATTGATGAGGATGATGCTAGTCATTCTTGTCATGAGCATGTCCCTACCATCACCATGTTTGAGAATGAGGAAATTGTGGATAGCAATGAGGAAGAAAATGAGGAGCACCTTGAGCAAGCAGCGCTCCCGCCAAATCCAAATACATCCAATAATAAGGAAATGAGTACTGAAGCTCAATCCTTCATCACAATCCCTCTTGAGACATTTCATGAACTCCAAGCTTCAATTCTTAAATGTCTCAAAGAGCCATTTTATGTCAAAACTCTCAAGGATCTATGCACACAACCGCGCAAATCTAGGAACCATTGTCCTAAGAAGATCCTTCGAAGCAAGCAAGTTGGCTACATAAGATGGCGAAACATTCCTCCCGAGGGACATCAATTCTTAAAGAAGAAATGGTGGAAGGGATTGGTTGGACATCCACATGATCGGGGAAGGCGCTGTAAATTTTCTTTTACCTTTTTGTACAGTTGATTTCTTTCATTTTATTTTTATTTCTTTTCATTTTACTTTTATTTCTAACAGCAATTAACCTTTGGATGTGTGTTTCTTGTGAGAAAATATTGCTGTTAGTTTTTGTTGACAGGTGTTTTGGTGTTTAAGTTTGGGGGACGCCTTGACCTTTCACACCTCGATGTTTCCGTATTTCTGGTAATGTATTTCTACACTACACATTGCGGACAATGTGTAATTCAAGTTTGGGGGTATGGAAAAACATTCTCTCCATTTGTTTGTTTGTTTAATTTTTCTGTTTGTTTAGTTATTTTTAGTTGTCTTTTTGTTCTTAAAATGTTTTAATTAAAAAAAAAAATTAATTATGCTGTCAAGTTTGAGTTAAGCCATAGCTGTGGTTTGCATTTCATCGGCTTGCTTAAAGTTTTGAACACATCATGTCTTTGAGAATCTGAATCTTTTGACTTATTTTTGGGCTAGTGAGAATTATCACGAGCACATTAGCGTGTAATCTGTGGGGTATGAATTTGTGCTTAATTGTGTATTTTGAGAATTGTTGGATGACTTATTGATAAATAACCTTGGCTTCCAAGATATTTATATATATATATATATATATTTAAAAAAAAAAAGAAAAAAAAAATCATTTTGAGTTTTTCACTGAGTAACCGGGCCTCTTGCCTCACTAAGCATTGAGTGTTCGCGTCAAAATGTGAGAATTTCAATTTGGTTAATTGTATGGCTAGTTTGGCTTCGTAACCTTTTTTACTTGAGTAATTAAGCCCTTAGGGATGTTTCTATATCTAGTGCCATAAGACCATCTGGTTTGGGAGCCACTGGCCCAACACTCGTTACATAGGTCAATTAGAAAGCTTAAGGGAGCCGAGCATTGCACAGCCAACATATATAAAAAAAAAAAAACAAAAAAAAAATATATATATATATATATATATATATATATATATATATATATATATAAATAAAATAAAATAATTTGCATATCTTGCCTTGGTTGTTTTATTTGATAGGGATTCCAATGATTTTTGAAGTACTTATCTTGAGATTAAAATGAAATCTCATAATTGCATGTTGATTTCACTCTACACTTTTGAGGAAATGTGATGTCTTAACTGTCCATTTATGAGTGATTTGATGATTGGATACCCTGTTGATGTTTATGATGGGGTTTGTCTTTTTAAGCATGCCAATGACGTATGAACCATGGTTTGGGTAAAACTCTTCCTTGTTGACAGCATAGTGTTTGAATGTTTGTGGGTATCATTTCTGGCAAACCCTCACGAGACTTCACTCGTCCACTAGGGAGTCCTAGGGGTTTAAAAGGCTTGTTGTATACGCTAAATGCAATCGTGTCTCCCACGAAAGAGGACTTATGTTTCATGCTTTGATTTTCTTTTTCATTTTGTTTTGCTAAGGGACTAGCAAAATGTAAGTTTGGGGGTATTTGATGATTGCCAAAAAGTGTATATTTGGACCCCTTAATTTACATTAGTTAAACCTTTAGCTTTGTTACTTTCTAATGTTTTGGTTAGTTTTAGTATTTTTGCGTTTTTGCAGGGCAATAAGAGTAAAATGACAATTTTCAAGGCAAAATACATAGAAAAGCTGGATTTTCTGAAGTGCTGAAAAAGTAGATCGATCGAATTTAAAGTAGATCGATCGAATTTATGCGGAGCTGGAATTTCAGAAACCCTAGCTAACTCTATAAATACAATTCTTTTCTCATTTTTAGACGAGGAGGCCGCTTGGGAGCGCCCTAGGCGCCGTTCTCACTGTAGTTTAGGGTTTCTAGTGTTGATTTTGTCTTAGAACTTCAAATCCTTGTAAGTTTCTTTGATTTTAATGCATCCTTGTTGTTAATTTATGCTTTCTTTTGTTATGGGTAGCTAATATTTTCGTTTAGGGTTGGGGATGAAACCTCACCATTGAAGAGAAACTGAGTTTCATGCTTGTTTATGCTATTTGAGTTTATGGGTTTTGATTTCTTATTGTTCTACTTCGATTTTTGAGATGATATTTTGATATCTCTTGTGGTTTCCGGATACAAGTGATGATGTGGAATAAGTTTCATTAAATTGATGGCTTGGTTTTTCATCTATCAAAACATTGGATATTCATTGTGTTTCGTTAGACTAATACATTTGATGATTTGGTTTAATCCTAATATCTTTTGTGGTTTGTGCAATGAACGGATTCATTGAATGATTTAAATGATTTTTGAAGCAATGTAGAGCATACCTAAGATTTGTATGTGAGAACCTCAAAATATGTGTGATGAGCATGAGATTAGGTTGTTGTGATTTGGTGAGTGTGGATTCCAAAACCCTAGACCCCTTTATTTCCATTATTTTTGTTTATGTTTTCTTTTATCAAAAACCCCTAAATTTGGAACTAGGTTAAAATAGGATTAGTTTGAATAGAGATTAATTTTCGCAACACAATTCTCTGTGGATACGATCTCGCACTTGCACATACACTATATTGCAAACGATTCGTGCGCTTGCGAGTATTAAAATTTGCACATCACATGTGACCTGCTGGAATGTTTTTCTCCCATTTCCTATCTTAATGTCACTTCACAAGTCCACAAATCTTTTGATAGTTTTGTTGCACTCTCTGAAGGTTCAACAAAAAACATGAGAAAAGACTGATTGAATTTGAAATACTGGAGGCAGTAACCTTTGTTTAAAATAGTTGACTTGTTGTCTCACTTTTCTGTTCTTGTTGCAGGTCATAGAGAAGCAAAGAGTGATTGAATTTGCAGAAGCACTTCATAGTACGCTCAAGTACTTTGATGAATTGGAGAATGTAAGGTTTGAATGCAATCTTAACAAGAGTTTAAGTTTTTTTTGATATATTGTTTTTTTATTAGTCGAAGAGACCCACAATAGAAAACATTACTGAAGTAATGGGACAAGATTTGGAACATTATTTTGATATATAGCAATAAGGATGTAATCGAGCCAAGCCGAGTCGATTTTGAAGATTTAAAGACTGGCTCATTTATGAGTCAAGCCTAAATAGTCGAGCTTGAATTCGAGCCGAGCTATAAATTGCATGTTCAAGCTCGGCTCGTTTAAAACTCGGGCGAGCTCGAGCTCAAGCTCGAGTTCGTTGAAAATGACATTTGAGCCGAGCTGGGTTACTGGACAAGTTCGACTCAATTAGAACTCGATGTAGACTATTAAATTTTTCAATGAGTAATCAAAGCAGAATTCAAGCCCAAGTTTATGAACAATCTCTATGCATTTATTAATAAAAATATATATATAATATGTAACTATATAAGGCATATTATAAAATATAGTACATAACTATAATTTATAAGTAACAAATTAACAATATGTTATTATATATAAGTAGAGAGTATAAACTATGGTATATGTATAACGTGAACAAATAGTAAGTCTAATATATTCTATATAACTAAGTAACTAAAATATAAGTATAATATATAACTATTGTTAACCATGTGTGATGTGATATATATATATGTGCTAACTATTTAATATTGTTATATTGTTATATACTAACTATTAATAACTTAATATGTTAATTTAACATACTAAATATTGTTATCAAAGTATTATAATTAATATGTAATACTATATATATTATACTATATTTATTATTTACTAATATATATGTAAGATATGAACGAGCTAACGAGTTGAACTAACGAGCCGAGCGAGCGATCCGGTCGAGCTTTAAATAAGCTGAGCTCACGAGCCCCTATCGAGTTTTGTCGAACGAGTCGGGTATGTATCACTTACTAATCGAGCGGGTTTCTACAGTAACGATCGAGTTTCTACAGTATCGAGCTCGAGTTCGGATCGAGCTAAACCGAGCGGGTATCGAGCGGGCTGTCGAACGGACTGGTTTATTTACATTCCTATATAGCAACTAGCAGCTTCCCATTTAAAGTCATTGTTGTTTGTTGAAACCTCTTCCAAAAGTCACACTAGCTTATCCAAACTTCTACAAGCTTAAAAGAAAATAACTCTCTAAATGTTGGATTCTTATCTCCAAATTAGGTTGGTCATTCATGTATCTTCTGTGGCAAGATATGTAGTAGCTATGTGCTTACAATATCAATTATGAAAGCATCATCTTCATTAATTATCTATTTATTGATGTTGTAGTTTAATAAGCTAGTTTAATATGGAAAATATAACTTCCTGTAGGTTAACATTGCTGGCCTTATTGAGAATAGACGATTACTACCTCAAAATGGTGTCCTTTTTAGAATAACCTTTGTGTAAAAATAAACTTTATTCATTGTATCCTTTAGCTACAGTAATTATTTATATATTTATCTAGAGTGGAAGATCAACTTCTCTAAAGAAATCTTGAAACAATATTGAAGTGGGTTTAAATCTTATAATATGTATGTTTTATATATATATAGTTTCAAATTGTTACACAAGATCAAATGACAAATGGGTATTATCTAAAAGTCAAACTAAGTTGAAAAGACTTAATTTAGCATTTGTGAATGATAAGTGGTATTCTGATACAAAATAGGATTGTAAAATGGCTTTTGTAAGTTAATGAATATCCATTTGATCAAAATCTTCTCCATTTCATTTAAAATGAAAAAACTTAACTTTAAAATTATAAGATGAACATTGCTTTAATTAAAAACCAAAATAAAAAAAACCTTTTAATTGTTAGTTCTACAACAAAGTAATAAATAGTAGCTGTACATCTCGTTTATCCTTCTTCCTCTCTCTTCACTTTACATGCTTAATGGCATCTAGTAGTTGTCAGATTCTGAATTATAATGCACATTTTCAAACCAAAATCCACATTCAGATATATTATTATTGTTTATCCTTCTTCCTCTCTCTTCACTTTACATGCTTAATGGCATCTAGTAGTTGTCAAATTCTGAATTAGAATGCACATTTTCAAACCAAAATCCACATTCAGATATATTATTATTATTAATAACAACAATAACAACTCTTTTATCGTCTGCATTTCTGTCAGAAGCATCCAAAAGGACAATGGTTGACGACTTCTTTTTTATTCTTTTGTTGAATGGCTGACAGCATATCTCCTACATATTAATAAGATAGATGAAGATTAAAATTTGAAAGCTATATCAATCCAAATGACTTTTTCTCCACTAGCTAATTTGGAAGTAGCTACTACCTAGACCCCAATATCTGAAAGCTACGTACGTACCCCTCACCTTCAATCATTCAAATGCTCATGCCTCTGAAATGGGAATGGCCAATTTTCTTCATCAAATGCACATACACAGTAATTGGTTTAGTGTGATTGAATTTATGAGTCCTGCAATAATAACACAAGTACAATTGAGATGGGCAAGCTACTGGTTACTCCACCCCATAAAATGTTTGTAATCTAGGCTTGTATTAAATGTTACTTATGATGATTTGGTGTTTGCTATATATGGTGCTTAACATCTAGGTTTTATTAGTTGTCATAGGATATTGCTTAAGCTGATGTGATTTTTTGGGGCTAGAACCAAAAGTCAAGTAGAACAAGGAATTAGCACAAATTGTGCAAACATAACGTCAACCACATCTCACAACTAGCAATAAACCTACATATGATGACAAGGGGAAAAAAGGATGCAACTGTCTTTAGTATTAAGGCCAACACCATTAATAATACCATGAATTTAACTATCTTAAATTTTTCTTCTAATTTATTTTATTTTATTTAGGGTTTAGGGAGATGCTAACATTGGATTGGACAGACTAATAACGCTATATTAGTTTATACCAATAAGAAATATTTTAGGCTCTTATAGGGGTTTTCTCATCCTTTTTGGCTATATTAGTTTATGCCAGCTACTATTTCGACGCTAATGGCCTCTTAATATATATATATTGATTTATAGAGTATTAGGTTATTAGCGTCCACAGTAGTCGACGCTGATGATAAACTATCAGCGTCGACTACTGTTGAGCCACCCTCTTCTTTTTCTTTTTTTTTCTTTTTCATTTTTTTTTAAGTTTTTAATAATTTTTTTAGTTTTATTTTATTTTTTAAAATTTTAAAATTATTTTTTAAAGATTTTTTATTTTTGTAATTTTTTATATTGTGACATGTGTCAACTCTCAGGGGTTGACACGTGGCGAACTGTTAGTTTTTAGACAAAAACTTGATTGAGGTACTAATTCAGTATTTTCCTAAAACTGAGGTATCATCTGTGATGTGAATTGAAACTCAATGACTAAAATATAAAGTTTCCAAAGCTGAGAGACCAAAAAATGTATTTAACCCTAAATTCAAAGATAAATGTGTTATCTATGCAACTCTTTTACATTTCTTTTATCCTGTGTCTGTTTGTATTGATCAACACCGGCCTGTCACTTACAAAATTATTTAAAAAATGTTGAAGATCCAAAATTTTAATACCCTCGAATTACATGTCAGAAAATAGTTTGATATTCTACGTAACATAACAAAACAAATATCCAAGAATTTCAGATTGGGTTTCCTTTCTTCTTTCTTTCTTTCTTTTTTTTCTTTTTTTTTTTTTTTTTTTTTTATGGAAAAAATACAATTTAACCCCCAAACTAACACCATTTTTTCGGATGGCCCCCTAAACTAACAAAGCTTTCACTCTGGCCCCCAAACTATCAAAACTTTTGAAAAATGCTACTTTTGACGAAATATTCTCATAATACCCTTGCAACGTGTCATTTTTCAATTAAAATAATAATAATATAATAAAAAAAATACAAAAAAATCAGAAAAATACAAAAAAAAATAAAAAAAACTAAAATTTTATTTCTTATTTTTATTATTTTCTTTAAAAAAACATGGGTGTTTGGGGTGATATTATTTCCCAACCGTGACCCAATCTTCCCTACACCCCTCCGGTCACCATCCGTTTACAAAGCAGTGATGACCGATTTTATAGCCCGGCTTGGCGAGTTCCGATTCGCAATTATCAGCTCCCTGATCTCGACCGAGCTCAAGCTCGCCCAGCTCTGAAAAATATCCTCCACTTGAGAAAAAAGCTTGTGATTCTTGAGCCCCAGGTAGCTATTGACCAACGTTTTGAATGCCAAAAAATCATAAAGAGGAAAATGGATATGAACATCAACGAACAAGCTCACAGCCGTTGATTTCTCCGTCAGAAACCGATCGAGGTCTTCCACAACGATGATAGATTTGCTCGTCGTTTGTAACAAAACAAAATTCAGATTGGAATCATTCATACTCTTCCAAAGATCAATATCATAGACATCGAAGGATAAGAAATTAGTCATGTTCGCGTTCGGAAAGGGGGGACGAGTTCGCTGAGTTCCAGGCGTGCATGCCCAACGACGATGCTGAAAAGAAACAGTACGTCCTCCGGTCAATCGCAATATTTTTTTAAATTTTTTTTTTTTTTTTAAGTTTTAAATTTTTTAATTTTTTTTTGAATTTTTAATTGAAAAATAACACATGACAGAGTATTATGGGAATATTTTGCCTAAATAGACATTTTTAAAAGGTTTTGGTAGTTTGGGAGGCCAGAGTACAAACAGCCAAACACTACAAAAAAATAAGACATTAGCCACGTGTATAATAGACACGTCGCCAATTAGCCACGTGTCATAATGAACACGTGGCGAGATGTAGCAGAAAAGATGTAAAAGTCAATTAGCCACATGTATAATAGACACGTCGCCAACTAGCCACGTGGCTAAAATATTCAAAAATTTTTAATTTATTAAAAAATTATTAGTTCTTTTTTTTTTTATTTGGTCACGTGACACATAACCACATGGCTAAAATATTCTCTCTTTTTTTTAAAAAAAATTTCATGAAATAATTTTTTTTTAAAAAAATATTTTTAAAATTTAACATTTTAGCAACGTGCTTTATGACTACGTTGCTATTTTTCATGTTTTGGGGGATGAGTCACACGCTTCTGTTTGTTTTAAATTTGACTTCGATTTCAAATTTTTAATTTTTTTTGTCATTTCTTTTTAAAAGCAGGATATGTCCCACATACACGTGGCTAACTGCAAGTGACTAAAAATAAAATTTTTTGTAAACAAAGTTTATTGTAGTAAAACTTTAGTAATTTGGAAGACCATCCGGAGAACGAGTGACAATTTGAGGGGCTTATATATATATATATACTTTTTTTTTTTTTGTCGGTTTCTCTTCGCTCGTGAGCAGGCTGAGCAGCCATAGCTTGTAAAATTATCTCTCTCGTCCCTTACAAACCCATATGTACTTCAACATTTATTGCATAAGCATTGTATTTTTATTCAAATGGAACACCGAACTACGTACATAGTTAGAGCATGTAAGGTCAGCCAGAAAACACCACCTTAAATGCGGGAAAACCACTAGGCACTAATAAAATAAAATAAACGCAGTACAAAAAACATCAAACCAACAGTTACACAGGACATTCACGGTGCCTCCATTCATGCTCTATTAATCCAACTTCAAGGGCCATAACCCTGATCACGGGGGTCATGCTCGACACGGGGGTCATTGGCATTGGGCCTTCCTGTGCTAGCTTTGTTGGTCCCAATGGGGTGCGACCCCACCACGCCTTCGATCGGATACCCGCCAGTGCCTTGTCCAGGCAAGGCTGACGTTGGGTTGGTTCCGGTGGGATGCCCGCCAGTGGGCCCCCCTGTGCCAGCCTTTCCCGGCTGTTTGGCTGCTGCGTTGCATGCACGCGCCTCCTGCTCTTGGCGATCAGCCTGGATTGTTCTCTCCTCTTTCTTTCTGGTGACCGCTTCTTTCTGCGCTGGGTCACGGGCTTTCCCCATTTCCATCTGTGCTCAACCACATATCATAAATTCCATTATTACGATAAAAAGAATATCGTTCTACTTCCACTGTATAAAGAACCAAAAAAGAAAAAAACATACCTTCTCATCTACGGTGGCCTTGGTCTTCTCCACGCCACACTGAGCGGAGGCCGCTACGTTGGCTGCCGTTTCCTTTGCATTCTTGGCGGCCTGCATTTTCGCTCTTTCTGATGTTCTGTGTATAATTGTTTTTTCACTTCAATTGCTTGGGGATACACACACACTAGCAATGAAAGAGCTTGTTCATTGGCTCTGGACTAAATAGGTTTTCAGGCCGTCTCGCGTGGAGACACGCAGCAAGGGTAAAAAGCAATGTTCTGGGTTCTTCTTCTTTCTGACTCGTCACGGGTCGACACGCGTCCGAGACATATTTATTTTGATTCTCTCCCTGCCGTGAAGTGGGGAGTTGCTACGCATGTCGTGTCGATCGATTCGTTTGGATGGTCATCGTTTAAGCCGGCCGGCCCTTATCGCCTTTTAGGCTTTGAACAATTGAACCCATAGGGGAGACAAGTATCCAATAAATATCTTATAAATATCGGACAAAATTAATGTGATAAGATTTAGTAAAGATCAGCTCGTCAACAAAAAGATACAATGACATGTTTATCTGATATATAACATATATTACTTATTTTCGCACAAACATCTCATCTTCCACCTCTATTGGCTGATTGGCTGCTTGTCTGGCTATTTCATTAGGTTTATCTTCTTTTTATTTTAAAAGTTGATTCGCTTTGACCCTTCAGCTGCCTGCCATTATTCAACATTAGAGAATTGCATCCACTACTTTTGTTTTACATTCTATCATCCATCAACGTACAACAACTAGTTTGAAGGCTAAGAGCATCCTCATCAAACTCGGCATTTCAAAGGTTTAACCAAATTTTGGTGAAATTTCAGAAAACCACCTCTGCATCAAGCTCTTCATCCTTTCACCAAAATAAGTTATGTCAGAATCCATCTCCAAATTTGGCTCCAGATTTCTTCACGCCATTTGTTTTTTAATAATTTTTTTTTTCTTTCCCGCTTCTCCCCTTTCTTCCTCAGCGCCTCTTTCCTTTCCTTTTCTTGTTCCGTTTCCTTTTCTGAGGATTTATGTTTTTCTTTCTTCTCTCTTTTCTGAGAGACACCGAGAGACCCGAGAAGAGAGAGAAGCCGACTGAGAGAGAGAGAGAGATCGTGAGAGGGAGAGACCGGATCTGAGAGTGAAACCGGGAGAAGACCACCGGAGGTCCGATTTCTGGTGGTCGTTGCTCGAGAAACCGACGGAGGAGAGGACCCAGAACCGGAACCCGTCAGCAGAAACCCGACCCTCCAATGACCCATACCCGATTTCCGGAGAGCAGAGGCACGGCTTCCGGTGGATCGTAGGCCGGAGCTGATTTCCGGCGATTCTGGCCGGAAATCCGGCGACTTCCAGAGGCGATTTCAGGTGAGCAAGGAGTGCGATTTTCCGGTGATTTTTCCCTAGCTTTGAACAAAAATTCGCTAGGTAATTTCTGATGAATTCTTGTTCAAATTGTTATAGGTTTATTTTGATTTATGATTTGTTGGAATTATCTTTGATGTTGGTTGATTTTCCGGTTGAATGGCATTCGGTGGGTTATGGGTATTTGTTGAATTTTTTCCCTGCTTCGGTGATGATGGTTCTGATAAATGATTGGGTGTTTTTGGATGTGAAATTATTGGGTAAAATTCACTGATTGGCCGAACCCCCTTTGAAACTGATTTTCTGTTTGTTCTTCTTTCTTCCGATTGTGTATGTGTTACGGTATTGTGTTGATGTTTGTAGAAACTTTGAGTTCTTGAGATACAGGTAAAGTAGTTATTCTCAAAACTGATAAAAAAAAGAATATATAATTAAAATAGAGAAAAATTTAGAGAGTTTGATATAAGAGTAACTTTAAAAGTAATGGATAAAATTAAAAAAGTACATTATTTGAGCTAAATTTGGAGAAAACTTTGAAGAGCTTGATGAGGATGCTCTAATAAAGTTAACAGAAGTTTAAATTTCTGTGTTCATGATGTGAGAAATTGGACTTCAAAGGAAGAATTTATTCTGGTCTCCTTCTATGTTCCCAGGCTTTATTTTTTGTTAAAAGAAATTTAATACCTACTTAATCCTGCTAGTTGCTAGATCAGCTTTGCGAAAAAATTATAATTAAATGTGAGATATATGATTGGAGGATGAGGAATTAGCATACTCCTTCTTCCTTACCCTTCTTATTCCAATATATATATATATATAAAGTATCATATGATAATATTGAATCCGGCGAATATTTTTATTATTTTTCTTCTATCTGGTAAGACTAAAAGGAGTCGGTCGATCTTAAGTGTATAGGGTATAGGATTTTTTTTATTTTTTTTTATTTTAAAGATATATGTACTTAAACATCTTAATTAAACTATATACTATCCATAATTTTTTTAGAGGCTATCTATTTTTAACATAACTGACAATACAACTGTTGGAAATTATCATTCCTAAACTTAACTGGGCCACAATCGAGTCGGGGGCCCAGCTATTCGGACCGACCCGACCAGGTTAGCTCGGTCAATATCGCCTCGGGATTTGTTACAGTATCACATGGCAAAAACACCTCAAAGTACAAGCGTCTCGGGGTGAAGACTCATCAGGGTGTAAAACATCTCGAGATCTCCCCACCTCGAAGGAAAACCATTTCGGGATCACCCTCCCTCGGACATATTGTCAGAGCATGTCAGACCGACTTAGATATCTCTCCTCGGACTCTACAGGAAGATGTTGCAATGTATTTGGGGGACTATGACCGGATTTCACAGATTAATTTCTCTATCCAGGACTCTCCATATCATCAAAAGACTCATATTCCAAAGTTCTCGAGATAGACTCCTATCCCATAAAACATGGGATAAGGTAATCTATTAGCATGGAATCAGCTGAAGAGGTAGTGTCCTAACCGACTTGGACTCTATGAAGATAAGTCTAAAGCTTATGCGATCTATGACTCAGACTCCTAATCCAACTACGTTCCAGCACTCCAGTAATTTCATAATTATGAGCCCATAAATAGACTACTACCCAAGGTATATTTTAGACTCTAATCTTTGAGTTTACTCTGCTCTCAATACTCCCAAAATTGTTTATCAAAACTGACTTACGCATCGAAGTGAGTGAAGTCTGCATCCCTTATTATTTTGCAGATCTTGAAGAAATTGTGACCAAAGAATCCTTCCGTCAACCTCAAACATTAGAATGGATGGAAAGAGTGATATTCTCTCTTTTTATTCAAATGCAATAGCCACAAAGTTAACATGTAAAGGTCCAACAAGAAAACACACCTTAATTATTACATGCCGAAAAAACATAACAAAAACATCAAACTAACTATATAATTGCACATGACATTTCACTGTGCCCCATTCATGCTCAAAGCCAACTTCAACTAAAACATCAAACTAACTATATAATATTGCACATGACATTTCACTCAACTAAGTATATATAGGCACCACTGGCCAATGCCATACCCTTCTACAAGTGTATTCATGATCTCATTCAACCATAAATAGGTTATTTTATTGTACAAATTTATATTAAGTGAAAAAGAATAAAGATATAGCAAAAAAAAAAACTTTACTGTGTGGATCTAGGCCATAGACCGCACCACCTTAATTTTGTCTCTTTTCATTGTTTTGATCATCTCTTTCTTTCAATTATATGATTTAACACGGGGTTCTGGGAAATGGTCCTTCATTCATCCTATGCCAGTGATCGTCCCAATGGGGTATGACTCCACCACACCTTTAGTCAGTTGTCCTGCTGGTTGGCCATGCCATGGCCAAGCAAGGCTGACATCGGGTGGGTTCCTATCACATTGTATCCAACGTCAAGGCGGCATGCATGCATCGTATGTAATGGGGTACATACGAATACAAATGTAGATATTTACAATATCTGTACCCGCATCCGCAAAATCCGCATCCATACCATATTTTTACTAATCACATATGTACGATTATTGCAGTTATTATTTGTTATCTGCAAATAGGTTATGAGTCTATTTTAAACGTTTTTAAAAATTATTTTAATCGATTTTTAGTTTTTTGGGCTTGTTTTAAAAATATAATACAACATCGAAAACAAGGGCGGAGCTACACTTTGGTAGCCCTCCCCCCCTAAGCCAAAGGTTTTTCCCCCAAAAAACAAAATCTAAAAAAAAAAATTAATAATAATTTTTACCCCCAATTTGTTTAATTTTTTTTTAGTTTTGGCCTCCCCAAAGTCTAAAAGTTGGCTCCACTCCTAATCGAAAATATGTAGAACTGAGAAAAAAAAAAAGGATGATGAATACGACCTCAAAATATTCATAGTAATAAATGCTCACAATAAATACCCTTATATATATATATACGGGATTCAATGAGCATAACAATCAAGACAACAAACGTAATAATAATAATAATAAAAATTACAAATTCAACATAAAAATATAAAATTACAAATTCATAACATAAAAAACATAAATTTTCTAAATATAACACATTTATAAGTGGATGTTGATGGCGTTATGTTGTGTTTAATATATTAACTATAATATATATAAAAATATTTTTTATGCGGATGCAGTTATTAACTGTTATTCGCATCCACACATACAAATAGTGATTTTTTGTTAACCGTATCCGCACGTAGGAATTGTGAATAGCAGATACATTAAAACCGTTATTCACATACAGACATCAGCCTCATAACCAGAATCTCCCTCTTCACTATTGAGTGTCATGGGACAATCCTCATATACATTCTTTCTATACTAATAAAAAAGTCCAACCCTATTATATTCCATAGCAACCCAAGTGATATGTTCTCCAGACATAAGTACAGCTGAAAGAAGTTACATATTCTTAAATTTTTTAAAGCTTTTACAAGTTTTTATAAGTTAAAGTTTTTTAAAGCTTTTATAATTAATCCTACTATTATTTCTTAGACTTTTAACCTAATAGGGTTAACTCTCACTGTTCTAGTGCAATCACCTAGTTATATATAGGGCTAACTCTAACATGAAGGGATCAGAAAAGTCACAATCCGCACTAACCCAGAAATTACTGAACCATGCATGCATTAAAGAAATCCCGAAAGGAGCTACAAAAGTTTCAAAGGAAGAAAATCAGGTTGGACTTTTTGATTAGCATACAGTGGCAGACCCATACTTGACAATTTGGAGGGGCAAAATCTAAAATATATAAATATATATATATATATATATATATATATATATATATATATATATGAAGGGGGCAAAACTAGAAAAAAAAATAAAAAAAAAATAAAATAAAATAAAAAATTAAGGGTAAAATTTTATTTATTTTTTTCTTAAGAATTTTTTTTTTTGGGAGAAAAATCTTGGGGCCAGGGGTCCTGGCCCCTTAAAGGATCCGGCCCTGTTAGCATAGAAAAGATGATGTATATGGGCTTTAGTGCCTCAGGTCTTTTTTAATTCTTTTTTTTCTTTTTCTTTTTCTTTTTTGATGAAAAAAGCCTTTATAGCACCAACCAACCCAGAAACATCCCAACTATTTACAAACTACACTAAGGGAAAACACGAGCAACAAGCTCTGTAAGCCCTATCAGTAAAGAAAAACCAGAATCCAAAGGCAAACAACCTGCCTAAGCTACAACAAACAAAACCAAAAACAAAATACAGCCAAACATCTAGATAAAGGGAATATTCTAAAGTTGTACAAGCCGTAAATTCTCCTTTGTCCTCTTGAACATTCCCTTCTCCAAAATTCTTGTTTTGACATCCTATTTAATCTTTGACAACAACACTTCCTCAGTTGCAATATTCTTGCTATGAAGAAGAGCGTTCCTCTGCCTCCACAAATTATACATTGCAGCTCCCAAGCACAAAATCTTCAATCTGGTTTTAAAACATTCCTTACTCAATTCAGTAGAGCACCACTGAATAATCTCATCCCAGGTTTGCAAAGACCGATGCTCCAAACAAAGAGACCTGAGATTTCTCCATATGCGTCTACTAAAACCACACTGAAAGAATAAATGTGACCTGTTTTCAATACTACTCCAGCAAGACAGACACAAGCAGTCACCCTCAAACCCCCATTTACACATTCTTTCTTTGGTGATTAAAGCATCCTTAAACACCAGCCAAATAATAAAAGAGTGTCTAGGGACAGCTACCGGATGCCACACCACTCTCCACCAATCCACCCGAGGAGCTCTAACACTTAAGAATTCCCACGTGTCAGAGCATGAAAACTTACCTGTACTACCATGCCATACAGGAAGATAAAATTCTTGAATATCCACTTCCGGTAACTTGCTTTGCAACTCTACTAATTTGTCTGATCGAGCAGGAGGTCAATACCACTCTCCATTCCTTATCACAGTAGATAGTTTTGCATCAAGCAAACTCCTTGCATCATACACTACTCTGTGGCCATATTTATCCAGCAAACACCCATCCGGGTGCCAGACATCCAACCATAAAAAAATCTTATTGCCATCTCCCACTTTGAAGCTCAACGTCCTTTTAGCTAACTCCATTAGCTTAAATGTGCCTCAGGTCTTTTCCATTCGAGACTTAGCGAAGGCCGCTATGTTGGCTGCCGCTTGCTTTGCAGACGCCAATGCATTCTAATTCCCTGCCTGCATTTTCACTCTTTCTTTTGATCTTCTCTCGTTTAATTGTTTTTCACTTCGATCAATTGCATAGGTTTTCAGGCTGTAGATACGGATCGAGGGTAAAAACGCAACGTGGCAGCTCTGCAGGATGTTCTTGCCTTCTTCTCTTGACACGTCACAGACAAGTGTCTTATATATATATATGAGAAATAGTACCCTGTTTTCACTACAAAAAAAAAAAAAAAAATGGGCAATTACAGATGATTTTGATTTTTCTAGACAGTTTCAAAAACAGTCTAGAATTAAATTGTTATTGACGCTTTTCAGAAAAGAGTCAGGAATGAAAAAGTTTACAGATGGTTTTTTGAAAAAGTTTGCAAAAAAAAAAATTCACGAAGGTTTTTTTTTAAACCGTCGTGACATTTGTTGACGGTTTGGGCCAGGATAAGAACACGCTTCGGCCATTATTTCTTCCCCAAAATCCCCCCCCCCCCCCAATCTTTTCCTCCTTCCTATCTCCATCTCCACTCTCCACCCCACTAATCGCCATCCACCAGCTGAGCACAGTTGACCACCACCACCGGTACAGTCAACCATCTCCGGCAAAAAAGGTACTGTTTTCGATTCCCCCAAATCTTTCCCTCATTCTTGTTGTTGATTTTTGGGTCTTATTTTTAGCATGGGTTTGCTTTCTAGGTGTAAGGTGAAATATTTGGGTCTTCGTTGTTGCATTTTGGGTTATTAGGTAGATCCTTCGGACGAGACGAACAAAAATGTACACCGAAGACAACGACTGCTACAAACAAAGGGAAATCGAATGAAGAGGAAGGGAAATTGGTTGAAGACGAAGAGACAGTATACAGACGAGGAAAAATCATGGGAAATCAAGAGAAATGGACAAGAATCATGTAGAACGGTCGGGAGATGAACCCAGTAATTTTCAATGCCAGGTTTTGTTTGCAAATGAGGGAGATGAACCTAGTGATTTTTGGTGGATTTCTGTTGGATTTGCAAATGAGGGAGATGACCGCAGGACAATAAATAAATTCATATTCAAACTCGCGCATGGATTTAAAATAATAATAATAATTAATGATTCTAGACGGTTTTGCCCAAACCGTCCAGAATTTATTTTCTCGACGTTATATTCCGGATGGCTTTAAACCGTCAGGAATTGATTCCTGACGGTTTTTTACTAAAACCGTCTAGAAATACTTTTTTTTTTTTTTTGTGTTTTAATAAAGAAAAACTACAGCTTAATTTATCTCTTATGTTTTTATTAATTCTCTCTCTGCTGTGACAGTTGTGGATGTTCAGATCTACGTGGCGACACAAAGTGGAGAGTTGCTACGCGTGTCGTGTCCGCTAGATGGTCGTCGTTTAAGTTGCCTTTAATTATCTCCTTTGAACCCATCTATTTTGGATGGATCAATTTCTTTTTTTCTTTTTTTCTTTTTTTTTTTATTATCATTCTTTTATAATTCTCACAAACCACAATATCCAATAATTTATTTTTTTTTTCTTTTATCTTGCAAGACTAAAAAGCTGATTTAAGTTTATTGGGTATAGATTTTAATTTTAATTTTTTTATTTGAGCAAATATCAGTCCAACAACAAGAAGGAAACTAATCAAAGAAAATAAGAATAATATATATGTTAAGAAACTTTACATTTTTATTTTCTTAATAATAAGCTGTATTAGTATATTTTGATTTTAGTTTTCTAATAGGTTATTTTTAAGTAGTCTAAACCTTATATTTTCTTAATTAAATAAGTTATGTTTATTTTATAAATTCAGTGTACATTCCATATAGCAATTCGTTGAAGCACTATGACGCCAAAAAGACTAGTTAATTTGGACCTTCCTTAGTTCCTTAGAATCACTTATAATTAAAACCAGTTTCACTTCGTAAGTAATGTTAGATTTATCACTCATAAGTATCTTTATAAACTACACACTTTATATGGACTACTCATCTTCCCAATATAAAACCGGGGTGTTACGTTGAACTTCTAATTGATTCCTTCGAGTGGATCAACCTCCTATTAAATTGCCAAGTGGCATCTACATTGAAAGTATAAAATAAAGCAATACTTATTTAGATAAGAAAATACAAGGTTTACACTACAAAAATATTTGTGAATACTAACCCAAGGTCAGTAATGTGGAAATGCATTTTTCACGTTACTGGGCCCCAGTAACGTGGCCTCAATAACGCAAAGCTGAGGTTAGTATCCCTTAGGTTGCTAAAATGTGTATTGTAACATAGAAATCTGACATCGCATTACTAGTCAATAACGCGAAAAATGTCTCGCGTTACTGAGCTCGAGTTACATGAAACTGCACGTTATTGAGCTGTTGTAACGTGCAAAGAATAGGTTACTAAAATGTGGTAACGCAAAATTAATTTTCACTTTACTGAATTATTGCAACGTGAATATTTTTAAGTTAGTGAATGTTGTAACGCAGAATTAATTATCACATTACTGTAATTTGTAACGTGAAAATTGTTAGGTTAGTGTATGTTGTAACGCAGAATTCATCCTCACGTTACTGTACTTTCTAACGTAAATATTATTAGGTTAGTGTATGTTGTAACGCAAAACTCATCCTCACATTCTTGTGGTTTGTAACGTGAATATTGTTAGGTTAGTGAATGTTGTAATGCACAACTAATCCACACGTTACTGTATTTTCTAACGTGAATATTGTTAGGTTAGTGGATGTTGTAATGCAAAACTCATCATCACGTTACTGTAGTTTGTAACGTGAATATTGTTAGGTTAGTGAATGTTGTAACGCACAACTAATTTTCACGTTATTGTATTTTCTAACGTGATATTTATCACGTTACTTTATATAGTAATGTATATATATATATTCACACGTTACTATATTTTAAATAGGAAAAACAAATTACAGATTTTTGCTCTCCCAAATATTTTTTTTAAGCGGTTGACCACTTACATCCATCCTCTTAAAATCACAACAAATTGTACGTTTCCATCCATTCGTCAACGATCACAACATTTTACATTTGATTTTAAAGAACAAGCACAACAATATACATTGAGAATTAATCGTCAAAAATTACAACCGTTGAAAATAATATAACCAATGTTTGTGTTTTCATATATATATGAACAAGTATACAAATGGCACGAATTCGAACATTTTTCCTAAAACGGCTTTAATTGGAGCTGTTTTTAAAACGGCTCCATTTTGAGCCGATTTGTCAAAAACAGCTCTAGTTGGAGCCGATTAATAAAAAACGGCTCCAATTGAAGCTGTTTTGTTAAGACGACTCCAATTCAAGCTGTTTTAAAAACAGCACCATTTTGAGCCATTTTTTAAAAACGGCTCTAATTGGAGTCGTTTTTGTTAAAACGGCTCCAATTAAAGCCATTTTGATCAAAACGGTACCATTTTGAGCCATTTTTAAAATGATTCCAATTTGAGTTGTTTTAACAAAAAAAGTTCAAATTGGTGCCGTTTTGTTAAAATGGCTCTAATTGAAGCCATTTTAACCACACACAAAAAAAAGGGCTCCAATTGGATATGTTTGTGTTAAAACTGCTCCAATTGAAGCCGTTTTAAAAAATAAAAACGACTCCATTTATAATAACTTTAACCTATATACTATAAATAACATTAATTAAGATATATTAGAGTTATTATAGTCTGATCGATCATGATAGGATCATAGGATCGATAGAAGCTCTGATCGATCCAATTGTATTACTCTGATCGATTGAACATCCAATCAATCCTAGTGCTTTAGTCTGATCGATCGTGATAGAGTTCGATCAATCAAACTTGACACAGTGAAAGTTCGATCTAACAGACGTTTGATCCTAAGTACTAGTCTAATCGATCATGATAGGATCATAGGATCGATATAATCATTCAATCAATCCTGGTGTATTACTTGGATCGATCAAACATCTGATCAAATCTATTGCATTCGCTGATCGATTGTGATAGAGTTCGATCGATCAGTCTTGACACAATGAAAGTTCGATCGAACAGGCGATTGATCCTAAGTATTAGTCCGATTGATCATGATAGGATCATAAGATTGATAAAATATCTGATTGATCCAAGTGTATTACTTTGATCGATCGGACATCCAATCAATCCTAGTGCATTAGTCTGATCGATCGTGATAGAGTTAGATCAATCAAACTTGACACAGTGAAAGTTCGATCTAACGTGCGATTGAACCCAAGTACTAGTCCGATCGACTATGATAAGATCATAGGATCGATAGAATCATTCAATCGATCCTGGTGCATTACTCTGATCGATCAAACATCCGATCGAATCTATTGCATTAGTCTTGTCTATCGTGATAGAGTTCGATCAATCAAATTTGACACAGTGAAAGTTTGATCTAACATGAGATTAATCCTAAGTACTAGTCCGATCGATCATGATAGGATCATAGAAACGATAGAATCATCCAATCGATCCTGGTGTATTACTCCGATCGATCCTAGTACATTAGTCTAATCGATCGTGATACGATCAAATGATCGATCAAACTTGGCACAATTGAAAGTTTGATTGAATATCTAATTCATCATAGTGCATCGGTTCGATCTATTGTGATACGAATGTTCGATCAATCAAACTTGACATAGTGAATGTTTGATCTAACGTGCAATTGATTCTAAATAATAGTCTGATCGATCATGACAGGATCATAAGATCAATAGAATCATCCAATCGATTCAAGTGTATTACTGTGATAGATCGAACATCCAATCGATCCTAGTGCATTAGTCTGATCGATCATGATAGAGTTCGATCAATCAAACTTGACACAATGAAGATTTGATCGAACGTCCAATCAATCATAGTGTAATAGTCTGACCGATCATGATAGAATAATATGATCGATAGACCATCCGATTGATCCTAGTGCATTATTCCGATCGATTGTGATAAAGTTCGACCAATCAAACTTGACACAATGAAGGTTCAATCAAACGTCCGATCGATCATAGTGTAGTAGTACTATAGACTATATATAGGTAACTACGATATATATAATATACATAGAAATATTGAGTAACATATAGTTAATTATAATTAATTAGTATATGTTAATTAACTACATAATATGTTAGTTTATGAGCTAACCAGTTAGTATATATGTTAACTAATACACACATATAAATATTAAGTAACATATGTAACAGATATTAATAAATTGAATAAAAATTATATTAATAAATTGAGTAAAAATAAAAAAAACAATTGAAGCCGTTTTGCCCAGAACGGCTCCAATTGGAGTCGTTTTATAATTAAAGCGACTCCAAATTATTATTATTATTATTATTTTGTCCAAACATCTTCAACAGGAGGCTGAAATTAAAGCCGGAGACTGAAATTTTTTCATCTGGCCAAAGCGGGAGGAAGGCTGAAATATTTAGAAGGCTAAAATATTTAGAGACTAAACAGAGAGAGATCCAGAGAGTGAGAGAAAGGAGGAGAGAAAGAGAGAGTCTGAAATCGAGAGAGAGAGAGAGAGAGAGAGAGAGAGAGAGAGAGAGAGAGAGAGAGAGAGAGAGAGAGGTATTTTGTTAGGGTTTCAAGTGATTGAAAGGGTCTTCGGGCAGAGTTTCTTCAAATTCTTCGACACCAATGGCTCCTAAAGGTATTGGATTTGGTTTCTGCTTCTACTTTGGTCTCATTGCTTTCATTTTCTTTCTGCTTCTTCTATTTCTCGATTGTTTTTCTTTTAACTGTTTGTTTTGTTGCCGAGAAAACCGAGTAGAATGACGTCTAACACAGTAAATCCCCAATCTTTTTCTCAGATCCGAATTCCTTTCACTTCTCGAAACAATTTTCTCAAATATCTTGTATAATATTTGGGATTCTCGTCAAAGCTGCTATCAAGATGGTACTCCTCGTGCAAAAACTGTGCAAGTTCAAAGTTTAATATGGTTGTTGCTTATTTTAGATTTTGGATGATTCTCATGATTTCTTAATGGTACTAACTTTTATTTCAGATTCTAATTGTTGCTTTTTTGTTTTGCATTCTTTGGTTTATTTTCAGGGTATAATGAGGATAAGGATGTGGGCTCTGATTTTACTGGTGGGTCATTATTATTTTCCCCTTTTTCCTTTTGCTTTTTTCTTTGTTAATCTGTTGGATAATGTTGCATGTGTGGGTGTGGGGTGTTATTTCCTGATTCTAAATTTGTTTACCTGTTTTGTGCAAGTGTTTGCTGTTAAAGTGTTTTTCTGCTGAACGATTTTCCAATGTTTCCATTTTACATTTTATATATATATATATATATATATATTATTTAGATTGAGTCGTTTTAGGGTCCCTAAAACGACTCCAAAAAAATAATTTTTTTTTTTTTATTTTTTTTTATTTCAACTTGTATTTGGGACCCTAAAACGACTAAAAAAAACGATTTTTTATTTTTTTAATTTTGAGCATTTTTAGGGTCCTTAAATCAACTCCAATCAATTGGAGTCGTTTTGGACCAAAGCATTTCAAATCGCTTTGAATCGTTTTAACCAAAACGGGTCAAACTGATTGGAGCTGTTTTAACTAAAATGACTTAAACATTTTTGAGCCATTTTGGATCTAAAATGGCTCAAAATCGTTTGAGCCGTTTTGATTTAAAACGGCTCAAAACCCGGATTTCCATACCCCATGTTCTGAGTCGTTTTCAAAAGGCTAAAAAAAAAGGGCTCAAAATGGTTTGAGCCGTTTTTAGGCCTTAAAACGGCTTAAAATGCCTTTTTTTTTTTTTTTTGTAGTGTAACCACGTGTCTGTTGTACCTAACTGTTGTTTCCTTTGGACCCCTACAATGTATAACCAGCTTCTCACTCATCTCCGTCCTACGTTTATCGTCTAATTGATTGACTTGTGAGCAATATTATTTAAATGGTAGGCCAAAAGTTAAACATGTAATAGCTAAACATCAAATTATTCTTACGTAGTCACGGTATCAACTAAAGAACTACTGATCATGTTGGGCTTCCAACTGATCGTCCGTAGTTCGCCCTCTATCGCATGATCGCCTAAGTGTATCCATGTGCATCCTACAATTTATAATTTAAATTCATTATCTATTATTCACCATTCTAGGCTACAACATTATAGAATATAACAAATGCTATAACTTTTTTTAGCTTAGGTTCGCAGTTGATTAAACTCATCAGAGTTGAATGTAATATATCGGGGAATCTAGCTCAACTAAGTATGGTTGATGCTGACTCGTGTTCCCGCCCCCTTCGGACCATCAGGATTTCGTTGGGGTTTGTTGTGGAAGGTTGATGTGTTTTCCAGATACCTTAAGCAGAATGTCACCAACTTAGTTGCTATGTAGCCTTCCGCAATGCAGCTCTTAAGAGCCGCTTTATTGCGCATACTAGACTTTAACTCGAGACTCTTAAATTTTAAAATCAGTCAATCACAGCCAATTAGTCATTGTGATATATATATATATATATATATATATAAAACACACAAACTAATTAATTAAAATAATAAATATACAGAATCAATATTTTGCCTCTTCCCTAGATACATCTACCTATACTGTGCGAGGCCCTCTAGTCTGCACTTACGAACAAGGTGAACGACCAAACGAACCACGTTGAAAAAAAAACCGAGGGGGAGTACTTGTTCCATCTTGCACAAAGTGACACATATGTCACCCTCTAGTCGGTCCATGTCCTCTTATGCTAAATTTGTTGAGCATATGTCCTTGAAGAATGCGGACATCTAAACAAGAGGTCTAACCACGTTATCTGGCAGTGACCGGCGCAATGCAATAAGGAGAAGTTCTATTATTACGTGGTTGTTTTGGCTCTTCAAGCCCGATATCATACGTTCCTTAAGACGTACACATCGAGAAACGTTCGATGCATATCCGTCGGGCACCCTTAGATTTCGAATCACCTTTAGAAAATTTGTTTTCTCTTCATTGGACATTGTGTGGCAAGCCGCGGGCATATAGGTTTTACCATAATCGGCAGTGAACGGATGCAGTTTAAGAATCAAACCCATTTCTTGCAAGTTTAGGCAGGTTGCGAGGTCGTCCTTCATTTTCCCTTTGATGTCAAGAATTGTGCCAAGTATGTTGTCCATCACATTTTTCTCTATGTGAATGACATCAAGGTTGTGCAGCAATAAATTACATTTCCAGTACAGTAACCGAAAGAAAACACTTTTCTTTTTCCACACGACATTGTCAGTTGCAGCTTCTGCCGATTGTCTCCCCTTCCGCTTCTTCTCTTTTGTCTTGCTCGCACTCTCATCCCCAAATACCATCCCCTCCAACTTTCCCAGGATGTCATCACCACTTTGCACCTCGGGCACACATTTTCACTCTTGAGTGCCGTCAAATGCTCTTTTGTTACGCCTCCAAGGATGATCAATCGGCAAGTATCGTATGTGCCCCATATAACAAAATTTATTGCCGTTATCCAACCATCTAGACCTCGTTGAATGCATACAGACAGGGCATGCCTTAACAGCACGTTACTAAAACTCTTTTTTTTTTCTCACGGCCGTCTGGTTTCCCCGGCATATCTCGATCATCTCTCTCTCTCCTATCTATCTCCGACATCACTCGTTCGACCACCGGTTAATCAAGGTATATATCTCGATCAACACTAATATTGTTTTTATTTGTTTTTTTTCCTAAATGTTCTTTTTGTTGATTGTTGAATGTTTTTTATGCTTGTTGATTGTGTTGTTGATGATTGCTTGATTGATGATTGTGTTGTGTCTTTGCAGTTCTATGGGCAGTGTAATAAAATGCTTGTTGCGTTGGGAGGGAAGCTTGGGTAGGATTGTTGAGTTGGTTTTTTGGAAATTTCAAGTGTTTGAAATTTTTCAGGGGCATTTTCATAATTTCACATGTTTAAAATTTTGAAAATGCCCCTAATATATTAAATCAACCTTGAATATAATGTTTGTTTGTTTGACCGTGACAATTGGGTAATTTCAAGTGTTTGAAATTTTTCAGGGGCATTTTCGTCATTTCACATGATCGATCTTACAAAAATACCCCTAAATATAAAATTAACCTTGAAAAAAATGTTTGTTTGTTTAACGTGACAATTGGGTAATTTCAAGTGTTTGAAATTCCCCAAGGGCAATTTCATAATTTTACATGTTCAAAATTATGAAAATGCCCCTACATATAAAATTAAGACGTCTGTTCCTTAAATAAAATTTAGTTATACATAATGTGTCAATTTTGTAACTTCATGTGTTTGGAATTACCCAGGGCCAACTTCGTAATTTCACATGTGTAAAATTATGAAAATGCCCCTTCATATAAAATTAAGATGTATGTTCCTTACATAAAATTTAGGTATACATAATGTGTCAATTGGGTAACTTCATGTGTTTGAAATTATAAAATTAAGTCGTATGTTTCTTGTAATACCAAGTGGACTTGAATTGTTGTTTGTCTTACTGATTTTTCTCTAATTCGCAGGTTAAAATGAGTTCTCCAAGCAGTTTTTGGGGTTTTAAACTCCCAGCACGGAGGCCACCAGTCGAGCAAACACCGTCTGGGGATGACGGTGCTAGCACTAGTGCACAACCAGCACAGGGGTCAGGATTTGGCAAGACTGTGCACACACCGGCAGCGTACCAACCGACACCGTCTAGGGATGACGATGCTAGCACTAGTGCACAGCCAGCACAGGGGTCGGGATATAGTTAGTTTCTCCAAGCAGTTTTTGGGGTTTTAAACTCCCAGCACGGAGGCCACCGGTCGAGCAAACACCGTCTGGGGATGACGGTGCTAGCACTAGTGCACAACCAGCACAGGGGTCAGGATTTGGCGAGACTGTGCACACACCGGCAGCGTACCGACCGACACAGTCTAGGGATGACGATGCTAGCACTAGTGCACAGCCAGCACAGGGGTCGGGATATAGTTAGACTGTGCACACATTGGCTGTGTACCGACCGACACTCCCTAGTGAGCCTGGGTACCAGTCCGCACATTCCCTGACCACAACACCCAGCATGGTTCACCATACCTATCGGGCATGCCCGATTTCATGACCAATTTCGATACTCCTTCCCCTACTCAGATGGCAGAGTTTTTCAATGATGTGGTTTGCCAGACGTTTGTGGTGCAGGAGCTGCGTCTGCCGTGGACCCTACTGAACAGGAGTCGGGCCCTGACCAGCTCCTGTTGATTGGTATGTAACTATATAGTTTATGGGAGGCATTGACGGTATGTCGTATCCGTAACACATTATTAATCTATATATATTTATTTTTTTGTTTTTGTTTTTTTGTTTTTTTTTTTTAATATTCCTAGAATTTAATATGTCAAATTTTATATTGTGTAGACAGAGTTCTACATCCCGCCTTGATTTGCTCCCGATGAAGTAAAAAAGGAAGTCTTTAAGGACATCAGCCAAAAGATGTGGATTTGGAGATGCCAAAAAAAGAAAAAACCTGAAATTCAACCGGGCAAAACACCTCGAGATGGTACGGCGCAGAGTAGGGGATGCGCCTTTCACGGGGTGGGACCTCGAAGACATGGCGAAGTTATTGGCCAAACGGTGTGACGAGGCGTGGCAGGTGCGTGGGTTATACTCGATTTTCTGTACTTTCCCTAATTTCATGTCGTTGTGCATATAATATAACTAACATATTGGAAATGATTCTTTCTGTAGGAGTACGATGCTCATATGAAGGGTTTGCGACGTCTGAATGATACACCGCATTGTTGCGGCACCAAGAGCTTTGCCAGGGTGTCACACGAGGATGTATGTATACCAAATTTAAAATATATATATATATATATATATATATATATATATATATATTTTCAATAACTAATTAATGATATATGTTTTTTCCTGGCAGGCACAAAAGTCCGGCGGCACTCCTCCAACCTGTACAAAGTTTTTTGTTAAAGCACACACAAAAAAGGATGGTACCTATCCGAACGACGTAACACGGGAGAGATATGTGTGTAAAATGCTCTTTTGTTTATTATTTATTTATTTACAATTGAAATTTGTTTGACGTCACTAATTTAATACAACAAAGAATGGAGCAACTGATCCCCAATGACCCTGCCACATCAGATACCATCACTAAGGGACGATGCACTGGTTTCCGTGCGATGCGTATGCCATCGCGTTTGGGAATAAGCCCGAGTACTCAAGCAGTGTTAGAGGGGTTGGGAAAAATGTTAGGCCTGTCCCGGGGACGACACAAACATACTATACCCCCACATAGGGACGATCTCAGTGTCCTAGGCACTCCACCTAGCTATCGCAAGAAGAAATCAATCAAGCTTGCGCTTTAATCATTAAGGCTGAACGGAGATCGCGTGCAGTTGAGATTGAGGCTGCTCTTCGAGCTCAATAGGAAAGGCACGCAGCTGAGATTCAATCGATTTAAGAGATAGAGCGCAAGGCTGCAGAGGAACGGTTCACTGTTTTGTTGGCGAACCACGAGGCTGAGTTACTGTCTCGTTTGAGACACAATACCTCGATGGCCGCATCCTCTCAGGATACCCTCCCATCTGTCACAGGTGATACACCTCGCCAGCTTGTGAGATCGTCTGTGGGTATTATATCATATTGTTTGTTAACTTTTTTTTTTTTTTTTTTTTTTTTTATCATTCATAGATGCTACAGTTCAGCCTGATATGGTTTCAGACTATGGTGCTGCCAGCACGAGTCAGACGACAGCTGCTAATGTAGATAGTCGTGACCAAACCGCCCCTACAAAATAGTTGTATTTTTTTTTTAAATAAAAATAGTTTTATTTTTTGAGTGGAGACTGAATGATTGTATATATGACAAGGTTGATTGTATTTTATTATTGTAATTAGTGTTTTTATTTTTAATGATTATGCTTGTTGATAATCAATGTAAATATATCAATGTAAATATATCAACCGCGAAATATAAATATGGGACAAGAAATAGTTAAAAATTATGAAACGACTTAAATATATACTTTAAATTTACCAACTTAAACACTAAATACATATAAATAATATATATGGGAATATTTATTAATCTTATTGATCCATCATGATCGATCGGATGATGCTCATGATCCTATTGATCCATCACGATCGATCGGATGATCTATCGATCTTATTGATCCATCACGATCGATCGGATGATCTATTGATCGATCACAATCAATCGGATGATATATCAATCTTACTGATCCATCACGATCGATCGGATGATCTATTGATCCTATTGATCGATCACAATCGATCGGATGATATATCAATCTTATTAATTCATCACGATCGATCGGATGATCTATGGATCCCATTGATCGATAATGATCGATTGGATGATCCTCGTGATCCTATTGATCAATCACGATCGATCGAATGATCTATCGATCTTATTGATCGATCACGATCGATTGGATGGTCTATTGATTGATCATGATTGATCGGATGATCTATCAAAAAAAAATTTCTAATCACTTTTTTTAAATATTAATTGCAATTTATAGTAACGTAGGGTTACTCTCCACGTAACTATATTAGTAACGTGATATTTTCGATCATGTTACTATGCAATTATTAGTAACCTGGGTAAATCGTCACGTTACTAGTATAGTAACATGATAATTTGTCAGGTAAGTATAATTATCTCTGGAAATCGCGGGAAAAATTGTGCGTGCTCAAGTTTTTAGAAACGTGAGAAAACGCCACGTTAGTGAAATACTAACGTGCGATTCCTTGCACGTTATAGAAAGGTACTAACGTAATGTGTTTCACGTTAGTAAAATATTTCAGCAGTAACGTGTAAAAATTAATAGCGTTACAAATTAATAAGACCAGTAACGTGCAATTAGCATCACGTTAGTATTTTTATATTAATAGTAACCTACTGTATTCGCACGTTACTAAAACTCTTCTTCTTCCCCGTGACCGTCTGGGTTCCCCGGCATATCTTGATCATTTCTCTCTCTCCTCTCTATCTCCGGCGTTCTCTCTCATCTCTATCTCCGGCATCACTTGTTCGACTACCGATTAATAAGGGTATATATCTCGATCAACACTAGTTTTGTTTTTATTTGTTTTTTCTTAAATGTATTTTTTGTTGATTGTTGAATATTTTTTATGCTTGTTGATTGTGTTGTTGATGATTGCTTGATTGATGATTGTGTTGTGTCGTTGTAGTTCTATGGGCAATGTAATAAAATGCATGTTGTGTTGTGAGGGGAGTTTGAGTAGGATTGTTGAGTTGGGGTTTTTGGTAATTTCAAGTGTTTGAAATTTTTCAGGGGCATTTTCGTAATTTTACATGTTCAAAATTACGAAAATGCCACTAAATATAAAATTAACATTAAATAAAATGTTATCAAGGATACAATTCTCTTTCTTCTTCCCTAATATGGTGTATATGCAAGAGGAGTTGCCACAAAATCGTTATATGCACAAACTAGGACGAGTGGTGAATATCTCAATGGCAGAACGGCAAATTGAAGGTAATACGTTATATTCCTGATACTGTGTTTTTCTTCTTACCATGAATCTATGTTTGTTTATGAATACATTATTATGAATCCATTAGATTCGGTAATGGATGTTTGTAAATACTTTAATATGAATCTATATTTGTCTTTTTACATGCTTATATAAACTGATTTAAACTTGTCATTATAGATATATATCGACATGGTTGATTTAAATGAAGAGGAGCACAATGTTGGCATTATTTCTCTTCCAAAAGACATGTTGATGGAAGTTCTTACAAATGTTGCTTTATCTTCCTTCACCGACCTCTTCAAGGCAAAACTCACTTGCAGTGATTTATGGGGGTTGGCAGAGGAGGATCATATCTTCCAACAAGTATTGTTGGAGAAGATTCCGCTATTTTGATGTACAAATGCTGAAGTTATGTTCTTAAGACGTTGCAAAGAAAGTAGAAACCCATATGCAATATTTAGAGAAGGCATGCATGGATACTTCACTTCCAATAATCCAGAACTAGGGCTTTAGTTATTGGAAAAAGCTTCTGAAAAGGGACACGTTGAAGCATCGTACATATATAGTGTTATTTTAATTTGTTATGGGAGTCAATTAAAGCATCGGGGCTTGCAGATTTTGTCTTCTTTACTTTTTTCCAAGCTAAAAGGCTCGAGAATAAAAAAATGTCGAAGGAGAATAAAAGGCTATGTTTATGGCATGTGGATCAACAATTGAATAGCCAGAGATCAAAAACCTTACTACCACGTAGAAACATGCTGCAACTATGGAAGAACGCCAAATTGTTTGGTGGCAAGGCAGTCCGGAGACTATATAGAAGACGATGATGAGAGGTTTATGTGATGTTTGTATTGCCGGTGTGATCATGTAGTTTATTTGTTTTGTAATATGTTATAAGGAAAGTAAAATTTTATGGTAGTTACTTTTTGTGTTTTGGTCTACAAACCCCTTGACAGTGTATATTTTGGTACTCCCATTTTGTGGAAGATGTAATATATATTTACCATTTTATTAATTGAATAGCTTATATCAATCATGAAGTGTTTTTTGGTAACCCTTCTTGCAGTATCATATTGTGTGATGAAATCATTGTATAATTTGGCATCTTTGTGAATGTATGTCAACACAAGACATCTACATTACATGTGGTTATTTAAAACAGATAAACTGTTGCATTTGCAATAGGTAATAAAGTGCCAACATACAACCTTCTTATAGATATCTCCATTACAAAACATAGGGTATATATGTTTAATTTCGGAGGTTTATATGCATATAAATATTCAATTTTAACACGTGGCAAAGACAGTAACGTGATAAAACTACACATTACTATAATTGTAACGTGATATATATATGCACGTTACTATATATTGAGTAACGTGAACAATATCACGTTACTAGATCATATATTAACTAACAGGTTAATTTGCATGTTACTCTGGAGTAACCCATAAATTTACCACGTTAATATATAGTAACACGTGTATATTTACATTACTGTCCAGTAACCCAAAAATTGTTTCATGTTACAAAAGAATTACGAAGTAAATTTTACACGTTACTACGTTAATAAATAGAACCTTGAACATGTATTTTATTGTTTGCACTACAAAAAAAAAAAGGAATTATTGACGGTTTTTTTATAGACGGTTTAAAAAACCGTCTATAAAAAAAAAATTCCAGACGGTTTTTGGTTAAACCGTCGGGAAAAAAAATATACAGACGGTTTACTAAAACCGTCCTTAAAAATACGGACGGTTTTCTCAAAACCGTCTAAGCCCTAGATCTAAATGGGGAAAAAACGCAGCTAATCGATCTGCACGAACACAGAGCTCGATCTAGCTCCAACTGAAAGTTCATCCACCCTCTCCCTCTCAGAGTCTCTCACACCCGGCCTTCGCCAGCACTCTCTCCCTTCTCCGGTGCTATCTCCCTCCGTCGGCGCTCTCTCCCTCTGTCGGCGCTCTCTGCCTCCGCTGGCTCTCTCTCTGGCTAGCTCAGCTAGCTTGTACCTCGATCCATCCGGCCTCTCCCTCTGGAAGTCAAACCCGGCAAGCCTAGCTTCCTCATCTTCTCCGGCGACGCCCCCAAACGTCTCAGCTATCCCGGGAGCCATACATTGGCTCCGTTTTCCCGACGCCCGATTTAAAGGATGGTTTTTTTTCCCTTCAACTTCGTGTTAAAAATTATCTGTTTACTTTTCAACTAAAATTGATGTAATTTTCCTTTGATTTCTGTTGAATGGATTGGGTCCGCTTTGGTTCAAACCGATTGGGTTATGGTTCTTGGTTGTGAATGGCCGATTGGCCCTTTGATGCTCAAGTTTGGTAATTTTTGGGGGTTGGCCGTATGATATATGTGTTGAATTGGAGATTTATTTTTAGGGTTTTGAAGGGGTGGCCGAATGGTATTGTTTATTATGAAATGCAGGTTGGTTAGCTTGTACAAACTGATAACATTGACCTTTATAGGCAGAGCATATGTAATATACGTATCATCAATCTAGCAGACATACCATCTAACAACTGCAACATTGCGTGAGAGAAGAGAACCACTTCCATGACATGTCTCACATTTAATTAGCCCACGAGATGCACAAGTTGCACAGGGAATCTGTCCCTTGCCATTACATTTCATACATCTGCAAAGACAAAATAATTCCGAGTGAATGAACCATGACCACTGCAAGAGTAATAGCTATCCAGTTCCAAAACATGAAGCTACCATTAAACTGCATATCAAACTTAACAGTCAAAACTGTTGATTTCAAATATCCTGTTGTAGTATTTGGGTAGAAATGAAGTACACAGATAAGTTCTAGTTAAAGATATGTAAAGAACAACCATTGAAGTTTGACTGTGTAATAATTATGTTTCAGCTTAAAACCAGACGTGATTACATTCACATAGAGATGAATTACTAACAAACAAACAACTCACATTGTGTCAGATCCATCTCTATGGGCAATTAAACCTCTTCCATAACAAATAGGGCATTGGGCCATCTGATTTTCCTTAAAAAATCCAGGTTCTTGGTCTGCATTACATTTAGAACAGACGATATTTCCCCGTCCTGCACATCCTGCAATCTCATCCAAGGTGGTGTTAGGACAAAACAATAAAGACTCCTACTAATAGTAACTGCGAGAACAAAAAGATAAAAATCCAAGTTTCTTTTACATTAAAATTCTTTCTTAACCACAAAGAGTCTGTAATTTCAGAACCCTTACCTGAGCATTTCTCAATTCAGAATGAGGAATTTTCGCTTTTGATTCTTTATAAGGTACAAATAGGACAGGGAACTCAGATTTTAAATCCAATTCCCAGATTCCAAGTTCAGGCCCTTTATCCCTTCCATCAATATCCCCATTGAGGTATGGTTCTGTTTCTCTTAAAGTTTCCCTTTCCTCTATAAAAGTATCTAGGGTTCCTACATAAACATTGCAGTCTTCCACTGCATGAATCTTCCATGTCCGAGCAGGACGACTTCCCCAACAGCAACGATGACCAACATGATCAATGAGCAATTCACGTATCTCTACTTCATCCAATATTTGCCTAAACATGGATTATTGAGTTAACAAAAGTTTGTAATTTGATGCTACAATGTTGAACTTGATAAAATTCCATCAATAAAAGAGGGACTTGAATAGAGAAAGAAAAAAAAAATACCAACATAGGTACAAATCAAAGCTTTAAGTGAACATGTACAGCAAGTGCTAGAGGTAAACCTATCTGTGATTCATGCTTGAGCCTTGACCAATCTTTGACAGAGAGAAACAATTATAATCGTGGAAGATCTCCAGGCAGGATCTTCTATAATTTATCTCAATACTTGGCCTTTTGCAGCAAGCACCAGCATGCATTGGGCAGTAATGCATGAAACAAAGTGCTTTTTAACTATGGCATAATGGATGGTGCAAAAGATACTAATTAAATTGATTAATTATTGTGTGCATGCAATTGTTCAATATATATATATATATATTATTTATTTTTTCTGGAATATTATTATATGAATTTAGTGCATATGTAATCAGTTTCCTCTGTCACTTAGGTTATGCTCCACACGCCAAGAAAACTTAATTAATATATAAAACTTGTCGGCATTAATATCATTGACAACTAATAAACACCCAAAATTCTTCAAGTATGAAAGCGGCTTTAATTAAACATTTCTGCTTGGACAGGAATGATTCTCCAAAGGACTCCAAACTAAAACCATATCCAATCCCTTGGCCGTATCCAAACCCCGCACCAACACCACAACCAATCCCAGCCCCAAACCATATTTGTTTAGCTTGTGTTTTCTAGGTATGCTTCAACATTATGATTCTTTTGTATGAGTCTTGTGTTTATCTCTTTCCCAATCTGTCGTAGGGGTTAATTAGTACTCTTGCATTATCTTAACTTGAAATATTTGGACTATTTTGTGATGTAGTTAGAATTAAATATGGACAAGAGTTGGATGAAGTTGCCGCGAAGTTCGCGAGAGTATATTCGCGGGGTTATGGCGTTTGTGAAATTTGCACGCGAACATTCGAATAGAAAAGGGGTCATTGTGTGTCCCTGTAAGAAGTGTCTGTTGGGCAAATCATGGTCCAGTGAAGTTGTATATGCCCATTTAACGTCAGGTGCTGGGATTATTGAGGGTTACACTGAGTGGATAATGCATGGGGAATCACTTGTCCCTCCCGTTGTTAACGAGACGACATATGAAGCTCCTAGGACGGTTCACGTAGATAGCATTCCACTACATGGGGGGTCCAGTGGGATGCAAGACATGCTTAATGACGTTTTTGCGATGCACGATGTTCGTGAAGAAGCTGGTAGGTCTCAAGTGGAAGTCGAAGCCGAAGCCGAAGCCGAAGCCGAAGCCGAATCTGTGGATGCTGAAATTGAAGACTCTAACATGGCAGCGAATAAGTTTGAAGAATTGCTAAAGGATGCCGATACACCACTCCATAAAAACACCAAACATAGCAAATTGGGAGCTATTGTGCGTTTATATAGCATTAAGTGCATGGGCGGTTGGAGTAATACATCATTCTCCATGTTGCTTGAATTCATTAATGAGTTGATGCATCCGGATGCAAGTTTGCCTAAAGACACATACGAGGCAAAAAAGTACTTGAGGGATTTAGGCCTTGAGTATAAGAAGATATCTGCTTGTCGCAACAGTTGTATGTTGTTTTGGAAGGAAAATGAAAAGTTGGACAAATGTACAGTTTGCAATGAGTCTAGGTGGAAGGATGACTTAACTAATGATGATGGAACGACCAAAAGTTTGAAAAAAAAAGCAGTCAAAGTGTTGCGTTGGTTTCCTTTGATACCAAGGCTGCAGAGGTTGTTTATGTCACATCATACATCGCCACATATGAAGTGGCACGCGCAAGGCCGTACGAAAGACGGTGTGTTGAGGCATCCGGCCGATGGAGAAGCATGGAAGGCATTCGATTCACATTACCCAGATTTCGCATCAGACCCGCGAAATGTGAGGTTAGGTTTAGCTTCAGATGGCTTTAATCCTTTCGGGATAATGTCCTCTAGTCACAGTACTTGGCCGGTAATGTTAGTACCCTACAATTTGCCTCCCTGGATGTGCATGAAACAACCGTATTTTATGTTAAGCTTGATTATCCCTGGTCCGAGTGCACCCGGACAGAATATAGATGTGTACCTAACGCCACTTGTAAGTGAGTTGAAGGAACTATGGGAAGTAGGGGTACAAACTTTTGATGTAACCTCAAAAAAATATTTCAGCATGCGTTCGGCCTTGATGTGGACGATAAATGACTTTCCGGCATACGGTGATTTGTCAGGCTGGAGTACACATGGACGGAAAGCATGTCCTTGTTGTAGGCATGAAACGCAATCAACGTGGCTAACGTATGGTAGAAAATTTTGCTTTATGGGGCATAGGCGATGGTTACCTCCAGATCATTCATGGAGAAGAAACAAGAGACGATTCAACGGTGCGCAGGAACTAGGTGGTCCTCCCGAATTCCCGGATGGTGATGAGATCATGAGACAATTAGACGGTGTTGTTAATCGGGCAAAGACCCGACAGAAGCTGCCCCCTGGGGAAGTTGATTGGAAGAGGAGAAGTGTCTTATACGATTTGCCTTATTGGAAAGATCAATTACTACGACATAACATTGATGTGATGCACACCGAAAAAAATGTCGTTGATAACATACTTGGCACGCTATTGGACATGAGTGGTAAAACGAAAGACAACCTCGAAGCACGTCAAGACTTGCGTAAGATGAAATTGAGACAAGAACTTAATCCATTTACTGCGGAAAACGGCAAAACACTTTTCCCCGCAGCTTGTTTCACAATGACAAAAAAAGAGAAGACTGACTTCCTGCAAGTGTTACATGATGTTAGAGTGCCAGATGGATATTCTTCAAATGTGTCACGTTGTATCAAGCTCAAAGAATGTACTATTGGGGGTTTGAAAAGTCATAACAATCACATAATCATGCAACAAATCATGCCAATTGCACTTCGAGGAACCTTATCGGATGATGTTGTGAGGCCTTTAATCGAGCTATGTGGGTTCTTTAGGGACATTTGTTCAAAAACACTACGGGTGGAAGATCTAGATCGTCTAGAGAATCAGATACCCATAATTTTGTGCAAATTGGAACGAATATTCCCTCCGGGTTTTTTTACATCCATGGTGCACGTAATTATACATTTAGTACGTGAATGCAAACTGGGTGGACCGGTACACTACAGGTGGATGTATCCCGTTGAGAGGTAATGTTAAAATTATGTTCACTAATTATATATTCAATCGATTGACCTATTAATATATATCAAATCTATGTGCTGGTCTCACGATTTAGTTTAAATGTAGGTGCCTTGGTAGATATAAACGTACCGTTCGTAATAAGGCTGCACCAGAAGGGTCTATTGCAGAGGGTTACTTTGCGGACGAATTGTTGACGTTTTGCTCCCGCTATTTAGTAAACGCGCCAACGGTTCACAATAAGGCTCCGAGACACCAAGATGAATCGAGAGGGGCAAGGAATTGGATAAAACTTGATAAGATCACGTTTAAGCAAGCACACCGATATATTTTATTCAACTCTGACGATTTCCTCCGATTTCGCACGTGAGTTACATTATTAAATAAGTATTGTACGCATCTAAATACATTCTGGAGTAACCGAATACATGTTTTGTTTACGTATAGGATGCACATGGAGTCGCTAATGGAATCAAACAATAGGGAATTTACATCGCATCAACAATTGGAGAAGCAACAAAGGGACCAATTCTGTAGGTGGTACAAGTCATACATAAGTAAAATGTTGGTCTGAACTTTTATTTACCTATGAAAGACACATTGAATTATTTTTTAAAATAAGGTGTCAAAATCACAGGTTGATAAGTTGGACAAGGCAGATAGAATAGAATTGGGAGAGAAACTTGTAACTCATGCCAAAGGCCCAATGTTCGATGCTATAGAATATAAGCGGTATGTGGTTAATGGCGTTTTATACCGTACCTTGGATGTCGACGAAGAAAAAAAAAGTCAAAACAGTGGAGTGTGTGTCACCACTGAAGATGGTCCCACCTACTACGGTAAGCTAACTCGAATAATTGAGGTTACTTACTACGACTTGACATGGTATGTGCTTTTCAAATGCGATTGGGCCGACATTCAACTGAATAAGGGATACAAAATGGACGAATATGGATTCGATCTTGTAAATTTCAAGAACCTAATACACACGGGTGCGCGAATCACGGATGATCCGTTCGTACTACCAAATCAGGTATCGCAGGTGTATTATGTCAAGGATCCCAAAAATCCAAATTGGGTTGTTGCTGTAAGGACAAAACCAAGAAATGTGTACGATGTTGGCAGTGGTGAAAGTGAGGATTATGCCGACGTTGACAGTTATCATGAGAACGAGCCTTTCAACATCAACGTGACGGGAGACGTCGGTTTTGATGACATTGATTGTGCACGTACTAATGTACCGGCCATCATAGCAACATAATAATTGTATGTATAAACATGGTTAAATTATTAAAGAGTATCTGATCATGGTTATATGGTGTTTACAATGATTTACTTATAGTCGTCCCACTTTTAATTTTTTAAAAAACTCGTTTCTGTAAATGCCTCTAGTATATTTAATTTACAATTAAATCTGATCAACAGTTGTATGTGTTTGCAGGTACACATAGCCCCTAAAAAAAAGACGTTGCAACTGGTAAATGATTTTTGGACGCCTGTAGACCGCACATCAGTTGAGCGACCGGTTGTAGGGTCAGACAATACGACACAGGACCCTAACGAGACACAAGTGGGCGTAGATTCTCAACATGTACTACATGAGTCACCGGTTGTAGGGTCAGACGATACAACACAGGACTCGAACGAGACACAAATGGGCGTAGATCCTCAGCATGTAGTACGTGAGCCACCGGTTGTAGGGTCAGACGATACGATACAAGATCCTATGGAGACACAAGATGGTGTAGATTCTCAGCAATTTGGATCATCAGCACAATCAGGGCCTGAGACTTCACATCATAGCGGTTCTTCTAGGGTGCCGCGTATGTTACGGGGTGGAAAAGTTCACACAATAGGTATGAATTATTTTATGTTTGATGATCGTCAGTTAATTTGCTAATCTGATACTAATTTAGCAACGCAGAAGTGTAACGTAATCCATTTTATGATATGCAGATGAGCAGGGTAGAAGGAATGTTAGGACTGTTGGTAGTCCTAAGGACATATGGCACATACCTGATGGGGAAAGGATAGTGATCCAATTCAATGCCGCACACCAACCAATGGGCCCGGGTAGCGAGAAATTTAGAAGAATCTGTGGGAAGATTGTAAGAAATGGTCGTTTTATCCATTTGCATGGTAACTGGAGGAAGTTACCACCAGAAGGGAAGGAAGAGATGTGGCTCGCCCGAACGGTAACCTATGAATACCAAAACATGCAATATTTATGTCATCATTAATCATATTTATTACAATTCATAATTAGCAAATGTATTTATAGTTTTGTAGTCTTATATTTCCAATTAAGTTATACCCTCTTATTTTGTGTTTAGAAAAAATTCTATATGGAGCCTGTTCACGACATCGTGAACATAAAAAGACTAACGTTGATGGACCTCGCAACAAAAAGAAGGCAGTTCAGGCACGAGGTCAAGAGAAGTGTGAATTTGCAAGAAACGGATACTGAAGAATCTGTGGTTCGTAGGGCGGTGACAGCGCAAATTTTTGATTCAGAAGACTTTGAAGTGCAAGTTGATAGGTGGTTGTCTTCGGCTGATAAGGTATTTTTATATATTGCCTTATTTATTTTGTTAAGAATCCCCATATTAACATTACAATTTTTATAGGCGAATTCATTGAAGGCCAAGATGAGCCGTAGCTGCAACGCATTTCTTCACACTCTGGGATCGAAGAGCGTTGCACAGGTTGCACGAGAAATGGTACATACAAATTTAAAACGCTCACGGTTTGTAAGCACTATAGTAAGATAATAAGCTTATAATTGAGTATGTTAATGATATTGCAGGAGGAAGACACAGGTGAAACCCCGAACCGAGACGATATGTTCATTGTCTCGCATATCAAGAAAGATGGGACCCCTGTGAATGTAACGGCTGGGGAAGCTATGGTAAGTACGTAATAAATACGTAAACATTATTCTCCGGTTCAAGGTTTTATTTTTATATATATATATATATATATATTTTTAACCTTTTGTCCACTTGAGAAAGATTCAATTTTTTATTTGCATGTTTTGTGCAGGCGAAGATAAAGGCAATTATCGAACATCAGTCGCCTTCAGGACGAGAAAGTTCACAAGGGTCGGTATATTGGTTGCACAACGATGCGTGCGCACAAGTGCTAGGACGGGAACATTCCGGACGTGTATGAGGGGTGGGGCTAGGGCCGACTCCCGATAAATCCTCCTCTTATTCCTTCGAACAAGGATCAATATCTAGTGCGCCTACTCCCAGAGAAATAGAGATGGCTGCTGAGGTAGAACGCTTGAGGAATTTGTGCGAAGAGCAAAACACCAAATATGCAGCGCAACAGCAAGAGTTGGAAAGTGTCAAACGTATGGTAGCCATGATTATGGCGGGAAAAGTACCATCAACGGAAAACAACCAAGAAGGTGATGTCTAGTTGTCTACGTATTTGGACTTGATTTTTGTTGTCCTTGTAATTGAATTTAACTTATGATATGTAAGCTAGTACGTATAGACTGTTATCGTGTGAATTTGAATTTGCACAAGTTGTTGTTGGTGCCATTTAATTTGGATTTGGATGTTGGATTTGGATATGGATGATGTTGGATGTTGGATTTGGATATGGATGATGTTGGATGTTGGATTTAGATTTGAAAATGAATTTGGATTTAAATGATGTTGCAGGATTTTGTATTAAGGAATTTTCTATTAATTAAATTCATATTTAAAAAAAAAAAATTATGGACGATTTGGGCCCAAACCGTCCAGAAAATTTTATTTTATTTTTTAGATAATTTAGAGACGGTTTCGGCCCAAACCGTCTGGAAAATTGCAGACGGTTTAGACTGAAACCGTCTGGAACAAGTTGCTGACGGTTTAGGTCAAAACCGTCTGTAATTTATTGCAAACGGTTTACGTCCAAACCGTCTGCAATTGTTTGAGAAAATCGTCTGTAAACGGTGCTCGACGGTTTGGGAAAAACCGTCTGGAATTGCGGATGGTTTTCCCCAAACCGTCCCTAAACTTAATCAGCGACGCATTCTCCTAGACGGTTTTAAACCGTCTGGAAAAAACCGTCTGAAATCAATTCCAGACGGTTTTTCTGCATTTCTGGACGGTTTAAAACCGTCCAGAATTTACTTTTTTTTTGTAGTGTTGGTACAACTCTCCTAGAATTTAATTAACTCGATACGCCTATCAAGACCTATTTACCAAGTAAATAGGCTACCAGGGATAACTTAAACCCTCATCAAAGGACAATTAAACAGCAAAAGATAGAATGATCACTTATGTAATAAAATAGCCATCACTATTCACATCAAATAATAATAACCAAAGCAATAACTAAAAACATCATAATATTATAGCATAGCGGAAGCGTAATCATCATAGTCGATCATCAAGTGTATCGGTTTAGAACAATCATCAATTCAGATATCTAAAATAACTCCAAAATAATATCTTTAAGGCTTATACATCAAATTATAAACCTCCTCAACACACGAATGGATATTCTCTGGCTCATCGAGTCCTGAAGATAGCCAGCACCAATGGGCTCATATATATATTCCCTCAACACACGAATGGGGCTCATATTATGACTACCATACCCTACAACGTAGATATTTGTACGATGTTTATGAATTCTTTTTGAATAATGCTATTATACCACACATACATCCTATGTGTCTACCATTTTGAGGCCTAAGGTGAATAGATTAAGTGAGACCTTTTATATATATATATGAGGATCATAAAGCGGTTGCTATGTACATATATTAATTGCCGAATATATGGTTACGATATATAACTTAATTGGTTACACCTAACCACTTAAAGGTCTTTTTATTCAAATGCAACAGCCGACTACAAAGTTAACATGTAAGGTCCAGCCAGAAAACACAAACCTTATATGCCGGAAAACACAAACAGACGGAGAAATTAAAGACATTACAAAAACATCAAACTAACTAAATATATATTGCACATGACATTTCACTGTGCTCCATTCATGCTCAAAAGCAGCTTCAACTAGCTAGTATAGCCACCGCCAGTTCCATACCCTTCCACACGGGGGTCATGGGCAGTGGTCCTTCCTGTGCCAGCTGTGTTGGTCCCAATGGGGTGCGTCCCCACCACACCTTCGGTCAATTGTGCTGCTGGCTGCCCACTGCCATGGCCAGGCAAGGCTGACATCGGGTGGGTCCCGGTGGGATGGCCTGTGGCCCCTGTGGTTGAGTATGTGGCGCCGGTGGCAGTATAATGAGCGTCAGCTCCAGCCTTTTCCCCCAGTTTGGCTGCCGCGTTGTGGGCACGCGCCTCTTCCTTTTCGAGCTCAGCCTGGGTTTTCTTCAGTTCTTTCTTTTGGGTGGCCATTTCTTTCTGCATTGGGTCATGGGCTTTCATCTTTTCCATCTGCACAACGTACGACCCATCATAAATTCTATTATTTCAATAAAGATATCATATAAATACATGATTCTCTATTCAAATTTACCATTAAATTTAAAGTTTGATTGTATTAAAAATGTGTAGTTGTATAAGAGATATTTGCTGCGTTCCAATTAATGAAATCGATTGGACAGTTTTGCATGCGAGTTAAATTATGGTTGATAGTATTTAAATTATGGTTAAATTAAGTACTAGTTAATTTGTAATTAACTTCACAATGCTATCCACTTATAAAAGAAAATAAAAAAACTTCACAATGCTATCCAGGTGGTCCAATGGGCCATGTCGGTATCGACATATGGGGTATATTTTCCAATCAAGTAAACATCTCCCATAAACTTTAGTTGCCGGTGGTCCGTTACTCGGAAGCCCACTATGGTTCAGGCCAGGAAACTTCTTGTACACATGCAGAAGTTGATAGGTGCCACTCAAACAAACAAATTATAATTTTATTATTTGTTAGAATATATTCTAATTAAATAGAAAAAAAAAGGATAAAGAACCAAAACAAATAATAATATATATATACCTTCTCCTCCACGGTGGCCTTGGTCTTGTCCATGCCAGACTTAGCGGAGGCCGCTAGGTTGGCTGCCGTTTCCTTCGCAGACACCGTTACATTCTTCCCTGTCTGCATTTTCACTCACTGTTTCTTCTTTAATTGTTTTTCCCTTCAGTTATTTGAAACACACACTGTAGCAATGAAAGAGACTCTTAACTAAATAGGTTTTCAGGCCGTCTCGCGTGGGGACACGAAGCAATGGTAAAAACGCAACGTGGCAGCTCTGCAGATGTTCTTGCCTTCTTCTCCTGGCGCGTCACGGACACGTGTCCTATAGATATTGATTTTCTCCCTGCCGTGACAATTGTGGAAGTTTAGACATACGTGGCGACTTGGTAAGAACTGTGGTGACACGAAGCGGGAGTTTCGTGTCCGTTGGATGGCCGTCCTTTTAGCCGCCCTTATCTCCTTTGAACCCCTCTGTTTTGTATGAATCAATTTCTTTTTCTTTTCTGGTTTTTTTTTTTTTAATAGGGTTAAATACACTTTTAATCCTTTAACCAAAATTGGGGTGGCCGGCCACCCCATCGTGGCCAAGGGATGGCTCAACCACCTCTTTTTTTAAAAAAAAAAAAAAAATATTTAAAGTTTTTCATATTTTTTAATTTTTTAATTAATTTTTAAAGATTTTTTATTTTTTTTATTTTTTATACTAAAACACATGTCAACCCTCAGCAGTTGACACTTGGCGAGCCGTTAATTTTTGGATGGAAAACTTGACTAAAGTACTGATTTGATCTTTTCTCAAAATTGAAGTACCACTTGTTATGCGAACTAAAATTCAGGTACTAAAAAATAAAGTTTTCAAAACTCAGAGACTAAAAATGTATTTTATCATTTTTTTTTTAATTCTTTTTATAAGTCTCCCAAACCTTGTTTTTTTTTTTTTTTTCCTTCTATCTTGTAAGACTAAAAGCTGTCGGTCGATCTTAAGTTTATCGTATAGAATTTTTTCCTTTTTTTTCTAATCAAAGAAACATATATAGGAATAATGAAATTAAGGCACGTATGGTACGAAGAATAATGAAATGGAAAGTTTTGAAATTGAATAGTTGTTCTTACTTTTCCGACTTGTTAATTTAGTTGTTACCCTTAAATAGAACCTTAAATAATATGTATTTCATTGTTTGATAGAGTGCAATAGCTGGTAATTAACGTAATTATATAATAATTAAAAAATTTAAAACACTCTTATAGTTTAATTTTAATTTACGTTTTTATATAAACATACAATACACTTGTGCATAACAATTTTAACGGAATTATCTAAACAATTTTTATAGCATTTACATTTACATTTGGCCTAGACGCGCGTGTTCACGGCCGGACATTTTGACTATGATGTGGTTTTACTAGGAGCATTGGAATGTAACCCAAAGTAACCATAGTAACCCAGACATGGAGCATTTACAGAGGTAGCTTCATGAGTGTACCAGAGATTGAATGATCACGTACATAACGACGTCGTCACCACCGCATTGGCCTTCGTCCCCAAAGACCTGTCCTCGTTGCTCTCGTGCTGGTTCGACGAGTAGAACGCACATGAACACATTACGACCACAAAACCTTCGGGATGATTGACAAAAGACGCTAAATTGTTAATGTGAATAAAAAAAATAAAAAAAAAATTAGAACCCTTCTCCTTCTTATATTTATTCTTTTTCTCTTCATGCAGAAGCTTCTGGAGGTTTCTCCTCCAGTCCTCCTCCTTCAAATCTCCTGCAACCTCCCTTGTTTCCATTCACCGTCGTACCCCGAGGCCTTTGTTTCTCTTATAGCCCAAAGGGCAGCTTTAACCTTTTGATTAAAGGGTCACCTAAAGTGAATTTGCTCCATTCATGCATGGATGATTTTTCTTTTTGAGCCTCGACATATAGTTTAATTTTATCTTTTATATATTAATTTAATCTTTAATCTTAATATACTTTTCATTCATGTTTTGCCCCATTTTCTTAATATATTTTTCATTCATATATACTTTAGTTATCTTTGATAAAAAAAATTTAGTTATGTCCCTACTTTAAACGTACGTATATGATATTATGCTGTCAATTTTTTCTACGACCTGCGAATCCAACACGACATTAAAGAGTTAGGGTCTGGCACAAACAGGTTCGAGTCATAAACGGGTTAACTCACCGGTTTACTAGATTTTTTTTACCCCTTTTTTTTTTCTTCATATATATAAAAAATATAATAAATACATTTTGAAATTGCTCAAACGGATTGTGTCAAGTTAGGTCAAACGGGTTAAACATGTCGCTTTTGGGCCTAAACAGGTCAAGCGGGCCGGTGGTGTCAGGTTGAATGGTTTGATTCGTTTAACTAAACGAGTGGTGTTCGGATTGACCCTTAACGAATTGACGGGTCAAGCGAGTCGATCCTGACCCGACCCACCAACCTGAATTGCCAGCCCTATGTTATATGTTTGATGACATTGCATGATTGCATATCCAAAGCACTAAGATGAAACATATCACATTAGCCATGTCACTCTTGACTTTTGTTTCTACATGTTCTCTACCTTTTAAGATTTTTCTGGGAGCAATTATTTTTGAATTAGAAATTTTTTATAAATTAACTTTAAAAAAAATGACTTGTATCTTTTAAAACATTTAAATTTTTATTAATTCAATTAAATAGGCTTTTAATTTGTTGCAAATAACGAAGGCCGGGGGAGCCCAAGTTTGAGCAACTACCAATTAAATAAAGACGGGTGCGCCAATTGGACCAAGTAAAAGGGTATAGATCTCATTTAAAAATTATATATATATATATGTTAAAAGCATAGTTGGGTGTTTTGGTGTATTTTTGTTTATTAACCAGGGAAGATAATTTTTAGTATCCAATTAAATTAAAGTTCAAGTTGAAATAGGTGCTGTTATCAAACTGAGGCCGAGTGGATGAGGAAACACTTTCTGTACATGAGCTAATTTCTAATGGATCAACTTAACCTAATTAATTTCTTACTACTAAAATATAACCATGAAAGAGGCCAGTCAAAGCTTCTAACGTTTGACCAATTCCACAGTCGGAAAAATTGACCAGATCGGCTGCTACCAAATTATACTCGTGAAAGAGGTTTTTCTTGTTTGACATAGAAAAGTTTTCAATTAGGATCATTTCAAATTATTTTTTTGAATTCAATAGAATTTAAATAGGTAATTGTAAAATACTACTTATAAAATCACTTGACCAGATAAATGGTTAGATCAGGGGCGGAACTAGTTTTTAGGCTTTGGGGGGCTAAATTGAAAAAACATAATTTGGGACGGTTAAAACTACAAATTTTTTAAAGAATAGGAGTAAAAATTATATTTTTTCTCCTTTTTTTTTTAGATTTTTTTTTTTTTTTGGGGAAGCCCTTTGGCTTGGGGGGCTTGGGCCCCCAAGCCATAGTGTGGCTCCGCTCGGGTTAAATAACCAAATTTTTATTTGATCAAATGAGTTTTAAATCACATGCCTAAATTCTATCAAATTTAAACAAATAATTTAAGAAAATTCTAACCAAAAAGTTTTGCACTGAATTTAAATTGTGTGGTTTATATTCAAAACGTATGGTTACAACAATTGAAGAAAAACCCGAGGAACACGTGAGAAAGAAGAAAAGAAGCTCTGACATCTTATTGTACCTTTAAATGGGATCATTTTATCAATTTTCACGTGAATGTAAGTAGAGGTACACTTCAATTTTATTAGGTTGGTATGGTAGTGTTTATCGATTATTAATTTTTTTTCTTTTCAATAAAGATTAATTAAGGACATCAGCCCAATAAAATTAATAAAATAAAATAAGAGTTTAATATATAACTTTATTCTTTTTAGAGTTTTGGTTCCTTTGTGTTTGGGTGTTAGATTTTTTAGATTGAAAAATATTGTTTTTTAATGATAAGAAATTATTGGAGATTTGAAAAGCTATGTGTAATGATTGGTGTTGTGAAAAGTAGTGTGAAATAATAATTATTTATTATAAAAAAAAAATTGCGCGTTTGGCAAAATTGCAATTTAGCTTTAAAATTTGCGTGTTTTCAAAAAAATACCCTATTACCTGTAATTTACAAAAATAACTTTTTTTTTTTAAAAAAAAAAACAGAATCTTTTTTGTGATTTGATTCAAAGTCCCACATTTTGTGTGCGACATGCATCACAATGCCAAACGCACCGTAGTTGAAGAAGAATGCTTAGGTTATACATACCTACCATCCACGATTTCCGTATACTCAACCTAGAATTTTTTGGTAAGTCGTTACGCAATCAGAAGCCAAGAGGAACCAAAACTCCAAGAAATCATTTGTTTTGATGTTTCATTTCTTGTGGCAACTGATCAAGATGAGGATAAAACCAAATCAAAAGGAGACTGAAGATATAGATAAAATCAATTCAAAGGATAACACGTAACTAATGTTTGACTGAGGATTCACATTTTGTTAGTCTTCCGCTATAATTTTTATTTTATTTTATTTTATTTATGTTTTACTTTCAAACTCAAATGTAAAGCTCAGTTATATTGTCACGAGATAATTCCCTATAAATGAAAGCCAATACCCAACGAGTTAATTGTGCTGTTTTATCAAATTTAACCTCCGTTTGTTTCGGCATAAAATATTTTATAAACAAAGAAAAGTTTGTATTTTTCGGTGTGTGGTGCGATCGAAATTGATAGTCAAACTGAAAAATATTTTTGATTTGACCGAAAAAAAAAGCTTCTTTAATTTTGAAAAATAATTTCTGTTTTTAAAATTTCGTAAACAATTTTTTGAATTTGAGCTTCTCATTCTCAAACCGCTAGACCTCCGCCTACCAGAGGTTGCGGGCCGTTTTCCCCAGTCACTTATTTTTCGTACGAGCCAAACACCGAAAAATATTTTCAGGATTCAAAATAATTTTGTTAAAAATATTTTTCGATGAAAAATATTTTACGCGGGGCATTAGTTATTCTTATATCATTGAGGAGATATAGTAAATTTCAATAGTGTTGCTAGTAAATAATAACGTTATAAAAATTTGTTTGATGAAAGAACTGATAAAAATTTGTTTGATGAAAGAATTGATTGATGTAATATGAAATATAAAGAAATTTTGAATTTTTTACTAGAAAAAAAAAATTATTTGATAATAAGAAAAAGAAAATTAACTTTTTTAAGAGTCCCAGTTTAAGCAAACGGCAATTGATTACTACAAGCAAGGATAAATGGTCCCCAATGGATAGCTCTATATGTTGGGGATCACATTTCAAGAAGCGGATGTTATTAATTCGAATTTCAAGGACAAATGGTGATGAGTGAGGAAGGTTCAATGTAAGTAATTAATGTATGCGGGCGAGAGAGGAACAGAAAAGTACTTGGGGAACAAATTTCCGCAAACTATGGCAAGAATTTCCATAATATTTAATAAGCACAACTACTCCATTGACATTTTTTATTTATTTATTTATTTATTTTAATTTTATTTAAACTAAGACAACGGAAAAAAAAGGGAGATTATAAAGAAAGGTCTTTGTCGCGCCGAAAGAATTAAAATGAAATAAAGTGAGAAGCAAACCATCTAACTACTAGATGTGCCCCAATATTAGTATATCTAGACGTTTTTGAAATTTTCCAATCAATAATAGAAAGCAACTGGAACCGGATCTCAGAAATAATTAGCGCAAAATTTCAACCTAAAAAGAGATGCGGCTCTTTAATTCACATGATTTAGATGATGTTTAAGAATAATGAAACTCGATCACATGCATAAGGAAAAAAATTATAAAATCAAAATAACAGTTTAACAAATTAATGTGAAAGGCCTCCCATGCATGTTTTCAATTGCCCACTCTTTAATATGATGGTAAAAATATTTAAAGATAATTTTCAGTGTTAGGTCAAAAAGTGAAAACATCCAATAACGAGAGAGAAAAGGTAAAGTTAATTAAGGGGGTGTAATTATAATATTTACATATGGTACGCAGTCTTTTTCTATATCAGAATATATATATATTGTACGTGAAATTAGAAAAATCTTGACCTTAATTATGGTGCTTGTTTAGTTGTTTTATGATATGATCCGGCCTCGTGGATCCAGCGTCACTTTACAGGCATGACGTGAAATTTTGGTAAACAAAACCAAAAACCCTAGTGGCCGGGATCATATTTATATATTATGATTTAAATGTCAACCATAAAATTATATTAAAGCAAATTCTTACAAACAAAACTTACACTCTAAGATGAGTGAAAATATGTTTTAAATATGCAACCAAAATAAATTGGCCATGCATTGCTCAATATGCAAAAAAAACAAAAATATAATAATATAGTAAAAAATTATTAGAAGAAATATTTATAAAGGGGAAAACCATGCCGTTTTCATAAACAAAATGATGCAAAATATGACGGATGAGTAAAGATATGATGAACTATCCACATTTATTATATTTATATTCAAGTTAGGAATTGTAAATAAATATGAAGACTATTCATAGAAGGTGTTCAGCACAATAAGATATCAATTTATTCGCAGATGAAGCCCAAAGGAGGAAATAAGTCTATTTTACTTAAAGTATTGAAAAATGCATTGCCTTCAGGAGTCTTATACCATATTTTACAAATAATAAGTGGCTAACAAGTGAACATAGTCAACAAGTGAACACCATTGCTTGAAGACTACTCATGGTATAAGACTCCTCAAGCATGCGCCTTCTTTATTGGAACATAAAGACTTCTAATCTCTTTGGGCATCATCTATAAATAGATCGATATTTTCTTGAGCTAGGTGCCTTCTACAGACAATTTTCATATTTGTTGACAATTCCTAATTTGAATAGAAATAAAATAAAACAAAATAATAAAAAAAAAGATCACGATTGTGAATAGTTGTTAGCTCTAGATCCATCGTATTATGCGTCACAAAAATAATTGAATCAATATATATAGTTACGTAACAAAAAATCAAAGAGAAATACTATATGTACTTCCAAATGCCTGCTCGTTAATGTGACAGTTAAAAACACCGTTGATATAATATATACATATTAACCCGTAATATATCAACCGTGAATTTCACTGTCGTATCGAGGAGTAAACATTTAAAAATACTTTTTAGCATTTCTTGAAGTTACAAGCACGTACGTAAAGCCATGACATCCTAAAGATTACCTGCCAGTATATTTTTTAATCTTGTATGCAATATATAATTGCAGTTTTTTTTTTTTTTTTTTTTTTTGGAGTATTATATAATTGCAGTTTTGACGGGTTGTTAAATTTACTTTGTTAAATATATTTTAGTTATTTTTTAATTTTGCTTCCTATGAAGATCCTGACTCCGCCCCTAGGTAATTTAGCGACTGGCATGACAAATCTGTCACAAATTTGGACAAAAATGATGGAGGGACTGATTTTAAAGTGATAAAAATTAGAGAATTATTATTTTTTTTTTTAAAAAAAAAAAAATTGTCACCAATCCACAAACATATATATATATATGAGTAATGATTCATTGCCACATTTTTATACAACTTTTTACCACATTATTTATGTAGTAAGGGTCCCTCACCTTATTTTATTTTTAAAACTCAAAAGTGGTAGATGATCACCATACCACATAAACAAATTGGTGAAAAGTTATATAAAAATGTGGCAATGAATCATTACTCTATATATATAAAGATAAAGTAATGATTCACCACCACCCAAATATACAACTTTTCACTACCTTGTCTATGTGGCAAGGTAATCCCCATTACTTTTTGAGTTAATTTATTTTGAGAAATGATCCTACACTCATTCCTCACAATAGCCCCACAACAAGCTGACATTGCTGGTAATATTTTATTACTTTTTTTGTTTTGTTTTGTTTTCCTTTTGTAAAAAAATAATAAAATACTATCAGCCACGTCAGCTTGTTGTGAGGCTGTTGTGAGAAATGAGTGTAGGGATCATTTCTCATTTATTTTTAATTAAGGTGAGAGATCATCTTGCCACATAGGAAAGGTGGTGAAAAGTTGTAGAGAAATGCCAGAACATCTCCTAGTGTTCTCCTGGTGTTCTTCTGGAATGGCATAGATGTAATTAAAAAATTACATCTATGTCCTTTTAGATGGCATAAATGCAATTTTTTAATCAAAAAAATTACATCTATACCATTCTATTCTAGGAAAACACAAGGAGATGCTCTAACATTCCTCAAAGTTGTATATTTGGGTGGTGTTAAATCATTACTCATAAAAGTAACGAATCTGTTTGACAAGTCATTGCCCATCAAATAAAAAACATTCAAACTTTTACATTTTTTATATTACATCAATCATTTTTTATTATTATTCAAATAAAAAAAAACTCACTACAAAACAAAATTATTTTACTTTTCTATAAAACATTCACAAATTTTATATTACATCAATCACATTTTAATATTATTCAAGCAAATATTCCACAACACTACTTACCAAACACTACCTTCACAAAATTCCAAATTTTTTCGAGCCTCTCATTTAAAAGTAAACAATGATGATTAAAATATTCATATTCCAATATTTAATCATACATAAACATAGCCTAACCAACAAAAGAAGAGAAAGGAAAAGAAAAAGGCACGAGGGAGTGGCGGCCATTACCCATCCAGTTACCCCGGCCTTTACATATTTTTGTCGTTGGCGTTGTTTGGTAAGCATTGTAATCAAAAGAAAAATAAATGTAAATCATATTTTTTTTAATTTTTTTAATTTTTTTAACCCACTTGCACTGGAACTCACACATCCCTCGTTTGAGCGGTTATTCAATTTTATTTTCTTGAGGAAAGTTGGAAATAAGACGACAAGATTGCGGATAGTTGCTCAAATTACTAATAATTTAAATAAATAATATTAATAAATTTATTATTAAACAGATGAATTCTATATAAATTTTCCCAAATTACAAGAAATTCATCTCAATCCTTATCAGTTATCAGAAGATCCCATGTTATGAAAAAGATTCTCAGGGCTACTAAAAAGTAAAAAGATCAGGCAATCTTCCCCTCTCACATGACACACCCCAGATATTTTTCAAAACGTACGGCTCATATTCAATCAGCATCAGTCAGCTGCCCGAGGCCAACCATTGATTAGGAGGTCACGGGAAGCAGTCCAATCAGGCCACTGTCAGAATGCCACGTAGGCAGACTATGCTGGGAAGTGCAAAACTAGACGTACAAAAGTGGAGCCCATATACAGAAAGAGAGACAGAGAGGCTTGAGGGGGGGGGGGGGGGGGAAAGGAAAGCTTAAATACCGGCCTTGTGGAACGCCAAGAGAGAGGCCGGCTATTCATCATCGGCCAGTGTCTCCGTCAAACACAAAAACAGAGAGAGAGAGAGAGAGAGAGAGAGGGGGAGAGGGAGAGGGAAAGAGAGATTCGGTGAAGGTCGAGAGCTTCTCTATTTCCAGGTAATTCCTTTGTGCAATTGTTACTCTTTGGTTCGGTTCGTGAAAGTTCGACATTGTGCTCACATTTTGCGCTTTGTGATTATTGAATGTGAAGATTTTATGCAAATCAAAGCCGGAAATGTTCCTTTCCGGGTTTTAACTTGTGTAGATCTAAATATAAATTATCGGTTTTGTCCCTAAATCTTCTCAAAGTTTGAGATTTTTGCCTTCAGTCTTTTTATTTTCAGCTCTGATTTTGAGCACAATCACAGAATGCATGCATTAATACGATGAGCAAAGATCATTTATTTTTTCTTTGTTTATAAGGGTTTGAACTTTCATGCATTAGATCTAAATCTCATCTTTTAGGATCTCCAACTGTTTTTGAGTTTCCTGTCTGTTATGCCTATAGATTTAATTTTAGTTGTTAATCTTGTTGCAAAATCTGTTTTTTTTTTTTTTTCTAAGATTCGTATATGCTTTTTTTTTAAAAAAAAAATTAAAATTTATTTATTTTTAAATTTCTTACTCGTCGAGCACATTGCTTTATCAATCTGTATCTTAGTTTCTGCTTTCATGAATCATGGTGGTTAATATTTTTTTTTTTGAACGCATGAAACACATATTGTTCTGTTATTGGGTATTAAAATACTATTATTTTGATTGAACACCGACCTTGAGTCGTTGCTAAGACGCCGTCACGCCCGCCAAGCTTTTCGGCTGACCTTTCAGTTCTACCAACCACAAGTTTAACAATAAAAACGCAGCGTTTGATCTGAACTGTTGCAGTTGATAAATGTTGAAAATTTTCTCTAGATTGAGTCTTAGATACTAGATAGTTGCTGCTGAAAAAAAGAAAAAAATATTTTTTGCGTACTATAAAAAAAATCCGAAAAATCTGATATATGTGCGATTCTCTGAACGCTGGTGGGAGGACGAACAATTGCTTTCAATTTGTGAACTGTAATCTATTGTATCTGGCCATTTTAAAATATTCCATTAAAATACTTTTTAAATATATATATATATATATATATACCGCATAAATGTTTTGTATCAGACAAAATAAGAAAGTTGGTAAAGGTGGCCACGTGAGGGTCAGGCCGACAGGGTGAATGCTTATTCTTAAAATAGTTTGTTGGTTCAGGATCATTTGGTGGGTCTATTTGTTCGTATTCACAATACTTGGAAAATTAGAAATCGATTTTGAAAGTTAGCTTTCTTTTTTCTTTTTTCTTTTTTGACATTAATTTTGAAAGTTAGCTGTGAGCAAGGCAATTGGATCCCGTACGATTATAATTCTCCGTCCACAGCGGAGTGGCCAAAGAAAGTAGGGGCTGTGATAGGGACCTGCCCGAGCAACTTGCTCGGGTTGATTTCTTTAATGAATTGTTTTCTACAGCATTTACACAAATGATTCCTAAATTAACTAAATGTATTAATGATATGCAAACTTTAAAAGACCAACTATTTTATTCGTCAAATTTATATTGATGCATTCGGTTATATATAATTATGCCCTTTCATGTTGTATTTGTATATTAGTATATGTGATTATCATTTTATATTAGAAATTATTATTTTAATATATGTATTATGAATCGTAATTTTGGTAAAAAATCGTTGTAGTAAATGTGGTGGTGACTTGTTAGGATTTTTTTTTTGAAAGGGTTCTGGGAAAGAATTAAATGATACTCCACGAAATGGTCCCTCTTTAGATCAAAACTAACTATATTGCTTAGTAATAATAGAGTAATGGCTATTAATAACCAATAAAAATCTCGATCTTTTCAAGAAATGAGCCCTCGTGGATAGAAATTCATAATTGGTTTCTCGTGTTGCCCTGCGGTAAGGGACTTGTGACACCTATCCCATTTCGTGCTAGGAGCTGTGGCGCCGAAAATCTAAACTTTACACTACTTTTTCTCTGTAGATTACTGTACCTTGGGCCCTCTTAGTCGTTAATACTTAATATATAATATATAATTATCAACGGGGCTTACGCGGACCTAGAAGCCTAAGTTGCGTGTCACGCGTGAACCATTTAGGGAGATCAAATTACTAGAATATAAAACCTGAGTTGATCTAAACCCATACCAAATCCGTGAATGGCTCACAAAAATGATCAAAATTAGCGGTGTCGACTTCCTAGAGAACACTAGGATTTTAGCTTTGGAGGGTGAAAAGGTTCTACTGTATTTCAGTTCTTACAATATTTCTTATTTTTGGCTGGCATGTTCACTACAATATATATCGTTTGTCGCGGCGGTATGTGCCAATGTTGGGAGACAATGACTCTTTTATTCCTTTGGTGATGATACAATCACTCCTTTAGTCGTTAAGTGGACCCATTGGAAATTTGAGCTGCCTTTCGCTTTTGGAGCTAATAATTCACCTCGCTTTTTGTGGTAGTGAGTCGAACCCCACTAGCCACTAATAGTTAGTATTCTTACTTTCCTTTGTGCCTTTTCTTCTCCATTGATTACTTTTTTCTTGGTCCAACCCCATTTAACTGTAATCACATATTTGAACTTTTTCCTTGTTTAATTTCACCTTTTTCTTTCCTTTCCTTTACATGAAGGGAATTTCATGAGGTTTTCGAATATATCCGATATTTGTGGCCAAGTCAACCAAGCCTTGCCCCCCTCTTCTTCAATTACGAAAAAATAAAGATGAATAACCAAGAATCTACTCGATCAATTCAAAATTTGAGTTTCAAGTGTGTTGTCCACTCAGTTTGTGGTGTTTTGTAAGGCTTCTGCTGATGTAGATGTTGTTACACTCCAATCCCAAAATGGGACTAAGATCGTGATCTACTACTCAGATGTGTAGGATAAAGATGATATGCGAAAGCAAGTCATAGCGTCCAATATATATATATTATAAAATGAAGTGAAATAGTTTGACAAGTAATTCCTAAATTTCAAATTTCCAAAATTCTTGTTTAGGAGAAATATAAATATATATAATCTTTTGTGCCCGACATGACACTTATTCTAATTCAGTCTTTAATTCTCACTAGAGAAAAATGGGTTTGAGAAAACTAATAAATAAACACATCTAAGAGAAAAAATAAAATTTTCTAAAAGATAATGTGTACGAAAAATATTTGAGAAAAACTTCTTTCTGCTAAGTAGTTGAAAATTTTGGCTTTCAAATTTGTTTGTCTTTTCGGTAGTTTTCTCGCTAGCTCTAATGGTCTAGCATACTATTTCACCCTGTATGCGAGGGATTGTGTGATCTTTAAGGATCCTAACTCAACTTGTGACCACAAAAGTTGTTCTGTAGGAATGTGTCTATTTGAATAACTAGAGATGCACACAGAATAGAAGCATCTAGGTGATGGACCACACAAAATGGTTGCACTCCATTTTCTAAGCTTCGGTATCCAACCATAAAGAGATTTGAATATAATGGCTTTGAACTCTTAACACTGATCTTTCACAATCTTCATAGCTCCCATTCCGCTCTTTTCAAATGCACCACATTAAATATAGATGAGTTATCCTCCAAGCTTCTTACCTGTAATTGCTTCCCAATTGACCTCTCCAACTAACCAACAACTCCACTACCCTTTTAGGCAGAATCCATTATACACCAAACAGTACCCACAAATCTCTAGCCATTTCATAGTGGTAAAGAAGGTGATCTATGGTCTCTCCGTTCCTCTTACACATTCAACACCAATCCACAACTCTAGCATTTTTGTCAAGTTATCCAATGTCAAAAAATTTCCTAACGTTGCTGTCCGCACGAATAACACCACTCTCGAAGGAGCCTTAGTTCTCCAAATTCTCCTCGAAGGAAATGGGGAGCCAGTGAGAGTGCAATGCGTCTGATAGAAAGATCTGACCTCAAACTTTCACCTTTTGGAAGTGACTGAACATATTCTATCCTTGTCACCTCGTCTCAACCTGAGGGAGTACAAAAAATCAACGGACGAAGTGACCAAGTCTACCTCTCAATTAACCCCAAGGAGTTGGCTCAAGTGGTAAGGGCCTTCGTCTTTATGGCATTTTCATCAGATCTAAGGTTAAATCCCCTTCGATGCAAACAATTCCTTGGGGCTACTTTGTGTGGAAGGGATGTTTTGCATAGCTCTGAAGTTTACTTAACAGCAGGGGTGGGTACACAAAGTGGTCCGGCTTTGGAAGGGTTCGTTTTCATAAAATAAAAAATAAAAAAATTCTACCTCCCAATCATGCACTGGTATGGTAAATGAAATATTCCACTGAAGATTGCTGTCAAAAAACTACATATGATCTTCTATCAAATCCTTCTAACGTCAAGCTATACTACAAATTTGGAAAAGAAACCTTCAGTGGAGAATCCTCACACCATAAGCCATGCCAAAAATTGATCTTTGACCCATCTCCCATTTCATATATGATAAATCTAGAAAAGACCCCGCACCTCCTCCTAATGTAACCACACCCCCACCGCCCAAGGGCTCAATAACCTCCTTAAAACACCAACTTCTTCTCATGCTATCATATTTGGTTTCCTTAGTCTAATTCGCCTATCAAGACATTCATTAGCTACAAGAACATAATCTAAAATTTGTCTCCCTCTAATGAACACATTATGAGACCTGGAAATAACTTTCTCTAACACTGTTTTCAGCACGTTGGCTAGGACTTTAGAGATGATCTTGCAAACACCACCCACAAGACTAATAGGACAATAGTACTTAATCTCCACATCCCCAACTTTCTTAGGGATAAGGGAAATAAAGTTGCATTGAGACTTCTTTCAAACTTTCATCGAAGATTAAGTTCCTGAAAAAAATTAATCATATCCTTTTAATGACCTCTTAACAAGTCTGGAAAAAACCATTAGGGCCTGGGGCCTTCTTCACTCTTCTCAAGGGCTCTTTCCATCCGGGTAACCTCTTCAACACCAATAGAATTGAAGGGAAGCCTATCTAACTTTGTCCGCCAACTGTATTGTTCGGAATAAAGTTGATTATAAAACTACACAATATGCTCTCTTTTTATCATCAGTTAAGGTCCTTAAGGATCTACCTTCTTAAAATTGTTTCTCTTTTTCTTCTCTCGAGTACATGCACCTTTTTTTTTTAACTTTTTCTTATCGCCTTACTAAATTATGCATGTACTTATCGAGCACAATAAATCTTAAAACAATTCTAACGTTTGTATTTAAACTTAATCATTTTTCTTGAACTAAGCAATGCATTTTGCATTTAAATTCGTGTAACATTGAACTAAGCAATTCACTTGCCTCAATGCTCTGGAAAAATATTTCAGGACTTTGCTTGAATCTAATTACCCGAGTCAAGGTAAGTTGATTTAGAACTTAATCTAATTCTAAACATCGCTCAACCTTACTTGGGGTTTTGAATAACAACTCTTGACTGAGATGATTTGATCTGGATTGCCTTGATTTTCTATATCTTATTTCCGTAGCCATTTAAGTTTCAATTAGGGTCTTTCTATAAATGGTCGGCATACGTTTGGATTTGAAATTTTTTGCAGTTGTTGATCGAGGCAGTGGTCTCGTCGTTGGCCATGTGTAGGGTGTTGTTTTCCTTGCCAATCTTGCTTCTAACCCTTACATCAGACTTCCCACTGAAATTGTTATCATTGGCTTAGCTCGGAAGAAAATTTTGTCTACTGGTCAGAATGTGGGGGGATTTTTGACCGATCAGGTCAGGGTCCATCCTTAAGGTCTAGGGGAATATGGTCATGTATCTGATGTAATTGGTACTCCAAGTAGTGGAGCAAGTTGTCCTTATGGTTTTGTTATAGTGAGTAGAGGTGGTTTTCAACCATAAAAGCATTGCAGAATCCTTCGTTATTATTCTGGTTCTTATTCTTATTCATCTTTATAATAACAGAATTTTCCAATAAAATCATTGAGCTGTGAACCTCTTAGAATAGCTCTTTGAACTTGAATAACTTACGGGAATCTGGTTTTCTTTCTTGAGGTTCCTTAGAATACAGTCTGAAATAATCACATAATACTCACTATTTCACTCTTTTGTACAGGTGTGAGAACAATGGGTGCCGGTGGCCGAATGGCTGTTCCCCCGACTTCAAAGAAGTCTGAATCTGACAGTCTGAAGCGAGTTCCGCACTCGAAGCCCCCATTCACTCTCGGCCAGATCAAGAAAGCTATCCCACCTCATTGCTTTCAGCGATCTGTACTCCACTCTTTCTCCTATGTCGTATATGACCTCATTATAGCTTCTCTCTTCTATTATGCTGCTACGAATTATTTCCACTACCTTCCTCAACCTCTCACTTACCTGGCTTGGCCAATTTATGGGTTTGTCCAAGGTTGTGTCCTAACTGGCGTTTGGGTCATAGCTCATGAGTGTGGCCACCATGCCTTCAGTGACTACCAATGGCTTGATGACATTGTTGGCCTAATCCTCCACTCCTTTCTTCTGGTACCTTATTTCTCGTGGAAGTATAGCCATGGCCGCCACCACTCTAATACAGGTTCCCTTGAGCGGGATGAAGTCTTTGTCCCCAAGAAAAAATCCAGCATTGCATGGTACTCCAAATACCTTAACAATCCACCAGGCCGAGTCCTGACACTTGCTGTCACACTCACTTTAGGCTGGCCTCTGTACCTAGCATTTAACGTTTCAGGCAGGCCCTATGATCGGTTTGCATGCCACTATGACCCTCATGGGCCTATCTACTCCGATCGTCAACGGCTCCAGATCTACATTTCTGATGTTGGTGTTCTTGCTGTCTTCTATGGGCTCTACCGTCTTGCCATTGCAAAAGGGCTTACTTGGGTTCTGTGTGTTTACGGTGGACCTTTGTTGGTAGTGAATGCGTTTTTGGTGTTGATCACGTTTTTGCAGCACACTCACGCCTCATTGCCCCATTATGATTCCTCTGAGTGGGACTGGTTGAGAGGAGCGTTGGCGACTGTTGATAGAGATTATGGAATCTTGAATAAGGTTTTCCACAACATCACAGATACTCATGTGGCACATCATTTGTTCTCGACGATGCCTCATTATCATGCAATGGAAGCTACAAAGGCGATAAAGCCAATTTTGGGAGATTACTATCAGTTTGATGGGACGCCGTTTTATAAGGCAATGTATAGGGAGGCCAAGGAATGCATTTATGTTGAACCAGATGAAGATGGCCAGAGCAAAGGTGTCTTCTGGTACGGCAATAAGCTGTGATCGATATGATTAGAACTGGCAAAAGTGCTGGTTGGTAAGTTTCAGATTCTTGTTTGGATATTAATAATAGCTTGCCTTTCCCAGTAAGTTAGGTTGTCTGCTTGCTTTGAATTGGACCTCCAGTCTTACTTGTGCTTTCCAGTAATTTTGTTGTCTCCATATCATGCTGGAAATGGACACAAGCATTATTTGATGTCTGGTTTATGTTATTTTGTCTGAATATGTTGGCTTCTTTCTTGAACAATAAGCAGAGCCAGCACATTTTATTCTATTTTGACACTCTTCTATAAAGCTTTTGATCTCTCTCTCCCCTCCTTTATAATGGTAGCCGAATATTTTGAATTATAATGATTACATCCACAAGCATCGCATACAAATTCTGCAGAAGGAAACAATGCATGATTTACAAAGACAATTGTGTTCACCACTCTTTCATCTCGTAAATCTTGAGCAATTCATAATTCTTATTTTTTTATTTTTTTTATTTTTTATTTTTAAAAAAAAAATCTTGAAATATAATGGGAATTTATGATATTTTAATGTAAGTATTTTACAATTATTTTGAGATATCTGTTGAAATGCCGGGTGCCGAATGTATGGTACTTAATTTATCAATTATCTACAGAGGTTACAAGCTTCTTTAATAACACACCTTAGAATATGTTACGAAAAGGTTTAAAATAATGATAATGTGGGTTATGAAGGATATGATCATTTCATCGTGACAAGTTATTTTGTAGTGCCTCATTGATGTGGCGTTGAGGAAAGCACTTGCGGAGTCGAATTGGGTGTCGTTAAAGTGTAATATTAATTCAAGGCTATAATTTTGAAATATCATAATCTAGTTCTCCATGCTAGTTTGAGATGATTTTTTTTTTTTCTCATAATTCATGTAATTCTTCAAAATCTATGACAAAAAAGGTTTTAAAGCCAGTATAGCCGTTATATTGACCTCATATTCTGAAACCATATTGAACAAATATTAAATAAATATAGAGCTATAGATCTTGAGATCATGACAAACTTATTTAATCTATTTATTCATCAAAATGTTATTGTCATTGAAAAAAAAAATGAAAATGAATTTCCCTCTTTTTTGCATTAGTAAGTTATTACTTATAAAGGGATTTGAATTCGCTGCAACTAGGCTGCCCGGAATTAGTAATTCTAAAAAAAAAAAATTCTCCCTCTAAAAATGATATGACTTGTAAAATATTTATTCGATTAAAATTTAATAATAATCGATTGTAAATCTAACGATGTTTTTAAAAATCACATTATTTTAAAAAAACACAATAACCCATCTAACTTCTAGTATTACTAGCTCGAAACCTAAGAGAAAGTTGTCTGCACCCTAAACTGTCCAGCAAAAAAATCTGACAATCTTTTTTCTATGGGCTGCCCAAAATTTAATTGTAGAGTCACTGATCCCGTATAAAGAAGTTTATGAGGAAATAGCCCAACTAAAATGGCCAGTCCAACAGACCACTCCAGCCATAGTAAGGCCTAGTACAGGTGCTGACCAGCTGGCTTGATTAATTCTTTCTCTAGGTTTCTCTGAACAGCCCCTAGGCCTGGTCCAGTCTAGTGGCCTTGGCAGAAACTGCTCAACTACATACATGGGCCAATTTCTTTTGTTGATGATTTGCACCATGTGCTAGCTACCACGTATCAGATTTCAGCACCAGCAGTGATCATTAGACTTTCTACTTCTAAGCTTTTATGAGTGTTCCCAGATCCCCCTTCAGCGGATCATCGGGAGGATCCATTTCATGGTTCATATTAGATATCATAAATTTAACGGTGTATATAGCATTATATACACCGTTAGAGTCACAAAACAGATATTTTTTATTTCCGAGGATTCTGTTCCCTTCTCAGCTTTACCAATATTAATAACAATATCTCAAACAATGTCATAATAAGGTTATGAGTGACATCATATGGTGACAACAGATAATGACCTGTTAAGGCTTAGTTGCTGCACAGAGACGTATGATTGACAAGCGGGTGGTTGCACAAGAGCATCGATCCAAAGCATCGTGTCAACTTCACAACTTGTGTGATTAAATTAGTACCAAAATGGAAACTTCAGTGATTTGATTATTGGGCACGATATGTTTAGTATGCTTTCACATTATATCACGAGGGTTGAAGAAGCATTTAATGTACTCAGTCTGACCAATAAAAGTAATCATTAATTGTTTAAATATATTAATTCTGCTGATAATCAACCTCTTAACTATCATCTTACTATATTTAATTCAGGCTCAATCTCGTTGCTTCCTTACCGACAAAGTCTTTGTTACAAAATAAAATTATAGATTGGAGATCAGTTCTTGGATGGGTTCATATATAGTTCATACATTGCTTCATTCTTGCAATAATCATATATATATATATATATATATATATATATATATATAGAAGAATATAAGAATATTTATTGAGCCTTGACTTAAAACCGATCTAATGTTTTAAATGCATGTATTTTGTTTTCATGCAAAAGTTTCTGTTGTTAAATCACTTTAAATGGGGGCTGTAAAAAGGTTTGATTTTAGGATCTGGACTCTGATTCTATGTTGAATCACCACTAATCTCAAAAGTTTAAACAGATAAAAAATGATGATTAATTTTGTTAGAATATATATATTTCATATGAATAATGGTATTTAATATACTAATATACGAATGTCATATAATTGGATGACGTTGTATTTTTTTTTTTTTTAACAAATGCTGATTCAATGGTTGATTTTCACTACATCATCCCAGTTGTATAACAGTCTACTGTCTATAAATAGCATTACTCATTCCATATTAGGTTGATTATGTAAGAATATCCTTGTTTAGGTTTGATTGTGATCAAATCTTAGAGCTTCGATTACCATACTTGCATTCTCCCATGTACCACGGTTTTCATTTAAATATAGACATACGTATTACAAACATCAATCAAGTCAATAAGAGCACAATATATAGCCCTTCCGGCAATTCACAGCGGTAGACTTTGGTGTTTAATATGTCACCCCAAAATTATTTTCTCTTTATTTTTTCTATTTGCTTCCGTTATAATTAATTCTTTGCATAAGGGTCCATCAGTCTGAGACTTTCTGCAAGATCTTGGGTCCGGATACTAATTTTCTTTCAAGCAAAATTAATGACAAACCAAACCATGCGACACATTGATTCTAGAAACAAATTTAAACTATAAAATGTCTAAGCTTGCTGTTGTTCTCAATGGAAAACTGATAGAGATGGTAACACGAGTTTGACGAACTGTATGCTTTAAAATTCAAAATAGAGTAGATTACTCTAACAAAACAATATCAAAGATACATGCAAGAATTTCTTCTATTCACACTTAATTAATCTATGAACTGTATAACGGCAGCCTAAGTTAAGCTATGGGCCGCCTTATTAGCGATTCTACTAGTATTATGAATTTGCTAACTAGAAAGAGAATTTAGCATGATACGAGTATCATTCACTAGTTGACCAAATTTACTCTAGTTGTGTACATTGAAACTCTCAGCTTTAACCATTTGAAGCTCATCACCTTCAAAAATAATATTTTGTAGACTTAATTCTTTGCAAAAGAAAGAGGCATGAAAACTACTAAAGCTTTTGCAGCTACCGGTTCTAAGCGGCCTAATCTTGTCTTACTATGGCCGCGTGGCCCGCGTGCACATATCTCTCATGATCCCACACCACAATACTATTCTTATCTACACGTGTGAATAGTTATTTCAAATGTTTTGGAAAAATATACTTTGGCCCCTAAAATATGACTACATTTTTATTTGCCTTCCAAACTTTAAAAAGTGACATTGTGACCCCTAAACTACATTGCGTGTCAAATTATACACTTTTTCATTATTCTGCTCAAAATGTCCGAGAGGTTATTAAAATTTACCATTTGCAAAAAATTAAAATTATTCAAAAATTAAAAAAAAAAAAAAAAAAAAAAAAAAAAACTAAAAATACCAAACATGGATGACCTTTTTCATATTAGCTCCCTTAATTTATTTTTATTTTTTCAAACGGTTATTATTATTTTTAATGTTATTTTTTAATAACTTCAAAGATATTTTGGGTAGAAAAATGTAAAAATGTTTTGACATGTAGTAATAGTTTATGGGGATCAAATATGACTTTTTAAAGTTTGGAGGTGTAAATAAAAATGTAGTAATAATTCGGGAGACTAAAGTGTAATTTTACCTTTAAATAAATATTGATTTGCACGATTTTGCCTGATTGTTTCGTGTAATCGTGTATATCATATTCCACTCATCGCAACCAAGTAGAAATATTAAATCTTGGAAAGACTTACAATTGTGACACTTCTCCTTCTACCGACACTTAAAAAGCATATTTTGTGGGTCCTTCTAAAGTTTAGATCATAACCATGTTTGTTTAGGATAATGCAATTTCTTTGTATTTATTTTTTTATTTTTTATTTTTTAAATTTTGCTTGACACACATTTTATATACAACAAACATTAATTTACTCGTTTGTCTAAACTTATATTACTCAACCGTTGGGCATGACAAACTCACAATTAATTTTTTAAGAACGTAAAAAAATTCATTTTTTTTTCGTTCATCAGACAATTAGGTATGTCTTTAAAACACATGATTTTAAAGACAATTATAATTGAATTTTATCCTAAATAACATTTTTTTTTATGGAAAAATACACTTTACCTCCTAATGTTTCATCTCTTTTTAAATCTTGCCTCTAAAGGTTTTTTTTTTTATATAAAAAAAAAAAAAAAAGAAGTTAAAATGTACCCCAACCAAGTTTTAAGTCCGTTACTTTCAACGTTACTCATATGTTACTTTAAGTCCGTTCTTTTTTACGAAAATAGACCCATGTGCAATGCACGTAGGTTTTAATTAAGAGAAGTTCTTCCTAAAATATCCCTAAAAAAAAAAAATTAAAAAAACCAACACAAAAAAGGATAAAGATAAAATATTAAAAGGTGGCTCCATGGCCATTTGGGGGTGGCCGGCCACACCTCTATTTAGCCTGTTAAGGTGGCTCAGCCGTCCCATTGGCCAAATGGAGGTGGCTTAGCCACTCTCAAACCCTTTGGAATGGTTTCTGCCACCTTATTTGGCCACATGAGGGTGGCGAACCACCCCAGGCCAACCTAATGGGAAGTGGCCGAGCCACGCCCTTGGCCAAATGAGGATGGCTTAGCCATCCCCAAAGGGTTTGAGGTGGCTTCGACCACCCACATTGGGCCATATGGGGGTGGCCAAACCACCTCAATCTAGCTGAATCAGCCACCCTTAAACCAAATGGGGGTGGTCGAACACCCCCAAATGGTCCATTGGGTGGCTCCGGCTGCCACCCAATTTTTTTTTCTTTTTTTTCTTTTTTTAAAAAAATAAAAATAAGATTTAGGGATATTTTGGGAAGATTTTCTCTTACAAACCCGCATGCATCACACATGGGTCTATTTATGTCAAAAAAGATAAACTTAAGTAACGGATGGCCAACATGAAAATGTTTAGAACTTGGTTGTGGTACATTGAAATTTTTTCACTTTGGGAAAAAAAAAAAAGGTGAAACATTAGGGGGTAAAGTGAATTTTTATTTTCCTTTGTTTTTTTTACAAATTTTACCGAATGCATAATTCTATTTTTAAAAATGTCATTTATATTAATTGAGGTTTGAAATCGTTATTTATAAAACCGCACCTTTTGAATTTGCTAAACTAGATGAAAGCTAAGGACATGTATTGCGATCTTAAGTGTCTCATTTGGTTTAAATATAATTTGAACTATGTGCATATAATTTCTTGGACACCCTTTCCTTACAAGCCAGGTTTTAAGACCTAGTTTTGCTCAAGATTTGTATTATTTGGTGTTAGAGCTAGTCATCATGTCAATTATGGAATTGGATGTAGTTCGTCGAGTGTAGGATCGAGTGGATTGCGACTTTATAGTCGAGTCATGGATGAGGCGACTTATAGGCTGAATTAAAAGTCTTAATACTACTGTATATATTACGTTCATAAATGTCTCACATAACTTAATAACAATATTAAACGTGTTTATCTTAAGTTCTTTGACACCCTAGTGGGAAAGATGCTTTGTCGGTAAGAGAGTTGTTAAACTTTTGTGGAAAATATACTTTAGCCCCTGAACTATTACTACATTTTTCATTTACGCTTTTAAACTTTAAAAAATGATATCGGAGCCATATGCGACCATTGCCGGTCAAATTAGACAATTTTGCATTGTTTTTATTCTCAAAATACCCTTAAAGTTATTAATAAATTACCATTTAAAAAAAATTAAAAATTAAACAAAAAAGGTTACTTTATCATTTAAAATTATTGATCATATAGCTGGCTACTATATATATATATATATTTTTATATATATATATATATATATCATACACAATGCAGAATTGTCTAAAATAAGTCTAAATTCTCAACCTTTTCGAGGAACAAATTTTTTAATTCTTAAGAATTCTAATTCTCTTGAGAGTTAATTCTCGGTATCTCTAGATTTCCCCACAACGGAACACGCCTTAATAAATTTTTTGTTTATAATGAACTAATACTTTAAAATATCTTCAAAACTGTTTGTAATGTTGACATATAATAATAATCAGAGAACAATTTATTATTATTTAGTGCCTGCAGTCAACCCGGGTCACCACAAAGATTTTTCAAATAGATTGCAAAAAGAAAATTAAAAAAAAAAATAAAAAATAGAGGAAGAAAAGGAAAAAAAAAAAATCATCAAAGAATCACAAAGCCCAGCAGGATCCAGCTAATGCAAAGAGCAGCGAAGAGACAGATAGAGAGAGAGAGAGAGAGAGAGAGAGAGAGAGAGAGAGAGTCGTGCGAGCGTGCACCCCAACCACTTTGAGCCACGTCAACGGGGTTCGCTTTTAGTTGGCTCAGCGTAGTGGCCGTTAAGATTCTCTCCTGCGTACTACAGCTTTTGTTGATGTGGGCCGGTCCGGCCCAGCCGGCACGAGGCTCGTGTGCCTCCTTCTGCTTCACGGTTTCACCTTTGGTGACGCAAACACGTAAAAATGATATCTGCGTGGGGGCGTCTGGGCGTCAGATCTGATGGCGTCCCCACTTCACGTGTGGATCTGACGGTTACAATACGATCAGTCACGGACGATCTATACGTATCTCTTATATTCCTTTGCCGGCAAAATAGGACCTTTTGGGATAAAAATTAACAAAGTTAAATACTTATAAGATAAAAATATAATTTCTACCGTCTCTCATATTTTTTTTTTATAAGATTAACATAGATGAATCATGCACGTATTTTAGAATAATGATATTTTTCACACTTATGTATCACAACACTTCATACCGGCTTAATCAAAATAAAATAAAATAAACTGCATACCAGCTGGTGTGACATATTTTAAGTAACTACTTAAAACACGTCACGTTAATCAATATAAATTGGTGAAGCATTACTCTAATTATTAGATTGAATTGAAAAGGTTTTCCCGACACAATTTGAAGAAAACCTTATTATATATAAAAAAGATTACAGCTTGATAACTATCCCTTTTGATTTATTTGATCTATACTTTTCAAGTAATCTGTCTCCACCTTTTTCTCCTCCCAAAAGTCATTGTCTTGTTCTCAACGAACGGCCAAATAATAGACCCACTTTTGCAATCACCACAAATGGCGATATGCAATATGTCAACATCTCACTCATGAAAGTTTTTTCTTTATTCTTTCTTTGGTTGTTTATTTGTCTTGTCGTATCAAATATTAATTTTTCTGAATCTTCCCAAAATTTTGTTTAATTCTTATCTTATCATCATATATAACGTGCTAGTTTAAGAATAATATCCACTCAAAAATAAATAAATAAAATAGTTTAAGAATAAATAATATATCAGACTGCAACGTCATTAAGTTTCGCCATTAATATCACTTTCATGCTATTAGATTCAAAATATATTCGTCCAAAAACTCAAACATTTGTGCCTATTGAATATTTGTAGAATTACCCGAGAGAGAGAGAGAGAGAGAGAGAGAGAGAGAGAAATATGCTTAATTTTATAATCAGGCAAAACCCCATCATATACAAGACTGTATGGATGCTTAATGAAAATATATAATACAACCCAGAGCAATGCATATATATCAAGTGGGAAGTATCTCAAGTTTCAATCATTTTAATGCGATTTACATGTGAATATTCACTAATAACCACAAAAGAACGGAAGCCCAATTTCACTACTCCTCAAATTAAAGCTCATCCCCTACTAATAGAAAGGTGGGTAAATGTAGTCTTTAAATAAAAAGAGAAGTCTGTGATAGGAACCGATCCCTTAGGGTTAGGTAGATTATGTTTATCTTTATCTTTCTAGGCTATGTTTATATTTCAATAATGATTAGAGGGGTGAGAGACCTATTAGGAGTGGTAGACGTAGCTGGTTTAGAGGTGGAGTTAGAATCAGAGACGGAGCCAGAAGTTCTTATGGGCAGGGGCCAATGGCCGAAATTTTTTTTTGGGTAGGGGCCAAGTAAGCTAAATTTTCTTTTTTACCTTTAATTTTTTAATTTTTTAGATTATTTTTTTTTTCTCACCTTAAATTTTTTTTTTTTAGGAAATTTGGGGGGGGGGGGCCATGGCCCCTGCCAGCCCCCCCCCCCCCTCCCTCCGTCCCTGGTTAGAATAGAATTCCAAATCATTAGGATTAGAGTTTATTTGAATTTGAATATTAGAATTTAGGTATTATCACTTTCGGTTTTATCTTATTGTATTTCTATTTAAAGACTATTGGGTCATTAATGAAAAAGGAAGAAAATAATTGATATAGACTTTTGTCTTGTGGTTTGATTTCAGCCTTAATTGGATTCACTTGGGGTCTGTCTCCAGCTATTAATTGGAGTTCACTATCATCTTTCCATTTCATTTCTACATTCATCCCTATTTTTCATACATCCAATCAGAAAGTGCTTATCAATTGGTATCAGAGCATATCGACCCAAAAGGACCGATTCGAAAAGCTAGAAACTGACATTCAGAAACTTGTGGAAGAAAATACCAAAAGGTTCGCAGATGTGGACAAAGCATTGGAGAGTATTGCAAGTTCAATTAAGGAGTTATCAATTGGTTTTTCGGGGGGCCTGAACAAGAATAATGGGGAAAATTCCCAGAATTCCAGCAATGAATCCAGGGATACTCACCATTCTTCAGGGCATGGTCATCATCGGGATCGTAAGGAAGATGGGTCCTACGTCCGCCCATTGAAGATGGATTTTCCTCGATTTTTTTGGGGAAGAACTCATTATTTGGTTGGATCGTGTGGCTCAATACTTTGAGCTTCAACAAACGCCGGAGGAGCAGAAAGTTACATTGGCGGCCTTTTATCTTGAAGGTGAGGCAAACCAGTGGTGGTAATGGCTGAAAAAGATTTATGCTAAATACACCAAACCTCTCGTTTGGGAGACCTTTGAGCAAGATTTGTTAGCACGTTTTGGACCTACGGATTATGAGGACTTTGATGAAGCTCTATCACACATTGAACAGAAAGGAACAGTGCGAAAATATCAACGGGAGTTTGAATGTCTTGCAAACTGCGTGGTGGACTGGCTAGAAAAGGCTTTGGTGGGCACTTTTTTGGGTGGATTGCAACCTGACATAGCTAATCCCGTCAAGATGTTCAAGCCTCGGACTCTACGAGAAACTATCCAGTTTACTCGGATGCAAGAGGATCAAATGAAGTGAGCCAAACCATTCTTATTAGAGCAAACAAAGGAAGCACCAAGGGACGACAGCGTGCAACCCACTTCAATTCAAAGGTCTAATGTGTCCCTACCTCCAACGAAGAAGCTATCATGGGAAGCAATGCAAAAGCGGAGGGAGAAGGGTCTTTGTTTCAATTGCGACGAACGATTCACACCAGGCCATCGATGTGAAGTGAAACATCTGTTCATTATTGAAGCAGAACCTGGAGTAGGACAAGGGCGAATTGGGGAGAATTTTGAAAACGAGCAACTCGACGAATTTTTTTAAAAAAAATAATAAAATAAAATCTCGACCTTGAGGACAAGGATCGTGCTCAAGGAGGGGCGATTGATAGGAACCGATCCCTTATGGTTATGTAGATTATGTTTATCTTTATCTTTCTAGGCTATATTTATATTTCAATAATGATTAGAGGGGTGAGAGACCTGTTAGGAGTAGTAGACATAGCTGGTTTAGAGGTGGAGTTGGAATAACTCATTAGGATTAGAGTTTATTTGAATTTGAATATTAGAATTTAGGTATTATCACTTTCGGCTTTATCTTATTGTATTTCTATTTAAAGACCATTGGGTCATTAATGAAAAAGGAAGAAAATAATTAATATAGACGTTTGTCTTGTGGTTTGATTCCAGCCTTAATTGGATTCACTTGGGGTCTGTCTCCTACCATTAATTGGAGTTCACTATCATCTTTCAATTCCATTTTTACATTCATCCCTATTTTTCATACATCCAATCAGAAAGCAAAGCGCTTATCATCACTCATCAGCTACGGCCTCATTCACTACTTTTTCTTAGTTCTCGTTTCCTCCAAACTCTCTTCATTGACTTAAGCATAGGAAGTATCTCCACTGGCACATCCGACAAACCTTTATACTCACTTTTTATCTTTTCTATAAACACCTTCTGCCAAGTCTTTAGCGTGTGATCAACTGTATCAACAAACTTAAATTAGAAATTTATACTTTTTAAGTTGAACTATTTCAACTGGTTGCTGAATTATAAACAATTAAAGTTCTGAAAGGTGCAAAATCAAAGAATATTCTTAGATATTTTAGATAATTAAGAATATTAGTAACTAAAAAGGGCAAAAAAAAAAAAAAAAAGTTAAGGAGGGAGAGTTATGGAAAAATATCTCCTCCAAGGTCTGCAACGCGGATTACGTACGGCTGTCGTTTGTGCAAGCCATGACGTGATTTTTATTCCAACTACGCGGATTTGCGACGATGATCGGTAGTGGTACCTACTACCCAATATTCAGATAAGAGTTTTGTGACCAAAAGTCAAAAATACCCATTTTATTTTACCAAAACTGCTTTATTTATTTATTTATTTATTTATTTTCCAATTCAGCAAAACTGCTTATATAATTGGATAAAGTGATCGTGAGAAAGTTGTGTTGAAGCTCAATTCTGAGCTCCAACTCCATCCCATGATTTTCCATGCTGCGTTTGGCTATTTGTCGTTTTGTGTTTTGATATGGTGGTAAATTTTTGGAAAAAATATAAAAAAAATCTCATCGACTAATGGTTAATTTTAAAATAGCTCTATAAATTTTTAAATTTACTAAAGTAATTCATCAAACTACTAATATATGTCAAAAAAATCAATTTTTTTTTATAATACCCTTATTATCTTAAAACTAAAATAAAAATTAATAAAAAAAATATTTTTTAAACCAAAAATAAAAATAAATCTAAAAATTTAACGAAGGAAGAAGAAGAAGAAAAAAAAAACAAAAGGGTGGCCCAAAGGCCACTCGAGAGGAAGATGGGGGTGATGTTTGGCCACCCTTATGAGTCCGCAACACTCTGGAGTGGAGCACACCACCCCTAGCTTCCTCTAGGGTGGCCTTCATCCCACCCTAGAGCCACCCTAGAGGTGTTCGGAGGTGGTGCATGGCCACCCCATGGGTTGGGGGTGCATGGCTCGCATGTCATTCCTCTATTGATAGCCTCCCCCTCAATTTTTTTTTTCTTTTTTGAATTAACTTAATTATTTTAAATTTTTTTATTTCTTTAACTTCTTATATATATTATTAACAATGACACGTATTGTCATTTTTTTATTTTTATTTTTTGCGCTGATATGGCACACTAACAAAATCCGTCAAGTGTTTTAACGGAATTTGACTGAAATGAGTGATTTTTATTTTTAGCATAACACGGAGACCTCTGAGTTTATTTTGATAGTACAGATAATTAATTGTAAATCAAGTAAACCACATGAACTAATTTTGCAATTTTTTCTACTAAAAGTGACACATGTGATCATTTTATTGGTGCTGACATGAATATTAACGGAATCTGTCAAGTGTTTTGACTGCAGGGACTAAATTGTTATTTTAATTTGGCCTACCCTGATGACCTCTGAATTATTTTTATATCCTAGTGGTTGAGACTGTTTTGTGTTTTCCTCCTGGTGCCTTTGTTCCGGCCTCACTCAATGCCCTCCTTGCCATTGTGGTTCTTATCTCGGTGCAATGTTGCAGTGGTCCCCTTCCGGGGGGCATAGGAAGGGTCGTTACACCGTCTTGTGCAACCTTTAATCACCTTAATTGGCGACCAGTTTTCTTGGCTTCTTTCCCAAAAATTCATAGGGCCGTATCAATATTCATCTAACACATTTCTTTTTATTTTTTTGTTTACTTGCACTAAACAGCCTGTTTCGGGGCTTATCGTTGGGTTGCCCATCCTTTTTATGTGTTTGTTTTTGTATTCTTAAGGTGCGTTTGGGATTACGATTTCATAGACAAAAAATGCTATTTTAAACCAAATTGCAGAAAATGAATCGTTTGGAAATTGCGTTTTCAAAAAATATTTTAAAGGCAAACCTGAGATTTTAAACGCCAAATTACTATTTTGCCAAGGGTCCGTTTGGATTTGCGATTTCAAAAAGTGCGATTTAAAATAACGATTTTAAAATGTGCGATTTGAAAAAAATGATTTTTAAAAACGCAGTTAAGCGTTTGGCGAAATCGCAGTTTAGCCTTTAAAATCGCAAATTAACCTTTAAAATTCTGCATTTTCAAAAAAGCATCATCTTACCTGCGATTTGAAAAAACAGATTTTCTGCGTTTTCAAATCGCAATTTTTAAAAACGCAGTTCCAAACGATTTATGTTTTGCGATTTGGTTTAAAATCGTACTTATTGTCCACAAAATCGCAATGACAAACGCACCCTTAGTCTCCTTCCTCAGTCCCTTTTGTAATGTTACAAAAAAAAAAAAAAAAAATCATGATCATAACTTCTTTTTCATTTTGGTTGAGCAGTTAAGAAGATTGATCCTAGCATAAAGAGAAAAGCAACATTTAATGCCCAACTTGGCTCAGGAAAAAAATTAAATAAAATAAAGCCCAACATGGTTTTTGAAGCATCATGATTATCTATTATTAAGTTATCCGAATTTTACAAAATTTGAACAGTCTAAAAAAAAAGAGACTGCAAGACTTATTTACTATGGCAAGTAGGTCTCATATCTTAAGCTGTAGCCCTCCTCTATCTCTTACACAGTCCAAATTTAGAAAATTTAGGTACAATTAATCTAATAACAATAGATGTTCATCCATTTTTGAAAGGCCTAGCTAGCTAGGGGGAAAAACTACAAGGATTTCGCAAATTATGAGCCTAAGCTGCAAAAGTAATTAGTCCAAGAGAGAGATAGAGATCGAGAGAGAAAAAAAAAGAAAAAGAAAAAGAAAAAGGGCTCATTCAATTCCGTCATTTAAAGGAGGATCAGATGCAACGCGTTCATGTCCTGGCCTCTCCCCGGCCTCTTGAGTATCATATAATTAACATCTAAATATCTTATTAATTATTATTATTATTATTATTTTAATCTAGAGTACAAAGAAAACAGCAACCCCAACTTGGCTCAGAAAAAAAAAGAAAAAGAGGAAAGAATAACTACCAACCTGAACCAGGGTTTTTGATTGACCTAGCTAGGGTTGAAAAACTACAAGAATCTCGCAAATGAACCAAAACTAAAAAACTAATTAGGTTGCATTTCACATCAATTGCAATTTTAAACTGAGTAACAAAAAATTGATCGTTTGGGTTTGTGTTTTTAAAAGAATCGATTTGAAAACTTAGAAAATTTGCGTTTTCAAATTGCGAATAAGAATATGCCTTTTTTAAAAACACACAATTTTAAAGACTAAATTATATATAATTTTATCAAACGTTCAACTGCATTTTTTAAAATCACATTTTCAAGTCATACATTTCAAAATTATTATTTTAAAACCACATTTTTTTTATTATTTTAAAATCACAAACCAAATGAACTCTCCCCTGGCCTCCTCCGTCATCCAACATCATCCAAGAGAGAAAAAAGGGTGACATACATATATGGCGTTCGCATCCTGGCGTTCACATATATCCTCCCCTCTCTTGCTCCATGTGAATATGTGTGAATATATATGTGTGTATATGTATATTTTTACACACAACAAGTATTATTATCCAATCGAAATTTGGAAATTTGGGGACCATTCGATCGATGAGCTCTCTGTTGCTTTATTGACTCGCTTGCAATTAATATGTCAGACAAGCATTCAACCAATACTTGCTTCTTCTTCTTCTTCTTTTTTCTCTTTTTTTGTTTTTTTTTTTTTTTGTTTTTTCGTTTAAAATATTCTGTATTCTCCTTCCCATTAAACAATCCAAAAACATTTCTTCTCCACCTATATAAGCATCCCCTCCTCTCTTCTAAACAAATACACCAACTTCTCCGCACCTCTCTCTCTCTCTCTCTCTGTCTGGGTTATAGATCAGTCGCCATTTCGATGGATGAGATGACAAAGAAGGAAAGTTGTAGACCCTGTTTAACTTTACCTGGTCTAGCCATGCACCAAGATTCGAAAAAAATATCAAAACCCAAGCCAAAGATACGCATAATTCACATATTCGCACCCGAAATCATCAAAACCGACGTAGCAAACTTCCGTGAATTGGTGCAACAACTCACCGGAAAACCCGCCGAAAAGGGCTGCAAAAAGAAACCAAGAATTCCCAGAAGAGAAGAGCCAAGAAGTGCTTCGTCGACCGACAAGCCGCCGGTGGTCAAGAAAATGGAAGGGATGTGGAATGGCGAGAATTCAGATGGGTTCTTGGGCGGCTTTGCAGATTTGGAGGGTTTTATTCAAGAGCTTGGCGAATTGCCGTTTCTTCCGTTTGATGCTTCCCACATGCATGGCTTTGGAGAAGCTCAACTTGCCTAGTGAAAGAAATCAAATGGTTTTTCTTTGTATATCTTTTTCTCTTCTTTTAAGGATGTTTGATCGTTAAGAAATTAAATTCGTTTTGTTGGTTTTAGATGGTTTAACTGAATTTTTATGTTCTAAAATTCCATCTCTCTTTAATTATTTTAATTTCCTGATACTCTGAGATCTCTCTGTGCTGTAAATAGCTAGAAGGGCTATAGTTTAAGGATTTTCCAGAGAATGACTGAATTCAATTCCACTTACTTTTGTATCATTGCATTTGGACGTAATGGAAGCAACTGAAAATCTTTTATTGACTTTTTTTTTTTCTTGGTTTCTTGAGAAAATTCAGCTAATTAGGGTTTTGTCTCTTTCTTTTGGCTGTAGCACTGGTTCTTGTCTTCCCTACGTGGCTCTCTCTCTCTCTCTCTCTCTCTCTCTCTCTCTCTCTCTCTCTCTCTCTCTCTCTCATTTAGGATAGTACGTGTTTGGTTCGCCAATTAAACAAAAACGTGCAGAATTATATATATAATTAATAATGTATTACTTTTCTTGCAGGACTTGCTATATTTTTCATTTATATCATGAATTTATTAATTACTAAAGTCGTCTCCCACAAACATGCATCAAACTGAAAACATATGTATATATATATATATATATATATATATATATATATATATATATATATATATATAGTTGATGTTATTCACAAATTTCTGTCATATATATATCTCCCAAGTTTAGTAAGCCAAGTTGGCATTGTCAGAGGAAAAAATGTTCTAGAATTGAAGTTTTCAATTTCGTTAATTCATTTAATATTTGAGTTTACAAAGATTTGAATTTAAAATTTCTGGTCATTTTTCTCTATACTAAATAATAAAAATTATATAAAAAGATTATATACCTCATTTTCATTAAAAAAGGGGGGGGGGGGGGGTCGATCAGTACCTCTGATCTTTTTTATTTATTGTTCTTTTAATTTTTAATTCTTACTATTTTAATTTAACTTTTTTTATGAGAATGGTATAATAGACTTTTCATGTCATTTTTTTTTTATTCAAAAAAAAAAATAGTTAAATAACTTCAGTGGATTTTTTACGGAAAAAAAAAAGGCCTAATTAAAAAATGTGTCATATTGAATTACATGATTTCTGTGCATGTGATTCTTTTTAGATCCCTTTCAACCGTAAAATATTTTTGTTTTCTTTTAAAGAATATGGCTATATCTGTAAGATAAGTGTGACAGTACTGCATGTAATTTTGGGTTAATTCTGTCTTACCATAATTAATCGTGATTAAGAACTTCAGGCTGTGTGTATATATAGCTGAATTTGTTACAATGAGATAACGAAAGATTACAAAATATAAATTCAAATTACCAAGATATACAGATGGAGTCATGGAGATCGATAGATATATCTAAACGGTTGTGATGAATTAATGAATTCTATCGTTGATTATCGTGATTCGTTTAAGTCTTAATTAAGTTGATCATCTTCACTTGAAGATAGGCAGCAGATCGAGGTAACATGCATTTGAATCCAGGATAACTTGGGAAGATATTCAATTACAAAAATAAAAAAGGATAACTTGGGAAGAGTTATCAAGAGATAATTCTCTAATACCCCCCCCCCCTAAGCTCAATGGTAGAGGATCAACAGTGAGCTTGTGACCTAGAAATGAGAACCGTGAGAGAGAGATTAGAGATATGCGATTCACTGTATCGCGAACAAAATGGAAGTCAACCTCCACATGCTTAGCTTCTAACATGACAAATGGGGTTAGATGATAGTACATTAAAAATGACGCTAAAAGTTCTGTTATGTACAGTAAAAATGTTAAAAAATAAAAAGGGAGAAAAGTATACGTAACGCTCTTAAACTACTATCTCATTATCAATGTTCTTTCAAACTATCAATTATGACAATCTTCCCCCTAAACTACGTATTGAAAAATGTCAATGTCCGCCCAAACTACCAATTGGACAAAATAAAATAGAGAATCAGTTAAATTCTCACGTCTAAGTAAGTTTGTATCTTTACTGTTAAACTTGTGAGTAAACTTACGTACAAGACAAATAAATTGTATAAAGTGTATGGGATGAAATAATTTATTAAAAAAATATAATATAATTTTATTAATTCGATAGTTTCCTATTACAACTTACCCTTTGGAAAAATGATTAATCTAGACGGTGGGGGGGGGGGGGGGGGGGGGGTTTAATTTTTACTTCTTTTTTTTTTCTTTTTTTTTTACAATCTGCTCTTTTGGGTGAGATACAGACATAAGGTTATGTGCTCGCTTATCTGATATAACCGAAACATACAACCATGAGCCACATTCATGCTTGAAATCAATTAAAGACATAACTAAAAAGAAAAAAGGAGGAGGAGATCGATGAAAGACATTCACTTGAGCTCATAACTCTAATGATATCTTAAAGGTGTAAAGTCTCGGATTAGAAAGTTTAAAATTAAAAAATTTGCGGATTAAATCGTAATCGCTACTGAGTTTCTTCGGTTTCAAGTTATTTGGGTGGCCCGTAGCACTTCACATCATCTTGTGGCTGATCGGCTTGGGTGGCTCTCCAAGCTGTCATATTTATTAAAGAGTTGGGCTTCTTTGATATTTGTCTAGATGGAGATGCGCTGCAAATTGTGCGTAATTGTGAGTTAGATTTGCCAGAGTCAATATAGACATTTAGTAAAAGGAAATTAAGGAATAAAAGCTGGACTGCACTCCTTGAAGTCAGAGAACATTGTACACATTAAGTGTGAGGTGAATATGACAGCACACGGTCTAACTAGAGAGACTGTCACCCACATTGTAGATAAAATTTGGATGGAATAAATTACTCTTCAGATCTATGATATTATAAGTAAGGAATCTGTTATCCATATATATGTTATGATCTCATTTTGTGCTTTGGAGTTCTCAATAAGAATAAAATTTGTTCAAAAAAAAAAATTTATTTTGGAAAATTTATTTCTCTTAAAAAAAAAAAAAAAAAAAGGAACCCAATATGTTTGCAACCAATTGGTTAACATTAATAATAATAATTGACTCGGAAACGGGCGGCATGAGGTCAACGTTTTTGGTAAACTTTATTCAGAAATCGCAGTATTGATTTGATTCCTTGGGCGGTGCCTAAATAGGATTAACTCGGAGATTAAATATATGTCACTTGATTAGGATGACATATCGGATGCTGTATTAATACAACTATGGTGGCGTAATGTGCTGATTTCACTTTTGGAACCTCTCAAGGAAAAAATATTAAAAAAATTAAAAAAAAAAACTAATAAAAATGAACGACATAATTTGTCTCTACATAGACATGTTTGATGCATGTTTGTATATATATACAAGTGTTGGATTGCTTTCGATCCAGCTTCTGGGCCTTCTTGACAACATCAATATAATAAGATTGCAACAATGTAACTAACGACAATCAGTTAATGTGGGAGCTGCAGCCTGCAGCTGGCTGTAATCCTTCTTGAACATGAAAGACCTCTTCATATACTACTTTTAGATTGCAGCTTAATAAAATGCTGCCTTTACACTAATAATAGAAAAATAATAGACCTCCCCATCCATATTATTGCGTTAAATGTTAGGATGTGTATGGATGCATAACTGAGTAATTCTTAGAGTTATGACTTCTTTTTCTTTTTCTTTTTTTTCCTTTGAATCCAACTTTTATTTTTAAGTCATTTATAATGCTTTTTACTACTAAACAATTAACTTTTGTGAACTACACGAACTTGTAAGAAACTGTAGTAAAAACTTTTAACACCCCAAATATATATATATATATATATATATATATATATATATATATTAATTTCTTGACTAATCCACTAGCCTTGCGACAATTTAAATATATACACAAAACGAAATGAACATACGCTCCATGTTAATGTTATTAATTAGTTAAAACTGTTACATCAGCATTATAATATATAACGACAGAATAAAAATGTAATTTCTAACCTTACTTTTTTCACTAAGGTGTTAAGAGGAGATATCCATGAATCAAGCCTTCTAATTTGGATATTTATTATATCGTATTCACTTACCAAATTTTCCTTGTCCGCTTCTGTAGAAGTCGAAGCCACCATTGACAAGGAGACCAAGCCAAAGGTCAGGCCTCGGCACTCAGAAGGGACCGCAAACAAGTGGTTTGGTGATTCTTAAATTATCAGAAAGAGACAGAACAGGAAGAAGAGAAAAAAGAAAAAGAAAAATAATAATAATACAATTAATAAACAAGTAAACTGTCAAGTGGAGTGATTTATCTCTCCCGTCATCGTGGCGGCGAAAAACACTTTTGTCAAGGTAGCGTCGCACGTGTTAGTCAAGCAAGTTCACACTTCCACAATCAAGAAATGGTTCCCCTATCCTTTTCCAGAAAATAAAAAAAAAAATCAAGGCATGGACTTTAAACCCAACCACTCCCTGCCTCCCTCTTATCCAGTGAAAGCCTATGAACCACAGCAGTTGAAAGACTTACCGACAAGTCACATATCCTCAGTCCATTGACTAGGGTTTCACAGTCCAGGATTTTTATAACAAAATCCCACGATTATTCTATGACACGGAAGATATAATGGTCTTTCAACAAGAAGTAATAGAAGCAGCTCAGAGAGAGAGAGAGAGAGAGGAAATGTAATTAATTCTTAACTAAAAATGATGTAATTGTAGAGAAAATTTTCGGTTCTCATTCATGTACAATTCCTAACTCTCGTACTCTGTCATGGGTTCTGCCAAGGGAGACGGGGGAGATCCCAACCTTGTCAAAACTTCAGGCACTCCAGCAGTATCCCTTATTATCTGTTTTGAAACCAGCAAAAGAATTCAGATTATGAGAAAAATAAACACCTTTTGGTACCCGTTCCCATAAATCAGCCTTTGAGCAAACTAATAAGTCTTCATGGTTATCCTTTGGTGTGATGATAATAAGAGAATATGGTGATTATAAAAGCTACCTCTAATAAAAATCCATCTTTATAACAACCGAGAAAGAAATTGGCACCTTTCAATATGATTTTGGAGAAGCAAAAACAGTTTCATGTTGTAATGTTATGACTTTGAGCCATTATAACATATCATTAGACATTATTAATTAGATTGAATTTTAAAAACTAAAATAACACGGTTAGTTCACTTGTTACAAAAAATGCCAAAAAAGTGATGAATTTGTAATTGATCATTCATTATTATCATGGTAGAACTTGGTTGAGACCTCACCATAAAGACCAAATTCATTCTAAACTGCAATCAACTTCCACAAGTAAAACAGACAAAACATGAAAGCTAATGAGGTTAATTTATACTCCTTATAAAGTAATTAAGTCAAAGATAATTACAAGAGATATGACAAGCTCACCAAGATGTTGTTAGGAATTTACCATTGACTTGATTATGGAGTACCTTTCATATGAAAACTAACTGGTTAGTCAAGGTTGCAATCAATTGAGGATGTAGAGTTTTAGGTTCTTCTTACATTTTTGCTATATCTATCGGAATGTATTAAAGCTTTCTTGAGAAAGCCTTGTTACACTGCACTTGGGGTCATAACCACGTTGCCTGAAGGTAAAGGCCATGAACATGGAAACTAAAGATACATTTGCTTCTACGTAGAAATTGGGTTTAAAGTTTAGCTAGATTATGGACAAGGAATGCAAGAGAAGGAATGTTCAAGTCGAATTGTTTGATGGTGCTGAAAGGATAAGGAAAAGACAGCATCAAGGTATGTAAATGTAGCAAGGGGGAAAAGGGAAAAAAATATTTTTATTTTTTATCTTTTAAAAAAAAAAAAACTTTTGAGTATTGACTTTATTTTCCCTATCAGCCAAAAAAGAAAAAAGCGCCTCCTCTTTTCCTTCAGGAATGCTTCCATAGTAAGGGGTGTTTGGCGCTTCCAAATGCAAGAAAAAGCAAATGAAGCATTTTTTTATCCAAACTTTCCCTGAAAAAAAACATCTCGGTTCCACTTCATCAATTAAAGCAAAGGTTATTTAGGAATTAGAACTCTTAACGTATTTTTTAAATTTGCACTAAGAGCTAATGCCACAATTTTAGATGGCAGATTTATTTTGTCCACGTTGTCATATATTTCTGCAGCAAAATCAGTGAGACAACCTTTTAAGGGTAACACATCTATAAATATTATTTAAATGGATCCGAGGAGAATATGCTCAGTAAAATACTTACAAGTATTTCGTCATCAAGATAAGAGATCATAAATAGTCTTTGCAAAGTTCCACCTGTACACGTAAAATATGATTAACTAGTTATTGCATTTCATAAAAATTTGAAATCTTTCCACATATAAATTAATTATTAATTTATCATATTTGAATAAGCATTTGCAGGGAGTACCACCCACTACTACAAAGAACAGTAAAGAAACTGAAACAGCATCATTTCATAGGCCAGAAACAATCTCATTTAAATGTGAAAGCTTCTTAGGACTTTCTAGTGTTGAAACTCCTGAAGAAAAATTTTACGTGACCAAGATCAATCAAGACCAAGAGGAGGCGTGCATGGATTAGAAGACCACCAGAGGCTCACGTTAGCGAAAGTCTAATGTTTAGGGTTATCTTATCTTTAAAATATTTTATCACTTTATCTTCTATTAAAACTTGGGTTCTTAAGGGGTGATAAGTTATCTTAGAAGATAATATTACGTTTGTTCTATCTTTATTATCTTGTACTTTATTTTATTTTATTTTTTTTATAAGAATTTATCTTGTACTTTATTTGAAGAAGAAGAGCCTGAATAAAAAAGGAGACAAATTATTGCCAAATGATTGTCGTTTACAAGGAGGCCTAAGGTTCCTGGAATAACCCTACTACCCTAAAAATCCCTTGGTTTCTTTTTTCTTATCTAGTTTCCTCTTTCATTGCTCATATCATGCGCATCACATGTTCAATTATGCAAACACGTAACCATTAGTATCAGAGCGAGCCATGTTCCAACAGAAGTTAGAACACCTCAAGCAACAACTTGAATAATAAATGGATTCCTTGAATTCAGGGCAACAAAGGATAATGAAGGAGATGCAAGAAATGTTTCTTGCGATGAATGTAAGATTTCCTTATTTTTCCCTTGAGGACAATGGCCATATTAAGAGGAGGGAATGTTATGTGACCAAGACCAAGAGGAGGCATGCATGGATTAGAAGACCACCAAAGGCTCAATGTTAGTGAAAATCTTATGTTTGGGGTTATCATATCTTTATAATGTTTTACTACGTTATCTTTCATTAGGAATTAAATCCCTAAGGGATAATGAGTCATCTTCGAAGATAATACTAGGTCTGTTACCCCACGGGGTAGCTCAATCAGCTGAAACCAGGTCTCGTGAAACGGAAGTCACTAGTTCAAATCTCTCATTTCCCCCCCCCCCCCCCCCCCCCCTCTCTCTCCTTTGGGCCAACTACTTATCAAAATATACTAGGTTTGTTCTATCTTTATTTATCTTGTACTCAATTTAAAGGCATAGAGCCTAAATAAAAAAGGAAAAGACAGGATTACTGCCAAACGATTGTTGTTTGCAAGAAGACTCAGGGTTCCTCGAATTACCCTATTGTGGAAGCTTATAATTCCTCGAATTACCCTACTAGCCCAAAAATTATTTAATTACTTTATTTTTTTTCTCATGTAGGTTCCTCTTTCATTGCCTATATTATGTGTATCGCACATTTAGTTACGCGAGCAAATAACAAAAAACTGTCAACATGTTTGCTTTATTAATGGCGTGCATATGTGTATGTATGTGTGTCCGTATACGCATATACAACATTTCAAGGGTATATAACACTCTAAATGAAAAGCTCAGTGGATATCTTAAGGGTCTGACACCTCAGGCAGGTTTTGCATATTCAATGAAGTCTATATTTACAACCCCAGGCAAGGTTACTTGTAGCCTCAACGGAAGCATGAAACGCATTCACAAACATTTTTCAATCATAGTAATACAAGTATTTAAGTCGATCACTCTAGATAGAAATACCCAATGTATTGGTAACTTAGGACTTGTTTGGTAACGTTTTCGAAAAGTGTTCTCGGTTTTATGTTCTGAAAAGTGTTTTCAAAAAAATGAAAATTGAAAAGTATTTTCTATGGGTGCCACATCTGAAAATTTGTTTAGATAACTAAAAAGTGTTCTGAAAAGCAAAAAGACTTTTTTGATAAGTAAATCAATTTCATTAAAAAGCGCAGAGAAGCGCAACCGTGTACATAAGGAATAATACAGGATAGATCCCCTACAATGAAGAAAAAGAAGAACAAAATTCTAAATTCCATAAAACTAGAAAAATGAGGACTACTTGTAAGGACTCAGGGAAAGCCTAGCCACATCTGCGCTATCACTTCAAAAAGACTAGTCAATTTGGAGTTCCCTAGAATCACTTATAAAGCCCAGTCTCCTCTAGTAAGTAACCAATGCAAAACTTAGTACTCATGAGTGCCTTTATAAGCTACCCTCTATATGCATTGATCATCTTCCCAATGTGGGATTGGAGTGTTACAATCTCCCTCCCTTAAATCTTTAACATCTTCGTCAATGCCATGTCATGCAGTGCTCCAGTACCACATGGCATTATTAAATTGCTCTGATACTGTTTGTAACGACCCAGGAAAAGCGTTATCACTCCAAAAGGACTAATCAATTTGGAGTTCTCTACAATTACTTATAAACCCCAGTCTCATCTAGTCAGGATTCAATGTGAGACTTAGCACTAATGAATGCCTTTACAATCTACCCACTGCATGGGCTATTCATCTACCGAATGTGGGACTAAAGTGTTACACTACTATCGGCGCCATCCAAGCATAATAGATTTAAGTTGTTCCACCGATCTGCCACAATCTTCAAAGCTCCTAACGTTTCGCTCTCTCCAAATACACCACATTAAGCACAATGGAGCCATCTTCCAAGCTTCTAATATGTTCTGCCTTCCTACTTGACCTCTCCAACTATCCAACACCTCAATCACCTTTCTAGGCATAATCCACTCTAACCCAAAAAAACGTATCGCTACCCATAACTCTCTTGCCACCTCCCAATGAAGAAGAAAATGATTTATGGATTCCCAACTTTTTTTATACATACAACACCAGTGTACCACTATGACTCTCCTCTTCCTTAGGTTATCCAAAGCTAATCCTCGCAAGAGCCGTAATCCACACAAAAAATGCCTCTTAAAGAATCTTTACCTCTCCAAATACTCTTCCAAGAAAATGATGAGCCTACCAGACTAGACAATGCATGATAAAAGGATTTTACATCAAACTTTTGCCCTTTTGGAGGGAATCCAACATATTTTATCCTCTTTCCTCCTTTTTTCAGCCTAATAGAATACAAAAGATAGATGAAAGAATGATGTTACCAAATCCACCTCTCAATCCTGCACTAGTCTGGTAAATGATATATTCCACTGAATATATCCATAAGAGAATTTCAAATGATCTACCGCCCACGCCTCCTAACATCACGGAATACTAAATAATTCCGAAAAGGTGACCTTCAAAGGCTGGTCCCCACACCACAAATCATGCCAAAACCTTATTTTTAATCCATTGCCTACCGTATATCTAACAGATCTATAAAAACTCCCCACCCCCTCCTAATATATTTCCACACTTCCACTCCAAAAAGGGCCCTACTACCTCCTTGGAAGCACCAACCTCCACAAAGCTTCCCTCTCAATAGCATACCGCCATAATCATTTCCCCATAAGAGCTCGGTTAAATTGAACCACATTTCTTATTCCCAACCCTCGGAAGACAACTGAGTACAAATCTTCGACCAACTAACTAAATGGAAATTAAATTTGTCACCAACTCCTCCCCACAGAAAATCCCTTTGAAGTTTCACAATCTGGTTAACCACACAACAAAAAATCACTTTGATTTAATATTTCAAAGCACAAAAGAAAGAAAACAGGGGGGGGGGGGGGGGGGGAAGGCCTGTTGGAGGGTGGCCGCCACCCCTTCACTAGAGGAGGGAGGAGGGTCCCCTTCTCCCGCCTCTGATTTCCCCATTCGCGGGTGAACCACCTTCGGTGAAGGGGCAGCCTTCACCCTATGGAAGCTAGCCTCCATTTATTTTTCTTTTTTTTTTAAATAAATTAACTTTCAATTTTATTATTTTACAAGTAACAAGACCAGCCTCCACATATGAAAAGGTGAGCGTGTGTTTTCAAAACATTCTTATAAAAAGGTGGAGAAAGTTTTGAAAAAGTGTCTTTCTTTTTGTTTTGAAAAGAGTATTAGAAGTGGATGCCACATCTGAAAATTCATTTGATCACTATTGTCTAAAAAAGTGTTTTTCACTGTTTAAAAAGCGAAAATATATATATATTCTATAAAAGTTTGCCAAACAGGGCCTTAGACTTTAGAGGTTCATTTGTTCAACTACAATAGAAATGAATTATTATAAAAAAAATAAAAAGCTTACCTAGAGGAATTGTCAGCCCACTGGTAATGGCATCCCGAATTGGCACAGGCAGTTGTTGCATCGTGTTAGATGCCTGACCAAGTGCACCTTTAAGCTGTTCAGGTAGTGTTTCTTCAATAAGTGTTGGAGACTCCAGAATCCCTTCAACATATTCCTCTTTCATTCGAAGCGGTCCCTCCACAGATAACCTGGTGGACAGAACAAATTTGCTTTCTATCTGCATTTCATCAAAAAGCACCCTCGACAATGACAGCTCAAATACTCAAAAATGAGAAAAGTGATACATAATGCAAAAATTTACGATGGAAAGCAATAAAATGCCTGCATTAATTCTATCTCTTAATCAGACTTCTTTTCCAACTTAAGTAAAAAATAATTTTTCAGAAAAAGGGGAAACCTCTTACACAGGATTTGTGAACAAAAATCTAATAAAGAATTACAACAGAAAAGATCAGGAATCAATAAAATCTACAAAGATATTGTAAAAGCGGCGCCAAGCACACAAGATCACTTGAACAACTATTGAAAAACATTAATTTCAACTCAACAATAGACAACTTCACACCACTAAAAGTACGATTATTCCTTTCACCTACAAATTGTCAACATTAAGCAAAGGAGGTAGCATTCCAAATGAAAAACTCCTGTGCTTTCCAAATCAACCTTTCCACCCAAAGATCACATCAATCACCTTCTTAGATATCATTCATTGGACTCTACAAACAGAGAAAGCAAAAGACCACAGCTCACTTGCTGCTACAAAATGAATCAACAAATGATCTCCAGTTTCACCACTACACTTACAAATATAGAACCACTTCACTAAAATAATATTTCTTTTAATGAGATTGCCTGGTTTCTCTTCATTAGACATCACCAAAAAAAAAAAAAAATGTCACTCAAGAAATCGAGACTCTGAATATTGGATTATTGGGTTAGCTTTGGTTGTTCCTGTGTATACTTCATGTGTACTTAGGGGCGCCTTACGCTTTCTTTAATAAAGTTCTTCTTACTTATCAAAAAAAAAAAAAAAGTTAAGAGTGAGGAAAAGATCTTAGCCACACATGACCAACAATCACAAAAGCACTTTTTGCTGATAATTTCTCAATACTTTTAACAGCTATTTGAATGGAGAAGCAAGCCATTTAGATTTAGTCCTTAAATGACATGAACTGCTCATGTGTGCTCACAAGAAGAAAGGCTAACTAACCAATCCATTTTTTCATTAACCAACCAGTTAATCTTGTAAAAGAATCAAAGAAAGTAAGCCAAAGACTTATTTGGAATATGACCCAATTAAGTTTATTCCTGCTTCACCATGCCAGTCAAACAAGTTTGGCTCCACATGCATATCAGAAAGCCACTTAAACAAGGACAGAAATAGCTTTTTCTTTTGTTTTTCATGTCTTGTTCTTTTGTAATTAATCACAACAGCCACATTACAGGGCACAAGGGCACTTCTACTTTGTTGGAGACAAAGAAGTATAACCTATATTCTAATTTTGCAGTTATCTACACACACAGAGAAAGAGGAAAAAAAAAAGGCTCCCAACTATTGAAACTGCTACTTATTACTTAGCACTGCATGAACCAGTTGTTTGCTCACCAGTGGATATTTGTGCCCCTTCTCATGTAATGGCCTACTAAATAATTTTAATAGCAATAGAGGCCCAAGCAAAGTCTCACTTCAATTTCTAATCTATTTAGTACAAGAAAAAAGTTCGAGTACTTTGTCAATCCCACTCAACTCTAGGAATACAACCTTGAGCCCCCCATCAGGCGTTACAAGCATGATTACTTGATACTCACATAGTTCAGAGAACTCAGTACTCATACACTCATATGTTCTACAAATAGTCTCTCTCTCCACATAAATTATTGAGCTCATCTGAATGCCGAGCCACGTTCATATTATTTCACAGCATACTTACTCTTAAAATTTATTAAAGTTTCGAGGCATATCTACTAGAAGCTTAATTTATGCCCATAACTGGAACACACATCAAGAACTGAGAGTACATTATGGCCATAACCTGGATGTGTCTCCAAGCAATTTCAGTAAGGGACTCACTTTAGAACTGCATAGTCACTTATAATACAGTTCGCATAGAATTAGTTTCCTCAGGAGTAGGCACAACTTACATAAAGTTCAGCAGTCAATTATGAATTAAGCTTGGTATCAGTTTTACAAATGGAAGCAGAAGTTTTTTTTTTTTTTTTTTGGATACTGAATCACAAAGAAACTTGGGAAAAGTACACATACCCCCCTCCCCTCAAACTATCACCCCATTGTCAATGTCCCCCCAAACTACCAATTGTGTTAATGTCCCCTCTAAACTACCAAAAAATGTCAATGTCCCCTCTAAGGCTAACAAAAAAACAAAAATGATGCTAAAAGATTTTCAATAAGACAAAAATATCTCTACAAATTCGAAAAAAAAAATATAAAAGACAAAAAAAAAAAAAATATATATATATATATATATATATATATATAAAAAAAAATAAAACAAAAAACCATCGTGGTTTTTCAATTTTTTCGCTTTTTTGTTTAGCTTTCTGCTTTTAGTTTTTTTTTTTTTTAAATAAAAAAATAATAATTTTTTTTGATAAGTTTTATCAAAGGTATTTTTGTCATTTGGGGGGAGACATTGACATTTTTTAGTAATTTAGGGGGAACATTGACATAATTGGTAGTTTGAGAGGAATGTTGACAATTTGGTGATAGTTTGAAGGGGTTATGTGCACTTTTCCCAAGAAACTTCCTTGCATGAATAAAACATTTTTGCAAGTATCTACAGTAAGGACATATAAACATGCTCTTAAGTTATTACCGAGTTCAGTAATTTGAACTTTGCTGTAATCTTTGCATATCCATCCTTGATCACCACGTCCATTTTTGACAAATTAGCCAAAGTTGAAGGAAATCTCCTACAATGATACAAATATTGAACCAGTGCTATTAGCCACATTCAATTTGACTATATTTTAAATGAAAACCCAAGATTTTTATAATCACAATCAATAACATTCCAAGTCCCAGCCAGAAAGGAGGAAAAAGGTTGAAAAATACTAGAAGTGGAACAATAAACAAAATACTCACTCAAATATAAATCTAGCAGCAGATAGTCCTGGACTCCCAGAGCCAAACCACTCAAAATTCCATCTACCTTCCAGAAAAGGCGACCTGGATAGCTGAGGAAACGGGTTAGCGTCTGATAGTAAATAGACACATATGGGAATTCTTTGTTTGAATAGGCACCTACGTTGTCGGTCTAGGAGTTGGATTGAGCCGTTCCAAACCAGTTATCCTCTCATTCACATCAATTCGCTGCATATCGGTTGTCTTCCCAGTTACTAAAGCCTCAAAACCCCCAGAATCTTTAAACTGAAACCATGGCTCCACAAACAAATACCAATGAGCTTGAGCTTGAGAATTTGTAAAACAAAATAAATGCACTACATGAATCAAACAAGAAAATAGAAAATTATACCAATCGAATGTGCGGAGGTTGAAATAGAAGCTATTACACTAAACGCTATGACTTCTTGCTCTCCCACATATCCTAGACTAAAAGCAAGAAGAAACAACTAATGAATCGATTAAATTATATATTATTAGGTCGCAATTCGCAATGTTATACTGTATAACTTGTACATTTTGTCAAATCAATAGACTAGGACAACCTAAGAAAAGGAAATTAAACATACGACCAAAGTGCCAACTTAAAATGCGTGACATTTTCAAGTGATTTTTCATTTTCCAACATTTTCTCAGCAACCAAGCAGAGCGTAAAGCTAAAAATTCGTCTCTACTTAATGAATTCAAAGTTATAACATATAAAACAACAAATTGCACACAAATCAGCTTGAAGAACAAGAAGAAACTATAACAAAATAAGGGAACATATTGAACAGTAAATTTATTCAAAAAGAAAGTCAAGAAATACAAAAAATAAAAATAAAAGTGAGACTCACGGCGAGAAGAAGGGATTCTTTAGCGGAAAGCCTCTCCATTTCCTTGGCATAAGCCGCCGGAGCTCCGTGTACGGCCTGCTGAACCATTGCTCTGAGTACGGATCTCCCACCAAGTCCCGGGCGTACGGACCGTTGGCGGTGTGTATCTGGCGACCTAGCGAACGAAACCAGGGGAGTAGCCGTGCCTAGGGAAGAGAACGACGAAGACGACGATTCACGACGCGCGCGGATTGCGGAGAGTGCAGGGACTGAACCTTGTACGGAAGCCATTGAAGGAGGAGTTGAAGAGGGAAGCTAGGGACCGTGGAGCAGCGAAGTGGACGATACTCGTCCGTGGGGGACTGGGGGTCAAGGACGATGGGGATACGGCCACGTCGCTCTGAGGGTAGTTTCGTCAGGGAGGAGATTTGTGGCTTCACTGGTTTATGCAAAGATTTTTAAAAATAAATAAAGATATACTTTTTTTGAAATATTTAACAAACAGTTCATTTTATTTTAAAAATAATAAACTTTTTAATTTATTTAAAAATGAGTAATTCAATTTTTTTTAAATAGTTACTGAATTTAGAAATGTTGAATGAAATCTTAAATGATTTAAATTGAAACAAAAAAAAATAAATAAATGTTTTAAACCTTAAAAAAAAAAAAATTATTTGTAAAAAATACGAAAAAATCAGTGTGAAAATAATATTAGATAGTATTTTTATTATACTAAAGGGTTTGTCATTATTTTGTGTTTTCGTAAGAATGTTATCTTTATATCTTAAATTTTGTATTTTTCAATATAATATCAACATAGTGGATTATTGGATTATGATCCACGGATGTTACAAATTTCTAAGAAGAAAAGAAACTGCAAGATGAAAACTGACTAAAAAAAAAATGGAAAAAATGGTAAAATTAGTCTTCGGGGTGAAAATGCGGGCGGATAATAACCGCCCTCATCCGCTATCCTCACGCATGTGATTAGCAAAAATTAATATCTGAATACGCGGATGTAGATATCGGTTTTAGAGAATGCGGATGCAGTTAATAACTGCATATATATATATAAAATCACAAAAAAAAATGTCGTTTTGAATTTGGTAAGTTGGGGACCTCTAGGTTATGTTAGGTTTTTTTCACTATCATCTTAAAGTCATACTTAGTTATATCTTTTCAAAAAAAAATAAAAAAAATTACATTTACATTTTTTTTTTCTTTTTTTTTCTTTGGTAATCCAAATCCCAATTTTTCTATGAGACAATGACCCTTTATAACTGATAATCGCAAATTGTGTAACAAGTTAAATTTCACTTTATTTAAGCTTGAATATAGTAATAATTGTATTATTTAATCTTGCATGTAGATTTAGATAATAATTTAAAATGTTCATAACCTCATATGCGAATAGTGAATAATAACTGTAATAAATGCATTGTTCTGATAGTAATCATATAATGTGAACGCGGATGCACGTTATATGATTATAAGGATTTTTTTTAATAATTTTATTTTGAATCAAAATAGAGGAAAATGAACATTGTTACTTCAAAGCGTAAAATCTTATTTTTAAGCTACTCATCAATACACAGCATAAGTTAATTTTATGGTAAATGTATGATAAATTTATGAGTCAACATGCAATTTGAAATTACTTTCTCACATTTTAAAAATCAACTCTCACTCTTTAAGTTTTCTTGCGGATTTGAATTCACTCTTTCCATGAGTTTTTCATCAAAGTTGTTGACATCCATTAGTGTCACGTTACCTTAAAATAATATATTTTTAGTGTTTTATAAAATAAAATTTTAAAAAGAAAATCTAAAAAAGAAAAAAGAAAAAAAGTCACCTGCTCGAAGGGCATCCCCACCATTGGCCACCCCCAACAGTAGTTGTACCTTCCCCTCAAGATTTAGCTTCCGGATGGGACGTTGTATAATGGAAATGGGCATGGCAAAGAACAATGCTTGAAGAACAACATTGAGGCTTTTTTGGGTGGTGAGAATTTGACAACAACGATGTGAATCAAGAGGGAGCTTGATGGACTGGAGTTTTTCGAGGATTTGCATATGGGAATCTGACGGAGAAGTTGGCGATATTACCTGCGAAATAGTTGACAACCCAACAGTAGTTGTACCTTCCCCTCAAGATTTAGCTTCCGAATAGGACGTTGTATAATGGAAATGGGCATGGCAAAGAACAATGCTTAAAGAACAACATTGAGGCTTTTTTGGGTGGAGAGAATTTGACAACAACGATGCGAATCAAGAGGGAGCTTGATGGACTGGAGTTTTTCGAGGATTTGCATATGGGAATCTGACGTAGAAGTTGGCGATATTACCTGCAATATAGTTGACAATGTGAAGGACTCCAGGCGTACATGCGCAAGCCACCCCAAGGGGGCACCACCACCGCTTGAGGTTGGCCAGGGGTAAGGATGCCCTTTGGGTGTGTGACTTTTCTTTCTTTCTTATTTTTTAGATTTTATTTTAAAATTTTAATTTATAAAATACTAAAAATATATTATTTTAAAGTGATGTGGTAAAAAAACTGATGTGACACTAACAAATGTCAAAAACTTTTATAAAAATCTCACAGAACGAGTGATTTCAAATTTGCAAAAAATTTAAAGAGTAAAAATTAATTTTTAAAAATTGAACAAATAATTTTAAATCCCACATTTATTCAGAAATTTCTGGTTCATTTACCCTTAATTTTACTATCGAGAGATTTCTCTTGACAACAGCATTAATTTGTTTTATTTGTCTAATCCCTGAGAAGGGTTAAATCAAAAAAATAATTCTTGAGAAAAATGTTAATAATAATAATAGGAAGACATTTTTTATTGATTCAGTTGGAGTTGCATGAAATAGTAAAATACAACTTTAACTGTAGGTTGGAGATGCGGGGTATCGAACCCCGTGCCTCTCGCATGCAAAGCGAGCGCTCTACCGTTTGAGCTACATCCCCACGTTGTTGAGCTTGATCAAATCTTATATCCTTGTTGTAATAACTCTTAGTAAGTACATACAGAGGCTATAGAGCTTTGCTGATGAGCAAGTAGTGAATTTTGGTATACTTTCTGGTTTCCCGCCATGGAAGCCATGGAAATGGAGTCAGAGAGGAGTCTCCGGAGAAAACAAGCTACCTATACCTCCCTAGTAAATACCCTCCTCTTTTTGTTTTACTCAATTTTAACTCCTTCTATCTCAGTACTTCCAACCTTGCCTTCCGTTTGGTTGCTGAGAAACCGTGGAAAAAACAAAAAGAAAATCGAAGTCTTACCTAGGCCAACTACAATGGTTCTTAAATCTCCAGCCCCTCGTGGCTATTCTTTGGTTTCAAATAACCCAGACTGTTCCGTAGATTTTCTTATATTCGATGACGGTTTTGACAAATTATTATTATTATTTTGCGATTTTGAGTTTGGCATTGTTGATTACAGGACGAGCAGTTTCAGATTCAGAAGGAGACGTACAGGGGCCAGCAGTACAGCCAGATTTACTTTGCTCGTCTCCACGTGATGCGAACCCTTCTCCGTTCCCTCGTTCCCAATTTGAAACCCCATTTACCCGGTAACTTTTGCTTCTAAATCTTCCGGAAATTTATAATTTTTGTGCAATCAAAGTTGGTTTCTTACCTTTTTGTTCATTTTGGTATTCTGGGTACTCTCTTGTTTTAATTTTTTATTTCAATAACGTACATTGTTACTTTGACTCGGGGTTTTAGGTTTTTATTAAGACTGAAATTTAGGGTTTAGGTTTGGGCATCTTGTGACTTGTGAGGGTTTAGGTTTGGTTTTAATAACCCTTGTTGGGTTTTATTAGTAATAGATGTGTTATGTCATATGTGGTTAATGTCAACGTATGGAATTTGGGAGTGCTAGTTGGTTCTGAATTTGATATATGATGACTTGGAAGTTACTGTTTAATTGGCACTTTTGTGGCTGATAATTTCGGGTTTTGTAGTTATAAATCATGAAGTTTTGGATTATTTGGTGAAATATTGTGTGTGTGTGTGTTTATTTTATTTTATTTTATTAAGTAATAATACCAGCTCCTCTAAGCACACATGAAGTATGTAAAATGAGCAACCTAACTAGAAAGAGCAAAACGAGAAAGAAAATCACTAAAACTAATCGACAGAGGAGACACATACACCACCGTCCAAGGATACAAAATTTCAAAGAACATAGAAATAATATCCCCTATAAACCTCTTCCTATCCTCAAAATTTCTATCATTTCTTTCCATTAACACCAAAAGAAGCCAAAGAAGCCAAAGAGCTCTATAAGAATTTAACCTTGAATAAACCTCTTTTGGAAGGATTCCACCACAGGTTATCTACACACATCCTCTTCTCACTTTACTGGAATTCAATACCTGAAAAAAAGAGGCAAAGCCATCAACCTCCCAATCATGTTCTGCTCTAGTGAAGCTCACATTTCACTGGTTGGAATCCAAAAACTAATTTATTTGCAATAGAGGCGTCCTTCTCACATGCAAGACCATCTAAAACCAGAAAAGCTACCTTTAGAGTCATTCCCCACACTACTGGTCCCGCCAGAAGCTAATCTTGGACCCATCCCCCACCTCAAAACTAGTAAAGCTGGAAAGTTTATCCCACCTTTTCGTGATATTCTTCCACAACTCCACCCCAAAGAATCTTGCGGGCTCAAGAGAGCACCACCCTCCTCAAAAATATTGTGTTTTCGAGAGGGGAATTTGTGATTGAAAAATTATTGAAGTCTTAGGGTATTAGGAAATATAGGATCCTAACACCCACTTTTTGCTTACCGGGTTCGTTGGCTCACAGTTGCTAACATTTATCAGGTGAGAATCGAGGCCAAGGGTTTATTGTTCATTTTCTGGGGGCATATGAGAATTTGTTCTTTAGGTTCTGATCTGGTACTAAGTCCATAATCTCAAATTGGTTGTTTGTGAGGTTTGACAAGGTACTAATTAGATAAAACAAGGAGTAATTTAGCTATGTCTTTGGTTTTGTTGGGTTGCAGTTTGCACAGTTTTGGAATTGGAAGAGGGCAAGGAATGTGTCATTGTTGGAACTTTGTACAAGCACATGAAACTCAAACCTTGCGTTCTTGATGAGTACTCCAAGGAGGTATTATGGTTGTCAATAAATTAGTTATATTTTATATCTTTCTTTTTTCATGATTGAGATTGGAGTTTTAGAAGCAAAAGCTTTTAATTGCAATCTGCAGAGATCTGCGGCTCCACTTGTCAAGCCTCATAATTTTATGCACCCAGATGATAAACTGGTTTTAGAAGATGACAGTGGAAGAGTTAAGCTTGCTGGGAGTGTGCTCTTACCATCCATATATGTAACAGGTTTGTGTCATTAAAAACATATTCCACGAAACTAAGAAAATTCTTGTCAGGATCTGATGTTAGTTCACTAGTTTGTTTTTAAGTTGAGAAAAAAAGGGAAGAAGAAAACCACATTTTGTATGGAAATGAATTGCTTAAGCTTCTTAGACCCAGTGTGGTTTATTTCATCTTTAGTTGCATTTGGGTCAGTTTTCTAGAATTCAGGTTCACTTCTTGGTGGAGTCAATCTATGTGGGGCTTAACCTATGAAGTCTATCGTATTTACTCCCATTGAATGCTCCTTATTGCTAGCCTAATGAATGCAGCTTCTGTTGAATGTTCTCTGAAATCATCATATACTTCTACTTGATCTAGGAGTACAATGATTGGATGGTTATGATCAAACTATGTGTAATGCATTATCAAGTTCTTAATGCAATTTTGACCTCTCTACTTATTTGTGTTTGGGAATAGCATTGAGGGATCAACTGTTTATTCTCATTTTCTGAACTTTCTATAAAATTTGAGCTTGATTTTTTTTTTTCTTTCAAAATACGATGTGTTGGACTAAAAACTTTTACCATCATTATCTTTCTAAAGCATGTTTATTTGCATTAACATGATACATGCGATAGGCATTGTTGTTGCTTTGCATGGAAAGGAAACTGGAGCTGGTGACTTCTTGGTGCAAGATGTCCTAGAAGCTGGCCTAGCACCCCAGATAGAGCTTCCCCTTAAACCAAGTATGATCTGATTTACCTTCCTCCCTTTTTCTTCTTTATATTTCTACCTTTAAGTAAATTATTTGTATTGGTGACTTGTATGTCGGTCAGACACATCCTTCTGAAATAATAAAAGCTAATAAAATCATGGAACTATTGTGCATTATGTATCAAAGATCAAATATATAAACAGGCATTACTTTGTGTTAGTTATTCGTTATACAAGAAAAATCCACTAAGAATTTGAGAGCAGAAGAGAATGATCGGGGTTTTTAATAGTGATTTTAATCAAATTCATACATTTGTTAATTATAGCCATCACCTATAAAATAAATCATCTAAGTGCACCATCTTGTGGAACTTAAAAGCAATCGTTTAACTTGTATTTTCTTTTCCATCTTAAATTTTCCTATAATGTGTGTTATTTCTGTTTACTTGGAAGTGATATTTAGGCCTTTTGCTCCTTATGTTATATTACGAGAAACTAGTCTCTTTTGACTTTTATCATTATTTGAGTACGTTGCTTGGAATATGTTTTACTATTGGTTACTTCGACGAAATGGGAATTTTGATAGCATTGGAGGAAGTTTGTGCAGGTATATATATAGTTGGAACTTGGAACCCACATATACCTGACTAAATTTGGCTAGTACTCGCATGAACATCCCCTTCTATTGTGTTCCTAATTGAAGTTATCTGAATTGTATCTGCAGAGTTAGCACATCCTTTTCTCTAAGCTTTGCATTGATTTCATTAATTTTGAATGTACAGGAGAAGACAAGTATGTCGTCTTTGTGTCGGGGTTAAGTGTTGGGAGCAGCACTTCTAATCCTCTCCAGTTTCAGCTTCTTGTTGATCATATAACAGGACATTTAGGAGATGAGAAGGTTCTTTTTTTTCTTTTTTCTTTTGGGGGGGGGGGGGGGGGGGGATTAATAAAGATGAGAAGGTTCATTTTGTATTTTCCTTCAAGCTTTATGCTGGTTGCTTTTTGGTTGATTGTTGCTTGCTTTTTAAGTGACAAACTGTCGTAAATGGCTAATTTCATAGAATTATCAACTGAACAGGAACAAAGCATTGCAGCAGAAATAGTCCATATTGTAGTTGCAGGGAATTCTATTGAAATTCCTAGTGGCCTTCTTAATGGACAGGTAATACGTTTATTATTTTTGGTTTCTTCTATGGGTAAGCTTCAACATTTTCACTTTCTATGATTCTGTTCTGTAATAATCACTTTCTACGGTGCTTTCTGTTAATATCTTTGTTATTGTGATTGTTAGAAACAATAGATTCTAGTATATGTGCTTGAATTATGACTATGATTTTTAAATTTAATTGTTTTTGGGAGAAAAATAAACAATGACCTCTTTTCTGGGTTTTTTAAAGTAGCAGTTATGCACCTCATGATTTCTGGTACTGTGGTATTTCTGCAATTTCTGCATAGACTTTCACCTATCTTCCTTCGCAAGGTTTTCATATAATTTTCTATTTTAGTTAAAATTGACTAGTAGGTCCACTAAACAGTTTAGAGGAAAATAAAAATTAGATGGCCATATCATAATAATATGGGTCTTGGTGTCTCGGCTGTTTATAGGGTTTTATCTGCTGTTTTTTTTTTTAATATTTTTTGCTTGCTCGTGTTTGGTTTCCTTTGTATACTTCTTGTATGCTTAGGGGCGCCTTACGCTTTTTATATATTTCTTTGATTACCTATCAAAAAAAAAAAATTAATGTTTGTAGCAAGACCTAAAAGCGTGTTAGAATTATATCGTAAAAACCTTAGGAAAGGCTGGTTTGATTTGTCCTTTTATTCTAGAGATTTAGTTGCTTGATAACTTGCAGAAGAAATGTCTTGCATATGAATTGATAAATTAGTTATGTATCCTTATTATTGATTAAAACACTATGAAAATGTCTTCTAACTTATTTTGATAAGACTAAAGAACGAAATCCAGGATTTCTCAGTTTTGTTTCTAAAATGGTCAAGAATGAAAGTTCTAATCATTCTAAGATTCTTTGATACACGACAATAATCCATTATTTCATTCTCCTTAATGGCTGTTTTATTCAATATATGCAGAATTTAGCTTCTAAGGATCAATCAAGGCTGTCTGAACCAGTTAAAGAGCTAGATATCTTACTGACACAGGTTCTTATCAGTAGTTTGACTGCTAAGTTAGCTCCTTTTCTGTCACCTCGTTGTGAATGGAGTTTCTTATATATTCACTTATTCCTAGATTGCTGCAAGTTTGCCTTTAGATATCATGCCAGGACCAAATGATCCGGCTAACTTCTCCTTACCTCAGCAGGTTTATTCTATGCCCTTGAAAGCATATATACATTACTATCATCTGCATCAATTGATTTGTTTCTTATGTATTTTCTTTTCAGCCATTGCATAGATGCCTTTTCCCTGGGTCTTCAGCTTATAACACTTTTAGGTCTTGTACCAATCCTCATTGCTTTGAGCTTGACAATATCAGGTATTGGTCATGGTTTGGTAATAAAGCACCCCTTCCCCCAACCACCCACAACACCCCCCCCCCCCCCCCCCCCCAAAATCCAAAAAAAAAAATGACATGCTGTGTTTTCAGATTTCTTGGAACATCAGGTCAGAATGTTGATGATCTTGAGAAGTATTCAGAGGCAAAGGATAAAATTGCATTCATGGAAAGGACATTAAGGTGGAGGCATTTGGCGCCAACAGCACCTAATACTCTTGGTATATCTAGAATACATTCTGCTACATGTTTATTCTTTTACTCGTATAATATGCTTGGTCGTTTGGTTGCTTGGCTCCAATAATTTTTATAGGCTGAACAATTGACTAATTTGAAAAAAGACAAAATTATTCACTGAAGAAATCAGGAGAATTGATTGATTGAATTTGAAAATTTGAACTTTTCATGAGATTGTGCATGAGTTTCTGTTTGTATAGCTAAATTAGCATTCATGTTGCTATTATTTTCCAGGGTGTTATCCTTTCACGGACAGGGATCCTTTCTTCATTGAGAGCTGTCCTCATGTTTACTTTGTCGGAAATCAGGATAAATTCAAAACTGACTTAATAAAGGGTAACTTGTATTCAACTCATAATTAACAACTAAATCATTACCATTTACTACTATGTTACTTTTCAAGCCCCTGGGAAAAAAATCCATTAAATAGTAACTTTGCTCGTAACTTCCAAGCGCAGGATCAGAAGGGCAGTTGGTAAGACTCATATGCATTCCTAAATTCTGTGAGACTGGAGTTGCTGTTGTGGTAAGCTTTTATATCAGTATCAGGGTGCTGAAAATTTTCAGTGGCCTAGCACTAGACTAGAAGCTTTAAACATGTAGACTCATATGCATGCATGTGCATGTGAATTTGTATTGTCTCTTCTGATCATTCAATGCCTTTAATCCCTTCCATAATGTAAAGATAAAAACACTTCAAAGACAAAAAGAGAAATGGAACTTGTGCTTGATGTCAATCCATTTTGCAAGATAGAAGCATTTTAATAGTTCAACGTATGAGCTAGGTGTGTCTCTGTTTGTCATACATCCATGCTTCTTTGACTGAGCCTATGTTATGCGTGTAATACTGCTTAAAATATTAGATGGCTGATTAATTGATGTGATCTGAAATTATGCCTTACACTATAGGTATCATCTTCTCCAGGATATTAGTATGTTTAACTAATATTAACAGTATATCAAATGTCAATGAATTATTAGTGGCTTTCAAAATTACGTTGGGAAACCGAGGTTCTTCTTTACTTACAGTTTTGCTTGAATTGCATGATCTGAATTTGTGATTAGAAGGCTTCATATGGTAATATTGTGCATACATGCTTACATCAATAATATTCCCGTTTTGCAGCTAAACTTGAGAAATCTTGAATGCCACACTCTTAGTTTTGGGACTGAATTCTGCTCATAAGCACATGGTATGATGTTTTATTTGTATTTAGAGCTGTAGATGTACTAAAAGTTTAATTTTGATTCATTCTCATAATTATGAATAATGTTGTTACTAGATTTTTATTATCAAAGCACATCGCAATCCTTCATGTTTCTTCTAATATAATGGTTTGATGGAAAATGTCATAAGTGACCTGATAAGGGGCATTGAACCACATGGGCTAGTTTTTTAATGATGATATAAATCAATGTTCTATCCAAATTTTGTAATTTGACACATAACTGAAGGTTACCAGACTTATAAAGCTGCTTATAGCTGATTGGGACTTGTAACCTTGTGGGTGAAAGGAAATCCTACATATCTACAGTAAGCAAGTGTTTGTTTGTGCTTGTCTCACATTATTTTTTCAAAGCATACATGTTATTGACAGTGAGAAACTCAAGAAAAGAAGAAAACTAAATCAGGAATTAGTGAAAATTGACTGGAGTCTAATATATATTTATACAGCCATACATAAAAATGTCTCAGAAAATTTTTGCTTCTTTTTTTAGTTATTCTTCCATATTTGAAGAAGACATTTCTAGAGAACAACAAATTGATCCTTGCAATTCTCTCAAATTGGGTATGATGAAGTCTAAGGAAAATATCCATTTCTCTCCTGTAAATACCCCCCTAATCGTGTTTGACTGTCATGTAGCCGGACAAGGATCCTCCTCGGTGCAAGTGAAATAGAGAATAGTCATTTTGCAGTCAAGATTTTAATTTGTTTTATTTAATAGTGTATATGATGCGACACAATTTAAAAAATTTTAAATGACTTAGCAACATATTTTTCATATAACATCATGTCCACCGTTGAATAAAATATAATAAAATTTCAACCATAAAAAGGCTCCTCTACATTTCAATTCTATTCCTAGCCAATGTGGAAATTCTGCCATCTTAAATCTTTTGACCTTCTACCAATTTAAACATTTTGACCTTCTTCCTATCAATCTCCCCTTAATTTGTTAACATAATTACCATGGACAGAAAAAATCTGCAAATCTAAATTGTTTTGTTAGCTGTTAACGTTCTCTATCCAATACCTCACAGGTTCTTACAAGGTTAACTTCTGGATGCGACCATCTTTGTGGAACCCTCACAGTGAAAGCCAAGGAGTTGGATCTCTGAAGTTCATGCCCGAACGATTTTCTTCCCCTTACCCATTCCTAATTTCGTTATCTTTTGTAAAATATTGTAGGGTTTCCTTTATATTTTTGGCCTGTTCGTGTATCTTAGTATATACCATCGTTGTAGCATAGGATACATTCATGTTTTTGTCCGCCAATGATTCTAGAAATCTTTTTCATGAATTCTGCATTAATACTTCGTTCGTTTCGGTGTAAAATTTTTTATGGAAAATCTTTTTGGCATTTTTTGGTGTCTGGTAAGGTCGAAAATAATGATCAACGAAAATAATTTTCAGTTTGACCTTAAAAACCTTTTTAATTTTCAGAAAACGATTTAAAGTTTTGAAAACTGTAAATTGTTTTTTAATTTAAACTCTTCATTCTTGTATGCACATTTGTGGGAATCTGCCACTGCTGGGCATTAAAGTTTGTTGGTTGTTCGAATCTACCGTTGAAGATCCTCGAATTTTGATATCTGATTGTCTGAATTCGGCGGCACAAGCTGAAATCTGAAAAATTTTGCAGGATTTCGGCCAAATTAGGCTAGATTCAGCCAAAATTGGCTGGAATCCGGCTATTTTGGCCAGATTCCGGTCGTAATCTGGTTTGCTAGAATTTGGCGAAGGCTGCCAAACGTCACCGAATTTCGGCGGCGGTTGCCAGATTTCAAGAAAATTATTTTTTCTGAAAAATAATTTTGTTAAAAATATTTCGCATAGGAACAAACGGGACATAAATTTATTGTTTTTCCAACCATATTGCTCGTACTAAACGTGAAAAATAAAACAAATGATTTTCCAAAACCCGTAAACCATCTTGCGGCCCAAAGTCCAAGCAGAGCCGGCATGTGTTAGTGTCAGCAACAACATGGGCGGTAGGCGCCATTCGGCGATAATAGCTGTTTAAGTCCTGGGCTCTTCCCAACGGCTATATTTTCCCCATTCTAATTATTCAAATCATTTGCCTTCCCAACGGTCCAATATTTTCCACATAATAAGACGCAAACCGATGGTATTAGTCTTGCTCACTCTCTACACTCGCACTACCATTTCTCTCTCTCTTTCTATAATGGACTCTGCTAGCGCTGCCAACGTTCAACATGTGAACAAGAAGTCCTCAGATGAGTTGCTCAGAAAGTTTGCCGAACTGGGTTCGGATTCCGCCGACGAGGCACCGGCGAGGAAGGAGTTGATAAGGGTGTCCAAGCGCCATAAAATTAGGAGCAGGATAGTAAGAGACGGTGATCAATGTGAGAGCCCATCGAATGGTAGCACCAGGTTGTCGGAGAGGAGGTCGCTTCTTCCTCTGGCCGCCACAAGGAGGTCTGCATTGCTTAGGCAACTTGGCATTGGGAGGTCACAGTTCAGGGCAAGGGATATCAAGAACAAGTCCCTCTTGGGAACCATCGAGAAGGTGAGATTATTCTTTAGATGCTATTTTATTTTTTTATTTGTGTTTGTTTATAATTTTTTAGATGCTATTTTATTTTTATTTAATTGCTCTTAATCCGGATTCTCCGTTATTAGATTGTTCGAATTTTACAAAAGTTGAATGGAGATTGTAGAGCCTACCTATCCCGAAAAGGTGGGTTCTGCATCTTAAACAAGTGAGCCTCGACCGTCTGAATTCAGACAACCAAATAACATAATACATACCCAATTGCGGTTTTAAAAAGTCATTTGTTGATATTCCATGAATTGCTTGGAAGGAAACACCGGTTTCAATTAAAATGATGAAAGATTGTAGAATTGTCTTGTTAATCAATTAATCCAATAGCATGATTAGGATGTTTGGCCTTTGCACTCAAGCCAATAGCCAAAATTTAACCCTATATTGGGGGTTTAACGAATCTTCCTTATGTGAAATATATATAGAAGAACTTTACTTATAACTCCTGATCTTTCGTTACTTTTGAAATAAAGTACCCAAACTTTAAAACGTGTCAATTTAAAATATTTATCTTTCATTTTTTTTCAATTTTAACTATTCGGTAGAATTTTCCGTCAAATTCAGTCAAAATTCTCAAAATACTCCTCATTTTTTTTAGGGAAAAAAATTGTTAAAATTTAGGTGTTGGTAAGAATTTAACGGAATTTTTGCAAAAATACTCATGCCTGAATCTTTTATTTTTTTATAATTTTTTTAAAAATAAAAAATAATGGTATTTTGAGAATTTTGATAGGATTTAAATTTCTAACGGATAGTTGAAGTTGAAAAAAATTGAAGATGTATACACTAAATTGACACATTTTAAAGTTTGAATACCTTATTTCAAAACTGATAAAAAAATCAAAAATTACAAGTGAAGCCTTATTGTGATGTCGTAGCTAGGTCATTCCTTTCATTTGACCTTCTTTAAAAAAATATGCTAAGATTAACTTTGTACCATTATCAATAGACATATTTTATGTGGAAATTTACGTTTTTGCTGAAAGTTGGTTCCAGCCTAAATAAGCTTTATTATAAAGGATTATTTTATGTTGGGAAATCTTGACTACAACCCTTATAAATTCACGAAATAATCTACATGAATGTCACGTAATATAGATGATAATTGATAAGCTATATTTTTTATTTAATTATTTCACCAATTAATATGAACCGCCACATCAATTTGTAAATAACTTTATAGTAAAAATTGTAGTACTCTTAACAACGATTTAATTGTTCATGGTATAACTACAAGTTTATAGCTGCTAATACTTGCTATAGTTCGGGTAGTAAATATTCAACAAAAGAAGTATTTAAGAAAATTTTTAAAGTTATTGGACATACAAAAGGATGAGAGTTCGATTTCTGAAATGAAAAATCTCCAATCTTATTAGTATTAGACGTCTCGGGTTCCACTCATGCCATGGTGGAACTTGATCTGATTATGACTTAATTGGACATAAGGGAACACCTACAGTTCTTACCGTCTAGGTTGTGTCACTCCGAGCATGTGCTATAGAAGGACATTACCTTGTAGTGATGTCATGTCAGTGTTCTTTCCTTTACCTCATTTAACTTCTTTCTTCTTCCTCTCTAAATTTTGCAGACATGGCGTAAAACTATAGAAGGGGCTTCAAAAGTTTTTATTGAGAAGCATTACCACCGGCATAAGCGTCTGATAAATGACATTGTCTAGGTTGAAGCTTTTTGATGTGGCATTGCTGCTGCCTTGGGAAAGGGAAAATGGCCTTTGTACATTGGCATTATATTTACTTATCAGTAGTATATAAGTATTTATTCTCTTATGCCTAAGTCAGTCTCTGGAAGAAAAGCATGCTATATACATAAAATATTCAGTCTTTCGTTTATACCCGGGGAGGCCTATTTATAGGCAAAAACACGTAGTCAAATTTGAATTAAATTTTTACTCCCACATAATCTAAAAGTGTATGAAATTTTTGAACTGTTGACTAGATTCTTCAAAGAATCTTTATCAGATCCGGTTTGAGACAATTACCCCAACTTAACTTGGAATATGATTATTTTCAACGGCCGCAATCAGAATAGGATTATTCCCAAATTTTCCCATCTATAATTGCATGGTTGAAAGATTTGCAGATGATAGTACTATGAAGTATGAACTGATGTTCAAGAAAACATCAAGTGTGAAAGACAAATGCGACTTGAGAGGTGTCTGTCTAGATTGTCTAGTGGGAATATTCTTTTCCCCATAACTGAGATATCTTCATCGAAATGGATTTCTGCAGACTAAAAGGTCGATCGCCAAGATTTTCACTCTGTTTTGTTGCACTTTTTTGGTACATATCTACTTATTCACACGGTGATCAAGTAAGATCAAGGAAAGAGACGACATTTCAAAAGATTTTGATTGGAAACATTGGCTCGGTTGAATTGAGTATCAAAAGCAAACATTTTTTTAGGAGTAATTTTTTTTAATAATAGTAATAAAATGTGATTTAAAACTTAAAAAAATGTTTGTAATTTTTTGTATGGAAAAGTGAATTTTTTTTTGTTTTATAGTGATTTTTTTATTTGAATAGTAATAAAAAAATAATAATTAATGTGAAATAAAAAATAAATAAAAAAGTTTAAATATTTTAAAGGTGATTTATTTTTTATTTATTTAGAAAAAGTGAAAAATAATGGAAGAAAGACGAATTATATATCAAGCGGTGCCAGTGCTGAAGATGACGATACCTTAAACTTTTCACAAGTCTTTCTCAGACACGGTTGAAGAAAAAACAAAGGACAACTACTTCAAAGTTTCAAAAGTGCTTTTTGGTGAGCATTTTTTATGTTTTTTTTTTTTTAAAGGAACTTTTTTGGTGAGCATTGATTAACACCTTCTGGACCCAAAGAAAAAAAAAAGAAAAAAAAAAGGGTCCCATTGTCCATCTTTGACTGTCGCACGTAATTGGTAATGTTGTCTCTTCACACTCATTTATTATACTTTCATTTCACATTAATTACGTGACGTATTTTAAGTAAAAATTTCACTTCCACTTTCGGAAGTATAAGTGGTTTTGCAGTGGATTAAGATTCCTTATAATTTTAAAGAAATTTTAAATTCTCAAATTATGTGAATTTTTCAGCTTTTTTTTACATCGAACGGTGTGAAAAATGCTACATATTAAAAATATGATATGTTATTAAGGTAACAAAAAAAAAAATCATTTCAAAAGGCTTTTTTCTTCATTTTTGAATTTACGTTCATTAATGTGATATAAAAAAAGAATTGTAAAATTAAAAAGAGTTGAAACATGATATACTAACATTGCAAAATTTTAAATTACAAAACTACTTATACTCCAGGAATTAGGGGTGTAAGTAAAATTTTTCCTAAAATCAATAAATTAAAAAAAAAAATCAGTTAAAATACTTCACGAGTAGATTTAGACAATAGATGAGAGGGATGAAATGTGGAGAGTGAAGTTCACAATTTATTGGGTTGGCAGCAACAAATCTTTATTGCAACTGTACCATCTGTACCCCCTTTGGGATCAGATTAGATAATGGTAGGTAAAGTGGATAGTGAATGCAATAACAGCAGCCTTGTGACACATAAAAAGTCGATTCACAGGTCGCATGTGTTTTCCCCTTTCGTTTACCAAAGGAAAACAACCACTACTAATCCTGCCTTTTTTTCTTTTTCTTTTTTCTTTCTTTTTTTTTTTTTTTTTTTTTTTTAAAAAAAAAAAAATCCTGCCTTTAATTCATACAAAACAGGGTGTGCAATTGCTAGCCACACCTACTCAATCACACGTGTCCTATACACCTAGTTACAACGCTTCCCGCGTGGCTACATCGGGCAAGATAATTTGGTAAGCATATGCACATGATGCATTGCCAAAGAGAAATCACATGTTTACGATTTCTATATAATTCTAACAACTTAACCATTGAATCTATTTTCTACATTTGCGTCTTTCATATTTAATTATTGATTTTTTTTTAAAAAAATTGTTTAAGTTAAACAAAAGTTATATAAAAATTGTAAAACGTATCATATCTCATTACGAAATACTAAAGAGTAATGCTATTGCTCCCCATACCTTGCTCTTACGTACTCTTTCCTTACACTCTTATGTTGTATCCTTACTCTTCCGCAAACGGATCCTTTCCATTTCATTTGCAATGAAGATGAGTCGGTTAGTTATAAAACATTTTGTCCCTTATTTTACAATTAACTGGTTCCTCTTCATTTCGTTTGATTCGTTCCCTACTCTTTCATAGCTCATGACCCTTTAAAAAGCAATCCAAAAAATAAAGTACACAAACAAACATGGTCTCATATGACCTATATAAAAATTTTTGGTTCCATATGAATTTGGTCTAAATTTACACTAGAATGGATGATATTCGGGTAGTAACCAAGTTTTATCTGTAAGACTTTACCGATCATCAAAACTAACAATTGAAAATAGAATGTTAACATTATGAGCATAATGTAGATCAATATTCAGATTTTGACAATTTATCTTAAAATATTTCACATTCATGTTTTGTCCCAAACAATAAGAATCCTGGCTTTGTCCCTTCAATTATACTGATGTACGTGGCACTGTTATGTCAATCAAAAAACTTGCAAAAATCCTCTCTTGATCGATGCCACCTCAACCACCACGTAAGATTAATCGAGAATACCCCGATGTTTGGTGTGGGTGACCAACCACTCCTTGAAGGACATAGTTGGCTACCCATAAAAAAAGGTTGGGAATATATATTTTGGGTTGACGTAATACTGCCACGTCGGATTCAGACATAAGCGGGTAAGCAAGCTAGGCGTATTTAAACTGTACTGCTAGCATTTTTCAGTAGTAAACAAGAGAGAGTAGCAGAGAATTTCTGTTTTAATATGTCTTATTGAAAGAAGAGAATGTTAGGGATACATGGGAACAAGAGGGGTCCATAGCTCAGTGGTAGAGCATTTGACTGCAGATCAAGAGGTCACCGGTTCGAACCCGGTTGGGCCCTCTTCTTGTTTGTGTTTTTATTTTTTATTTTGTGTTCGGACCCACTTAATCTGATACAATATTGGCGTTAGGTGTAATCAAAGAGTGCGTCCCCTGAGCATTTAATTAACAAAAGCATTTTCCCAAGAAATACTCAGTTAATTGGCATCTGCTCACGCGGTTTCGTCAACTTTCCCTTCTCTTCCATCCATCACTTCCTCTCCTTCCTTTTCCCCTCTGTAAAAACCTCTCTCTCTCTCTCAAACCCGAAACCTAGAATTTCACACTTCCCCTCCACCACAAAGACACTCTACAACCACAGATTTCGCCTTCCGTTTCCGTTTCCACACACACACACGCACACTCTCTCTCTCTTTCGTATCATATTTTCTTCATTAACTTTCATCAAATTTGCAGTCTTTAATTTCATTGCCTGTTGTCTCTCTCTTTATGCACTTTGATCCATCACTCACTCTTCAGTACCCATTGTCTCAATTCAAAACAAAACAAAAAAAAAGAGCCTTCTGGGTCTATCCCGTCTTCACAAAATTTCGGACTTTTTTTTTTAACAAAATCTCATACCCATCTGTTTTTTTTTGCAAAATCTAATCTTTGTTTGCTTCTGAATTCTCTGGGCTTTGCTGGTGAGGGAAATGAGGGATGCTCTCGTGGCTGGCAAGGATGGCCTCAGCGTGTTGGAAGCCAGTAAGACGGTATGCCCGTATGAACAAGGATGATAGTAATGACGCTGATTCTTCTCTTGGAGACTCGCTCCTATGGTCCAGGGACCTCGAAAAGCACTCCATAGGCGAGTTCTCCTTCGCCGTAGTCCAGGCCAACGAGGTAATCGAGGATCAGAGCCAGGTCGAGACCGGCCAAAGTGCCACCTTTGTTGGCGTATACGACGGCCATGGCGGTCCCGAGGCTTCTCGCTATATATGTGACCATCTTTTTCTTCATCTAGTCAGTGAGTTTTTTGGGTTCCTCTAGAATACTTTGTGTTGTTTTAATTTATTTGTTTGTTTAGTATACAGTATATATTTATTCTTATTCTAGTTTATATGTTTTGTTTGTATTGTGATTTAAGTTATCTTAGTTTTAAACAACTTTGCTGGAGGAATTTGAATATTGGTAGTTTAATAATATGTTGTATTTTTATGGTGGGTCAATGAGTTTTGAATTGGGGTTAGGTGGTTTTGGTAGGAATTTTTAGCAAAGCCAGTGTATGGAATTTATGGTGAATGAACAAATTTGCAGGATGAATCTGAATATTGGTTGTTCGATAACATAAGGTATTTTTGTTGGCAGGTCGGTTGATTTTTGTACTGGGGGTTGAATGGTTTTGGTCGGAATTTTAAGTAAAGCCAATATATGGAATTTATGGTGAATTGTATGTGTTTGCTTGTCTCCCTGCTTGGTGTGTGATGCAAGGTTGTTGCGATTGTAAGACTTAGTTTTTGCGGTTTATTAGTGGTGACTGGAATGGAGGACATAAGTTGTTGGGGGTTCGTGTATTGTTGTACAAAAGTAAATCATTAATTGGTTTCCAATTTTGTAAACTTAATAAGATTTTGTTTTCCCTGTAGAATTGTTATAGTTTATTGTGGGGTATTTGGAATTTAATGCTGAGACCCCTTGCTGCTTGGTCCACATACATAAACTGTAGTTCAATTCAATATTTATTGACATTTCTTAAAGTCACTACTGATGGATTCGGAAAATAGCGCGGTTATTTCAATATACTGAAACTCTTTCCATGCATGCTAACACACTTTTAGACTTGTAAAAGTAATGTAAATGCTGAAAATGTTGAAGAAAGCATCTGTTTTCAACCCCATGTGAACACTTCTTTTATTGTGTTGGTATATACGAACCGGAGAAAAAGGAAAGAAAAGAAAATGCTTATCAGGAATTTTAGTTTTTCTTTTCATTCTTTACAGAATTTTTTTTTTTTTTTTTTTTTTTCATCATCCAAGTTTTCAGTCTGGCTTTCATGTATCCATTCTAGTCAGGATTTTTTCTGTTATTGAAGGGTCAGATTTAATTTCCTTTATAAAAAACTTGGGTTTCCTCATAAATGGCTGTTTGGGATATTAAGATGGTATCGCATTTGCTCTTCCTTTTGGATTGATATGGTTTACAAAATTGAATTTGCCAGTTTTTGATTTTTGTTTTCTTGGTATATCTTTGCTAATGATAGTAACCACTATTTCCTGCTGCCTAGTATTATTGAAACAAGGGATTTCATGTAAACATAGACAGAAATTTTGTCAACCTAGGCAGTTTAGATTGTGTTCCAATGTTCTATCAGAAACCTTGGGTTGCATTACATGTTTATTTCTTTCATAGTTTCTGGGGGTCACCCTTTGTATCTTTATTAATTTTAGTTTGTTCTGAATGTCCAGTGGTGAATCTGATTTATTGTTTTACAGAGCTTGCTCGAGAAAATGGAACCATATCTGAAGATGTTCTCAGGAGAGCTTTTTCTGCAACTGAGGATGGGTTTCTCACTCTTGTGCGTAGGACATGTGGAATAAAACCACTGATGGCAGCAGTTGGCTCTTGTTGCCTGGTTGGGGTCATCTGGAAAGGAACATTATATGTTGCCAATTTGGGTGATTCTCGAGCTGTTATTGGTTCTTTAGGTAGATTTAATAAGATAATTGCTGAGCAATTGACCAAGGATCACAATGCAAGCATGGAGGAGGTTAGACAAGAACTCAGGTCCAGGCATCCGGATGATTCACATATTGTAGTCATGAAGCATGGAGTATGGCGTATCAAAGGCATCATTCAGGTTTGCTCTTACTTTCTATTGTTACCTTCTTACATGGATTTCTGTTTGCCGCAGTAAATGTACATTACTTGTTGTTTCTGAATATATTTTATTGGAAGGATTCCTGTTTCTCCCAAGTGACTGCAATTATGATTTTTTATTTTTTATTTTTTTAAGTTGGTAATTTTTCCAGTTACCTTGCCAGGACTGTTTGCATACTTAAACATTGTAGTTCTGTATCACTAGCACACATGCTCCCATAACACACATGTATGTGCTTGTGGATGAATATTAAGATGCACTCCGTCTAAATCAAGCCTTATTATTGACTACCTTGAGTCTCATGCATGAATTATGGTTCGCAGCAAAATAAACTATGTTGTTGCCTTTTTAGACATTAAACTGTAATTATGTTGTTATACTTGTGTTTTAACTAAGGAACAGGACATCATCATTGTGCACCCTGGGCATATCTTCAGTTTGTGGTGATGCAGATTTTATGGAAACCATTGGCATTTTGATGATGGACATTGATCGGTTCAAATAGATTACAAATTGAACTAGGCTTACAGGAAAAAAAAAAAAAAAAACTCTTTCTCTATTATAGCTTTCTGCCTTTTATGGGTTTCAAAAAGCCAATTTTAGGTTTTATTGCTATCATTATTCTTTTTCTTTTACAAGTCTATATTCTATGACATTTGGACATACATGAACAGCTTTTTAGGAATTTTTTTTTTTTTTTTCTTCTTCCTGAAGGTTAGTCCGAATGGATTCTATGGTTATTAGCCATCAGTCATGTAAACAAAAAATCTTTAAAAATTCGCTAAGGCGTAGCCCAGGTTCATGGTAAGATACAAGAGATACACCCAACCAGAAAAAGAAAAAAGATCAAAAAAATATGAAGTTAAAAGTATTAAAATAGTCAAAGGCAGCTATCCAGTAGTAAAGAGTATTGAAGAAAAAAAGTCTTTAGTTCCACCACCGCCCTCTTGCGGTCTTCAAAACTTCGATCATTTATTTCCCTCCAAAGACACCACATTAGGCAGCACGGAACTATCTTCCACACTGCTGCACTCTTAAGACTACCAATTTGCCCTCTCCAACATGCGAAAATGTTACAACTCGTCTAGGAATAATACAAGCTAGCCCAATACGACTGAATATAGTATTCCATAAGGCCCTAGCAATTTCACAATGCAGTAAAAGATCATCTATGGTCTCCCCACTCCTCTTACACCTACAACACCAATCAACCATTATGACATGTCGCTTTCTTAGGTTATCCATGGTGAGGATTTTCCTCAGAGTAGCTGACCAAGCAAAAACGCCACTCTCATGGGACATTATTCTACCAAATACTCTTCCAAAGGAAACGAGGACTATGACACTTTAGTGTTTTGCAATACTTGGTTATGTTGATTGTCTTTTTCTGCTCCAAACATCATTCTACTCCCATTTGAAGTTTTTTTTTTCCTTTTTAAAAAAAAATAAAATAAAATTGGTTTATACTGTTTCAGATGTTATGGGAGCTATGTGAGATTTTTTGTTTTTTGAAATTAATATTCACCTGCATGTGTTGGGGAATTTTTACCTTTTTTTTATTTCTTTGATTAGTGGTCGTTTAGGAAATTATTTGCCTGCAACATTGATAAGTGACAATTACTTTCCTTGTAACTATTTAACTTATTTTATTTTTTGTGCCCTCTGCATTGGTATCAGGTATCTAGATCTATAGGTGATGCATACTTGAAGAGGCCAGAGTTCTCTCTCGATCCTTCATTCCCGCGATTCCACCTTCCTGAACCTATCCGTCGACCTGTGCTGACATCAGAACCATCCGTTTGTACAAGAGTTTTGCAACCAAATGATAAATTTATCATATTTGCATCTGACGGACTTTGGGAGCACATGACAAATCAGGAAGCTGCTGAGATTGTGTATAAATACCCACGAACGGTATGTTTTTGTTTTTGTTTTGATGAATTGCTTTCATCATATTTTTCCCTTTTCTCTTCGAGACACTGAATTCTCTTTTCCTTTCCCCTCTTCCTGAAATGTCAGGGAATTGCGAGGAGACTTCTCAAAACAGCTTTAAATGTGGCAGCTAGTAAAAGGGAGATGAGATATGACGACCTTAAGAAGGTTGAAAAGGGTGTCAGGCGGTTCTTTCACGATGATATTACAGTTGTAGTCATCTTTATAGACCACGAGTTACTGGGTAAGAAGATATCTGTGCCAGAGCTATCGGTAAGAGGGTTCAGTGACACTGTTGGACCATCAAATTTTAATGTTCTTCAAGGATTGATGTGAATGCATTACCAGGTCCATTAACTTAAATAAGTTCCTGGTAACTTGAATGGCTCTCGGTATGGTATAAGAAGACAAGCTCAGCTAGTTCTTTAATTTCTCGTTCCACATTTTTGCAACATCTTATCGTTGTTTCTTCAGCCTTCTTCATTTTGTCCTTCCCAAGTTTCTTTTACGGCAAGCTTGAATCTTATTTCCCATAGGATATGCACCCGTTGGATAATATTTATAAGGAAAGCTACTGATTTTTCTTTCTTTTTGTGGGGGTTCTTAAGTTGGGAGTCTGTATACAGTTGTGCAATTATACAAATTGTTTGAATAAGTTTGTTCTTATTGAACATTGATGAGGTCTTCTTCTGTACATGTTGAACATATCTTAATATTTGGGCCCATCTTCGTGTCGTTTTACAATGCATCAAACCAAGGTACTAAAACCTGTTGATAGCAAACAGGTTTAAAGGGTTATTTGAACCAAGTTACTCAATTTTGGCCATCTTATTACATTAGGGGTGACAATTTGGTTTTATGGGTCAGGTTCGTGTCTAGTCGACACGAACGCATATACAGCCTATTTAATCAATCGTGTTAGGCCCATTAATCTTGACCTGACATGTTTAAGTAAATGGGTGATACAGCACAACTGGTAGAACTCATATAACCAACAGATGTAAATTGTGTTAATTTAAATTAACACAACTCAATTTAACTATTGCTTTTTCCCGCAACCACCCGACAGATTTGGCGTGCTCTAATTGAGATTGCACAATTGGAAGTTGTGGGCGGCGTACAAGGAGAAAGAATAAAGGAGGAGGGGAGGGACCTGAGATTGGGATACGTAGTTGCAATTGTCACTTTTTTACGGACACGGCAAAGGTAATCATTTAGAGAAGAGAAGAGGGAAGGGTCCGAAGGGATTGAAGGAAGGCATTTTGAGAAAAATTAGAGGGTTTCAAAAATGGTTAATATACTCTGAGAGCTTTTAAGGGTAAAAATGTAATTTAATTGTACGTGTTATGCGGGTTAAGTGGGTTGATACGAATTTGACTTGTTTATTATTTGTCTTATCAGCTCGACCCGTTTTAACTCATCCTTATTATACTAAACTCTAACTCTCTAATTTTATATTGTAATTATGTTAGATTTGCAGGTCGTATTAAACGTTGTCAGCTGTATACAATTTGACTCTTTTTTTTTTCTCGCATTCATCATATGTTCAACTTTATTTCTTCACCTTCAAAATGTATCGATGTGAATCCTTTCTTTTTGGTCTTTTTTTTTTTTTTTTTTTTGGTCTTTTTTTGGTTGTTCCATCATGCGAAGCTAGGAAAAGGGGTTGTCCTTGTGATATTATTTAAATTAATATGTTTGTATTTTGATGTAGTTCTAGTCACTCTCTTTTCTTTTGTCCATCACCACAAAACGGATGCAAGTCTGTTGAAGACCTTGAGGTCAGGATTCGACCGTTACAAACCCTAAAAATATGTAAAGATCATTTTTTTATTTTTTTTTTCGAATAGCAGAGAACAATGCACATAAAAGGTATAGAGGTTATTATAATTAATCAAAAGAACCCTCAAACATAATTTATCATGAAAAAGAATTTCTCTGTTTCAACCCAAACCAAATCAGTAACAATACACAACTCTCTCTTCTACAACGTAGTATTGAAAAAATTGAATCTTAAACTTAATTTGCTTGCCTCCATGTTCAATGCCCCAGCAATAACAAAAGAAAGACACAGAAACAAACATGAATGAAAAATGGGAAAGAAATAAAAAAGAAAAAAGAAAAAAGGGAAGTCTGCAACCACTTGATTAGAAGCGCCTCTCTGTAACACAAAATGTATCCTGTAAATTCTTTGCCCACCTCTCTCTTTGCATGACTAAAAGCATTTCCTGTGAACAATTGACGGCCCGGATTCATCATACTCTGCCTTTGCAATCCACATCTGCATTCAGAAGAAAGGAAACTTTTGTTTTCAGTCACAAATACTTGAATAACTATCATGCTAGCAATGTGCCAAAATAACACTATGTTGGCTTCATGGCTTGTTAACAAACAATAATAAGCTGAACACATATTTGTGTGCTCTTGTCTTGCTGTCAATTCATACTTTCTTTTTGAAACTTGTTATTAATTATTACTTTTAGTCACAGGTACAAGGTTGTATTCGTAGAAAATGCGATGAAAACGATGAACACACGCAAGTGAGCGCAAATGTACAATACCTGTTGGAAGGTGCTGAGAGAAGCCAAAATGGAGCCTCCAATCCAGACACTGTACTTCCTCTCTGGTGGTGCCACCACTTTAATTTTCATGCTACTTGGGGCCAATGCTGTAATCTCCTTGCTCATCCTATCAGCAATGCCTGGGAACATAGTGGAACCACCACTGAGGACAATATTACCATAGAGATCCTTCCTAATATCGACGTCGCACTTCATGATAGAATTGTATGTGGTTTCATGTATGCCAGCAGCTTCCATTCCAATCATGGATGGCTGGAAGAGTACTTCAGGACAACGGAATCGCTCAGCGCCGATGGTGATCACCTGACCATCAGGTAGCTCATAGCTCTTCTCCACAGCTGAGCTGGTCTTTGCCGTCTCTAGCTCTTGCTCATAGTCAAGAGCAATGTAGGCTAGTTTCTCCTTCATGTCCCTCACAATTTCACGCTCGGCAGTAGTGGTGAAAGAGTAACCACGTTCGGTCAAGATTTTCATAAGGGCGTCTGTGAGATCACGGCCGGCCAGATCCAAACGCAGGATGGCGTGTGGGAGTGCATAGCCTTCATAGATTGGAACTGTGTGACTCACACCATCCCCTGAGTCCAGAACAATACCTAGAAGACAACAAGCACAACATAAAACATATTGAAAAACTGAAGATTACATGAAGCATTCCTTAAACACACTTCTACATTCATGACTTGGTCTCCCCAAAAATCAATAATCAGCAGAATATACACACGTGGTTACCAAGAAAACAGAAAACATTTGATAGATTTGAGTACACATTTAATTAATTTGTGTAAAAGTACTATAACTGCACTGACATTAACAAGGCAGCCAGAAGAGCAACTTATGACATAGAAGTGCTTGTGATGTATGTTCTTTCCATGAATTTGAGGAACATATTTCTTATAACAATTCATCAGATATCAGAAATGAATGAAATCCATTATCACATATAGCCTTTTACCAAGAGTTACTCAAAACTGTCTAAAAACTTTCACTGCCAATGGTTTCACATTAAACAAACAAATCAAGTAGATAGTTAATTAAGTACACACCAGTTGTACGGCCGCTAGCATAAAGAGAAAGGACGGCCTGAATAGCAACATACATAGCCGGAGTGTTGAAGGTCTCAAACATAATCTGAGTCATTTTCTCACGATTGGCCTTGGGGTTGAGAGGTGCTTCTGTGAGAAGAACTGGATGCTCTTCTGGAGCCACACGAAGCTCATTGTAGAAGGTGTGGTGCCAGATCTTCTCCATGTCATCCCAATTGCTAACAATCCCATGCTCGATTGGGTATTTCAAAGTCAAAATACCTCTCTTTGACTGTGCCTCATCCCCAACATACGCATCCTTTTGGCCCATACCAACCATCACACCTGTGTGACGAGGGCGACCTACAATACTAGGGAACACAGCCCTTGGAGCATCATCTCCAGCAAATCCAGCCTGACATTTTCAGATCCATCAGAACAATTAGATTAGTTGCAATCTAGGCAGAAACCAATTATCATCAAGTTTGGAGAAAAAAGAACTTAATACATTTCAAAAGAAATGTAATGAAATTGGAAGAAAATGATCAATAGCATGACAGATCTTGGATCAGTACCTTGACCATTCCAGTTCCATTGTCACATACAAGAGGCTGAATATCCTCGGCTTCTGCCATTTCTTCCTATTGCCTGCTCCAGAAAGACCACCATTACATACATACTACGCATTGCACAAAATCTAAAGAGCTTCTAATTCAATCAACCCAAGTAACAACATATGCAGATGTTTGATGCCAATTCATGCTAATAGCTAGTTTCTATAATCCTCCATTACCAGATTCTCTCGCACAGTCAAAATCAAAATATGCATTAGACAACCTGGTCCATTCAGACAACATGAGCCTATCCAATGCTAATCCATTATAACAAAACTATAACGTATACTAGGAAATTCACAATCTTTACCCCTGCCAATTCGCAAAAACTCAACCTATGATCAAAGGATCCCATAAAACTTTAACTTGATCTAAAATCTACAAGCCAACAAGGGAAGGTGTTGTATATTTACAAATTTTTCGACTCAATCAAAAGCAATGAACTTTCGTAGATCGAAATCAGAACAATGAGAGGAACATGACATCCAATGCTTCCAAAGAGTTGAACTACCGAAACCCACCATGGATCCAACCTCCATCAACCCATTAATCGCATTCCTAATTCATCCACGATCGAATTCATCGAATCTTGTATTCATTAAAATGATAACAAACAACAAACGCAAATCTACCCAACAAAAAACAGACAAGCAAACATGTTTCTAAGATGATCAATCAAAACCCAGCAACGTTGTCAAGAATATGAAACATTAAACTCATCAATGTTCTCTGCCAACAGAAAAATGTTAATCGGATACCTTTGAAATGAAAATCTCTCTTTTGCTCTCTCTCTCTCTCTCTCTCTCTCTGTGTCTCTCTGTTTAACGGACTGTTGTGGCTTAGGTACCCGCCCTCTTGTTTTAAAAAAGGAAAGCTTGTGCAAATGAAATTCACGCTAAATGAATCTCAAATGCGCTCTCCCGAAATCCTGGCCGTCAGTTGGGCCCGTTGGGGTATATCAGATTGGACGTACCCCATGGCGTGTCACGTTCGTAGTGGAAACAGCTGGCTCGCTTTCGGTTGCTTCGTGAGGACGAATATACCACCTCGCATTTGTGGGAATGACCCCCCAGTCCCTGCTGTTTTCTGAGTTTTGACCCGAGGGGTATATTGGGAATGCGATCTTTTTTTCTTTTCTAATTAATGTTATACTCGTGACCTTTGAAACAAGATTAGTTAAATAGTTGCATAAACTTAGGTGTTAAAAGGTTTGGCAATGGATAGTGCTTTGAAAAAAAGAATAACTGCTAAGTACATCTCAATTATTACTTTAAATAAATTATAATTAAAGTTTTTTAAAATTATTTATAAAGTTCAGTATCAATTAATAAGAAATTAATATTCATAAACACTTTTATAATCCACATCCAATTTAGAACTAATTTTTTGAGATGTCACACAAAATTTGATACATCTGTTCTATTAAGGAGTTCTTTTTTCTTCTTTTCTTTTTTTATGACTAATTGTAACAATTATATATTCTTAAAATTTCATAATACAAATAAAATCAAACATTAGTAACATGATAATATTAATCGAACATAAATTTTAAAACAAAATCAATGTTCTACGAAGGTGCTTGTGATTGGTTAATGTGTAATTTTCACATTCCTGCCCTTAATTCAATCATCGGATATTCCAGAAATGCCCTTGTAATCTGTAGAATCGTCAATTTTCTCAAATGCTTGCATAATGAGGGGCAAATCCGTCTTGGTGGGAGGTCCCTACTGAAAAAGGTAATTTTTTCAATGTTGGATGCCTCTTTTTCTTTTTCGCTTTAAGGCGGGGGGGGGGGGTGCTGAGTTGGGTGGGTGCGAGTAATTATATACATTGGGATGGTGCAAAAAGGCCAATATGCCAACTCAGCATTCCGTTTCCAACTGCCGAGAGATCATGTCGGCGTGTTCGTTCACGTGCAGTCACATCCACTCACACCTGTCCACTCCAGCTATGGTTTCGTCGCTGAAACCGTCTCGTGGTTGACCGATGGAACCGGTCAAAGATCTAACGGCGCATGAGGGTGGGACTCGCATCGTGCTATGCATGACCACCAAGAGGCACACAACGTGGTCACCTATTTCGGACATTCATGTCCCTCATGTTCACCAATCTTAACTCCGATCATCAACACACAACACTAAAATGAAAATCCTGCCTCACTTCCTCTTCTTTCTTTTTTTTCTTTTCTTTTAAAATAAATTTCAATTTTTACCCATCAATAAATTAACTATCGGTTTTACTATAATTTTTTTATATACATAAATTTGATATAGCAGTCCATAATTAGTCAAATAATTAAGCATTTTCCGTCTTTTTTTTTCTTCGTCTTTGAAGTGAGATTGAGCGAATCTACTCGGTGATAATTGGGTTTTCTAAAACTTTAGTGAATTTGTCTAGATAATCTTTTTATTTGGATTTAGGATGTCTAGATAATCTATTTTGATGATGATGCTTTTTGAATTATCTATTAAACTGATATTTAATGTGAAATTACCGGGTTAATTATCCAAACTTCTTTGCAAGAAAAGCCTAACAAGAAGTCAAATTGGGCTTTAATTATGTTGACATGGGTAAACCATGATTAAATTAATGAGCAATGGGATCTAGTTGGGAGGGAATATTTTGCTTTCGGGTGGTGGTCATCATATCAAGTTTGGTCCCGCACGTACGCTAAAAGAAACTTCTTTGGAGTATGGTCGGCTACTGATCCAGCCAGCTATGTCTCCAACGGAATTGCAACTTTTTAGCTACTACTTCTTTAGGCTCCATGACGCTTGTTTCATATGGATCAGGAAGCCATTATACCATCATGTGAAAGAAAGAAAGAAAAAAAAAAAGCAATTAGGAAAATAAAGATAATATAAGAAATATAATAAAATCAAGATAAGAGTTTTTAAGTGGTTCGGTTTATGATTTATGTCCATATGATAAAGCTCAAATGAGTGCATTATGCTCTTATTGCTCGATTGTTGTACGATACATAATATTCCTACTTATAGGAGAATTGAGATAAATGAGAATGGTAATAAATTTGATTACAATAAAACGTAATTACGTAATTACCTTATAAAAGTAAAGTAACGTACAATATCAATATAATATATTTCTTTTCAATATAGGAAATATATTTTCTAACATTCATCCCTTAAACTCAAGGTGGAAGATTATTAAATTCAAAAAAAAAAAAAAAAGGTGGAAGATTATTAAACCTTGAGTTTGATTTTTCTTTTTCTTTTTTTCTGTAAAGATGGCTGAAAGCGGCGAATAATGAAAACTTGTTGGAGATTGCAGTAGCGGTGGCTGGAGTTGGGCCTTTAACAACAATAGGCCAATAATATTCAAAATATGGCCAACTGTAGGCTAAATGGGCATAAATTTTAGGGTTAAATACCCTATTGATACCTGAGTTTTAAGTGTTTTTAAATTTCGTACCTCAGTTTTGTTTTGTATTATAAGTGGTACCTGAATTAGAGGTAAAAACTCATTTAATACTTCTGTTAAATTTTTCGTCCAAATTTTAACGGCTCGCTACGTGTCAACCATTGAGGTTGACATTTGACACTATATATATATATATATATATATATATAAAAAAAAAAAAAAAAAATAATATATATATATATAAAAAGAGCCACCCACTTGGCTGGTCTGCGCGTGGCCGAACCACCCCATGGGTGGTGGTTTAGCCACCCCATGGCAGATTAAAAAAAAAAGGGTTTTGACCCTTAGGGGTGGCCGAACCATCTTCATGGGCTAAAATTTGAGGGTTTGCCCATGGGAGTGGCCGAACCACCTTTGTGGCCCATAGGGGTGCTTCGGCCACCCCATGGCTTCTTTCTCTCTCTCTCTCTTTTAAAAAAAAATTATTATTTTTTTTATATAGTGCCACATGTCAACCTCAGCTGTTGACACGTGGGGAACAGTTAAAATTTAGACGAAAAATCCAACAGAGATACAAAATAAGTTTTTATCTTTAATTCAGGTACCACTCATATACAAAACAAAACTAAGGTACTAAATTTAAGTAAAACCTTAAAGGCTAAACAAATAATAGGTCATCTATGGGCAAAAAAGAGAGCCAACTTTAGGTTGAAATTGGCATGAGTTTTAGGTCATACCTAAAATGCAAAAAGTGGGCAAAAAAACAAAGCCAACAAAAATGGCTAAATGGTCCTAGGTTTTAAGTATACCTCAAAGGCCGAAAACAAGACTTGGGTTAATATTTGGATCAACAAGACCAAACACCTTGGCCAACAGGCAACTTGGTTAATAGTGCAATACGAAATTTCATTAGGCAGTAACATAAATGCAGTTTTCAGACCTTTAATCCAAACATAAAAACAAAAAAATACGCTACGACTCTCTAATCAGCAAGCGATGAGACACCAAAATGATGATGATTTATTGATGGTAGAAGAACTACTTCGATCTCAGCCTCCTCGATCATACGCTTCTTCTTCCCCTTGGCTTGCATGGTGATTCGACGCCTTAGTCCTCCTCGCTTCAAAAACCCTAATATGTTCAGTAAGCAAATGGTCTAGACGTTAGACCATGTATATATATATATATATATATATAAGCGAAGTCAAACCATCAAAACATATTTTTCAACTTTATTTTACTTCGAAATTCGCATAATAAATTATAACTAAATTTAAATTTTAAAAAATCAAGCACCCAAACGTATAGAGGAGAGTTGGTGCATTGAATCTTAATGAACAGTAGAGTTGATCCAGAATAAAAGCCCATGAAACAGAAGCTTCAAGTTCAAGCTATTAGCTACCGATTCTTTTCGTTAATTTCTCTTGGGGCCAAAAAACATCCTTAATAAAGAAAACAAAAGTGTGTTGACTTCATTTGGGTTAGTTGGGCTAAACCCATGTTGCGCCAGTCCAGATTCTGTTGGGTTCTGAATTCCAGCCTCCACCACGGTCCACCTCACCCAATGTTCAAAAGACACCCATTGGCTACATTGACGCAGCAATTCACGTGATATTTATCATTTTAGTCATTAAACTAAAATGATAGTGAGACAACCGCGAATAAGGCAGCCGGATGGACAAAGACATTGTTGTTGACGATTGAGAAACATGAGGTGAACATGGTAAGTTTAATTTTTTAATAATTAACGTGATAGTGCTACTTTGATTGTTACGTCAATTTGTAAACAAATATGGTAAAATTTTGCGGTACCCTAAATATTTTTCTTTAATTTAATGATAATTGATTATGAATAAGTTGGGTTGGAAAAAGTCACGTTCATTGTATGACGAAATTTAAGTTGTTGGATCCGCAATAATGATTAATGCAATACAACGGAAAATGATTCTCTCAATTTCTAGCCATTTCATGGTTTTATATACTTAGTGATGTATATATTGCCACATCATTACAAATTTTAAATGATACCGTAAATACAACAAAATAAAATTTCGATAATGAAATGACTCCACTTTACCGTCACTTGAAATGAAGAGGATCATTGTGCCCCCAACAAACCGCTTTTCCTTTGCTTCTTTATCAATGCTCACCAAGGCCCAGCCTAAGTACAATCTGTAACCGTCATCGAGCTGGTGGTGACAATTAATTATGATATTACCCCTCATTAGAAAAAAAAGTCGATCAAATTATTGACTTTTTGAAGATGTGCGAGGCAGTAGGCGAAATAGCCTCTACTGACCCATATCATCCGACTCCCGGCCCTAACTAGATGAACTCAATGGACCATAATGGGGATCGACAAGTACCTAAATTTAGTTCAACAAGCAATAAAGTACATAAAAATTATTAATATATCAGCCGATAATTTAATTTAGCAGACATATTATCAAGTTATAAACAATATTCCATTTTGTCAAAAGGAAATATTTTTAAATGTTGTAATTAGATCATATATAAGTGAACTTTACTTTAAGAAGTATAATTTGCAGTGTTCCTATTTTTATATTTAGCTCCTTTTTTAAATCACAATATTAAATTCCTTGGAATCTTTATTTTCATACCTTTCTGTCATGGGGACCTTACTTAAGGCTTATGCGACTTAACAACTATAGCTTTTCGTCTTAACAGCTAGATGCGACTAAAGGAACATAGCGACCAGAAGATTTCAAGGATATGGTTTAATTAAGACTGCATTATCGCGTTAATTATTTTTCGCCTTAACAGACAAAAGTAATTTACTACACGGTACAAGGTAAGCTTCTGGGTCGCCCTTGCCTCCCCTCCACGGCTCCACCTCTCTTCTCTCTCTGTCTCTCAGGGCATTGATTTGTGAAAATGAATAGCGCCATGAAAGCAGCGCTTATAAGCTCGAAAGCCAGCTGCTTTCATTTGAGGGCAGCTCTTTTTCATTCTACTCCTGTTCTTGAACGTAAAAGACGCAATTACTGGGAATCTGTTAGTCTCTCTCTCTCTCTCTCTCTCCCGATGCACATAGTTATGTATTTAGATATATGGGTTTTGTTCAATAGGGATATATTTGAATGATTTGGAGTCTTTTCTTGTTTTTTTTTTTTTTTTTTGTTTGAAAATTTTAGGTGATTTAGGGTATGCCTTATAAGATTTTTTGGATTAAAAATGTAATACATTCATATCTAGCATTTTTTTTTCCTAGTCTTATTTATTGGTCCTTTTTCATTGTTTGGTTCTCGGGGAAATTGGGGTGCGAACTCGTTTTGTCGGGCATAGCTGGTTGGAATAGTTAGTTCTCTGAATTTAAAGTTAAATTTTTTTCCTGTGGATTCTTGCCAACCAAACAGAGCATGGTGGTAAAAATTTAGGGTTTCAGCAAGAAATGAAGCATGCCCGTTACTTTCTCCCTCTCAATTGCTTAATATATAGTGTAACAAGTACAAAGAAAAAAACTTTTGATATGTTGTTTAGAACTCATTATGGTTATATGATAGGGTAGTCATTTGTGACAAGAAGTTGGCTTAGTTGATGCATTACTATTTTTAATCTAAATATGAGTATATTATGAACTATAGTTGGTGCATTACTGATAGGAACCCACGATAATTTGAACAAAATTAAAGATATTTGATAGATAATGAACTCCTTTCGGGTAGGAGAGACCACAAATGAATCCACTTAGGGTTGGATACAAACCACAAATGACAAATGTCAATACAATATTCAATAATTTTGTTCTCCACATTCTAGAACTCATCTTATACTAGAGCTACGTAACTGAGAATAAAACTACCCACTAACATGTTAAACTACCCACTAACATATTAAACTACCCGTGCACTAAATAACTACCCATGAATAACTGCAGCACACCATTACCCATGTCTAGATAGTCTTTCACGTGGCCATGAACTGCAACTGTCCAACACCCACGTCTAGAGTCCTCCACGTTTCCATCAATTGCCCCGCCTGGAAGAAGAACCTTGTCCTCAAGGTTCATGTGGAGAAATTGATGAGAGGTTCAACCTCTTCGGTTCCGCGCTTACCACCCACAATTTTTGTGTCCCCATTTTCGAACACCTCAAACCTTTCCTCCGTTGCAGAAACCTCAATAGAGAGTGCTTGAGGTGTTTGGCAACGATGTCCCGGTGTGAATTTTTCATTGCAACCGAAACACAGGCCTTTCTCCCTTCTTTTCTGCATCTCTTCCCATGACAGTTTCTTGGCAGCACCCGATGAATATGGGCGTGTAGTATGTGTTGAGTACCCGGCTGAATTTGTCGACATAGTTGGCCCTTCACCGCTTGCAATCTTCCGGTCTCTAGAGAGATTATCATCTCTCATGCGTGCTAGCTCAATGGCGTCACGGAGGGTCTTCGGTTTGAACATTCGCACAGCAGATACAATATCCTGTTGCAGCCCTCCAAGGAATGTTCCCACGAGTGCCTTTTGTGGCCACCCATCCACCCGATTTGCCAAACGCTCAAATTCTTGTTGATAATCCCGCAATGTCCCTTCTTGTTGGATTCTTGAAAGTGCCTCGTCATAATCTTCGACTTCGGTAGGACCGAATCGAATCAGCAACTCCCGTTCGAAGGCGTCCCATGTGATGGGTACTTGTTCTTCCTTGTACAACTTTTGAACCCATTGCCACCATTGATTGGCTTCACTTTCGAGATGAAAGGCTGCTAGGGATACCTTTTGCTCCTCCGGTATCTGCTTATAATTGAAGTATTGAACTACCCGGTTCAGCCACACGTTGGGGTTGTCTCCCGAGTACCGAGGAAACTCCAACTTAGTGAAATTACTCGATCCTTTAGAACTATTCGAGTGCCCGGAAGAATGATTTCCGTTTCCTTTGTCTGCAGATGATTCACCATGTTCAAAACCCTTGAAGAAGAGTTCCTTAAGCTCCGCAAAGCTGGACTGTGATTCTACATTCATCTTCTGCATTACTTCTTTCAAATCCTGAATTTCTAATTCCAATTTCTCAATGCAATCCTTGTTGGTAGCCATGCTTTGAATGTTAACCTGGCTCTGATACCAAGTTGATAGGAACCCACGATAATTTGAACAAAATTAAAGATATTTGATAGATAATGAACTCCTTTCGGGTAGGAGAGACCACAAATGAATCCACTTAGGGTTGGATACAAACCACAAATGACAAATGTCAATACAATATTCAATAATTTTGTTCTCCACATTCTAGAACTCATCTTATACTAGAGCTACGTAACTGAGAATAAAACTACCCACTAACATGTTAAACTACCCACTAACATATTAAACTACCCGTGCACTAAATAACTACCCATGAATAACTGCAGCACACCATTACCCATGTCTAGATAGTCTTTCACGTGGCCATGAACTGCAACTGTCCAACACCCACGTCTAGAGTCCTCCACGTTTCCATCAATTACTGCTACCGATAGTAAGTTTCAATATTTACCACGTAAGAAGGGTTGTTAGTGTTTATTGGTAAGTATTTGGTGTGATCATGTGCAACAAAGATAATTTAAAGCACTAGATGGATGGCATAAAGTGGCAAAATGGTCATGAGATTTAGGAAAAGGCGTGATGGACTATAATGTGATAGAAGATAACCCTAGATGGTGGCACAAAGTAGCAAAATAGGATTTGTCTTGTTGCTTTTGTCGATAAGACTTTCGGATGAATTTACGTGATGAAGAACAGCATTGGTTATGATGTGAAAGCATCCATCTTCTTTAGTCAAATAGTGTTTTGCTTCCTCCCAATATTTATATTGAAGGATACTCCCTTTAATAATATTTCACTCTCTATTACCGGGTGACCATTACTTGTGACTTGCTAGATTTTGCATTGTTCCATGATTCTCTTTATTAACATATTCTTAACGTGTTCCCGTATCTGTTTCCTTATGGGGAAAATCCAAAGAAATTAACAGTCTCATCAAATGGTGGAAAAGTGGTTATAGTATTAAAGCATTTTACTTACGATATGGTGTCTTGGGGATGAAAAATTCACTATTGTTATGAGTATTTGAAGACATATGGATTCTGTTGGTTTGATGTTGGGCCTTTTGATAAATGAGCCAGTGTGCTGTTCATACTTGCATGAGGTCTCATCCCTAATTTAATTGTTTAAGCACTTGTTGCAATTTTTTTTTTAGCATATTTTTGTTGTATCATCAAGTTGGCTAAGTGTCCATGTAATGACCCACTCCCAACGACACAATATTGTCCACTTTTGGCTTCCCGAACTAGACTTTCCAAGAGATCACCCATCCCGGTACTACTCTCATAGAAGCATGCTTAACTGCAGAGTTTTGATAGGTTCATAGCTATCACGGCTTTAAAACGTGTTGTGTCAAGAAGGGTGCGAATATACATATAAGCACATTCCTATTCCCATACCCAGGCGATGTGGGACGTTACAATTATCCCCTCTTGGGACCCAACGTCTCCGCTGGTGACCCTTATGGGTCACCTATCTAAGTGCTACTATCGCAGAAGCACGCTTAACTGCGGAGTTTTGATAGGTTCATGGTCATCACGGTTTTAAACCCGTTGTGTTAAGAATTGTGCAAATATATATATAAGCACATACCTATTCCCATACCCAGGCGATGTTGGACGTCACAATCCAACTTGTTGAGCAAACATGGTGTATATATCTTCAGCTTGTACAAATTTGGTTCTGTTTATTCTTATGTTGTTTCAGCTTTTGCTTGATGTGTTTTCCACTATATGCACATTTTCTTAACTTTTTCTGTCCTATGTATTTTGTATTTTTTTTCTCTCTCTCTCTCTCTCTCTCTCTCTCTCTCTCTCTCTCTCTCTCATAATTTCTTTCTCCTTTCTGATGCTGAATGAAAATTTTCTATGCTGCTTACAATTCTTCATTTGCAGAGATCCAACATTTATTCCAAAAGGTTTAGAAAGAATACAAAAAAACAAACATTATTGCGGAACGTCAGTGATTATGCAGACTTCCTGTTTCAGGTTTCTATTTATCATGTTCTTAACTTGTAATGCATTTTATTATTGGCATTATATTTTCATGGACTTGTTTCCATACTTTATGCTTTGAAACAATTTATTTTTCTGTTTTTATGGTTGATGCTGGATATTTTTGTTCTTTTCTTTCTTCTTCTTTTTAAATTAATTTTTAATGACATTGTGAGAGTGAGGTGGTTATGGAACGCTTCTGCTAGAAATTTGTGGTAGTTTTGTTTTGTTTAATTGTTTATGTCCCTCTAAGAGAATATCTGTTGTTATTATAAGATGAATGGTCTGGGAGGCAAGTGTTTGGGGGAAGGCTAGTAGTTTTGGATGTAGAAGTCAAGAAGACAAGCTGTGGCTTGGTGGTATGGCTTCTGCCTTCTGGTTTTTTATACGATAGCATCACATTTAATTTCTTACTGGTGAGTGAGAGCGAGAAAGCTAGAGATATAAATTTTACTTATTTTGGGTATGTGTGAAAAATGAAATTGAAATTTTTTGGTCCTGGTGAATTCAGTTTCACCCTAATGGGCAATTTCTAATTCTCACAAATTGTTCTTATAATCTATATAATGTCATAAACATTGTTAATTTCTGCACAGCTGAAACTTTTCTGTTTTTCTTATTGTTGTGATGTTTTATTTTAGAAAGATTTTTGATTGTTCTGCATTGATTGTTTTTGGATTTCCAGAGCTGGGAGGATGAGGATGATAAGGATGAGCCATCTTCAAGTAGAGGCCCCTCATGGTTTAAAAGGCAATTCTCTGCTAAGGGTTCCAAAAGGGACTCGACTGGCGGTCAGGGACCCAGACGTTGGGGCAGAAGTAAGGACATTTCAAGTACTTTGGTGCTAAAAGAAACATAAAGTCTTTAATTGCAGAACTATATATAAGCACATTTTTAACTTATAATGGGGTGGTGGGAGCATCTTTTAAAATTGTCTCCATCTCGAAAATCTTCTCGCTTCAAATCTTGTTTTGAAAACTTTTATGGCCCTTGGGCGGAAAAAGCCTAATAGATGGGTCTAAATGTGTCTTTTGCTTGTGGATATCATTGCTCTAATTTAGAATGCAATTGTCTTGTTAGCCTTAATGCAAGCTTCCACTTTCCACAAATAATGGGGTGGTGCTCTTCATAGTGGAATCATATGGGCAAAGTAGCTCTCCTTCAAGGCATAACTGACTTACTAATGTCTTGAGTGCTGGATTCATTTTTTTGCCCCCTTATGAAGTTGCATTAGATCTTATCCCAACTCTTGTTCAGGAGGTTTCCAGTTTTGTGAAGAGGATGATGTCGATGTTGAGACCATTTTCCGAAAAGCATTTGGTGGGAATCAATTCTTCTATTGGTCCTTCATTAATGAAGAGAATCCTCAATGGAGGAGGAGCTCATCAAGCTACAATTACCATGGGAAGTCCTGGAATTGGCGACATCGGAATGAAGAAACGTATGATTCTTCATCTGAGTCTGAGTTTTCTGAGTCAGATATGGTTTCAGACAGGCTGGCCCTTGGATTAAATGCTTCTGGTCCTCTAAAACTTGAAGATGTTAAACATGCGTAAGTTCTCACTAGGTTTTGTCTCACTTCCCGAAACATGTCCTCGTCTGTTTTCGGGTTGTCTGATTTCATCTGAATGTACAATTGCAGATATCGAGCCTGTGCACTAAAATGGCACCCGGATCGTCATCAGGGCTCTTCCAAGGTATTAAAACATGCTCCAACCTTTGATTAGTATTCTCCATATATTGAATCTTTCCTCTGGAGAGGTATGAAGAAGTCTTTGAGTCTTTTGCCAGGCTCATGAATCTTTCCACGTTGACATCAATGGCCATCATTGCTCGTGCTGATTCACAGCTAACTGGTACTGACCAACTGACTAATTTATATTCCTGAACAGGCTGTTGCGGAGGAAAAGTTCAAGCTTTGCAGCGCAGCATATCAATCTATATGTGATAAGCTGGCCTTGATTTAAGGATGCTTCAATGCCTGCGTTCTTGGTAAACAGTCAGCCAAAGGATGCCAATCTGGTAGCCAGGATTATTTTTTATTTTCAGAAGACAGAGTTGGGGTAGCCACTATGGTTTCTTCCCAGGGGCATAGTCGTTAGTCTGCAATAGCTATGATGGCATTGGCTTGTGATTCAGCGTTGCCAGAAGTATTAATTCATGTTCTTAATTTATATCTTTACAAGGATGTAATCTATCCCCTTTTTGTGCTGTAACTTGTATATTTGCTTTAAGCTTGAAGGCATCAATAATTCATTTAGGAGAATAAAATTGATAATTTACAGTTATATTCAAAGCACTACTACAAGTCCAAGGGTGATTTTAAAATTCACGTCATTATTAAAGAGACACAAGAGAGATTTGGGTACGATGTCTAGAATTACCCATCATTTTGTCTATATTTCTGGCAATTTTGGAACATGACATGAGTCATGTGAAATTTTAATTATAACTTAAAAATTATCAATAAATAATAAAGAAAGCAAAAAAAGAAAAAGAAAAGGTAAGAGAGCTGAGAGGTTGTCGCCTTTTATTTATTTATTATTATTATTATTATTTTTATTCTTGCCTATGAAAACAATGGTATATAATTTCTTTACCTTATTTCGATGTTTGGAGCTATCTGCACTTCTCTATACAACGTTAAAGCCTATCAAAATCAAAGTACAAGATTCGACTAAATTTGATGAAGGTATATCATATGACATATGTCTTCACCAACATCCGGCTGTCTTCAATAAACTCAATCTACTGTGTGGGTTCTAATTATGTCTCGCTGAAGTGTTGAGATTTGATAGGTTATGAGGATTCCCTACGAAACAGTGGACCAAACAAAACGATTGACAAGTGGGCACCAATGCCACCAACACCAGGAATCAAGATTAGAAGCCCATTTGTCATCAAATTTTTGTAAAGAATAATGTTATTTTAGTAGAGTTTCCGTATAATTGTGATAAAAAAAGAAGAAAAGAAAAGAATTAATTTTGACTGCCGTATAATTCTATGGCCGTTGTACAAAAATGGATCAAGATCCACGGCAAAAGATCAGGCTGTTAAATAACTTAAATAGAAAACCCGTCTGTACAGAGTTGGCGGGGTTAACTCTGTGTAGCATAGGAGTATCGTAATACCACAATCCGAGCTCATCATCGTTCTCAACGCTCCGAATTCTTTTCCTCTGTTGTAGTTTTGGCTGGAACAAGTTTTGTGGGGGGATAGAATAATATGCTCAAAGCTATACAGATTCTGGGTTGTTGTTCATCTGGGTTTGTCTGGAAACCCCGAAGCAGTGGTGGGCTTTCCTTCATTTCAGTCTCTGCTAAACCATTAACATATTCTTTATCTTCAGGAAGAGCAACAAGAATGGATTCTTCGTTCTTGCCCGAGTTTTCACCGCGCAGGACTCGTTCTCTAAGGGCATTTCGTGCGTCCTCAGCTCGCTCCGAGTCAAACCCAGATGGCCGTAACGCTTCATCATCGTCGGTTGCAGTTCAGTCTTCAGCAGTGAGTTTTTCTGGTAGCTCGTTTCTTTCTATATAACGGGTTCCATTGGGATGTGTTCGTTGATATAGTGGAATTTGAGTTATGTCGGTAATGCGGGGATTGCATAATTAGTTTCTATTTTGCATAATTTAGGAAACTTTGGTTGGAGAATGGAATGTGATAGAGATTCTTGATGATTCTTTACGTTGAGACTGTCTGAGTTTTCACGTCTGATGAAATTTTAATGGGCAAGGATGAAATTGCAGTTGTAATTTGCAAGGTGTTTTTATTATTTATCTATTTTTTAAATCCTTGATGATTGAATTTTGTTGAACAATCGCTAGGGACTTGAGTTCATTTGCCGTTTCTTTCTTTCTTTCTTTCTTTCTTTTTTTTTTTTTAAAAAGAAAACTTAAATTCAGATAATAGATGTGTTGAATTATCTTTGACTCAAATGGGAGTAAGAAAAGATGCCAACTTGAGTTTAGGCACTCTTTAGAACTCTTTGTAGAGCCTCAATAGATAATATATTCTCTCCGCTTGCCAACTTTCTCTATATTCTAGTTTGTTCTTTCTCATTATATTGATGTATACGTTTAGTTTCTTTAGCTTTTCTGCCTTGAATTCTTCTCTGCTCTCGATTTTTGAGGCAGTCTTTGTTGGTTGTTTTAAGAGAGAAAAATTGATAAATCTAATACATGTAGAAAAAGATGGCTTGTATCTTCTTGATCCCATCTTCACTTGATAGAGGAGGGGGAGAGAGATAAGAATTTAATTTATTTTATCTGTTGGTAGAACTTTTCTGCTTAGTTTCTTAGTAACATAGTCTTCAGGGTCAGATGGTTGTGAGTGTGGTTCTAGGTGTGAGGTTTGCTTTACTTTTGAAAGTTAGGATACAGGAGTGGCAAAATTATCGAAGTGGCCAATTTTTCTTCTTTGCTACACATCATATACTGATATATTTCAGCTATAATATGACAGGTGCAATAGAAAAGTTCTCAAAATACAAACCAGAAATCCCGAATTGTTGATGCACTATATCTGTTTAATTTTATTTTCAGTTAGTTATTCTGTACTATTCCCATCCTTGTAGTTTCTATTATGCAGGGAAACGTCCGTAAGATCAATTTCTGTCAGTGGTGTGGTGGCCCAACAAAGCATGAGATACCTGATGGAGAGGAGAAGATGAGACCTATTTGCACAGTTTGTGGGAAAATTGCCTATCAGAACCCAAAAATGGTAATACTATATAGGAACAGAACTTTCTTTTTATTTCTGCAAGTGCCAATCCAGAAATTAAGGGACTTTGTATTTGTTTTATAAGTTTTCTTTCTTAGGTATGCGGGATTACTGAAATCATATGGACTCATGTTGTTTTTAAATTGCATTCAAAATGAAGTAGTACATGGCTTTTTTATAGCATAACGATGACCCTGTTTTCTTGCTTTAGTAAAGGGCATATTTAAGGATATATGTGAAAATGTCATAAATGCATTAATTGTTGTTGTCTATATAAGACTACTAATGTTTTTGTATTAAATGTAAAAGATTGTGGATTGGTTTCCTCTGTCTATTATGATGTCCAGGTACCTAACGATTTTCCAGCAACTTTGATAACTTTCCCAAATGCTATGGGTTTTTCCTTTAACTTTAAGTTTTAACCATAATATCATTGTTGCATGACTAGTTACATAAATTGTGCCTATCAGGGAGAAATAAATATAATATCATGATTACTTTGCAAGATTTTAGAAAGCATACTACTGTATGCTGCGTGCTAACACAGGGAGCAGTGGAAGAGAATATTGTCTTTCATTTCCAGATTGTTGTCATTTATTCCACCATCTGGGAAACAACGGTTGGGTTTGTCGTTTTCAGGATTCAATCTAGAGAGCAACAAATAAGTATCAATAGAATTGGATAAGGATGTTGAGGTTGCCTACATTGTAAATTTGGTGCAACTCTCTCTCTCTCTCTCTCTCTCTCTTTTAAATTTAACACGCTCACCTTATTCATGTTTTATATCTATCCTTTGTAAAACAACCACCTTGGCTTTTAATAACATTTATCTATCTATCTATCTATCTATATGATGCATGAAGTTTTTGCTTTTCAAAATTTTGCTGCTAATGCATTTGTCATCGATGTTTAGTCCTTATTCTTATTTGTGCCAATATGGCTTCATTTCTACTAATAATTGTTCAATTGATGGTTATATAGGTTGTGGGTTGCCTCGTTGAGCATGATAACAAGGTCCTACTTTGCAAGCGGAATATTCAACCATCTTTTGGTCTTTGGTATGTATGTAGCTTTAACTGGAGAGGGTCCAACTGTTTATTCATTTTAGTTCTTCTCCACAATTGTTTCCTAGATGAAAAAAAGGACAAAAATTTCCTCCAACCCAGTCTAATAAATTGCCATGTGTCCTTGTAACATTCCGGTCCCATATTGGGAAGATGAGTAACCCACATAGAGTAGGTGGTTTATAAAGATAGTCATGAGTGCTAAGTGCCACATTACCTAGTTATTAGGTGAAACTGGGCTTTATAAGGAATTATAGAGAAACTCCAAATTAACTAGTTATTTTGGGGTAATAGCGCAGATTTGACTAGTGCTTTTCTTTGAGTCGTTACAGTCCCACTAGCATGTGAGAGACACATGGTTTTTTAATATGATTAACAGGTTACCTTCACCATTAACTCATTTGCTAACATCTAAAATTCTGTCACTCAAACTAATAGAGGAGTCCAAGAGTGCACCATCGGAGATGTCAGCCGTTCATCTTCCTTCTGTCTCTAGACGGTCTAAAAATGCCGCTGGAGTTGGGCACATATCAGAGCGATGACACATATCTAGTATGTGGGTGATTCAAAAAGCCAATTTTCTGATGATGAGTCTAGTTTTGGATCGAACCCCGGCCTTTCAAGTTGCTCCGTGCTTTTGGGTGGGTGCAGATCTTTCACTGCTCTGTAATTAAATCACTGAGGCCTGGTAGTCTTAGTCATGTGCCAAAGCTGAAACTACTTTCTAATCAATTATTTTACGACATTTCTATTCTATTGTTGCTGAGAGTCAGTCTTATTTATTTTTCTTTCAATTTTAGTTGTGGTTGGATTAAAAAGATAGATACTCTTTGTTTTGAAACTTTCTCTTAAGATGTAATGGCGATGCACTAAAGGTGCTTAGCTGTGAGTCCAACAATCGTCAAATGGGGAAGAGTGCTGCCTAATCTGCTTTAGTAGTTTGTTAACAGTCCTATCATCAGCAGAGAGAGCATGTGCACACAACCAGTAGAGTTCTCAAAACCACAACATCGTTCTTATTGCTTTGTTTCTTGACATGAGTCTTTGAAACACTAGATACATTGGATTGTTTATTCTGCTGCAAGAAGTGACCCTTGATATATTGGATTGCCCATTCTTATTGGATTGTCCAAACAGTTCTTGTTTTCTCCATTCTGCAAGCCTTCATTAACAGTACACACTGAAGGCTCATTTTTTTTTTTCCCAGCACAGAGCAACACCTTAACGAACATCTCCAATAGCTTACTCTTGGACTCCTCCGTAAGTTAGGACACACATTTACATTTGATTCTATTGCCATGGCTCTGATATGTGCCCAGCTTCAGCAGCAATTTTCAGACTGTATCTGAGAAGGAAGGTAGATGAATGGCTGAGGGAGAAAGACTTTGGACTGCTCTGTGTTCAAGAGAAGGGATTTAGACGTGCCCAACCCAATGTTTGAATGAGAATGAATTTTAGAGGTCAGAAGAGGAGTTAATGTTAAAAGAGAAGGAGTTAGCGGTGGAGGCAGTCTGTTAATCCTATTAAAAAGTCATGTGCCTTTCACATGATAGAGGGACCCATGGCAATTTATTAGACTGGGTTAGAGGGAATTCTTTCAACCCAGTTTGGAAGAAATTTTTGTCCCAAAAAAAAAAAAAATTCAAAACACAATCTGAGTAAAGCACATTTTCTATTATGATGAAGGTTGCTTCTATTATCGTTGTTTGCTCACCATTCGATGTTTTTTGTCATTGAGTAGGACTCTTCCTGCTGGTTACATGGAAATAGGGGAGTCTGCTGCAGAAGGGGCAATCAGGGAAACCTGGGAAGAAGCAAATGCAGAAGTAGAAGTGCTGTCTCCTTTTGCTCAATTGGATATTCCTCTTATTGGCCAGGTGAGGGAGAAACAACTTTTCATTTAGCTCATATTGAATTTCTGTGTACTTGCTAAAGATGCTTGTATGATTCATTATGCCTTGTTTGGAGCAGACTTATATAATCTTCTTGGCAAATCTCAAGAAGCCACAGTTCTCACCAGGCCCAGAATCATCAGAATGCCAGCTTTTTTCCCTTGATGATATACCTTTTAATTCCCTGGCATTTTCATCGATGCTGGTTACCTTAAATTTGGTATGAGCCAGTTTTGAACTGTAAAACTGTATAATTACTGTTAACTTCCCTGTCAGACATGAAATTTATGTCATGGTGTCATATATCTTTTTGCTGCAGTATGTTGAAGATGTTAAGGCTGGAAAACCCAAGTTCCACTATGGTACAATCAATAAGAGGTAAATCCATTTTATATGTGGGAAATTTACGGTAGATTCCACAGGAAAATATTAACTCTCCTACCTTAATGCGTGATCTGGTTCTGAAAGATGATTAACAAGAATAAGAGTAATGTTACAATTTGTTGTATTTGGTAAGGGGATAAGACATAAAATGCGACTTAATTATGTACTATTAGGTCTATGCTATACTGATTAGTGTAAATCCATTTGCTTTGTTGCCAAAATCAAGTTTAAGGATCTCCATGACCATTTTTAGTTGCATTTGCTCGTTTGCCAATGTTATAGCATAGTGGGAAAGTTAAATAGTTAAAAAGAGGCTTCTTGCTCAATGCTATACTATGAACCCTTTCCCATCTTTCTATCCACATTTCTAAAACACATAATTGTTTATAGGGTTATCAGTAGAGGTATTTTGGTTGCTTAGTCCTATATATATGGATGTCCAATCATCTTCTTATAGTGCCAATAGAAGCAACCTGTTATTTCTAGTTGTTTAATCCAGTCCCTCAACCCCAACCCCTATAAGGCAATAATAGGAAAATTTAATGGAAATGAAGTTCAGGCCAAGGTCTTCTATTATGGTAGATATCATTGTAACTATTGACTATTGATTACCTTTTCTTTTTTCCCTTCTCTCTCTCTCTCTCACTCTTTCTCTCAATTTTGATGTATGACTCTACAATATGATAAAAACTGAATGACTCTATGATGTGATAAAAACTGATATGGTAAAAATTTTAGAGAATCTTGATCCGTTGGTTGGAGGTTAATTCTTATGAATTTTTCAAACATGGAATACCTTGTGTTTCTGAATGATGTTATTAATGTTCCTGGTATATGATTCTTTGCTGATGGTTGTTGTCAGGCCTGGCACAAGTCCTTCTGATATTCATGCCTTTACTCTTGATTATCATCTTCAGTCTTGACAAGATGTGGTGAGTCCTCTATATACGATGCCCTTTTGAAGTGGATAAATAGAATAAACAGTGATATACACAATACTCAATACTCAGGCTTGAAATTCCTATTATTTTTTTCTCCATGTGTCACACATAATTGGTGTCTGAGGGGGGGAAACCCTATAGTTTTTTAGGTGAATATATCTCAAAGTTTTTTATATTCATTGCACCTAGTCATGGCACGCACAAACTATAAGGTCAATTCCAATGTCATCACTAGACTCAATACTCAAGATTGGTCATTGTGTTCTTTCTAGTGACATTGAAGATGGGGCCTCGAGTTAGTTTGTATGTGCTGTGTCTTCCATGTAATAAATTTATACAACTTGAGGTATATTCACCTAAACTATAGGGTCCCCCCCCCACCCCCCCAAATCTTTGCGTATTTAATCCCCTAAAATATGATATTAGTTGCAACTGATCCAATAGTTTAAGAGGGCGATTCTTCAATATTAAAGTCTAGTGATGTGATGTATTGCAATTGACCTTATAGTTTGCGCGTAACGTGTCTTTTGTGCAATGAATCCCCCCCAATCTTTGCCTAAATTTTAAATTTGCATATTTGATCCCCTAAAATACGATATCAGTTGCAACTGATCCAATAGTTTAAGAGGGTGATTCTTCAATATTAAAGTCTAGTGATGACATTGGAATTGACCTTGTAGTTTGTGCGTGCCATGACTCCTGTGCAATGAATATAAAAAACTTTTGAGATATATTCACCTAAAAAACTATAGGGTCTCCCCCCTAATCTTCCCCTTAGTTTTAAAATGTGAATATTTAATCCTCTAAAATATAGTATTAGTTGTAACTGATCCTATAGTTTAAGAGGTTATTTATTTATTTTATATAATGAATCCTTATTAATTAATCTGTGTCTTGGATTATATGATTTCTTGTTTTGGTGGGGTGCAGGGCCTGGTTGTCATTTGAAAAATGGGAACCAAGAGAAACTGAAAGCACATTAATTTGGTCAAGTTGGAAAATGTTTGTGCATGCGTAGAGAATCAAATAGAAGCTTCACTGACTTTGAAATCCGTTCATCTCAACTGATGAATTCAACACCAATCCGTACGTGACATATATATTTGAGGAGGTGAGATCGAATTCAGAGTATAATATTACAGAAGCAAAATGCAATTCAACGAGGTTGAAGCACTGGGGTGATTGCGCCTTGTCTTTCCCAAGAACATTCAAACAAACTATTATTGGAATGGACATTCCTCCCATGGAAAACTTGTAAACATTGAACAGAAATTCAAAATTGGCATCTAATTGGTGCAAGTAATTAATGAGGAATGTTTTCCGGCGTTGTCAAACTGTTACTTTGCGTACGATTTTGTGAGTACGGCATGGCAAAGTCGTTATTCCCCGTTTGGTAGTATGTTTGTCGTTTCCGATGAAGTTGGGAGGACTTACAAATGCAAGGAAATTACCTCTCCAAACCTTGACAAACCACCTGTTGGAAAAATACAAACCCATCACACAATGCTGACATTCAGCCGGCTGTTTGGTCTTCACGAGAAAAGTCGAATTGCGTGGCTTTTAAGTTTTAATTTAGAAAAATGATGCACGTTTTTTTTTTTTTTTTTTTTTTCTAAAAGAGGAATATTGAGTTTCTTCAAGTATTCTTTTAGTATTCATCTGAAAATACATAAATGTTATAAAAAATTATATTTATTTCCTGTTAAATGACATGTATGCAATTTTTAAATTTTTTTTATTACATTTATATCATTCTAAATGGACACTAGAAGAACCCTTAAAGAAATTCGAAGAAAATGATAAAAATACAACTAATACACCACCTCAAGACACATTAGAGAGACCCACATGTATGAGTTCCACCCCAATGCATCTTTGAGAGTGATTCATGTACGTACAATCCGTATTGTACAACTATCTCACAACCAAGACACATGGGGTAAGACTCACTCACATGTGGGTCTCACTTAAATGATTTGATTCTTGTACTACATCATCACAACTTACATGGGGTAAGACTCACTCACATGTGGGTCTCACTTAAATGATTTGATTCTTGTACTACATCATCACAACTTCTCACATGATGGTGGGTCTCAGTGTGTGAGACCCATTCTCATGTGAGGAGTTGTGTAGTTGTTGTATTGGTGTTATAAATCTAACATTTTCCTTCACTGACTTAATGTGTCTTGAAATTGTAGGATAGTTATGCATTAGTTGTGTATGTATGACAACGCTTTCCATCTTTTAAATGCTTATTATCATGACGATGGTAACAAAAATTACTATTAAATTTAAATAAGTTAATTTGTATATTTTACGTCAATAATATTTTTCACTCTAACATTAAAATATTATATATATATATATATATGGTTGGTGGCGCGAGGGCAGGTGGGTCTTTTTCAAAGTCTCACTAAATTAATTGTCTAGCAACTGGTGGGTCCCAGTTGCGGAAATCTCGATCCAGTTGCACTTATCAAACCTTTACACGTGCAATCCGTCAAATTTGGAACATTCCAATAAAGTGTCGCATCGATATGAGAAGTGTGGTGATCAAAGTTCAAACTCCCTACTTTAGGCTGTTTTTGTTAATTAAGAGGTTTTTTTTTTTTTTTTTAAAAAAATAAAAATAAAAATAAAAACTAATGTTATATACCTCAAAATTATTTTACATTGTCCATGTGTCATTGTTAATCGATTCTTACATTTTTTTTATTTAAAAAAAAAATAATTAAATCAAAGATTGATTTACAATGTTACATAGACAAAATATAATAAAAGTATTATTTTAGAAAGGGAGTTAAAGCTTTAAGAGCGAAGGGTACGAGTTGGTGCAGTACTTACAGGCGATTGGTGGCATTTGCACAAGTTGTCTTTATGTAGACCATGACCTTGCTAAGACAACCGCAGAGCAAATCATGAATAAAATGTGGATCAAAGAAATTCTAGCTTAAGGGTATCCGTGATGTTATAATTTTAGAGCAACCTCTTTTTGCTGCACAGAGCTTTAGCATTTATCTTTCTCTGCTATATAATCAATATACGTGTGGTAATAAGATAGTGCTTGTAATTTATCTTATATCTGCGAAGCAGTTTCTATTTTTAGGAGGTTTTTGAAAAGCAACACGCGCGGATAGAACATTAACTAGCAAAGAGTTTCCTTGTTTGCAAAACTCCATGTAAGTATTTATGTAATGGGCTTCGGAGGAAGAAGATCACGCAAAAATAACCTTCCAAACTAATTTGGAAGTCAAAAAGTTACTTTTTTCTCAGTCAAAAAGTTTTTACTTAATTTTTTTCTCTGAGAAAAAAGTGTTCTTTTTAAAAGGTTTAGCTCCATACGTGGTTTTTGACCAGAAACGATGAAACAAGGTACTAATTAAGGGCTCGTACGTACCTAGCTTGATTATTAAAGTCTAGCTCTTGCCTTGCAATTTCTTCATACTAATTAAAAAGAGATAAACAAAGACTTCATTTGTAATAAAAATAAAATAAAATAATGTAATTAAACAAAAAGATATGAGAAAGATTAAGATAAAGAATTGAATTTTGATCGATCAAAAACGTGCATGTTTCAATTTCTCACAATTTTGTAGGCTACGCATTGGCTTAATTCCACGAAACAATTTGGTCGTAGAATGCCATCAAATAATGAATTGCTTACTGCGTCGTCCAATGTCAGACGCAAACATATATGCTTTATCCAGTTTACTACTCAATCAAATGAATACATGTTCCTTTACATGTTGCTCTGAGCTTTTGCTTACACATAAGAAAATAACAAAGAAAAAAAGAGTCATAATTAAACATGTGTACGTACAAGGCATAAACAATTGTTTATTACCGGAGGAAAACATCAGAATAATTAATAAAATTATTTAGTGCGATTACAATGTTCAAACTAGCTAGTACTGAAACAAACGGTGTATAAACAAGTTCACCATCTACAAATTAATAAAATTAAACAATATTGATCATACTGAGATTCTGGAGTACTTCGGCATGCATGACTCATCTCCCGCTGAGTTCTGTGAACGGAGTAAGTTGGCTTTTGATAAAAGCGTTGTCTGTGTCTTCTTTGAATGATGGAGGCATGGCCGGCCATATAAAAGAAGGTCTCTCTGTGGGCAACTGCAGCGGAGGCGCCTCTCCAGTAAGTACTTGCAAAACTGTATTCATGGAGGGTCTTTGGTGTGGGTTTGGGTGGCAACATGCCAACCCCAAAACAAGCATGCACACCATTTCCTCCTCATCGAATTGTCCGTTCAATTTGGAGTCAACTGCATCAAGGATCCTTTCCTTCCTACGAAGCTCCCATAGCCAATACACAATGCTGTTGTTGTAGTCGTTATGCTCACCCTGATTTCCGGGCTTCCTTCCGCAGATAACTTCCAAGACAAGAACACCAAACGCATAAACATCTGTTTCAACAGTTGCCCGACCAACAAGAAAAGTTTCAGGCGCCATGTAACCGGGTGTTCCTGCAATCTCTTTTGTTGAGTGGTGAGTTAGGTCGCTTTGCTGAATGGTACGAGCCAGCCCGAAATCTCCCAGCCTTGCGTTGAATTCTGAGTCCAACATTATGTTGCTGGATTTTATGTCGCGATGAAGCACCCTCTTTTCACACCCATTATGGAGATAATTCAGTGCCCGAGCCACCCCATGAATTATGGTGTACCTTCTTTCCCAGCTGAGCGGTGCTTCCTCCGAGCCAAATATGAACTTGTCTAGGCTGCTATTCGGCATGTACTCGTACACAATAAGGAGCTCGCGCTTTTCATAGCACCATCCAATCAATTTCACAAGATTTTTGTGGCGGAGGCTGCCGATTGTTGTGACTTCTGCTATAAATTCTTGCTTGCCTTGACGCGAATCCTTTGAGACTCTCTTGACAGCTACCTCCTTATTCGCCAACAATCCCTTATAGACTGTTCCAAAGCCACCTTTTCCGAGCTTGCTCTTGGGGTTGAAGTTGCCTGTTGCTTTTCTGAGCTCTCTCAGGTTGAACTTCCGGGGAGCCATAGAAGACCCTCGAATCTGGTCTTCTATCCTCGGATATGCATCTTCTGGCTGTTCTCTGTGTTTTCTTACCCAATACAAGTAAAACGCAATCCCACTAATAATCAACACAAGCACCGCTGGAACTGTGATCCATACCCATAACAGCTCTAGATCTTCACCAATATCTGAACCCTCGAATGTCCATGATTTTACGCAGTTTAGTTCGACGTAATTACTTGTTGAGGCAGAGAACCCCAAGAAAACCTTCTCTGGAAGATAGTCAGAGAGATTAAGGGGCAGAGACATCACTGGCGTGTACTCCCCTGTTCCACCAGTCATGGGAACAGAGACAGTCATATTTTTGCCATCATACTGAACCCTTACCGTTACATCAACGGCTGCAGAAAGATTGACCCCATAGTCACCTAAAGATACCTGCTTGATTGAGTAGATGCTGTTTACATCCAAGCCAACATGGTTATCATCGAGATCTTCTGGATAGCTCTTTCTCGTGTCAAATTCTACGGCCACCACATTAACTTGAGGGGATCCATTTGTAGTCGCGTTTACAATCCCAAGCCATTGCCCATCGCTGCCCCCTGGAAGAGTGGTATCTGCGGCTAATATGAAGGCCAAGCCTTCGCCGCCCGGATCTGTCTCGTTTTTGATATTAAGTACAAAGGTGGTATTGAAAGACGCTGAGACGTCTTTGCTCTTGCTCCACAATCTGAATGGCTTCTTGTAAAAGGCGCGTCCGGATTTATTTTTCATATAGCCGATGTCATCAACACTATCGGGTGTAACTTGGATAGCATTCAAGTAAATCCTTGAAATATTTAAATTTTCCATAATTAGTTCAGATACATTTTGATCATAGAACTTTGGAAAATCAAAACTAAAGCACTCTACTTGAGTAAGAACTCCACACAAGAGGAGCACTAGAAAAAGGGACTGATCAAATGGCCAAGAAAAGCTCATTCTACCTTCGGAAAATACAGAACGACTGCCTTAATAGGTTGCAGTGTTGCTATATCTGGCAAGGTAATCAAGACACCAATTCAGAAGAAGGAAAGCTTATAACTTTCAGATTAATTTTATGGAAGGCATACATGATCTCATCGGAAATACCGAAGATAAATAATGTTTTAGACTTGTATCAGGGAAATTTCCCTGCACTTTCTGGTATGCTTTTTTAATGTTGGTCAATGGTTGTATAGTCAATTAATGCCCATGATTTAATTATCTGGAATGTGTTTTTTAATTTTTCTTCTTTTGTGGGGGTATGGAGAAGGGGTAATACCGTAATAGTATTTGAATTTGACTTTGTGTCATAAAATAATAATAATAAAAATAAAATAAAAATCATATGGACTATTTAATAGGGGTGTATAAACGATTATAATCGGCGTTAACGTACGGTTATTGACTAAAACCGTTAACCACTTAGGCAGTTATTGCATTTTACCAACCATAACAACTAATCGCTTAGGTGTTTGTATAACTGCTTTTCAATTTATTGAGTAGATAACTGTTGGTTGTATAACCGTTTTTCAATTTGAATTTTATGCCCATTTTGGACTGATTTTGAGCCCGTTTTGGCTACTTTTGGGCCGGTTTTAGTACAGGTTTTAAATCCAAAATCTAAATAATAAAATACAAACAAATCTAAAATCCAAACAATACAAATTCAAAATTATATATATAAACGGTTAGCGGTTATTAATGTACCGCTTTTCCCAAACCCTACAACCGCTTTTAAAAGCGGTTATGCGGTTATACGATTAGCGGTTATAAGAGGTTAGTAGTTTTAAAACGGTTATAACCGCTCTGTTTGTATACCCCTACTGATTAAGGTTGGTGGTCTTTTCTTTAAGGGATGGGAGAAATGCTTTTGGTGGTTAATTTCTTGAGGTTCCACTATGTTACTACGTGTGTGTGTGCGCGCGTGCGTGTCTATATATATATTTTACAGGTTATCCTGGTTCACTTAGAATCGGACAGTACGACTAGCCCACACACAATGGTAGCATTACTGAGCATAGAGACCCAACTAGAATTCACAGACTGATTCCTGGCCCTATCTCCAACGCTACTTTAGGAATTGAGCATTGAATCGCGGACTATGCCGGGGTGGCTGGCCCCAAGAGGAGATAGCACCCTCAAGATTCGAACTTGGGATCAAAAGGGAGAAATGTCCTACCGTCCCAAGCCCTTACCATCAGGCCACCCCTTGGGATTTCTACTACGTATATACTTTGATGTAAACTCTTGATGGGAGCATATGTTAAGGATAGAAATCCTTATCATAAATAGCAATTGAATTATCTTAAATTTAGAGATTTGATTAGGATTGAAATATGCCTATTTCAAATTGATGAAAATGCAAAATTTTAAACGCTAACAAGTGATTTTAAAAGTCAAACTGTGATTTTATCGAACGCTTAATTACATTTTTTAAAATTACTTTCAAATCGCACATTTTTAATTAAATCGAACTTTTTAAAATCACAAATTCAAACAGACTTTAGTTCTGCCACCTTATTTGGTCATAGACTCTAATAAGAATAGAATATATAGTTCAAGGTTCACAAAAGTCCAGGAAGAATGAGTTTGGTTCTTTGTTTTCAATATATGTGAAATTTTCCATTCAACTATCAAGGAGGCACTGCATGTGAGTAATTACAAAGGCCATAAATATTTAATCATCAATTTTGATTTGGTCATATATACTTCTCTTGCTGAATCTACCTGGAAATTATTAAATTAAATCACACGGATAGCAATGCCACGAAGGTTAGTTCCCATCTCTTATCTTCAAAGTTCTAGGCTTTTTAGCTGTGTTGACAAATGACAAGTAGAGGACGAAATTGGAATTTGCACATGCATGTGACGAAATTGGAATTTGCACGGCACGAAGATCATGCTGGCACAGCTGAAGTCTTGGGCTATTATTGGAAAGGACCAGGACCAGGACAGCTACTAACTTCAATGCCGTCATCAGCGTGATCAATGGCTGATACCTTAGCAAAAATTCCAAGAAATTACGGATGGCAGACTACTGACCGTGGCGGTTTTGTGGTCAGATCGATCCGATCCGTTGATAATTTGACTATTAATTTTAGAAACTATCACGATGAGGTTTGCAGGCCTCTTTGGACCAACAAAAATATTAAACTACTATTAGTTTGAATGCTTCTGAATAACATATATTATTCTATCACCAACTTTAAAATTAGTTAAGAACAATTCAAAGGCAGAATTTTAATTATTCTATACCCACTACTCTTTAAACAATTTTATTAATTAACTTGCTTTCTTCATCATTTTTAAACATGACCTTGAGCCCCCTTTTTTGATTGATTGAATTCCTTAATTTCTAACAAATGATTAAAAATAAAAAAATAAAAAATTGTCCTACATATATACTCATACTCGATACATGGGCAGAACTAAAATTGTATGTGTGAGGGTCAACTATCAACTATGCATGTACTTGTGTACTCACCTCTAAATAAATGAAAAGATCATAAATTAATAATCTATTTTGATTTGGTCATACTTCTCTTATGGAATCTACTTAGAAAAGCACATTGATAGCCGATGATACTGAATTTTGCACGTCCAAAATTGGTTGCGGATCACCTGTAAAACAAGAAGAGAACCACCGAAGTGGTGCTGAGTTGTGGTTAGCGGGAGAGCCTCTGACGGTCAAGTTAATATTTTTAATTCAAGGAGAGAAAAAGAGTGAAGAAAATTCTTTCGATAAAGGAAACACACCTGAGTTTCTGAGAGGGCATGTCTTTTTGTTCTAGGCTCTCTAATCTTTTTTGGGGCTTTATGGGTTTTTATGAGAGTAAGCCTTTAATTTGGCTGGGTATATGGCCTTGAGCTCTAGGCTAATTTTCTATCTATGTTAGTAGCCCCATTCTTATAGTCAACTTGTCCATCTGGTTGGGCGTTAGCAATGTTGTCTTTATTTGTATGTGAGGTTCCCTCTAGCCTTGAATTCTGAGGGCGGAGGGCTTCCCAACAATTAAAAACCTTTATGGTATTAGATTACTTTTGGTTTCTAAAAAGGATTGTGATTGCTACTTAACCCAAGAGGGGTGAAGAATGAGGTCTGAAGGGCGTGAATGGTGCTTTTATAGGCATGGGTAGTGGATAAGGCTGGATGATGTGGAGAGTAAGTTAAAATTGCTTTTTAGGCAGGGTCGAACATTCAATGTACTGCTTCAAATGTTCGGTGTACTGTTGGATAACGGTCTTAGGGTTATCCTCAAACGTTTCAAACTTCGAACGTTCGGCCAAAGTTAAAAATTTAAAAATATTTAACTTTTTGGATTTTTATTGGGAAAATTATTTTAGGCCGCTTGTTGGATGAAAACGTGATTTAAAATGGATATTTACTCTTTTTTTAATATTTTATTTTTATTTCGGGGTATTAGACCAATACATTATAAATCTTAGTCTGAGGACATAACATCATTCTACCAGACTATCGGTTGTTCGTTTATCGGGTCGTTCAATCATTACTAATCATTCGATTAGACCACCAAACGTTCGGTGCTTAGCCAGACTGTTACATCCAACTCCAATCAATCTAACCTATTCTAACCACAATCTAATGTCCAAACATGCATCCTAATATTGTCTTAATTAGGAACACATCATCCGTGCATAACAAACCAAACAAAACTCCAATCTAATACTAAACAATCAAATATTCAAGTCCAAGCGTATAAATTCATTTCCCCACTTATAAACAAAACAGAATTACTCCCAATAACCCAATATCACATGATAATTGTTCTCCAAGATCATCTAACCGCTAAAACATACATAACTCAATCGAAAACAATCTAAATATCACAATTTACTAAATCTTATGAAATTATATGATCAATAGACTAATACAGTAAGTAAAACAAGTATAAACATACTAGAAATAGTAATTAGAACATATTAAAAGAGAAGATCTTGTGTGTAAACCCTAAATATCCACTTTCTCTCTCCTCCTCCCTTCTCTCTCTCTCTCTCTCTCTCTCTCTCCCTCTAAAGTTTCCAGAGGCTGGGAAATAGTGAAATAAGGTATCTCTTAAAACAAACTCATGCACATTTTAAAATGTAGAAACATCTTAAAATCAAGTTGTTGTAACCATCCATCGATCGATCGTTCATCCTAATCGATTATTCGATTACTTACAAATTCCTTAAAATGTTTAAAGTCTCAAATTCAACTCGTCTCTAAAGGTCCAAAGTTAATTAAAACACACTTAAACTTAATTAAAACAAAATTTTATTTCGGGTTAATACAATGTATATACTTGATGGCATTGTATAATTATGGATTTGGACTTATGGACAAGTGCAAAGTAACTTGCAGAGGTTGGCCAATGGCATTGTATTGCTTTGTTCTTTTGGACATAGTTTGTTCAAGTGATTTTAGTTTAGTACCAAATTAATATGGTATGTTTTATGTCATACAATATACATTGAGTAAACATTGTCTATACCAATTCATTAACTTCATTATAGTCAACAAAGAGTACACATTGTCTTTACCAATCACTAACTTCATTACAAAAATAGTGACTAGACAACTTAAATGCAATAACATTATTTGCCATAACACCAAATTGAATACACATTATCTGTAAACAACAACATTTTCTTACAAAACATTGGAGACGCAAGTGTTTGCTTACAAATCATTAACTTCATTACAACCACAACATAAACACAATGGGTGATTGCAAAACACAAAAACAAACACAACACAAAAAGATAATGTGATGCACCGTGTTGACTCAAAAAGAGTGCAAACCCAAGTGCAAGTTTTCGCAAGTAATAAATTCTTGATAAGTACGAGGTCGATCCACAGAGAATGGTAGATACTAAGTAAAATTCTTATTATCGTACAGAAAAGTAAATTGAGTTGTTTTTCCACTAAAAAGTGGAGCAATGGAGATCGAGATGATAAACTAAAATTAAATTAACTAAACTAAATTAATAAAAGTGATATTTGAGGAAATTAATGGAAAGTACTAAGGCTTTAGGGATCCACCTAGCAATTTATTACGTATTCTTGAGACATTTTTTTTTTCTTAACTAGGTAGAAAATCAACTTTTCTGATTATAAGATAAAACAATTAAGTGCAAGGAAAAATAAAATATAGAATGAATCTCAATTGATAAAAAAATTGATTTTAATAATATGTTACGAGAGATTAAGCATTCACTCTAAATTCGAATTATAACAAATCAAACAAAAAGTAAGCATTTGATATAAACAAAAATGATAATGAATCAAAAACTACACAGCGTGAAATATTTCTCAAATTTAATATTACCCCCAACATTCAATCATTAAACATTTAGAAACATTAAACATTGTCTCAAGAACACATACTAAAAATATACTAGTCTTTACCTCTAACCTTAGCTAGAGATTTAGCCACTCATGATATTAAAATACACTGCAAAGTATAAATAAAAAGACATGAAAAAGAAAGAACTTGAATATTAGGGACAAATTCCTTGCAATAAAGCCCTCTGTTCTTCCTTCTTTTCCTTTGTTGTGCAACACATGCGTCCAGTTTGAGAGATCATAGAACAAAATGAAAAAAAAAAGCCTCCTCTCCTCCTTCCAGTGAGTGAGTGAGTGAGAGAGAGAGAGAGAGAGAGAGAGTTATGTGAAAAAATAGAAAGAAAGAAAAAAATCATCCTCGTGGTTCTGCGATTTCTAGCATAAATAAGAAGAGAAAATTTTAATCTTTCTTCTTTACGAAAAAAAGAATCTCACGCCGCTTCTGCTTTTCTTCTTTTAAAAAAAACTCTGACTTTCCGTTGTAGTTCTGCATTTTGGCGCCTCAAAATACACTCGAGTGCACATGCGCTCGAGCCCACCATGCTGGCTGGTTGGATTCCTACGCTCAATCGTTTGGCTGTGCGCTCGATCCCTTTTGGTTTGCACTCGAGCACGTTGCCTTGGTAGGAAACAGGAATTGCCTTATTTAATCTCAAAATTGATGGCTTTACTTGTCATTTTCGTTTATAACTTGAAAATGCTTAAAACACAAAAACAATAAAAAAATATTATAATACAAAGAAGCTATGGGGTTAATTAAGCTTCTTAGTGTCTCCTCTCCAATAGACATTGAGGTTAAGCTAAGATGAACAATATTACCAGAAGTATTGTCTTGTTTTACGATTGACTTCTTAATCGGAATATTATTAGTGTCTTTTTGTTGTGATTAATGAACTTTAATGCTTCTTGTTGTGTGATGTGTTTCTGATGATCATGTGAGGATGAATTCTGACCTTGAAAGTTTCTGAAGTTTCCATTGCTTATAGCGTAATGAACATATATATTGTGTATTCTTAATTCTACTAGTAAATTAATGTATTAACAAGTTATAAACAAATTTGGTTATCAGCATAACCAAAAATTTTAAATAGTAAACGAAATTACCGGCATTTGAATTAAAGAAACAAATTTTTAAAATAGAATGTATTATGCAAACAAAAGAAACAAATTCCAATTGATCGATCACAATCTTCAACCCAGCGGTATAATTAAACAAGTACACCATCTATTACAATATATATATATATTAAAAAAAAGAAAAAAGAAAAAAGAAAAAGAGTACACCCATATCTATTAATAAAAACAAAATCTTATTGAGATTCTATATATATAATATAAATAGATAATTGAGATTCTATTGTTACTTGGCTATGACTCATCTCCCGGAGAGTTCTGTGAATGGAGTAAGTTGACTTTTAATAAAAGCGTTTTCCGTGTCTTCTTTGAATGACGGTGGCATGGCCGGCCACTCAAAAGCAGGTCTCTCCGTGGGCACCAGCGGCGGAGGCGCTTCCCCTGTAAGGACTTGCAAAACTGTTGTCATGGAGGGTCTTTGGTGTGGATTTGGGTGGCAACATGCCAATCCCAAAACAAGCATGCCCACCATTTCGTCCTCGTCAAATTGCCCAATAATTTTGGAGTCCACTGCATCAAGCATCCTATCCGTCCTACGAAGCTCCCATAACCAATACACAATGCCGTTGTTGTAGTCGTTATGCTCACCTTGATTTCCAGGCCTCCTTCCGCAGATAACTTCCAAGACAAGAACACCAAACGCATAAACATCTGTTTCAACAGTTGCCCGACCAACAAGAAAAGATTCTGGCGCCATGTAACCGAGTGTTCCTGCAATCTCTTTTGTTGAGTGGTGAGTTACGTCGCTTTGTTGAATGGTACGAGCCAGTCCGAAATCTCCCAGCCTTGCGTTGAAGTCAGAGTCTAACATTATGTTGCTGGCTTTTATGTCGCGATGAAGCACCCTCTTTTCACACCCATTGTGGAGATAATCCAGCGCCTGAGCCACCCCATGAATTATGATGTGCCTTCTTTCCCAGCTGAGCGGTGCTTCCTCCAAGCCAAATATGAACTTATCTAGGCTACTATTCGGCATGTACTCGTACACAATAAGGAGCTCGCGCTTTTCATAGCACCATCCAATCAATTTCACAAGATTTCTGTGGCGGAGGCTGCCGATTGTTGTGACTTCTGCTATAAATTCTTGCTTCCCTTGACTTGAATCCTTTGAGACTCTCTTGACAGCTACCACCTTATTTGCCAACAATCCCTTATAGACTGTTCCAAAGCCACCTTTTCCGAGCTTGCTCTTGGGGTTGAAGTTGCCTGTTGCTTTTCTGAGCTCTCTCAGGCTGAACTTCCGTGGAGCCATAGAAGACCTTCGAATCTGGTCCTCTATCATTGGATATGCATCTTCGGACTGCTCTCTGTGTTTTCTTTCCCAATACAAGTAAAACACAATCCCGCTAATGAACACAAACACCACTGGAACTGTGATCCATACCCATAACAGCTCTGGATCTTCACCAATATCCGAACCCTCGAATTTCCACGAGTTTATGCGGTTTAGTTGGGTGTAATTACTTGTTGAAGCAGAGAACCCCAAGAAAACCTTCTCTGGAAGATAGTCAGAGAGATTAAGAGGCAGAGAGATCACTGGCGTGTACTCCCCTGTTCCACCAGTTATGGGAACAGAGACAGTCATATTTTTGCCATCATACTGAACCCTTACCGTTACATCAACGGCTGCAGAAAGATTGACCCCATAGTCACCTAAAGATACCTGCTTGATTGAGTAGATGCTGTTTACATCCAAGCCAACATGGTTATCATCGAGATCTTCTGGATAGCTCTTTCTCGTGTCAAATTCTACGGCCACCACATTAGCTTGAGGGGATCCATTTGTAGTCGCGTTTACAATCCCAAGCCATTGCCCATCGCTGCCCCCTGGAAGAGTGGTATCTGCGGCTAATATGAAGGCCAAGCCTTCGCCGCCCGGAGTTGTCTGGGGAGTGATATTAAGCACAAAGGTGGTATTGAAAGATGCCTGGACGTCTTTTCTCTTCCTCCACAATCTGAATGGCTTAATGTAAAAGGCGCGTCCGGATGTTTTTACGAGATAGCTTTCAGTATTAACATTGGGTGTAATTTGCAACCCCCCGTCAATACGTGAATTCAAACTTTGCGTAATTACTTCAGGCGCAGCTTGATCAGAGAAGTTTGGAAAGTTGAAACTAAAGCACCCTACTTGAGTAAGAACTCCACTCAAGAGGAGTGCTAGAAAAAGGGACTCGGATGCCCGATAAAAGCTCATTCTGCCTCTGGAATATACAGAATGGCCTCAACAGGTTGCAGTCTTGCAATATCTGACACCGATTCAGGACAAGGAAAGCTAACTTTCAGATTAATTTTATGGAAGGCATATATTTTCTCATCGGAAATACCGAAGATAAATATTGTCTTAGACTTGTATCAGGGGAATTTCCCTGCACTTTCTGCTAACGCGCTATATATTCTAATTAATGTTGGTCAAGGGTTGAATATCATGTATAGTAGATGCCAATAATTATCTAGGTGTTTATTATTATAATTTATTATTTTTATTTATTTTATGTAAAAGATTTTGGTGGTGCATGTTTTGAGGATTTCTTTTCTCCGGGATGTTTTGGTGGTTTCTTGAGGTTCCACTACGTTACTACTACGTATTTACTTCGATGCAACCTCTGAGTTTGATGTGTCTGTTTTAGCCTTTGCTTTTGTTGCCTAAGTCTGCCATCTTAATTTACATGGTTGAGTAATTCTAAAAGTCATTTGTGGGTTACTTTTTGTGTCACAAAAAATAAAGCAATTTTTAAAACTACAATTTGATAAACTCAAGGGCAATAAAAGGGATAGCCTGGATTAGGTATGAGAATCTCTCTCTCCTCTCTCGATAAAGACATGTTGATCGCTTCCATATGTTTTATCTTTCTAGCATTAGAGCTATCTTCCGCCCATTCACACCGGCAAGCTCTTGTGCTCCGGCCGAAAAACTGCATCTAACATAGTTAAAGGTTCATAAAGCCATGAAAGAATGAGTCTTGTTCTTTGTTTTCAACATATGCGAAATTTTCCATTCGACTATCAACGAGGCACTGTAAATAATTACAAAGACCATAAATTAATCATCTATTTTGATTTGGTCATACTTCTCTTGCGGAAGATACCTGGAAAAGCAAGCACATTGATAGCAACGACACCAGAAATGTCAAATTGTAAAGGAATATATGCCAGGAAGATTAAAATATTTCCTATTTCTTATCTTCAAAGTTTTAGCTGTGTTGACAAATAGCAAGTAGAGGACAAAATTGGAATTTGAACATGTGAGGGAGAACAGAAGTTTTGATAGTGCTAAAAAGTCCAATTATCAATGGATCTGACCACAAAACCGCCACGGTCTAGTCTGCCATGCGCAATTTCTTGGAATTTGTTTATTTTAATGTTTTTATTTCTTTTGGTATCTGAAATTCTGAATTCTGAACCTTGCTGTTGCTTTATCATTGATTGTAGTTGGACTATAAGGAACTTTGTTGGGTAATGGACTGCAGGCCCGCAATCAGCTCATTAACTCGGGTGCATCTTTTACATGTGTAATGCATAACAGGTAATCAACTCCCAAATTATTATTGCGCTACATGGATATTAACTGTCATTTTGGCCGCGATGTAAGATCAATACGTTCCTAATTTAAAGGATAAACTATGATTAAATTAAGGCCAACGTGAAATTAATTGCATGTGAAAGAGTGATCATGGCAGGGAAGTATACAGTTGCATGCATACTATTGTAAAAAGTAACTCGCGACTAAGTAAAAGGAACTTTTGATCCGTGCTCGAAGCTCTGATTTTAAAAATTTTTAAATTTTCATTTTCTAAACACTTACTAACTTAAGCATCAAAATTAATTTCTATTAGTATGATAGTATTTCTAACCGGGTTTAGTGTTTATATTTTCTCACTTAAGTAGGTATTAATTGGTTAGTGTTTGACGCAAGCATAACTATTCTAACAAACTTAATGCTTTTAAATTCCATTTGATTCGTAAATGGTACAAAACCAGTGGCCTATTGCTTCTTCTTTTTGGATGAATGACAAAGAACCCTTTTCTTTTTTTTTTCATTAATTAAGATCTCAGTTTTCAATTTTGCAAATTTAAGATCCGAACTTACAAATATTTTAAATCCAAGACCTCTATCTATTTTTCCCTCAAGTAAATAACAAAAATAACATAAAAAATATACCTCATAATATCTGTAAATTCGGGTCTTAAATTTGTAAAATTAAAAACTGAGGTCTTAATCTTTTTACTTTTTACAGGCAGTGAATTTACCTCTGATATATAACTTCTTCAATATATTTCACAATAACTTTCACAGAAAATAGAAAGTATTCCAGCAAAGAAACAGGTTCACCATCTAGTAAATATAAACAAAATTGTACTGAGATTACATTATACTTCGGCATCACTCATCTCCCGGTGAGTTCTGTGAATGTAACTTGACCATTAATAGAAGCGTTTTCCGTGTCTTCTTTTAATGATGGAGGCATGGCCGCCGGCCACATAAAAGCAGGCCTCTCCGTGGGCAACATCGGCGGAGGCGCCTCCCCTGTAATTACTTGCAAAACTGTTTTCATGGAGGGTCTTTGGAGTGGATTTGGGTGGCAACATGCCAATCCCAAAATAAGCATGCCAGCCATTTCGTCCTTGTCAAATTGCCCAATAATTTTGGAGTCCACTGCATCAAGCATCCTATCCTTCGTACGAAGCTCCCATAACCAATACACAAGGCCGTTGTTGTAGTCGTTTTGCTGATCACCCTTTATTCCACGAGGCTTCCTTCCGCAGATAACTTCCAAGACAAGAACACCAAATGCATAAACATCTGTTTCAACCGTTGCCCGACCAACAAGAAAAGTTTCTGGCGCCATGTAACCGGGTGTACCTGCAATCCCTTTTGTTGAGTGGTGAGTTACGTCGCTTTGTTGAATGGTACGAGCCAGTCCGAAATCTCCCAGCCTTGCGTTGAAGTCTGTGTCCAACATTATGTTGCTGGCTTTTATGTCGCGATGAAGCACCCTCTTTTCACACCCATTATGGAGATAATCCAGTGCCTGAGCCACCCCATGAATTATGATGTGCCTTCTTTCCCAGCTGAGTGGTTCTTCCTCCAAGCCTAGTTTCTCATCGCCAAATATGAACTTATCTAGGCTACCATGCGGCATGTACTCGTACACAATAAGGAGCTCTCGCTTTTCATAGCACCATCCAATCAATTTCACAAGATTTCTGTGACGGAGGCTGCCAATTATTGTGACTTCTGCTATAAATTCTTGCTTCCCTTGACGAGAATCCTTTGAGACTCTCTTGACAGCTACCACCTTATTTGGCAACACTCCCTTATAGACTGTTCCAAAGCCACCTTTTCCGAGCTTGTTTTTGAGGTTGAAGTTGCCTGTTGCTTTTCTCAGCTCTCTCAGGTTGAACTTCTGCGGAGCCATAGAAGACCCTTGAATCTGGTCTTCTATTCCTGTATATGTATCTTCTGGCCGCTCTCTGTGTTTTCTTTCCCAATACAAGTAAAACACAATCCCGCTAATTAACACAAGCACAGCTGGAACTGTGATCCATACCCATAACAGATTTCGATCTTCACCAATATCTGAACCCTCAAATTCCCATGATCTTACGCAGTTTAGTTCGGTGTAATTACCGGTTGAAGCAGAGAACCCCAAGAAAACCTTCTCTGGAAGATAGTCAGAGAGAATAAGAGGCAGAGAAATCACTGGCGTGAACTCTCCCGTTCCATTAGTCATAACAGAGACAGTCATATTTTTGCCATCATACTGAACCCTTACCGTTACATCAACGGCTGCAGAAAGATTGACCCCATAGTCACCCAAAGATACCTGTTTGATTGAGAAGATGCTGTTTACATCCAAGCCAACATGGTTATCATCGATATCTTCTGGATAGCTCTTTCTCGTGTCAAGTTCTACGGCCACTACTTTAGCTTCAGAGGATCCATTTGTGGCCGCGTTTACAATCCCAAGCCATTGCCCATCGCTGCTCTGTGGAAGAGTAGTAGCATCTGCAGCTAATATGAATGCCATGCCTTCGGCGCCAGGAGTTGTCTGGGGAACGATATTAAGCACAAAGGTGGTATTGAAAGAAGCCTGGACGTCTTTGCTCTTCCTCCACAACCTGAATTGCTTGCTGTAAAAGGCGCGCCCGGATTTATTCTGCATATCGCTGTCTACACGAACATTGAGTGTAACTTGGATAGCCCCCACGCTAACACGTGAATTTAAATTTTGCATGATTAGTGAAGATGAATCTGTATCGGTGAAGTTTGGAAAATTAAAACTAAAGCACCCTACTTGAGTAAGAACTCCACCCAAGAGGAGTGCTAGAAAAAGGGACTCAGCTGCCCGAGAAAAGCTCATTCTGCCTTTGGAATACACAGAATGAACAAAAGCTAACTTTCAGATGGTTAGGAGAAAAAAGAAAGCTAACTTTCAGATATGTTCTCTCATCGGAAATACTGAAGATAAATACGTAAAGCTTACTTGCATCGGGGAAATTTCCGTCCTTTCTGGTGTGCCCAAGTCTCCCACCAAGAAGGTTCACAAAGTCCAGGAAGAATGAGTCTAGTTCTTTGTTTTCAAGGGAAAATGACATCAGAAATGATCATTGTATGACTAATAGGTCAGGCAGGCAAGAGATGATACACTCACAATTCCCACTCAACTTCCACACAATTTCTACTCATATGTATGGGACCTACATCTTATTCAACTTTCACACAATTTTCACTCACATGTGTAGACCTACACCCCACTTAATTTTTACACAATCCCCGAGGCAAGCATTTTCCACAGACAGAAAAGATCCTTTGTTGCCAACTGGCAAGTATAGGACGAAAATGGAATGTGAACATGTGAGGTGAGGGAAGACATGAAAGTTAAGCAAACAAAATAAATTACGGATGTCAGAGGGTCAATGCTCGCCAAGTTGAGCAATCTAAAACTAATGATCAGTCGTGGTGGTTTGGTGGTCAGATCCAATGGTAATTGGACTTTTTAGCACAATCACGATGACTTTTTAGGATGCTACTATTGGTTTGAATGCTTCTGAATAACATTAATTATTCTATCACCGTCTTGAAAACTTTAGATTTATCACCATCTCCAAAACTTTGGAAAAAAATTTGCTACCAACTTTTTTATAGCTAATTTTTATAAATTAGTATAATAAAGTTACATGCGTTTATAAAATATGTGAAAAATATATATTTTTTTATTAATGGTTTTAAAAAAACATGTGAGAAGTACAAAAAATAGCATGCGAGAAATTTTTGACAACTTATTCGATTGATTTGTAGGAATTAGCTACAAATTAGGTTGTAGCTAATTTCGGTCCGAAAAGGGAATAAATTAATTCCAAAATCATAATTTTATTCTATATAGAGTATTATGAGTTTTTTTTTTTTTTTTTGTAAGTAAGTATATTATGAGATTTGATTTTAGAGATTTGATTATAATTGATTGTAATCTCCTATAATTAGATTTGATTATAATCATATTTATCTATTCCAACTCTTCTATAAATAAGAGTCTTTTGTATTGTAAAAGTATCAAGTAAATGAGAGCAAAATGTAACCCTTAAAGCTTTATCCTATAGAGATAGATCATATACTAAACCATATAAATATCTTATTTTTATTATGTTATTTATTTATTTTTCTATTTCATTTTTAATTTCTTCAATACACTCTTAAATAATTTTATTAATTTGCTTTATTCACCATTTGAATATGACCCCCTTTTTATTGATTGAATTCCTTTCTAACCAATGACAAAAAAACATAAAAATAAATGAGAAAATTTCACTTACAACTCTTAATCTTTCATCACTTTTGTAATATATAATAGGGTTAAATACCTATTTGCCCCCTGTGCTTTACGACCTTTATTTTTTGCCCCATCAGTTTCACTTTTTTACCAAATTTGATACCGGTGGTATATAAAATGACGGAAATGGTACCTCCGTCTAATTTCCCGTCCAAAACTAACGTCCAGACACGTCATCCTACAGGTGTTGGCGTGCATGCGCGACACCTGTCCCCGTGATACACTTCAGCACTGACATGGCTATTATTATTTTATTATTATTATTTTAATGATAATATATATATATATATATATATATATATATATATATAAAATAAAAAAATAAAAAAAAAAAAAAAATCTGGGGGTGGCTCAGCCACCCCTTTGGGCCACCCCCAAGGACCAAAATGGGGGTGGCCGAAACCACCCCCATTAGGCCTGGGGGTGGTTCGGCCACCCTCAAGGGCTAAGGTTTTTCTCACTTTGGCCCTTGGGGGTAGCCGAACCACCCCCATGGGCCACGGGGGTGGTTCGGCCACCCCCAGGCGAAATGGGGGTGGCCGGCCGCCCCATGTGGCCTAAAGGGGTGGCTAAACAATTTTTTTTTAAAAAAAAAATCTTTAAAATAATATATATATATATGGTACAAAATATATTGATTTTATTTTATTTTTTGACATATCCGCACAAGAAGAGGATGGAGGATTCAAACTAGTAACCTCTATTTCATGTGGCGTGGTCTCCAGCCGATTGAGCTATTCTTTGGGAACAAAAATATATTAATTGTGTACAAAGTACCATGTGTGATATTTTTATAAAACCAAGGTACCATTTCTGGTAATTATTTAAACTACAGGGGGCACATCATGAAATATATAAAACCATAGGGGTATACATTGGGGGAAAAAATTGTGTTTAAGTAACAAACATTTGGTCATTTTTTGGGTTATATCAATTAGTCACGCAGATTATTTTGTATTTCCAATCGTTACACAGGACTGATAGCATTTTTTTATTTTTTTATTTTATGAAGGGTTCAATTCTTGTCAACATATTATTTTGATACACAACAGACATATATGTTACTTTTGATTCAAAACAGGAATACTAAATATTGTTTGTGTATAAAGTACCATTTGTGATATAATTACAAAAACAAAGTATTATTTTCGATACTTATTAAAACCACATGGGGCACATCGTGAAATTTATAAAACTACAGGGGTAGCTATTGTAAAAAAAATTATGGTTCTTAATTTTAAGGAAAAAAAATTATGGGGGTGGCCGGCCACGGGGGTGGTTTGGCCACCCCCAGACCGGCCGATCGGCCACCCCCAGGCCTAATGGGGGAGGCTGACCCACCTCCAAGCCAAATGGAGGTGGCTGAGCCACCCTTATATATTTTCCCATAATTTATTTTTTTTTAAAAAAAAAAAGTCTTAAGCCACCCCCATAATTTTTAAAACAAAGTATTATATTTTTAAAAAATTTTAAGGCTTTTTTTTAAAAAAAAAAAAAAATTATGAGAAAATATATACGGGTGGCTCAGCGACCTCCATTTAGCTTGGAAGTGGGTCAGCCACCCCCATAATTTTTTTTCCTTAAAATTAAGAATCATAATTTTTTTTTTTACAATAGATACCCTTATAGTTTTATAAATTTCATGATGTGCCCCATGTTGTTTTAATAAGTACCGAAAATAATACTTTGTTTTTGTAATTATATCACAAATGGTACTTTGTACACAAACAATATTTGGTATGCCTGTTTTGAACCAAAAGTAACCTATATGTTTGTCATGTATCAAAATAATATGTTGACAAGAATTGAACCCTTCATAAAATAAAAAAAAATAAAAAAAATGCTATCAGTCCTGTGTAACAATTGGAAACACAAAATAATCTGCGTGACCAATTGATATAACCCAAAAAATGACCAAATGTTTGTTACTTAAACACAATTTTTTTTCCCAATGTATACCCCTGTGGTTTTATATATTTCATAATGTACCCCCTGTAGTTTAAATAATTACCATAAATGGTACCTTAGTTTTATAAATATATCACACATGGTACTTTGTACACAATTAATATATTTTTGTTTCCAAATAATAGTTCAATCGGCTGGAGACCACACCACATGAAATGAAGGTTACTAGTTTGAATCCCCCATCCTCTTCTTGTGCAAATATGTCAAAAAATAAAATAAAATAAAATCAATATATTTTTTACCATATATATATTATTTTAAAGATTTTTTTTTAAAAAAAAATAAATAAAAAAAATAAAATAAAAATTGTTGGGGTGGCCGAGCCACCCCTTTAGGCCACATGGGCCGGCCGGCCACCCGCATTTCGCCTGGGGGTGACCGAACCACCCCCGTGGCCCATGGTGGTGGTTCGGCCACCCCCAAGGGCCAAAGTGAGAAAAACCTTGGCCCTTGCCACCCCCAAGCCAAATGGGGGTGGTTTCAGCCACTGTCACGTCCCTGTTTTGGGATATAAGGGAAATGTGAGTTTAAGTACTAAAACCATTTAAATGGAAGCGCACATTTTAAACATATATAGACTGAAACTTACTATACAAGTAAACATCTAGTCAGCCCATAATGATCTATGGCTTTTAGCGAGGTCTGCGCCAATAGGAGTGGGCGTGGGCCGGATTGGGGCGGGTTTACATGATTTCTACAACCCACCCCGCAGTGAACGGATTTAAAAATCAAGATCCGCAACCCGAGTATTTAATTGTCAATCCGATGGGCCACGGGTACCACGGATTGGGGGCGGGTTTTGCGGGTTCGGGTATTCTATTTGTTTTTCTTCTTATTATTTTTACAAATATATTATGGGCCCTAAAGGCCTAAACCATTCTGCAGGATTCAAGAATGGTATGTATGTGGTCCACGTCCATACTCAATTCCTCAACATTCATCAACTAGAACAAACCTAACAGGCTAGCAATCAGTGTCACACTAGTCCACTGCTAATCTGCTACTGATGCAAGCCTTCACACAATGACACAAGGTTACCTAGCAATCACACAAGTAATTTTGTATTACTGTAATATATATTGTTCACCGTAGGATCATAGGATGCATCACAGCATCAATAATCAAAATAAATTTTAAATCAATAGCTAAGTTGCCTAAGCATGAACACAAAAAAAATTAAAAAGTTCCAACCAAAAAAAAAACATAAACTTGGTCCAATAGAAATTAAAAGTTCCAACAAAAGAATTAGAAACTTAGTCCAACTGTCCAACAAATTTAAAGTTCCAACCAAAATAAAAATAGAAACTTAATACAACAAAAATTAAAAGTCCCAACAAAAGAATAGAATCCATAATTTAGTAGAATCAATGAACACAAAAAAAAAAATCAATAATTCCATCAACAGCTGAATGCTCTAAACCAGCAACAAAAAACAAGAAACCCCGCATGGCAGCATCTTCAACTAATCATCTTCAAGCAAAATGCTGACGTTCTTCAAAGTTATTTCTACAAAGGAGAAGAATAATAAAAAAAAAGATTTACAATCATAATTCAAATTTGATAAATAGAGTAAATGAATATATAAATAATAGAAAGCTCAAAGCTTACCTGATTCGAGCCTATAACTTTCAGCATCATCAATTATCTCTGAATCATAACCATTGCCACCACTTATGGGTTTCGACCTTAACCAATTCTGTGAACATAGCAAGGCTTCAACTGTTGTTGGAGCCAACGAACTCCGAAAAGGGTCCAAAACACGCCCTCCAGTGCTAAAAGCCGACTCTGAAGCAACCGTTGTAATGGGAATTGCTAAAACATCCCGTGCTATTTGGGCAATTACTGGGAATTTGGTTGAGTTCACCTTCCACCAATTCAAAATATCAAAATTAACATTCATTTTCTCTACATTCTCCATCAAATACCGATCTAGTTCCGATTTGCTTTCTACATCACTTTTAGAAGCCCGGTACTTTTGAAACTTACTCATGAAATGAAATGAATTGTCAATACTCTCACTTTCATCTATTGTGGTTGACAAATCACTGCCCTTATGAACCCGAGAGGAACTCCCACCATTGTTGTCATAGTGATCATATAATTTGTCCAAGTGATACCTCAATTTTGTAATCATTCGAGTTGCTTGCTCAACACTAAGAACTTCTTTGAACCAATAATCTAATGAATCCAATTTGGTGCGTGGATCAAGAACAACTGCAACAAACAACATCAAGTTAACCCTATCAAGATCTCCCCAATACTTATTGTACTTCATCTTCATTTTCTCTGCCATGGCTTTTAATACATAATCCCCACTCTCACTAAAAGCCTGTAAATGTGCTTGGATGCTACAAATCTCTTGGAAGTACATATTGGATGTCACATATAAAGAACCCGAAAGTCGCATGGTCACATCATAAAAAAGTTTTAAAAACTTGAGAAAGACCCTAACATTTTCCCAATCCTCAAAACCAGGAGGTCCCAAACCCCTTCTCCCTTGCCCTCCCTCAAACAACGTAGAAACAAAGTATCCATCTTCTTCTTCCATTAGATGTAAAGCATTTCGACATTTTTCAGCGGCTTCTAACATTTTATATGTGGAGTTCCATCTAGTTGGAACATCAAGACACAACAAACCCTTAAACTGAATTTTTTCTGTCTCCATACAAGCCTTAAATTTCTCAAATCTTGAAGGTGAAGACTTCACATATTTCACCGCATTTCGAACCTTCACAATAGAGTCACTAACCTCTTTTAAACCATCAGTCACAATTAGATTAAGTATGTGTGCACAACACCTCATATGCATAAACTCATTATCCAATATAGCACCCATCTTATCTCTGTTTTTCCTCTTTAAGTACTCAATAGCAGTATCATTGGCACTAGCATTGTCAACCGTGACGGTAAATATGCTACTAATACCCCACTCAAGCATACAAGACTCTATCTTCTTTCCAATAGTCTCTCCTTTGTGATTAGGAATTAAAGAAAAATTTATAATTCTTTTATGTAAAATCCAATCACTATCAATAAAATGGCAAGTGACACACATATAATTAAGGTTTTGAACTGAAGTCCACGTATCAGTGGTAAGACAAACCCGAGCACCAGTTGTCAAGAACATTGCCCTAAGCTTTTCCTTCTCAGATATAAAGATCTTCATACAATCCTTCATCACAGTGTAACGGGAAGGAATTTTAAACCTAGATCCAACCGTCTTCATAAAATCGTGAAACCCTTCACCCTCCACAAATTTAAAAGGCAACTCATCCACAATTACCATCTTAGCTAATGCCTCCCTTATTTTTTGAACATTATATTTCACAATGACAAGATTGCCAACAGATCCTTCTCCCACTTGTCCTTCCTTCTTAGCATCAAAACTCAGCGTTGATTGTGACTTATCTAATTTGCCAAACCTACCAGGATATTTCTTGCAACTATTTCTAATATGTGATAACATGGATGAAGTACCTAGCCTTCTAGGGTGACAACTAAACAATTTGCTACAATAGTTGCATTTTGATTTAGGATCTTCAGGATCACCCCCCTCTATCTTGGTAAAATGTTCTCATACAATTGATTTTTGCACATTTGGTTTAGGTTTTGGTGGGAGAGCTTCAACTGAATTAGGATTCTGAGTACTAACATCACCAACACTCTCAACATTCTCAGTATTAATGGGAGGCATAGTGCTATCTAAAAGACTAGAAGTAGGACTGGGAGAAGCTGAAGCACCAGCAATAGAACCAATATTCTTAGCACCACTATTTGCGTTACCAGCCATGAATCTACAATTAGGTTTTTTTTTTTAAAAAAAAAAAATCATTAACAATTTATCAAATATTGAACTTCATATATATAAAACATTCATAGCAAACACATATATATATATATATAAAATTCATAGCAAACACATTTACAATCCATATAATTCGCAAACAAAGAACTCTTTCCCTAAGAACAAAAACATTTATATGCTTGTGCGCAATAAAGTATCGAAGGCGATATGTCTATAATAAGTTAATAACCATTATGATGCAAATTTTCCCAAACTGATGCAAATGACTGAAAATGCAACAAGAACAATTGAAACAGCACCAACTAGTTTCTGTTTTCACACTCAAACAGTCTAGGTGATGAACTTACTGCTATTGAAGACAATTTGAACCTTAATTGAAAAAAAATATACATGGATTAAAATAAAAAACTCACATCAAGATCAGATTCTGTTACCTGTTGAGAGTCTTGAGACTCTGAGACTGAAAGACTGAGGTTGAATTGGGGTGAAATCAACTAAAAAAAAAATATAATAATAATAAAAAATAAAAATTATTGTCAGAAATCAGAATCATCAATAATCCTCCAACCTGCTTTAGTATTTCTCCAAATATACAACAAGCATGAAGCATCTAAATATCACAGAACTGACTTGTAAGCATATAACTTGTATCAAAAACTTAAAAATTATTTTTTGGTTAGTACATCATAACTAAAAACAGGATTTGGTATCTGCCTTGAACCACACTTTTTCTATAGATCAGCATGCTATTGGTTAGTTATTCGATAGCATGCAAAAATACAAGCTTTTTTTTTCAACAAATTAAGCTCGGTAGGTGTCGTTTTTGACAGAGAGAGAGAGAGAGCGAGAGAGAGAGATTTAACTACCTATACCAATGGTCGGCGATGGAAGTTGAAGAGTGGAGACTTCTTCAGCAGAATCAGCACAGAGGAGTTGATGCACAAATCGACGAAATCGTGTGGAAGATGAGTGATGGCCGACGAACACGGTTTCAAAGAGTGAAGATGAAGAACGGGAACCCATTTTATTCCAAACCCTAAATCGTATAAAAATCAAATTGTTGGCAAAAATTGGAAAGAATCAGTGATTCCTTGATCTTCGGAGCGCCGCTCTAGTTTGAAACTTTGAATCGTGCAGATTAGGGCTTCTTCTTTCTACTTGTGAGTCGCTGAAGACGGGAGATTTGGGGGAAAAAGGAAATCTCAAAATATGCGGTATAGATTGAAGATGTACACGGGGCGAGGCGGGTCTGCGGTTGGGAGAAATATAAATTCCGCAACCCGCCCCAAAAACCACGGTTTTAATATCTTAGGATCCGCGATTTTAAACAAAAGCCTTATACCTGGTTTTCACGGGGCGGGTCGGCTCGGACCGGGTCGGTTTCATGGGTTCGGGTGGGTTCTGCCCACCCCTATGCGCCAATATCAATAATTGTTATTGTCTCACTGGGTCATCTGAAAAGGGTTGAGGGAAAAAGGGGTGAGTTCGACAACTCAGTAAGGAAAATACAACACCAGGGAAAATAAAACATGCTATAAACCTTTATGCCATAATCTTTAGTCATTGACATAATGACAGATTTATTCTACTCACTGATACGAATTAATACAAATATGATGAATTGCATAGTGTAATTTGTTTTACAACCTGATCCATTTGTATGTTGATTTTAATTTATTAAGGATGACTTGAGTATTTTTGAGTACATTAAGAATTATGATGATGTTTAAGAGTATGAATATGTTATGTGATTTTAGATTGAGTATAAGTTGGAAATTCAAGTTAAGAAAATTATTTAAGAAATGATATGCTAAACTGTTTATGTTTTATAAGAAAACACATGTTAAAGCATGATTCATAAAACGAACGTATTGTTTTAGGACAGGTGGCATAGCATATGAACAATTAAATAGAATTTGAAAAATATGAATAATGGCATAAGAATGACAGTTTATACAGATTAACAAGATGAACAATTAAACAGATTTTCTAATGATTCAGTAAATTCTTTTTATCAGTTTTCTCTTTAAACCTTTATCTGTGGTTTAACCCTTTACCGACTCTAAACCGTTGTTACCCGTGAGCGGAGCACGTTGGCTTTTGTCACACAGACCTATGGACTCAGCCTGTCGTCACAGGGGAGAGCCGTTCCGAGTTGGGGATCTTCCCTAGGTGAAGGCCAACCTCGGCTGGTAGCACACACCGACTTACGGTATGCTTGCCATGCTACCCTATGGGTACCAATCGTAACTGTAATAGTGCCTCAGGGTTAAACAATTACTGCACATGAACGTTTTCTGTAATACTGTAGGCTCTGCTTTATCTGTATACTTTATTTCAAAACTGTAAGAACCGCTTTCATAACTGTAGTCATGTGCAGAATTTAACTTTAGATTTTCTTTTCTTTCAAAACTGTATTCATGAATAGAGTCATATACTTTGGAATGCTCTATAGTCATAACTTTCAAATGCTCTCTTTTTCATCATTGTAAGTATGCATAATTCACAACTTTGAAATGCTTTTAATCATATATGTAATTATGCATAAATCATAACTTTAGTATGCTCTTAATCATATCTGTGAGTATGCATAATTCATAATTTTGAAATGCTTTTGATCATATCTGTAATTATGCATAAATCATAATTCTTAAAAATGCTCTTAACCAAAACTGTGATTTATGCTCAAAAGTCTTAAACAATATCATATGAGTAATAAAGCTTGTCATTAAAAAAAATCACATGAGCAACGCTTTGTAAAATTTCCCAACACTTTTTCTCAATATTTGTAAATAAAATCTTGTTAGGGGTTTTTCGGTGTTGTATCCCCTTACCTGGACTTGCCATTAGCGTTAGGATCAACCTTTTACCTAAATAAATTGAAAGAAGAAGCTTAGAAGAATATTCTAGATTTTGTAGCCTAATACTTAATTAAAATAAACATAACACGCAACCAGAGATTTTCCAAATTGCACAGTCTGCCAACAACCTTAAATCCACATTATTACCTAGAGACTAAGCTACCAACAAGTGTGACTCACTCAGCCCCAATCACAGAATATCTTCCAAAAATGGCAACCCTCCCTTGAAAACCATATCCTTAGTCCAAGAGTTCATAACCCAAACATAATCCTTATTACACTTAGCTTCAACCGAGTTAGGAAACACGTCCAATATTGAATTAACCAAACAGCTAAACACCATCTATAACCTAGAACACCCAAAGCATGTCTCATATCACTCACACCTATTCATAATCAAAGAACCATATAGTAAAGCATGGTTTAGCCAAACAATAATAATACACATAACCAAACACACACCTACACTAATCCAAATAATACCTCATATCATAACTAATCTACAATAAAAGCCCCCTAGGGACTTAATTTCAGTTAGCAATCCATTAGGATTAAATTTAACCCATTCCAATTTAACATAATATATATATATATATAAATCTCACTTAATTATCTAGCCAAATACCTCCAAATAATATTCCAATATCTATTCATTTTAAACAACCTAAAACAAATCTCCAAAACACCATATGGCCAACATAGGAAATCTATTCTTTAAAATTCATCACTGATCCGGTTACTAACATACAAATACACTTAAATATTCATTCAGCTATTCTAACCTCAAAATCAGAATACCCATCACCAAAGGACAGTATTTCAGCCAAGATCAACACACAGGGACCACAATAATCACACCTCATAAACCTTAAATCAAAACAGGGGATTCATCCAAAATCACCTACACACATATACTCACTGCCTATACAGAACAGGGAACACAATCAGCACTAAAAGTACCCAATTTTATCTAAGCATCACGACAACCACTGGCTAGAGCAACTACCCACAGTGAACACACACATCACTGGCCGGAAAAACCCACACTCAGAGAACACAATTCAAAACCATTCGGCCATCATTACCCAAAAACAGAAAATCACCAATCAATTGAAAAGCCCCAAAATCATAAAACCCTAATTCCAAAATAATCACAAATCAAAATACCCAAGCTAGATCATAGGGTTTTTATACCTTGAGGATTTAATCCGAAAATCCACCAGAAAAGCCACCGATTCTGCCGGAAAAGCCACCGGAAAACGCACAGGAAGAACCGGGTCTTCCTCTCGGGTCTGACGGGTCACCGGGTCGGGTTTGGGTCAGAGGCTTCGGGTCTCCGTGGATCGGCCGGAAAATCGCCTTAGCCCGCCGGAATCGGCATCTGGCTGCCGGACATGGAGGATCGGACCTCCGGAAGGCTCAAGTCGCACGGGTTCTCTCGGATTCGTCGGGTTTGGCTCGTGGGTCACGGGTCCAAGCTCCTGGGTTGATGGGTTTTAGCCCACAGGTTCGTCGGAAATCGCATCACCGGCGTTTCCTGGTCTAGCCGGCGTCACCCAGCTCGCCCACCGGAAGATCGGGTCTGATCTTCCCGATTTCTCTCCCTCTCCGTTCGGTCTCTCTCTCTCTCTCTCACGGATCCACCGGATCCTCTCTCCCGATCTCACTCTCTGATCTCATCTCTCTAAACTCTCAATCTCACTCTCTCCCTCTCGCTGTCTCTGTTTTCGGGCAAAAAGAACAGAGAAGAGAAAATGAGGAAGGAAGAAGAGAGAAGAAGAAAATAAAATGAGAAAACAACTTGCCGTGCAAGTTGTTGTTTCCTTTTTTTTTCTTTTTCTTTTTTTTTCTACAACTTACTTATTAAGTTAACTTACTTAATAAGTTTTTTTTTTTTTATTATTATTATTATAAAAATCTAAGATATTACAGCCACCCCCATTTTGGCCCTTAGGGGTGGTTCGGCCACTCCCAAAAATGGCCTTGGGAGTGGCTTAGCCACCCCCTTGGCCAAAATGGGGGTGGCTGGATGTGGCCCAAAGGGGTGGCTAAGCCACCTCCCAGATTTTTTTATTTTATATATATGTAAAAGAAATCATTAAAATAATAATAATAAAAATAATAGCCACGTCAGCGCTGAAGTGTATCACGGGGACAGGTGTCGCGCATGCAGGCCGACACCTGTAGGATGACGTGGCTGGTTTTGGACGGGAAATTAGACGGAGGTACCATTTCCGTCTTTTCATATACCACCGGTATCAAATTTGATAAAAAGTGAAATTGAGGGGGCAAAAAATAAAGGTCGTAAAGCACAGGGGGCAAATAGGTATTTAACCCTATATAATAACCTCAAACTTTAAAAAGTATCAATTTAGGGTATCCATATTTTAATTTTTTTCAATTTCAACATTTAATTAGAATTTTCCATTAAATTCTCATAGAATTCCCAATACGTACACTCATGTACGTGTGTGTGTGTGTGTTTTTTTTTTTTTTTTTTTTAAAATAAAATTATAAAATTGTTCAAAGATTTAAGCATGAGTATTTTTGTAAATTTCGTTAAATTCTGACCAACATCTAAATCCTTGTAATTTTTTTTTTCTTTTTTTTTTTCCTAAAAAAGTGATGGATATTTTGAAAATTTTGATAGAATTTAACTGAAAATTCTAACGAATGGTTGAAATTAAAAAAAATTGAAAGATAGATACCCTAAATATAATTGACACTTTTTAAAATTTGAGATTATGATTGCAAAAAAATAAAAAATGAAAGATAAAAAATTATAAGTGAATTTTTTTTAAAAAAAAAACATTGTCGGAGATACCTGTACTCGATATATAGAGGTGGAACTAAAATTTTCTGTGTGTCCCTCCACTCTTTTCTCGTAAGAAACAGGGTGGGAGTGGGTGGTAGTCCCGGCTTGGCTTCTGTCAAGTGTTAAGGGGAGTATCTGCTAGGCGCCAGTTTGTTTTGTCTTCTGTTTTCTTTGTTTCTTTGTTTTCTGCTGAGGTTTGCGACAGTTAGAAGGTTATCCCAGGTCTAAGTATGGACGAGTTAATAGTTAGCATGGAAGGAAGCATGAATCTTTCAGATGATGAACAAAATGGTATATTAATTAAACAGGAATACATAGCGGAGTTAAGTCTCAAAAGTGATCGTTGTCTTATTGGGCGCCTCATGTCTGACAGAAGGATTCGGAAGGAAGCTTTTTGTACCTGATGGCCTGTCTCTGGAAGATGGAAGGAGAAGTTATCTTTAAGGAACTTTTCGACAATACCTGGCTACTAGAGTTCTCAGTTGTTACAGATAAGAAAAGAGTTCAAGAAGGGACTCCTTGGCTGTTTGACAGAAGTGTTCTGGTGCTGAAGGAAGTGGAAGAAAATATTTCTCCTCTTCAGATGGATTTTTCGATATCTCCCTTTTGGATTCAGATACATGATCTGCCTCTTGGATGCATGACCCGAGAAGTGGGGTATAAAATAGGAGCTTCTATAGGAAGGGTGGAGGACGTCAGAGTCCCAGGGGATGGTGGAAGTTGGAGTCGTGGCCTGAGGGTGCGGGTTCAAGTGGATATAACCAAACCTTTGGAACGTGGTCGTGTGCTGAAACTGAATGGTAAGCAAGCTTGGGTGGCTTTCAGATACGAAAAGTTACCTCACTTTTGCTTTCATTGTGGAAGAATCCTGCATAATAAGATGCCTTGTAGTGGAAGCCAGGGGGTCAACCAGGAAGGTAAGGGGACTCTGAAGCCTTGGGGTGTGTGGCTTAGGGTGGAAGACAACCGAAATGCTTCGGGAAGCTTTTCATCAGGGGGGTGGAAGGGCGGAGGGAAGGCAGAGGTGAAGCTGTCTCAACGTGAAGGGGAAGTACCTGGTGGGGGAAAGGTGGTGGAGGGCCGGAACAGTAATTGTAGAGAGGTTGAGCTGCCTCCGGAAATGCAGGGAAGTGATAGGACAGAAAGTACATCAATTTTAGGGAGTGATGAGGTCAACCGAATTTTCAGGAGTACTTTTACTAAGGAGGTGGGAAAGGACAAGTCAAAGGAGGGTAATATCCAAAAGGATGAAGGGGAGACTAGCTCAGACTGCCGGGTTGTTCAAGAAAGGGACCCCATGCAATTAATGCCTCCCCTAATCTCTGGAGTGGCAAGTGGTCAATTCCCAGAATCAGTGGGACTGCAAGGAGATTTCAATCAAGGTGGAAAAGGTGAGGAACATGGGATGGCGCAGGAGGAGAGAAGCAGGCATGATGGTTCAGAGATCAAATTTCAGAAAGAAAAAATCCAGTCATATGGGGCTACTCCTAAGGATAACAGTATAGGACTTTTGACCAGTCCACCAGAGGAATTCAACATAGGCCTTTTGACCAGTCCTCTGGAGGAAATGGAAAATGTGCTGGAGTCCAACAAGGACGTTAAAGTTCCACGTAAGTGGACACGTAGGGAGAGAAATGAGAGTCCTAGTCAGCATAAAATCCAGGTGGGAAAGAGAAGGCATGATGAGGTGGCAGAGGAGGAAGGGGTGAGTGCTAGTCTGCATGTGGAGAAGGGAAGGAAGGAGGCAGAAGTTCTGGCTGATGATATCAAGGCGGTGGCTGGTTTCCAGCCCCACAATCACAATGAATCTCCTAAGGTGGAACTACCAGGGGCTTGGGAACCTCCGGACAGTTCGTGACCTTCACCACATGGTGAAAGAAAGAAGGCCCAATTTTGTTTTCCTCATGGAAACCTTATGCTCGAAACAATACATGGAACGAATCAGAATAAAACTCCAGTTTGATAATTTGTTTGTGGTCGACCCTGTGGGGAGAAGTGGGGGTTTGGCTCTTTTTTGGAAAAATCAAACTGAGTTAGAAATTTACAACTATTCTAGAAGACACATTCATGAGGTGGTCAAGGATAGGGAAGGGCAATTTTCATGGAAACTGACCGGATTCTACGGTCATCCGGATTGCAACAAAAGGGATGAATCCTGGGCTATCCTTCGGTTCCTGAGTTCATTAAGTCCGTCCCCATGGTTGTGTGTGGGCGATTTTAATGAAATAGTAGAGCAAGCTGAAAAGGAGGGCTCTCTTTTAAGAAGGGATTCCCAGATGAATCATTTTCGGGAAGCTCTAGAGTTTTGTCAGCTTGGAGACTTGGGTTTTTCTGGCCCTCAGTTTACTTGGTGCAACCATCGTATGGATAGTTCATTTACAAAAGAAAGGCTTGGCCGAGCCGTGGCTAACCCGGATTGGTGTACTGTCTTCCCAAAAGTCTCTGTGTTGGTGCTGCTTGCCAGGGCCTCTGACCACAACCCTCTTTCAGTCTCCTTCTCTGAGAGCAGTTCTGAAGGGACTCCTCATAGGAGGGGTTTTAAATTTGAAGCCTGGTGGGAGAAGGACGCTGAGTGTTCTAACATTATTAAGGCTGCCTGGGGGAATAGTTGGGCTGAAGAAGGTTCTGTGGCAGGAATTCAAGCTCGTTTGTCTGCTTGCCAAAGAGCTTTAACGGGATGGAGCAACCGTAAATATGGGAGAATGGAGAAGTTAATCAAGGAGAAATCTACCAAATTGCTATCACTTCAAAACTCCAGCTCTCCAGCTATGGTTGGTCAGATAAAGCAACTACAGCAGGAGATTGACGGGCTTCTTGATAAGGAAGAGATGTTCTGGAAGCAAAGAGCGAAACAACACTGGCTTCGCTTCGGAGACCGTAATACCTGATTCTTCCATTCTTGGTCTCAGCATAGAAGGAAAACTAATCATATCCGGACGATTTGTGATGAACAGGGGCGGGTTTGGAGGAAAAGAAGAGATGTCGGCAGGGTGTTCATGGAGCATTTCAGCAGAATTTTCACCTCCCAAGGCCCTTCCAGGGTGGAAGCTTGTATCAGCAGGGTGCCTCCAAAGGTCTCGGATGAGGTGAACAGCAGACTCCTCAGCCCTTTTTTTGAAGAGGATGTGCGGACCGCTCTGTTCCAAATGGCCCCCCTCAAATCCCCTGGCCCGGATGGATTCCCCGCGGATTTTTACCAAAAAAATTGGGATACGGTGGGAGGGGATGTGTGTAAGGCAGTGCTGGAGTTTCTCAATGGGGGCCGGTTTGATGCTGGCTTAAATTCGACCAACATAGTCCTTATCCCCAAGGTAAATTCTCCCTCAAATCCCTCTGATTTTCGGCCCATAAGTTTGTGTAATGTTTTGTATAAGATCATATCTAAAGTTCTAGCTAACCATCTCAAATGTTTCCTTCCTTCTATTGTTTCCCTGGAACAAAGTGCTTTTGTCCCAGGTAGATTAATTTCTGACAATGTCCTTGTTGCTTTTGAATCTCTTCATTCGATGTCTTCTAGATTGTCGGGGAAGAAGGGTTTTATGGCCTTAAAATTGGACATGTCTAAAGCTTATGACAGATTAGAGTGGGACTTCTTGGAAGCTATGCTCCAAAAGCTAGGTTTTTCCCAAAGATGGATTAACTTAGTTATGCAGTGTGTTAGAACGGTCTCCTACTCCATTCTTATTAATGGTCGGCCCCAGGGAAGTTTTGTCCCCTCTAGGGGATTGAGACAAGGTGATCCTTTGTCACCATACTTATTCATCCTATGTGCGGAAGCCCTCAGTTCTATGATCAAAAGTGCAGTGAGTGATGGTAGAATTTCTGGTATCCCTATTTCTAGGAGAGGGATCCGGATAGATAACCTTTTCTTCGCAGATGACAGCATCCTATTCTGTGGGGCTAATCTGGAAGAGTGGAGATGCATCCAAGAGTTGTTGAAAATATTTGCAGCATCCCGATTTGCCCCAGAACCCAGGAGGATAGGCTAATTTAAGCGGGTACGAAGTTGGGCTCTTTCTCGGTCCGTAGCGCCTATCACTTGGAGATGGAGCGTCGTGCTCGGATTGCTGGGGAATCATCCTTGGCCTCTCAGTCCAACCCTTACTGGCAACACCTCTGGAAAATAAAAGTCCCAAGGTCAGTATCACTTTTCCTTTGGCGTGCCTGCAACGAAATTCTCCCTACAAATAAAAACCTTTTCAAAAGAAAGGTGGTTCCGGCACCTGTTTGTCCGCTTTGTGGTGTGGAAGAGGAATCGACGAGCCATGTGTTATGGCGGTGCCCTGCTGCCCAAGCCATATGGAGTTGTTGCGGGAGGTCTATCAACAAAAGTGTGGTCATGGAGGATAATTTTTTTGGCATCTTCTGCTATCTGTGTGACAGATTGGATACGGAGGAGTTGGAATTTGCGGTGATTGTAGCCCACAAAATTTGGCTGAGGAGAAATCTGATGGTTTTTGGGGGCTCTATACCGTCCCCCTCTATCTTGGTGAAAGGTGCTAAAGAAGTGTTGGAAGAGTTTCGGAAATCATTCGAGGAGATTCCAAATCAGGAGAATGAAGGTCCCAGAGCTACTTCGAGGTGGAGCAAACCAGATGCCGGATTCATCAAGCTAAATTGGGACGCTGCCCTGTATGTTAGGCAGAATCGGATGGGTGTGGGCATTATTGCTAGGGACGAGTTGGGCAAGGTAAGGGCAGCTTTAAGCACAGCGCTGCCTTACATTCAGAATCCCTCCGTGGCTGAAGCTTTTGGTGCAAGAAGGGCAGTGGAATTTGCCAGAGAAAGGGGGTTTTCCTCTATCGTTATTGAAGGGGATTCTCGTGAAGTGGTCCTAGCCTTGGGAAATTCAGGGGATTGCTGTGTTTCTTACGGTGATTTAATTTCAGACGCTCGGGCTTTGCTTTCCTCTTTTCCTCACTGGAAAATTGCACATGTGGGGCGTGAGGGGAACAAAGCTGCGCACTGTTTAGCTAAACTTGCTGTCTCCCAGTTCAGTAGTAGAGTTTGGATAGGTGTTTGTCCCTCTGCTATTGTAGATATTGTTTGTTCCGATATTGATTAATGGAAAGACTTACTTTTCCCTTCAAAAAAAAAAAAAAAAAAAAAAAATTTGTGTGGGGTCAAAACTAGAAAAAATTGTTTGAAAGGGGTTGGAACTTAGCTTTGGAGAGCCACTTCATACAATTTGGCTTTACCTTATACAAAATTATCGTCAGTTATAGAAGGCTTAAAAAATTTCGCCCCTAACCAAATAGGTCAATCATCATTGTTTTAATATTTCGTTCGAACAACCTATTAAAATTGATTTGCATGTACATTTGGATGCGGATGTTTTTACATGTGAGGAGGGTTTAGATATGAATTTTGATGCATTGGAGCGGTGAAAGGTGAACAATTTCAAAATATCGGATTTTGTCTAAGATGACACGTGGTATTGATAACTCTTATTACTATAATAGCGTTCGAGTCAATATTCAGTGCTGATGTGAAAATAATTGATGCATATAGGATATCATTATCAATTATTGGATTTTGTCTAAAATGACACAAGATCCATATTGATAACTCCTATTACTACAATAGCTTCCGAATCAACATTCTGATGTGAAGATAATTAATTTATATAGGATATCATTATCAATTATCAAAATTTGTTTAAGATGACATGTGATATTGATAACTTCTATTACTATAATGATTTTCGAATCAACATTTAGTGCTGATGTTAAGATAATTGATGCATATAGAATATCATTATCAATTGAAGCAGTACATATATTGCTATGAGGATGCTTTATAGATTTTAGAAAACATCAAGTCTAATTGTTACTTTTTTTTTTTGTTTTTTTGACATGTCCACACAAGAGGGGGATGTGTGATTCGAACTAGTGAATTCCACTTCATGAGACGTAGTATCCAGCTGATTGAGTTACCCTTGATGACATCTAATTGTTACTTTTATGAATGTGTTCATTGATTCTAGGTTGTCATTTTAAAAAATACTAATTATTTAAAAAAAAGAATAGCAAGCTCTTAATAAATTAAGCTGTTCGGGTCATGGAGAATTCGACCGTTAAATAAAGCTATATATATGTTGCAGATGGGGGTTCAACGTTCGAGATCGTTTGTTGTTTAGTAATAGGATGCTTATTCATTAAATAAATAAATAAATAAATAACGGAAAAAAAGGAAAAGATTTTTGATGTTTTTTTAGCCGGCGTTTGGGCGCGACATTTTGATCTAAAACTCGCAGTTTTGCGACAACTCCCCACTCGTTTACTTGACTTGCGTCTTCGCCCCGAGCTACACTTTCGTAGTTCCATCTGCGTAGAACTTTGCATTTCTTTCATGTCAGATTCGTTTTTTTTTTTTTTGTTTCAATCTACGATCTCATAGCTCTGCTAAAAAATAAAACAAAATTTTCACTTCTCTTTTCCTTTTTCTTTTGGACGAGAATTAAAGAATAAATCAGATTCATTCTTCACGAGCTTCGATTTCAAAATCACTGTGTGAAACTAGGGTATTTTTTTTTTCCTTCTTCTAGTGTGTTATCCGAGTCTGATCATTCGAACTTCTAAGATTTTTTATTAGAGCTTTCCCTTTTTTATTTTTCCAATATAATTTGGAATCAGGCGGGGAATTAGGGTTTTGGGGATTCGGATTGAAATGGAGAAGAGCGATTCATTCAAATTTTATACTCCATCGGAAACCGAGCACCAGAATTCGTGGAACGCGGGTTTCGGTATCGGCGCGAGCGACCGGAGATTGGCGTTTTCGCGCCAAGCTTCTTTCGATCAATCGCGAGAGCCTCACACGCCTATTTCGATCAATCTGAACGACCCGGCGAAGCCTCTGCTTTCGCGGAGCGTCTCGAGCATTGACATTCCGCCCGGGTTCTTCTACTCTTTAGACGAAAAAGATACGTTTTCCGGGGAGGGAAATGGATCGGCCGATAAATTCTCGGTTTTGTTGTTTGTTTCTTCGGTTTTTCGGATCTTGAGGTCCGGAAATAGGTATATGAAGAGGTTGTTCGTGATGATTTCGCTTAACGTGGCGTATTCGACCGCAGAGTTAACTATCGGCCTGTTTACAGGGCGTGTGGGTAAGCACAGTGATCTCTCTTTGCCTTTATTCAGCAATTCCTGCATGCTGACTCTGTTAGCTTGCAAATTATATATATGATAGCTTCCTATAAGCTATGATTGTGTGTTTTGTAGTTGTAATTGGTTGCAACTGATTGGTGATAATCCCAGCGCTGAAATTGATTTGCGGAGTAAAATACTTTGTATGTGTTTGGGCTATACAGTAGCTTGATTCAAAACTAACTCCACTGCATAGTCTTGTAAGGGTAGTTTCTACTTTAGAGCGTTAAGTGGTTTAACTCTATTTCTGTTTTGCAAAAAAATTTGATGACATTCTAATTCTATTGTAAATGCTGTTTGGTAAACACCTCCCATAGTCTTTTTTGTGGTTATTGCTATGAGGAAGTGAAGGAAGATTATTTAGTGGCGATTTGCAGTTATCATGTTGTAATTTTCAAAAGAAAATTGGAAGAATCTGAATGTCTTCTTCATGGAAACAGAACTGCCAAGGAAACAACCAAGTAGATGTATATGGATTATGGGTTTTGAACGTAGGTCGCAGAGCAGGTGTTAGTCTCATGCTAGACTTTTTTTTTTGGCGGGGGGGTTATTCAAATCTAGAGAGATAGAAGAAAGAGAAGTGGAAGAAAACCACATATAAGGTTTTACTGTCACTACTTGCCATTTCACGACTTCTGTTTCCTTCAGTTGCCTTCATCATGACTGGTAAATCATGCGGAGGAAAATGAATCTTTTTATCCCCCTTCCAAGTGGTATGAGCTTTTGACCTTCTGAAAGCAAACTTATTTCTGGGACGTACTTGGTCCAGTTTTTAGCCCTAAATTAGAATAAGTAGAACTAGTTAGTAGGCTTTATTAGGATTGCAAAACTTGCCTAAACTGGCCCATTTCAATCATAGCTGTGGTTGGTCTGTTTTGGGTTTTCCAAAGTGCCCCCTAAGTTTTACAAATTGCTTGTTGCTTCAGTCATTTTCTAACCGTCTTTCTTTTCTGTCAATTTTATTTTTGCCTTTGTGTTTCGAAATTTATTCATTGTCTGTAAGTGCTCACTTTTTATTCATTTTCGGGAACTCTGTACAAGATGGGACTATAAATTGAAGCTAGGCTATTTAAAATCACCTGGGTTCAAAAGAGAAGTCTCTGCTGATTTTAATTTTCATCCTCTCTTTTAGTTTATGATTTAATCCCTAAGTTTTCATTTTATTTTCTTTATTAACTTTTCCTGTTTTGATTGCCGGTGTCTTTTCAGGTTTGGTTTCCGACGCCTTTCATTTAACTTTTGGCTGTGGCCTATTGACATTTTCGTTGTTTGCAATGGATGCTTCAAGAAAAAGGCCTGATAGAGTTTACACTTATGGGTGAGATAAGAAACTATCGTCTTAGCAAGAAATTCAACCTGGATTGATATTTTGTATATTGTTGAATTAATCCATTTGTCACTTTGTTGATATTGCTTTAGTTTTTCTTGAATTTGATAGTGTCATCTCTCATAAGTGTTCCCTGCCAAGTACTGCTTGATTGTAAATTGTTGTTTTGATAAAACCCCTTCTCTCTTTTTCATCCCAACTGCCCTCAAATAATTATTATCTGGAAATGAATCATATTTTGTTCCTATGATCACATCTAGACTAATAATGGATTTGATAGGAATGAGTTTGATTAATTGCAGTTCTTCTTCATATCAGGTACAAGAGGCTAGAAGTTTTGTCTGCTTTCACAAATGCTGTAAGTATTTGACATCGCCCACTTGATAGTATTTTTGACCATTATTGCATAAGCAGACCAGAAAAATGTTCTTCAAAATGACATCATGATGCTTTCATTAGCTTCAAATATTAAGGACACTTCTATTGCAATATCTTTTTCTGTGTTGTGCACACGAGCAGATATGTTGACACTGTTTTGGGCACTGATACTGGTTTTATTTTAGGTTATGGTCCGAAGCCACGGTGTTTTAATACTTCCTATCTATGTTATATCCTATGCATATAAAATATGTCGTTTGTGTTTGACATGTTTACATTGTTTTGTTAATAATATAAGTCAGGGTACTCTGGAACCACAACATCTAGGAAAAGATGGACAGACTAAATCAAAGTTCCCGCCCTAACTCGAATACCAAAATAGACCTCTATGGGACTACCCAGGCTCAAAAAATCATTAAAAGACCCCATGATCTTTGCAGTCTCTGATTTTCTTAAAATGGTGTAAAACCATGAAGGTTATTACATGTAATCCTTATCTAATACATTATATTACGAAATACATTAGGACATCCCTAGTTGTATCCTTAATGGTTTTTGTGTTTCTTTCCCTCCAAATTGTATAAATGGTAGCGGCAAGTATAAGTATGCATATCTTGTTCTTGAGGGACTAACCTTTTAAATTTTGAATCATCCAACCAATTGTCTCCTGCCATCCTCTGTGAATTCATGGGAGATTATACCTATCATATAGGAGATACTGCATGTGCTTAGAGAAGGGGCAGGAGAAGAAAAAATGGTCTACATCTTCTACCCCTTGCCCACCAAGGTTATACTTAACGTTCTAGGCTATGTAATTGACATGCAGTTTGGCTTGAGTATTGAACCTATCAGGACCGTTAACCAAAGAATTATTGCATGGCGGAAAATAGCTTTTTTATGCCAAACGATTTTGTGCTACTCCACCTCTGGGTCTGGAGATTGAATGCTCTGTCCATGCACCTCTTACAGAAAATTTTCCAGGTGGATCCCATTCCCATTGCACTTGATCATCTCTCATAGGTTGGGCTTAATTCCTTAGGAGTAGCATTCTTAGTTTCCTTCCATTCCAAGGACTGAGCAGCAGGCCACCTCTACTTGACTCCATTAGTGGTTAGGTTGCATTTTTTTCTCAATGTAAAATATTTTTGGAGGGAAAATGTTTTCCCTCAAAAATATTTTTGGGGAAAATAACTGATTTTTCATTATTTAATTGAGACCTTGAAAATAATGTCGAAATTTTTTTCTATTGTTTGATTGATACAAAATATTTTCCTTCAATAAGAAGCTAATTGGAAACCACTCAAAACCGTGGGGTACTGCCAAATTCTGCCGCCATCAATTAAGAAAAGACCACATACGCTGGGAGAGGGGTGGTGATTATGGTAGTTTGGGGGTCTGTGATGGGGTGGGAGCACTGTGATGCAGGGGACAGAGGTTGCAACATTTGGGGAGAGTTGTAGGGGAGGAAGAGTTGTTGAGGGACTGTAATGAAAGGGGGACAAGGGTAGTTGCAAGGGGTGGGGAGGGGTTGTGACTGAGCAAGGGCGATGATGGGCGACAAGCGGAGGAGAGTAGTGCCAAGGGGAGGGAGTGGCTTGGTTCCTTTGTAGAGTGGGGTTTGCGACTGGTTGAGGGTTGGTGTGCGAGAGGTGGAAGGGGGTGGCATGGAGGGAGGGTGGCAATTGAGTTTCTCTGGGAGGGAGGGTTGTGCTGCGATTTAGGAAGAGGAGAGAGAGTGGTGACATGTTCCATAAAATGGTTTACACCTTGAGATGCATAAACCATTCCCCCTACAGAGCCAAATTTGTTTTTGACTCGGAAACCATTTTTCATTGACCACGGACCAGTATTTTCACCTACACCGAATACCAGAAAATTAAGAAGACGTTTTCTGAACAATGTTTTTTTATCAAAGCAAAGCAACCGCCGTAGTTCTGATCAGGCATGTGTGAACCCAACTTGAGCATGCTGATTGGTTATTGTCAGCGCATATGTGCTAGAGATGTTTTATTATAGCCGCCTTATTCCTTTGTTTCAGGCTCCTAGTACCCAGGTTCCCTTCTTAGGAAGACACACATATTCCCAAGCAACTTTAGCACCTTTGGTGCTCAAGTTAGTGCCCTTCCGCAAGAATGATCTAAGGTTTGTTCAACGTGCTTGATCACTATCTTAGGAAGGATAGATAAGGAAGCTCAATAAACTTGGACGGTGAAGAGTCGTCTTCACCAGTTGTAATTTCCCAGCATAGAAAGGGTTCTACACATCCAACTTTTAGGCTTAACATGATTTTATCCACTAGAGTTCTACATCTGAACCTTTGAGTGAGGAAGAGATCAATGGCACTCTTAACATATCTAACTGGGAGAGTATGAACACTGTAACCTAGGGTTCTCAATGTTTATTCTCCTGCATTCACTGGCAGACCACACATGAGGACATGAGAAAGGCATGATAGTTCCTTGAATAGATTAAGGCACTGAGTGACTTGGGAGATAGAGTTGACTTCAGCCTACAGAAGATGAAGAGGCCATCTGCCAAATATAAGTGTGATATTTTCTCCTTCTCACATCTCCAGTGAAACTTATACTTTCTTTCAACCACCATGTCATTCATCAAGCCCGAGAAAACTTTCATTACTAGCCCAAAAAGGTAGGGCGACATAGGGTTCTCTTGCCTCGACATAGGGTTTCCTATTGATACTGATAGAGAACCTGGTAGAGGAAATGCACTCCTTTATCCACCTAACCGCATTTATTTTGAGGAAACCAACAGTTTCTCAATGCGCTATTGGGAAATGCCATTAGCTGTATCATAAGCCTTTATCAAGTCGGCCTTGAGAGCACACTTGGTTGCTCATTGGTCTCTATGGTAATTATTTAATAACTGTTCAGATTCTTCAATTCCACCTTTAAGTCTCTGATTTTGGGAATTAGTTAATAGTTAAATTGCATACCTTTTTTATTTTTTATTTTTATCTGGGCTAACAAGTGGATTTTTTTTTTTATTCTGTTGCATGTGTAGACAGCTGTTTCTTATGTTTTTGTCATTCTCCCTAGCTGTGGAAGCACTTCATGCATTCATCCAAGATGAATCCGAGCACAAGTAAGTTGATCTGCAGATTTTGATGAGCCAGATGGTCTATTGTATTTAAGAGAGGATTCATTTATCTGTGCCATATGGTTGCGTATCAGCTCCTGTGCTCTATGATTACTAGGTTCTGACTATCTAGCATGTCTTCTCTTTTTTCCCCTTAAATTTTCTGGTGTAAACCCATGTATTTCAAGATCATTTAGTTTTGCTGTCTTTTATGGCTCTTTAGTTAAATATACGAGGCATGTAAGAGCCTCTTTAGTCTTATTCATGTTCTAGCCAGGATATCCTCACTTAAAATGTTTGCTTTATAATTTTGTTAAACTGTTATGCAATATTGTAAGTAACTTATTATGTAGAATTTTTAAATCTATTATCTTCTCGTCCCTTTTAGGGGCTCTCTTGTATACTTCCTGTGTATAAGGTTGCGCCCCTCTGGTTTTCAATGAATTGAGTTGCAATTACTTATAAAAAAAATATATTGTAAGTAACTAAGTATGATACCTAGCTTGTCTTAGATACAGCTTAATGCCTAACTCTTTTTACGGAAATGTTGCAGTAATTCTGTCATAATAGTATTATAAACGATAATCAGCTATTATTATTTTTATCATTGTCATCATCATTGTTTTATTATTATTGTTATTTGCTGTGAACTTACCACCCAATGCTAGCTTACTGCGTATTTATCCTACCTTCCTTTCTCCTAATTCTGTGTTTGTGTTTATTTGGGTATGATTTTTATTTTTTATTTTTTATTAATCTCTGCTAACCACCAATGATTATAGGCATTACTTGATTGTTTCGGCGGTGACAAATTTATTGGTGAATCTTATTGGTGTTTTGTTCTTCCGAAATTATGCTCGCAGAAATCTTGGTAAGTGTTGCTGCAGTTTAATATTTTAATTGAGGTCACTGTGATTTAGTTTCTTTTAAGTTGCATGAGAGAGCATGTCTCCCTATAAGTATTTATATGTTAAATTATATTTACCTTTGTATCAATGCATTTTGTTCAAGAACATGGTAATTCCCTTGCTTTTTGAAAAGGGAAAAATCATTTGATAATCGAACCTACTTGTTTGTGTGAGCAAAGCCATGAAATCAAACTTTATAAATGTCACTTTTGGAACCATTCCTCATAGCCTCAGTATTTGCTTATATTTCCCTCCTCTTTTATTTCATTTTTGGCCAATTGAGAAGCTTACTGCAATTACACCCTGATTCTCTTGGGGCACCATGTACTTACTAGAAGAATACATGGCATGTATTGCTCTGGATGCTTTCATGTTCTGTTTAGTGAATTGGTTTTAGTACATTCCTTGATGTTCCTTATTTCGACTTGACATGTAAGAGAACCAGAGGCACATCTACGTTTACTGGCTGAACTCAATTGCTGTTTATCCAGGGAAAAAATTCTTGATGCTATGAGTATTGTGGTTTAAGACTGTTACAACTTGTCTAACATGGTTGTTTAAATGAACCAAGCATTTACCCTAGGCATACATCAGTGTCTGTGATAGGACCTGCTTATGTTGTTCAACTATCTATTTGATTCCCATGCATGCTTGCTCATTGATATCTAGATAGCAAACCCCAAGGGGTTGGCTTAATTGGTAAGGGTATTGGTCTTTATGGTAGTCCCATGAGGTCTAAGGTTTGAATCCCCTTGGGTGCAAACAATTCATTGAGGCTAGCCTGTCGGCGAAGCCGGAATATTACTAGATCTGTGTGGAGGGGGCACTTTATACGGATCCAAGGTTTACTTAACAAGGGTGTGTACATGAAGTGGCTCTGCCTTGGAGGGGTTCATCGTCAAAAAAAAAAAAAATTCTAGATAACAATGTTAATATTTCCACATAGGCTCCTTTAATTTGATTTAACCTTTATGAGATACTTCTCAAGGCAATGGGGAAGATATTGGGAGGGGTGAGCTGAAAGTTTTATAGTGAATTCATATTGCCTCCCTCTTCTTGTAAATCTATGTTTATGCTGAAAGTGTCTTGCGTGCACGGCGTCTCTAGTACTATAATGATAACTACCATTGTAGGGTTTAAATTCTTGAGTGTTAGGACTGGACGCCATGCCACCAATGTATATAGGAACCTTTTCTCCTGAATATTCTTATCATATCACTTGCAGTCTACAGAAATGCAGAAGATATGAATTACCATTCAGTTTGCCTACACGTTCTTGCAGATTCCATTCGCAGGTAGGATGTGCTCTCTCTCTCCTTCGTGTGCTATAAGTATACATGGTTGCATGTGTGTGCTCCTTTTCTCTTCCTTTTATGTCCATCCTTCTTAAGCTGGTGTACTCTGCTTGTTTCTCAGTGCAGGTTTAATATTGGCATCTTGGTTTTTGTCCCTCGGGTAATTGCTACTTAATATTAAGTTTTTTTACTGTTTTGCCAATTCCCAGCGCTTATCCCTGACTTCAAAATGAAAATTCCCCAAAGGCGCCATCTCCCCTCTTCCCTTTGAATCCTTTTCTTTCCCTTGTAATTTGCGTTTTATACTTTTCAGGGTTCAGAATGCTGAAGTATTGTGCTTGGGGCTAGTTTCAGTTGCAATCTTTATGCTTGTCATGCCCCTGTTTAGAGCGACTGGAGGCATCTTGCTTCAACAGGCACCACCCAGCATTCCAACTTCAGCATTAAGCAAATGCTGGAGACAGGTGATTTTCTTTCCTTTTAGTTTATAGGTTTTTAGCTAAATACACGGCCACAAGAGAAAAAGGGTGGAAGATGTTTTTCATTGATGTTGTATAACCTTTTTGACATTAGATTACTGCCCGCGAAGATGTGTCAGAAGTTACTCAGGCTCGTTTCTGGGAATCGTTCCCTGGTCATGTTGTTGGCTCTGTCTCAATACAGGTGAGTTTTTGAATGTAGTCAATCTTCTTGCACCAAAATTTTCCCCGCAGTATAGTAAGATTTTGTTTACATTCTGGTTGGAGACGTGGTAGCTTTTTGTCTAAATGCTTGAAAGATCTGTAATTTAGTGATTTCTTTTGGTGGGTGAAAAACTTACAGGTGAAGAAAGGGATAGATGATAGTGCAATTCTCCACTTTGTGCATGGTTTGTGCCATGATCTGGGCATACAGAACTTGACAGTTGAAACAAATGATGTCTGAGCTTTCTTGTCTTCTCATTTGTGGTTTTATAACATGCTGGTACGTGATAATTATTTTAGATTGAGGCCCGTGATTTGTACATGTTGCCATGTCATAGCAGAGGGATCGTAAATGATGACTCTTGTAATTCATTTATTTTCAATTAATTGGAAATAATTAGTCAAGTTTCTCTGTGAGTTTGATGTTCTTTTCATCTTGCCTTCATATATGCAGGGCTATCTTGTAGGTCTGATCTTTAGATCGTTCGGTTAAGTAACTTGGGTCAATAAAACCAATAAAGTTCTAGGAAGAGGTCAAAGATGTAATTTGACTGAATTTACTCTCAAAAATTGTCCCTGTCTAGCAGCTACAATGTCTTCTTTATAAAGGAAAACGAACAGGATGATTTCCATTTCAAATAAATTAAATTTAGACTATATATTTTTTGGTCAAGATTTAAAGTTGATGTATCTATCGGTGTATATAAAATTAATGCTAACACATATTTTAAAAAAATGAAATAATATAATATTATTTATATTGTTAGATGTATTAATTTTAAATTTAAAATGGAGAAGATGCGGATTTAATTGGCTGGATCTTCTTAGATCCGGTAATTAATAGCTTGATTTAATTTCGAGGTTGTCTGATAAATGGCTTGATTTAATTCTTTGATAAATAAATCTGATTATGATCATTTCAAATTATCTGTTCAAATTTGAGAGAATTCAAGCAGGTGATTGTGAGAGACAATTTATAAGACCCACATGACTAGATAAGTGGTTTTTTTATTACTTGTCTATTAAAATTGAGGAATTCTAGAGCATTTTCTTGTGTTCTCCTGAAATGACATAGATGTAATTTTTTTTAATTGAAAAATTACAACTATGCCATCCAAAAGGACATAGATGTAATTTTTTAATTACATCAATGCCATTTCAGGAGAACACCAAAGAATGCTCTAGCATTTCTCATTAAAATTAGTCCAAGCAAAACCACAAGGTCATCACAAACACATACTCAAAGGCCCCAATAAATAATCGTTTTAAGACTAAAAATAATCACTTTGGCCTTTAGCTTTTTCAAAGAAGATTTCTTTTTCTTTTTCTTCTTCACTTTGCATCTTTTAGTGGAAGTAGTGAGTTTGATTGCTCTACAACCCCCTTTGGTGAATTTTCCATAGAATAGTGTAATAGTGTAGGGAGGATTTCTTATTATAAACCGTGACATGAGAAAAGATGATAAATGAGCTCAAGAAGAAGTAATTTCATAGAAAATTCAATAAATAAATAAATAAAATAATGTACAGTGCAATTACATTCTTATTCCACATAAAATAATATTTGTAAGCTTGTCATCATCGTCTAAAAGATATTCTGCCCTGTTCTTGTTGTCGCCGGAAACAACCACCCGAGGCTGCCCCGTGTACAAAAGGCTCACGAATAGCATTTCCCATCTTTTTAAGGCCAATTTGATTTTTGTTGTAGGTTTTTTTTTTTTTTTAGGTTTGAATAGCAATAAGAAATGGTACATATGATATAAAAGTGAAATGAAATTTGAATTTTTTGTGAGAGGCGAGTGAAGAAAGTTGTTTGGTAATAAAAAAAAAATGTTGACTTTTTTTTTATTGGAGAAATAAAATAAAAATAAAAATAAAAATTAGGAGTAGTTTGTTGCCAAACACACCCTTAGCCTTAGCCTTAGGGTTTCACTCCGATCAACCGGTCTCCGCCTCTTTTTCTCACAGTATTTTGGGGTTTTAGTATTTTGGGGTTTTATTATATGAAGGAAACTTTTATTTAATTGTTGGGATCAGATCAAAGATCTAGGAAAGCAGATTTGATTTGGAAGACTTTGGGGGTCTTTTTGCTTGATTGTGGCCGATTGAGAGGGAGTTTTGGTTGGTGATCTTCAGCTTAATGAGTGGGAAGTTTTTAGTTGTTTGGTTTGGTTCTATGTTTTGGCCGGTGTGGAGGGTGAGCTAATTTTTGGGTTAATTGAGCAAGATATTAAGATAACTTTTAGGTTGTTTGCAAGAATATAATAAAAAAAAAATGAAAAATAATAATATCTAAAAGTAAATAGAGAAGATAATAAAGAATCTATTCTAGTATACATGTATAGAAAAAGTAATAGGTAAAATAAAGAGTTTCAATCTTTTACTTAGGATGCGTTTGGGTTTGTGATTTCGTAGGGAAAAAGTGCGATTTTAAACTAAATCACAAAAAATAAACCGTTTGAAAACTGTTTTTTTAAAAAATTGTGAATTAAAAATGCAGAAAAGTGCTTATTCAAATCGTAGGCAATTGAGTACTTTTTTGAAAAAGCAGTATTTTAAAAGGCTAACTTGCGATTTTAATGACCAAACAGCGATTTTGCCAAACGCTTAACTACGTTTTTAAAAATCACTTTTTAAAATCGTATATTTTAAAATCGCAAACTCAAACGGACTCTTAAGCTATTCTAACTATTGTTGCTAAACATATGTAGAGATGCTATGCATTTAACCTAAATTATTAATTAGGAAAGAAAAAAAACCTAAATTATTTTCTAAAAGGTGGGTAGGATAGGAAAAGGTTGAAAATCATACCCAAATTAGGACAGGACTATTTTTCTTTTTTATTCTTTAAAAAAAAAAAAATCAAAATCCAACATGCCTACCGAATGCATAAAAAGGGAAAGGGCGGGGATTGTGAGCCATGATTGGCAGACGAATAAGAATTAGCTACAAATTAATTTGTAGTAATTAACTATAAATTAATCTACTCTTGTGTCAGTGGCTTCTCGAGGAGAGAGAAGTTCTCGATTTTTTTCCAGTTTAGAGAGGGGCTTTCTTTGAGGTTGTTTTTGCTGGGAGAGGGAGGCTTCACGTCTCCCTCTCCAGGTGGTGGTGGCTCCTAGCTTAGGGCTTTGGAGCGTTTTTTTCCCCCCGATTTTTTTTGTTTCGGTGGGGGTTGATGTTTCACCTAGCTTTGTGGGCTATGGTGAGTTTCTTTTTCTTTGGCTCAGGCAGATGGTTCTACTCTCGTCTGGTCAGGTTGGGGGAGTGGCTGGTTTTTGTGTCGTCGGAGGAATTGTTTGGCCGGTTTTTTTTTTTATTGTTTTTTTCAGATGTTTGAAGCCAGATCTACGCTCGTTCGCTGATTTCTGCTAGACACACGCCCTTTGGCCGAGTTCTCTGTCGCCGTCCGCTCCTGCTGCCGGTCGCCGGAGTTCGGAGCGTGGCCTGCACACGCCAGAGGGTTTTTTGCCCTTTGGCACGCGTGACGGTCACGCTCCGCCATTTTCTAGTCTTGCACGGTGGGGAGGGGGCTTACGGCGGTTGTTCTTCGGCTGGGTGGTACTGGGGTTGGCGCGTGTTTCCCACGCGCCGCCGGTATTGGCGAAATCCGCCTGTCTCTTCTGCCGGCTCTGGGTTGTAGTCTTTGTTTCAGTCTACCTTTGTAATTTTTGGACATTTTTGGGATTGTTTGATTGCTTTCATGTTAGATCTGTCTCTCTTTTATGTGCTAAGTTGTGCTTTATTGTTCAGATGGGCTTAAAGTCTGTTCTTTGTAATGTTTATTTATTATTTGGGTAGCTGTTGTTTTTGTATATTCTGGATCTTTTCACAGTCTATCTTTGGTAGTTGCTTTAAGTCGGGTTTTTCTGACGTAGTGGGTGGAGTTTCTTTATCTCTGGTCACAAATGGCCTACGGGCAGTGGTGTTTGCCTTCGGGCATGTATGAACTTCTCTTGTATTTGTATTGACATTTTGGTCAAGTGTAATCCCCTTTAGGGCTTATATTCAATAATGAAGTTCTCTGTTTCAAAAAAAAACTATAAACTAATCTAATAAAATGATATTGGCTTTTAAAGTATACGAGAAACACGTGCTTTTTTATTAATACTATTAAAAAAAAACTTGTTAAAATCACATGCTATTTAAAAAAAAAATTATATTTATCCCATGTTAAAAAACACTTATCACTTTATTAAACTAATTTATAACTAATTGTTACCAATTTCTGTTAATTTTATGAGAAATTAATAATGTGACGATTGTGAGAGTGTAGGTGAGTTACAAAAATCATGTGGCTTTGAAATGTGGAAAACAAATTTCTGACAAGTGACAGCAGCATGTCGACCAATGGATGAAAGCTGACCAGTCTAATTATCTGACAGCCATTTTCAGATAGAGAAGATTGAGGAAGATAGAACGATGACAGTCGACAGAGGTCCGGCCAACAAGTCCATAACTTTTTTCCGGCTACTTCTCAACCCAATCCCTGGCCCTCTGAATCAAATCAAACCCCGTCTGAAGCACTCTCTTTTGCAAAATAGACTTTTATTCATTTTGAAAAACAAAGAAACCTAAAAGAGGAAAGAAGAAGAAAGAATAATCAATAATATTAAGCCGCCATTAAATAGAAAGAATTATTATCGGATTAGTGTTAGTAGAGTAGACCGTTGGAGACGTCAGGTCGTATGCTTACAATCTTAAGTGTCTTACATAGTTTATGTAAGTATATAAACTTTTGAATACCCTTCTTTTACAAGTCCGTTATCAAAAACATAAATGATGTGGGCCATGAACTCATGATCGAAGGACGGCAAGAAATAATCTAATTTATCGTTAATAATTAAACGTGTTTATGTTAAGAAAAAAGATACAAACAAACAGCTAATTGACAGCTTCACCTGCAGTAATAATCATTCTTTAGCGTTACGTTTTGGCATTTGCAATGTCGAGTTACTAAAATAATTCGATCTGTGCATATATACTATACTATCTCCATCGTCAACAGATCGACGCACTTACTGTAATTAATTATATATATATAAGACGACACCGACCTTAATTAATTAAGCTATATATATAAAGGTAACGCTAAATTAAGAATGATTAATCAAAGACAAATTTTGAGTTAAAACACAGTTGATCATGAGGAATGGTAGTAATAATGAACACAGTTGAGTTAAACAACATGCGATCGAGGATGACAAAAAGTTGAAAATGTAAAGTTCAATCTCAATTGATGTTGGCAAAAACTTGGGGTTTGTGATGCTGAAATATTTCAGACTCTAAACAATTAAATAAACGTGTAATATTGGGTCTTATAAAAAACAAAAAACATTTAAGAAAATATGTTACGGGTCTACATTCTATGGCAAAAGTAAGCTAGTACATAGTAGCAAGACTCGCTCTTAATTTAAAATAAGAATGTATAATTTCATTAGGAGTAGTTTAAGACTAGAATAACTTAAAAATAATAAGTTATTTTTATTGATAACATTAGAATTAGGATTTAAATGTTATAGATATATAATATGTTTTCATTATTGATAACATTAGAAGTGGTTTATTCTAGTTAGTCTTTCACTTATACTTTGCATTGTAAGTGTCTATTTAAAGACACCATAAGTTATTTAATTGATAAAATTAAGAAAATATTAATATTGTTTAGCTCTAGAGTTGATTTGAGAGGTGTTAGAGTTCTTCGAACTACCATTATTTTATCCGTTATGTGCTTCAGAAATTAAGCTCATAACAAGAAAAGTTTCCAAAACTAGTTTTAATCACGTATTTACTTTTCTGTTAATATGCTTTAATTTTGAATGCCTATATATAACACACTAATCGATCATGTATCTTGTATGAGATGATCAGGACAGCCAGGGGTGGAGCCATTTAGGATTTGGGGGGGGCAAAATTGAAAAAAAAAAAATTGGGGGTCCAAAATTGAAAAAATAAATTGGGAGTGCGAAACTAAAAATAAAAAAATTTAAGGATAAAATTTTAATTTTAATTTTTTTTTTTTAAAAAAAAAACCTTGAGGCTTGGGGGGCCAAGGTTGGGGCTAGCTCCGCCCCTGAGGACAGCTAGTGGAGAAAGGGGGAGATGCTCGATCAACAACAACATTAACCGTGAAACTTCTGAATATTCGACCTTAAACCGCAAACGAAGATTGATCATCTAGCTGTAGAGGAGCAAATTAGAAGCTCCAGATGATGAATCAATTCCTTAAAGTTGTGGTACTTGCTAGGGGTGAAAAGATAGTTAGTAAAATTTGATAACCGCTTCCGCACCACCTTATGAGGTTGGGGGTTATTAATCCGACAACCACCCGGTTATAACCGCTTTTCAAAGTGGGAACTCAAATAAGCACATAAAAATAACAATAGCTAAGATCCATGCACAAACCAAAATTCAAAGAAAATGAATTCAAAAGATTCTTTAACTTTGATTTTACCAAAATTTTAACACAAGAAAAAAAAAAAACCCCTAAATTAATCCTCATCCAAAAGACGTTTCATTCAATCCCACAATGACATGTTCATCACTTGTGCAACAAAAAATAATCACACCCGTTTATGCACCACAAAACAAGCACACAACAATAAACCATTGATAATGCGAGAATGAGAGGAGGAAGACAAGAAGTGCCATGGCTTGCAGGCGATCTAGGATGATGAAAATGAGGAGGGCCAGAAGTAGCATAAGGAGTAGGGCACCAACAATGAGTGAATATGTGAATGATTCGGAGAGAGAGAGATGCAGAGATGAGAGAGTGTGGAGCAATGAGTGAATCTATGAATGATTACTATATTTAAGTTGAAACCCTAAGGTAAAACGATATTGTTTTGTGTGTGTATATATATATATATATGCGGTTATAATCGCTACCTGCTTATCCCTAAATAAAACCGCTAACTATCTCACCATAGGCAGTTAACAATTTTTTTCAATCGGCTTTAAGAGCGGTTATACGATTAGCAATTGGCTGTTATGGGCGGTTAGTAGATGGTTATTAACTGCCAACCTTTTCAGCTCTTGTACCTGCAACTTTTCAGCTCTTGTACCTGCAACTTTTCAGCTCTTGTACCTGCAACTTTTCAGCCCCCTAAATTTGAACCACCAAATCGACCCATAACGCACTTGAAGATGCAATGCATGTACGTGGAAGGTAGCTCCGAACATGCTTTAGCTACCATTGAAGAGATCTAGTGGGGACTTGATCTGATCTACGGACTACACATCTTTGTGGTTTCATGCTTTCAGTAGTACTACTCAACCATTACGCTGACTTGATCTGTACTATTCAAGGATATATTTCCTATGTTATTGAGGATTTCAATGTTATACGCGAACTGGTTCTGATTCGAACAGGTATTCTGGGATTCAACAAAGACAACCGAACCCTTTGTCAAGTCTTCAAGTGCTTCGGTTCTCTACGACATGTACAGCACCTTCAAATGATTTTTCGGTCGGGTTGGACTCAGATAGAACTCCAGTTTTCACCACCACAAACAAACGCCTCCCGCAGGAATTAATACATGAGGAATAACCCATGCATATATGCATGCATGCAAACCCAAAATCCAATTCGTGGTGTTAGATCGATTCACATATATTGAGCTTAATGCTTCGCCTGGTCTTGATCATGATCAGTATATGGCCAGCCTTCAAGCTAAGTGATCAAGTTGATCGAGATTGGTGATAACAATCCGGCCTGGTATATATGTGGCTCAAGGAATAGCGGTTTGAGAAATGCTTCATTTATTTGTTAAAGAATTTTCAAATTAGAATGTACATTTATTACTTTGTGGTTTGAGAGAATTAAAGGGAGAATTTTTGGACAATTTAGAATGTATTTTGGATAAATTAGAATGTATGTCATTTCATTTTTGGACAATTTTGCCACTCTAGTGCTTTGTACAGGATCCCTGTCCATACGTGGTAGGGTGCTAGCTAGTGGCGCCTTGATGGAGTACTTGGCACTTAGCTTGGAGCGATCAGATCATGATCGAATCATACGATCTGGTGGTTTGATCTGGACCATAAGATGTTTCTAAGGTAGATCAACAGCTGGATTTATTGGACTTTTAGTAAAGTCAACAATAAAATCAAATTAAGTTTGATCTAACGGTTGAAATTAAGTAATTGTTACAACAATTATGATCTAATCGTTAGAATAAAATAATCATTAATAATAATGTAATCTAACGGTCAAGATTAAGTGTCAGTTAAGATTTGATGATAAGATTTTAATGACTATTTAAATAGCAGTTTATTATTGTTAATTTCAAAATTAAGTGTTTGTTAGTAAACAAACATAAATAATTGCTATTTTAACGGTATAAATAGTCCACTGCATACTAGTTTTAAGAAACAAAAAAAAATTCTTTTTTCTTTTGTCTCTCTTAAAACCTTATGTACTTTAAAAATTCGAGTCTCGCTCGCTTGCTAAGATAAAATATCTAAGAGTACGTATTTCATGTTTGGTTTCGTTTGTGCAAATCGAAACCAAACAACAAAGGTTTTTCTGGACTTCATTGTATGCATGGAGAAATATTGTTTGTAATATTTTTCATACTAATTCATCAAAATCTGGTGGGGACAAATAATTTATTAAGGAAAGTAAACAGTAACGCACCTTAGGAGCATTTTGTTTTGTGTCTTACTATCTTATTTTTCTAACATTATCTCCAAATGCTTACTCCCCAGTTATTATTCCTCGATATGGTAGTGACAAACACCGGTAAATTTTGGACGAGTTAATTTGTATATGTTATATCAATAGTAATTTTAAGGAACACAAGAAAATAAAAACTAGCTTGAAAGTACATGTAGCATTTCTCACTTTCAATTTGGCTCGTCTATTTTAGCTTTTAGCCCTGACATCTTGTTCTAGATGGTACTGGTGCACTTTATCTTCTCTCTTTTGCACTTTCGTACTTGTATAAGAACCTTTGATTTAATTAGATGAGTGCTACATATACTTCTAAGTGCTTATTAATTTACTGACATGACAATGAAAATTACAATCGAACAAAATAACAAATGAAAGTACATATAACATCCAATGATAATTTTCACTCTCACGTCAAAGAGTGGACACTCGAAAAAATATATGTGTAGCATATCTCTTGATTTAAACATTCCATGAGTTGTATAAACATGATGGCCAGGCAATTCCGAGAGGTGATATGCAAGGGACAGGAAACCGTCCCCTTGCAGGCCCTTTATTATAAAAAAATTCAAATATAATAAAAAAGTGTCATTTGATATCATATCAAAGGACACTTTTTTATTATATTTGATTTTTTTACTAAAAAGGGCCTGATGGGGGGCGGTTTTTCGTCCCCCAAAAATCATTTCCCGGCAATTCCTCCTTCGTGCAGACCAATTACCTCGGAGCTAGTTTGGTGATCACATGCATGTGCTTTCCTTGTCACCACCGTTTTCATTAACAATATATTGGCACTAATTTATGTTGTTAATGATGGTTGCTTTGCTTTAAGGAAGAAAAAGATAGTAACCATTTCTTCCAAAAACGATCAAATTAAATATCAAGTTATTATAATTACAGGGGTACATCCGAGCTGGATTCCCAAAGGATGACACCCACCCCCATCTTAATTAAGGCTATTGTATATACAGTTCACCCTGTTCGATCTGCTTATAAAACCTCATACACCGCTGCAATAAAAGACAGCTTTTCAGCCTCAGACTCCACCTTGGGCCAAAGCTGAAATAATTATCAAATGATTGTGATTTCCATCATCATCATCATCATCATCACAGGCTTCATGGATCTCATATGCTGCACCAGCCTGTAAGATCTTCTTTCCATGGCTGCCATTTTTCTAATTGATTGTACCTTCTGCCGGCTGCAGATCGATAGCTTTAACTCTATATCAAATTGAAAAGGTATAAAAATATTTGTGTAAAGAGGGTGGTCTTTTATATAAGAAGGAAAAGATAACCTAGAAACTCATAGCTATTTCAGCCTTTTGGCTATGGTTTTTTTATTTATTCTCAGGATAACGAACTGTTGGGGCCCTACAGTACTCTTGCATATAAACTACACCCGGCCCAACCAGAACATAGTTAATTTGGTCATTGAAATGATCAAGAACAAGACACTAGTGCATGTGCTTAATTAGATGCTTTTTACATGTTAAAACCAGAAAAGTCGAACACTAGTATATCTATGGAAGCTTGCTATCTAGTAGATAATTAATTAAGGTTGTACAGATTCACTCCTGCCTACCAAAAACCAGCTCGGCTTACTGTCATTTCATGAGTTTCAAAAAAACATCCGTTTGCTTATGTACTTCATGATTAGCAAGTTAAGCCGAGAAGAATTTGCTTAAAATGAATGGGTACCATATGAGGAGCTCATGCAGATCTTAATTACTACACTCAGATCGAGTGATTTCTACTGGAATCTCCTATCAATGCCATTATATTTTCACTTGAATTTGTTGAAAAGGTTTTGGCTATAATTGTCTCCATCGATCCCAAAACAATCTCCCTTTGTCACATTTAATGCTTCGGCAGAAGAAAAGCTTTGACAAGAAAGGTCCAAATTAATTAACAACGAAAATAAGTGAACATTAATTATACAAAACAATTCATCCAACTATGAAGAAAAGAACAAAATATAAAAAGAGTATGCATAATTGAAAAGGCATTGAGTAGGGCATGAAAGTCGTTTTTGTGGGTCAAGGAGGCATGCAATTCACATTCATCATACTGGCCAGTGGCCAGGCCAGCTATCCTTGTGCTACAAGCCTAAATCTTATGGAATGAGAAAACAACACTTCAACTGCAATAGTGACTTCTAGGCAATATTGGCACATATTTGAGATAATGAAATATTCAAACAACTTCTAACCATACAGAGCTATTTTCCTTTAACAATAGCAATAATGAATAGACCCAAAAACAAATTATGCTTTCTTTATTTTGTAAGATTAAATCCAAGACCTACTCTTCCTCATCCTCTCCCTTACAGTCAAAACTACCCTTACTTGTCAAGGTCCAAAACAAATTAATTGCAAACCCCAAAATTCTATCTAATAATTTGCGAATCATGAATCTCTCGTATGTATACGTCAACCCATTTATTTGATTGATTTGATTGTAATCAGATTTGATATTACTTATCTACCACAATTCTCCTATAAATAGAAGTTTCATGCATTGTAAATATATGATAAAGAGAAATATGAGCAAAATGTAGTTATTTAAGTTTTATCATGTGAAAATAGGTCATAGATCGAACCACGTAAAATATCTTGTTTTCATTTTATTATTCCGCTTTAATTTATCTTTTATTTCCTTCCTAACAGCACACTTGTATATTGAAAAGACGACAGCATATAAGGCCTTTGAGGAAAAAACTCACGACAATCAAATCTTTTGCTGTCAATTCCCCAAAGTCTACCCCATCTCTACCCAACAGTTCCTGACATCGGGCTCCATGACAACCATGGTTGATAAGCTTAATTTAGGCCATTTCAGATATATATATATATATTTGGTGGGATTAAACAGAAAAGGCCGTAAATTAATTAAGCTTGTAATTTACTTTTGCTAATTGGCTGCATAATAAATTTAGAAAGGGTATAAAACACTACTGGGTTCAAATATGTACTAGATTTTTCGTAGTTTTTACTCCACTAATAACAAATTAAGGAAGACAATCTCATATCATTTTCTGGTCAACCTTAATGAATTAAGATTAATTATGACATAAAATTGTGTCGGAAGCAATCTAGGGCATCATTATTCCATTAATCAAAGTGCTATATATATATATATATATATATATAGCTTGATCGATCGGCTTGGTGTAATCCTTGCTTTTAGCTGGCCGATCGATCGAGCATGATCACCTTCTACAATTTTGAACCTGATTTTGTACTTTTTAGCCGTCAGTGCCATTTTTGGAGGGTCTACATGCACTCACCTTTTTCAGTCGTGAGTCTGCTGATCGCAGGTGAAGTATATAAATTATGTGGCAATGTGTATTATTTAATTTAAAAAATTTAATTTGACCACCAAAAGAAACCCCATTTAATTTCTCTCCTTTATTCCCATTAATTTACTTTCTCCAATATAAATATGCTAAAATTTGTAGAGCAATATTACTCTTAACGAGAATCAAATTAAACAAAAGAATGCTTTGAAATTCCAATGAATTATGAAGATAGTCAAGAAGAAACATCCTAAAAAAGAAAATTAATGTTTTGATGAGTCTTAAAAAATCCAAGATTAATCGATCTTTAAATCCAAGATTAATTAATCCAACGTAAAAAACCTTACATTAATGTGTATCAAACTTAATTAGCCAGCTGGATTAATTTGTTTAGGAATAAAACGTTTTTATGAAAATAGTTTTCTCATTTTTTGGGAGTTTAGTGTGAGTAGAAAATATTGTTTTAACAGTTTTAAGATCATTTGTCATTATAGGAAGAAATTAAATTAATTGCTTCCGCTCATTATAGTTGGCAATTTTGAGTGCAGTTTCCAGTTAATTTTTAACTATGGTGAGATACATTATAATTTTTGCACCAACTAAACAATAAAAAATATTTTTAATAATATCTCCAGGATATCAATCAAATAATGAAAAATTAATTGGAAATTTTTTCTCAAAAATATTATTCTTCGGAAACCTATTTATGTCCAAACAATATAATTGAAGTAAACTTCAGCTAGTACAATCTAATAGATGCATCGTGGTCCTGAGCATACTTTTCATGCTAACTTGGATGTGTACTCGATCTAGAGGAACCTTACGACCTGTCGTACTGCTGGAATCATATATATATGGAATCATATATATATATATATATGCAAGTCCTTGTTAGAGAGAGAGAGAGAGAGAGAGAGAGAGAGAGAGAGTTGATTTATTCAAATGTTTTTCTTTAATTACGACTTAATTATCAGTAATTGTTTTTAAGCTCAAATTTATTAAGCAGAAACTTAATTAATTGGCAAAAGAAATTAACTGAAACGATACAGGAAAATTTAAAGCATCATTGTGAAGGGATTTTAACAAATGGATCTCAACCTATCATGCATACTGCAGGTCATACCCCAGTAACCCCACGCACCCACCCTATGAACCAAGGGAAACCAACCTTTTGCCAGCTATCTACAAAGTAGTGCTTCTGTTTTCAGAGGACCCTTCTCCTTAAAATGGCCTCCCACCCACTTTTTCTCTTTTTTTTCTTTTTCATATTGTATTTTTGCAACAATATTTATACACATATCAAACTTGCACTTGTAAAATGACAACTTTCTTATACTTAATTATTTTCTGTGGCCTTAATTTAAATAATTTTGTATTTTCGGAAACAGATTTGGCATAGGCAACGTAAAAAAAATTACAACATTTTTTTTCTTCTTTTTTTCAACTGTTCAGATTTAATTTCAAGTTTTTAATGAGAAGGAAAAAGGAAAGCTGCTCTCTAATTTTCTTTATAGCACCTGAGCTAAATCCGAAGATTAAAAAAATCCTTATGGAATGCATGAGAAGAGAGAGATGAACAATAAATCGAATTCCCAGCAATGATGAACTTCTTCTTAATTCCCTATATATTTATGGAGTACTACTGACTGTTTTAGAACCATAAAATTAACCTTTGAACCTTCACTGGTTCCTTTCATATAATTCGATTTACACCAGGCTTCAAAGTTCAATATACTTAAGTACTTTTAAATATGATTAACAAAAGAATTAACAGTTAACAACTATTTATCTGACTAAAAAAATAGTTAAACAGAACTGGCATGGGAGGAAAGTTGCACATCGTAATTGAGATATTGACAAAATATATATAAAACGAATACTTAGTCAAAAGATATACAGTAAGCATCCAAACTAGTGTCTGCTGGGGTGGTTCCCTACTTAGTATAAAATTAATTAGTTGTTAAAAAGTATATTTATTTGCAAGAAAATCTAAACTCTAGCTCATGTTCTTCTGATCTTCAATATATATATATATCAAAACCATCAGTCCTAAACAAAAGCTTAAAGCAAGAAGAAGCTGATGATCATAACTAAAAATACCTTAATATTACTCAAGCATTAATTGTTATTAATAATAATGTCAAACACAAAATAGGCCAGATTTGAAAGAAGTTGCACCATGTTGTAAAGCATAACGTCAAACCTTAACCTTCGTAATTGTTATTTTTTCGCTCAAGACACGGAACAATGGTTTGGCCGAGCAAGCTGCTTATGGAACGCGCTTTCACCATCCCAAGCTTCATTCTTTTCTTTGTGACCATCAACGGCTTCTTGTCATCTTCATCATCTTCACCATCACCGTGATCATCATGATTATCTAACACAGAATGCTTTGCTTTGTTTTCCTGCAGTAACGGCGATGAAGGTGCCGATAGTAGCTGATGATCAGATGGCTCGTCGTCTTCCATCTTTGGCGCACTGCTAGCCAATGATCGGCTTCGAACGCTAGTCATGCTCCGAAGCCTTCCCTTGCCCAAGTGATGCTCGCACAGAGAATACCCAACAAGTGTCTGTTGGCAACACCTCCATCCTCTCCCATTCACACGACTACACCTCGATCCCTCCATAAGTGCACCACCTCTAGCCCTCTTTTTTGTACTCTCCACACCCTCCTTTGTTTCTTTCTCTCCATCTTCTTCGTTGTCGTTTAGTTGGGCACATTTTTTGTTCATTTTTGTCTTCATCTTAGTCTTCATTTTCTTGTCTTTCTCCATTATCGCGTCCTCGTTTGCTCTCCTCTCAAATGTACTTCTTCTCTTCTTTGGTGGGAATGCTTTCTCTCCATCAAACCATCTCACAGATGCTACATTATTGCAGCCACGTACACAACAACAGGCAACAGCCACATTCATTGAATACTATATATCTAACAGTAGAGATTAATTCTGTGGCTAAATTGCTTTAGCAAATATAATTACCTTGATGGGTGGCAGTTGATTCTGGAAGAACCCAAGTGACTGTTTGTGCGCCCAGGATGCCTCCCTTCCTAAAAGATCCACAACCACATACATAAAATTTTACAGCCCAAGGAAGAACCAAACAAAACCCATAAAAGAAGAGGTGCAATATAGAGCAAAATGTAGTGTAGATGGGGACCAGCAAACCCATGCTAACGTGCACCTCATGGGCATATTAGTTAGCCAAGATAGAGATAAAAAAGAGTAGCTAGATTAGATTAGATGGGAAGGTATGGTGGCTAGTGGCTAGCCAAAGCTCATATAAAAACACCTTAAACAGTATTTTCTTTTTCCCTTCTTTATTTTATTTTATTTTTTTTGAAAAAATAAAAATAAAAATTCTTATGGGTAAAATCAAGTTATGGGTCTCCGTCTTTTCACCTTTTTTACTACAAGATTTCATGAAAGATGAGAAGAACATGGGTTGGCTTTTTAGGCCTTTCTTTCTTACCTGATATCATTACTCTTCTCTCCATCGCCCCCTCTCTCATCTTCCCCTTGCAACAACTCCTGAAAAATCACAAGAAATACATGATCCACTCGCCTTAAGGTGCCCCCCATCAGGGAAATTCCTACACTTGCCTCTTTAGGGCACATTGAACCAAAGTGCACCGGACCCCCCACAAAACACACATAAAACTAACAAGAGTAAAAATTAATGAGAAGAGGTTGTTTCACTCACCAAACAATCTTTCTTCATCTTCTTGTCCGCCTTGTGTGCCCCACCAGCGCCATCAGAGCCATCCAAGCCGCTGCCTCCTCCTCCGATCGGCGAGGGACGCTGATTGGGCTGATCAGACGGCTGATTATCAAAGTGGGCGTGTCTATCGGTCGGGTGGGTGAGATTTCCAAGTGGGTGTGCGGGTCTTGGGTGTGTGGCGTCGTGGAGTTGGAGTTGCACCACCGGAGACCGGTTGAGGAGGGGATCTGAGAGAGGAACCGGAGATAGAGACGAGAGAGGGAAGGGCACCTGTCTCTTCCGGATCCTCATCGGTGCAAAAGATAAGATTTTGATCTCTCTGAAAGATTTTTTTGGCTGGCTTAAAAGCAAGACCACTCACGCACTCAGACCCAGAAGTGATCTTTCACAGGTCAGATTTCACAGAGGGAAGGAAAGAAAGGAAGAAAGAGAGAGAGAGTGCAAGACCATACACTAGTTCTACTACCACCCCCAAGACCAAGAATTTTTTTTTTTTTTTTTTTTATGCTTTTTAATATATTGGGTTCCCTTTCTCTCTCTAACTTTTATTTGTTGCACCAATTGCACCACAGAAAGAAGGGAGGCGTTTCTAAAGGAGGGGGGAGTAGGCACGTGTGGAGGGGCGGCACGTGTGGACGGTGACGGGTGGTGACCGGTTGAGAAGGTAGCCGGTGAGGTGGGGGTGGGGGAGGGGCGAGGGAATCGGGACGAAGAAGGGGACAGGGTACGGACGAGGATGCCAGGGTGGAAGGTGGGAAGAGGAATACAAAATGATGGGAGTTGGGTGGTTTTATCGTTTATACTTTTAAGGAGAGGGGGGGGGGGGGGGGGGGGAGCGTGGGTCCCACTCCCACTCCCTCTCTCTCTTAACAACAACAACAACGACCGAGATGCTCTCCGACTGTGCGTTAGCTCTCGCCTCATTTTCTATCCATCAAATAGGATGAGATTTCAGAGATTCCTCTCTAAAGCCCTTTGGCTTTCATCATAATTTCAAATTAGATTAGATTTTCTACCATTTTTATTTTTTATATGAGATTAATTTTAGAAGAAAATTATATATCGTAACAAATAAATTAGCAAAAGTTTAATCATGATTCATGACCACCCATCTTCTATAATCTCAAGATAATTAACCTAATTGCACATCACAGCTCTATGTGTGAATTGATTAGCACAAGTGTTTAATCAATTTTTTGTTTCATTTAAAATGGTTTAGTATGATATATAACTTAAAAATAAAAAAATAAAAAGAATATTACGTTCTAGCCATTAAACAAAATTCAAACATTAAATTTGACAATATCAGAAAATGATTAGTTTCTAATTTTGGTAAATGAGTGGATGAAAATTATATATATAAATTCCAAATTCATTCCCCAAAAAAAATACTCCTTTTAAAAAAGAGTTATTTCTTTTGAAAAATATAACAAAGAAAGTTTCTAGCCTAGTCATAACCACCAAATTAATTTGAACAATAAAATTAAATAGTAAGGTCAATTATAAATCAAATATATACTACCATAAATAAAGTTCAAACAATATTACATGAAAGAAAAAGTTTCCAACAAGACTCGTTATATTTTAATATTTCCTTACAACTAAAAGGAATTAGTATACAACCTAAGGCACACTTTCATCATATTATTGGTAGACTTTTTGTGCCTACATGGCAGATGGTGTGGTGAGAATCGTGAGATGATATCATGTGCCACGTAGGCACAAAAGTATATCAATAATATGATGAAAGTGTGCTTTATAGTACTACTCGATAAATATATATACAAAAAATACACGATTTAATATAATTAAATTTTTATGCAAAGATCTTTTTTTCCTGTTTAATCTAAACTTTCCAATTAAACCAAATCTTTGAAAAGTTCTGCTTAATATAAATATAAATGTAATAAAACTCCTTTGTCTTAGAGTATCTATAGTAGATTATGAGGCTTTCTTCACCTCCACTAGATTATTTTCAGCTCATGTAAAATACATATATATTTTTTTTAATTACAGTAATTCTCAAAATTATGGTAGCAAAATGTTGTTTATTCATCAAATTTTTTAATCTTTTCTCTCTCATTTCTATCAGTCGCTCATCTTTCTCATGCGAATGATCATCTCTTGTGGTGGAGCGTTACAAATGCTTAGCAACTCCATCTCTGAGTCATCATCCTCCTCCACCGCTCTCCATAACCAAAATACTTAGAAAATTCAAAGCATCTTTAAAACTAAATTACCGCCAAAATATGCAAAGCATCTCCGGAACCGTCATCTAATCGTTGTTAACCATTATGTACGTAAAAATTATACTCATACCTTAGTAGGGACCAAAACCAGGCATTAAAGTGTGGAGGAAAAATATTTTAAAAAAATTAAAAAAATAAAAATTGGAGGGAATATTTCATAAAATACCATAAACTTTAGGGGCAATTTTAAAACTTTGAGGGACTAATGCCCCCAAAGCTATATATACCTAGTTCTGCCTCAGTACCTTGGGTTCTGATCATCTACATCTGGGCTTTTTCCAAGTGAAGAGGTCCATTTAGAGAATTGCAACAATTCGATTGTAATCAAACCATCTTGATGCTGTACAGGACAAAAACCCCTAACTGAAGAGGGATACACAGTAAGGGCCCAAGACCGCTTCACATCTTGCATGGACTCGTCTAGTCAAGGTTTAGGCTTTCTTTACGACCAGAGAAATAATATTGTTTTCTAAAAAAAATAGTAGAGGAGAAAATAGAAAATCTGATATAAAATAAATAAATAAAACAAGAGTTGAAATAGAGAATTGCACTTTTTGATTATGTATTTTACATGGCATTACTGGATATGCTCTAGTCTAATCTATGTTTGAATCAAACGTTATCACCTACAACTGATGCAACAAACCCTATTGTAAATCAAACTTATTCAGATAACAATTATCCAATAAAAGAAAAAAAAAGACTCATTTTCAATGCAATGTCTCAAGTTATATGAGAATTGTATAGCAGTCTATTAAATAGCATTACTTGTTTATATTTGTTAACATACGAAGATAAACTCAAGAGTAATTTTATTTAGGAGATTGCTATACGACTGTCATATAATTTGATGATGTATTTAATGATGTATTTATTCAGGTAGCTCTATATTACTACGGCAGGTTCTTAGAGAAAAGACTTTCCCCTGAGATGGAATTGGCATAGTGAAAATCAGTCATTAGATCACTTACCAAAAAAAGATAAAAAATCAAGAGCTGATTTTCATTATCACGTTATTCCAATTGTGTGACAGTCAGTCGTTTAACAGTCTGTTATAAATGGATAAATAAATAATTGTGTTTCTCACATGTTAAAGACACATGCCACTTTTAGAGATTGAATTTTTTACAAATCAATTTATAAGAAATTTCTGTTCCTACTCCCGAGAAGTAATCGATATAAAATGTAAAATTAATAAATAAATAAATGTAATAAGAGTAATTTCCCAGAGAAGGCATTCCAATTCCAAATTATGTAAGAGAGGAAGACTTCCACCAACAAAGTCCAGGCCCAGCTACTTACTGTACACCGAGATTTAGATGAGCCCAACCTTGTTGTCTTCTATGTGTTGACCAGACTAGATGTACAGCCCATGAGCAGACGGTCCAGATCTAAGCTTAAAAATTTCATTCTTGGGCCAGAAAGTCGGGATCTGCTATACATCCTCGGACCTCTCATCGTCATTCTTTCATCTTTTCACTTTTCAAAATTACCAATAAATAACGAAAAAAAAAAACATTTTAAAATGTGTTTCTCTAGCACACCTTGTGTTGAGAATCTCGGACATAGGACATGTATATACGTCGCAGTCAAAGTCCCATGCATTAATAGGATTCTCTTAATTTTAAATGAAGTGAATACTATTTATTTTATAGTTTGAATTTAAAATTAATACATTTAACAGTGTACATGATTTCACATTATATATCTGCTTGAAAAAACATCTAAGATGCCAATGTACACCATAGATATGATTATATTCTAAAGTTCCCGTTATGACTATGTCGTTAATGTGTTTTAGAATGTATTTTTTTTTTTTTTTTGGAAAAAATATTGAGATGTGAAATAAAGATGAAAATTGTTTTTATATTTTGAATATTTTTTTTTCAAAACAGTAAACAGACAACAAAAAGTTATCAAACGGAGCCTATTAACTTGTTTTTCTCTTATGGTAGTATCAGATATCAAGTATTTTTTATTTTTTATTTTTGTTTTCTTTTTCATTGTTTTCTCTGTCATTATAATGAAGATGGTCAATAGCTACTGAATTACAGAAATAAATAAATAATCAATCTCTACTTTGTGCGAGCAGGGAATTGAAGATTAAATTTGAACAAATATATGTCGTGCCCGAGTTACCAAACCGTAGCTATAGATATTTTTAAAATTATCTCTTACCATTTTAACTATTTACTTTTATTATTTTACATAAATATTTTTTTTTCAATTTTTTTCAATTTTTTTATTTTTTTATTTATTTTTTATCTAACATTTATATTTTTGAATATTTATATTTTTTTAACGGTTATATTTTTTAATATCTATCTTATTCTAACGATCATATTTTTAAAAATTTGTCTTTCTGAATAGTTATATTTTTGAATATTTATCTTATTCTAACAGTTATATTTTTGAAAATTTATCTTTTTCTAACAGTAATATTTTTCAGAAAAGGTCATATGCTTTTAATATAAATAAATGTTGGGATAAAAAATAAAAAAGGGAATAGAGAAATGAATGTTTGCTTTAAGTGTGAAAAAAAAAGGAGAGGAGTTTTTTTTTTTTTTTTTTGAGGTAATTACCTTTTCCCTTATGAATTACCAAAAAATACGTGATGCTCCCATGAACTGCCAACTCGACCAAAAAATAGCATTCAACTACCACAGTTACATGTTTTGCCCCAATCTATTACCTCCGGCAACCACCCCCTATTCTTTTTTTTTTTTTTTTTTTTTTTTTTTGCTTTTTTATGCTCTTTTTTTTTTTTTAAAAAAAAAAATATTAGTTTTAATATTTTTATTAATAAATTTAAACCAAATTAATAAACCATTTTTTTAATTATTATTTTTTATATAAATTGAGGGCATTCTTGTCTTTTAATCAAAATTAACGTCCAAAATCGGCATATTCCGTCCATGTTAATGGGTCTGACTAACGGAATGAGGCAAAATGTGTAAAGCTGATAGTTGGATGCTCTTTTTTGGTCAAGTTGGTAGTTCATGGGGGCATCGCACATTTTTTGGCAGTTTATGGAGGGAAAAGGTAATTACCCTTTTTTTTTTGGTAAGTGAACAGTTTGGTGAGTATTGTTTACTCACCAAACAAAAATTACCATTTTTGTGAGACTATTAAGGAGAGATTTTTGTGATTTTTAGTGATTTTGATCACTACAATAGCTAAATTTTGATGAGTTTATTAAGAATGCTGTAGTAATTGTGATTACACAGTACTCGATCTACTCTAGTTAATGCGTGCCCAAGCAACACGGCCGCCCTTCAAAGCAAATTAGAATTAAGAGTAAAAATAATATTATGAGGACATAAATTTTTTTTTACAAACCACCACAAACTGATTTGTAGGAAATTTCATACAAACTATATCTAAGATCGACATGTGTCCCTTAGTATATGAGAAGCATTGACATGTGTCTTTTGGTATGTGAGAAGCATATGTTGTTTAATAACATGTACTTTTCACATGCTTTTTTAATTGTATTAAAAAAAAAATATGTGCTTCTCATTTAAAGGACAAATGTCACTTTTATATGTGGGTTATAGAAAATTTCCTACAGATTAATTTATAGGAAATTTCTGTCCATATTATTATTAATCATACTATTAAATGTTCCCAACGATGATATACCTTCTTTCTTGAAAATGAATAAGGAATTATCTACTTTGGATCTAATAAATTAAAGTTGTATATGAGATGAGCTTAAGCATTAAAAGTAAGTTAAAAGAGCTTGTTTTGATGCATAAAGTAGGGGATATATATATATATATATATATATATATATATATATATATATATATATATATATATATATATACACACGTGGCTATTTGTAATATCTGTAACTGCATATGTTTAATGCGAATATTATTTTAGATATTTACATTTTCATTCGTATTCGCATTATGATTTTACTAATAGCATCCGTGCGGTTATTAAATGCAACTAATTTATCGAGTTCTCACATATTGTAGTAAGACCATTGCAAATGCCAAAAGGGTACGCTAAAGTATATATAATTATTAGCGAATGCTATTATTGAAATCATAATGCGAATACGAATGTAAATATCTAAAAAAAAAAAATATTTACATTTTGAGAATGCGGTTGTGGATGCCAAAAGGGAGCGTTAAAGTATATATATATATATATATATATATATATATATATATATATATATATATATATATATATGATAATTACATGTGGAGCTTTCATTATTAATTAGATGTTTGTTCGTATCTTTTTACAACATTCAATTATTATTGATAAATTAGATTAATTCCAGCCGTCCTTGTTGGCCCACATCATTTATGTTTTATTGAGTTCTGATCACTTATCTATAATCTTTCATATTTTTTTCTCTCAAAAAATAAAAATAAAAATTATAAGGCATATATTCGCTGTTTGTATTATGATTTAAGAATATTCTAATGAACCTTGAGAAAACTTCATAAACCTAAGACTCTCACAATGGTGACACGTTTGGTCTTTCAAGATCAAAACCAGGCTTCAGAGAGTAGAGATCCACCACGGGGAATCATTGCAAATACAAAGAAAGTATGACAAAATAGGTTGTCAGAATGGGTCGCCAAATCCTTTCTATGATGCAGTAAGCGCTTCACACATGACCGAGCGATGCCCGGTCCTGGTCCAACACCGATCCACTGGCGGGTAGCAGGCAGGGCTTGCCGTTTAGGTGGGCTTCTAGATGTGGGCTGTACTTGTTAGGCCCATGTCTTAGTACCATTTAAATAGGTTTTTGGATAAGGGCCGTACTTGCCAGGCCCATGTACTAATTACAATCTTGGTGAACAAATTTTATATATAGAAGATCATCTTGGTGAACAAATTTATCAGGTCCTGCAGATGAAAAGTGATGTAGCTGCTTGATCATTTCTCCATCCACGAGCATCCATTAGCCTTCAGTAGTACTGAAGAGCAGAAAATTGAAGGACAAGCTATTTGATGTGGGTGCGGGGAGCCAGTAGTATTTGGTCCATGCTACAATATTTGCTTTGAATGCAACTTTGTCCTGCATCAATCATGCGCCCAGCTACCCAGCCAGACGGACCACCCGCTGCATCGCAGGCACGCCCACATTCTCCGTGCAAAGCCGCCGCCTGAAGTGTCCACTCGCTTTACCTGTGAAGCGTGTGGCGAAGAAGGCAAATGCGTCTCTTCCCTGTGTAGCATCTGCCAACTATGGGTCCACCGAGACTGTGCTGATTTTCCAATAGCCCTCAAAATAAGAGGACACAGTCGCCTGCTCAAGCTGATGATCTATTCTCTTCAAACTATGTATTCTGCATGGTGCATGCGAACTCTGCCATAGAAAGAAGAAAAAAAAAATGGTTCTTTCTCAGCCTCATGTATTCTTCTGCTGTTGAAGATGTTTCTGGTGATTATTATTGTCGTATTTGTGAAAGAAGAAATATATTTGCTTCTCTGGTTCTATTACTGTGCAAATTGCATATTTTTTGCCCATAGTAAATGTGTTCTTGTAGACTATCTGTTTATCAAGTTTGGAGCCATCTACATACAAATATGAGACTAATCACCACCATAGCCTCGCTTTTGTCCAAAAGACCAAGAAATACCTACCCTCCATGTGACGCGCAGGATCAATGCACACGCACGGGGCATGTAGTTGTTTCTGGCAGCAGCAAGAACATGGTAGGAAAACGTGGATGAGGATCTCCTCAAATCCCCTTTGACAATTTGAGATCTCAAATTGTTAAATCTCAGCCATTCTTTAAATCTAATAGGCCATATTATATCAGCTGTCAACATGAAATAAATGCGAAATAAATGTTAAAAGAATTCAAAAAAAAAAAAAAAAAAAAAAAAACTCATGAATATAGAGACGAAAATAAATTTCACCATAAAAATTTCAAAAACAGCCAGAACTGCTAGATTCTTGCCGGGCCGCCGGCTGGCCAGGATCTGACCTTTCCTTACCCAGAATGACCCGATTCTGATTGGTTGGTCAGGATCTAGCAGTTCCCCCAGCTAGAACGGTCGGATCCCAGCCTGTCCCTTCCCTTGCCAGAACGGTCAGATTCCAGCTGGCGAGCCAGGGAAGGGGTCGCCGGTTGCTATCGCAGTAGGGGGCCCCGGAGAGGGCATTTTCGTCTTTATTTTCATGAGTTTTTTTTGAATTTCTTTATCATTTATTTCGCATTTATTTCATATTGACAACTGGCACAATATAGGCTTTTAGATTCAAAGAAGGGTTGAGATTTAAAAATTTGAGATCTCAAATTATCAAAGGGAATTTGAGGGGATCCTGATCCGAAAAACTTTTAAAGGATGATGAGAGGCCCCAAAAGACTCTTGTAACTTAAATTTCGATAAAACATCTTGCCTATACTTTATTGAATTTTTATCTAAGCTAATTTTGCTTTTTTTTTTTGTTCTTTCTCAAAGTTGTTTTAGTAGTTCTTTGAATGAAGTTTATTTATTATGAAATAAACTATAAGAATAAAATTTTCTTCTTAATGACATCAAAGCTAAATTATATATACATAATTAGAAAAAAAAAAAAAGGAAAGAAAGAAAAGAAGGAAACATGAGAGTGGTTTAACTTTGGTGGTGGGAAATACTCCCCCACTTTTGGGGCTCACGAGGGGCCCATTGAGGCCTCTTTCCTAGACCTATTGAGGCCTACTAGTGTCAATGTCGCCTACTAAGGACAGAGTTCTAATTGAGGGACCCTATGGATTTGATAGACCGAGAAACCCCTAGGGATCCGAAAGGTTGAAGGCCCTAACCCCTGCCAGAGGACTACCTCTAATGGGACATATCCCCTCGGGCAACCTAGTGTAGGTCAACCTTCGCTAACCAAGGGGGCCAATTCAAGAGCCCTCAACCCAACAACAGTCCGAAAGAGGGCGATTCTTCCACTTAACTAAAAATTTCTGATAGCCACCCCGTCTGGTAGAAACAATCTGATCTTCAAATATAGCTTCAATCTCATCTCGAGGCTTGACATAAGAAAGAAGTCGAATTGGAGGAGAAGGAATAGGTTCTAAAGGATCCTCATGATGACCCACATATTTGGTAAGATCTTCGACATTGAAAATTGGACTTAGTTGCAAAGGAGATGGTAATTCAATATGATATGCATTGGAACCCAACCTCTTGAGAATTTTGAAAGGACCAGCAGATCTATGATGTAACTTGTGATATGTCCCCTTAACAAACCCCTCTGGCCGTATCCGAATCATAACAAGATCCCCTTCTTGAAACTCCACATGATGTCTGTGAATATCAGCATTTTTTTTGTAGGATTCGGCACTCAGTGTTAATTTGCGACGCACTTCCATATGAATATCTTGCAAATGGGTGAGGAAGTCAATAGCAGCCTCACTTGACCTGGAAGGACTAGGTAGTGGAATAAGATCAATGGGGACCTTAGGTTTAATACCTGTTACTACCTCGAAAGGTGAAAGACCAGTGCTTCTATTGACGGAGCTGTTAAAAGCAAATTCTGCGTGGGGAAGAAGTAAATCCCATGAAGTGGAATGATCAGTCACTAGGCAACGTAGGAGATTGCCAAGACTGCGGTTGACAGCTTTAGTTTGGCCATCCATTTGAGGATGAAATGCACTAGAAAATTTAATTTTAATGCCCATCTTTTCCCATAAAGTCTTCCAAAAATAGCTAACAAATTTAACATCGCGATCAGAAACGATGGTTTTGGGCAACCCATGTAGTTGAACAACTTCTGCGAAAAAAAGAGTAGCTACCTTAGAAGCATCATAGGTTTTAGAACATGGTAAAAAATGAGCCATCTTGAAAAACCTGTCAACAACGACAAAGATTGAATCATGACCACGTATAGTTCAGGGAAGACCAAGCACAAAGTCCATGCTGAGATCAATCCATGGTTGCTTTGGGATCGGCAAAGGGCAATATAAGCCAACATTGGTGCAGTTGCCTTTGGAGAGTTGGCAAGTGCGGCACCTCTTGATAATTGTGAACACGTCCTTTGGAAGATGGGTCCAGTGAAACCGGTCTTCCACAAGAGCAATGGTTTTGTCTCTCCTAAAATGTCTAGCTAAACCCCCTGGATGTACCTCTCAGACTATGAACTCCCGTAGAGACATTTGAGGTATGCATAACCGTGTCCCTTTAAAGAGGTAATCATCCAGAATGGTGAAAGTGCCATCCGACTTATTGGGTAAGGACTGAAGCTTGCCATAGGTGGCACCAAAATCCGGAACAGAATTGTATGAACTTTTTAGAACTTCAAAGTAGGTGAAGTCTTGAGTAAGAGTGTGCAACAAGAATGACTTTCGGCTGAGGGCATTTGCTACTTTATTGTCTACACCAGATTTATGTCGTAAAACAAATGTAAATTGTTGAAGCAAAGTAACCCATCTAGCATGCCTAGCATTTAACTTCTTCTGTGAATTAAGATGCCGAAGGGAATCATGATCAGTGAAGAGAAGAAATTCCCGGTGGATCAAATAATGACGGCAATGCTTGAGGGATTGTACAAGAGCATAAAGCTCTAAATCATAGGTTGAATACTGCTTCTGTGTTTCATTCAACTTTTCACTGAAATAAGCAATTGGGTGGCCGTTTTGGCTAAAGACCCCTCCTATGCCAGCATGTGATGCATCACACGCTATTTCAAAGGGCGCCTCAAAATTAGGGAGCTGTAGAATATGAGCTTCTGTGAGTAAGCGTTTGACAACCTCAAATGCCTTCTGAGTTGCTATAGTCCACAAGAATGGGCTTTTCTTCGTGCATTCAGTTATAAGAGCCATCACTAAACTGAAACCACGAACAAATTGCCTATAAAATGAGGCTAGACCATGGAAACTACGGACTTCATGGATGTTATTAGGAGATGGCCAATTGGCAATAGCACGTATCTTCTCAGGGTCTGCTGCCACGCCTCTTGAAGATACAATAAAACCCAGGAATACGACTTGTTCTTGCGCAAAAGCACACTTTTTGAGATTAACAAAAAAACTCTCAAAACGAAGGGTTTGCAGTACCTACCATAGGTGAAGAGGATGCTCTGACAAATTGCGGCTGAAGATGAGAATGTCGTCGGAGTAAACGACAACAAACTTGTCAATAAAGGGCTTAAGAACTTGATTTATGACACGCATGAATGTGCTAGGGGCGTTTGTTAGCCCAAAAGGCATGACAAGCCATTCAAAAAGACCATCTCATGTCTTGAAAGCAGTTTTCCACTCATCACCTGGACAGACACGTATTTGATGGTACCCGCTACGGAGATCTATTTTGGAGAAAACTGTGGACCCATGTAATACATCAAGCATATCATCGGGACACGGTATTGGAAACTGATACTTCATAGTAATTTTGTCGGTTGCTCGACTGTCGATGCACTTTCACCAAGTTCCATCTTTATTAGGAGTTGACAATGCGGGGACGGCACATGGACTCAAACTTTGTCGAATAAAACCGTGATCAATTAAGTCTTGAACTTGACATTGGAGTTTTGATGTTTAGATGGACTCATTCTGTATGCGGGAAGATCTGGCAGAGATGAGCTAGGTACCAAATCAATTGCATGTTGGATAGTCCTTATGGGAGGTAATGCATGAGGTAGCTCTTCTGGGGTAATATCCTTGAATTCCTGTAATAAAGCGTGGACTTCATTCGGTAAAGAGGAGCAACTTCAACTAGGTGTTGTTGGGCAAGCTACCAATGCAAGAACAAAACCACGTTCATGACTTGCTGCAGTAAATTTCCTCATTGTCAACACCTAGTTGTCTGTCACCACCGCGCTGTCTCTTTTTGGTTTCTCAAATTTGTGTACCTTCATAGGCTTAAGCACAAGTTTCTTTCCCTCGTATAAGAATGAGTATGAGTTATTGAACCCATTATATTGTACCCGCCTATCAATATAACCATGGCCTTCCTAAGAGAAGATGACAAACTCTCATAGGAATTACATCACACCACACAACTTCCTTATAACGTTGCCCCAAGGAAAAATTCACCAAGCATCGATGTTTGACAGGAATGGAGGTATCATTTACCCAGCTGACTTTATACGGTTTCGAGTGTTTCTCTGTGGGAATTTTGAGCTTTTGCACAGCTTCTTGGGAAATTACATTCATCCCACTTCCATTGTCAATGATTAGGTTAAGGGACTTGCCATCACACTCCACTCGAGTATGATAAATATTAGTTCGTAGCCAATCATCATCTGGGGTATCTTCAGCTCGCTGTCCAACCAGAATTCTTCGTATAACACATATGGGAAGGGTAGATCCTTCTAAATTCTCCTATGCTTCCTCTTCGTGATAAAATGGCAGTTCACGTTCAGTTGTGGCTTCTTCCTCTATGGTATTCTCTTCACACAGCAGTGTTGGTCGTTGTTCTCAGGTAGGGCATGTGATTGCAAAGTGACCACGCCCTCCACATTTGTAACACTCATCATTGTTCCTATCCCCCTTGTTTCCTGTTGCCATCCGTCCATGTTGATCAGTATAATCGGGGACAACTTTGTTGGATGGAAGAGGAGACGTGGTATTCGACTTATCTCCCATTAGGCCTGTTGTCTTGTTGGAACTCAAATAATTGTGTGCAGTTGCGTTACCCCATCCAGTTGTGGGTCGACGCATGACTAGACTCTTGAGTTGTTTCTCCAAGCGTAGTGCAAATTGATATGCTTCATCGATATTGACCAAACACACATTAATCAATTCCCTCCGGATATCTTCACGAAGGCCCGCCTTGTATCGTGTGATGGATTGTCATTCTGTTTCAGCGACACTGCTACATATGCTCAGTTCATGAAAACGGTGTGTGTATTCATCCACTGTGGAGTTCCCTTGCCCTAGTGAGAGGAGCTCTTCAAACATAGAATCCTTATAATCAAGGGGTAGATATTTTTCCTGCAACTTCATCTTCATCTCTCCCCAATCAGAGATAGGCGGTTATCTGAGGCGATGAAGACGTTCTTCAACGCTGAGCCACCAGACTCTTGCTTGCCCTTTTAACTTCATCTTCACAAAGCGAACCTGTTGGTTAGAGGATAAGTTGAACCGCTCAAAATAGTCCTCTAGTGAGGTGACCCAATCTTGAAAAGCATGAGGATCTAATGCACCATGGAAATCAGCGACATCTACTCGTACTCCATTTGGGAAGTCATCACTACGGGCCTCAAAGATCGGTGCTCGTTCCATAAATGGTTGTAATTCCAATATGGGATTAGGAGTATAATCATGCAGGTGAGTTTGTAGTGTGTGCCGAGCCTCTTGGTGGGGAGTTAGATTGCGTTGCCAATCGTCCTCCTTGCGCGGAGTGTTAGCATCCACATTGCCTTTCTTCTCCTCTGTTTCATGCTCGCCTTCTTTAGTTCCATCAGTAGAACCTTTGAGTTTATTAAACAGATGTGCCCACATCACATCACTTCGCCTAGTTTGCTCTCCAACGTGGCTGACTAAGTCCAACAAATTTCTTCAATTTGTTGTTGAGTAAGGCAACTAGCACCATAGTTCTTCCCACTATGGGTAAACATTGTTGACAGAAAAGTAAGGGTTGGCTTGTATTGGTAGTGGGTGGATACAGATTTGTAAGGAACACGATGTTGTTGTGTCGTTTGGAAGGATTTCTTTGAAGGTGGATATCGCTGATTGCTCATGGAAAAACAATCGGATAGGCTCTGATACCACTTTGACGCAACCCCACTTGAAATTACTAGAACAGAGGATACAAACACACCAAGCTATGGAGTCTCACCAAAGCTTTTAGAGAAGTCTCATCTCAAAAGTATTATAAAACTTGAATTCTTTTCATTGATATCAAAAACCATCGATACATCTCCTTTTATAAGGCTCTACCGACTTATTACAAAGCAAAACCTATATAGGACATAACTACTAGGGAAAACTTCAATTTACCCCCATGAAGTTGTCACCAATTTGCAATTCTACCACCAATGTTTCAATTTTGTTAATTGCACCCCATTAAGTTTTAGAAATTTTTAATTTAGGGAATCCGTCCAAATCAACCGTTTGACTTAACGAAATTCGCCTATTAGTGATGTAAATGGATGAGAATGCCCTCATTTTTTTAACCGTTCTTTTTTCTCAAATATCAACAGAACCCAATCTCGTTCGTGCCCTTATTTCATACTGGTTCATATTTCCTGAGAGATTAAGAGAGGAGAGAAGAGAAAAGAAGAAGAAAAAATCAGGGAAAAAGGTAGGGTTTCGCCCACAGCTAGTTGAAGGAGACGATGGATGGCTCAAATCAGGGCTCGTCCGGTGACCCGACAGCCAACTCCATTGGGCACTCGAAGGAGAGGATGGATGAAAGCTCGAAGTCCACCCAGACTGTTGCATTGTTTTCACGGCAATGAAAATGCTATTGCCAGCGACCTATGAACGTGAAAACGGCACACACTAGAAAATTTTTTGGAAGAAGGTTTATGGGTTGTGAAAATTGGAAGGCAAGTGGCAATTATTCTCTTCGATTTTAGGTTTTCATTACACATTTGGGTGATAAAAAAATTGTAGGGTTTTATATGTGTTTTTTCCAAGTATATAGTATGATTTTGTTTAGGGTTTATAAAACTGAGTTAATCACTTCGGATTTTGTAACAATTTTCAAAATTTTAGGGTTTCATCTCTATTGAAATTTTTAAAGTGTCCGTAGAAATAATTAAAGAATGTGATTTGGTTTTTTAATACTACAATGGTATTGGCTTTGTCATGCCAATCTTGTTTCACTTGTGCTGAAATATTGAACCTTTTAATATGTAGATGGGCCCAATATGTCAAGTTTTGAAATTTGATTTGTGTTGTTTTTGGTAGATTAATAGGGATTGTGGTTTCTTTGAGTGGGTTGATCCCAAAATGTGTGAAAATGGAAAGAGAGTTGTCGATCGATTGTTTGAGTGGCATGAAGGTTTGGTGGCAGAAGCTAAAGGATGTGAAGGCATGGTTGAAGTAGAAGTTGGGAAGGTGAAGGCCGAAATAGACAAAGAAGTTGAGGTTGTGAAGACCAAAAATCTTCAATATTGTAAAGAAATCGAGATTTGGGATATCAAACATGGAGCAATGAAGAAGAATTACCATACAATGCTTGTGTGTTCATGGATTATGTTTGCACTGTGCTTTTTCTTCGGATCTGTAGCCCAAAACCAGCATGGTAGTACAATTGGTCGTTTGAGGTTATCATGATGGATGCAAGTGTGGGTGGATCAGTGCACGTTTTTTGTTGAAAGTTTGTTTTGTCTTGTGGTGTATTAAGTTGTTTTGTGTTGTGGTATCAAACACTCACAAATTTTTTAAGTGATGTATCAAGTTGTTTTGCGCTGTGCTTTATGTCAACTGAATTATTTTGAAAGAAATCCAATTGTGCTCTATTAAACCTGCAATGCACAAATACACGGGCTACCAAATTTAACCAAATCATTCTAAGCCAAACGTTCCAAGCATGTCACTTTCAAAGCACACAAACTGTACACATAAACTGCTGTACATTCCAAGTGCACAAAAATATTACAAGCATGTCACTTTCAAAGCACACAAACTGTGCACATAAATGGACTGTGTTACACAAACTATGCACATAAATTGCCGTACATTCCAAGTGCACAAAAACGTTCCAACTGCATGTCAAAAGACCAACATTCCAATTACATTTAAAGTGCACAAAAACAATCCAACTGCATGTCAAATGACCAACATTCCAACTACATTTAACGTGCAAAAACATTCCAATTGCACATATACATTAAACAAAAGACCAACTGCCAACTGCACAGTAGACCAAATTCAACTACCTGACATATGCATTAAACAAAAGATCAACTGCATAGTAGACCAAATTCAACTACATGACATGTGCATTAAACAAAAGACCAATTGCACAATAGATGTGTATCAAATACATGACAAACATTTAAAGTGTTGTCCATATAAAAAATTCCAAAGTACTGTCTATGAAATTATATCTTCCAATTTGGCTTCATTCTCTTCCTCTTTTCTTCAGCAATTTGAATTGCTTTTTCAACAGTTACAACTACACGTTTGCCTTTGGTTGCCGTATCAGCTACTGGATTTGCAACAGTTCCAACTTTGTTTGGATTTGCACCACCTATGGTTGCAGGGTCACCTCCTCTTGATGCTGCCCCACTGGTTCCACCACCTTTGACTGCATGTCCACCTTGTGTTGCTGCACCTCCTCTTGTTGCTGCCCCACAATCTGCCCCAATCTCAGTTAGATCAATATGTATGGTGGGTTTGGATGCACTAGTCTGAAAAATACTCTTGACCTTTTCGGACTGTCGGGTCCTTGAACCAATCACAAGTGTTGGGATCAGATTTGTTCTTGGACCCTTACACCAATAACAAAACACAATAGCATTTATGTAAGCATAATATACAAAGGAAAAAACCAAAAAAAAAAAACACCACAGAAATCAATGATAATAACAGTGCCGGTACCTTTTGACTAACACCACCTCTGGTTTTGGGATGTGTACTAATGTTGGAGCTAGTACTTTGTGCCTGCATAGAATAAATAACAAAAGGTGTGAGCCAATCAAACTAAACACCACATAAATCAATGATAATAATAGTGCTGGTGCCTTTTGACTGGCACCACCTCTGGTTTTGGGAGGTGTGCGAATGTTGGAACTAGTACTTTGTGTCTACACAGAATAAATAACAAAAGGTGTGAGCCAATCAGTTTGCATGTAGTACACAATAACAACAAGGACAATAAAACTAAAAACAAAACTCACACTTGCTGGAGGTAGGGTAGGCAACTCTTGACTTAATTGACTCCTATTCATTGGACATGCCTTTTTATTGTGTCATTTGCCCTTACATTTGGAACATTTCATCCTTGCTCCAAACTTCCTAATTCTGAATTTATTTTGCGGACCTCTACTTTCATCAACTCCCCTTTTTCTTAACTTCTTTGGTCTTCCCGGAGTCGCTCTAGCCACTAGGGGTTTCAACATGTCATGCTGGGTTTTTTATCCATTGCTCCTCACTGGGCATTTGATATATAATTGGCTCATATGCTTTCTTGTACATCTCCAAAGAATAGAAGTCATCAACATAATCCGCTGCATCCTTACAACTATGTCGTATAGCATCACATGCATGCACACATGGGATTCCAGTCATTTGCCAAACCCTAGAACCATATGTTCTTCTCCTCATGTTTACCACAAATTGTTTGCTAGTTGGACCAGTCCCTTCAAAAATGTCATCACCAGCATATATGGCAACACAGTCCATTGATTCATACACTAATGCCTCCAACTTCTTTGCAATTTTAGGAGTTATCTTTCTAGTTAGCTTTTGAATGCCCTCCCTCTTAGCCTGATATCTCTGAATCAGTTTTCTCTTTATCATCTCCAGCATGGTCAAGATAAGCTTATCACGAGCCTTTAAAATGTAAGAGTTAAAACACTCACAAATGTTGTTCTGCAAAAGGTCAGAATTTGTATCCTCAGTAAACCATGCTTTGGACCATGCACTCGGGTCAATTTTGTTCAAGCACTCAAAGGCATCACTGTTCATATTCTTCAGCTCATCCATTACACTCATAATATCCCCTTCAATGTATGCAGAAGCTGCAGCCCATAACTTCTCCTTCAAGGCCACTCCTCAATGCCCCCCGATGTCCCTGAAGTTGGCATACAAGTGCCTGACACAAATCCTGTGGTCTACATTTGGAATGACCCTACAAAAATGATAACAATATATTACATTAAGATTGTACAACATTGTAAATAAAAAATGAATGAAGTGTAAGCATGTACCATAACTTACCTTCTGTCGATCTGAAATAAATGTTGGCCTGCTATGTAGCTCATGGTGTCCAAGATCGGACATTAGGGTTTCCAAAAACCAGATCCAGATGTCCTTTGTCTTAGCTTCGGCTACAGCATAGGCAATTGGATACATATAATCATTTCCATCTCATCCAACCGCAGCTAGAAGTTGTCCCTTAAATGGTCCTTTAAGGAAACACCCATCCACCCCTATAATAGGTCTAGATCTTTCCAGAAAGCCCTTCTTCATGGTTGCCAGGGACCAATACATTCTTAGAAACTTTGGATTGACCTCAGGCGCACTGGCCTATCCACTTTCATCACAACACAACTTCATGGGTTGGTTGATCTCAATGTCTCACAATAGTCCCACAACTTCATGTACTGAAGCTTATGCTTTCCAAAAATCTTTCTATTAGCCTTTGTTCTTGCCCTATATATCATGCTTGGATTTACATCCACCCTCCATCTTTCTTTCACTTCATGCTGAATCACACCTAGTGGCATGTCGGGTTGAACTCTAAACTTGTCTATGAGTTTGTCAGCAATCTAGGTTGATGTCACAATTGAGTTCTTAAATTGCCTACAACAGAGATGTTCACTTTGCATAGACCTTATCCGAAATGTCTCTTCATCAAGCAGCTGTCTGGCATACACTCTATAATTACAATTTGGTTCCTTACACACAACTATACACTTTTGTCTGTCATTCCTTTGAAATGTGATGTCCTTCCCCCTTTTAAGATTGAACATCCTAACAACCTCCCTGAATGTCCGTGTATTTGAGAATTTCATATATAGTTCCAAAATTGGATCCCTCATGTCAACTGCATGAAACTCAGACCCTCTGGCAGAGGTTATTTCACATTCTTCATCACTAGGTACTGGTGAGACAAGAATGTCACTTCTACCCATATCAGAGTTATAGTCATCATCAACATCTTTATATGTCATTTAACCAGCTTCAGTGTGGTCCCCATCATCTTCATTATCATTATCACTACCCTCTTTACTACTCTCTTCATTACTCTCAACCCTAGGATTATCAGGTTGTACATTAAAGGGTCCAACACCCGCACCCGCACCCGCACCCGCACCCGCACCAACATCAATATCAAATAAGTCTTCATCATCACTAAGCTTATCTGCCCACCAAGGATCATCAAAATTAACTCTCCTTCCGTATTCGTCATCCTCTTCACTACCCTCTTCTTCACCCCCTTCATTCCCAAAAGACACAATGTATAATTCCAATATTACATGCCCCGTATGGCAAGCGGACAATGAAAGCACATCATGGTCTGAAGTAATTAAATACAAGCCATTAACAAGACTCTTCCCAGGATCTTTAAAATACATTAAATCCCCTGTCCTATACCCATATTCCTTACATATACCTTCAATTTTAAAATATGATAATTTATCAAGGTTAACCTTCTCGTGATGCATTTCAACTTCACCACCTACATACACACAACCAAACCTCCGGTCGAACCTACCCTTATAATGAATCTCAACTACCAGTTCGCTACTTCCCATCGTTTGAGGTCAATGATGTAAAACACAATAAGTCACATATGTAGTGGAATTAAATAAAAGGGAAGAATATTGATAACATCAACCAATATATATGCATATCAAATCCTTTGGGGACCACCTATGATTTTTACACCCACATTTCACCAACCAACAAAGCACAAAGCATCATATTTTGAAGCAGCCAAAACAAAAGTCTAAAGCAAGAGTCTTGATAACATCAACCAATATATATATATGCATATCAAATCCTCTGGGGACCACCTACGGTTTTTACACCCATATGTCACCAACCAACAAAACACAAAGCATTATATTTTGAAGCAGCCAAAACAAAAGTCTAAAACATGAGTCTTGATAACATCAACCAATATATATGCACATCAAATCCTTTGGGGACCACCTACGGTTTTTACACCCACATGTCACCAACCAAAGCAAAACACGAAGCACCACATGTCTAACAAAAACCAAACACAAGGACCCAGTAAAGGCAAAACACATGGACCCAACACCACAAAAATCAGTAACTGTATAAACCCTAAACAAAACACACGGACCTAGTAAGTGAAACCAACTTTCAAGCTTGAAAAAGACACACCCAATCATTGAAAGCAAATTCTGCAGCTAAGAGAAAGGCATAATAAACCAACTTAAAAAGGAATTTGATATTCCATAACAAAATACGACGGAATCTCAAATTGCACAAAACCCTAATTTGAAAAGAGGAGTTTTTTTAACATACCTTGAAAAAAAACACCCTTTGGTTTAATCACGAAACTCCCACCAACAATGTTGATTTCCGTTTTTCTAGTTGAAGAAAACCCACACAGGAAGGCGAAATCACGAAGGGCGAAAAGAACACAAACGAGGTGTGTATAAACCCTAAAGAACACGAACAGGTCTGTGCTTTTCGGCTCTAACTTTTAAAAATGATGGCTTTTGTTCATATTTTTTTAATATAAGTGTAAAAGACACACGTGCACGACTTTTCTTCATCTGTTGAGAAGTATGGGCATTCTCGTCCGTTTACATCACTAACAGGCACGTGAGGTGAATTTCGTTAAGTCAAACGGTTGATTTGGACGGATTCCCTAAATTGAAATTTTTTGAAACTTAATGGGGTGCAATTAACAAAATTGAAACATTGGTGGTAGAATTGTAAATCGGTGACAACTTCATGGGGGTAGATTGAAGTTTTCCCTAACTACTAATCCAAGTAGAACTTGTAAACCTTATTAAGCAACAAAAGACTACCTTAAAAAGACACATGCAGTAAAGGTCCTATAAAGGAAGGACACGTATTCATAATGCAAGAAATAAAAACTACGTAAAAGAAAGACACATACAGTAAGGATTCCATAAGGAAGGACACGTGCTACAACTTATTTAAGGTAGATAATGATGTCATTAATTCTGATTGTGTCAATCCCTCACCAAGGAGCAATGTAACCAACCAGGCACATATATAGAGACTATGTTCTTTAGGGAAAGACACGCCATTTTTACTTTTTGCACAACACTTACACAACACAAGACACGTAGGTCCCACCCCTTGTAACTGTTTCTGAGTTACCTTTTATAATAAATGGCCTATTTGCAACTGTTTCCCTAATGAAAACCCTTCGATATGAATTGGTTTATAATGCTCAATTGTAACATTCCCCTTTCTTTTCATGCCAAAAACCTACCTACGTTCAACGACATCTTAAAAGATCTACAAGGGACAAGAGATCATGTACCACTTTTTAGGAGTGCATTCAATTTGTTGGTCATTCCTGCACACCAAAGTTGATGTTTGTTAGCTTTCAATCAAGAGACTGATGCTCTGTTTGTTTCGGCGTAAAATAGTTTCTGTAAAATGATTTTGGCATTGTCCGATGTTTGGTGGGGGCGAAAATAATAGTTTACCATAAAATGATTTTTGTTTGACAAAAAATGCTTAGTAAATTTCAGAAAATGATTTACATTTTTTAAAAGCGTAAATCAATTTCCCCATATGGCAGACGCAATTGACCATTTTTTAAACGACGCAGTCGACCTTCGCGCTCCAGCAGTTGACCATCGCTGGAAACCGGCAACTATCGCTAGATTTCGGCACTGGTCGGAATCCGGCCGGTGCTAGAATTTGGAAATTTGTACCGAAATTCGTCGACATCCAGCCACCATCGTCAGATTCTGCCGATACTATGCCAGATTCCGGCCAGAACGGTGGAATCCTTTCCATCTTGCCGGATCTGGCCAGAACGACCAGAACTGGCAAGGATCTGGTCGTTTTGGCCAAATTCCGGCAAGCACAAATGCCCGGCCACTTTAAAAATAATTTTTAAAAATAATCCTAATCTTAAAAAATACGATTATTGTTAGTTAATGTGTATATCTTAATTAAACATAATTTTTTGGTTTTTTTTATTATATTATTTTACATTAATATTTTTATGTTGTGAATAAAAATTGATTTTTATAATTTAATATGATTGAATGAAAATATAAAAAATATTTATAATTTTCCGTACGCGCCAAACACCGAAAAATGTCTTTCTAAAAAATATTTTACAACAAAAATCATTTTACGCCGAAAGAAATGAAGTATGAGATTCAGGGAGAAGATCACGAGGGAAAGCGTCTTTCGAGTTAAGAGTGGACTTAAGGTTGGGGTTGGTAAAAACAAGAGGTTAAAAGAACTCTTTGTTGTACTTTAATGGACGAATAAAACTACCCTCAATAAATAATAAAAAACATTCAATAATTAAATCCATCAATTAATTTAAGATAGAAGACCATTGGGTCTTAGCTCTCATTGATTTCTCATATGCGTTGTCAACTGTTAGAGCATTCCCATCCGATTATGTAAAATTTTATCTAGAATAGCTAACGAAAACCCATTTTTGCTAGTTTAGCTAACGATTTCTAAAAGGCACCCTCGATCCGATTATCTATTCTTAACTCTATATTCTTTCTTTAATCTTTTTTACTACTTTTTTATTATTTTTTTACTGACAAGTTCGGGCCACCACCACCCCATGCCTCTTCAGCTTTTCTCCTTCCTCTCCTTCTTTGTCATTCCTCTTCAGCTTCAGACCCAACAAGCGATTCAACTTCTTCACTCCCTGCTCTTCTTTGAAACAGACCAATAAGCAGAAGAATACTACTGCTCTTTGATTTTGAAATATCAACACTTGGAATAAGTGCAGCAAAATCATCCTGTTGGTTTGTAATTGGCCGCATTCTGTTGGACAAAATCACGTTCATGTAATGATGCTTTTTATCAGGAGTTCAGTTATTTTCAAAATTCTTATTTTTCAGAGATATGTTTCTAGAAGATTCTGCACATATTTCAAGTCAGAGAAATCGGATCCTTTGCATCCGTCTGGACAACGTGATATTCCATCCGGATGCTCAAAGCTGTCTAAGTATCATCCGTCTGGACGACGAGAACTTTCCGTCTGGACCTTCCTTTGTGTCAAGAACCTTCGAACTGTTTCAGCTTGCGTCTGTCTAGACTCTTCAACAACACGTCCGAACGCCTTTCAGTGTTCAACAAGTTGAAAGATTTCTTTCCAAAGCACAGATATGGGAAGATAGCTGCAGCCGTACAGAAGAAGTTCAACCGTCTGAACGTCAGGCTTCATAGTCTGGACGCTCAAGCCTTATATATGAAAATTGAGTGCATCAGTTCAACCGTTCGGACGTCATACCTTATGGTCCGGACGCTCAAAGCTTTGATATGAAAATTGTGTGCAGCTAAAGTGCAACCGTTCGGACGCTAGGGCAACTCCGTCCGGACATGGCTTTATTCAGGAAAGAATTTTAAGCGAATTTGGAAAGCCGATCACATAGTTGTCTATCCAGACACCCTCAATTACTGTCCGAACGCCGCCTAGGTAATTTAAGTCAGACATGAATTTGGATTCCTATAGCCTATAAATAGAGGCCCCTAGGCATATTGTTTGTAAGAATTCAGCAGTGAATTCCGTAGTGCTTAGAGAGTTTATTGTAAGAGTTATTGTGCTGATCTGCTCACTCTCAAGCCGTTGCCAAGTGCTATTGCTGTGCTGAATTGAAATCTATCTTACGGGTTGGCCCTAAGGTAAATGATTCCGTTGAAGAAACCTTCAAGTAGGTGACTTGGTTGGAAGGCGTTCGTGTTGGGTTACAAATCAAAGTTCAAGGTACGACCATTGCATAAGGGTATGCGAATGCTACTGCTTTGTAACTAGCTTAGTCTTCTGAATAGTGGATATCCTGGGTTTGGCTGCCCCATAGTGGTTTTTCTCTTAATTGAGTTTCCACTTCGTCAACAAAATATCTGTCTCTTTAATTTTCGCATTGTGATATTTTGTTGCACACTATTGCACACACTTGGTAAATTTGAAGTCATCTTTATTTTCATCATCTGCAGAACCAAACTGCAAAATACACCAATCAAGCCAAAATCTTCCATCCAAACCAAATATGTAGAACCTATTACAATTTCCATCCAAAATCAACCGAAAAATTGCTTAAGATCCAAAACTCAAGAAAGCAACCCAAAATCGAGCTTATCTCCCTCTACGCAAACACAAAAATCACCGAAAATCTCTCTCTTCTCTCCAGCCAAACAACCCACACACTTGAGCTTGACCAACTTGGGCATGCCTGTCTCGGCGATCGAGATAGAGTTCACCGGAGCTAGTGCAGTGGTGTTCGTAACTGCCATTTCGGTGCTTGCTCTTTACATCAGAGAAGAGACAAGCAGCAGGGAAAGGAAAAGAAAAAAAAAGAAGGAGAAGAGTATGAGAGAGAGATTTGCAGAGAAAGAAATAAATTAAATAATGATACATTCGTGAACAGTGCAATGCCACATGTGGAGTTGTACTGTTCACAGATGTAAGGAAACTCTATTGTAGCTTTGCTTTACATAAGTTGATGGAGGACGATTTTAAGAGTTTTGTTACCTGTTCTAGCCAAAAGTGGGTTTTACGTAACCCACTGTAAATGCTCTTATCGAACTCCACAACCTAGTCAAATCCATAACCTTTGAGATTCACAATATAGATGACTCACACTCTCATAGGGTGATGTTGATTTTATTTATGTTGCCAAATTTCATTTCGGGAAAATTGTACCGTTGGTCCATGTGGTTGACCTAAATTATAAATTGTTCATTCTGGTATCAAAATTAATTTAGATATTCATGTGGTTGATTTAATTTACAAATCACTTTCTAGAGTCAAATTTTGTTAATTTTTTTTACAAATTTTGTTAGGTGCCACGTTAGCGCTAATAAGATGGTGACACGTGTCGATCATAATAAAAAATATATAAATCTATTGAAAATATAAATAAATAAAAATAAATAAAATTGAAAAGAAAAAAAGGGGGTGGCTGCCCAACTTTGGGGGTGGCGTACGTGGCCCGAAGGCCACCCCTAGATGCATTTCGAGGTGGCCCGAAGGCCATCCCCATTAGTTGGGGGTGGCTGCCCAACCCATTTTTTTTCTTTTCAAATTTTCTTTTAAATAGCTTTTTAAGTTTTATTTATTATTTTTTAATAGATTTATTTTTTTACTATTATGATCAACATATGTCGTCATCTTATTTACGCTGACGTGACATTTAACAGAATCTATTAAAAATTTTAACGGAATTTGACTCTAGGGAGCGAATTGTAAATTAAGCCAACTACATGGATCTCTGAATTAATTTTGACACAAGAGAGAGCGATTTGTAATTTAGGCCAACCACAGAGACTAATAGTGCAATTTTTAGTTTCATTTATTACCTCATTTTTGTTTTGGTGGTTTGTATTTTGGTGAAATTATTACAAACATAAACGCTTTTAATTAAGGGTAAATTAGAAATTAAAATAAATAAATAAAATCGATTAGTGATTGCCGTGTCTGCCTCTGACTGTATTTGAAAAAGTTGAGAAATTACAACAGTTGGGCGTTCCCGCAATTGGGGAAAATGTGAATTTCGACTCAATGCAAACTGCTTTTTTCACTGGTTTAGACACGGTGCAAATGTTTCGTCCAAACAAATACAAATCTATGGCACTAAACGAAGTCTTGGATTCCTTGGTAACCAATCCTCAATGAAGTCTCTCCCGCTCTCGAAATCGGATCCTCTCCAGTTCATTTAATCGGCTCGAATCCTCAACGAGCCGATTTGCTCTTCTTCTTTTTTAAGAACCAATTTCTCTCCCGTTCAAATCAATCGAAAAACAATCCCGTTCCCCCCCTCTCTCTCTCTCTCCTATTCTTTGTCAAGCCACTCAAACACAGAAGGTGTACATAGCACTGCGTAGCATGGGAAGGTCGATCGTGCGGCTGAGCTTGCACCGTTTTGGGGGATAATCTGGTACGTAGGAAATTGTTACGGACGGTGCCGGATTTGAGAATCGAATGCAAGAAAATTTATTGCTTTATCCTTTTGTTTTAACTTTTCTAGAAGCTAGGGCGGTCTCTTTCTTTCTAGATCCAATATTTTAGCTTCTCCAACTATGCTTTTTCTTAAACAAACAAACAAAGATTGCTACGGATATTTCAACGAAATTTCTACTACATAGCACATACATAGCTGTTCTCAAAAAAAGAAGCATCGTCTAGCTTGAATTGTCAAAACACACAACGTGCCTAACTAATTGCCTCACTTTTATTTTGGGGAAATAAATCGTTTGGCTGCTTGTGAGATTTGTCTCTCAAGTATGGTCTGGAAACATCATGTAAGAAAAGAAAAAGATAAAGAATATCAATCCAAACGCTATTTATGACACACAAAATTGCCTCTTTGGTTATGGTATGAGCGGTTAAATTTGCATTCCGCTTGACATGTTCAATTCTCCACGATTTCAGTTAGTTCGGTCTAGATTTGATGCCATCCACAATGTGTACGTCCAAATTTGCTGCAATTGTTGCAACTGCATTTACAATCTGTAAAACATCATCTTCCAAAATGACATCAGTAAATCCCATCTCATTACAGAACTCCACGGCATGATAAGCTGTCAAAGCTCCAGCAAACCAGATGCAGGAGCGACCAAAAATTTCTTCGTGGTGCTTCATACAGCTACAACTGCTCCCTCAAAGTCTCCGAGACTCCCAGTGTTTTGGTTCACAGCTGCATCCCAATTAACATTGTCATGGTCGTAGAATTGGTCATAAGAATTAAGCAGGAAATTGATCTCTCTTATCATTGTCATGGCCATATAATTTATTCCCAATTTCGGATAAAATAACAAGGTTTACACTTAACTACCATGGCAGACGGCACTGCACGGCACATATATATATGATCGGTACATGTTATGATCCATTTGATTTGCCCATTTGTGGTCCGCCCAGCCTAATTATATATATATATATATATTCAAAGTTGTTGTAAAGCATCAACTGCTCCTCACCGAACCCATGTGTGTCTTTCTAAGTGAAAGCGAATAGCATTAATTTGAGAGAGATATACGGCATCCATTTTGTGAAAATTATTACAAAAATCAAATTTATTTTGACTTCTCTTTTTATATTTGAGATCTCTTGTTATTGAGCTGGTAGAATTATTCAACAGTCCAAAAAAAAAACAAAGACATTGTACCGTCCATCTGTCTTGACTCGACACCCTAAACTATCCGGAACAAGTAAATCTCGCAACCTTTTCTATTAAGCTATGCCTAATAACAAAAAATTAATTCATCCGCGGTAAATATTACTCACTAATCAATTTTCTCTGTCAAAAGTCCCTAATTCTATTGTAGAAGATGAAGTAGTAGGGAAATTTCTTTAAAAGTGAAATATCTATGGCATGTGATCTTGTCGGTGTGGAGTGGCTCAAGACTTTCTTTTTTAAAAAAAAACAAGTGCGTACAGACATTGTCACTCAACATCCTAAATTGTCCGGAACAAGTAGATCCCGCAGCCTTCTCTATTAAGCTGCGCCTAATAACAAAAAAAATTTCATCCGCAGTAAATATTAATTACTCGCTAATCAATTTTCTTTTTCAGCAATTTTTACTGACAAAGTCCCTAATCGTATTGTAGAAGATAAAACAGTAGGAAAATTTCTTGGAAAGTGAAATATTTATAGCGTGTGAGCTTGTCGGTGTGGAATGGCCCAGGACATTTTTGTTTTTTACAAGTGCGGACAGATATTGTCACGGCAGTACAAACACTGTCACATCAATAAAATAAGATCGTAGAATAAAAATATAGCATTCAACATTTCTATATTATTGCAGTTCAACTTCAGTAATCAACCTTCTAATTTCAGTGCATTTGTCTAATCAACAACATTGATATTGTAATTTCAGATAAAGTAGAGTTTACGACTTTGCTTGCCACATTATTGGCTGCTGCTTTGTGGACAACGTAAGTTTGATTGAAAAGAAAGGCAAATAATAATAAAAGCACTAAATACCATAAAAGATGATTGATACCCTTCACCTTCTATCAAACATATATATGATTCTAGGGAATCTCATCGTCATCATCAGAGCCCCATGCATGGTAACAATATGTTAATCATGAAAATACTTATAATTATATGAATTTCCCAAAGGATGATATCCATGGACGTCGACCCATCAAACGCTGCCGGCCTCCCTCTGATTGCGGAAATATATTGGAGAATTATCAACGCTATATTGGGCAGAATTATCAACGATAATTTGGTAGTGTAGAGCACTAGTACCCCCTCCTAGCTAATAGCTATAATGATTATGAAAGTGATTATTCATGGAAATCATATTTGTGTATTGATTATAAATTGTCAAACGAGTATTTCATGGGATTGAAAATTGCTAGAGCTCGAAATATTAATTGGAGTGATTAGTGGAGTACTAGGCTTGTATTACACTCTTTAAGTGTCCTACACAAAGACGGCAATTGAAGACCGACAAGTGAGTGAAGTCGGAAAAAGAGAAATAGCTACCATCGAGTCAATGTCAATAAAATGTCTTGCAAGCAGCCAGTTTTTAATGGTAAGTTATACCCAAATTTTTTATCATACAGATTCCATAATCTCCCAAATTAATTATATTCGTAATTCATTCTCATGTATAATTAATCTCTTCTTATATTTGTTAACGGTGTACTACAACTTTTACTATAATTTTCTTATAAATTCGTGCGGCCGTTCATATTTTATGAAAATGAGTGTTGCACGTACGTACATGACTCTCACATTAATTTGTAAATGTGATAATTAAGTATTATGTGAACTGTCACGTGTCAATCCACATTTTAGTGGTCGACATGATAAAAGTGACGTTAATTTATGAAAAAAAATAATAATAATTAATAAAATCTGTAATATTTCTAATAACAGTACTCCTGGTGATATTTTAACCTTGGGAGAAAGCGAATTGATCTAATTAATAGTGAATATTCATTGAACAACGGTAATATATAAGCCAATATAAAAATAGTGAATGTTCATCGAACAACGGAAATAAACCAATATATTTGAATTAATTCGCTTCTTAATTTCTTTCTTTACCTTGAGAGAAACCGAATCGGTCCAAATGTTCATTCAACAAGGGGGGTTCCAATTTCCAATGAAATCTCTCTACTCTGAATTTTTTACTCTTCCGCTGCACCTAATATGCTTAATATAAAGTTTGAACTTTATAATAAAACAAGATATGGGGATAAAGAAATTAAAGAGGCCCCATGAATTTTGAAATTACTTAGTGAAGAAGCAATCAAACTTTAATTTGTTGACTATTATGCTTATGCATGAACTCATGTTCTGGCCGACTTTTCGCTGTCTGAGTGACAACGTACAGATTGTTAAATTAATTTAGCCTCTAGACTGACATCGAGTTTTTATAAAGTATTATGAGCAAAATACTTAGCTTATTTCGTTAGTCTTATCAGTTATGTTGGATGAAAAATAAAATTTGAGCAAAATATTGCGAAAATACCTTTATTTTGATTATTGAAATACCAAAATCACCCTTTGTCTTTTTCTACTAATTAATAAATAAAAAGGGTAATTTTGATTTTTCAATGGTCAAAATAAGGGTATTTTCAAAATATTTTGGTCAATTTTGATCAACCTAATGCTTTATAAAAGAAAACTGTTAATTAATTAAGGAAGCTAAATAATATTTAACCATTTCTATGTATATATATATATATATATTGGCCACACAAGTCACCAGTGCCACATATCAGAAAATTGGAACCCCCATTTTTCTCACTAGTTAAGTAGAGAAATTAAAACAATGTGTTCTACCACTTCCTTGGCAGTGGCCACCATTTTCTTAGCTCTATTTCTTTATGAATCGAATGCTCAATTGAACGCCACCTTTTATGGTGACACATGCGCAAATGCATCCACCATTGTGCGTAATGCAGTTCAGCAGGCTTTGCAATCTGATTCCAGGATTGGCGCCAGCCTCATCCGACTCCATTTTCATGACTGCTTTGTTAATGTAAGATCGAGCTCTTAAATTTGTCAAAACTTAATTGCTTTCCTGTTTCGATCATCTGTGAAAATTTCTGTGTTGGGTTTTGTTTTAGGGATGCGATGGTTCAATCTTGCTAGACAGGGGTGGAAGCATTACTCAGAGTGAGAAAGACGCTGCTCCCAATGCTAACTCCACTCGAGGCTTTGGCGTTGTCGACAACATCAAGGCTGCTCTGGAAAGTTCTTGCCCTGCTGTTGTTTCTTGTGCTGACATTCTAGCCCTTGCTGCTGAAGCTTCTGTTTCTTTGGTAAGTCTCTGTATATATTATATATATTCTCAGGGAGAAAAGAAGAAACGTAGGACTGATGATCATCATATATATATATATATATATATATATATATATATATATATATATATATATATATATATATATATATATATGCAGTCAGGAGGTCCAACATGGACTGTATTATTAGGGAGAAGAGACAGTCTAACTGCAAACCAGGCTGGAGCAAACACCTCCATTCCCTCTCCTGTCGAAGGCTTATCAAACATTACATCCAAGTTTTCTGCAGTTGGTCTAGACACCAATGATCTTGTTGCTTTATCGGGTAATTATTCTTTCTAGCTCTCTAGTTTTTTCAACGAGGGTTAGCTCGAATTGTCGATTCGCTTGCTTAATATTACGAGATCGGCTGTTTGAGTCCGATAAACGATTCTTGCAGGTGGAATCGTGTATCCGGAGTTTATCCTATAGAAAAGGGTCATGCTTTGAAGAGTTGCGTGTCAGTTAAAATGATATTATACGTTACTTTTTATATAATTAATTGTAATTAGGTTTGATGGTAAAACAATATGTATAATATCATTTTAATTTACCCCTTACAATCTCTAATCTTTTTCTCACTTTTGCAATTATACCCTCAAAATTTAAAAAGTGTCAATTTAGAGTCACCATATTTTATATTTTTTGCAATGTCAATCCCCACATCCAAATTCAACGTTAAATCATACGGTTGACGAGTAAAATATCCCTTATATACCTAAGATGTTTATAAAATTACAAAAACACATTGATTTAATAATTAAAAAAAAAATGAAGTGTGGCCCAAGTGACACGGGATGGGTCACAAACTGACCCACCGGTGGGTAATTTTTTTTAAGAATGAAGGGGATTTTGGGAATTTCATTTTTTCATTAGGATTTAACGTTGAATTTGCACGGGAGGGTTGACATTGCAAAACATTGAAAGATGGTGAATATAAATTGATGTTTTTTAAAGCTTAAGAGTATGATTGAAAAATGATAAAAAAAAAAAAAAAATTAAGAACGGTAAGTGTAGTTTTTCAAAAAAATAAAATAAAAAAGGGTCATTTGAAAGTTTCTTTCTCTGCAGTAGTTACAGATTTTATTCACAAGGTTTGATAACTTTCACAGGTGCTCACACATTTGGACGAGCTCAGTGTCGCACATTCATCGGTCGGCTGTACAATTTCAATGGCACGGGCAACCCAGACCCAACAATAAACTCGTCATACTTGACCACTCTGCAGCAAACATGTCCACAAAATGGGGATGGAACTGTTCTTGCCAATCTTGATCCCACAACCCCAGATAATTTCGATAATAGCTACTTTTCTAACCTTCAAAACAATCAAGGCCTTCTCCAATCAGATCAAGAGCTGTTTTCCACCACCGGCTCTTCCACGGTTTCCATTGTTAATAGCTTCAGCAGCAACCAAAGCGCTTTCTTTGAAAGGTTTGCTCAGTCCATGATAAACATGGGAAATATTAGCCCCCTCACGGGAAGCAATGGGGAGATTAGGTCCGACTGTAAGAAGGTTAATGGAGGTTAAGCTACCTCAGTTGTTGGATCATTTGGGAAGCACATATATCTTCTGAGTTATAAAAATTAACCAAAAACAAAACAGTTTTTGATTCACTTTACAATAGTATTTCTTTTAATGCTATAATATAAGTTGGTGGTTATTCCCTTTAGAACAAGAATCAATAATCATTAAAGGGAGAGATTATGATGGTGAAATGGTGTTCATATTTACCTTTGTGTGAAATCTTATTCCTTGCATCCTATGAATATATGGTGTTCATATATGCCATCCTCTTAATGTTGAGAATGTTCTAATTTACCTTCTTTTCTTCTTCCTTTTTTTTTTCTTTTATTTTTTAATTTTTAATTTTTAATTTTTATGAATGGTTCTAATTTACCTTTAGCTCCCCCAAAAAAATAATGTAATTAAAATAACATATGGCATCTTATGCATATGCATGGTCGCGGATTACTTGCGGGTAAAAGGATAGAAGATTAATATAATACAACAAAGTCAAAACAGTACAATATTAATGTCACATCAAAAACAGATCTTTTTCACATCTTTGTTAGGCACTTGGGGAAGTTGATGTGATCGAGACCATTATGATTGGTTGTAATAGGTTTTTCGTATGGTAAGAGTATTAACAGCATATTTTTTAAAATTTAGGAAATTGATGTGAGGCAGAATTAAGATTATTTTGACAACATATGATAGCAGCAGAACTTGTGAATTGAAAATTGAAAATGAGATTTAGAAAGAGAAAAAATAACAAATAGGAAAGATAAGGACTCTAGTTGCCTCAAATAAGCAAACAGAGAAATTACTTTGAAATACTAATATTTAATTAATACTTCAAAATTTTCTTGTGCCACTGAGTGTGTATCCGTTATATATGAAAAAATAAACAAATCCTAGTTTAAAAAGAAAAACCCAATCTTTAATGGAAAAGGAAAACACAATCCTTATTGAAAATCAAAATTAAAACACACATGTATAATTGGAAAAGTAAAACAACAACACCATGCATAAATAAAATAAAATTAATGTCAATTTTCTCCTGCATCAGTTTTTCTGAGTTGGAAAGAACTTGCCCTCAAGTTCAAGTTGTCTTTGCCTCAATCTTTCGAATATCCAATATTCAATCCAACCCATCACAACCTAATTCTGAATACTGAATTTTCTCGCACCAACTTGAGACAAAATATTCTTTACAAACTCTTGCTTGGTTTTCATAAACTCATTCTCTGTAAAAAAAATTTCAAAAATGATCAGTTCTTTCTTGACCATGAAAAATCAAATTTTCCTCCGACATGCCAAAACCAACGTTAAGATTTTGTTTAGGAAAATCAGACAGAAAATTTTCAATCCTAAGAAAATCAACATAATTAATTTTCTCAAGACCCCATTGAGATATTTCACAGACTCCAAAGACAAGTTAGCAAAAACATATGTGCGAGAGATAGTAAGGCTACATGGAGTGCCCGTTTCCATTGTGTCGAACCATGACCCACTGTTCACTTCAAAGTTTTGGGAAAGATTGCAAGGTGCAATGGGAACAGAGTTGAATTTTAGCACGGTGTACTATTCGTAAACCAACGGCTAATCCGAGAGAACTATTCAAACCCGAGAGAATATACTTAGGTTGTGCGTGTTGGATTTCAAGGGCAGCTGGATATGATACTTGTCTTTAGTTGAATTTGCTTACAATAACAGCTTTCAGGCAACTATTGGTATGGCACCGTACGAAGATTTGTGAGGGCGCAAGTGTAGATTGCCATTGTATTGGGATAAAGTTGGTTAAAGACAACTATTAGGCCCAAAAATGGTGCAGCTCACGAAAGAGAAAGCTGCAATCATCCGGAAGCGGATGCTCCGCGCATGCTCCGCGCCCAAAGCCGACAGAAAAGTTATGCGGATAAGCATCGCCGCAAGCTTGAGTTCGAGATTGGCGACCTTGTGTACCTCAAGGTGTCGCCAATGCGGGGCGTATGATGCTTTGGAAATAAAGGCAAGCTTAGTCAAAGGTATGTTGGACCATTCCAAGTGTTGACGCGTGTGAACCCTCAAGTGTACAAAGTCAAATTGCCTCTTAACTTGGCGAGTATTCACGACGTCTTCCATGTCTCTCAGTTGCGGAAGTGTGCTCATGATCCCTCACATGTTATAAGCTACGAGCCTTTTGATATTCAAGCAAATTTGACATATGAAGAGCTTCCAGTGCAAGTTTTGAATCGCAAGAAACATCAATTGAGGACCAAAACCATACCGTTAGTGAATATTCTATGGCAAAATCACGGAGTAGAATAAGTTTCGTGGGAGCTTGAGCAAGAGATGTCGGATCGATATCCTCATTTGTTCAAGTAAAACCAGGTATGATTATTTTGTCATACCACTTTAACACATTCATTTAGATAAAATGCGTACTTGTAAGCTTGTAAAATGGCTTAAAATTTAAATTTCGAGAACGAAAATCTTATAAGGAGGGAGGGATGTAATGTCCAAGTGATTAATTAGGCATTAAAGTCATGAATTTGACAAATTAAGTAAGAAATTAAGAGAAAACATGGGAAAAACACTTAGAAAATGCTTAAAAGACATTTTGAGTAGTGCGTCCAGACAGACCCATTTGGTGTCCAAACAGGCTTGGCAGAAACTTGGTGTCCGCAACTATGTCTGGAAGGACCTCCAGACAAGATTCCCTGTCACGCCCCAATTTTGGGATATAAGGGGATACACGAACTTGAGCATAAAATAAATGAAATCAACCACAAAACAACTAAATATAGCAATGGACACAAGAACATAGCTTTAAAACTTACATTCTCATTTCTTTTATATATATATAGTGTTAGTATTTTATGTTGGCTACATTCTAAATAACAAAAACACTTTATGTAACGGTTGCTTTTTAACAGGATTATCGGTTCTATTCAGAATCTTCAAGTAATATGGACAATGTCTCATTTCATGCCATGTGTATGATCACAAGTTTCTAGAAGATGTCCATGAAGATTCCTTACAAATTCCAAGCCAAATCAACCGGTTCCTGTGCAACCGTCCGAACAAGCCTTTGAAGGCGTCCAGACGCCCCGCAGTGTCTAGCAGATTACATCGAAGACGTCCGAACGACAGAGCAACACCGTCTGGACGCTAGGTCAATCATTATTCTACACTGAGTTGGATTTCAGATGTTGACACTATTAGGGAAGTCTCTGCAAGTCGTCCGGACGACGTGGCAACACGTCCGGACACTGTCCAGCATTTCAGAATATTCTAGTGTTCCGTTCGAATACGGAAAGGAGTTATAGCGAAGACCGTCCGGATGCTTGGCCAAGCCGTCCGGATGTGGACCTGATAAGGATAGAATTGCGCTGTTTCTGAAAGGCCATCGCTGAAGACCGTCCAGACGTGGCTATCTTCCATCCGGACACTCGACAGCCAGAGTCTGAATCTCAATAGATTTAGGTTTTCTGTAAGCCTATAAATAGAGGGCAATAGGCTTTTCAATTGTAAGAATTCTGTAACGAATTTCATAGTGCTTAGAGAGGGTGTTTAGGGAGAATCGAAGATCTGCTAGCTCTCAAGCCGTTGCTGGTGTGTGCTCAATAGTTCGTGTGCTCAATAGCTCGTGTGAAGTCTATCTTAGGGATCGGCCCTAAGGTGAAGGAATCCATTGAAGACCCTTTCAAGTAGGAGACTTGGTTGGGAAGCGTTCACGATAGGTTTCGTGTCAGAGTTAAAGGTATGACTACTGCATATGGGTATGTGAATATGAGTGTCTTGTAACTAGCTTTGTTTTCAGTATAGTGGATATCCTGGGTTTGGCTGCCTCGGAGTGGTTTTTTTCTTCACAGAGTTTTCACTTCGTAACAAATATCTTGTCTTCTTTATATTCCACATTTAAGATATTTTGTTGCACACAAACACACACACTTGGCTGTTAGAAGTCAATATTTATTTTCATATATCATTAGCAGTTAGTACATGGTAGGCCAGGGAATACAGGATTACAACACTGAATAGTTACAAAAGTAGGCTTGGTTCACGCTCTAATACACATGGGTCTTTTCCCCTCCTTCTATGGTCGTCCATCCCTGTAGTGTTCTAGATTACACATAAATACATAACAAAAGGGTATATAACAAAAATGAATCCTTGGCCATCAGTTATTATATATCAATAAATACAAGGACCCATTGGTCCACACTAGCTGGCCAATACTCCGGGTCATCATATGTGATCACCCTCAGGGGTACTCCGCCTAAAAGCACGATAATAAAGAGGGCTATCTGTAAGATTTGTAAGGGTAAGAGGTGAGTTCGACAACTCAGCAAGGGATACAACTTAACACAAGGCAGCATAAAAATCACAATTTGGTATTTTTTTAGAATTTAAATTTATATATAGAAAATATTGAAACATAACAGATAAGTGTATATGCATTCATCAATCATAGTGTGTATGTTTTATCAACCACTGGTCCAGCCACCTCATTTTAACCATGAGTGGCACACGTTGGGCACGTCCAAAGGACCAGTCCTATAGTACTCATACGCTTATCTTGTGGCCACAGGGGAGAGCTGCCGAGTTGGGATGCTCCCTAGGTGAGGAACCCCCGCCTATAGCCCCACACTTTTGGTGTGGTCGCCCCACTACCCACCTCATCATAAGAAGATTCGGATTACCATTATGGCTTGGCGCTGTGGGATAAAACTTGTGTGGTGTACACAAAATATACATCCAAGTAAAAGAATTATAATCTCGTTATATACGTAAGTTAATCATATAGGTGTTCGATCACATTTCATAAGAGAATCATTATAAAAGAGCAAATGATATTAAAGTGAAAGAATCATTTGAAAATTCTTGACAATTTTTTTTTTTTTTTAAAAAAAAAAGTTTTTTTAAAAAATTGGTCGAGGTTTTTTAAATTGTGTTCCCTTACCTAGTGCTTTTTTTTTTTTTTTTTTTTTTTTAAGTGTGACTAGTACCTCCTACCTAGTTTGGATCGCAGAAATAGATTTTTTTAGGGGATATCCAAGAGATAATCAAATTTGAAAAATCAAGGTAAAGACATATATCCAAAATATAGCTTAAAATTTCTAATCTATCACACATGGGGTCATCGCATATTCATGCAGAAATAAAATTTCAGAACCACAAAACTTTTAACATAAGACTTTTCTTGTATTAAAAACCAATATACAACAGAAATTCTTAAATGAAGTAATTGCGTAGTCCTCTTGCATAAGAAAGAGTTAAACAGAGAAGTTTGAAAAACAAATGAAGCATACAAAATGAATATAATTTACAAATTACCCAAAAAAAAAACATGGCCATTATTTTAATTATGTATGAACCGAAACTGTGCAAGGCTAACAGGTTTGTAATTATCCCTTCTATTGCAACATGTAATGTAAGGCTAAAAAGTAACTTAATGCATCCTTTCTCTTGGGTTTCCAGAATGAATAAGAGCTTAATAATACTTATTGGAACTTCAATTTAGCAAGACATTACTCTCATAATCAGCATATTCTGGATAAGTTAACCCCTACTGTATGATTTCCAGAATTAATTCAACAGAGAAATTGCATGATAACCAAGAAATAATGGATCTGTACATAATTACTCTAAAGAATTAAAAGGATATAATCTGAGTATAATCATAGTTCCAACAATAATCTATTCACGGGAACTTTCTCAAATTTGTGTGAAATCCTTCTAGACGTATGATCAAACAAATCCAAAGAAATCAACACTCAACCAGAATCAGTCTAATAATCACAGTATTGCCTTAGTTGTCTACAAAATTTTCTCCAACAATTCAACCCAAGATAATTTTTTCAACATAGTAAAGCTAAAAACAAACACCAACAATTAACAGAAAGAAATCAGACCGGAAAGGAAGAATTATACCTAATAAATTTTTTCCAAAGTCAAAGTCTTTCTAAATCAGTTAACCCAAAAGAAATTTCAACCCCTTATAATAAGAATCCGTAAATTGGATTCCACGAAATCACCCTACTATAACCTAAAATTTTTCCCCAATTAACTAACCTAAACCTAGAAAAGATCAGAACCCATAAATTATTACTTACAAAAGGGTGGATTTTTCTCTGTTTCGGGAACCCGAAAACCGTCGGAAATCCATTCTCGGTGGCATCGTTGGCGCGAGGCTGTGGCCTATCGACCCGACGTCGTCGTCCACCTAGTCCGGTGGCTAGTCCACCGATTGGGTCTTCTCCCTCCCTCACTCATCGGTCTCTCCCTCATCTCTACCTTTCGTCACTCCCTCATCTCTGTCTCTCTTGTTCGGGTAGCACAGAGTAAGAAAGGAAAGAAAAAGAAGAAGAAATGGAAGGGAAGAAGAAGAGAAGAGAGAAATGGGTATGTGACCCTTATGCGAAGATATGAAAGAAAAAAAAATCAAGGCTTAACAACGTTCTGATAAAAAAAGAAAGAGGAAAGCCAGAAGTGAATGCCTGGTAAACTCGCGTGATAAACCTTGCGAAAACTTAAGAGTAATTTTTTTTTTTTTTTTTTTTAAGATTGTTGGTTTGTAATTGGCTGCATTCTGTTGCACAAAATCACTTCCATGTAATGATGCTTTGAAACAAGGATTCAGTTATTTTCAGAATCTTCATATTCAGAGTTATACTTCTAGAAGATTCTGCACAAATTCCAAGTCAGAGAAATTGGATCCCTTGTATCCGTCTGAACGACGTGATATTCCGTCCGAACGCTCAACTGTCCAAGCATCATCCGTCCGAACGATGAGAACTTTCCATCCGGACCTTCCTTTGTGTCGAGAACCTTCGAACTGTTCCTGGTTACATCTGTCTGGACGTCTCAGCAACACGGTCGAACGCCTTTCAGTGTTCGACAGGGAAAAGGACTTTGTTCCAAAACACAGATATCGGAAGACAACTGCAACCGTTCTAACGATGTGTGTTCCCGTCCAGACAATGTGTGTTCCCGCCCGGACGCTATCCTTGATAAGGCAAGTTATGCATACAAAGTTTAACCGCCCGAACAACAGTATCCATGGTCTGGACGCTCAAGCCTTAAAATGAAAATTGCGTGCAGCTGAAGTGCAACCGTCAGGACGCTAGGGCAACATTGTCCGGACGCTAGGGCAACACCATCCGGACGCGGCTCTATTCTGGAAAGAATTTCAAGCAAATTTAGAAAGCCGATCGTACAGTTGTCCGTCCGGACGCCGCCTAGCTAAATTGCGTCAGACGCAATTTAGGTTTCTGTGGCCTAGAAATAGAGACCCTTAGGCATGTTGGTAAGAATTCGGTAGTGAATTCCGTAATGCTTAGAGAGTTTATTTTTAGAGTTATTGTGATGATCCGCTCACTCTCAAGACGTTGCCAAGTGTTGTTGTTGTGCTGAACTGAAGTTCATCTTAGGGGTTGGCCCTAAGTTAAAGGATTCCATTGAAGACCCCTTCAAATTGGTGACTTGGTTAGGAGACGTTCGTGTTGGGTTACACATGAGAGTGCTAGATACGATCGCTGCATCAGGTATGTGAGTGTTACTGTCTATGTACTAGCTTTGTCTTTTGAATAGTGGATATCCTGGGTTTGGCTGCCCCGGAGTGGTTTTTCTCTTAATTGAGTTTCCACTTCGTCAACAAAATATCTATCTCTTTATTTTACGCATTGTGATATTTTGTTGCACACTATTGCATACACTTGATAAATTAGAAGTCATATTAATTTTCAATTGGTATCAAAGCTTTGTGTACTCTGTTTAAGATTTAATTCTTGAGTGTTATCTTCCCTTTTGACTTCTAGTTTTATTTTAATGTCTCAAAATCTTAATACCGTTCCTGCCTTTGATGGTATGAACTATGGCTATTGAAAAGCTTGTATGCGATTCTTTTTAAAATCCATTGATTGTAGGAAAATTGTTGAAACTGGTTGGACTAAACCAGCGGATGTAACTCCCGAACCAGTCACTAAGAAAAACGCACGACTTACCAACGATAAAGCCCTCCATGCTCTATGTCAAACACTTTCACCGCCTGAATTTGCAAGAATCTCAAACAGTGAATCTGCTAAAGAAGCATGAGAAATCGTAGAAACAACATATGAAGGCACCAAACTTGTTAAATCTACCAAACTTCAAATATTGATTTCTAGATTTGAAGAAATTAAGATGTTGGAAGATGAGACATTCGGAGAGTTTTAGTCCAAAATGAGCGACCTAAGAAACTCAATGGTGAGTATTGGGAAAACCGTCTCGGATGTAAAACTCATTCGTAAAATTCTAAGACCTTTACCTGAGCATTTCAAAATCAAGGTAACTACAATTGAAGAAAGCAAAGACTTGGAAGAAATGAAGATTGAAGAGTTAGTGGGTTCTCTTCAAACTTATGAGCTATCCCTACCCCCGGTCAAAAAGGTGAAGATCATTGCCCTTAAAGCTTCCAAGAAGAAAGTCGAAGTCTCTTCTGAAAACGACTATGAGGATGAAGAAAAAGTTGTGGCAATGCTGGCCAAAATTTTTGGAAGATTAATGAGGAATGATCAGTTCAAGAAGAAATTTTTCAATAGACTGAAAAAGGCCCCAGAGAGTTTGAACCTGAGGAAGCTGAGAAGAAAGATCCCCGAGGCCCAAGATGTTTTGAATGCTTGGGGTTTAGGCATATGCGGGCTAACTGTGGGAACCTCAAGCAGGGAAAAGGGAAGGCATACAATGTGACTCTCAGTGATGAGTCCAAAGAAGAAGAAGCTCCCGAGTAAGAGAAATTTCTAGCCTTTGTGGCTCCAAATGTAAAAGAGGAGGATGTTTACTACTCAGATTACAGTGATAAAGATGGAGAATAACTCAATGAGGGTTATAAAATCCTCTGTGTAGAGTTCGAGAAGTTCACTAGCTGAATAGCTTACAGACTGAGAAGAGTTTGTTGCTACTAAAGATAAAGGGACTAGAGGATAAGCTACTGGAGACACAGCTACAATTGGAGAGGGTCACCATTGAGAAGCTAACTCATATGCTGTCAATTCAGAAAAGCCCAACAGACAAGACTGGACTCGGGTATGTAGCTCCTCCCTCTGACATTCCCTCTACTTCTATGACTGTCTTTGTTAAGCCCACAGTCCCCGAGCCTCCACCCACAGTTTTGGACAAAGGGAAGGATATGATCAATGGAGATCTACTGGTCACTCAAAAGCTCCCTACTACTAAAAGATCTCCCATATGCCATCACTGCGGATTAAGCGGGCATGTTCGACCCCAGTGCTCCCTTCTCAAGGCTCAGAGAGCGAAGGTCAAGAAAGAGGTGCTCAGACAAGCAAATTTCAGAATAAGATCTCTGGCCCAATATCAAACTCCATGGAATCAAGCTCCGAGGCATCAGGCTCCCCATCAGGCTCAATGGAATCAAGCTCCAAAGCATTAGGCTCCCCAATATCAAGCCCCATGGCAATAAGTCCCAGGGCATCATGACCCACGACTCCAGGCTCTCCAGCACCAGCGGCCTCAGCAGAGATTTGTTCCTGCCAATGAAAATGGCAAATCCAAGACTAACAAATCCAAGCACTTAAAAAAGCCGCAGAAGGTGGAAGATGATCAATACTGCAATGAGCTACCTATTTGGATGCAGAACATGATACAGTGGATGGATCATTAGATGAAATCCTGCCAACAACCACCAACAGGAAGGCAGGCATGGGTCAGGAAGAAGGAAGACATTCACCCCTTGAGGGGGAATGGACTCACCTAGTTGGTGAGGATATTCATGCCTAGGATTTGGTTCCTAATCCTAGAGCATCAGGTTTTTGCATGATCTTCTACTTGTTATATCTTCTGTTTGCTTTGCAATTTAGGAACCACTGTAATTTGCCCCATATTTCTCTTGAGAGAACTTTGCAGGTACTGTTTGGGGAAGACTGAAAAAGCATGACGGGCGACTGCTTTTCTGTATTGGTAATTTTAATCCTTCTCAGGTTTGATCTTGCCTTACATGCTAGTCTTATGATTTTTTTTTTCCATATAGCATGTTTTTATTTTTAGTAAAAAATTTAAAAAAAAAATTGGGAAAGAAAATGCAACAAAATTTTTATTTTTTCTTTTCTTGGCTATTAGATATTGCATGTATTTTTGCCTGATATCTCAGTTCATTGCGCATTAATTGACTATGCTTATATATGATTGGGAGTTTATGCCTAATATTTGCTAAGTTTTTCCTGTGCATCTAAAATGATATATAGTTACTTTCCTCATGCAATGAAAATGTGCACTATCCAAGGCTCCCCTAAGGTACATTTTTTTTCTCTCTAACTTTTGGTTTATGGAAATTTTGATGAGAGAGATTTTTTTTTGATAAAATGGTCAAATTGACCAATATGCTAGTTGAACCTAGAACCTAAACATTCTAGCATTCTCTCTAGATTGAAGCACCAAAAAGAAACAAGCAGTTGTTTTTCTGAATTCCTTGTTATATGCTTATATTCACTGCTTCTGTGCTGAATTAGCTTTATATCTTGTCCTTCATGTTGCAAGTAAAAATTTTATCTTGTCCTTCATTGAACAAGTAAAACAATTAGGTGATGCGTCTTAGGGGGAGTGTATCAGATGAGAGTGGCTAGGCCCTAATAAATAATAAGGTTTGGAAAATCCGGTTGCTTTAAGTCATATCAGTGAACTTCATATCTTATTGAGAAAGTCTTCACACACACACACACACACACGCATTGCATGAGTTGAGTAATCTATGTAAAATTTCTATCTACGAGGAATTTTTGTGCTGATTGAACTCTGAACTCTCTTTTATTTCTCTGCATATTTTTGAGATGCTATCTGACTGTTTTATCAGTTGATTATACATGTGTGTTCTGAAGCTGACATTAGGGAAAATATTTTTGTTTCTGTAAATTTTCCGTCAGTTTCTATTTTCTTAGTGTGAACCGTCCGGACAGTCTCCTCTTGCATCCGAACGAGTGCAACTCAGACAGCCGGACGGTCAGGTGACATGTTCGGACGCGCGGGGCCTTGTCGTATGCTTATGTAGCAACGCGCGTCCGGACGGGTTAGTGATATGTCTGGACGGGGGCCCCACAAGGTTAAAAATCACTTTCTCCCCTAGCCGCCGCACCTCTTTGGCTTTTCTTCTCTTATTTTGTCTTGTTTGGTGCGATTTTCTAGGGATCTCTCACGATTTCTTGGTGTTTTTTGTCCTTTTGTGCATTTTTCTCTTCATTACAAGTACTTTTCCTGTTCCTTTTATTCTTTTCAGTGTTTTATTAACTGTTAGAATATTGAATCTTTTGGGGAATATGTTTTGAGATTAAAATTGCATATCTGTGATATCTGCTATGTTGAGATTATCTGTTTTGGCATTCTTTTGGACTGTATTGGGTTATTTACTATTTGTAATTTTTGAAAAAGTTCATTTTATTGCCATTATAATGCCGGATTTTTTTTTTGGAACTAACAAGAACCTAATTGCATACCTTGTTGGTTATTTTTGCAGAATCTTGTCTACTGACAGTCCACAGCGCAGAGTCCGACAGAAGACAGAGGAGGATGTGGCAGCCTCCAGAGCCAAGATTATGAACAGGCCTGTCATTCCTAAGAGGAATGTTGTTCGAGCAGACATTATGGTTGCTCCATGATGAGTGCCAAAAAGTGTATATTTGGACCCCTTAATTTACATTAGTTAAACCCTTAGCTTTGTTATTTTCTGATGTTTTGGTTAGTTTTTGCGTTTTTGCAAGACATTAAGAGAAAAATGGTAATTTTCAAGTGAAAATACATAAAAAGCTGAAAATTCAGAATTGCTAGGAAGTCGATCGATCGATTATAAAATCGATTGATCGAATTTATGCGGAGCTGGAATTTTAGAAACCCTAGCTAACTCTATAAATACCATTCTTTTCTCATTTTTGAAAGAGGAGGCCGCTTGGGAGCGCCCTAGGCGCCGTTCTCACTGTAGTTTAGGGCTTTTGGGTTGATTTTGACCTAGAACTTCAATTCTTTGTAAGTTTCTTTGATTTTTAATGCATTCTTGTTGTTTATTTATGCTTTCTTTAGTTATGTGTAGCTGAAATTTCGTCTAGGGGTGAGGATGAAACCTCATCATTGAAGAGAAACTGAGTTTCCATGCTTGTTTATGCTATTTAAGTTTATGGGTTTTGATTTCTCATTGTTCTACTTCGATTATTGAGATTATTGTTGGATATCTCTTGTGATTTCCGGATACAAGTGATGATTTGATATAATTTCATTAAATTGATGGCTTGGGTTTTCATTTATCAAAATGTTGGATATTCGTTGTGTTTCATTCCATGGATACATTTGATGATTTAGTCAAAACTAGATATCTTTTGTAATTTGTGCAAGTATAGATTCATCGAATGATTTAAACAACTTTTGAAGCAAAGTAGAGCATACCTAAGTTTTGCATGTGAAAACTTCAAATATGTGTGATGAGCATGAGAATAGGTTGCTATGATTTGGTGAGTGTGGATTCCAAAACCCTAGACCCCTTTATTTTTATTATTTTTGTTTATGTTTTCTTTTGTTAAAAATCACTAAATTTGGAACTAGGTTAAAAGAGGATTAGTTTGAATAGAGATTAATTTTTGCAACACAATTCCCTGTGGGATCGACCTCGCACTTGCAAAACGCTATATTGCAAACGATTCGTGCACTTGGGAGTATTATAATTTGCACAACACTCCACTGGATAGTATCCATAAGATTATCCAGACCTATCACTGGGGATACCTCCACAACTGCGCTTGCATTGTGCTCACCACACTATTCAGGCAGTTCTATGCCCATCTCGAGGTAGTGCAGAATGATGACCATGGCATTGTTCTACAGTCCTGCATTGCAAGGCATGTTATCATGGTTGATCCTCAGGTCATTAGCTAGATCATCGGAGTGCCAGTGCTTCAGATTTCGGCCAGTCCATTCAATGATGTTGTTTTGGCTCCGTCTTTGGATGAGCTCCGTGTGTTCTTTCATGCCGTCCCATAGGGCGAGGGCGAGGACCGAGCCTCTACCATCAGGATTGGTGTCCTGTCTCCTTCGCATCGCATGCTTACGAAGATCGTCCAACACAATCTCTGGCCTATTGTTAGGCGGAGTATTCTGATTCTGAAGAAGGCACAATTTGTATATGCCATCTGTCTGTGCTTGCCCTTTTACCTATGCAAGCATATTATGGGTGTTATGCTAGAGGCTCAAGATGAGAATAATACCGGTCTCCCTTTTGGCTGCCTGCTTACTCAGATCATCTTGCAGTCTGACATTGATGTGGCTGTAGAGTGTTGTGCAAATATCTACCTAAATAAATAGATAAATATTTGTACGTTTTACTCGCAAGTGCACAAGATCAAAACGATAGTATAGTAGGCAAATACGAGATCATTCCCACGAGGATTGGTAAATTATGCTTAAAAAGAATTCCTTAATAATTGAGACGAGTGAAAAGCAATAAAAATATTAATCAGATCAAATAAGAGAAGAGATAAAAATATTGAAGAAATATAATATGAAATAAGGTAGGGCTTCGATATCCACCGCTAATCATACTCAATTAAGATTCACAATGCCAATGCTACCATCATAACTTGATACTTAATGCTTACCAGCCACAAGGGAATGGTATCTTCTCCTAAAGCTATTGATTTCCCTGAGCAACGAGTTAGGCATGGTATCTACTCTGACTCTTTTCTTCATTGAAGGATTTAGCATGGTATCTACTAAGTTGTTCTTCAAGAAAGCATAAATTTATGAAAATCGGTAAACACACTCAGATTGAAACATGGTGTCTATTCCAGTTGTCTTTATGTTGATTAATCCAAGAACCTGTGTCGGGGTTCTTTCGTTACTCTATTATGCCCAGGACTCGGCCATCCAAATTGACATAAATAACAAATCCATACCACATGCATGTGATGATCAAGCATAAACATGAGAGGAATTCAAGAAAATAGGAAATAATCAAGTTAAGCATCAATATATGAATTGTAGCAAAGGCGCCAATTGAAAACCTTAACGAGACATAATTAGGGCTTCAATCGAGCCCTAACTAAAGTATTAGTTACAACTAATATAAACTAAAATTATATACATACAGAAAATAAATAAATAAAGAAAATAAAAACTAGAAAGAACCTCTTTCTTGATTTAGCCTTTGATTCTTCCTCAAAGCTTGTATGTCTTTCTTCAAAGGCTAGAGGCCTATTTATAGGGATTAGAGAAGCTTTAGAAGCTCTAGAATTCCTATTACAATTCTAAGTAGGTTTTCTAGTCCAAAAAGAATAATTACAAGTCTTCTCCTTTTTCTGAAATTTCTATCCAAGTAGGAAAAGGATTCCAAAATTCGTACAGATTTGCGGTCTTTTATTGCGGGGAGATTTTGGCATGGAAAACATCCGAATTAGAAAAAACCTATTTCTAACATATTTGTTGCATTTATTATTAGCTTTCCAACGCCACTAATTTTGTTGCAATATGATACTTGAGCCGAAAGTTATGATTAAATTACTGAGACGTGCTCATTCTGGATTCTTTCCAAAGATAACGAATTTTTGCCAACTTCTCTTTCCTTAAATTCAAACTTGATTTGGAATTGAATCCATCCAAAAGTGAGTTTGCTGACTTCATTATAATCTTGGAATTTGATTGGTTTTTCTTCTAAAACCTGTAAAATACAAGAAAACACAAAAACAACACAAAACATTAAATTATAACAAAACTAAGAGCTTAACATATGTAAATTAAGGGGCTTGAATGTGTAACATTCAGCACTTATCACACCCCCAAACTTACATATTGTTAGTCCCTTAGCAATGCAGTATTGAAAATAAAATAAAAACTAAAACAATAACTACTCTACCTCCTTTGTCGCAGGAAACACGATTGCATTTAGCGTATGCAATAAGCCTTTTAAACCCCTAGGACTCCCTAGTGGACGAGTGAAGTCTCGTGAGGGTTTGCCATGAATGATACCCACAAACATTATGCCAAAATTCATGTTTATTCCAAAGAGTTAAGTGTCACCAAAATTATGATTCTCATTCATTAGCAAGCTTAGAAAGATAAACTCCATCTTCAATAAAAAATAGAATTCCAAAGTCTAACCACTTACAAACGACAAGCTGAGGCATCACAAGTTCAATTCAGTGTAAGGTGAACTAACACATAATCATGAGGCTTCAAATTAATTCCAATGTGCAATGACTCAATATCTCAAAATTCACTGGAATCTCCATCAAATTGAATGATCAAGGCATCATAGCAAGAGCTTTATTTTTATTTTTTTCTTTTTTTTTTTCTTTTTTTTGGTCAGGCGGTGCAATGCTTAGTTCTCTTAAGCTTTCTAATTGACCCATGTAACGAGTGTTAGGCTAATGCTCCCAAACCAAATGGTTTTAAGGCACTAAGTGTTGAAACACCCCTAAGAGCTTACTAACTCGAGTCAAAAAGGCTACAAAACTAAACTAGTCATGACTTTAACCAATTTGAATTTCTCACTTTTTGACGTGAACATTCACTGCTTAATGAGGCAAGAAGTCCAGTTACTCGGTGAAAGCTTCAAAAATGGTTTTTTTTATTTTTTTATTTTTATTATTACAAATATGCCAAGGTATCCATTCAACAAGTCATCCAGCTTCACTCAAGACATTGAAAAAACACACAATCAGGTTCATTTATCATACCTCACAAATTATATGCTAATGTGCTTGTGATAGTGTAAATTGAAACAAATGAATCCTTAGATGCCAAAAGTAAGTAGTAGGACTTTAGAATCAATTTCAAATGATCATGTGTTCAACATTCTAAGCTCACCAATGAAATTTAAATCACAATTTTTAGATCAACCAAAGTCTTAAAAATAACATGAACATGCAATTTCAATTTTATTTATTTATTTATTTTATTTTATTTTTTAACAAAAAGTGTGTGTCTCATACCCCCAAACTTGAATTACACATTGTCCTCAATGTGTAGATAGAATGGAAAGATCATACCCGAGAGATGAGAAAATTGGTTGGACTAGGTATGGCTCGTAGCATACCCCCAAACTTGAATGCAAAAACACTTGTCCCTGAAAAACAAAACTAGAAAAACAAAACAAAGGAAAGAAAAACTAAAAAAATAAAATAAAATAAAAATTGAAACTAAAATTAACCACAATAAAACTAAAATTAACCAAAATAAAATGAACAATAATTAAAAACAAAACCATAATTCTTTAAAGGATATGGATTTTTAGTGCATGCAGTGGCCTCAGTACCACTAATCTGGGCAGATGTGCTTTTGGTAGTAGCTTTTGAGTTTAAACTTGAAGCACCAATCTTTTCTTCTCTTGGACCATAGAGAATGAATTCTACCTACAAAAAGGTAGTTCCTAATTTTCACAGATCGGGGTAAATCAATCTGAGAATTCTCAAACAGTTTCTCATCCGGAAGGGAATCATGAACTGAAATACTATGAGGAGAATACTTAGAGAGTTTTTCTATTTTGATGACCTCAGTTTGCTCGTCTAATGGTCCTAACAGACTACTCTCATGGCATCTTGGTAATTCGGGAATAGGAGTTACTGTTGAAGAAGCCTCAGTGCTCACTTTCTTGCCTTTTTCCCATTGTAGATCATATGTGACCTCAATTTGCTCCTCCTTCCCCTCTTCCTTATGATTTTCAACCACTTCTTCACTCCTCAATGTTGTGATAGCTTCCTCATGATAAGAAGAACTCCAATCCTCCACGTAATATCCACTAGAATTAGCCACCAACTGACTTTGAAGCTCTTCTTCTCTTTCTCTTTTGAGGTGGTTGATGATTTGTTCACAGTCAGCTTCTATTGTGAATTCGCCCCTTTTTCTCTCACTTAACTCTTTGGCCAACTGCCCCACTTGTGTTTCCAATCTTTGGATAGCTTGACTGGTCTGAGTATTGCTCTGTTGTTGCTCAGTTAAAAATTTGAGTAGAGCATCTTCAAGGTCATTCTTCTTTGGTTCTGGATTCGGTTCGACCGCTTGTGGTGGAGCTTGATAGTTATTTTCCTGTTGGAAATTTCTTTGCTGCCCTTGGGGAGTTTGCACATTCTGAGTGTTACTCCATGAAAAATTGGGGTGGGTTCGCCACCTTGCATTGTAGGGGTTGGAGTATGGATTGTTCTTTGGAGGGTAATTATTCTGGCCCACATAATTTGCTTTCTCTTGATCTGTAAATGAAAGCATGGGGCAAGTCTCAGTGGTGTGGTCAGAATGAGAACATATGGCACATACCTCAACTTGAGCAATCTGTTGAATGAGAGAGATATTATGAGTGGTCATGGCTTTCACTAGCATATCCAGTTTCCTCTCCAAGGTAGCCATCTGAGTTTGAACTCCATTATTGCCATTCACTTCATAGACGCCTTTTCTTTTGAGTCCTTGCCTCCCACGGGATGAGAATTGTTGGGAGTTTTCGCTTAAAGTCTCAAAAAGTTCTATGGCCTCCTCGCTATTCTTCTCCATTAACATGCCTCCACAAGCTGAATCTACAAGACTTTTGTTAGAATAATTTAAACCTTCATAAAAAGCTTGTACCTGATCGTCTTGAGATAGATTATGATGTGGACATTTTAGAAGTAGCTCCTTGAAGTGTTCCCATGCCTCAAAGAATAGGTCTCCATCTTTTTGTTGGAAGGTTTGAATCTCCCTCCTCAATTGCCTAGTCCGTTGGGCTGGAAAGAATCTTTTCAAGAACTTTGTGGCCAACTCATCCCAATTGTGAATAGACCCTGCAGCCAAAGAATTCAACCATAACTTAGCATTATCTTTCAAGGAAAAAGGGAAGAGAATTAACCTGATTCCTTCCGCATTTAAGCCATGGATGTTTTGAGTTTTGCAAAGATCAAAGAAGTCTCGAATATGTAGATATGGATCCTCTGTAGGTGTGCCTCTATAGTGTGGAACCATATTGAGCAACGGAGACAAATCAAAATTGCTTTGCACATTTGGTTGAAAAGCAATGCAAGAGGGTTGATTTGGATTTTGTGGTATGAAGGAACTCTTCATTGGCTTCCGCTCGGGTGGATTCTCTACACGTACTTCTGCCATGTCGTCCTCAACTTTGAATACGTTTTTTTTTTTTTTTTTTTTTTTTTACATGAACATAAGCATAACAAAAGGAAAACAAAAACAAAAATAAAAATTAAAGGAAAAAAGCCTTCTTTTTATTATTATTATTATTTTTTTATTTTTAGATTATCATAAACAGAAATAACTAAAATAAAAGGAAAAACTTTAAAAACAAAATTTAACACAATCCCCGGCAACGGCGCCAAAAACTTGTTGTGCAAATATCTACCTAAATAAATAGATAAATATTTGTACGTTTTACTCGCAAGTGCACAAGATCAAAACGATAGTATAGTAGGCAAATACGAGATCATTCCCACGAGGATTGGTAAATTATGCTTAAAAAGAATTCCTTAATAATTGAGACGAGTGAAAAGCAATAAAAATATTAATCAGATCAAATAAGAGAAGAGATAAAAATATTGAAGAAATATAATATGAAATAAGGTAGGGCTTCGATATCCACCGCTAATCATACTCAATTAAGATTCACAATGCCAATGCTACCATCATAACTTGATACTTAATGCTTACCAGCCACAAGGGAATGGTATCTTCTCCTAAAGCTATTGATTTCCCTGAGCAACGAGTTAGGCATGGTATCTACTCTGACTCTTTTCTTCATTGAAGGATTTAGCATGGTATCTACTAAGTTGTTCTTCAAGAAAGCATAAATTTATGAAAATCGGTAAACACACTCAGATTGAAACATGGTGTCTATTCCAGTTGTCTTTATGTTGATTAATCCAAGAACCTGTGTCGGGGTTCTTTCGTTACTCTATTATGCCCAGGACTCGGCCATCCAAATTGACATAAATAACAAATCCATACCACATGCATGTGATGATCAAGCATAAACATGAGAGGAATTCAAGAAAATAGGAAATAATCAAGTTAAGCATCAATATATGAATTGTAGCAAAGGCGCCAATTGAAAACCTTAACGAGACATAATTAGGGCTTCAATCGAGCCCTAACTAAAGTATTAGTTACAACTAATATAAACTAAAATTATATACATACAGAAAATAAATAAATAAAGAAAATAAAAACTAGAAAGAACCTCTTTCTTGATTTAGCCTTTGATTCTTCCTCAAAGCTTGTATGTCTTTCTTCAAAGGCTAGAGGCCTATTTATAGGGATTAGAGAAGCTTTAGAAGCTCTAGAATTCCTATTACAATTCTAAGTAGGTTTTCTAGTCCAAAAAGAATAATTACAAGTCTTCTCCTTTTTCTGAAATTTCTATCCAAGTAGGAAAAGGATTCCAAAATTCGTACAGATTTGCGGTCTTTTATTGCGGGGAGATTTTGGCATGGAAAACATCCGAATTAGAAAAAACCTATTTCTAACATATTTGTTGCATTTATTATTAGCTTTCCAACGCCACTAATTTTGTTGCAATATGATACTTGAGCCGAAAGTTATGATTAAATTACTGAGACGTGCTCATTCTGGATTCTTTCCAAAGATAACGAATTTTTGCCAACTTCTCTTTCCTTAAATTCAAACTTGATTTGGAATTGAATCCATCCAAAAGTGAGTTTGCTGACTTCATTATAATCTTGGAATTTGATTGGTTTTTCTTCTAAAACCTGTAAAATACAAGAAAACACAAAAACAACACAAAACATTAAATTATAACAAAACTAAGAGCTTAACATATGTAAATTAAGGGGCTTGAATGTGTAACATTCAGCACTTATCATAGAGCCGAAGATGAAGACCCAAGATCCCTTCAGCAAACAGACCCTGATGAAGTCCAATGCACAACTGAGGCGTGATGATCAAGATGACGACCTTCCGCCGCCTCCTACTCATGTTGAGATGCCAGACATTGCTCCTTCATCTCAGACTGCTCCACCGCCTCTACAACAGGATGCCAGTTATACACAGATTTTGGAGGCTTTGGCTTCTCTACAGGGGGCCATGAGCACTATGCAGCTAATTGTCTCTTCTATGTAGCAGACGATGTCATTTATGCAGCAGGAGGTTCACTCTATTAACCTCTGTGTGGACCAGAGCCAGCTAGACATCCAAGAGTGTCTTAAGCACCATCATTCGTCTAGCGGTAGCAATGATGACGAGGATGATGCGCCTATGGCTGAGGCTGGTTGAGCTTACTTTGGTGCTTGGTTTTTCTTTATTTTGAGACATTTTATCTTTCTATTTTTGGATAATTTGTAAAACTTTATAACGCTTGGATATTCTTTACTCTGTTTACCCTTGTCCTGCTGAAACATTTAGGGGGAGTAATTATTTTGTAATTTCTCTTAATACTTTGTTTTACCATTTGTCCTTTGTGACAAAAAGGGGGAGTATTTTTTTTATTTGGACCGAGATTGTATTTTTAACCGGTCAAGTGATTTTTGTCCCAGAATGGCCACGGGAAAAGTTTGTTGGTTTGTAATTGACTGCATTATATTGGACAAAATCACTTCCATGTAATGATGCTTTTAAACAGAGATTCAGTTATTTCTAGAGTCTTCATATTCAGAGTTATACTTCTAGAAGATTTTGCACAAATTCCAAGTCAGAGAAATCAGATCCCTTGCATCCATCTGGACAACATGATATTCCGTCCAGACGCTCACCTGTTCAACCATCATCTATCCACACGACGAGAACTTTCCGTCCGGACCTTCCTCTGTGTTGAAAACCGTCGAACCATTCCTGGTTGTATCCATCCGAACGTCTCAGCAACACGGCCAGACTCCTTTCAGTGTTGGACAAGGAAAAGGACTTCGTTCCAAAACACAAATATGGGAAGACAGCTGCAATCGTCTGGATGATTTGTGTTCCCGTCCGGACGCTATCCTTGATAAGGCAAGTCATGCATGCAAAGTTCAACCGTCCAGAAAACAGTATCCATTATCCGGACGCTCAAGCCTTAATATGGAAATTGCGTGCAGCTGAAGTGCAACCGTCTGGACGCTAGGGCACCACCGTTCGGATGCGGTTCTATTCAGGAAAGAATTTCAAGTAAATTTAGAAAGCTGATGGCATAGTTGTCCGTCCGGACGGCCTCATCTAACGTCTGGGCGCCACCTAGCAAAATCGCATTAGACGCAATTTAGGTTTCACTAGCCTATAAATAGAGACCCCTAGGCATGTTGTTGGTAAGAATTCAGTAGTGAATTCCGTAGTGCTATTGTTGATCCGCTCACTCTCAAGCCGTTGCCAAGTGCTATTGCTGTGTTGAACTGAAGTCTATCTTAGGGGTTGGCCCTAAGGCAAAGGATTTCATTGAAGACCACTTCAAGTAGGTGACTTGGTTGGGAGGCGTTCGTATTAGGTTACACATCAGAGTGCTAGATACGATCCCTGCATCGGGTATGTGAGTGTTACTGTCTATGTACTAGCTTTGTCTTCTGAATAGTGGATATCCTGGGTTTGGCTGTCCCGAAGTAGTTTTTCTCTTAATTGAGTTTCCACTTCGTCAACAAAATATTTGTCTCTTTATTTTCCGCATTATGATATTTTGTTGCACACTATTGCACACATTTGATAAATTAGAAGTCATATTAATTTTCAAAGATTGTCTGAGAGTGTGATGAAAACACTGCAAGAACGCTGGTTAAATAAAGGAAGAAGATAGTATCATGGTTGTAAGGCTTCAGGCATGACTTCAACGGGTCGTGCCTGATCTGAGATGTGGCAAGAGTTTTGCAAAGGTGCGTAGCTTATTTTCTGCAACGTGTAGGTGAAGGTAATGCAATTTGTTGCTAAAGAGAAGAAGAGTGGAGGGAGTCGTGAGGGTTTCTTATTCTTCACTAAAACAACCCCGTTTCAGGCTTTGTGTTTTATTAATACCACGTGTTGTTCTACATATACATGTTATGTTTTTTTGTGTGTTTTTTTTTATTCTCTTTAAATAAAATATGCCAAAACTCATATAAACATAAAAATTTACCCAAAAAAAAAAATCTTTTTAAATAATAATTCTAAGGAGACCAAAAAATATCCTAAATTTTTCTAGGGTGTTATATTCTCAGTGAGTCCCGATTCCTTTGCATGTCCAGACGGACCAATGTTGCGTCCGGACGAGCCTTATAGAAAGTTCCTATTGCGATTCCTCATGCATGAGTTCGGACAGGCCTATGTTAAAATTGCTGAATGGCGATTTTGAGCTCATTTTCTCTGGATCTTTCTCCCCCTCACGCCATTCTCTCTCACTTTCTTAGGGTTTTGCCCCCAAAACTCTAGGTCCTAGTAGATTGAAGCTTTCAGTCTCAAATCCGACTCTAAAAACATGATCCTCGAAGCAAGATCTACGTTTTTACCGATTGGTTTGAGGTAAATCCAAAAATCCTAACTTTGCTAGATTTGGAGTAAATCCTTAGATGTTTGAGCTTGATATCTCAAATCTTTTTAGGTATTTGGTGTTATCGAAGCATTCTAGAAAGCATTGGGTTTTATTTTGGTGAGAAATCAAGGTAAATCCCTAAGCCCTAACTTTTGTCTAAGTGGTTTAAATTATGATTTTTCGTGTCCAACCCTCAAAATAATCTTATGGGTTAGTATTGTTATTTGATGAGTTGTCAAATGGAACCTTGGAAATTCTATATGTTTTTCATGGGTTTTAGTTATTGATCAATTCAAGGGTTGAGTTGGGATTTGGAGTTAGAAATGCTATATGTTAAGTTTTAATGTGTCATGCAATGTGTTAATGCAGAGGTACATTGCAAGGCTTTGGTTGGGGATCCATCATTAAGCCATGTTCTGAGCAGCCAAAATGAATATTTTACTGACTAAGAACTTGTTGTGTTCTATGAGAATGTTTTGATAATCTCGAACCAATAATAGTTTGTACAATATATGCATGTGAAATGCTTTTATTATGTTAAATTGATGATTTGAGGAGTTATGAGCTTTCTAGTTATCTTTGAGAACATGTGGGTTAAGAAATGTTGTATGATCCATGTATTGATGAAAGTTTATGAAAAAGTATGAGATGAGATGAATTGCATGTATGATAGCATGAACATAGAGCACATATAGTGTTGAAGCACTAGAATAAAGAAATCATGAACGTTGAACGTTAAGTCGTGGGTTGAAGCCTTGCTGGCAGAGCAAGTGTAAGACCAGTGACTTGAAGCTCATGGCATCAGAAACAAGTCATGGAGTTGAAGCCTTGTAGGCAAAGAAACTGAGAAAACAGAACAAGAGCTTGCATAGCATAACATGATGATGTGTGGCATGTTTTAGAAAAGGATTTCGTGTTACACGTATTAATATGAATATGTTTCCTGGTATGGGACGGAAAGCATATGTATAGTGATATTCGACTAGAGTGCATTCACGTTCTATGAAGTGTCGTATATTTGAAGATAACCATTTTTGCTCCCATAGATTTAGTATACAACTTTTGATTCCCTCAATTTGGGGAACAACAAGACAATCTGTTTCAATGGGTTTTTTTAGGATTTTTTCCTACATTTAAGAAAGTAAATGAGTTTTTAAGGAAGCTGTTGTTAGTACTCTAATATAATAGGGCAATTTATGTGAGAGCAAGGGGCAGGTTTCACTTGTTTGGACAAGCGTTCAGACAACTTAGGTTTCACCTGCTCGAACGGTTGAAACAATTGTCTGAATTGAAAAAATGTATTGCAATAATTTAATTTAGGGTTAATTATATATAAAAAAAAAAAAACCCTTAACTACCAGGTACACCACTCGGGCCCTACAAACTAGAAAAGAGTACCAAAAATATCCATTTTTTCTAAATATTCCTATAATACCTTTACCACATGTCATATTTTCAACTTAGAAATTAATAAATTAAATTTTTTTTAAAAAAATAAGTCAATAAAATATGAAGGGGTGGTTGAGGCCACCCCCATTTTGGCCAAGGGGGGTGGCTCGACCACCCCTATGGCACATGGTGCTGATTCGGCCACCACTAAAGAACAAAATGGAGAGCCACCCCTAAGAGCCTTTAGGGTGGCTCAGCCACCCCCATTTGGCTTGGGGGTGGCCAAACCATCACCTTGGCCAATGTGGGTGGTTCGTCCACCCCCACAAGGCCAAAAAAAGAAGAAAGAAAAAAGAGAGAAATTACACTTAACTCTCTAAAGTTGACACCAATTCACAATTTTGGTACCAATGTCTCAATTGCATCAATTGCTACCCATAAAGTTGAAAAGATTTTAAAGTTACCCCATCCGTCCAAAATTGACGAAAATACTCTTATTTCTATTTAAAATGCCGCGTTTGACTAAAACACTTTGTCCACATCCACGCCGTCGTCCTTTTCCCAACTGTTTCAAAGCTAGCATCAACGAAAACTCTCTTCAAGTCTTGGGGGTTTCCTTGCAGTGCGATAGGAACCTTCACGTCGCCGTCCTCATCCAACTAACACCATTACTCTGTTATCATATCCTCGCTTCAAAAACCACTATAAATAACTGTTTATGCACTTTCTCTTGTGTGTGGTTCTGAAAATTCCTTTCAAGATAAGGTTGTGAATAAAAAAAAGCTTCAAAGAATCATATTTCAAATCCCTTTGCTTCTACATACGTTGCTCTGCTTTTGTTGTTTTTTGTCTTCTCTTTTAAGTGAATGTGTTTTTTGTCTACTCACCCAATTTTTTAGCGTTTGGAGCTATTAGAACCTCAACTCATGAGGACTCTTCATCAAAGGAAATACAAACCTATAAGGACTCTTCATCAACAAAGTCACACGTGGATAACCCTTCAACATAGCAGATGAGGATAACTGCTATATTAGTGTTACTAAGATAGAATAGAATTCAAATGTACAGATATATCAAGTTAGTTTGATTAGGTGTAGAATGTTTATCTCTATACACTTCTACTATGTTACAACTACTGTAAACTCCTTCTATAAATACAAAGCATCACCAAAGGATTATTTGGGATTGTTTAACCAAAGATTGTTGTGTTTCTATATGGTATCAGAGCCTTTCAAGGATTAACATACGATTTTTTTTTTCTCTTTTCATCTCTCATTATGTCGTCTACATCTTCTACATCTTCTTCCATTACCTCTAGCTCTGCATCTCCCCTGCAGTCTAGCCACTCAAACCATTTTTCTCCAGCCAAACTTGGTCGTGATAACTACATGGTATGGACTGCTCAGATCGTTCCCTACCTCTGTATGGTTATGTCACAGGTGATATTCCCGCCCCTCCTACTCAGATTTCTTCCTCAGCCAGCGATTCTATCACAGCTGTTCTGATCCCAAATCCTGCTTACACTGCATGGTACCAACAGGATAAACTTATCCTTAGTACCTTGATTTCTACTCTCACTGATGCAGCATTGCCTCATGCTGTTGGCATCAAGACATCCCGTGATCTTTGGGTCACTCTGGAGCGCCTCTTTACCTCTGATTCTCAGGCCCGCATTGGGCAAATTCAGTATCAGCTAGCTTCTCTCAAGAAATGAGCTCTCCCAGTTACAGAATATTTTCAGAAGGCTCAATTACTAGCTCAGACACTTGCTGCAATTGATGAACCCGTGAAGGACTCTGCTCTCACTGGTTATGTTCTTCCTGGTTTACCATTGGAATATGACTCTCTAGTCACTTCGGTTACCACTCGCCTGGATCCTGTATCCATGACTGATCTCTATGGTCATCTTCTCACACACGAGCAAAGGATTGAAGCTCATCATTCCTCCCCTGACTTATCCTTGTCCAATGTTAATGCTGCTCAACGTCAGTCGTCTTCTCCCTCTCCTAGCCGTGGCAGAGGTTTCTCCTCCAACTACCGTGGACGTGGTAGGGGTCGTGGTCGTGGCTCCCCCTCATCTGGTATTTTCAACCCCAATCGTCCCATTTGTCAGATATGTCAGAAGCTTGGACATACTGCTAACCGCTGCTACAGCCGCTTTGATCACTCATATCAGCAGTCTCCTGCTGGTCCATCTGCTGCCTTTTCTGCACAACAAGTTATTCCTGACTCTGCTTGGTACAATGATACTGGTTCTACTCACCACATTACCAATGACCTCTCCAACTTGAATATGCGTGCAGAGGAATACACGGGTACTGATCAGATCCGGGTGGGAAATGGACAAGGTTTGTCTATCCAACATACTGGTTCAGCGTGTTTACCTTCTAGAGTGCATAATTTTTCTTTACAATCTCTTCTTCATGTTCCTCAGATCCAAAAGAATCTCATTTCTATTTTCAAATTCACTATTGATAATCATGTCTTTGTTGAATTTCATCCATCTTGTTTTCGTGTTAAGGACCTCCGCACACGGAAGCTGCTCCTTCAAGGCCCGAGTAGAGATGGTCTCTACCCGTGGCCATCCACTGCATTGTCTCTTCCTTCATCACCTCATGCCTTCTTGGGTGAAAGAGTCTCTGTTGATCTGTGGCATAATCGGTTTGGCCATCCTGCACTTCGGGTTGTTCGTGCTGTCCTCTCCAAATTCAGTCTTCCTATCTCCACAAATAAAGCAGCTCCTGTTTGCTCCTCTTGCCAACAAGGAAAACTGCACAAATTTCATTTTCCTTTAAATTCTAGTGTTTCAGCACATCCTTTGGATCTGCTTTTTCTTGATGTTTGGGGCCCTGCTCCGGTTGTTTCTTCGAATAATAAACGTTACTTTCTTTGTATTGTGGATGATTATAGTCATTACTCTTGGCTTTTTCCTCTTTCCTGCAAATCTGAAGTGTTGCATGTCTTCACTAAATTCAAATTGTTGGTTGAAAATTACTTTCAGTCCTCCATCAAATCTGTCCAAACAGATGGTGGAGGTGAATTTATTCCTGTTCAGCGTCTCTTATCTGCTCATGGTATTTCCTACCGCCAAACCTGTCCACACACACACCATCAAAATGGTAGTGTTGAAAGAAAATTACGGCATATAGTTGATAATGGTCTGGCTCTCCTTAGTCATGCTTCCATTCCTTTGAAATTTTGGGATTCTGCCTTTGATACAGCTTCTTATCTAACAATCGGCTGCCATCTTCTAACAACCCCACAAAATCTCCCTTTGAACTTCTTTTCAATACAGCTCCTAACTATCACTTATTAAAGGTGTTTGGTTGTGAATGCCTGCCATATCTTCGGCCTTACAATTCTTCCAAGTTCTCTTATCGCTCCAAATCATGTCTTTTCTTGGGCTATAGCAAACCGCATGTTGGCTATATTTGTTTCCACCCTCCTTCTGGCCGTATCTACATAGCTCGTCATGTTGTATTCAATGAAACCATGTTTCCATTTGCCTCGGTCTCCTCTTCATCAGTAGCAGCATCTTCTTCCATCTCCCCTCCTTCCATTCCTCTAATGTCTCCCACTCTTCCAATTTCAGTCCCTGCCGATTCTGTCATTAATGAGGAGTCCATTTCTGTACCTTGTGATCCAGCTCCATCCCCTGCTCCTGCAACAATCGTTCCTAGTCCACCTGATCATCCTGTACCTACCCAAACTCATGCAATGACTACTAGAGCTCAAAATAACGTTTTTTGTCCAAAGCCCCCACCTGCTGGTTTTATCAGGTACCCTATTCCCCAGTCCTTTCATGTTTCCCTTGGTGATACAGAATCTGAGCCCACATCATATACTCATGCAGCAAAAAGTGAAAAATGGCGTGCAGCCATGGCAGAGGAATTCAATGCTTTACTTAGAAATGGAACTTGGACTTTGGTTACTCCTACTGCTTCCATGAACCTTGTTGGTTCCAAATGGGTATTCAAAATTAAACGCAAGTCAGATGGCACTGTGGATCGTTACAAAGCACGACTTGTGGCAAAGGGCTTTCATCAACAACATGGTCTTGACTTTGATGAAACTTATAGTCCTGTTGTGAAGCCAATCACAATTCGCACAGTTCTTTCCATGGCTCTCACTAAGGGTTGGTGTCTTAAACAAATCGATATTAGCAATGCTTTTCTTCATGGTGTATTGCAGGAAACAGTCTACATGTCACAGCCTCCTGGATTTGTGCACCCCTCATTTCCAGGTTCAGTTTGTCACCTCAAGAAAGCTATCTACGGGCTCAAGCAGGCCCCTAGAGCGTGGTATTCTCAGTTGAGCTCTAAACTTCATGAACTTGGTTTCAAAAGCTGCAAATTGGACAGCTCATTGTTTATTCTACGTACTTCCATTGTCACACTATTCGCTTTAGTTTACGTGGATGATATTATACTCACTGGTTCCACTTTAGCTGCTATGGATGCTCTCATTCGTGAACTGTCCACTGTTTTTCCAGTGAAGGATCTTGGTGATCTGAATTTCTTTCTTGGTGTTGAGGTTACTCGTGTTTCTACTGGTATTTTACTTTCTCAACAAAGATACATCTGTGATATTCTTAAGCGTACCAACCTGTCTCTTGTCAAGCCAATCTCCTCTCCATTGTCTGCTGCTACTTCTCTCAGCAAGTTCTCTGGTTCCACCTTTGAGGATCCCACCTTATATCGGCAAACCGTGGGAGCACTTCAGTATCTCTCTCTTACTCGTCCGGATATTGGATTTGCCGTGAGTAAAGTGTCACAATTCATGCATGAACCTCATGATCTTCACTGGACTGCTGTTAAGCGCATTTTAAGGTATCTTAAATCTACTGCTGATTATGGTTTATTCATCAACAAATGCTCCTCTTCTCAGCTCTATGCCTACTCGGATGCCGACTGGGCTGGCTGCCCCGATGACAGGAAATCTACATCGGGTTACTGCATCTACCTTGGTTCAAACTTATTTTCCTGGAGCTCCAAGAAGCAGCCTACAGTTTCTCGGTCTAGTACAGAGGCTGAATACAAAGCCATTGCTAATACTACAGCTGAAATGATGTAGATTCAGTCATTGTTTCGTGATATTGGTCTAGTTCAGCATGCTGCACCAATTCTCTACTGTGATAATATTGGTGCAACCTATCTCTCTTCAAATCCGGCCTATCATGCTAGAACAAAACATATCGAAATAGATTATCATTTTGTTCGAGATAAGGTTGCGGAGAAAGCCTTGGTGGTTCGGTTCCTCTCTAGTAAAGATCAAATTGCCGATGTTCTCACAAAGCCTTTAGTCTCCACCAGATTCTGCTTGTTACGGTCCAATCTCAATGTACACTCTACATTGCGATTAAGGGGGCATATTAGAACCTCAACTCATGAGGACTCTTCATCAAAGGAAATACAAACCTATAAGGACTCTTCATCAACAAAGTCACACGTGGATAACCCTTCAACATAGCAGATGAGGATAACTGCTATATTAGTGTTACTAAGATAGAATAGAATTCAAATGTACAGATATATCAAGTTAGTTTGATTAGGTGTAGAATGTTTATCTCTATACACTTCTACTATGTTACAACTACTGTAAACTCCTTCTATAAATACAAAGCATCACCAAAGGATTATTTGGGATTGTTTAACCAAAGATTGTTGTGTTTCTATAGGAGCTACACAGATTTCTCTTCCTTCACCGTCAATGTAAAGCAGAAGAACCCCTCCATTATGACACTATTCTCCATATGGGTTGGTAGGGAAGACTCTTCAACCTTCTTTTCAATGATAAACCAGTCCTTTTAACTTTCTTGCACTTTCTCTCTTCAACTTTCTTACTCTCCAAATGCTAAGCTAAGCTCCAGCTCTGCTGCCATGGACGGCAGTGACGACGAGCCCCTGTGGTGTATCCTTCGAGGGTACACGTAGAAGTTATAAAACTTTCATGTGTGGATCCGCAAGACTTGCTGATAAATCAAACACTGAGAACAGACACCCTTGTGCACTTACACCACTGAGAACGGACTCTCCCCTAAGTTGACGAAAGTCTTCTCCACTGTTAGGGAAATATTTGTCCCCACTTTGGGGCCAGGTTTGCCCCACAAGTGAGATTTCGGACCCCGAAAAGGATTAGTCCCCGGACATGAACTTTGGTCGCAGGAAGCCTTCAATATTTATGAGACCAGTCAAATCAAGTCAGAGAAGATATCAGACGTCCCCATTGGGCCTTGTGCTTGACAGGGGCAAAATGGACATATAGCATGCAGGGATATAAAAGGGAGTACAAAAATTATTTGGGCAGAATTTATTATTATTCTCTCTTTCTCTTCTTCATACAAACACTTGACTGACTTGATCGTCGGAGGAGACTCTGCCGGCCAACCCCCGGCGGGCCTTTCTTGTTTTGCAGGCCAAGGCGCGGGCGAAGGGACGTCTCTGATGATGCCACGTCACCGAACCAAAAAGCTCCTCAACATCCTCCAAATACGTCCTCATTGTGAGGAAGAGAGATGGGAGGAAGAAGAAAGAAGACAAATGAAGTTGTGGAAAATATATAGTGTTGAGAACTTTCAGACTTTGGGTAGGTCATGCAACGAAAAAGAAATAAAAAAGAAATAAAAAAGAGATGAAGTTGTTCGTTGGGAAGAGATGAAGTTGTTCACCTCTGTTTTAGTACTTGAAAACAGAGGTGAACAGAGGAGCAACAACTAGAACAACTAGAACAACAACAAGAACAAAACTCTTCATTCTTGCTGGATGCTCCGTACTGTGAAGAAGAGAGATGGGACGAAGAAGAAGAGGAACAAGGAGAGGTTGTACAAGGGGAGAGTGAGATAGAATCTGCTATTTGTGGAAACAGAATCTGCTATTTATGCGGCTCATCGGGAGGCTATGGAGTGGATGCTCAAGGTCAATGCCCATTACAGATTCTCATCTCTTGCAGCAATCCTATCCATTAACTATCTTGATAGGTTCCTCACAAGCCACCATTTTTAGAAAGACAACAAGCCATGGATGATCCATCTTGTGCCTGTGGGTTGTCTCTCTCTGGCTGCAAAAGTGGAAGAGACCCAAGTGCCCATTCACTTTTGGCTGTAAAAGTGGGCATGGGCAGTCGCTGCGTTTCAAGATTTAAACTTAGCATCTTTGCCTTACTAGTATACAATTTTTTCACGTTCAATTTTCGATCCTGTAGCAACCTCACTAGACTTCTATTTGCATTTGCTCTGAACGGACAATTCGACGCCAAGAAACAATGCGGATAAAAAGATCTTTGACATGTAACAATTGATTTGTTGGCTATCTATATTTGACTAAGCCTGTGAATTTGCTCCTATAAAATACAATGCAAAGAGGAAGCACGCCCCATGTGATCATGTCTGAATTTAGGTCAACACTATACAAAATCATCCTATATACCTTGTTTCATTGTTATATGAAGCTTGAAAGATTTTGAAGCTCTCTCTGACATGTAACAGTTTATTTGTTGCCATCGTCTAGGTTGTCCACCGAACATTCTTATTCAGATAGGAATGATATCCAAGCAGTCATGAAAATACTACTCCGGCATTTCACATAGAGGTAGAGAGGTAAAGACCATGCTCTGTTTTAGACCCCCCAAAACAGAGCACAAAGTAGTGGCAGTGGAAATGGTGGTGAACTGCTGGTACTAGTGGCAGTTGCAATGGTGGTGAACTGAGTCGAGGTGGACTCACCCGGTTCTGCTCAACTCTGGACGCATGGTAAGAAGCACTTCTTGAGGGAGTTTCTTGGATGACCTCGACGTCCGTGTCGAACTCGATGAGGAGCGAGATTGCATGGGGAGGGAGGGGGAGAGAGAGGAGAAGGATACGGAGGCTAGGGGAACGTAAGACGGCGATTTTGGACGAATGGGGGTAACTTGAAATTGATGCAATTGAAACATTGGTTTCAAAATTGTGAATTAGTGTTAACTTTAGGAGGTAAATTATAATTTTCCCCAAAAGAAAAGGTGAGGGTTTAGCCCTCGGGGGTGGTTGAACCATGCCTAGATTGACCAGTCTAGGGGTGTCCGAACCACCCAGGGCCAAAAAAATAAAAAAATAAAAGATTGAGGGTTTGGCCCTTAGGAGTGGCCTAACCCACCCGTATGTCAAATGAGAGTGACTAAACTGTTCTCAAGGCACTTAGGGATGGTCGTGATATGTGAACCGTGTCGCTACGTCGTGTCTGCTTGCCAAAGGGACTCATCTGCGTCTCGATGGGCTCACTAGGCATTCGCAGTACCAAAGCGTTGCCTGCGAGAAGGGTGACGAGAGTCCAGAGTAGAGGAGTGATAATTTGCTCGACATCTCATAAAAGACTCCCCTCATGACATCCTTCCAAAGTCCACATGTGTGAACGTGCACAAAACATAAAGAAGTCGTGCTCTCAAAGTGTTCACAATGGCTTAGTAGGAGACTGGGCAAAAGTTGATTGTCATGATCTTGCTCAAAAGCCTCGATCTTTTCCTTTGTGAAGTATTTGATTGGGTGATCACTGATGTGATCGTTTTGTGTACAAAAATATCAATAATAAAATTACCACTTATAATAGTACAAATTCTTATAGGATAGGGCTATATTAAGGGTGTCGAACCTCAAGGACTGCATATGTGTTTTTATTATGCTTTTTGAGATTAAATATAACTTAATTTAAAATATGTTTGATTTGATTTTATTTATAACTAAGTTAAATGCATAAAACTAAAGACATAAAAATAAAGAGAGTAGGGATGAGAAAAATAATAGGGATTGATTTTACCAATCACCGAATAACAATGGTCAATCATAAATTAATAAAAAAAATTCATACTATGCACGATATAGGGCTCGTCTCACTCGAGTAGTCAAGAAATTACCTCTAAAGAATAAGTATAATCCATCTTCAGTTGTCACGAACCGTCCACCTAACCACTTAGATGCAATACGACCCGTCTTCCATAGGCATGGATTAGCTACGTCTTTAATAGGGTACACACAATCAATGGAAAAGTATAAATCATCTTCGGTTGGTATGAACTGTCTACCTAAATTACACTAAACTAGGGTGTAGTACAATCCGTCTTCCCTAGGCATAGCATATCTAACCTTCTTGATCATTTGTCAATTAAAACTATTGTATAACAATCATTCACATAATCATAAAAAATATGAAGGATTGAGTTCAATCAATATAAAAGACTTTCTAAGACAAGATAAGAAATTCATAATGATTGAATATAAACATTAAGATCAATTCTCACAGTTATACAACCATCATGCATATAGAAAATACCAAATTAAAATACAATTAAACTATTGTTACTTAGAAAGGGCTACATCAACACCCTATGACGAATTTAGCCGCTCATCGTGGTGCTGGGATGGACTCCTGCCATATTCTTCTCATTTTCAACTTGTCAAACTTTCAAGAAGAATTTTCTGTCTAAATCGAAGCACAAGCACAAGCACGCCTTCTCTTGAAGCTTAGGGGTCTATTTATATGGAGCACACAAGTCCTAGAAGCCCTTGAAATTCTAGAAAAATCGTCTCTTGAGTCTTCTTAGTTCAAGTAAGAGATTGAAACTTCAATCCAAGTAGGAAAAGGATTCCAAATTCGTCCAGAATTGCGATCTTTTATTTCATGGAAATTTTGGCATAGTAAACCTCAAATTAGGGAAAATCTATTTCTGACATATTTGTTTCATTTTTTATTAGCTTTCCAACGTTATCAATTTTATTGCAATCTGATATTTGAATCAAAAGTTATGATCAAAATACTAAGACATATGCAGAATCCAAATTTGAACACAATCTTATTTTGACTCTTAGTGGAGAAATTCCGATCTAATCATTCACTTGATTTGATTAAACTTAATCACATCATATAGGTCTTCTATTATGATTGGTTAAGCTTAAACATATCTTCTAAGTCTTCTCAAAGTGTGCTTTAAGCCCAACATTAATGGAATTAATTGCATCTTTATTTAAAACCTAAAAACATTAAAACAACACAAAATCAAACAAATAACAATGCTAAGGAATTAACATATATAAGTTATAGAACTTGAATGTGCAACATTTGACGTTTATCAATCACAATCTCCCCACCCTTTTTTTTTGAATTTTTGAATTTTAATTTTTTTTTAATTGAAAATATGACACATGGCAAGGGTATTAAAATATTTCAACAAAATTAGTCTTTTTGGTACTATTTGGTAGTTTGTGGGGCCTGAGTGATGCACTTGGTAGTTCAGGGAGCTACTTTAAAAATAGCTGATAGTTTGGTGGGCTTTTTTATAATTAACCCTTTAATTTATATTGTACTTGTGTGCATTGACGTTGGATTCTGGTCCCTTCAACATTGACGATCCTTATTGTAATCGAGAACATTTTTAGAATATTATTACTTTATGGAAACAAAAGCTTAAAATAGGTTAAAGTGTCACCAATCCAATCATGTCAACTTTTATTTTAATTCAAGAAGCAATTTTTTTTTCTTAAAAATTAACCCAAAAGAAAAATGTTTTCTTGAAATTGTTATTTCCTAACAATAAAATCAAAGGCTTGATTTTCATTGGTGTTTCATTTTAAAGATACATTTGGTTTATGAATCAGGTGTATGCATAACTCACATACACAACAATTGATACATGCTTAACTTAAAAGTACTTGACATGTCCAATAGTATAGACACGTATGTGTGAACATATGTTTGTGAAGATGTAGTAAAAAGCGTCCATGATTTTATTCACATTTGTTCTATGCCTTGAGCAACTCTATTCTTGTAACCCGCAACATAAGAACACTATCTGGCAGGGAGAAAGACTCTAGGGTAAATACAAGGAGTGGACTCTAGACATCCTACGGAAATTTGCTCCATCTGGTCCATACGTCTATCAACGTGAGCTATGACTACATTGTCATGCTGGGAAGCCGATGTCTCCCCTGGTTCTGCTACCTGCGTTGTGGCCTCATCATCCTCTCCGTCAATAGGTGCGGTCGGTGGTAGTCGTGATATGTGAACTGTGTCGCTACGTATTGTTTGCTTGCCAAAGGGACACATTGGCGCGCGTCTCGATGGGCTCACTGGGCATTCGCGGTACCAAAGCCTTATCTGTGAGAAGGCCACGGTGATGAGAGTCCGGAGTAGAGGAGTGATAATTCGCTCGACATCGCTTAAAAGACTCCCGTCATGACATCCTCCCAAAGTCAACATGCGTGAACGTGCACAAAACATAAAGGAGTCGTGCTCTCAAAGTGTTTTATTGTCATGATCTTGCTCAAAAGCCTCTTTTCCTTTGTGAAGTATTTGATTAGGTGATCACGATCTCCACACCTGACCCTGGCATCGTTTTTGAAACATAGAAAAAAGGAATCCCGAGATGGGTCGGTTTCAACCGTAAAAGAGTACAACGAATCTTGTACGAGAGAGACCCTATACTACTATCGCATAACCTCCGGATCCATATAGGTCTCCTTACCTCAGAGGTCGACCTAAAACGACTCATCCTACAACTCATAAATATTGGTGTAGAAATCACGAACGAGGTCTACGTAAGCAGGGATCGTGTAGGCTCCAAGCAGCCTCCATAGCTGGGCATCTATCACCCTTTATATGAGGGGATAATCCTCCATGAGACCGTTTAAATCAATCTATCACTCCACCAAGACAGTATGCCTGCAGAGGGACTGGTACTTTGCCTCGGTAGTATTCTTGAATCTCTACTACTCCTCGTTAGCTGCCTCAGATGTTGACGCAGACGGTGTGGAGGTGGATGACCTCGAAGATACCGTGTTTGCTCTTGTACTCTTGCCCCTAGATGATCTCACCATATTGACCTATGCAAGAGAAAAATTACCAATAAATTTCTCACGCATTTCTAATCCCACCTCGTTTAACAATTCCAAAAGGCATCCGCACGCCTATGCCTTCTATTTACAATGCAAATACATGGGTATGTGTGACTTGTGAGCCAAAGGACGGGCCACGTGTATGCATGGGACAAGATTCACGTCAATTCAAATAAACTGGAGAGGATCCAGTTAGTTTTATTTGAGGGGCAAAATTGTCCTTTCACATTTTATGGACAATATTACCCCTCAAATAACACTAATTGGATCCCCTCCAGTTCAAATATGCATGCTGGAACAGGTACACTTAATGGTTAGCAATATTACGCCCAAGTTTTAGGGAAGACAGGTCGTCGCGGTGCAATTAGGCCACAAAATAAGTTGTAGGTGATATCAATGTATTATCCCAGTTAGGTTCTCAAAGAAGGCCACCGGGCTTCAGTCCTTACAGGTTTTGTAACGCCCCGAAGAAATAATTAGCTGGTAAATATCTGTTAATGCGCCTCCCCCCATCGAATTCCCCCAAGGATCATGAACTCTTATCAGAGAGCCTAATTACCCACATTGATCATTTGTTCAGCCCTAACTTAAAAACCAAAATCCAAAACTCAAACCGACTATAGCAGTTCCAAGGTTAATTAAAACACACTAAAATTTATTTAAACAAATTTTTATTTCGGGTTGTTACAGGTTTCCACCCTAGGAATGCAACATGGCATGCTACAAACTCAAAAGGGTAACGGGCTCGTAAATGGTGCTCATAGGTAATAGGTGTGACAATGAGAAATGAACAAAACGAATGGGTTTGTCATTAGGCTAAGTTTTGGTTTCTATGAGAAAAAATTGCTTCCAAGGGTAGGTGAAGCATGGGAGTAATGCATTATTATGCACTCCTACATGTCATGGAACATGTATGTGAGTGCCTTTGTGCCCAACGGGCCTCAAATCCGTAGGTAGTGTTCTTTGAGGCATTTCATCAAACACATAAGTTACGTTTGGTACGTGGAATGGCTATTCCATTAGGAAAGTAAATAGTGTTTTTTTTTTAATTGAAAATTATAGAACGTGGAATGAAATAGCCTTGGAATAACCATTCTCATGGCCTATGAGGGAATGACTTTCTCAATTTAAAGGGATAGTCATTCCCTATAGGAATATGAATGGTTATTCCAAGTGTTAGATTTTTATCTTATACTATGACACCAAGGCTTTTCTATTCCACCTTCTTCCATTCTTAATAAAAGATATTCAATTTTTTTAATGGAATAGTCATTTCGTGTACCAAACGTAACCTTAGGGTTCTTAATGAAATGGGTGGTTAGGCAAGGTGGGTGTCAACCAAAACCAAGCCTAAGTACACACATTGCTAGGACATAAACCAATCTTATCTAACAATCCAACCAAAATGCATGAAACTTGAATAAAATGGCATAAATTTCGGATTACCGGAAATGGTATGGGTTCATATGGGGGTTTTGGATTTAGGTACAATACGCACATTGATAATGCAACCTAGAACTTCCTATATGTTACCCATAACACCAATTGCGTAGATAACCAACCAAATTCAAGAAATCAATCAAAAATCAAAAACCTAATCCACCCCCCCCCCCCCCCCAAAATTGCAAAATCAAAGAGAATAAAAGGGAAAAACACACCTTGACTAGCTACTTGATGTCTCAACACATTGGGTGGCTTGATTCTGGCTAGGCACGGTGATTACCAATGGTTGGAGGTGAGTTTTGGTGGTTACCAATGGCTACACTGTACCCACCAAACAAATAACATTAACGCACCAAACTGCCACAGAACACACACCCAGAATTGCAGGTACAACATTACAAACTATCAAAAATGAAAGTAATTGAAGATCATAGCACTGAAAATCGAACAAATCAAATTTGAAGATCGCACTAAGCAAATCAACACAAGTACTTGAAACATGCATTCATAACAATACAGAAATAGAAATAAATTCACCCAACATAGTGCGAAAAATGAAGTACTAAAAATTGTGTTTGGCTCCCCTATTTCATGTTTTTAGTAGCTAATGTGGCAGGGCTGATTGAACCCTACCATGTCAGTAGGGTTCAGTCAGCCCTGCCACGTCAGTAGGGTGTAATACTAGTATGGTTTATAGCATTACTTTTTCACAAAAGAAAATTCTAACCTTCACATTTCAAATTGAGGTCTTCATAATGCGTAGTGGAAGTCAATTTGAACCGCTCGATTTCACTAAAACTTGGGCATCAAGTCAAGTGGCAGGCCACACATTTCCTAACACCGTCATTTATAATCCATATGCATGAAATCAAAGGACAAGTTTATTTTAACAGGATTGAAGGAATTTTACCAACTTAATCTATATGTTGGAACAAGTGGCTCATATTCTCTTGAGTAGAGAGAGAAGTTTGAGAGTTCCAGTAAAGTTGCTAGTGGGCAACCGCTCGGACGGCCAGAGGAAGCGTCTAGACACCCACCAATGTCTGAATAGTTCAGTAGACGCAAACCACAGGGACTTAGTGTTCACACAGTCGTCCTGACGACCCAACGGACGCGACCCACCAAGAGCACTTGTTCCCACAAGTTTCAGGACACAAATGCGGTAGCTACGAACGGTGAAATTCTTATGCTAGTGTCCCGACGCTAGGGCTAAGCCGTCCAGACACGCGTTTGGAGAAACAAGGTTTACTGGGTATTTTGGGGATAGTATGGTTTCACTATATATATGTTGTATTGTAACCCAAACTGATTGATTGAAGGAATATAGCTGCACTCACTCTTATTGACATAGGCAAATTGTCGAACCACGTTAAATCTGTGTCTTACTTCTCCCTTACTTTCTTCTTGTTTTGATTCCATATTATTCATCATTGTTGTACACGGTAACAACAATTGGTATCAGAGCCAGGTTCATTACGATGACTGGGGTTGGCACGTCTTCTGCAAAATTCGACGTGATGAAGTTCGATGGAACAAGCAACTTTGGGTTATGGCAACGGCATGTCAAAGACTTGTTGGTGCAACAAAGGATGGTGAAGGCGTTATATGGAACGAAACTAGATGATATGCCGGACATAGATTGGAAGGAGCTTGAGGCAAGAGCGGTGGCTACTATTCGACTTTGTCTAGGAGATGACGTGATGTATCGTGTCATGGACGAAGAATCCCCGGCGACAGTTTGGTTGAAACTGGAAAGCCGGTATATGTCCAAGTCGTTGGCAAACAAGCTTTATCTAAAGCATCGGTTGTACGGGCTAAAGATAGCGGAAGGCTTGGATTTGAGCCAACACATCGACGTATTCAATCAGATAATTAGTCATTTGAAGAGGGTTGATGTGAAGTTCGAAGACGAAGACAAGGTGTTGATGCTGTTGAATTCACTCCCAGCTTCTAACACATATGAAACTTTGGTTACAACTCTGACATGGGGGAAAGACTGTAACGCCCCGAATTTGAGCCTTCAAATTCATAAGCAGAAACCTCCGGTTTCCACGTGACATTACTACATCAGAGATAAACTCTAGCAGCGGAATATATTTTTTTCTTCTAAAGACTTGGGAATTGATAGCATAACACATATAGAGCTGACTGAAATACCTCGATACGTTTATTAAAAGTTACTTAGGTTTATCTTTACATCCTATATGCACACTAGGTGCATCAAAATTAGTGCCACAGGCGGCACATAAGCATATAACATAAAACATGTCGAACATGACATTGTTATAAATATTTACATGCCATAAAACAAAACACATATAAGTGCAACTAGTAATTTCTAAGCTAGCACATGATAGTTCGTTGATGGTTTCAAAAACCATCAAAACTGGCATATGGGTCCATGCCTTCATTCTCCAGATCTGCATCAGTAACTATGCAAATATGACGTTATCATATTTACATAGACAAACAAGTGAGTCATCCATTTTCATATCTAAGTTACCATCAGATTAATAACAGTTCATAAATAATATAAATGCAAGAGTTGTATGAATATGCATCGTAGTAACCATTTAGTTTGTGTTTTATGATCATCTTACTTCAGACCTCTCGTTCTTAGGTATCAAAACCCGTTCATGTCCTTTGCCTCACACTTAAAGTCTTACCTGTTTGCACTGGAATCCTACCGGTCCCAGCATTAGTTATATATTAGGACTTCGGACACCCCTGGGTCACTCTGAACCCCCTGGATCCACTAACTAGCCTTCCTTCCACTTGCTACTACATCAGCTTGTTGATGGCTATCTCATCAGCCGTTATATTAATTGGACACAACATACAATGCATGAACAACCACATGCAATAAACACACACCACACAGTCCTAATGAAACATAGAATCATTCCTCAGTAAGTAACTTCATACTTACACTCCTTGGTGTAGTTTCTTAGCTCATTTTCTGTAACAATTATACAAAGAAGATGATATATACATCAGTCCTTTTTCCAATATTAAAAATGTGTATATTTTTACATCACTTTACTCATCGTTTTTAGTTATCAATTAAAAGGTAATTACTTCAACATGAATCCTACAACAATTCATGAGAAAATATTACAACATTTCATGTTTAAGCACTGAAACACAGCATAATGCTCTTGGTAATATAACACTTAAACATGAATCCTAACAGGATAATATTTTTATGTAAAGAGATAGGGAAATTAGCGGTATAGCTACTTTGTAGGAATACAATAAATTTATAAAATAAAAAAAAAAAAAAAAAAAAAAAAAAAAAAATAAAATAAATACGGGGGATTAAACCACTCCGTAGTAAGGCAATAAATGATAAAATAAATACGGGGGATTAAACCACTCCGTAGTAACACAATAAATGATATCAAATAGTAAGGAAGAGGTGTCAAGATTTACTCACCAATTTGATTTGGAGAGAAAAATAACTTCAAGAACACCAAAGTGGTTGTGTGGTAGAAGGAGAGAAAAAGGGAGAGAAAACCAAAGCAAAAACTTTCTTGAAAGTTGTCTAGGATTTGTGTGGAAAAACAAAGGGCCTTGCATGCTTATTTATAGGAGGAAAGCAGGGGTATTTAGGTCCAAAATGTAATAAAATAATTAGCTTATTGGATAATGTCTTGCAAATTTGGATTTTAGAATTTTCGTCCAACTAGAGGGCAGCCTACTCCAAGAATTATTTTGATGGTCAAAACTACTCCGATTGACGTAAAATTTTGAGGGTAGATAGATAACTTCATGACAAACATTTTCTCTTTTTGGTTCGTCTCATTTCGAGTTCGTTTTGACTGAGTTTCGGTCTAGTCAAAGTTTCTGACTTATACTTTTCAACCACTTTCCACGTTCACACATGCTTTATTGATTTTTCTTTTCTTGTCATAATTACTCTTTATGAAAGTCTTCCTTCAATAATACGTTTTTTTTTTATACATAAATGTTTCTAGAAGCATGAGATATTTTTCTTTGACAGTTTTTCGTTTAATAATGACAGTTAGGTTATTTAGGCTCGGGTCAAAAAGTCAACTGGTGGACTTTTTTACTAACTTTTTCCATATGATAGATCTCTCTTTTGTAAGTACAACGGTCTTTGATTTATCTAAATCTGAGTTCGTTTGCCCTATTTTCGGTTCAATCAAAGTTTAAAGTTTAAATGTAACTTTTGAGTTTTCAAGGGTTTTTAGGGTTTGATCTTTAAGTTTTCAAAACAACTTTAGATTTGCTTGTAAAAACACGTGGATATTGTTTCCTCAACAATATCAATGATTTCTTAGGATTTTGAATTTCCCGGATATTGTTTCCTCAACAATATCAAGGGTTTCTTAAGAGCTTGAATTTCCCGGGCGTTACAAAAAGTCCTTGGAGTTAGAGGATGTTACAGAAGTTCTGCTAGCTTTTCATCAAATGAAGAAAGTTAGTGACGAAAGTTCTTAAGGAGAAGGGCTAATTGTGAAGGGTAACCAAGAGGATGGAAGAAGCAGTAACAAGAGGGGTTCGAAGGGAAAAAATTCTCGGTCAAAGTCAAGGAAGAGGAAGGACGTCAATTGCTACAAGTGCGGGAAGAAAGGGCATATAAAGCGAGACTGTCAAGACTGGAAGAAGAACAAGGACGACGAGAAAGAAGGTTCCTCAAGGTCTGCAAACTTAGTGGAGGAAGACTTAGATGCTACTGATGGTGATTATGCTCTATGTTGCTTCAACTTTAGAGCATCCTGTAGATTCTTGGCTTCTAAACTCAGCGTGTTTGTTTCACGTGACGTCCAACAGAGATTGGTTTGACACCTACAGGTCAGTTAATTATGCTATAGTTACTACGGGTAATGGTGCACATTGTAAAATTACTGGCATAGGTAATATCAGAATTAAAATGTTTGATGGTGTGGTTAGAACATAATCTGATGTTAGCCATGTACCAAATGTAGAAAAGAATTTGATTTCATTAGGTACTTTAGACTCTAACGGGTTCAGTTATAACTCTGAAGGTGGAATAATGAAGGTAACTAAGGGTGCAATGGTTGTGATGAAGGGGCAGAAAAATTCAAAGAACATCTATAAACTATTATGGAGTACAATTGTAGGTGGAGTAGCTTCTTTGGAGTCTAAATATGATTGTACTGTTTTGTGGCATATGTGGTTGGGTCATATGGGTGAGCGGGGCATGTTAGAACTTCATAAGAGAAATCTGTTGAATGGTGTCAAAATGTGCAAGCTTGATTTTTGTAAGTTCTGTATTTTGGGGAAGCAGAACCGAGTACAATTCAAGACAGCCACACATAAGACTGAAGGTATTCTAGATTATGTTCATTCAAATGTTTGGGGACCAGTGAGGGCAGCATCACGGGGTGGGCATGTGTATTTCTTAACTTTTATTGATGATTTCTCTAGAAAAGTTTGAATATACTTCATACGGCACAAGTCAGAGACGTTTGCCAAGTTCAAGTTATGGAAAGTTGAAGTGGAGAACCAGACTAGGAGAAAGATCAAGTGCCTCAAGTCAGATAATGGTACTGAGTACAAAAATTACAAGTTGAAGGATTTCCGTGAGCAGCATGGGATAAAGAGACATTTCACAGTACGCATGACACCGCAGCAAAACGGTGTGGTGGAAAGGATGAACAAGTTGATTGTAAAGAGAGCACGATGTCTCAGGTTGAATGCAGTGAATATGGCTTGCTACTTGATAAACAGGTCACCAAGGGTAGCACTAGAAGGTAAGGTTGCAGAGGAGGTGTGGACAGGTAATGAGGTAGATTACTCTGGTTTGAGAGTATTTAGGTGTCCAGCCTATGTGCACATACCTAGTGAAGAAAGATCAAAACTTGACCCAAAGTCTAGACAGTGTGTCTTTCTCAGATATAAGAAAGGGGTTAAGGGTTACAAGTTGTGAGATCCAAAGGCAAATAAGGCGGTGATCAGTGGAGATGTGGTATTTGATGAAAATTCCATGTTGAAAAGTATTCAAGGTGAAGAGCAGCAGGTGCCAAAAAGTAGTAGCAGTGATAAGTAGGTGGTGCAGGTAAAGCTAGAGACTCCTGTACAAGAGAACATTTCTCAGGGTACAGAGACCTCTACTTTAAACGTTGAGGAACAACACACTATAGCCACAAACATACCCAAGGCACACTATCAGATCACCAACCAGGTGGTTTTGAAGATATAGCTTCTTATGCTTTTGTTATTAGCAACGGAGATCCTATTACTTTTCAAGAGGCTGCCAATAGCCAAGAGAAGAGTATATGGGTGGGTGCTATGACGGAGGAGATAGAGTCTTTACATAAGAATCAAACGTGGGATTTGGTGGAGCTTCCAGAGAGGTAGAGGGCGATAGGGTGTAAATGGGTGTTTAAGAAAAAGGAAGCAGTATTAGAAAAAATGGGGAGAAGTTCAAGGCTCGTTTGGTAGCAAATGGGTACTCGCAGCAGAAGGGAATTGACTATGAGGAAATATTTTCCCCAGTGGTTAGGCATACTTCCATCAGAGCGGTATTGGCATTGGTGGCATTGGATGTGAAGACAACTTTTCTCCATGGTGACTTGGAGTAACAGATTTACATGGAGCAGCTAGAAAGGTTTAGTCAACTTGGACAAGAACAGTTGGTTTGTAAATTGAAGAAGTCACTTTATGGGCTGAAACAGTCTCTGAGGCAGTGGTATAAGCGATTTGACTCCTACATGATCGTAATTGGTTACAGGAGATCTACGAGTATAATGGAGGTCAACAAGTTGAAGGTCTTATTGAGTAAAGAATTTGACATGAAGGATTTGGGCACAGCCAAGAAAATTCTTGGGATGGAGAATCGCAGGGACAGGGATGCCAAGAGATTGTGGGTATCTCAGGCTGGCTATGTGAAGAAGGTGCTGGAGAGGTTTAGTATGGAAAATGTGAAACCGGTGAGTACACCTTTGGCGACTCATTTTCATTTGTCTACCAATGTCCAAAGACAATTGAAGAAACTGAAGACATGTCTAAGGTCCCATATACTAGTGCGTGGGGGTGTCCCATGCACGCTATGGTATGTACTAGGCTAGATTTGGCTCAGGCAATCAGTGTGGTGAGTAAGTACATGGCAAATCCAGGGAGACAACATTGGGATGCGATCAAGTGGATTTTCAGATATTTGAGAGGTATTACAGACTACAACATCACTTTTGCCAGACAAAAGAGTGATTTGTCAATTGTGAGGTATGTGGATACAGATTATGTAGGGGATCTGGATGACAGGAGGTCAAGCACAGATTATGTGTTTACTCTTGCAGGAAGACCTAATTGTTGGAGATCCATGATCCAGTCTACTATTACGATGTCCACGATTGAGGCGGAGTACATGGCAGCGGCTAAGGCTGCAAAGGAAGCTTTGTGGCTCAGAGGGTTAGTCAGGGAGCTGGGTATTCAGCAATGTGGAGTTCAGTTTCATTGTGACAGTCATAGTGTCATTTATTTGGCAAATAACCAGGTGTATCATGCGAGAGCTAAGCATATTGATGTGAGGTTTCACAAGATAGAGAATTGGTTGCTACAGGTGAATTGTTACTTGAGAATATCCACACTTTTGAGAATGCAGCAAACATGTTGACAAAGCCTGTTACCACAATCAAGTTCAAGCATCGGTTGGACTTGATAAATGTCTCCAGGTGCTAGAAAGGAGAGTAATGGAGGCGGCATCCCCAACTTACCAGTTCCAGGTGGAGGTACAATACTTGTTTATCTTCAAGGAGGCAATTATTCGCGCAAAGTGGAGATTGTTGGAACAAGTGGCTCATATTCTTTTGGGCCTAGAGAGAAGTTTAAGAGTACCAGTAAAGCTGCTAGTGGGCAACCGTCAGGACGGTCAGAGGAAGTGTCTAGACGCCCGCCAATGTTCGAACAATTCAGCAGACGCAAACTACAGAGACTTGGTGTTCGCACAGCCGTTCGGACGACCCAGCGAACCCAACCCACCAAGAGCACTTGTTCGCACAAGTGTCAGGACGCAAATGCGATAACTACGAACGGTGAAGTTCTTATGCTAGCGTCCGAACGCTAGGGCTAAGCCATCCAAACGTGCGTCTAGAGAAACACGGTTTATTGCTATGTTTACTAGGTTATTTTGGGGATAGTATGGTTTCAGTATATATATATTGTATTGTAACCCAAATTGATTAAATGAAGAAATATAGCCGCTCTCACTCTTGTGGACATAGGCAAATTGCCGAACCACGTTAAATCTATGTCTTACTTCTCTCTTACTTTCTTCTTGTTTTGATTCCATATTATTCATCATTGTTATGCACGATAACAACATATAAATTTGTCATAATTTTTTAATTAACATACGAAAAACATATAATTTTTAATGGAATTACTAAAAAATAATATACATAACAATTTTATACTGTGAGTTTGAAGAAAATTCCTCCTCTAGTATGGAGGATATTTCTCTCCCGAAAATTAAAAATACCCAAATGCTATGCCACACGATTTTTCCTTCTCTCTCCATTTTCTTCGTTGTGACTTTGCATTCGTTTTCCACACTCATCTAAACCCTCTGTCATGAGCCTCATCTATCTGTGTGTGGTCTAGATCGCTGACCTAATGGGAGAACCATCCATTGCGAGACGACTCGGAGAAAACCCAGCTCAGGAGGTGGCCACTTCGTCCTCGGACTCAGAATGAGTCTCAATTGAACATCGAGATCGATCCTTAAAAACCCAGGTGTACAATTTTCTTCTCTACGTTTCAATTTTCACTCTGTCCACTCATAAGCCCCTAGATTTGTATACACGAAGTGTTAGCACAAGACCCGAGATGTCAAAGTCATCATGTTCATGACCTAAACCTAGTTTAAGCTCCCAATTTATGCGTCACTGCTAGGGTTTTGTATCTGGGTGTGTAAAGTTTGTGTTGAATTCAGGGGTTTCGATTTGGGTTTCTTCAATTTTGTGATAAGGTTCGGATTTTTTTTATATTGGGTTTTGTTCATTTTTTGTATATAAGTTAGGGTTCTTGTGTCGAATCCTTAGTAATGCATAAAAAATTCGGGGCCTTGTGATTTGGGACTTTTCAATTGTGAAAATTGAAATAAAGCTGAGTTTTTTTGATCTGGGGACGTTTAATTTGTGTTAAAACAAGTGTTTTTAATAGTGTTTGGTCGATTTGTGATGGCTGAGGAGACATCTGATACAATGAATCTTGACTTGAACCTGGGTCCTATTCCCGAGCCTCAAGCGGGGTCGCTACCCACTGACCCTGTGAATTTGGATGATTGGGTTGATGATCCTCCTAATAGATTAAGGGAAGCTATTAGGCTCAGAGCACGGCAGCGGTGGAGGAGATGGCGGCAGGTTCAAATTCCATCTGAAGCTCGGAACATCTCAATGGAATTGAACCAATTGATGGTCAATTCTGGCGATCTGAGTACATTGCAGACAGGCGAGGGTAGTATGCCCGCAGAGGAAAGAATGAATGAGGCCCCGAAAACATGCGACAATAAAAATGGGATTTTGGAAGATGAGAAGTTTGAGAAAAATGATGCTGTTGAAAAGGCTAGTAGCAATGATGGGAGCTTTTTCGACTGTAATATATGTTTGGACTTGGCTAGGGACCCTGTGGTGACTTGTTGTGGCCATTTGTTTTGTTGGCCATGTCTCTACCGATGGTTGCATGTCCATTCGGATGCACAGGAATGTCCATTGTGTAAGGGAGAGGTGACGACCAAAAGTGTGACCCCAATTTATGGTCGTGGGAATGGTGTTCGTGAGCCAGAGGAGGACTCGAGTCTAAAGATCCCTCTTAGGCCAAATGCACGGCGGGTTGAGAGTGTGAGGCAAAGCCTTCAAAGAGCTGCATTTAGTTTCCCTGTGGAGGAGATGATCCGTCGCCTCGGAACTAGGTTTGATTTGACACGGGACTTTATACCACCACAGGAGCCTGAAGGGGCACATGAAGCAGTAGAAAGAACCAACTCCTTGTTGAATCGGATTTTGACCTCTCGCGCACGCAGGGAGCAAAGTTCAGTGGCTCCCCCTGATGATGTTGTGGATTTAACTCAGAGTGACATGAGTAGCCCTGAGATCAGAGAAAACCGCCGGCTGCAGTCCATTTTACTTCGACGAACTCAATCTCATAGAACAACACTTTCTTCTCTTTCGACTGCATTGACTTCTGCTGAAAGGTTAGTTGAGGCATATTTCCGTAACCCTTCTATAGGTAGAAATCAGGAGCAGCCCCAACCAGTTGACGATAGGGATTCTTTCTCAAGCATTGCTGCTGTTATAAATTCGGAAAGTCAGGTGGACACTGCTATGGAAATCGATTCCTTGGTGTCCCTCTCAACTTCGTCGTCCCGAAGAAGAAATGACGCTTCGAGGAGTTCAGATGTGGACAGTGGAGATTCTCGTGCACCTAGAAGAAGACGGCTGAATTAAAAAGGATTTCTTTTATCCTAGTATTTAATCATCCTGCTGTTACTCGTGAAAATACTCCACCTATGCAAGTGCTCCTTGCCTTAATATTGCTTTCACTCTACAATGTATTTAACCTTTGCTACCCACCGTCGGCTATCATGAGGTTGTTCCAGCTTTTGCTGCATACAATATCTGGCTTGAAATATTATCTTTCTTCTTCAAGGGGTCTGTGCTTTCAATTTGTACGGGAAATCATATTTGTAGTGGAACACGTGGGATGCTCTAATAATATTTCCTGTACATAACCTCGCAAGCAGTTCCATTTGTCCGAGGATGCTTCTTAATTTCTTTGTTTCTTCTGAACTTTTAAAGTTTAATGGAAAAGCTTATAATTTATATTAATATTGGATAATTATAGATATAATTGTTATGCTGGCATTATTGTTGCATTCAGATTTTGGTTGACTTGCTTATTTTCCTGGTTTTAATTTATCCCTCTAGTTCAAGATTTAGTGAAAAGAAATGCCAAAATTATGGTGATTAGTATTTAGTTTTTTCTGCGAGCGGTAAAGCTTCATTATGGAGGTTCATTATGTCATATAATGTTATGAACTTTTAAGCTCCTTAAGTTATCTTTGCATAGCTTCCGTTTTGTATTTTCTTTTCAAAACAAAAACATTAATAAACAATTCAAAACACAGAATACTCAAAATTGTTTTACCTTTATATCACATCAAACTTTCCTTGAAACACATTAAATAAAACATAGCTTAATCTAATAATTTTTCAACTTTGAGATTATTCTTGGATATGTGACTTATTTGGTATGTATAATATATTCACTGGTCTCCTATTTTACCCCACAGTTCAATATGTACGTAGTACTTTCTTCTAAAACTTCTATATGTAGATTTCCTATAGCTATTGCATAGACATATCCCAATCACATATGCTCATATGTTCTATAAATGTTTCTATGAAACAGGAAATTAATTTAGCATTAGGTCTACCTGCATATTTTCACAATGTGGCTTGCAAATAAAAGATAAAAGCTCTACCTGCACTATAGTTTCAGAGGTGAGACACTTACATGATCAAATGCTTTTAGGTCAAGTTATTTTTAATCAAACTGTTTTAGATAGTTGAAAGTTTAAGGAAAAATCCTCCAATCTCTGCTTGTTGACACCAAATCGAGGCAGCTGGCGTCAATGAAGTATTATCCTTTAAAATCATACCCAATTAAATTGGCTTATCCTTTTGTTTTTTTATATCACACATGCTAGTCGTACATCCAGGATTTTGATTAACAGGGAGCAATTAAAAGATAAAATTAATAAAAATTAATTAAAGAATATAATTAACGATATAAATAAATAATTCAACAAAGCTGTAATTATATATAAATTTCTTACCAGATTTAAGAATTTACTGGTAGATTTACTAAATTTACCTCAACATGAGCTCCTTTAAAATTCGATTGGAGCTTGAAAAAATAATTATTCTTCATAATCTTAGGTAATTATAAGGGAAAACTTCACTAACCACCCCTAATCTTTAATCACTTTTACAATCATGTTTATAAACTTTAAAAAGTGTTAATTTAGTATATCCATTTTTCAATTTCACCATTCTGTTAGAATTTTTCATTAAATCCTAACAAAGTAGTGTCAAAAATTTTAAAACACCATTTAAAAAAAAAAAAAAAATTGCAAAGATTTAGATGTTGGTCAGATTTAATAGAATTTGCAAAAATACTTGTGCCTAAAAAAAAAATTGTATATATATAAAATATATTTTGGGAATTTTGATAAGAATAAATGGATAATCCTAACAGGGTGGTGAAATTGAAAAAAATTAAAATATAGATACACTAAATTAACTCTTTTTGAAGTTTATTGATCAGGGCTTAAACAATCCACAGTTACAGTATTTTTAATTCCATCCATTCTAGTATCTTTAACCAAATCAGTGTTAAATTACCATTTATCCCAAAACCTTAAGTTCATGTGTGGGTTCAAACTCTTTTTTAATAGATGAGGTCAAACACGTGAAATATTTTAATTATGGAATAAATTGACGAAATCATAGTTCATACTCATGACCTCTAATTTCGATATTATAAGACGCCAGACGCATTCGACTCCTATTAAACGACACAGTCGACCTTCACTTCAAGCAGTCGACCATCACCGAAATCTTGCCGGTACCGAAATCCGACAGCACCCGATCTATGTCGTCGGAATCTGGCGAAGGAATCCGGTCAGTCTGGATTCTGGCAACCGTATTCCGGCCATCGGGCCAGAACGGCCGGATCCCTGCCGACTGGCCGGATTCCGGCAATTCTGGTAGATTCCGGCCAGTATGCCGGAGTCCGGCCGCTCTGTGCCGGAATCCGGCCACTTTCGCCAGAATCTGGCCAACCCAGATTTCGACGAAACTGTTCGGATTCCGGCTATAGTAGCGGGAATGGCGGAATCCGGTAAAGAGGGCCGGAATCTCGTCTTCGGTAATTTTTATATTATTTTACGTTAATATTTATATGTTTGGAATAAAAATTGATTTTTATATATTATTATGATTGAATGAAAACATTTAAAAAAAAAAAAATTGTGATTTTCTGTACGCGCCAAACACCAAAAATGCTTTCAGCGAAAAATATTTTTCAAAAAACTGACTTCCCTGAAATCATTTTACGACGGAAACCATTTTACGTCGAAACAAACGGAGCATAAATCTCCGCTTACATAAAAGCAACTTGCAAAAACCTGCAATCCATCAACTGAGTCCAGATAGCTACATCAGAACATCTAATGAGCCACGATAGGATCCAATTGACGAACTCTACTTAGATTCAGACTTCAAAAGACTCAAACCCAAGTCCCCCACCTGACACATAAATCTTCATTTTTTCCTTACTCTTATTGAAGCAACAAGAGCAAACAGTTTGAACCCAAGGGAAACATGGAGCCCAAACTGAGGCTAGTTGGGCAAGGTGTGTACTAAGACCCAACATAGATTCGAGCTGATGGAGATGGAGTTTGAACTGTTAAACTCGAATCTGAAAAGTCCAGTCCAACTTTTGATCTTTTTGTTTGTTTCTTTGTTGGAAAGTCCCCCACACGAGGTTGAACAGAACAATCAACGGACACCAATTTCAAGGTTGAGCACGGGCGATTTGGCCATAATTTTGGCACCCCAATCTCTCCTAACCCTGTTTTTCAATCGCTTGGTCCCACTAACGTTGTAAAGACATGATGACGAAGACGACGACGACCATGATGATAATATTAATAAGCATGATGGTTAAGGATGTGATGATGATGATGGAGAGTGGTCTCGAAAGTGTAAGAAAAGGCAACGCGACGAAATGATTGGCGGACGCAGGGAGTATGATTGAGCACACGGGAGAGTAGTATGTTTCAAGCCATGTCCGCTGGTCTACAGACCTCATCATTACCCAAAACCATACGACAAAGCTTCTATAAGCACACTCTGGAGGACAGAACTCAGCTTTATTGGAGAGATGGTCATCATGATTAGCCATTAGAGTGAATTTCAATAGGATTTACTTGTCTTACATGGAGCAGGCCTTTTTGAATGGCAGCCCATGAGATGTTGTAGAGGAACCAACAAAGATGATCACTCCCTCGATCTCCCAATACAATTAAGCTTCCTCTTTAATTAATTTGTTGTTTAACGGTCGTAAAATGATATGAAACGGAGGCAAACGGAAGCGCTTAGACACACTTATCCTAGCCCAAGCTTGCTCTTTTTCAAAAGCAATAAGAGAAAAAGAGATAAATTTAATTATTTAATTAGCGTGACTTCAATGACACGATGATACGAATTAACAAGTTGTAAAAGAAATTAGTAATTTTAAGTTGATTTTGATCAGGTTTCTTTTAGGATTTTTCATTCCTAATAATATTGTAAGCACTAGTCACATTGCGGGTTGGTTTGTAATCTACTTTATTATGGTTTTCTTACAAGATAATGTGACAAATTTATATATTTGATCTAGAATAAAATAAGTTAATCATGCAAGAAGCGTTGGATCCAACTTTGAACGTTACAAGACAACAATAGTTTGAATTCAACTTTGATCATTCTATTAACGCATGGTTTTAAAATAATATAACATTTTGTTTATAAAGAAATTCATAATATTAAAACGGGTAAAAAATTGTATATTAGGTCCACCTCCATTTTTTCATTTTATTTTTATTAAAACATTGGTGTTAATCATACAAGACATTACACATCTAGCTACAATCTTCATAAACCCAATTATGGCCTAGAGCAGGCTCCTCGGGCTTGGTTCTCCCGCTCGAGCCCACGACTGATTGAACTGGGTTTTGTAGCATCCAAAGCGGATTCTTCCCTTTTCATTTTCCGCTAAGATGGCCTATATATCCTAATCTCTTCTTCTTCCTCTCCTCCGTTGCTGCTGATAATTAATCTTATTCGTGTTTTGATCTCAAACATGTAACTACATGCATGCCAAGCCCTTCTCCTGACCTCCTTTATCTCAGCTCATGGTGGCCGGGTGATCGATCGTTCCAGTTACGAACGAAGCTCAATGTTCATCAAAAGAAGTTAAAATATTATTAGATGGAAGTAGCTTTTGACTTATATTCACTATAAGATTAACAATAATTATGGAAAGCATATGAATATCAATCAAACCGGCCAATGAAAGAATTACAGGATGAAATTTGCAATTGTGAGGGTCCGTTGTCGGATTGTGCCCCAACATCACACAGCATTCCAGGATAGAAAAAAGACACATGCATTTGAATGGTGATTATGATCGTCGTGATGATTATGGTTATCATAAAAAAAAATAAAGAAAAGCTTGACAAAGGCGTAATAATGATGTCCAAGGAGGGAACAAAGATCCTTCCATTTCCAGGGTTGCATGCTGGGTGTCTGATCTTACCCTTGCTCTCTCATCTTGGTAATCACAAAAAGGTAATCATTTGTTTAATAAAGTTCTTTTTTTAGTCTACATTTATGAGTGCTGCACTCTGCAATCATTTATATGATTAATTATATCATGCTTGCAAGGACTCTAACTCTTTGAATTTGCACACTTATTATGAAAAAATAAAATAAAATAAAATAAAAAATTTAAAAATAAAACCTCTTTGAATTTGCACATTAGCAACTCATTAATTTCTACTATGCCTATTAAAATCAACAAAACCTAGGCCACGAATCATTACTCTCTCTCTCTCTCCCTCTTTTTAAGGTTAAGGCAGGTGATATGAACAACGTAATGACTAATAATAATATGTTTTATTCATTCACGAATCACACCTAGGAGATGTGTGATACTTGTTTACCATCTCGATCAATTATATATTAAAGTAATATAATAATTTATTAGATAATATTACTTTTATATATTAGTTAGACAAAATATATATATATATATATATATATAAACCAAACTTGAAAACCCTACCTTGGCCTTATATGTAGTTCCAAGAACCGATACCACCACCACTCGAGAAAAGCCAACATCCTAGCCCATCTCATGGCACGCCTACCCTCAAGAATAACTCCATGTAATGAAGTAGTTGATTCTCTTGTTTATTCCTTTTGATTAATCGTGATTTATACTCATTTATTATATCAATTATATACCTGTTAATGTGTTTTAAGGAACTTCTTTATATTATACCTGTTAATGTGTTTTAAGGAACTTCTTTATATTAATTACTTTAAAGATTAAAAATATTACCCTTTTCTTTTATTTTTTCTTTTTTTCTTTTTTTTGGTGTAAAAATCATCATTGAAAGCTACATATATTTTTATTTGTTATTTCATTCAATGATAATTTTTATTGTCGCGTCATTGAACATTTGAGAGTATGGTGAAAATACGGACGAATAATGATCGCTTGCATCCGCTAACCTTATATGCGGATAGCGATTTTAGGGTATGCGTACGTGGTTATTAACCGTATATGCATACCTTATATATAAATTAAATTCATTAAAATAACATTATTTTGGTATTACCTCATATACATGCGGATAGCGGTTTTCTTATATTTTTTTTTCCTATACCTACTATAAATAGATGATGTAAGAAGCTAAATAATGTATAAAATAAAATTTTCATGACAAAAGGATTATTAAGTGTGATTAAATAATAGTGTTCAACTATAAATAATACATTTTTGTGTATTTACTATAAACAAGAATTACAATTTCAATGTCCAAAATGATCATTACCTCATATGCGGATATTAGATTATGAACCTTAATAACATTACGGATACGAATTTTTAAATGTGATTATAACCGCATTATACGAACGCAAATATTATAAATAATCGTATCCGCATTTTCACCGCACCCCTGATTAGAGTATATATTTTCAAAAAGCAACTTAAAACACATCACTCAAGTCATGTAAAATGAGTAATAAATTAATGAGATGAGTTTTTTTTTTCTTTTTTGTATTTTGATAAAAATAAAATAAAAATATGCCCGCATGCAGGAGCGAAACGATTTGGCAGTGGAAATGTGTAACTTGGTCGTTGACTATTTGAAGAGCAAAACCCAGTTCATTTTCAACAAGTTGTGAAGAGAAAAGTCTGAGGGAGTTGCTGCAATATTCATAGGGCTGACAAAAAGACCCCAGAAAAAATAACACTCATCATTGCAATACTACTTGACAGCTCCTCCTCCTCCTCCTTGGGCACTCCCCGAGAGTTGAATTTTCGCCCACAGCTACCACCGTTACTAGGGTCCCTCTACCCCCTACCCTCCCTCTATCTTCCTTCACATCCTTAATTCCCCCATTTCTCCTCGTTCCAGCTTCTTCCTTCTCCCTTCTCACACCAACAAAACAACACGAACAATCTAGATATTCAGGGACATTTTCGGTATTTTAACATTGAAGGCGTGGAAGAAACTATATATTTATATAAATAATTACTCCCTGGCCTAGCCTAGCTATCTAGCATCATCTATCAGATCATATGCTTCTTAAAATCTTTTATCCCCGCTGACTTTTTTAAATAATATCCTGGAGCAATAATTGCTATAATTAATATTCTCAATTAACAAGCTATCAATGCCACCATATTCAACCAACCCATTTTATGATATAAATTAAATTTTACATATCTAACTCTAAAATAATTTAGCACCCAAGACTTTATGGATCAAATATAATTGTAAGTATATATGTCAAATGATTGTACGAATCTAGCTAGTTATGTTGTCTCATGAGAACTGAGGCAAGATATTAATCAGCTATTATCCTTTCTTTAGATTTTGAGCATAAAATCTGTAACCTGTTGAATTCAAGCAAATTAATAAATATGTAACCTCTTGAAATCCAAATAAAATATTTTTTCTTATTTACTTCTTCTTTTTTTCTTTTTCTTTTTCTTTTTTTATGAACAACTGTCACCCAGTAAAAACTGGAAACAAACCCCAAAGAAAAGGGGAACAAAACAACACCTAACAAAAGAGATTTTATTCATAAAAAAAAGAATATATATATATATTTCCTATTTACTTTGTACTAATTGCGGAACACAGATCATATGTCCTATAAACAGACCTCGTTATTGTAAAATAAAGCCAATTCACTAAAAATATAGCCTAATCGAGTGTTTTCAATAATGAACATATATATATATATATATATATATATATATATATATATATATATATATATATATAATAGATCTCTAAGACTCAAATCAGTTGAAAAAATTTCATATAATATATATTTTAACTTTCAAATTCATACATAAAATATACTCTTAAAAACATAAAAGTAATTTTCATTTTTATGTCATCTCATAACATATATTTTTCTTTAAAAAAAAATACCCCCTAAACATATTAACAAACAAAGTCAAAAAAAAATTTTCTTGAGTTTGAGAGGATGTTAATGTAATTAATAACATTTTTGACTTTGTATTTTATAAACAAGACTCATTTGTAATACATATTTAAGCAATAATTCAATATGCTATAAAATATTTCTCTATTCCTCCAAATATTGTTATGCATATTGGATTAGAAGCATATATACATCAGCATGACTAGCTCGTTCATTGTCACAATAATTAAAGCTTCTTTGACACAGAGAGTCACATGTATATTTAGTTGATGGAATTGATCAAAATCAGTCTCATCATATCTCATTATCCTCTGTTAACGTGGAAGAATTCAAATTGAATACGAAGATATTTATATAAATATATAAAAATATATATATATATATATATATATATATATATATATATATATATAATAGGGTAGGAAAAAGCAGGAAAACGACGAAGCAATGGTAGAGACTAGACATAAGACATAAGAATGAGGTAATAATGAAGATGGGGGAGCGGGGACCCACGAGGAAAACAAATAATTCACACAGAATGAAGCCCCCCCACGTACAAATGATTGCTGTTGTATAAATTGTCTCCTTAGGACGCTGCAGGGGTGTCCCTCTGCTTTGGTCTTATCATTATCGATCATTGGTCTCTGTTTTTTCACTTCGATCTCTTCTTCCTCTTCCCTTCCCTTCCCTCCCTCCGCCTCGCGCCCATAACCATTTATCATATTATTATATATATTTCTCGATCGCTTTCTCTCCGCCTCACGTCATTCCTCTGACTCTGTGGTGTCCCAGCAGACGCTCATCATTGCTCCACTCACGCCTTCCTCACGTGAGTCTTCCATCTTCCCCTATTTTCTTCCTATACCGTTACATCACATCGGTGATCGGACCATGCTGCCCCCTGCATGCATACCTTATACGTACATAGTACATATAATATGTATGTACAGCCACTTTCTACACCGGTCGTATTTCTACTGCGCCATCTGCTACCACCCCACCTACTTCCTGTCCTAATCCTTTGTGCGTCATTCATATTAATTATCTTCTCTTTTTCTTTTACTTTTTTTTTTCTTTGATTTTCCGTTTTTCTAGGCAAAACGCATGCCTACTTGCTTTTTGTGTGTTTATTAGCATCTTATTTTATTTTAAAAATAATCATTATTGTATAGCATTATATAAGAATTTACTAAATAATATTTATGTGTTTTAAATAGGCTTAATTAGTTTATTCTGTTGGTATAAATTATTAATCTCACTAACTTAATAATAAGTGGAAGTAGGGATTTAGCAAGGAATTCAAGAATTATTTTGGAAATAAAATGTGTTTCTTGGGGGTGTTTTCTTGTTTTTAAATTATTTTTGACGTGGCATAAATGTAAAATTAATTTTTCTGTATTGAAGAGTGTTTTGAATTTTGAGTTATTTATTAATATTTTTTATGGATCTAGATCTGTCACGAGTGATGACGATGGACACCGGAAAGTTCGAACTAGTTACACCCGTAATGTGGGCTTTAACCGTCATCAATTTGCTTCGAATGGAGGCGATTTTTCTAGCAACAACAGGGGATTTCAAATATTACGAAAAGGGCGGAGAAATTACTTTTTTCTATTTTTTTTTCTTTTTTAATTTCAGTAATTTTCTAATGCTAGCTGCACTATTTTTTTTATATCAAACATGGTCTGTAAAAGCTATTTTATAGCTCAGAATGTATGTCCTCTCTTAAATCAAGTAGAGGCTCGTGTAACGTAAATGCATCTTTTGTTGTCTAGGTGAATCTTATAGCAGCTGTGGTCTGAAATGGCTTGAGTTTGACTTTACCTAAGTGGATAAAACTCTACCCCTATGCCTCTGACTTAGTTTATTAGGAATTCTTTGTACCCTGAACATTAGACCGTTTTGTTTCTTTTATATGTATCGGAAGGGATCTTTGAATTAAAAAAAACAAAACAAAACAAAAAAACAAAAGATAAATATATGTTTGTTAAAAATTTTGTTTTCTATCTTGTATTTTATATTTTCAAAACAAAAACATTAAATAACAATCTAAGATGGGATAACTTTATATTAAGCATTTCCTAAAAATAAAAAATAAAATAAAATAAAAGAGATATCGGTGATATTGAGTTATCACGTGTTGTGTAAACCCATAGACCCTTACCTTGCAATTTGCATGCCAAGTACGTGAACAAAATAGGATCATGGGATATTGGCGGCATTTGGCCAATGAATATTGTTCAGAATTAATTTATGGTCACAGTCAAATCCAAATACCACATCAAACTTGTTTATATATATATATATATATATATATATTCTCTAGATCTCCAATTTTGTACTCGTAGAAGTCGTAATAAATATGCGTGGGAGCTGCTTGGACTTTTATTGCCATCATAAAGAAGCCCGTGGGTTTGATCGTGTTCTCATAATATCAGGACCAAATTCACGTGATAATTCAATACACATTAATGATTATACTTGACTTTTTTGTTTTTTTTTTTGGTTAATTTTCTAGGAATTAAGTTATAGTATATTGTCTAGCATAGTGGTCCACAATGTGAGGAGGTGACCCGTTCATAGAAACGACTGAGATCGAGGAGGTTATTTTAATTTCTAAGGGAGGAAAAATCATGCAAGTTAGTCAAAAGAAGCGTTCTTAATTACGACATCCTTAGTCACAACAATTAACAAAACATAATATAATTACAAAACCTTTTAAAAAATAAAATAAAATTGCTGCTTAAACTATAGTATCCATGAGAAATAATGTTAGAACTACTCGCAAACGTTCAAAGAGGGTGAACGATTAATATATATATAGAGAGAGAGAGCTTTGACAATCTTGGAAACTTCAGGAGCAATTTGAATTTACTTTTCAAAGTGTGTTTGAATCTTGAATAAGTATTTGAATTCTAGGACACGTCCAAATTCATGGGTTTGAACTTTGAACCATAGGTACCGGTATATATATCACATGCATACAAGTATAATTAGTCAAAGGATCCTACGTATATATATACATATACTTTCCTTGTTTGCTTTTGTGGGAGTAAACAAATTAAAAAGTTAATTAATTAGCAAATAAATAAGGAGCTCGATCGATCGATCCCATGGATTATGGCTGGTTTAAGGGCAGGCTTTTGGGAACATTTTGATTAGGAAAGGGAAGGCATGAGGTGCCACTGACAGGCATTGCATAATCGATGCAAGAAATGATTGGCTTTTTGATATTCCAAAACGGGACCATTCACCTAATATGGGGGGAAGTCCATCTTATATCAGAAACACATGGGGAATTCAGGATGCCCATTCATAGCATCAAGTTATGATTGGTGGGTTTGCTGTCTTTTGGTCAGCATATATGATCATCATCTATGCGATGTATATTATCATACATATGCCCCATTAATTAACTCAACTACAGGAGTTTTGGGCATCCAATATACAAGTAATGATGCAATTTTTTTTTTTTTTTGATGATGCTGACTTTTCAATGCATTGATTAGAATTCTCATTTGGAAAGGACTAAAATAAATAAGAGGCATTACAGCAATAAAAATGCATGCTGATCGATCGATGCCCTATTTATATAATTAGCTTCACTAAAAAATTAATGTACAAGGCATTGATTGAGGGGTACAAAGAGCAATTCTTCTTGCTTTGGACCAAATGATAACAATTATTTGCAATATTGGCAATCCCCATTTCTAAGACATTTTAAGACTAATATCAAATACGACTTTTAGCTATAAAGAAGTGCATTAATGATCAAAATCATTAATACAACAGCACTGATAGATTTTTCTCTTTTTTTTAAAAAAAAAAAAAAAAAAAAAAATCAATAGATGAGGTTATTATGATTGTTAATATGTTTTGGGAGTTTTTATAGGACTAATTTGTTCAAACAGGTGGACAAATTGTCTTAGACTTGTTTGAAAATAAAGATAGATCTCATGAAAGTTTTCTCATAATATTTACTACTATTTGACTTTATTAATAATTGGAGTAATTACAAAATTGATTATATCTATGAGAGTGCATCCCAGTTGAAGAGGATCAGGATCCTCTCAAATTATTTGTCTGAATTTGAAAAAATATGGAAATGTAATTATAAGATACTGCTTATGAAACCCACCTAACCAAAAAAAAAATTAGATTGCCCAACTATTTATTCGATCAGGAAGATTCCATAAGTGATATCTCGAGTAATGCTATAAGTCAATTTTTGTCACTCTCGTGTCCCTCAAAAAATAAGACGACTTTTAAAATCACCATTAATTGAGCTTGTGATTGATCATGTAGTAATTTTAAAAGTCACATCATTTTTAAAGGGATATAAGAGTGACTTTTAAAATTACTCTTGTACGAATTATTTCAAATTTAATCAAATAATTTGAGTGAAGCCCACTTCAATTGAATAACAACATAAGCAAAAATGATGCCTGTCTAATTGATTGAGTAAAAGAAATGAAAAATCAGACCAAATGAGTTGAAATTGTATGGCCTTTTATCAGTTGGCTTGACCAAATCACTAGTTGAAATTCCCATCGGCTTAATCATTGCAAAATGGTGAATAGGAATGTAAGATTGATTTAGGAAGAAGTAGTTGGGGTGGCTTTTCCATGGGCCACCTTTATCCCACGGTTCTCAGGGTCCACTCAATTATTCACCCATTTCTCTCTCTCTCATCCAACTTATCATTAAAGCCTGCATGACTTCAATAATTGCAATGATCCCAAAAGCATGACATATCTGACCTGGTCACATCATCTAGATGTGAATTTTAATTACGACTTGTTTATAAAGCTAACCCACGCGCGTGGGACCACACCCCCCCTCCCCTCCCCTCCTCATTTTAATCAAACATCATCCACCCAAAACAAAACAAAACAAATATATATATATATATATATATATATAATAAATAAATAAATAAATGAAACCAGGGCCTAGGTCCCACTATTGTCGACACATTGGATACCTACATGTTGGTGGCTTTCACGGTAGTTCAAGGATTCATTGCTAGCTATAGCCCCTCAAAAAGGGCACAAAAAAGAAGCCACCTTCAATTAATGTCAAAGCAAAATTTTTGAAAACAGAACTTTCCTCCAACTCGGAAAAGATGGTCGTTTTGTCTTCCCATGTAAAAAACGTATTATTATGGTCAAATCTCGTTCCAATCTGACTAATCCTTCCCAAGGTTTTTGTTTTTCCCTTTTTTTTTTTTCATTGCTTCTCGATCTCTCACGCTTACTTTAACTTTCAAGATTGTAGTTCGTATTAACATATAATTAAGTATATGACTATAAGATTATATAAATTAAAATTTATCTAGCGGTAGCGTGTTCTGGTTGGCAAGTCAACGGAACGAATCATCCGTTGCTGATAATTAATGTTTATTAACTTAGGAAAATGCAAAACCTTGGTTTAATTGGTTTCCATCATTTGAAAACAGACAAAACCAACAGTTTAATGCAGTATATATGATTATTGTGAGTTTGGTAAGAACACATTTAATCATATTCACAAATTATCACTATCATGATGATGATGATGATAATAAATAATATAAACGATTTAGTCAATGAAACAACAGGGCCCGAGTGGTTCTAGCCGTTGGATGGCTTATCATTTTCTCCGTGATGATGTGGCCGTTGTTTGGTAAGAACACAATAATTTAATCACATCGGGGAGTAATAATCAGCATCCATTTTCAAAGAAGAAGAAGAAGGAAAAAAAAAAAAAAAAAAAATAGACACGTCTTGGATCCTTAGACTTTATACGTAGACTTTATATAGACCGATCCGAAGGCTATATGTTTTAATAAAACATTCTCAAGCAAATTCTGTGTTCTTTTTTTTACTTGTTTTTCCAAAAAAGAAAGTAAAACCTAAACTGACAATAGACTAATTAAGCTTGATTAATTAGACAGAATCTGATTATATATATAAATTTTCTTCCTAGAGTGTGAACCGTTGTATAATTAAATAGAATCACGTGCTTTTGTCAACGTGGATTTGTCGGTCAATCTTTACTCGCTCGCACAGGGCAAAAAGAAATATAAAGGGAAGTGTTTAGGGTTTCTGTTTGTGCGTTTACATCAAAAAAACATAACAAAAAGGGTTCAGAGGGTTTCTCTTTTTAAGTCCCAGCAACTCCTGCTCACCAACACAAGGACCTTTTTTTATTTCTTTCTATACCATCAGATGGAGCTAGCTTTGAGCCTTGGAGATTCACCGAAGCCGTACGCTTTTCTTGACAAAACCACGAAGATATCTAACAAGGATCTAGGGTTCTGCATGGGCTTAGGAAGTGGTTCCGGTGGGAGATCAGACGAGAAAACAGATTCCCGTGACGGTGAAGGTAGGAGGAGAGAAGTGATTAGAGATGAGGGTGAGAGGAGAAGAGTTTCTTCAGATCCACCGCTTCAGCTTGAGCTTCTACCTTTCTCGCCTGTTCCTCGCAGCCAGCCACCTACACAGCTTCGCTTTCCTTGGCTTACTGATAACTGTAAATATCCACTTCCCCCCCCCCACATCAACGCTTTTTTTTTTCTTTTTTTTTTTATCTAATCACTGTTTGGTAGCTAAGAAATCGATGGAGAAGACAGAAAGAAACGAGGAAAAATTAATTACCCCGATTTGGGTTTTGATTTTTTTATTGTCCTCTTCAAATTTTCTTGGCAGCCAAACATGGTTATTATTAATTTCTTGATCCTGTTTGTTAGGAAACCTTATTCTGGTATTTTAAGATCTGGGTTTCGGTGGGTTTGCCGTACATAGCTGATTAACGGTATTTGCTTGTTACAGTGGTCTCTGAACCGGGTTCTTCAGATGAACCGGGAAGATCAGGGTTAAACGTGAACCGATTCCCGGCGGTGACGACGGAGGAGGCGGACGATGGGGCGGCGCTGTCCTCCCCGAACAGTACGGTTTCATCGTTTCAGATGGATTTCTGTGTGAGGAATAGTGGACGAAGCAAGAGAGATTTGGAGATTGACACTGAAAGAGCGTGCTCAAGAGCAAGTGACGATGACGAAAACGGGTCTACGCGGAAGAAACTCAGGCTCTCCAAAGACCAATCCGCTTTTCTTGAAGAGAGCTTCAAAGAGCACAGTACTCTCAACCCTGTGAGTACTCCAAGCTTCAAAAAACCAGTACTTTTATGGATACGAGTCGTTACAAGTTTGATTGTTTGTTTAATTTGCTTATTTCACATTTGTGTAGAAGCAAAAACTGGCCCTGGCAAAACAGTTAAATCTTCGTCCTCGGCAGGTGGAAGTTTGGTTTCAGAACCGAAGAGCAAGGTATTTTCCAGCTCTTTTGTTTCACATTTTTGGGTATTTCTGTGAGTTAGTTTGTTTTGAACTAACATTTTCTTGGGAAAATTGAAATGGAAAATGGCAGGACAAAGCTAAAGCAGACAGAGGTAGATTGTGAGTATTTAAAGCGATGCTGCGAGACACTGACACAGGAGAATAGGAGGTTACAAAAGGAACTGCAGGAATTAAGAGCTTTGAAAACGTCTCAACCATTCTACATGCAGCTTCCTGCCACCACTCTCACCATGTGCCCGTCTTGTGAGCGCGTGGCCACCACCACCACAAACTCTTCGACTGCCACTGGCAACGGCGCCACTAACGCCACCGCAACGACAGCCACAAACTCGGCAGCTTTATCACTTTCCAAGGCAAGATTATACCCTTTTCCTCAAGTCCAAGCTCACATGCAGCAGGCCCAAACTCACCAAGCTGCTTCATGAGATGTCGCTACTCGCGCTAGTTTATCTACTCGATCGATCACCTTTTCCTGTTGTATATACTTTTGGCTTTCAGCATTTTCCTATTTTCCTTTGGACCATCTTGTCTCTAGTGGGTTTCTTGTCAATGTTTTGGACGGAAATAGGTTACAAGGGTGATATATATTTGTTGATTGATGAGAAAATACAGAAGATTTTATTAGAGCAAAAAAAAAAATCGATCTCTCTATCCATCCAGCTTTAGTTTTCTCATATATTTTTCCATTGCGTTTTCTTTTTGAGATGATTTTCTTCGTTTGTGAATGACTTTTGGAGTATAATTAAGTTATATATGTATCCCTAGTAGGCTAGTACACAATATTCGACAATTTTCCTTTTTTCAGTTACATAGGACTAGGTTGGGCATATTTGATCCTAAACTTATGTTTCATGCAGAAGATAAGATAAAGAAAAGTTACCATCTGAGATAAGATTCGAGAAATCTTTTATACAGATATATATGCCTTGACAACTTTTACTGATCTGTTAAGACCACATGGCAAGATTGAAAACAGCTCCCACATTCTTGAGGTATTTGGATTCAACACGTCAAAGAATGTTCCCGAGAGAGAGCGAGAGTTTTCTCTTTGTTAGCATGAAATAACACGTACTAATTTTGGTCCCAAATGGTACCAAACGTTCTACAGTTGCGTAAAAGGATTGTTCAACTAGCAACTTAAACGCCATGAGTCATCCTATGACTTCTGTCTTCTGCTGTCATTATCGGCAAGAAAAACGTTATAGAGGGAACGATTAATATATAAATATAATTCACGATCTTAAGCATGTTGAAAGGCCTTTTGTTATCTCCAATATATGGTGACTATTCTAATTTCTGTAGGAAAAGCCATTATTTTTTAGTTCTAAGTTCGATCTCACAACTGCAGTGAAAATATAATCCTATAGCAAGCTGGATCGATCCAATTAATTACCACACTATCTAAAGAGAAAGGGAAGAGAATCACGTATACATACTGTAAAAAGGGTGTCATTTCATTTCTCTAAACTGACTAAACTTAAGAAAGAGGATTGATTTTCACATCAATTGTCGAAGAGAAATGGACAACATTGCATGAAAAGCAAGGAAAACATGGTTAGGTGGTGAAGTTAAATTGCTGTGCATGCGTGTCTGAAAGAGATCTTTGTATGTCCAAACATGAGGCCCCACAACAAGCCTGGAAGATCTGAAAGGAATGATGTTCTAATGAGTTTTCTTGGGCCATTCTCTAACAAAGTTATCTTTAAGCTTAAATTGAGCTCTCTGGTCAAGCTTAATTACTCCAAATTCAAGCTCTTCAGCTTTTCACCACCTGATTGCATATCAGTCTAAAGACCACTTTCTATCTTTCTATAGATTAGACTCTCTTTTTTTTTTGGTTCGGGATTAACTTAATGCATATTCACGAGTACATCAATTTCATGTGTTGGAATACAACAATACTGCTTTACTCAAGTAGACATGCTTTGCAGAGGGACGATTTTGAATGCCATAAAACGTTTTAATTGGCTTCTCTCACTGAACCCAATTAGTTTTAAGATGAGATTGTCAAAGGCACGATCTAACATCAAGTATAAATTTATAATACTACGCGGATTAGAGCCAGGACTATGAGTTCGAGTCGCGGGAGCGTCACATTGAGAGAGAGATTGTTAGGGTGCAACAGTACCGCTCTGCTCAAGTGAGCAGCTCCTAGAACATGCCTTGCAATGTATGATTTTCAATGGACACCAATTAATTTTTAGATGTGATAGTCAAAAACATGATCCAACATCGTGTATAAATTTATAATACATGTTTTGGTATAATTAGGGGTTAATAGGGAAATTGGTAAGGAATATTATATTGGGATAAATAGGGACATTAGCTAGGGAGAATTAGTTAGGATATTGCTTCTAGAATATGTTTTTAGAGTCTATAAAAGGAAACCAAGTTTGAAAAGAAATAGATGAGAAAGCATTATATGAAATTGATCCCTTTTAGGAGAATGGTTGTTTTCAAATCAGCTTGGAGACTTGGGCATCTCGAATAGCCCATTATCTTGTTCTTATTTCATCGTCTTCAATCCATTATTCATCATTCCAATCTCATTTCCATACAAAAATCCCAAAATATACATAGATCCAAGAAAGGTACATTACAGATTACCTCAATTAAGCCTTTCATTTCTATTTTAAAAAAAAATAAAATAATACTTCCATTAATTGGAACGGATTTGCTGATTTACCACCTTGTCGTGCAGGTAGTGAAATAATATTATGAACAAAAAATTGCAGATAATTTCTTTTGGAACTACAGTTTTAAGAAAACCACAAGTTTACATTGCATCAATCAGCTCTTTCTGAATTTTCCTCAAATGTACACCATTCATCTGCTATGCCAGTTCTTTAGGTACTGTAATTTTCAGAGACCTAAAAAATGGTTAGGAGGCTGGGCAGTCAAGCCAATTGCCTTGATTCCCCCCTGCCTTTATATTGGTCAAGCAAGGATAGGAACTCTCATATTCCCTTGATGAGGTATTGATGCTAATGCATACCAGTTTATGAGCATACCAGTCTTAGTAAAGCGGCATATCTTATGATTTCGACATCATATGGAGGTACGCTTTGTGCCTTTGTGGCGTCGGAAAGTTTATTCGAAGGGCTATAATTTGTATTTTAGGAAAAAATTTCAACTCTAACTTTTACCAAGTCAAAACAGCCGCCAATAGAAATCCAAAAAATCATTTCAAGAAGTTCGATCGATGAAAAGTGATGATCGAGATCCACTAAGTAGAAATTCGTGAGAAGTTCGATCGATCAAACTTGCGATAAGGGCAGTTTTCTATTTTTTCTTTTCGGAATTGCAACTCTACTTCTATTTAAGCCGAATAAAACGGCCTGGCTATCTAGTTGATGTATTTCTAAATTTTCTCAACTAGGGTAGCTGAGCCCAGATCACCTTGAACCCAACTTCCAACAATTTGGGCCCTTCCTGCCCAACTGGGGTGGAGGCCCAAGCCTAAGGTGGGCTTAGTGCACCCAGCTAAACAATCAAGGTATATATATACATAATCTTAATGATGAGTAGGGGAAGGAAATTGATTAAATCAATTAGACAGTACTAGGAATATGATTAATTAAAAAATAAAAACCGTTAAAACTTAGGAATTATCCTTAAATCACATGGGGTGTAAGTGCATTTAAGTATCCTTAAAACCCAAGTATCTTAAAAATAAAAAAATAAAAAATGGGATCTTGGGATTCCTCACCGGCCGGCGGCCACCATCGACAAAAGACATTATTATCGTACGCAGGTTTAAATGCAGCAGCTCAAGCCTAACGCTAAGAACATGAGAAACGCCGACAAGTAATTTTTTGACACATAAATCATGACTAGATTTAGTGCGCAAACATCCCATGTGACAACATCGGAAAAAGCCCAAGGCGTGTATTTTAAGAATTATATATATAGTCAGTCGTCATCTTCAAGCTAGAATTCCCTGTTCAAAACAAATAACATTGACTGGAGCTTCCAAGTTAAAAGAAAGGATTCCATGCACGAGGTTGGAAAGTTTGACCATCACATCTTTGACAAGAAGATCGTAAATACAGCAAGGGATATGAAGGAAAAGAATACTCACAGCTGATGTTTTATTTCAAACAAAACAAAACTAATAAATAATCAGAGATTTACAAATTACAATCCTCAAAGCCTTTTGGCTAAAAGAATATGAAGTGGAGGCAGGGTGACAATTCCCAACTATAAATTAAACCATAAGTTGGAATCTCCCCCCATCCCTTGTTTTTCATTCATATAAACAAAGGGAGTTTATTACAGCACAGATTGACCTCTTCCAGCAGTATTCATTTCTTTTATATCTCCTCTCCTCCATAATTTATAGGAAAAACACCCTTTTACCGAGTCATCTCTTGTATCGTATTTTATACTATAATTCCAAAAAGTGGAAAAATAAAAAATAAAAAATACGTGTGATTGCAACCCAACAATTAATTAAGTTTGTGTAGTTTTACCTAAGGTCTCTTCTTCTGCTCATGTTGCTGCTTCTTGTGCTGTTTAACTAGGAGCTCAGCGAAGAAAACCTCATTCCACGCATCAGGAACGCCAGGAAGGCACCAGTGGCTGCAGTCCTGGAAACTCAATGGTGATCTCCTTTCCTCCTTCGACAGGAACTGCTTCCGGTAGATTGAAGGGTGGCCGTCCTTCCGGAAATCTGTCATTCTTGTAATATTCAGGTAGGTGACATGAGTTTTCATCCCCTTGAGCACCTTCTCCAAAACGGTCATCTTAGGTGGATATGGCCTGAGATAAGTCTCATTCTTGATAGGCCGAGTCTCGCTGTCACATTGCCCACCAGAATTCCACTGTCCACCACTGTAGAAGACAAAAAGCCAATAAAGCTTTTAAGTATTTTTCTTGTTGCAACTTCAATGATGCCGAACTGTAAGCACATTGCGGGGGATAACAACAAATGGCTCATTTATCTTTGCATTGTTCTTGATCGGAATATCGTTATCATTTATGAAACCTTAAATGCTGTTAAACGAACAAGAGTTTAAAACAAAAACAGAAAATCATGCCATTTGTGAGGAGCTGATGGTTAACCAAAAGTATTCAAGGGGAAAAAAAACAAAAAGCATGACCCAAATTTATTCGGTTGAGTATACACGTGTGAGAGTAAAAAGATTATGTTCCGCATTAAAAAAATGTCACGAATTTGTAGGAAATTCCTATCCATTTATTATAACGTAGTTGAGCCCAAACCTAGAGGCTTAAGCTTTTGGATTGAGTGGTGTCTTCATGTATTATATTATGGTCTCCCTGACAAACTCCCCTAGGTGTCATCTCCTTAACATATTCAGCCAAAAAAAAACTATCTCCAATTTCACATTGATTTTATTTCAAATTACCTGAAATGGGAAGCAGAATAACCCCTGAAGAAGACCAGAGACTTCGATGGATTTATATTGGCATCAACCCATCTGGCCCATGTAGTTAAGGCTTTCCTAAATGCCTCAAGAACATTCAGTTCACCATAGACATGGCTTCCTTCTTGATAATAGTCTTTCCTGCGATTTTGCATCATAGCATTAGTTTCCTCTACCAAATTCCAAATTAGAAACTATCTTATATAATACGAACAAAATGCAGCCACTTTCAATATCGAAGTAACATCGAACTTACCCTTTGGAAGTTTTTTCATGAGTCCACCAGTGTCCAGTGTTAAAGATGATGAAATCTGCCCCTTTATATTGATCAGAAGATTTCCCCACTAAATCAAGACGAAGCGTTTCCTTCTTTGATCCATTTTTGTCTGGCATTTCCCATTCTTGAACTAAGAAAGGAGATACAAAGAACTCTACAGAGCAGTCATAATCCTACCCATGCGTCCATCCCCAAACCAAAAACAGAAAAACTAGTAAGAAAATGATGCAGATACTACAAAAATCAACCAAATTGATGCAGTATATTAATAAGTAGAGGTGTTCATTAACCTACTTTGAATATGAAAGAGTATGAAACTTCCCCTCGGAAATGGTGTCTACCATTTGCTTCATAAACCTTGCTCTTATCTTTCACTGAGTTCCTCAAGATGCAAACCAGAGATTCCCACATATTCCTATTCAGAGAATCACCAACAAAAACTAGCCGCTTGCCTCTCAACAGATCCAACAAACGACTCCCGTCCAACCTATAAATGACAATTGACAATTCATCTGCATCAATCTCATTAAAGAAAAAAAAACCCAAAAAGTGAACTCAAGGTCCGTTTGGGTTTGCGATTTCAAAAAGTGCGATTTAAAATCACGATTTTAAAATGTACGATTTGAAAAAAATGATTTTTAAAAATGCAGTTAAGCGTTTAGAAAAATCTAAGTTTAGCGTTTAAAATCACAAATTAGCCTTTAAAATTCTGCGTTTTCAAAAAAGCACTATCTTATCTGCGATTTGTCAAATCACAATTTTTAAAAACGCAGTTCTCAAACGATTTATGTTCTGCTTGGTTTAAAATCAAGCCTCTTGTCTACGAAATCAAGAAATCACAATCTCAAACGCGCCCTCAATTCCCATAGAGGTATAGGGTTTAGAAGAAAGCCCAGAATTTAAAACACTATAAATAACTAAAAATGCTGGAGCTCTTACCTACTACTCTATCTAAGCATAACAACCCCCAGATACAAAAATAAATTATCATCAAATCAAAGTTTTGAATACAAATAATACTAAAACCATCTATACTAAAAGGAATGTTTATCTATATACAACATGTCAATCTCAGGAAACAGAATCCAGAATCTAAATTGAAAATCAATATAACTTCAAAATTAGAGAAACCTTAAAATAAACGATAAAAAAATAAAATCATCAAAACAAATCTACATACCTTGGCAGATTGCATCCCTTAGGCTTCCATTTCATTTTCTGGTAATCTTTATCAGGCCTGCCATTCAGAATACAATTGAACTGCTCGTCGATCAGTGAGCAAGACCCGGGTTTGTAAAGCGGATGTGAATCATCCCTCACCCACTCCCCATCAAATAAATCACAATTCATCAAAGACTCCACCAAACTATCCTTCCCCTGCTTCACCGACAACCCTGAATTAGTCCCATTGCCCCGTTTCTTCAACAGAGAAGACGTATTATTCGATATCTCACCCTTCCCTGCAACGCCTTTCACTTCTTTCCCAGAATTGCTCTTCAATGAAGAAGCCGATTTAACTGGCGGACTCGCACTCTGATTCTTAGCCACCGGAGCTTTTGGGGCAGCGGTTGTAGTCTGATTTGCGTTCAAACCATTCACTTGACTAGAATTCTCTGAGCTTTGAGTTCGATTCTTCACAAAATTCACACTAGGAGCCGAACTCACCGGCAAATTTGCGCTCTGATTCGCTGTCACCGTGGTTTCTGGGGCAACTATTTTAGTCTGATTTGGGTTTGGGACTTTACCCTTATCAGAATTCACTGTACTTTGAGTATGGTTTGTCACGGTGGGCGGTGCTTGATAGAGATTGGGAGATTGGAATGCGGTATTATTAGATCTAAATGTGTCGGTTTGTGGAGGAGGAGAAGCAAAGTTATGAACTTCTTGTTGTAGAGATGAGTTGTCGGGAAAGATATACGAGAAAATAGGAGAGAACTGGGATCCGTTAGAATCTGAACTAGTACTGCTACTGCTACTGCTAACGCTACCTTTGAAGATGTTGGTGAACCAAGGAGAGACGGAGTTGGGAGAGGGACTGAAGGCTAAGAAAACAGTGAAAGCAACAAAAGCCAACACGAACCCATATGCAAAAACAACGGTTCTTCTGGTTCTGATGATGGAAACGAGGCTCTTGAGGTCTGAGATCAGAGTTCCGCCAGTGACTGGCGCGTGCTTTGACGCATCCACCATGGCCACGGACGAGGAATTTTCTTGTTTCTGCCTATTTTGCCAAACACCTCAAAAGTGGAAGGAAACGGAGACAGAGAATGGTGCTTCTAGAGAGAGAGAGAGAGAGAGAGAAGAGAGAAGAGAGAGGTGGGTATTATTATGAGTAGACGAAGGCGGAAAACCCATGTCGGCTTAGTGAAAAGATCATCTTGTTAAACACTTTACACATAATGTGACCCTCGTTCTATATTTAATTACACAAGTGCCACTGCTCCGTCTAGCGAGGGGCGGTGGGCTTCCAGTAACTTACACGTGTCACTCTAGAATTTTCTGTCGTTGGGTTTCAAACAACGGATAATTTTCTGTCGAGGCTTGAATTTGAACTCAACTCAATTTCTGATTTAAAAATTTATTTCAAACAAATACATATTTGACTGATTTCAAGTATTTCTGAGAATTGAGAGTTAAAACAAAACAACCTAATTTTATTATTTTTTTAAAACAAATACGTATGCATTTATGTTTATATTTATATTATACTTTAATAAACTTTAAACAAGTTTAAATCAAGTCGATTTACAAGCGAAAGCCAAGTTTATACTTAGGCTTGTTTGCCACCTTTCTCTAACTGTAACGGCTGGGGTTTTAAAGATAAAATTTGGTTATTTAAAATCACTAAGGATAATATAATAGAAATGCACCATGAATCGTAATAGGCTAAGCACGGTTTTGACCCAATTGTCTCTGCTCAATTGGGAGTTGAAATCTTCACTTTAGGACTTAGAACCTTAATTTCTAAGGCAAAGAGCCCCATCCAGACGAGCGAGAGCCTCCATTCGAACGAGTCAAACAGAAAACTTGTAGAACATGATTTAGTTGGGTCACATTCGCACTAGAGAATGCTCTGTTTGAATGAGGACCAAAACAACGGCTGAAATTCAATCACATGCGGAGTGGATTGATCTGATGGGCGTTTGTGTGAGCAAACGAGGATATCTTCCGAACGAGACAAAATTATCGTCCGGATGAGCTAACAAGGCTCTGACGCAATCTCGTGCTAACGAGCTTAGTAACCCATCCAGACGAGCGTGAATAATGCACAATAATTATGCCTAATTAAAGGCTAGGGCTAAAGAGGAAAATCTCACAATTTTGTTTCCATGTCCAAGAGATGTAAGAAGGGAGATGGTTTAGAGAGCAAACACTTTTGCTTTTGTTAGTGAATGAGGAATACTCAAAAAGAAAGTTCTCGGAGTAGGCTACAAGTGGTAACCTATTACACTCTCTTTGAATCCTATTTTTAACTACGTTTCTATATATAGTTTCATTGAGGTTTTGATGATGTTGTGGTAATAGGAGTGTTGTTAGTGTTGGAGACAATGTGAAAACTAAGTTTTTCCCTTGAAAGGAAGGATTTTCACATAAAAGTTTGTATTTTTACATGCATGTTCTGTTGTAGTGAGTGGTATGGTGTAAATGAGGAGTTTTTAATGTGTAAGAAGTTGAGTTGGGATAAATTTTTGAAGGGAAAATGAGTCTTTGCACTGTCTCATCCAAATGACCTTCAAAGTTAGTCCGGGTGAGACCATGACGAGAAGGTCTCGTGTAACGACCCAGGAAAAGTCAAGTTTCATCTAGTAACTAAGCAATGTGAGACTTAACACCAATAAGTATCTTTATAAATCATTCATTATATGTGAGCTATTCATCTCTTCCTAATATGAGACCAGAGTGTTACATATCGGTTGGTGTTTTGTTCAAACCACGTCCAAACCAAGAGTGAGTAAACTGAGAGCCAAAACTGTAATACTCTATACTAAATTAGAGTTGAGAAAACCTTAACGAGGGCTTAGAAATTTATAAGGGACAGGGAATGATGTGAGGATTAGGGAATATAGGCCCAGATAACACTTAGAAGAAATTTTGGCTCAGACCGATCTATCAGTGGGTAAGCTTGATCGATCAATCTGACTCAAAAACCCTATCGATCTATCACTATCCAAGGCGATTGATTGGTTTGATGATCATAAATTGTAAATTTCAAAGAAACAGTAATTGATTGATTGCCCTAAAGTACTAATCGATTTATGTAGCATGAGCCACATTACAAACCCTAGGATCAATCAGTATAAAGCTGCTGATCGATCGGTGTGGCGCGATGACATGTCAGATTTAACTTGAAACCCTAGTGATCGATCAGCAATAGACAATATGCGATTTAGATAAATATCCAAACCTTCTAGAAGCGGATAGATAGTTATTTACGACACATAGCTTGTCTCTCTCGTAGTTTGTTTCCATTCTAATTTTTCGTAGAGACTAATCTTGTATCTAATTCTATTAACAATTTTACACTTTTTAATTTTTTATGTGATTGACATCCTCTCTGTCATTCGAGCAAATTAAAATCTATTTTTCCAGCTAACTTTGTTTTGTTAGAAAAATTTGATGGAAATATTTTTCAGTCTACAGGATAGCTATATGGCCTTGTTACAAGTAGAAAATAATGGTTGGATCACTCTTCATGACTTGGTCTCAATTATATATGTATATATTGTAAATTGGATGTAAAAGTTTTTTTTTTTTTTTTTTCTGCCGCTTTAGCTAAGTCAATAGCAGATTTTGAAAATAAATAATTATTAAAAAATAAATTATAATAATTTTGAAATTACAGATTGATTGCGATAAAATTAGAATTCGAAACAAGAAGGAAGGAGGAGAGACAGTGCCAGTAGTGGCAAATCTGTAATTGTGAGTCCTATTTTATCTGAAAGTGGAGTCCAGTTCATGCGGTTTCCACTTCTTACTGGTTTTGTCAACGGTAAATAAATGACATTCCTCGTGGTCGTGGGGACCGGACACAAATGTTTCCTGTTTTCAGTCGTACCCCTAAAGTCCGTACGTATCGACACGTATCAAAAGCTACGGTGCAGATCTAAGGAGGTCCAACTCCTCAGACGCACGCATGACCATAAGTGAAAAACTTTGACACCGTGTCAATTCTCATTGGAAAGCGATAGGACAAAAGTTGACGGATCGGACGCAGAAACCAATAGTACCATTATACCGTATTTTGAAGTACCGCTTAGTTTTTATTGAATAGTTCTTATAATTTAAAAAATAATGTATTTCAGTAAAAAGTACATAATTTTTTAATAATATTAATAAAAAAAATATAAAATTTGTACATTTATAAAAAAAAAATAAAAAATAAAAAATTAAAGGCCTGACTGCCTGAGGGTTAAAATTTCAACAACCCAACTCTGTCCATTTTTGTTTGTCTATATTCTCTCTCATGGGTAACACCGACGGGATGTCATATAGCAGCTGCTTGTCTGCGGCTAGTTATCGGATTCTGTGTGAGACTGAGACAAATGGATCCCTTTCATGAATGGATTTAGAAAAGGGATTTGATTGGTGTACTACATTCACACAACAATAATATAACGGCCACTTACATGGAGTGGACCCGTGTAAATAGCATTTTAGGAAATCACAAAGTTGATTGTACCATCTTTCCTTTACTTATATTTAGCGAAAAATTATAAAAAATTTAATCTTTTGCCGGACTTGTGTGAGACTTCCACCGATCTCCTGTGCTGGTATGCTTCCTTCCGGCATTTATTGTATTTGCGTGAAGACCTCGCATCGGCTAGTGAATATTTATCGTTGGCACACTCTGCCTTCCTCCGCCATACTTACCTCCGACCAGTGGCGGATCTATATGGGGGCCAAGGGGGGCCCTGGCCCCCCAACCCCCAAAATTTTTTTCAAAAAAAATTCTAATAAAAATAAAATTATGCTTTTAATTTTGTTTATTTGTTTAGTTTTTCCCTCCCAATTTTATTTTTCTTTCAATTTGGCCCTCCCATATTTACAAGGCTGGGTCCGACATTGCCTCCGACGATTTGTTTCGAGTTTTTGCTTTGCTGTTTATGGATTAAGGTTTCTATAGGAGACATTTTCTTAGGAGTTTTTGTTATGTTTTTGACAATGTCCAACCCCCTTCAACTCCTGCAACTGGGCTGTTGTTTCCATTATTAAAGTAGTGCCCGCCTCTCAATTCCTGTAGAGGGATTGTTCTGGACATGGTAGAAGGCTTTTTCGAGGGTCATGTCTATGTCTTTCACTATTTTGAATCTTTGATGCTTTATCCGCTTCATGGAGCTCAACTTTTGATTTATTTAAAGTAAAAACACAATCATTTTTTAACTGGTGTTTCGAGTCTTTGGTGCTATTTTTTTTTTTCAGTTTGGATTTATAGTTAGAAATCCCTCCTCTTGATTTCTTTATAACCCTACTAATGTAGAAGAATGCTAGACATTTCAATTTTTTTTTTTTAAAAGTTGGTTTTCAAATAATATGTCATAATCACATTGATTATGACACATAAAAAAAAAAAATTGAGATGTCTAGCATTTTTATCTAACGTATATTGTACTTAAAAAAAGAAAAATACTGTTAGTAATTTGGATGAAAATATATTTCATACATGTTGTTGTACGCCTGTACCCCATAAATGCTGGATGTAGACAGGCCGCAATTATCGTAGTACTAATCCCCAGTGAAACCCGTGACTACCGCAATAATGCAATTAGGCATAAATTATTGACTTTTGTTATATATTATTTTTTAAAAAAGTAAGAATAATATAAAAAAAAAATTGATTTTTTTTACCCGTACAGGAATTGGAATTGAAAAGAACTAATTTAATATTATTATACAGTTTAGTGAACTAATTTAAACGTTAATTACTTGAATGGGACCAGACAGCCCACAAGTGACAAGACCTCCGTACAACACGGCTGGACTTCTGAGCATACGCGTCAGCCTGAAAAATCAGCGTTTCGATACCCCCAACAGTTGATTCGTTAATAATGATTTTTTATTGAATAATCTAATGCCTGGCGAAAATGGATGGCAGGGGCACAGACTCTTCGTTCTACCTTCGTGAATCAGCGACACGTAATTCCGGAAAGCAACGCAAGTTGCCTTGAGATTTTATGATTTTGCATTATTGGATATTGACTACCCTGAAAAACATTAACGTACACATAATAATTATTTTTTTTTACTTAATATTCTCTCTCTAGGCACTAAACTAAGAGAAATTATATTAATATTTTTAAAATTTTAGAAATAATTAATATGCTAATCACATTCAATGCACTAAAATTAAGAAAATTATTTTATGGATTTATAGAATAAGAAAAGGCAATGATAAAAATTTGGAAGGGGCAAGAAGAGTTTCAAGCATTCTGATAATTTTAGAATTAATGCAAACAAAATCAATAAAGAGGATAGTTTGGTCCATATATTCATCCAAAAGGGATTATCCCAAGAAATTTTTCATCTTCTGATAAAAGCTTACCGTTGAAAACTTTATATACACATACTTAAAGAATATATTTAATTAAATTAAGACATTTAGAATTGTAACACGCCATCATGTTTCATATTCAACGTCTATGGCGGTCCAATTTATCGACAATGATATAATTGTAGCTATTCTTCTTTTAGCAACTCTATCCACTTATCAATATTTAATTTCTTAACATTATACACATACATGATACCAAAACATTTTAATCCAGTGTATAATTCGCCCCCTCCGTGACTCAATTATAAAATCGTAACACATTCAATTCTATACTCGACGTTATGCCTGATTTCAATATCAAATGATACAATCCTCGAATAGAACTCAATTTAAAAAACTAATAATATTCATCAATTTTCATATGGCTGAACCCTTACAAGAATACTTACAAGAACACATAATCTAAAATAAAAAATTAAGGTGGTGGTTCGGCTTATGACCTACATCCACAAGTTAAAACTATTTTTTATTTTACTACATATTTCCTTGATCAAGACTCTGTTTATAAAAAAATAAAAAAAAATAGCTAGAACATTACACGTCTTTTTTACTTTTACATTAATAACATTGTATTTAATGTACACAAACATTCTTGCAATTTTTGTCCCGATAAAAATGCCATTTATCATTTTTCAGGGACAAATAGAAGGGCATTTATGAGAAAGGAAAATGACAAGTAATAAAGGGGTCCGATTCATTTAAGTCCCATACAACTCACCCGACCACTTTTTCTCCACCGACGGTACACCTTTACAACTAAATCGGACTTTAAAAGTTTTTGATTATTAAGGAAAAAGATAAACTCCACATTTCATCTCTTAATTTCTCTCTCTTTGTCTTCCCCACTTGCTATGGCGTGAAAGCCTCCACGCATGCAGTTTTTTTTTAAGCCACACAATTAGGATTTTTGCCTTAATTATGTCCTTGTTAAACCAAATTGTCAAAATTGTTTCTTTTTTTCTTTGATCATAAATTCATGGAGTAAAAAAAAAACTTTATTTTCGTACTTATCTTGTGACATATATGACGTCGGACAGAATATTAATTATTCTATAGGCTCGTCAACGGGCAGTATGCAAGGAAGAAAACAGAATAATAACCCCAAAACACAAAGAAAAACTCTGAGAAGAAATATTGTTAATCAAAATTGTCTGCTGAAAAACACCCACAAGTCGGGCTATTGTAGCTTAAAATTGCCAAAAATAGCAAAACCCTAATAACCTTATTAAAACGAAATATATAACAAAATAAGTCGGCTGCCAAAAATCTGGCCCAAATCGGGCTCAGAATCACCTCCTAATCGATAAACGAATACCATAAAAGGAAAAAAAAAATATAAAATTAGGGTTTTGGAAAGGAAAATAATGGATTTTGGGCTCGAAATGAGGCGCACCAAGTGTAGCTGGGTAGCCACGACGTGCGCGCCGAAGAGCTTTCCAAATTGGGGTCATATGCGCAAATCGGATACTCGTAACCAAAGTTATGGCCAAAATACTGCAACGCACTCGGAAATTGCCCCAAATAGGCTAGATCACGATTTCTTGCTAATCTTGCGATGATCTGCCTGCTTCAAGTAATCCAGCGCCATCAATGTGCAATCTGACAACTCAGCATCGTCTGACTTGGGTCCCCCTGCATTAGTCACCCTTGGTTGGAAAGAACTCATCCTCGGGTTCACAGCAATGTCATTGGAATCCACAAAACAAGAACTCAAGTGGTTCACATTAAAAACATCAGACATCTTTAAATGACTGGGGAGACATAACATGTAGGTGTTGTTATTGATCTTCTGCAATATCTCACAGGGTCCGATCTTCCGCTCCTTAAGCTTATATACTCGCCAACAGGGAACCGATCACGAGTTAAGACTGTCCAAACAAAGTCACCAACATCAAAAAGTACCTGACGACGATGACGGTCGGCCCGAGCCTTGTACTTGTCATTGCTCTCCTAAATGACCAGTTTCACCTGCTCATGGATGCCCCGAAGATGTTCGGTCAGTTCGTCTGCCTTTGGATTCAAACGGCCTACACGTGGGACAGGAGCTAAGTTCAGTACTCTGGATGGATTCTGACCATAGACAATCTCGAACGGGCTCATTCCTGTGGTCCTACTTTTTGATTTGTTGTAGGCAAATTCTGCTTGAGGTAGGGCTAAATCCCATTGCTTCGGTTTAGTCCTTGCAGGTTGCCCAAACTTCGGTTCACCACATCTGTCTAACCATCTGTCTGGGGATGGTAGGCACTGCTAAAATTCAACTTCGTTCTCAGTTTTCCCCATAGGCTTCTCCAAAAATTACTGATAAATTTGGTATCCCAATCGGAAGTGATGGATCGGGGAACACCATGGAGACGCACAATCTCCCTGAAATAAAGATGGACGATCAAAACAGCATCCATTGTCTTCCTGCAAGCTACAAAATAGGCCATCTTGGAAAACCTGTCAACCACAACTAAAATGGAATCACAATCCCGTTGGGTATGGGGCAAGCCTAACATAAAGTCCATGCTGACATCGAGCCAAGGCGCTTCAGGAACCAATAATGGGGTGTACATGCCTGCATTGGTGAGAACTCCCTTGAACTTCTGACACACATAACAACGCTCCACAAAGTGAGCCACATCACTAGTCAACTTGGGCCAGTAGTAATTAGAAGAGATAAGAACCAACGTTTTGTCGCACCCAAAGTGACCCTCATTATGGAGTTCACTAATAATCTGCTGCCTGAGTGAACAATCTGGAATGCACAATTGTAACCCACGAAACAAATAGCCATTATGCAAAATAAAATCAGAACGATGACCATCTGTTACCTCCTGAATTATCTTCCCAAAGGAAGGGTCGGCTGCATACATATCAGTAAAAGCATCAAACCCCACAACTCTAGTACTCATGGTGGTGAGGAACAACGTACGACGGCTCATGGCATCTGCGACACGGTTTAGACTTCTTGCTTGGTGCCTTAGTGCAAAGGTGAACTCTTGTAAATACGCCACCCACTTGGCGTGTCGTCTGCTCAGCTTGTGTTGACCATTGATGTACTTTAAAACCTCATGGTCAATGATAAGAATAAATTCCTTATATACTAGGTAGTGACGCCAATGCTTCAGAGATTGGACGATGGCATAAAACCCCATGTCAGAAGTGGAATAATTCTTCTTTGACCCCGATAGCTTTTCACTAAAAAAAGCTATGGGACACCCCTCCTGACTGAGAACACCACCAATGTCAACTCTGGATGCATCGCAGTTTACTTCAAACACCTTCTCAAAATCAGGGAGTGCCAAAACTGGTGCCTTTGCCATCTTCTGCTTGACCAGTTGGAAACTGGTCTCTGCCTCCTCAGACCACTGGAACTCACATCCTTTGAGACACTCTGTGATGGGGGTGATCAGGGTGTTGAAATTCCTGATGAACCGGCGGTAGAAAGATGCCAACCCATGGAAACTCCTGACATCGTGCAAGGTCTTTGGCTAGGGCCACTCCAAGACTGCATCTATCTTTGACTGATTTGCATGAACACCATCGGTAGATACAACAAAACCCAAAAAAGTCACAGAAGTAATGAAGAAAGAACACTTCTTCTAATTGACGAATAAGCACTCCGTCCTCAGCACACTAAAAACAGCTCAGAGGTGATCAAAATGCGTCGCCCAAGTTGGGTTGTAGATGAGGATATTGTCGAAGTAAACCACAACGAATTTCCCCATAAAAGGCCGCAGAACCTGTTGCATGAACCTTATAAAAGTGCTGGGGGCATTGGACAACCCAAAAGGCATCACCATCCACTCGTACAAACCATGCTGTGTCTTGAACGCTGTCTTCCACTCATCTCCAAGCCTTATTCTGATCTGGTGGTAGCCGCTTTTAAGGTCAATTTTTGAGAAGACCTTAGAACCGGACAGCTGATCTAACATATCATCTAGGCGGGGAATTGGGAACCTGTATTTCACTGTTATCCGGTCGATTGCTCTACTATCAACACACATGCGCCATGAACCATCTTTCTTTGGTACTAGCAGGGTAAGAACTGCACATGGGCTCATGCTCTCACGGATGTAGCCTCGCTCCAGCAACTCTACCACTTGCCGCTGCAACTCTTCCGCTTCCTTGGGACTGAGGCGATAAGCTGGCCTATTAGGCAAAATCGATCCAGGAATCAGGTCAATCTGATGCTAGATATCTCGCATAAGTGGTAGTCCGAAAGGAAAATCTTCTAGCATGAGGTTAGAAAATTTTGCTAGCAGCCGCTGGACCTCTGGTGGCAAATCTGAAGCCTCAACTACTGCACTATTCCCACAAGGCAGTAAAGCATAAACTCTATTTTCACACTCAACTTCAACTAAAAACCTGGACATAGAAAGCAGGTTAGTAGTATCGGCTATCGGGGCAGAATTGACTTCGTCCCGACGAGGTGCTAACACAATCTTCTTCCCTTTGATGCTAAGGGAATATGTATTTTTTCTACCATCATGCACCACACTGCGATCATACTGCCAAGGTCTGCCCAACAATATATGACAAGCGTCCATAGATACTATATCACACCAAACATTATCAAAATACTTTTTGCCAACAGAAAAGGACACTAGGCACTGCTTATCTACTTTTACCTCACTTTCCTTGTTGAGTCAAGACAGCTTGTAGGGCTTGGGATGACGATCTGTCTTCAACTGCAATTTTTGAACAGCCTCTTCAAACACTACGTTCTCACAACTGCCACTGTCAATGATCATTTTGCAGACTTTGTCTTCCACTGTGGAAAATATTGGTTCTCAACCAATCGTCTCCAGAGTCGCCCTTCGGAGTCAGTAGACTCTTACGAATGACCAGATTCTCTTGTTCGTCCCCATACAATACATCTTCATCATCTCCATCATTGTCATTCACTAGATCTCCAATCTCTTCATACGTGTAGTCTACCACTTCTTCCTCAAGTAGGATGTTCTTGCCTTTCTGCCTGGCAGGTTTCCTGTAATCAGTCGCTCTATGTTCCTGTTCACCACATCTAAAACATTTAATATTAGGGTTAGAATTACCCTGTGCTGGTGGCTGGACAGGACAAGGTTCTTGGGGCTGAACCGGGCAATTGCCTTGATCGCTTCTGATCACTGGCCGCTTGTTCTGATGCTTCTCTGCGACAAGTGCACGCTGATAGGCCTCAGAAACGGTCCACAGCGAGTGCAGGCTGAGGGCATCTTGTAAGGGCTGTCGTAATCCTCCCAAATATCGGGCCACCATCTACTCTTCTATCTTAGATAGATCGTTCCGTGCGACCAACTGATAGAACTCCTCTGTGTAATCATCCACCGACCTCATGCCTTGCCTCAACGAGTGAAGTCACTGAAACAGGGTTTGAGTGTAGCCGAAAGGAAGGAAGTGACTCTTCATCTTGTTCTTCATCTTCTCCCAATCGGTGATCTTGGTTTTGCCTTGCCTCTCTTTTGACCGCTTCAACTGCTCCTACCACGCAAATGCTCTACCCTTTAATTTGATGGCGACCGATTTCACTTTGTCACGATCGAGGACTTCCTTATACTCGAAAATCCGCTCTAACTCATTCAACCAATCGACGAAACCTTTGGCTTGTAACGTGCTAGAAAATTCGGGCAGGTCTACTTTGAAACCAATGGCTCCATGATGATTTTTCCGACCACAGTGCCCCCGGTTTGGAGCAGGATTGTGATACGGGTTGTCGAAGGTGGAATTGGAATCAGAGTTCTCCATCTCACGATTGCCGACTTCCTGCGCTGCTAGACGCTGGGTTTACTTTGCAACTTGCCTCGGCAAATCTTCAATCATCACATCCTAAACGTTATGATTACGGCGCGAAGCTTCCTCATTCGGAACCTGCCCACGATGACCACCAGCCATCGAAACTGATGAAGAACTCGTCTCAGGAAAGTGCTGAAGCTCTGATATCAATTGACGCCGGACATAATAATGATTATTCTGTAGGTTATTCAACGGGCAGTATGTAAGGAAGAAAACATAATAATGACCCCAAAACACAGAGAAAAACTCTGAGAATAAATATTATTAATCAAAATTGTTTGGTGAAAAACGCCCACAAGTCGGGCTATATAGCTGAAAATTGCCAAAAATAGCAAAACCCTAATAACTTTATTAAAATGAAATATAGAACAAAATAAGTTGGCTGCCAAAAATCTTGCCCAAATTGGGCTCAGAATCACCTCCTCATCGATAAACGAAAAGTTACCATAAAAGGAAAAAAAAATCTAAAATTAGGGTTTTGGAAAGGAAAACAGCGGATTTTGGGCTCAAAACAAGGCGCACCGAGTGTAGCTGGGTGGCCACGACGTGCGCGCCGAAGAGAACTTTCTGAATTGAGGTCATATGCGCGAATCGGATACTCGTAGCCAAAGTTATGGCCAAAATACTACAGCGCACTCGGAATTGCCCCAATTAGCACTACAAGAAATTACTGCATTTATGTCATTTTTAAAAAGACTACAAACAAAGAAATATGACTTAAAAAAGGTGGGTGTCCTTTTGATGTAGTCATTTACAAAATGTAGTGAACATTTAGTCTAGATCACGATTTCTTGTCAATATTGCGCTGATCTGCCTACTCAAGATAGTCCAGCACCATCAATGTGCAATCTGACAACTCAGCATCATCTGACTCGAGTCCCCCTGCATCAGTCTATATATATATATATAAAACTAAAATGTAAACAAATTTTGTCTATTTAATGTTTTTGGTAACTTCAACATGTACCCAAGAAAGTACAAATTAGTACTCAACTCACCCCACATCACAATCGGTCTAAGCTTATTAGTCAAATAATTATCTTCTTTCTTTTATTTTATTTTCTCTTTTCTTTTCTTTTCTTTTATTATTATTGTAATGAAATTGCATGGAAAGGTTACAAAGGACCAAACAGTGAAAAATGACTGACCCGGTCCTCTCAACTTATCCAAAAGACAAAAACCATGTTATAAAAATCTTGAATAAGACTTACGTTTTAATCAAGAGAGTATAATTCGTTTTCTGCTTCTTTGGTTATAATGTGTTTTTGTTGACAATAATAGATTTTTCCTTAGAATAAAAAGTTTCATGCTTCAAACAGAGAAAAATATAAAAAATAATCCATCAAAATAAAAAGATCTTAATATGAAAATATATATATATATATATATATATATATATATATATATATATATCAAATTTTAATGTGTAATTAAAAGCAGGATTGACAGCACTTACAAAAAAAAATAAAAAAGCAAGGATTGACAACATTGATTAATGCCATTCAATTGATTGGTGGAGCACACCTTATGAGATTGATTTTGTTGTTTAAGGTTAATAATTACATACACCTACTTAACTTCAGTGCTATATGTGCTACTTTATGGTTATGTTATGCTTTCTTTTCGAGGAATACCAAACTTACCTTTATATATATAGTATTATTGAGTCTAAACTCATAGATTTAAGCTTTTGAGTTGTGTGTGGTGTCTCAACGTGTTATATTATATATTCACTTAAAAAAGACTTTTTTAGGTATTCTCCCGACACATACAACCCCTCTCACCCACCAAGTTAAAATGAACATAAATAATAAATTCGTTATTCAAAAGGGTATAATGACCCTTGTTATAAGTTATTTGATGGTTTGATTTGTTTCTAGCTTATGAATAAATTGCTTTGACGGCTACGATTTGTTCAGCATTCGAAGTTAACCTGAGTTACATGGACTTTCTAATAGATTTGAAACATGCCATGTCCAAATGATATTATATTTTTGTCGTGGATAACGATCAAACATTTTGAATACTATTAAAACTCTTAGCAGAGGAACACGCCAATGCCAGATTAAAATCCGACATATAATTTTGGCCCCGGTGAATCAAACTCCAAGCTCCGCTGCCGACTGCTTGAGATCCAAAACGTAGGAGACAAGGAATATTTTAGTAACAACTCCAGGCTTGGTTCACGTCTTGGACGGTGAAAAGGCTTCCCTCCATTGACCCACCACAAAAGTTTTAGTCTCTAGCTAGCTAGGTCTAAAGACTAAAGTAATCATTATTAATGGAAGCTTACTTTATATTAGTGATTAGATAATTAAGGAAGAGGCAGGTGATGATCATGATCATGAGGGGTATACATCCCTATATCTTTAAAAAATAAAAAATTTGTGCCGAATGATTATTAAATTGCATAGACACTCAACTATATGTGACAGAAAGATGGAGGCCTTAAGATTCATAGAAACATATATGGTACAAATAGCTATCATTCTGCCTTTGCTTTCAAACCTTCAGTCAATGAGTTTCGTGATTCATGAAGATCAGAGACTCCCCACTACCACCAACTCTTTGCTTCAGCTGAAGCAACAATATTCATTGATCAGCCCCTCCACGATATGTAGTGCAGGTTAACATCAGAGGAATTGTGCAGAAGAGGACAGCGTTAGCTTTTTATATATATTTAAGCATATATATCATTGCTTCAACGTTGGATTAGGTAAACGAAAACTTTCTTTTATTTAAAGCAAAGAAAATGAATTGTTAATTAACTGATTGTGTGAGCAGATCATCATTCCAATCCATAAAAGTGATTGGAACATGTTTCCTGGTGCAAGCGCTTGACCTTAATTTATTAGTCAAACAAGTAAACCGCAGGCTTTGATCCACTGCTAGTATTTAAAGTGCTTTTCTTCCTAATAATTCCTTGTAATCATGTGATTATGCTTAGAGGAAACATGAAACTTTAAATTAAGAGTGTCAATTCTTGTTCTCGTGTCGGGGTACGGTTGTGTTGATATAAAAGTACAAGACTATATAAGTCAACTCTAACTCGACCATTTTAATTAAACAGGTCAAACTCATTAACCCTAATCCTCTAATTTTGTATTGGACTAGTGTCGGGTTTGCGGGTCATGTAAAAATTTGCCTATCATTATGTTGCTTGTGAAGTTCAAACTGTGTCGAAACATAAATATTAGACTATATGAGTCAATCCTAACCCAATCTTTTAACCGCGCTTAGGCCAGATGTATTTTGAAAGTAAAGCGAGATCGAGTACTAATGAAAAACTGCGAGGAAATAATCGCAGTGATAAAATTAGAAAATAGGAAGGGGGTGATGCATCAAATTCACCAAATTCACTAGGGATAAAATTCACCAACATGAATTTTAAAAAATAATAATAAAATAAAAATATAAAATATTTAGTTTAATGTATAAAGCATGGAAACACAAGCAGTTTTGTTCACTTCATCGTATTCCAACATTTGTACGTGGGTTGAGCCACAATAGGCTCTCACCAATAAACAATCAAGATTTTGACTTTTGAGCCTAAGAGCTTACATCCACAATACAAAAGCCCAAAGCCCAAAGGCCTATATCTTTCTCTTGAACTGATAACATAGTACAATGAACCCATATTTGAAATGGGATTTCCATAATTTAAGCACAGAAAGTCAACTATTAATTTATATTTTATCATATATTATGCCTTGAAATTTAAATCCTAAAGTAATATAATTAACTACTCAAATCCCAAGATTTGCTCTTAACAATCAATTTCTTGATTTACTCTAATACTCTCATAATATATGAAAGTAAGGCATGGTTTGTTTTGGAGTCAAATATTTTTTTGTCAAAAAAAGTTTTGAGCTGAAATATATATATTTTTTATTTACTTTTTTATATAGAAAAAGTGGCTATTTTTTTGCTGTTTGTTCTAAAATTGATTTGATATAAAAATTCGGTGTTCTGCTAGTATGAAAAATCGTCAAATATTTATTATATTTTCACGTAGTCTAAAAGAGTTAGAATAAAAAGATCATTTTACGACTTGCATGCCCATACCATATTGTTTGCAATTTGGGCAAACAATTGTGAGAAAGCCTTTGTGGAGTCCACCTGTCCGGTTGAAGAGTTGAAGATATAACATCTAGGGGCACAATTTCGTTTCTTTGTCCTTTTCTCATTCTCCAAGTACATACACATTAACCATGCGCATTCGTTATATATATAATGACAGTTTAAGATAGTCTAACCGCTCGTGAATTCGGTTCGATTAAATTTGATTTTGTCTCGAGTTGAATAATAAATTAGTTGTTCATATACATAATAATATGTTAAAATATTAAACGAGACATACTCGTATAAATCCAACTTGATTCGAATAAGCTTGTACGTATAGCTTCATTTTTATAAATTTTTTAAATATTATTTTAATTTTGTAATAAGAACATCTTAAGTAAAAGAGAATTATTTTCCTAATATGATAGATATAACTTGAATTATTATTGTAGTGAGTTTAGTTTTAGAGATTTGTGAGGATATATGTGCTTGTGTATGTGCATAATGATCAATTTATATGCATTCATACTCAATATTAGATTATTTAAGATTCAAGTTAATTTATTCAATTAACTCAAATTTTAAAATTTTAACAATAATTAATTAATTAATTATTAGTATAGATTTACGAAAAGAATAAACTAATTAATTGAGGAGCTCGTGATAAGCTCAAGCTTGATTCGTGTTTGAAATAAACTAAATGAGATAAACTTGAACAAAATATATAACTAGGTGATGATAAGTTCAAACTCGACTCATATTCAAAAGAAAATTAAATGATCGGGTTAAGCTTGAACATTCAATACTCAGCTCAAATACAACCGTATTTATGCATGTGTGTAGGTGTATTGGTATATTAGTGCTGTACGTTTTTTCATTTTCTGATCCAGATTTGGTGCATATATATATATCAATGGTATGGTGATAGGAAGCTGGATTGGAGAAGAGAAACCGTTTCCACTGAAGAAAAGACGATCAAGCTTCACAAGAACATTGTTAAACAATATTGAAACAACAAGGGAGCAAGGTAAGAGAAGAAAGGTACGTGTAGGCAGTCAAACGGGAAGAAATGGAGGCGTTGGCAACGGCCTCTTGAGGGTTCTTCTCTGTGCAAACATCACGTGGATCAGGCAAGGCTAAGGAGGAACAGGTGCTTTTCTAATGGAAGCTGCCAGAATAATCAAAGGCAAGGTGCATGGCTGCAGCATTTGTAAGCCTAAGAAGCTCAAGATTAGTTCCTACTTTGACGATCATGAGCATGATAATGAAGATGATTATTGTTAAGGAATATTTCTCCCCTACCCAAGGTGGGGCCAGATTTGCCCTCCTAGTGAGATTTCGGACAACAGAAAAGATTGGTCCCCGGACAAAGACCTTGGTCGCAGGAAGCCTTCAATATTTATGAAACCAGTCAAATCAAGTCAGAGGAGATATCAGGCGTCCACACAGAGCTTTGTGCTTGACAAGGGCAAAATAGGCATATGGCATACATGAGTATAAAAAGGGAGTATAAAAATTATTAAAGCAGAATCAATCATTCTCTCTTTCTCCCTCTCTCCTCTTCTTACAAACACTGAACTGACTTGATCGTCGGAGGAGGCTCCGCCGGCCACCCCCCGGCGGGTCTTCCCTGTTTTGCAGGTCAAGGCGCGAATGAATGGACGTCTCTGATGATGCCATGTCACCGGCTCAAAAATATCACCAACATTTGGCGCCGTCTGTGGGAACGACGTCGTCGCTCCTACCAAAAACAAAAACTCAAAGCGGTGACTGGTGGTAAGAGGCCTCCTTCATCAAGAGAGGGAGAGTGAAACAAATCTGAGCTTGTGCATGACAGATTTGAAATCAAGAGCAGCAGGTTTACACTCATGTGTGGAGATTTTATGAAGATCCGTGTCAGGAGCAAAGCTGGCCTCCGCCAAGCGCATAGGCATACATTTGTGAGTCCGAGATTCTGGTACTGAGTCGATAGATATCTTTTTAGTCGCATCAGACAAGTCTTTTATCTCTGTTATGGCTTGATTTGGCTCTTTATATATGCTCTCGCATGGCGAGGTTTTAACGAACTTTGATAAGAGGAGCAAGTTCCTTGCAAAGGAGGTGAAAAACTCTTTTGATTTGCTTGGCCTGTACACTGAGTACAGTACAACTAGCTGACGCTTGGTTTGGTATGTGTGAGAAGAAAAGAGGCGTTTAATGTCTAATTTTTGAGTTCCTTGACTTTTTCTAAAAGCAAGAGGATGGTTGGATAAGAGATGGCCACGTCTTAAGCCAAAGAAAAGTTATAAAAGAAAAATGGGTCTTGCTTTATAGGTTTTTGTGTGAAGTTAATGTTGTCCTGGCAACATCATTGATTATTTCTAGAAAGTAATGAGAGTGAAATTTCCATATTACCCTCACTTTCATTTGATTTCATTGATTCACTTATTAATGTTTGAACGGACATGACCTCGGGCTCTAATGTTTGAACGGTTGGTTTTACCTTGTGAATGGTGAGGCGCATGCTTATAAAAAAGCCGGGATGGTTCCGAAAGGAGTTCCGAGCTTGTCGAAAGATGTCTGACATCATGGCATGTCGTTGACAACCATCCCTATGTGCGGCCAAGACGAGTTTTCTGCTCCTATTTCATGATCTTGACAGTCCATTTCAGAAGAAGAAGGAGCTTATACTCAACTCCTTATGGACTCAGAAGGTTCCTTTGGAAAGTTAACGCTTTTGTGCGTTCTCTACGGCCCAGGAGGACCTGTGCATGAATTTTCTAGTTGTCTCATGTTAAGACCGATCAAGTCGATGTCCATACTCACACGAGTGAAAATGACGACCCCCTCAGTGAAGTTGGGGGAGAAGGATTTTTGGGTCCTGTGGAAAGCAGCTCCAAGGCCCGTTCCCATACATTGTTCCGAAAAGTTCTCCACGGTGGTTGAAGGCTTGGAGTTGGGGGGTTGGACCTCGGACCTCTGGTTATACTCATTCTTGAACATCGACCGGCCTTCTCTTTCGGTCATTTTGTATCATTCCGGCCTTTTGATGTTCGAGGAGTGAAGAGTCTGGTGTTCTTAAGAAGGAAGAGGAATGTAGATATAGCTGAATTGCACCTCACCATGAAATGATGTGCGCCTTTGATGGCAGGAAACTCGTGTTCAAGATAAACCGCTAGTTTGGGGCTTGGAGACCTCGGACTAGGCCCCGGACCCCAAGGGTGGATGCGTGTGAGTGGCTGTTGAAGGCTAGAGGCTTGGGGTTGAGAATCGAAAAAGGAATTGGCCCGGGAGGTCACTAAACGGACCAAGCACGAACAACACTGGGTAAGCCTATAGGCTTCTTGAAGTAGTTAACCGAAAACATGTTCGACCGCTTCCAGAAATGGACTTCGAGGAAGTTACTGGAAGGGCAGTCCATGAGAGTTCAACGGTTTCTTGCATGACTGAAGGGCAGTCTTCCTCTGAGGAAGTATCTTGATACGGTTGCCCCTGTAGCAGCCGGGAATCATATGGAGTACAGGAGCAAGCACCAAATTATTGAGTGCAGTAGTCGTAAATCCGGTCGGAAATGGCCTGGGTGACTCCATGGCTTGTGGCAATAAATTTGCTTAAAGAAAAAGAGGTCTAACCAACGGAAGGATTCAGGTATTCAACTATTTATTCCTGGACCTCGGACTTCGGAGACGGCGAGCTCTACTGTTGATTAGAAAGCCATTAGAGCTGCTTGAGGTACACTTGTAAATAGGAGGAATAGGACTCGGTACTCAGACTCCCCTCCTGTCCGAAGACTTGCATGGTTCTCGTGCATTATGGTTTACTTCCGGGGTCGTAGCCAAGAAGCTGTCCGAGGTTGATTCTTAAATTTTTTCCGATAACGTGTCTGAGGCCGGCCACTTCTTACACAACGAAGGGCTGCCTTCTGCTGAAGAAGTAGCTTGAAGCGGTTGTTTTTATAGCAGTCGAGGGTCTGAAGACATACAGCAACAGAGTTCGCGAGACGAATATGGTTCATGAAGGAAAAACAAAGCAGAAGGAGAGTGCTAGATGGTTCAAGGTCGTTTTCGGGATCGTTTCCGAGATAGTGAGACACCCATGCAAAGGCTCACACTTTTGGTGGGCAGACCGTCTCGTGGGAGAAAACAAGAGATCGCCCGGATGTGCTGGCTAAGCGAGAAAATGGACACAGCATTCAAAAAATTTCCAACGGCATCTCAGTAACAGCAGTAATAGACGAAGACGGTTGCTTGGGCATGGTAGATGGCAAAGATGATGGTGCGGTGGACGGGTGTGTCCTCTGCATTGGTTGGAAGACAACGACTTGATGGGCAGTTTGCCCATTCAAACCCCGGCAACAGATTAGGCTTATTTTCGAATGCTTCATGGACTTGGGTACGTGCAGTTATCATGCCCCGACGGTGATCTGTGAATCTTAGATGGGTTCTGGCTGGTTTCGTTCATCTCGACCCAGAAGAAGAGAGCCAGGTAACGAGCTTCAGAGGAGTCAACCAAACCCATGTAGAGTCTTCTCTTCGAGGATATGCCGACGGTGGCTTGGGTCAATGCCCGTACGTCACGATCCTATGCATTTCCAAACTGATCATTCGCATTTAACTGAACAGGATCAGGACCGTTCTTTGTCCAAAAATGAAGACAGGCTGTAGTAGGTTCGTAATCATGGCTTGGTTGGTCTGTGTATGAAATGATGTTACATGAACTGAAGGGGGATGGGCTACGAAACTGGCCTTCACTCAGCGCACGAGCGTGCAGTTGCAAGTTTTGGGTTTTAGATCTATCGTCACTGTATTGGGAATCACCTCTACGAAAATGAAAGGTGAGTTCGTCTAGGGTATCTCAGTGGCAGCAACGTCAGATGACGAACGCCTCCTCAGACCGTGTCCGAGGTCGTCTCCGAGGTCTGGGGTTGCTTCCGAGATCGTATCCGAGGTCGTGTACGGGGTCTGGGAGCCATAATTATTATAATACTCTCCGAACCTGTTCCAGATTGATGATTTTATATGGGCTTGTCTAGATGTGGTTTTCACGAGAATTATAAAAGAAGAACGATGCCAAGAAGCGCAGTCAGTAGAAGCATGGCTCGAACCTTTGCATGCAAGCCGACTGGGACGTGTTCTGTTACACGCGGTCCGATTGAGGAAAGAAAGGAGCATCTGAGGAAGGTGTAGGTCCCCCAAAGTCCTCTCTTTCTTCGTATAAGGAGGAGCAAATAGAAGGCCTCTTGTTTGGGGAAGTGGTTGGTTCCTTCTCGAGTCGACAATTTCGGCAGCGTTGTAGTCCAAAGAGTTATTGTGGAGACCACTCCCATTCTGATAAGGTGCAGGCCAAGGAATCAGTCCCTCTGATGCGCCGGTTCCTCTGATGCACCACCTAGGTAGCTTTCACTTATCTGATTTAAACGTGAAATGATGCTTTCCGACGACATCGGTGGTAAAACTTGAGGCTCGAGATCCAATCCTGGGCCTAAGTTGGCCGGAACGTCTTCATTATTACGATACATGCACGGATAGTTCAGGAGTGTCGGCAGGTCCAGATACAAAGAGGCCTAGGGTGCTGCAAGAGAGAGGGCGTCTCCGAGATGGCTTCCGAGAACGTGTCCGAGGAACAGTAGTACGATGCGTGCAGAACTCAGATTGCACACTATGATCGTCGACCTCCCCATGTGGGAGCTGAACGTGCCCGGATATTTGCCGGGTCCGTCTGAGGATACAATCAGTGGAGATGGGTCACCGTGCTGCGCCTCTCCGGAGACCTCCTGTAGCGAGAGGGCAGCCTATCAATGCTCGGGCTTAAAGATCCAAATGGAGGGGAGACTATGTACGCTCTCCAGAGGCCGGAAAAGCTGAGATGAGTCCATTTCTCTCTTTTTACTCCATTTTATTAAATTCTGGATATTAAATATTGTTGGCAGGGATACATGAATATATATATATATATATATATATATATATATATATATAAGCCTCAGAGTGCCAGACCTGGGAAGGTCTCTCTGGCGGAAGGCAAAGACTAATAATTAATTAACTATCGTATTTGCTAACTCATGACAAGTATTGGAGCTCATAATAGAGACGGGAATTGATCCCATCTTGGTAATCTCCCCCTTTGGATTTGTTAATCTCTTTCTACAGCACTTTTGCAGGAGCTTTTGTTCTTATTATGCAAGCGGATTGAAGGGAGCCCGCCCCCTCGAGGGGAGTAACGGGTGGACCCCTGCCTCCGGGCAGAGGGATTGAAGGGAGCCCGCCCCCTCGAGGGGAGTAACGGGTAGACCCCTGCCTCCGGGCAGAGGAATTATGAGGAGCATAACCTCGGTAAAAAATCACAATGAAGAGCATAACCTCGGTAAAAAATCACATTGAGGAGCATAACCTCGGTAAAAAATCATAATGAGGAGCATAACCTCGGTAAAAAATCACATTGAGGAGCATAACCTCGGTAAAAAATCACAATGAGGAGCATAACCTCGGTAAAAAATCACATTGAGGAGCATAACCTCGGTAAAAAATCACAATGAGGAGCATAACCTCGGTAAAAAATCACAATGAGGAGCATAACCTCGGTAAAAAATCACAATGAGGAGCATAACCTCGGTAAAAAATCACATTGAGGAGCATAACCTCGGTAAAAAATCACAATGAGGAGCATAACCTCGATAAAAATCAAGAGAGGAATAAGGGCCTCGGTAAAAAACAACGAACCCGAGGAGGTGACCTCGTTAAAAACAGGGAAGAAGACGAGGATAAGGCCTTGAGAGAATCTGGACATCGAACAAGAAAATCGGCATTTGGCTTTTCGGCCTTGATTCATTTTCATAGACTCTGTGCTCCCAGGACAAATCACTCCGGCTGGCTATCCTCAGACCGGAGTGCCTTGGGGGGTAAGAGCTTGGAGGATTGGTTATCAAATGTTTAATACATAAAATCTCGTTGACATTTCCGATAACTTCCGGATTAGTTTAAAGGAAGAGGAGTAATAACCTCGTTAAAAAATCGGGAGAGGAGTAATAACCTCGTAAAAAGTCCGATCTCAGACAAAGACCACCCCTCTCGGTAGAGGATAGGGGGTGATGAGGAAAGTCCGATCTCGGACAATGGACCACCCCTCTTGGTAGAGGACAGGGGGGTGATGAGGAAAGTTCGATCTCGAACAAAGGATCTCCCCTCTTGGTAGAGGACCAAGGGGGTGAGGATAAAAGTCCAATTTCGGACAAAAGACCACCCCTCTCAGTAGAGGACAGGGGGGTGATGAGGAAAGTCCGATCTCGGACAATGGACCACCCCTCTCGGTAGAGGACAGGGGGGTGATGAGGAAAGTCCGATCTCGGACAAAGGATCTCCCCTCTTGGTAGAGGACCAAGGGGGTGAGGATAAAAGTCCAATTTTGGACAAAGAACCACCCCTCTCGAGAGAGGACAGGGGGGTGATGAGAAGAGTCCGATCTCGGACAATGGACCACCCCTCTCGGTAGAGGACAGGGGGTGATGAGGAAAGTCCGATCTCGGACAATGGACCACCCCTCTCGGTAGAGGACAGGGGGGTGATGAGGAAAGTAACCGATCTCGGACAAAGGATCTCCCCTCTTTGTAGAGGACCAAGGGGGTGAGGAGAAAAGTCCAATTTTGGACAAAGAACCACCCCTCTCGATAGAGGACAGGGGGGTGATGAGAAGAGTCCGATCTCGGACAATGGACCACCCCTCTCGGTAGAGGACAGGGGGGTGATAAGGAATGTCCGATCTCGGACAAAGGATCTCCCCTCCTGGTAGAGGACCAGGGGGGTGATGAGAAAAGTCCAATATCTTAGACAGGGGGGTGGTGACAGCAAGAGATGACACTAGTTAATTTGCCGATATCAAAGACAGAACTAATTATGACGGCTTGTCCGTCATCGGGAGCTATCTATGCTTGGGGTTACATCAAGGACGAGAAATTTCCAGTCTAACGACCCAGAAGTCGAATAGGGAAATTGGGGTGATTACCTCTTTTTGAAGAAATGGAAAAGGCAACTGCGCCTCTAGCAGTCCACGAACTTCAGGCGTGCCGATTAACGGGCATGCATCTACCAAAAGAAATTAATGTCTCGGCGAAAGGTTTCCGGCTATTGGGAACGGTGGATATGTTAAAATGCCATCGGAATTATTGTCCGGGAAAGCATAATGCTGAGATTTCAATAAATAGGAAGATAATGACAATCAATGCACGCATGATTTATGGGATGTTAGGTGAGCCTAACTAACGGAGAATTTATGATGGAAATAAATTCCTGATTACTTGCCATAAATGGCCTGGAGTCGCATGGAACGGTAGTCAAAGAAACGCTCAAGTTTTCACGAGACCAAAGGAGGGCATTATGCAAGTTAGATGAGGAATGGTCGATGAGTCAGTCGAATAACAGAGGTTTCATTAGGTAAATTCTCCGTACCTTTATACCAAAGATAGGAGAATTGGGGGGTAAGTGTTAAGGAATATTTCTCCCCTACCCAAGGTGGGGCCAGATTTGCCCTCCTAGTGAGATTTCGGACAACAGAAAAGATTGGTCCCAGGACAAAGACCTTGGTCGCAGGAAACCTTCAATATTTATGAAACCAGTCAAATCAAGTCAGAGGAGATATCAGGCGTCCACACAGAGCTTTGTGCTTGACAATGGCAAAATAGGCATATGACATACATGAGTATAAAAAGGGAGTATAAAAATTATTAAAGCAGAATCAATCATTCTCTCTTTCTCCCTCTCTCCTCTTCTTACAAACACTGGACTGACTTGATCGTCGGAGGAGGCTCCGCCGGCCACCCCCCGGCGTGTCTTCCCTGTTTTGCAGGTCAAGGCGCGAATGAATGGACGTCTCTGATGATGCCATGTCACCGGCTCAAAAATATCGCCAACAATTATAATATGGGATGTGAGGTTCATAAGAAGAAAAAGAAGGTTGGTTTGGTGAAGGCTCGGTCGATCAATACGCGCGCAGTATTACTATCCCGGCCGGAATCTTCCATTCCAGCCGGCGACTCTTTAGTTTTACATTATATTATGGCAAATCGCAATAGTTATATTAGCAGGTGCTTTTTTGTGAACATGAAATAGTACCCTTTATTTAGATTAGCTGAAGTGATAATTTTCTTTGATATTGTTTACAGATTTCAGAATTTACGTACGGTAAAAGTTGATTAATGGATCGTTAATTTATTTATTTGGTATTAACGTTGCTCTAACCGTTTTTTTTTATAAAAAAAAAAATCAATTTAGCCATAGGCTGGTCGAGTGAAGTTTTCCTTAATTTGATATCCTAATTTTGTGTAAAAATCTCCAATAATTAGGCTCTTTGACCTCTTTGACAAAGAAAATGCTTGGTGTATTATAGTTTTTACTATAAATTTTTATGTAAATTTCTTTTAAGAATAAAAATATTAAGCAACGAAATTCAACAAATAAATTTAATTATTTAATTAATTAAGGAGGATTATGACTTATGAGGTCAAATTTTCCAAAGGCGCGCTTCATAGTCCTGGAAGTTGAACGTGCTATCTTCGTTGGCGGCGCGACTCTTAAAACAGCAGAAAAATAAGTGGTCGTAGAGGTCCTACATTAAAACGACATGTCGCTTACGTTTACCCACCCCGACTTGGACTCGGTAGGTCGTTTACATCTGTATTGAAACGGCATGGAACTCGGTGCCATTTATGCCGTCCCAAAGAGGACTAGCGGAATCACTAAACAAAGATCAACAGCGGTGGCCCCCATGCCCTGTTTTGCGTTCCCATCCCCAAACTCACCTTGCGGATAAGCTTTCCATTCAACCATCTCTCAAAAGCATAAAAAACAAAAATATTTGTAAAACTATCTCCAAAGAATGATATTTATCAAGCTTTCTTCTTACCCATCACCCTGAACATCACCTTAGTTCCCTCTCCAATCCTCTTTCCTCTTAATATTTTTGTTCTCTTTTAAAAGGGTTGGCGGGAGAGAGATTCAGATAGGTAGAATGTCTGTGTTAGCAGCGAATTCTCATATTCTGTACAGGGAAGTTTACCAGCGAGACCAACAACCGCAGTACTTACTGAGCAGTGGGAGCTTTTTGCTTTGGGGAAGAAGTTCTGGGTGCTGGGCTGATCGTAGAAACAGAGACTGCAAGAAGATTTTGAGAAGAGACATCAGAGTGGACGCGTTTTGGCCGGATTTGTCAAGGCCCACTACGGTGGAGATGGAACCCATCAACGATTGTGATCATCTTGATCAGATTCTACTCCATGCAAAGCAGCTCTCCCAGCCCATTGTCATCGACTGGTATTTGTCCCTCTCTGTCTCTGTCTCTGGTTCTTAGCATGGGCAAGCTTTTTGCAAAATGGTGTTGTGCGGGTTAGGTATTTGGATGTCCTAAACAGAGAGATTAAGTTAGAAGATGGCAAATATGTTTTCTATTTTTCTGATGCAGTAGTCAAAATACTTTTCTTGGTTGGCTTTAAATAACTCCTCCTCTTCTTCCAAAATTGTGATTTTAAAAGGTTAGCTTTTCCTATTGTTGCCACTTGCTGCAGGATGGCTGCTTGGTGCCGCAAATGCATTTACTTGAAGCCTAAATTGGAGAAATTGGCTGCTGAGTATGATACCAAGTAAACTCTCTTCTCTGTTCTCTCTTCTCTCTCCCCCTTGTATGTGAAACAAACATATCTAAATTAGGTATTAATGGTTGTTTTCTTGACCATCTATGCCAAATTAGGGGTGACCATTTGTGTTTGCGTGTTGAGGCATGTGTATAAGAATATATAGGTTAATCTTAACCTCAAACCCGCAAACCCTAACTTGCTAATTTCAAGTTAAATTTGTGTCTGGTTTGTGGGTGGTATAAAAAAATTGATAGTTATTCCTAAGTTTCATAGCAGAAGCAGCATTGAATGCCTGAGTTCTTCATTCTCAGATATTATTTTGACCGCACGTATACCAAAATGTGGAACCACATCTAAAATTCCAGGCACCGCATGCTCACATTATATAGCAGTCATTCAAAATGGTCCCAGTACACCAGAATGTGCATATTTGGGCATAATTGGCAAGGTTGACTGACGAGGAGTGAGTGGCATATTCCAATTTGCATTTGCCAATATTTAGGCTGCTCCATCTAATTTCCTAGTCTGTTAGTGTCTTGCAATTTACAATTCACAGATACAAGGACAAACTAACCATTTTGGTATTATTACCATATCCATGAGAATGAATTTTCATGCTGAAATTCGTCTATACTGGTGATGAGAGCAGTCAATGCTCATGAGGCATTATGGCTTGAAAACAGATTTCTTTACAATATTTCTAGCATTAAGGAATGAGTTTTAACATCTGCTTGAGTCCTCCCGCCGTGATTTAGTCCTATCATTACTCTTTTGTCCAAAATCTAGACATCAAGGGCCAGTAACCCGTCTTTAAGTTCATTGAGTTAGAGGTCATGTTTGGTGTTCTTCTTCCTAGCCCCTAGATTGAAAAGAAGTAAGAAATCCCAGCTGTTTCCTATCCATATCAGGCTAGGAGGTAACCAAGGGTTCCCGCCTTTCTCCGGTTTCCCTAACTGTAATCATTTGTCCCTCCAATTACTTCATCCATATGAAGTTTTTGCTCTCTGCTTCCCACTTTTCTTGATTTAGACCGAACCAGTTTAGCTGTGTGCACAACAAGCTTGTTAGGCTTGATCCTAAGCACAAACTTTTTCACTTCCTTTCTGGAAGTCGGGTACAATCTAATGTGGGTAGCTCCTTGTCATGGATTAACCAACTATAAGTTTTAAGATACATATATACAGCCTCTTTATGTTGTCCATCATCTAATTCCCATTCATTCTTTTTGATCTGTTTACAATAGAAGCAAATTTTACTACGTGGATGTGAATAAGGTACCTCAAGCTCTAGTGAAGCGTGGAAACGTCTCTGTATGTATAATTTACACAGCATTCTTTTATTTGTCCTGTTAAATGTCTTAATCTTATTATATGCATTCTAATGATGCGTTCTTGTATTCTCTTTGAGCAGAAGATGCCAACAATTCAGGTATGCCCATCTCTTAGATTTTGCCTTGTTTATTGACTTGAGAGATCCTTATAAGGAAAGGTTACAAACAGATTGTATAAATCTATTGCAGCTATGGATAGATGGAGAGATGAAAGCAGAAGTAATTGGAGGGCATAAGGCCTGGCTTGTGATTGATGAAGTTAGAGAAATGATCCAAAAGTTTGTCTAATCATCCAACTTCTTGTATATAGCTTGTTTTTTTCCTGCTCTTATCATGCAGTCATGCGTACATCATATATATAGTAGAGCAATATTTCCTTCCTCTAGTCCATAAATTTTGAGCTTTGGAGGGATAAGCCAACTAATTGTAGCACGTTATCGACCATTTTTGGGTATTTCAAATTTGAAATGTAGCAACAAGAAAAATAGTTTATATAATTGGGGTTAGAATGGTTTGGAATTTTTTTTTGCCAAATGTTTAAGATAAACTGCTGTAATTAACTATATTTTAAGCCACAAGGACAAGTGTACAGCCATTTTAAAAAGTATTTACGTCACCTAACAAAAAAAGAGTAATTATATCACGTTAAAAATTGTGAAAAACAAGTAGGTCATCAAAACGTCGCTTTGGCCGAGTGGTTAAGGCGTGTGCCTGCTAAGTACATGGGGTTTCCCCGCGAGAGTTCGAATCTCTCAGGCGACGATTCCTTTTTCTTTTTTTTTTTTTGTTGGGGGGGTTTAATTTCCTACAAAGGCATCGTGCAATTTGCTGCCAATGAATGGGCGCTATTTTCAAATGAATTTGTGTTCAATATTTTTTGTTTGGGTATTAGGAAGTCAGTTCAGTAGAAATTGCCTTTGGATTGATTACCGTAAAAAAAAAACTACACTACCTAGGGGTGAAAATAGGGCGGATAATAACTGTCTGCATCTGTTATTTGTACGTGTAGATGCGGATAGTAAAACTATTGTCCATATATGCGGACGCGGATAGCATGTGCTTCTTACATTTTTTTTTTTTAATTAAACGTGTTTATTTATTAAAAAAAACATGTGTTTCTCACATCCTTTAAAAACACGTTATTTTATCATACTGGTTTGTAAGAATTGGTTACAGACCAGTTTGTAGCTAATTTTTATCCTACATATAATGTTGTTGGATTTCATTACTATGAAACTCTTCTAATTTGTTCTGATTTAACTGTCTTATATGTTCTTCATTTATTATTATTTTTTTTTCAAATATATTTTCCTTACACCAATTATAGATAAATAATGCAAGAAGCTAAATAATATATTAGATAAAAATTTCATGACAAAATGATTAGCAAGCGTGATTTGAATAACTATAGATAATACTATTTTGTATTTACGAAAAGCATAAATTACAGATTCGATGGCCAAAATGTTTATTACCTCAAATGCGGATAACGAATAATAACCGCATTTAATAACCGTACGAATGCAGATAGTAATTACATTAAGCATATGAGGATACCTAAGAAGTGATAACCGCATTATGCGGATGCAGATATTGTTAATAACCGCATCTGCATTTTCACCCCTAATAATACCTATAAAATAAAGAAACTAACCTATAACAATTTCCTTTTAGCAGTTGATGGATTAGGTGGAAAACGGTAGGATTTTCCATTTTCCAATTTTCTTTCTTTTGGGTTTTTCTTGTACTTTAGAGACTTTAGTGTACTAGTTTGAAACTTTTGAACACAGTTCACACCATAAATGGAAGAGAAATGCTTGATTGTACACTCTTATCCCACTCCTATCCCACCCTTGTCTACGTGGACCAATAATATTGTTAAAAAAATAGGGTCCCACTATACTCTCTCTATTATCTCTCACATTATTGGTCCAAGTACACAAGGGTGGGATAGAAGTGGGATGAGAGTGTACAACCAAGCATTACTCTAAATGGAAGAGAAATGCTTGATTGTACACTCTTATCCCACTCCTATCCCACCCTTGTCTACGTGGACCAATAATATTGTTAAAAAAATAGGGTCCCACTATACTCTCTCTATTATCTCTCACATTATTGGTCCAAGTACACAAGGGTGGGATAGAAGTGGGATGAGAGTGTACAACCAAGCATTACTCTAAATGGAAGAGAAAAAAGTGTATATGGAGGTATGAAAAGGAATGATTCGAATAATCTTTACCACTACCACCAGGCCATGGGAGTGATGCTCAACTCCACTCTAAAAGCAAGTTGCTGCATCAATAAATAAATAAAAGACCCTCTCACTTTCTCAAAAGCCTTTCAAGGACAATTGTTTGGAATAATTTTGGGTTTATTGCTAACGATTTTATTCATCCACCTTTTAAATAAATTTCTCTTTATACTCAAGTGCCACACCCAAATAATTAGTTTTCAGATTACCACAGGGAAACCTGCTCCACTGAGTAAGATAATATAATATAATATAAGGCAATAACATTGAACTAATTATTTAATATAAAGCAATAGCTAGAAAATTAGGGAAGAAAAATGTTAGCATGTGATTAGAAGGTATTAAAAAAAACAAAAACTGTTGACTAACATGTCTCCAATCACGTACTAGTTAACATATCTGAAAATTGTAAAACAGTTGTAGATCCAGCATTACTCATAGTGAAAACACAAAATAATGTAGAAATAACAAAACTTTAAAGAGTTCTACTACAAACACTACAAAACGAAAAGACAAGATAACTCATGTCACTCTATATCAACACACATAACAAGTCATCTGCTTGAACCAAAACAAGGCACCTTAGGGGTGAAGTCATGGGTCTTTGTTGCACATTACAGTACAGAACTACAGATGAATTTTCTCATTTCGTTTCAACCAATCCCACCTGTCTTTTCAGAGAAAGCAAAACCCTACTGCATCAGTACCCAATGAACTCCTTTCTTGTTCTACAATATCTCATCCCCCCACCTATTTGTCCTAACCTTCTTGCCCAGTTGCCTGGGCTTCGGTTTATAACTACTATTTGGCTCATGTCATAGATTTCTCTTTAACAACCTCTCCCCAAGTCTCAATAAACTAAACCCTAACAAGTTTGGATGCATAAGATATGGTAGTATAATCATATCAACTTAAATAGATAAAATAGATATGATTATGTCGTTACATAATCGTCATGCATAAGTTACATCTTACATATCCTGTCCTCACTTGGATCTCAAAACCATCTCTCTCAAATGTTCAAGCTTTTAATACTAGGTGAAGCTCTGCCATTTCTTCCTCTTGAGGATTACACAGTGCCCCAAAGCTCAAAAGTTTCCCCCAATTGGAACACAAACTATCCAGGACATACGCATGATGGAGACAATAAAAGATCAACACCACCAAAGATTTTAAGCATTCCATCTCCCTTTCTCTCTCTTCCTCCCCTCCCCCCAAGAAGAAAGAACCACAGAATAAACAAACATAAATCATATCCAAACCAGTGAAGCAGCCTAGCTTGCAGTCTTTCAAACACAAAAGGTTACCACCAGTATCCTAAAAGGTTTCCCCAAGAACACACAAACCAAAAACTACAGCATGAAGGTACACTAAGAGCCTTAAACATGGTTAACATCTCAAGGACTAGGCTAAAATTGACAATATATTGCCACAACATATGCATGATGGAGACAATAAAAGATCAACACCACAAAAGATTTTAAGCATTCCATCTCCCTTTCCCTCTCTCTTCCTCCCTCCTCCCAAGAAGAAAAAACCACAGAATAAACAAACATAAATCATATCCAAACCAGTGAAGCCTTGCAGTCAGAAATTTTCAAACACAAAAGGTTACCACCAGTATCCTAAAAGGTTTCCCCAAGATCACGCACACCAAAAACTACAGCGTGAAGGTACACCAAGAGCCTTAAATATGGTTACCATCTTAAGGACTAGGCTAAAATTGACAATGTATTGCCACAAGGAGACTCCCAACACATATTTACCACCCCACAAGGCAATATATTTCCATTCAACTTTTATACGAAGAAAAAACAAGCTGGCTTAATGGAAGTCGTTCTCTTAGTGGCAAGAGACTTTCCAATCATCCCTATCTCAACCAACATCCATCAGACTAAGATAGTAATACACCTGCAACACTCCCATAATCTACCATACTAGCATAGACCCATTGGCCAAATCAACCACAGTGTTTGAACAACCTCCTCAAGATCTTTCTGATTTATCAAGCAATACTAAAGCCAAATCCTCATCAAAAGTTCATATCGAGATTGAGTTTAAGGTTTACTGTTATCAAAAGTTAAGCCCAAGATTGAGTTAACAATTTACTGCCGGTGGAAAGCCTTAACTAACGGGATTGAACATAGACCTATAGAAATTTATTTCTTTGTTAAACAACACAAGCAATGATATGAATATCAATTTTCATACAACCATTTAAAAATCATCCAAGGGTGGTTACTAAATACTGGAATTGCTCAATAACATTGAGAGTAATGACCAACAACAACAAAAGAAATTCATATGTAAGAAAAACCTCATGGTTTTCTCTCCCCAAACGTGGTAAAAAGGCACTAATGTATTCCAATATCATGAATGCAGTATACAACAAAACAACATGAAGGACAACACCAAAGTAGGCAGAAGCATAATCTTAACAAGACACGTCTCTACCATTGACACCAAATTTCTAAGTTCAACAATGAATTTTTTTTTACTAAAAACACGAAAGGAGTGATGGTTCAGTTCGAAAGACAGTCTAGACACAAACCACCCTATCAAGACATTCCACAACATTCAACAATGTGTCAATTAATCCAAATACTTTCAGTCATATTTCATTGCTGGAAAAAGAGCGAGATCAACTAAAATTATACAGTCGACCCACATTCTGTCTCAAAAATCTCATATTCCAAAACCAAAAACTGCCCGTATCTTGTTGAAAATAAGATCCCGCCATCCCCTCTCGGTGTTCTCCACCACAGTCGAATTCCCATATCTGAAACCAAAAACAATACAAAACACAAGACAATCAGCTCACCATCAGAGAAAACAATAAACCTCCTATACAACCGAGCGTGAAAGATAAACTAAACGAACCCATCAAACCAAACCCCACCTGTCTTCCTCAGGAATATCAGTATGCGTCAGCTTGACAACGGTAAGCCCAGGTTCCGGTTCATCCAAAGCGAGTCTCACCTGCAACATTCATCAAAAACCCAGTCACTAAACCAATTCTCATCAATCAATCATAACTAAATCAAACCAAAACTCACAGTGGAATGAATGCCATCGACCCAATTCCCGAACCTCCACTTCTGCACAATCAATTTCCCATCCTGCAACTCCACATTGGTCCCAGTCACCGACCCATCAAAGATACTGAACTCCCCACCTACCTCTTTGCTAATCCTCGCATTACTCTGCGTAAAACCCTTCCACCGATTCTCATCCATCAGAATCTCATACATAACCCCCGCTCTACAGCTAAACTTCTCCGTCAAAGTTATCGTCTTGAACCCCTTCTTCTTCGCCTCCTTCTTCTCCACCAGCGGCTCCTTTGGCTTCGCCGTGGTCGACGCCGCCGCCGGAGAATTCGCGGGCTGAGCCTTGGGCGCGACCTTCTTGAGCTCCAAATCGTCCTTGGCAGGCCCACCTTTAGCCATGCTATCCACGTAGACCCTGACCTTCTCCAAAATCAAAGGCTTCCCTTTGGCCAGCATGGCTTCCTTGAGCGTCTTCCCAATGGGTCCCTCGTCCTTGACCGAGACCCTCAGGTCCGGGTCCTCGTCGGCGTTCTCGTCGGCGATGTAGGGGATCTCGACGAACCCATCGGCCTTGAGCAAGGACTTGCCGTCGGCGTCCTTGGCCTCGCCTTCCCAGGCGAGCGTGACGCTGATCTCGTAGCCGGGGATGATCTTCCCCTTGCGCACGTTGACGTAGGCCTCGCCCTCGACCTTGTCTACTTTCTTGGTCTTGATGTAGAGGTTCCCCTCGCCGTCGAGGACGGTGAGATCCGAGAGGAGCTTGGACAGAAGGTTTCTGGACCACTCGATGCAGTCTGTCTCGGACCAGTGCCAGTTGTGGACGTTGGCGCCGTCAGGCCTGTCCTCCACGATCCATCGCTTGTCGCCCTCGCCGTACTTGGCCATTGCCCAACGCTAAAGAACCGCAGAAAAAGAAAGAAACAAAAAGATAATCAAGCGCTAACTCCTTTCAATTCTGCGTGTGTGTACGCTCCGCGAGAGTGAGGGAGAGTGGGAGAGAAAAAGAAGGCGTTGGAACTTGTCTAGAGGGTTCCGAGCCAAGCCTGGAAGGATCTAGAACAGCTACAACAGTTTTTTCCTTCCCAAAAGGGTTGGAGAAAGAGTTTGGCAGGGTTGATTCTGGGCCTTTTGCCGGTGGGCTTGAGAATTCCAGACTTGACTTATGACGGGCCCCGTAGCAATCCCTTTCCTTTAATACTCCGTTTGTTTCGGCGAAAATGATTTCGATATTTTACGGTGTTTGGTAGGGGCAAAAATAATGGTTAACGAAAATTATTTTCGGTTTAACCGTAAAAGTTTCTTTAATTTTTAGAAAACTACCGCATGAGTGCTGTAGTGGAAAATGGTACCGTTTTTCACTACAGCACATTAAAAAAAATTTGCAAATTTTTTTTTTAAATTTAAAAATTATAAAAATAATAATAATTAAAAACAAAAATTATAAAAACCTAAAAAAACTAAAGGGGTGGCCGACGTTGCCCAAGGGGGTGGCCGGCCACCCCATTATTGGCCAAGGGGGTGCTGGAGCCACCCCCTTGGCCGATCTGGGGTGGATCGTCCACCCCAATCGGCTTTGGGGGTGGTCCGGCCACCCCCAAAAAGTCAAAAAACAAAAAAAGGTTTGGGGTTTGGGGGTGGCCGGACCACCCCCAAAGGCCTTGAGCCACCCCCATATCGGCCATATGGGGTGGTCGAACCCACCCCTAGGCCCTTGGGGGTGGTCCGGCCACCCCTAAAAGGCCTAGAAACCAAAAACAAAAGCAAAAAAAAAGTTTGGGTTTTGGGGGTGGCTCGGCCACCCCCAGATCGGGCGTATGGGGTGGTCGAAACCACCCCCAGGCCCTTAGGGGTGGTCCGGCCACCCCTAAAAGGCCTAGAAACCAAAAAAAAAAAAAAAAGTTTGGATTTTGGGGGTGGCCGGATCACCCCCAAATCGGTCGTATGGGGTGGTCGAAACCACCCCCAGGGCCTTGGGGGTGGTCCGGCCACCCCCAAACCCTTAACTTTTTTTTTTGTTTTGTTTTTTGACCTTTTGGGGGTGGTCCGTCCACCCCAGATCGGCGAAGGGCCACCCCCATGGGCAACACCGGCCACCCCTTCAGTTTTTTTAGGTTTTTATATTTTTTTGTTTTTAATTATTATTATTTTTATATTTTTTAAATTTATTAAAAATTTGCAAATTTTTTTAAGTGGGAAACGGTACCATTTTGTGCAAAACGGTACCGTTTTCCACTACAGCACCCAAAACTACCGCATGGAAGCCGGATCCTCAAACGGAGCCCATGTTGAATTCTAGATTTTAAGAGTCGGCCCTATTTATGTCCATTCACAGTTAATATAAAATTAATATATTAAAGTTAAGGAGTTTGGCCAATTATTTGGTTTGGAAGTTCTGTTTTTATTTAATTAATATATTAAAGTTAAGAAGTTTGGCCTATTATTTGGTTTGGAAGTTCTGTTTTTATTTAATTAATAGCTGAATTATTAATCAGATTGTTTAAAAAAGTTCTTATTAGATTCAAATTGAGACCACTACAATCCCGACAATGATGGGCAGAAACTTGAGATTGTTTGTGCAAAGTTTTCTAACCCTGGCGAGAAAGTGGGAGACAAAGAAAGTTAATGGACGTCACTACTGGTTTCTTAAACAGTTTCAACTAAGTCCGATCCAAGTGAAACTAGGAGTATTATTTGATTGGCCCACGTTGTTATTAGCAACACAAATACGATTTTGACCCATCATCTTAAGGCATCCAATTAAAACTTTCCAGTAGAAAAAGATGTAGATAGTTCTGGTTTTATAGGTTGGCATATAAATAAATAGAAAGGAAAAAAAATGTTAGAGACACTCATAAAAGCTAATCTCATAATCTCATATACATAGAAATAATTAAGCAAGATTCTCCCTATTTGAACTAAAGAACTTGCCCCATCAAAAATCCAAAAAAAGAATTCGATCTTTGACAGGATAGACAAAAAGAAATCTACTGGAAATAAATCTTTTAGAAATAAATCATCATCATCATCATCATCATCATCATCATCATCATCGTCATCATCTTCTTTTTCTTCTTCTTCTTCTTCTTCTTCTAACTTTTCCATCAACCATTATAGGGGTGGGCAAATTATCCGCCTACCGCATACCGAACCGAACCGAACCGCCATCGACCGCCTACCGACTTTAACCGACTAATTTCGGTTTGGTAGTCAGTATAAAATTTTATTCCGAAAGCCGGATCGGCAGCCGAACCGAACCGAACCGCCTTTTAAGCGGTAAACGAACCGAACCGAATGCTATTCCGACCGATTAACCGAACCGACATAAAACGAAACGACGTTGTTTTAGTAAGAACGAAACGTATGATCATTTTTTTTCCTTTAAAAAAATCAAAACGACGTCGTTTCATTACCCATTTTAACCAAATGTTAACCGATTTAACCGACTTAACCGACCGCTTATTAACCGTCTTACCGACTTAACTGACCGCCTATTAACCGCTTAACCGACTTAACCGACCGCCTATTAACCGCTTAACCGACTTAACCGAAATAAATTCACTGACTACATTCCAACAAAAGTCGGTTAACCGACCGAATTAACCGACTTAACCGCCTACTGAATCGACGCCCACCCCTATCAGCCAGGGCATAGAAATAATGTGATTACGTTATTAATTAATTAAGAGATTTGAAAAGTTAGTCTTCGAAAAAAAAGGTATGCTCTAGGTATAAAATTCAGTATGTTGTTTATACGATATGAGCCTATTTATAAGTAAAGAAGTAGAGTCAAACTTGAATTGAGTTTATTATTTTCACTTAAACTAAAAGTGACTGATATTTAATTTAATTTAAGAGTCATATATAATATTAATATATAGGTCTTTTAATTGAATTTCTTGGTTTTCTTTGTTTGTTGAAGCCAAGCTTATTAAGATGAGGAATCACTTGAATGAATATCCGCCGCCGCTTTTTCTTTCTACTGCATTAATTGAATTCAGAATTTTTAGTAAGCATAGGGTTCGAGAAATGGGAGGAGAGCAAATTCTAGAACTGTAGGTTAAGCCCATTAAGCCCTTTGATTTGGGCACCAAGATTCCAATTGGGCTACGAACTAGGTAACTTCATTTTGGGTTGGCACACTAAGGCCCATCCCCCTCCCCCCAAAAAAAATATATAGTTATGCCCCTTTTATTAAAAAAATTAAAAAAAAAAAAAAAAGAGTGTCTAAAATGGTTTAATTGTATTTTTATATCAATTTTTTTTATTTATTGAAAAATAAAATAGGCCAAAGTCTTAAATTTAAAATCATTGTAATCTTGGGTCTTAAAATGGCCAAATTAAAAACAGAAGTCTAAAAGGCAAAATCGAAAAAAAGAAAAAAAAAAAAAGAAAAGAATATATGAGGGTTCTCATAAAAGAAAAAGAAGCCTGTTTTGTATTGTGCACCAAAAATAAAAAAAATTGTGAGTTCATTTTAGAGTTAATTTTATGTAAATGATATAAACGAATTCAATAGGGTAAATTTGATAATTTTTCTAAAATATAGAAGAAAAAAAATACATAATTCCTTCAAACTACTAGCTTAATGTTAATGTTTTCTTAAATTATCAATTGTGTCAAGTTTCTTCTTAAACTATCAAAAAATGTCAATGTTTTCCTAATAACAAAAATATTCTTCATAAAATTATTAAAATAAAAAAATAATAATAATAACAAAAAATTATACAAAAAATTAAAATTAAAATAAAAAATGGTTTTTTTTTCATTTTTTTTTTAAAAAATTGTTTTATAATTTTCAGTTATTTTTCCGTTTATTTTTTTATATAATTTTTTTTTATTGTTTTTTCTTTAGTTTTTTTTTTCGAATTTATAAGGACATTTTTGTCTTTTTGTTGGTCTTCTATACTAACATGACACCACGTTTTTAATAAAAATAATTACAGCTTAATTTCTCTCTTATTTTTATTAAAAAATATGTGGTATCATGTCAGCATAAAAGGACTCAAAAAAAATTAGAATGAGCTATAGCATCCCTCTAATAATTAAGTAGTAGTTTGAGGAGAATATATATGTATTTTTAAAAAAAATATATATATAAAAAATAAAAAATATCAGGTTTACCGAACACAAGCCTAAATTCCATCTATAAACAAATCCCCGCCAAAATTCCCTCACAGACCAAGTACCCAGTCCACTCCTCTCTTCGTCCAACAGCTCCCCTTGGCTTCCACGGCCACGAGATGAACAAAACGCAGCGTTTCAAACGAGTGGCGAAACCCAAGCGACCGATTTCGACGAGCGAAGCCGGGGACGACGTCGTTGACCACGAAACCCGGCCGAATCACCGCTCCAAAACACTGAGCATTCGGGTCAAACCCAAACCCAAATTGAACACGTTTCCAATCCCAGACCTCTCTTTTGACAGAATGACAATCCTGTCTCCCGAGTTCTGTCTGATCGACGCTCTCGATCTCGCGCCACGATTGCTCGGCAAGCATCTCAGGAGGGACGACGTTGTTCTTCGGATCACCGAGGTAATTTTCTTTTCTTGACTTCCGTTTGTTTTCCTAGAAAACCTTGGAAAACTCACTCTGTCATACCATTTTGCCTTTTTTTTTCGGAAAATTGAAGCAATGTTTCGATACAACGTAATATACATAATACATTCGTGAGTACATGACAGGTCGAAGCTTACCGACCAAACGATTCGGCATGTCACGGTCGATTTGGAATTACAGCGAGAACAGCCCCAGTTGTAAGAGCACACTTCCCAGAACATTCTGCATTGACTAAAAATTCCAAGCTCCTTTTTTTCTTCTGTGAAATTCTTGTAAATTGTAAATGTTGTTTGTAGTTTGGACGCGGAGGGCATGCATATGTTTATCTGTGCTATGGTCTCCATACAATGCTGAATGTTGTGGCTGACAAGGAAGGAGTTGGGGCTGCTGTCTTAATCCGTTCTTGTGCTCCCATAAGTGGTAATCTTTTTCAAAGCTATGTAGCTTTATTATTATTAGCTAGGTTTTTGCTTGTGTTGTTGTAATCATCTATTCTATCACCGCTAGTATTTGTAGTACACTTTTAGCCGATTGCGTCTTGGTAGGCAAAGATCATGCCCTCCTTTGGTCACCCTCAAGACAAATTTGAAACCCATCAACCCAATTAGGAAATTGTTAGAGCGCCAGCCACCTTAGGGTGTTGTCAACTGGGTAAGAAGATCAAGAACCCTACATAACTCCAACACAACATGAAGCCTGGTTTGGATACCACTTATTAGGCAATGAAACAAAAGTTGGGGAACTCTTAAGTGAGAAGATGATACGAATGTTGGGATACTAGATCAATCCAAAAGTTTAACTCTACAGGTTTCGGTTAAGAATGTTATATTAACCACTTACTTTTGTTGTTATTACTCGATGTGAGATTTCATCACATGTGAAACTCTGACAGAAATTGATCAAATACTCACAAATACGCATCCCAATTGTGTGGAGATGATTACCCAAATCTTTTAGTTATTTTCCATACTAAATTGATAAAGAAATACATTAAAAGAGAGATTATATGAAGAGTTGGTTTGGCTACTTAAAAGCCTTGTTCACGTACTGTAGAAAGTAACCAAATTTATCGTGGTGGTGTTTTTCCGAATAAAATTTACATGGGAGGAAAGAATTTTATTACCTGAATCCTAATTGAAGCTTCAACTTTTGGAATGAGACTTGTGCTGCAACACTTTGCAACAATATGGAGATTTTAGAATTGTAGAGGAGAAAACAAAACGGTTATTAATATCCTTGTTACTTGGATTTCAGCTGTTGACTACCTTTTTTTTCTTTTTAATTTTTCTTCTCCCTTTTGTTCCTTGGCTGTACATTGCATAAACTTGCACAAGGACTTTTGTTCTATCCTTATGCCGTCTATCTTTTCTTGCAAAAAGATCTTGCTACTACTTCTAAAAGGGAATCTTTATCATCATTAATAACATCACAGGATTGGACACCATTCAGCACCGTCGAGGTCAGAAAACTGACAAGCCTGTTCTTCTTACTGGACCTGGAAAGGTCAGTTTTCCCCCCTTCCCCCCCCCCCCCCTTTTTTTTTTTTCTCTCTCTCTCTATTTAGTACTGTTGTTTTTGTATATTTTATTTAACAGGTAACAAGATTGAAATAAAGGCTAATATTTGCTCTTGCCTTGTGGATCAGTCAGTGGAGTACTGTTAAGTCAATATATGTGAAAATCTGTGAATACATATATTTGGCATTAAATGCGTATGGAATCTGCAATTAACTCTGTCTGATTATTGGTAGAAAATGCGCCTTATTAATTAGAGAAAATCTTTGAATTGTAACACTCCAATGTGTCAGATTATTATAATGTGATTGTAAGTAGGTATTCTGATTATTAACTTTTCTTATATGCAATTCCTTGTACAATACTTGCTTTCAGTAAATATGATGTATTTAATCAATGCCTTTAGTTATGTGTATGACCAATCATCTCTAATGAAATTGCCAAACGTTTTTCTGATATAGAAGGGGCAAAAGGCTGGAGAGTTTGGCTGAGAAATGAAACTGACAAAAGTAATATTCAGAAGAAGTGTAATGTTAACACTGATCTCTATATTCACACTGCCATTGAGCAGCTGTGTTTTACAAGATGGCTATTTGAGCAAAAATTGCCATCCAAGATGGCTAGATTGGGATGTTTATAAGCTTCTTTATCTTTTTACTTTTTTAACTTTTGTTAATCAATTGGTTCTGGCCCTTTTGCTTGCAACTTCTCAAATATTAGTTTCACCATGTTATTTAAACTGAATGGTTTATATAATTTAAGCAGTTCCCAACTGCTGAAATTACCCTCAGATTTGTAGCTGAGATTGACAAATATGATTATCAATGTACTTTATTGTTACGCATAATATGATGAGTATTTGGAAGTTTCTCTCTTTTATTGGTTGAATGAGTCTGGAGCCATAGTAATAGCTGCCAGTAATGCTTTGCTCTTCTTAAACATGAGAGGCTGTACTCGGTAGTATGAGTTTATACAGAAATTGCAAAATAACATAACTACATTTTTTAAAGCTGTTTGGCTGCCATGACATGTTCTTAAAGGTCACTGAATTAGTCTTGAGGACTTTATATACTGCTTTATCAATTGCTTAATATTTATATTTTCCCATTTTAGATTGGTCAAGCACTAGGTCTGTCAACAGAATGGTCAAACCATTGCCTCTATGCTCCTGGTAAGCTCACCGATTGTACCTTTTGAGCTTTGAACTTGACTAATGGACTGTATGTATCTCTGAAATGAATAGAGGGTGTGGTGCAGGTGGTTTAGAACTCTTGGATGGTCCAGAGCCTGAAAAGATACTGATAGGTCCACGTGTTGGTATTGAATATGCTTTGCCTGAGCATGTCAATGCTTTATGGAGATTTGCCATTGCGGATACCCCTTGGATAAGTGCTCCCAAAAATACCCTGAGGCCGCCCTGATCTATTATCCATCTCTGCAACAAACTCCAAAATGGAGTGGGAAAGAAACCTTATCTGATCAGAATGTAAAATATGAAATATTTAAAGAAAAGGAAGATGTAGCTATACCCCCTCTTTTTTCTGAATTGTGTGCTTATACAGCCTTTTTTTTTTTTTTTTTTTAATACATATTTGTTTAAGGGTAAATTAAACTTTACCCCCAAACTTATGCCCTATATATCCTTCGATTTCTAAACTAATACTCATTGTAATTTGGACCTATATCAAAATATTCCGAATTACCGCTCGGTTAGATATGGCCGTAAGCATTGAGGAAAATGTCACACGTGACTAACACACGCATCTCAGTTATTTGGAACTTACCAATTTACCCTCGTTATGAAACTGTACTGAAAAAAAAAAAAAAAAAAAAATTGTAATGCAAGGGAGGCAGATAAGGGATGACCAATGTGGGTTCACACCTACAAACAAAATATGTGAGAGCGGTTTGATACATGATTGGCATGTTGGGTTGGGCATTTCTAAGGGATAAAATATAGTGGGCCTTTACATGGTTAATTTGGTTAGTGAGCCTTTTATCTAATGGGCTTTTCTTGTAAATAAGTTAGTTTTGATGAGCTTTTTACTTTGTAATTTTGTCAAAGTGTTAGGCCTCATTGTAACTAAGATAAAAGAAAAATGATAGAAATACATCACTTTTACAACAAGTGTACAACAGCCCTCTCACATGGGGTGGGCCCCACACACTATGGAGCCCACCCCATGTGAGAGGGCTGTTGTACACTTGTTGTAAAAGTGTTGTACGAGAATCAGTTCTCAAGATAAAAAATTAGGTAGGACCAGATAAGGAGGAGGAAAATGATGACGTGACAATAACATAAGAATCTAAAAGACTAGCTGGCAACTAATTCGATCTATAGGAACAACCCAATCAGTAGAGAATGGGGGGAGAGAAAAGAATTATGTCTAAAATTTGTCACTAGAAATTCCTTGGAGATTTAGCACTCTCGAATATGCTCTTATCATTTCAATACAAGTTTATCATGTATTTTCCATCATCAATCCATCATCTTCGGTAGATATTTCACTAAATATTCATTTCAGTCGTATTTTCATATACAAAACACCAAAATATATATAAACCAAGAAAAACCCATTATAGCATTACGGAACATTTTCATACTTTGTCAGTTATGGTGAGTCATAGTTTAGAGGTCGAAGTGTAAATGAAAGAGTCAGTTTTGAAGATAAAAGTATAATTTTTCCTAAATTTAATACTCCTATAATTACTATCAGGGCACGAATCTACAATGGCGGAGCCCGAAATTTATCTTTAAGAGGGTCGGGTTTCTTTTTTCTTTCTTTCTTTGTGTTCTATATTTTTACTATACACAAAAAAATATAATAAACACAATCTCGCGCGTGTAACAATTAATATATTTAGCCTTTAGTTTTGTAAATAACTAAAATTATCAAGTATAGAATTTGAATTAAAGTTCATTCTCATTTTCACAACTAACAAACTACAAGCTAAACTATATAACATAAATGGGTAATTACCTTTTTCTCCCATCAACTACTAGCCATTGTCAACATGCCCCCATGAACTGACACCTCGACCAAAAGAGAGCATCCAACTACCAACTTTACACACTTTGCCCCCTTCCGTCAGTTTAATTCGTAAAAAGACATAAATGCCCTCAACTTTTTTAAACATATTAATTTTAATATTTTTTTTTATTAATTACTGTTGGAGGGCATTTTGGTTTTTAAACCAAAATTAATGCCCAAAAATGGAATATTCCGTCCAAGTTAACGGAATTACTTGACGTAAGGAGGCAAAGTGTGTAAAGTTGGTAGTTGGATGTTCTCTTTTGGTCGAGGTGTCAGTTCATGGGGGCATGTTGACAATGGCTGGTAGTTAATGAGGGGAAAATGTAATTACCCCTAACATAAAAGGTCTATAAAGACTCACAAAGAAATTAAGAATAAGTAAATACTAGTAAAAATGTCACATAATATTGACTCTATATGAAGACTATCAAGATCTTAAAAAGAATATGAACTAAAGGGCAACATTGCATAGTCGACCATTACACTTCCAATCATATTTTCAATTTTCTTACAAATGATATATTCAAAATGGACAAACTAGCTAATTTATGGTGCAACAATTTAGTAATTGGAATAAATTTAAAACAAAAAGAAACAACAATAAAAAAAAAATCTTATAATATAAATAATAGTAGAACTTATACATAAAAAAATAAAAACAACTACAATTTGAAAGTCGCTGATGCGAATTAGAATAGAAAACTAAAACTAAAGGAAAAAAAAAAAAATACTCACTTTTGGAAGATAAGTCTACGTGGCAAAAAAAAAATAAAATCCATGAGAGAAAACTAAAAAAAACAAATACATAAGGATGCAATTTGAAAGAGGTTCATACATTTCAATTTCCTACGTGGCTAATAAAAAAAATCCAATATGGAACCGTGTGTGAGGGCGTGGATAAATTATATAACAATTTTTCTTATAAAATATTTTAAAAAAAACTAATTGTAGGGGCTACGACCCCTACTAGCCTTAACAAGGCTTCGCCACTGTATACATTCCATATACATTTCTATACAACAAAGTTTCAAATCCATCATTGAATTTGTAGGTCCCATAAATCCAATGGTGGATTTAAAAAAGAGAAGTGCAAGATATATATGTACATCATTTCTTGTTTTGTTAAGATCTCAATTTTGGCGAGCTCTTGTTGAGATATTAATTGAAGCATGGATCAATTACTTAACAAATTTTCTTATAAAATATATATATATATATATATTTTTTAAAAAAATCAATTGCAGGAGTCACAACTCCTGCTGGCCTTAACGTGGCTCCGCCACTGTAAATCTAGTCCGTATTAAAATTATGGAAATTTGAAAAGGGAGCTTCCAAATGGCCTTGTAAAGATGGAGGCATGACAAAATTGATTGATTTATGCGATTAAAGATTATTTTATAATTTTATTTTTGAAAAAAGAAAAAAGAAAAACGAGTTTGAGTCTAGAGTTCTAATTGAAAGAAGCCAGTGCCACTATCCTATGTTGCTTTATCTTTGTGCTTGTTAGCAAATGGAGTACTCCTAATAAACCGATTATGATAAGTGATAACACAAAATAAAAACAAGAAAAAAAAACTCTAATATTAATATTAATACCACGTTCACGTGCAAACACAAAAAGAAGAGATAGCTCCTCCATCACCTTTATAAATAGTGTTTCTTGAGTAGTAGTTCTATGTTATGTAAATAATGAGATAGATTGTTTAGATTCTGAATGAATTTAAACCTTAAATTTTAAAGAAACTTAAACCTTTTTAAACATAAATTTTGTAATTACTTCTACTTATTTTTTTTATTAATGATCATCATTTAAATAGAAAAGATAACACAACTTAGACTTGGAGTAGAACTACTACATTATTTTGGAGATAAAGCCTTGTTAACCCTATTTTATCTAAAGATATAAACTCCTGCCCCACTTAAGAATTAAACTCCTACTCAAATTAGTAAGTCTCTGTTATGTGAATAATGAGATAGATTGTTTAGATTCTGAATGAATTTAAACCTTAGATTTTAAAGAAACCTAAACCTTTTCAAACACAAATTTTCTAATTACTTCAACTTACATTTTTTTTTATTAATGATCACCATTTAAATATAAAGATAACAAACCTTAGACTCAGAGTATAACTACTACATTGTTTTTGAGATAGAGTCTTGTTAACTCCTATTTTATCTGAAGATATAAACTCATACACGACTTAATAATTAAACTCCTACCCAAATTAGTCGGAGATAAAGCCTTGTTAACCCCTATTTTATTTGAAGATATAAACTCTTACTTGACACTCCTACTCAATTTAGTAGGTCTCTGTTATATGAATAATGAGATAGATTTTTTAGATTCTGAATGATTTTAAACCTTAGATTTTAAAGAAATCCGAATCTTTTCAAACACAAATTTTGTAATTACTTCTACTTACTTTTTTTATTCATGATCACTATTTAAATAGAAAATATAACATAACTTAGACTTTGAGGAGTTTTGGAGATAAAGCGACTTAAGAGTTAAATTCCTACTCAAATTAGTAGGTCTCAGTTATGTGAATAATGAAATAGATTGTTTAGATTATGAATGAATTTAAACCTTAGATTTTAAAGAAACCTAAACATTTTTAAACACAAATTTTGTAATTACTTTTACTTACTTTTTTATTAATGATCATCATTTAAATCTTAGACTCGGAGTAGAACTCCTACATCGTTTTAAAGATAAAGCGACTTAAGAATTAAAACTCCTGCTCAAATTAGTAGGTCTCAGTTATGTGAATAATGAAATAAATTGTTTAGATTTTGAATGAATTTAAACCTTGGATTTTAAAGAAATCTAAACATTTTTCAAACACAAATTTTGTAATTATTTCTACTTACTTTTTTTTAGTAATGATCACCATTTAAATAAAAAAATATAACACAACTTAGACTCAGAGTAGAGCTCCTACATTGTTTTGGAGATAAAGTCTTGTTAACCCCTATTTTATCTGAAGATATAAACTCCTACTCGACTTAAGAATTAAACTCCTACTCAAATTAGTAGGTCTCTGTTATGTGAATAATGAGATAGATTGTTTGGATTCTTAGTGAATTTAAACCTTAAATTTTAAAGAAACCTAAACATTTTAAAATGCAAATTTTGTAATTAATTCTACTTACTATTTGTTTTTATTAATAATTACCATTTAAATAGAAAAGATAACACAATTTAGATTCGGAGTAGAACTCCGACATTGTTTTAGAGATAAAGTCTTGTTAACCCCTATTTTATCTACAGATATAAACTCCTATACGACTTAAGAACTAAACTCCTATTCAAATTAGTAGGAATCTGTTGAATCTGTTCTGTGAATAATGAGATAGATTGTTTACATTCTGAATGAATTTAAACCTTAGATTTTAAAGAAACCTAAACATTTTCAAACACAAATTTTGTAATTACTTCTACTTATTTTTTTATTAATGATAACCATTTAAATAGAAAAGATAACACAACTTAGACTTGGAGAATTAAAACTCCTACTCAAATTAGTAGGTCTCAGTTATGTGAATAATAAGATAGATTGTTTAGATTTTGAATGAATTTAAAACTTAGATTTTAAAGAAATCTAAACCTTTTCAAATACAAATTTTGTAATTACTTCTACTTATTTTTTTTATTAATGATCATCATTTAAATAGAAAAGATAACACAACTTAGACTCGGAGTAGAACTCCTACATTATTTTGGAGCTAAAGTATTGTTAATCCCTATTTTATCTGAATATATAAACTCCTACCGGACTTAAGAATTAAATTTTTATTCAAATTAGCGACTTAAGAATTAAACTCCTATTCAAATTAGTAGGTCTCTGTTATGTCTCAAATTAGTAGGTCTCTGTTATGTGAATAATGATATAGATTGTTTGGATTCTGAATGAATTTAAACCTTAGATTTTAAAGAAACCTAAACATTTTCAAACACAAATTTTGTAATTAATTCTACTTACTATTTGTTTTTATTAATAATTACCATTTAAATAGAAAAGATAACACAACTTAGATTCGGAGTAGAAATCCGACATTGTTTTGGAGATAAAGTGTTGTTAACCCCTATTTTATCTGAAGATATAAAATCCTACCCGACTTTAGATTTAAACTACTACTCATTGTTTGGATTCTGAGTGGATTTAAACTTTAGATTTTAAAGAAACCCAAACTTTTTCAAATACAAATTTTGTAATTAATTCTGCTTACTTTTTTTTGTTATAAATGATCACCATTTAAATACAAAAGGTGAAACAACTTAGAGTTCGTTTGAGTTTGCGATTTAAAATAACAATTTAAAAATGTGCAATTTAAAAAAATTGATTTTTAAAAATGCAGTTAAGCGTTTGGCAAAATCGCAGTTTAGCCTTTAAAATCATAAATTTACCTTTAAAATTCTGCGTTTTCAAAAAAGTACAATCTTATCTGCGATTTGAAAAGGCAGATTTTTTGCGTTTTCAAATCGCAATTTTTAAAAATGTAGTTTTCAAATGATTTATGTTCTGCGATTTAGTTTAAAATCGCACTTATTGTCTACGAAATCGCAATCTCAAACGCACTCTTAGACTCGGAGTAGAACTCCTACACTGTTTTGGAGATAAACCTAACCCCTATTTTATGTGAAGTTATAAACTCCAACACGACTCAATATATAATTAAACTCCTACTCTATCTAGTGTTACACCCAAACCGATTATATATAACACAGACTCCTAATCCCATACCGACTACAGAATGAAAATAGATAACTACTAAAGGAAAATAGATATATACTACCGCATGATAAATCCCATAAGTCTAAGTATCATAAGAGTCTGATCAATCTTCATGGAGCAGATTTCTGAAGGAGATATGGAAAAAGGAGATTCCGATCAGTCTTCCCAAGCATCTGATGAAAGCGACCATGATGATAATGATTCTTCCGATCAAAGCGACCATGATCAATCTGATGAAAGATCCTTCAAACAGGTTTATCATTGTCGCCCTCTCTCTCAGATTGAAAAGTCACTCCCAGAAAACGGCGACAAAATCATAATGCCGACTTCAGCTCTCATGCGTCTCCTCTGTTTCGAAATCCAGTACCCCATGCAGTTTCAAATTGAAAACGAATCTTCCGGGCGAGTTTCTCACTGCGGGGTCTTGGAGTTCACCGGCGAGGAAAACTCCGTCTTCTTACCAGTTTGGATGATGGAGAACATGCAGCTACAAGAGGGTGACCGTGTGATTGTGAAGAATGTGAGCCTTGACAGAGGAACTTACATGAAGCTGCAGCCCCACACCACAGATTTCCTTCACGTCTCCAACATGAAGGATCTGCTGGAAGATATATTGACGAACTTCTCTTGCCTGACAGCCGGAGATACTATCATGATCGACGATAACAGTAAGAAGTTTTACATCAATATATTAGAGACCAAGCCTTCTGCTGCTATAAATATTATTGATACAGATTGTGAGGCGGAGTTTGCTCCTCCTCTAGATTACAAAGAACCTGCAAAACCAGCGCCGGTCAAAGATCAAGAGAAGCAAGCCAAGGAGAAAGGGAAGTTCGTACCATTCCAGGGGTTGGCGAGGCGCTTGGGCGGGGAAAATTCAGCAGAACCAGAATTATCTTCTGAACTGAAAGAGCAAGCATTGGATGCTGCAGCAGATACAATGGCAACTCAACCAAATTTAAGTTGGCGCAGACGTGAAGGAAAACTAGTGTTTGGTTCCGGTGAGACCCAGCCAATGAAGATCTCAAAGGATGATGTTCCAGAAGAAACACCTAAGAAAGAGGAACAGCAATTTCGGCCATTCACAGGGAAGAAGTATAAATTGACCGACTGATTTGATCTTATTTTTAACAAGTTGAAGCAATAATTTTTCATGTTTGGGATATAGCTCATTTGTGTTTTTACTTTAAATTTACTTTCATTTATCTATTTATTTATTCGAAAAAAGCATGCCCACTTCCATGCAACCACTTGATCTCAGAACCCAACAATTTAGATTTTGGTGATCTGCATGATCTTATGACCCCCAACAATGTCGCAAAATCCCTTCCATTTTTTTGTTCCCATCAGAAAAGTAGGGAACAGAAAAGTAACTACTGGCAACAAATCAATCCCAAGCTCTGTTTTGGATAACTCCATTCCAAACGTAATAGGATCCTCTCAATTTCAAGTGAAATGGAGAATAAGTATTTTATGACCAAAATTTAATGTTGTTGTATCTGACGAGGTAGATAAATATGTAGCCTCATTTATAAGTAATCGTCAAACATATGTTCTGAAAAGAATCGCGAACAGGCAATTTGAATACCAGTGCGTGAGTACTTCAAAATAGGAAAGAGATGGGTTATAAAGCAAACAAACCAGGCTGAAATGGCCTGTAGTTTTAGCCAGTACGAGCTATATGCAATTCAGATGAGTACCTAAGAAATTAGAATGAGATAACATTTACCAGCATTCTGTGTGGAACAAATTGAAGACAGCAGAACCTGTTTCCAATTTGACCAAATAGCGTGGCCAAGTTGATCTATAAAGACCATTCTATCAATATATTTCTTGTTAAATTTACTAGCCATTCTCCAAGCCACACTGGTTCCACATAAACATATATGAAATAACTTAACTAGCAATGCCTTGACCAGCAAAATCTACAAGAAAACTGAAATTCCCTCAACAGCATAAACAAAGATCCTATTTCCATCACCAAGTTCTCATGGTGAGGCCATAAACATACAAATCAATAACACGTCTCTTCCACTCTGCAATACCATCCACTTGGCTCCAAATTAATCCCCTCCCTCAATACCTTTAAACAGGCAAAAACTTATAAATTGCACTAATTGTCAATTTCTTCATATAATGAGAACTCCATAGATCCACCTCCACGATGAGAACATATACAGCATCACATGGCAAGCACAAAGGTTATGGAAAAGCCATGGTTTTTTTGTATGCCACAACACAACAATCTAAAGGAACAAGAAGAGAGACCAATTGAATCGAAGAAAGGAAGATGCAAAACAATTGAGAGCCACACATTGCTTATCATTCAGCCAATAGAAATTTTATCGTACAAATGTCCAAGCTCTGGATGGACAACTTGCAGAAGCCACAAGAAATCACCAAAAGCAAATCACCCAGATATCAAATACAAAACGTGTACACTACCACATTTCACACCCTGATATATATATACCTTCAAGTCAATTTTATCTTCCACAAAAGCCATCAGAAAAAAGCAACCACCATCTGAAAATTAAAATATACCTGCGTCAGAATCCCAAAGATATTTTGAACCCTTTAAACAATTATAAAAGCAAAAGGGAGCTAAGAGTTCTCATACCTAAGTTCAAGCAATTAGATATGAACCGGTAAGTCCTGAGGTCAGCCAGCCCCTGCATGATTGTTCAGTAACATGGCCAGGGGCAGTTGCAAATTGAAGAACTTTCTTCATGCGTTGATTGTAGAAACTTTTCTTGAACAATGTGTCAACTTCTTTCCTATAAAGTAGCACTAGACCGGCTATAAAATTCAGTGAAGTCAAGCCGGAACAGAAGGAACTTCAGATCAACATGTTGCTGCACAGGCAACTGAGAAAGGAAGCCCTCAAGCAGTGACGAATATTCATTTGCTATTGCATCCAAATCTTGTCCCATATTTCGAAATAATTCACTGGCACGTTGTATGAGGGCTTTCTTGCCATCACCTATCCAGGACCCAGGCTCTGACACTTTATCACTTAATTGCCTCTGTGATTTCCTCTTGTCTCGAGAGGGTAAAGAGGATTCCATAGTTCTGCAGCAAACATGTGATCCAATAAATACTAGCTTAGCCAAATGAAATTCTTAATATAGTAAACATTATTTTGCCCACAAATATAAGAATGATAAAGCAGAAAGATCAATACCTTGCTTGCAACTCATAAATCCCTTCATATAATCGATCAGCATGACTTCGGAATCGCAATATAAGATCAAACAAGGCAAAGAGCGACTTGCAAAGGGTCTGGGAACGTTCTCCAAGGAGAGATTTCTCAACAATTGAATGGAGATACTTCTCGTGTGCAGCAAGTAGATCATCAAGATCCTTTGCTACTTCCATTTCACTTGAAAAATTTGACCATGACACCTCCAAGACTTCAAACATAATATAATACTGCAAGTTTGTAACAAAATGATTCATGTCATCCCAAAGAACCTGGCATCGCCTCAATGTCGAAAGCAACTGCAACTTAACTGCACGTTGCAGCTTAGAGAAGGAATGAGAAGTAATACAATTTGGTTTCATTGTCTTCCAGGCACCAATAAGTGCATGCTCCACCCGCCTAAGCTTCCACAGGAAATTAAAAATTTTTAAATACCTTGCCATAACAGACTCTGTAAACACAGTATCCAGTGGAACTCTTGCATCATATTCCAATGAGAATACATCCCAACCTCTATCTCCAGTTCCATGTGGCATCATCTTAACCCTCAAACGATCCAATATGTCAGGATCATCGTATTGAGCATTAGAAGACCGGATTGCAGTTTCCAGCAAGCCAGCTAGTTTAAAAGTACTAATGGTGTTAGCAGGCTCTGAGAGCTCTGGCCCAACAATATCCATTAGATACTGAACAAAATCCCCTTGTCCAAGCAGTAAATATCGCTTAATTGCAAGACAATGTTCTTTGAACTTGTACTGCTTGTACATAACATCCAACAAATGCTTATCAATCCTCTTTGCTGCTCCGTCGACCAAAGACTCAAGGGCATCGGTTTCACCATACCCCAGGCTCCCTCTTCTTGTTGTGGTTCCAGCGGCAGCGGCAGCTTCTGTTGCAGCATCGGCCCAACCATGATCCTCACAACAAACGCGAAGAAAATTTATGGACTTACCAGTCCTTAAAATGCGCTGAGCAAGAGATTGCGAAATAAAAGAAGGAAGCATCCCAGCGTGGAGCCTGTAACCATCTCTCCAAAGAGACTCGGCTTTCACTGGCTGACCCACAACAAAAAATTCAGCAAAAATATCTTCCAACTCCCCTTCCAAAACCCAACTCCTCACCATCTCAAAAAGCGGAGAACAAACCCGCCGGAGCAAACACCTCATGAACTCGTGCACCAGCGGATCACCATGCTGAGCATGCAAATGAATAGTCCCAGCCATTGCCCCACCCCTCAAGACCTTACACTTATCAACCAAAACAGCCATCAGCCTCATTTTCACCATCGGCTCTGCAAACCATACTGATAACCTCCTCAATGATAGATAATTCTCCAAGCTAACCTTCTCAGAAACCAATGGAATAGGATTCATCGACTGTGCTTCAAGCACTGCCAACAATTTATAGTACTCCGAAAGCTCATCTTGCAATGCAGCACAAAAGGCCTGCCCAACAGTTCCCACATCCTCAGCCGGAAACCGATCCATACACTCCGAAATATACCCTTTAACCTTCCTAAACAACCAGCCCAATTCACAAAGCTTTCGGACAAAAATCCGAGTCGCTCTTGGAACCTTAACCAAATCCGGTAAAACATATCCATCAGCATTTTTATCGAATTTGACATACTTTCCATCAATTCCCTGACAAGCATACAACACATCTCTCACCAATACCTCTTCACAAACCTCATTCTCTTCTTTAACCAAGTTCACGAACTCCCTAAAGGCAATCTCACGCCGATTTTCTGGGTCTTTCGAGACCAACAAAACCCCATTTCTCCAACCCTTTTCTTTGCTCCCTAAACTATGCGAAACCCTCGAGTCGTGACCCGAATCGGCGTTGCTGAACGCCAAATTGGGCAACAAAGCCGAAGAATCCAACTGGGTTCTCGCGGCTTTTCGGTCCTCGGCTATGATTTTGAGCAAATAAAGGACAGCCCACTTGTTATTGACGCTACCAGTGCCTGTTTTGGAGGCGAATTTGGTGCAAAGGTCGGCGAGAGTGAGGGCTTCAGAGGACTTACCTTGAGTGGCGAGGCGGCGCTTGATGGACTCGGCGATGGCGGCGGCGTCGGTTGCGACGGAGGGCGTCATTCGGCTGGAGAGTATGCGAAACGCGTAGCGTAGAGAGTTGCGGAAATCGGGGGAACTGGGGTCTATGGGACGCGAATCGGAGGTGGGGTTCTGGGAGAGCAAGCGTAGGACTAGCTCTTTGATCAGATCTGAGACCTTTTGTTGGTCTTCTTCTTCCATTGCTCGCTCTTTACACACGCACAGAGGGTTTTGTTGTTTTATTTGAAGGGAAAGGAGTGGGGTTGTGAGGAGGGTTTTGGGTATTTGGAGATTTGCATATAGGCGCGGAAATGGGAAGGTAGCTTTTTGATTTTTCAAAGGGTGGTCTGATCTGGGTCTGCTCTGGTGTTGAAACTTCAAAGACCACGATAGGTTTCTGTAATTGGCAAGTTGATAGCATTTTCAAATATTTGAACAAGAAATTAAATGTATATTTTTTTTCAAAAAAATAAAAAAAGAAAAAAAAAAGCTATATACCACCACGTTAGTGTCTCACTTTTATTTTAGTTTGATCTATGTCATTTAACGCCTTTATTTTTTATTTTTTATAGTTCATTTCGTATCGTAGATGGTATTTCAATTATGATTATAAACGGAGGTTGTACAGTACTCCATCCAACTTTCGTTCAAAAATTGACAGAAATTCACATCACATGTCTTTAAAAAGTGACATGTATCTCAAAGAATGATTAAAAATTAAATAACTAAAAATAATACAAACTTTAAAAAATACAAAAAAAAAAAAAAAAATTGAAAAAAGAAAAAGAAAGAGGGCTTTTGAGGGTGATTTTGGCCACCCCATTTTTGCTATTTGGGGGTGGTCGAAACACCCTATGGCCACCGGTCATGAGGGTGGCTTAGCCCTCTTTCTTTTTCTTTTTCTTTTTTTTTTTTATTTAAAAAGCTTTTTTAAATTTTTTAAAGTTTTTCGTATTTTTAGTTCTTTAGTTTTTTTTTTTAAAAAAAAATTAATTATGCATATTGACACGTGTTGATTTCTTAAAGCATGTGACGTGGACTTCCCGTCAATTTTTAGACGAAGGTACAATCTTCGTCTTTAACCATAATTAAGGTACCATCTATGATACGAAATGTACTATGAAAAAAAAAATAAAGTTGTTAAACCACATAAGGCAAAAAAGTATTTAACTCTTTAATTTATTATATTTATGCTAATGTGTCATATTATAGTAGTCCTTATTTTTTTAAAAAAATAATAAATAAATAAAAAAAGAAAAAGTTAATGACTATTTGATCATGCCACGTCGGGATATCAAAATAAAAAAGTGATGTATAATATTGCTCACTTTTTATTTAATTAATATTTTGTTAAGTATGCCAATGAATTGTTTATCGTGCGTATCAAATTTTATGTCAATCGAATGTTGTTTATTGTCAGATTTTATGTCAATCTAATGCACTTGTAGACATTATGTTTAAAGTATATTAGAGTAATGCTCTATATTATATCATTATCTCACTATATTAATATAGCACTATCAATTCATCGTTAAATTTTTTTTTTTTTTTTTTAACAATGATTGATATAAAAATAGATTGACAGTTCATGTCAGTATAATAACATATTTGTATAATAATGATGTGGTATATTGCATTACTCGTTATATTATTAAATAGTTTATGATAATAATTTATGACCAATACTTGGTAGCTTTACAACCTCAAATTTTCCAATGTGGTTTGTGATCAATACCCAAAAACAAAAGTGGTTAATGTAAAAAATGGGGTAAAACTTTGTCCAATTACCAGCATGCCAATCTGTTCACATAATCATTTAATTCAATGAACTGTGATCATATAAATTAATGAATAAAACGAGAACGATACCTATAAAATCATTAATAATAATACTTAACAAATAAATTATTTTTTAAAGAAAAATACATTTTGGCCCCTTAAATTACTAGCACTTTTTTCACTTGCACTACAAAACTTCAAAAAGTGATATTTAGGTACCTCAAACTACAACTCCATTATAAAAATGCCACTTCGTTAGCAAGAACCGTTAAAATAGATGGAAAAATGGTTGTGTTCGCCTCACGTGACCACTTTAGTGCTTTTCGTCCCAAAATGCCCCAAATTTTACTATAAAATACCGTAGTTGCCCCTTGAAACAAATTACCCTTATCATTATTAAAAAATAAAAAATGAAATCGAAAATAAATTAAATTAAATTATTATAAAAAATTAGAAAAGAAAAGGTGTGGCCAAACCACCCCTCAGGTGTGGATCGCCCACCACTTTTGGATTTTAGGAGGCAGCCGAACCATCCCACTGTAGCTCCTTGTGTAAGAAAAATATAAAAAGAAAATAAATAATTATGATTTGATAATAAAATAATTTAAATAATAAACAGAAAGGCATATTTTGATGTAAATAGATGGAGCTTGGTGAGGCTCATAGGAATTTAATAAAAAAGAGAGATAGAATGTCCAAGTAAAATTTTAGAAATGTTGGATATGAGGTGTCGCGTTCGAACGTAAGGAATCTTCACGTGTCACTGAGTTGGATGAACCGTGTTCCAAAGCAAAGTGCCCATTTGAACGAGGTCGCATGTTCACGTGTCATCATACGCGTGAGTGGTAGATGAAGATCAATGGTCAAAATCGTTCATGGTATGTTAGATTTGACGCGCAATTAATGCGGGCTCACATAGTGCATTCGAACATGATCGCATTTCGTGCATAGATTCAAAACTTTAAAACGTGGAGCGAAGGAAGGGAAGATTTTATTTCTTCCCTTCGCTCAAAAGAAAACTAGAGAGAGTGTGAGAGTGACCGAGAGTAAGGGTTGAAAGGGAGTGAATTAGAAATAGAAAAAATGGACTTGAAGAGGCTTAAAGTCCAAGCTTGAAGGTAAGATTCTCTAATAGTTTGAATTGACTTTTGAGGTTTGTTGTTTATATGGTGATATTGAGGAGTTTAGTTGAGTTTATGATGCTTTTAGAGTTTTGGTTATAAAAAGTTTGGATGTTTTGGTGGTAGGGTTTGTTGTGTTGAATGAGGGATATGGTCTTAATATGTGAAGTTATTAACTGTGAACTTATGTGATAATGGTGTTGTTTTTAGTGTTTTAATTGTGTTGATTTAAACAAGGGTGTGGAGTCAAGGTTTTTGTTGTTTTGAAATAAAAGGCAAGATTAGGGTTTTGGAGAAAGGTTGAATTATTGTGGGTAAATGGGTGTTTTGGTGTTGCATGGAGAAGTAGTTTGATGTTTGTGAAATGGTCCAAATGGAAGAGATAATTTGGTGTAGTTGTGCTGTGATTTGGGAGACACTACTAAAAAACATGGGAATACTAACCTAAGGTCAGTAACGTGAAAATGCGTTTTTTAGGTTACTGGAACCCAGTAACGCGGTCCCACTAACGCAAAGCTGAGGTTAGTATCCCTTATGTTGCTAAAATGTGTATTGTAACCTGGAAATCTAACATTGCGTTACTGTTCAGTAACGCGACAAATATTTCTCGTTATTGGCATCGAGTTACGTGAAACTACACGTTACTGAGTTGTTGTAACGTGCAAAGAACAGGTTACTGAAATGTTGTAACGCAAAATTAATTTTCACTTTACTGAATTATTGCAACAGGAATACTTTTATGTTAGTGAATGTTTTTACGCAAAATTTATTATCACGTTACTGTAATTTGTAAAATGAAGATTGTTAGGTTAGTGTATGTCGCAACGCATAACAAATCATCACGTTACTGTATGTTCTAACATGATTATTATTAGGTTAGTGTATGTTGTAACGCAGAACTAATCCTCAGATTACTGTATGTTCTAACATGTATTTTGTTAGGTGAGTGTATGTTTTAACGCAAAACTCATCTTCAGGTTACAGTAGTTTGTAACGTGAATATTGTTAAGTTAGTGGATGTTGTAACGCATAACTCATCTTCAGGTTACTGTGTTTTGTAACGTGAATATCGTTATGTTAGTGAATGTTGTAACGCACAACAAATTTTTCGTTACTGTATTTTCTAACATTATATTTATCACGTTACTTTATATATAGTAACGTATATATATTCACACGTTACTGTATTTTAAATAGCGAAAAAAAAATTACAGATTTTTGCTCTCCCAAATATTTTTTTTTAGCGGTTGACCATTTACATCCATCCTCCTATAATCACAACAAATTATACGTTTCCATTCATTCATTCGTCAACAATAACAACATTTTACATTTAATTTTAAGGGGTAATTATCTTTTTCCCCCATGAACTACCGGCCTGTGTCATTTTGCCCCCACGAACTACCACTTCGACCAAACAAAAGCATCAAACTACCATCTTTACATACTTTGCCCCCTTGTGTCAGTCTAATTCATGCAAAGACTTAAATGCTCTAACTCAATTTCAAAAATTACCTAAATATCCTCATTTTAAACAAAAAATAAAAAAAGAAACTCAAGGAAAAGGGGGTGGCTGCAGAGGTGGCTGGAGCCACCTCTGGGGGTGGCTCGCAGGCCACCCGGCCACCTCAAGGGTGGCTGCCGCCACCCCTTTTCCTTCAGTTTTTTTTTAAAAAAAATTTTAATATTTTTTAATAATTACTGTAAAAGGCATTTTTGTCTTTAAATTAAAATTAACGGTAAAAAATGGCATATTCCATCCAAGTTAATGAGATTCCCTAACGGAATGGGACAAAGTATGTAAAGATGGTAGTTTGATGCTCTTTTTTGATTGAAGTGGTAGTTCGTGGGTGCAAAATGACATAGGCCAGTAGTTCATGGGGGAAAAGGTAATTACCTCTAATTTTAAAGAACAAGCACAACAATATACATTGAGAATGAATCGTCAAAAATTACAACCATTGAAAATAATATAACCAATGTTTGTGTTTTCATATATATATGAACAATTATACATAATGAACAATTATATATAACCAATGTGTGTGTTTTCATATATATATGGACAATTATACATACAGAATATACGCAAAACACAATGATAAAACAGCTACTCATGGATGCACATGAGTTGAATTTCTCACCGCCGATACATGAACAATTACTAACGGATGCCAACAACATGCTCCATATTACCTATAAATGATAAAACAAACAAACTCAGCAAACAAAAATACGATAATATCATATTAAAACTAACACTTAAGGAGCAACACGTGAAATATAAAGAAATGTCATCAATACTAAAAAAAAATAAGGATATAAATATAAAGTAATTAATTATTACCTGAACCGCTGCAAGTAGACGATCTAACATTCAAACAAGGTGTGGAATATCTGTCAAGTGCTAGGGCAACCTGCGAAATACACAACGCACCCAAATTAATATTATATATTTATACATAATGCACACGAACATGAATTGATTTTAATTGATTGATAACGCGATAACTTTATCACTTACCTAATGCACACATTAATTATTACCACATGTATAAATGATTCACCAATTCGTTAACAATTGCCAATCAATGTAGAAATAAATAATAGAAAACCAGTCAAGTTTTATCGAATCACTTACGGTAAGATTGGATCTGAGTCTGGTTGGGCATGGTCAAAATCATCAGTCATTGTTCGTTAATTCTGGTTAATAGAACGGCTCACACTCGTGCTAGGTGTCAGATGTATCATGAGACTCGTCACCCTGACCATCGTCGTAGACGTTCCTGGGTTTAGTCCGCACGGCACAAGCCCAACCTGGGTTCCTTTCATCTTCAATGTAAAATACTTGGTCAACTTGTGAAGTTAGCACGTACGGGTCATCAATCTCCCGATCTCCCCTGTGGACAAAGCGATTGAAGTTGACAAGTACCATGTCATACTCGTCCACCTTGTACCCTTTGTCCATCGCGATGTCCGCCCAATCACACTTGAACATGACATACTTAGTCCGGTAGTAATACTCGACTTCAATTATATCCGTTAACTTTCCGTAGTACATTAAGCCATCAACGGTCGACACACACACGTCATTGTTCTGAGTTCTCTTACCCGCATCATGTGCAACAGTCCGAAACAGTTTGACATTAACCACGTACCTGTTATACCTAACTGCTATCTCCTTTGGGCCCCTACAATGCATAACAGGCTTCTCAATCATCTCCGTTTTACGTTGATCTTCCAATTTATCGACCTACGAGGGTAAGCCAAAAGCTAAACATGTAATAGCTAAACATCAAATTATTCTTACGTAATCACGGTACCAACTGAAGAACTGCCGATGATGTTGGGCTTCCAACTGATCGTCCGTAGTTCGCCATCTATCGCATGATCGCCTAAGCGTATCCATGTGCATCCTACAATTTATAATTTAAATTCATTATCTATTATTCGTCATTCTAGGCTACAACATTATAGAATATAACACATGCTAGAACTTATTTTAGCTTACGTTCGCAATTGATTAAACTCGTCAGAGTTGAACAAAATATATCGGTGAATCTGGCCCAACTAAGTAAGGTTGAGGCTGACTTGTGTTCCCACCCCCTTTGGACCATCAGGATTTCATTGGGGTCTGTTGTGGAAGGTTGGTGCGTTTTTCAGATACCCCGAGCAGAATGTCACCAACTTGATTGCTATGTAGCCTTCAGCAATACAGCATTCAGGAGCCACTTTATTGCGCACACTAGACTTAAACACCCCGAGGCTCTTACATTTTAAAATCAGTTAATCACAGAAAATTAATCATTGTGATATATAAAAAAACACAAACTAATTAAAATAATGAATATACAAAGTCAATATTTTACCTCTCCGCCGGATATATCCACCTATACTGTACAGGGTCCCCTATACTGCATTCGCAAACAAGGTGAACAACCAAATGTCACCCTCTAGTAGGTCCATGTCCTCTTGTGTTAAATTTTTTGAGCATATGCCCTTGAAAAATGCGGACATCTCAACAAGAAGTCTAACCACGTTATCTGGCAATGACCGACGCAATGCAATAGGGAGAAGCTGTTGCATTATTATGTGGTTGTCATGGCTTTCAAGCCTTTTATCGTATGTTCCTTAAGGCGTACACACCGAGAAACATTCGATGCATATCCATCAGGTACCCTTAGATTTCGAATCACCTTCAGAAAATTTGTTTTCTCTTCATTGGACATTGTGTGGCAAGCCGCGGGCATATAGGTTTTACCATCATTGTGACGACCCTTCTTTTTTTTTGTATAAAATATTTATAAAACATAAAATGGTCATCACAGTGGCACAACTACGTGTCGCTTAGCCAACATACGTATATGCTCCATATCATGTACCTGATATTCAGAGTAATATCTAATGGCAGAATAATCATAACACTACAACTTATAACAGAAAGTACATCTAAAAATACATGTGGTCCATACAAAAGAGTCATATATCTGTCTAACTGTTTAAGGCTTATAATTACCCACTAATACAAAAAAATGGCTATACAAAAGAATATGTGACACCTACGTCACTAGCCATATACAAAATACCCCAAAAGAGTGAACTCCATAGTCCAACTCAATACGACTGTCGTGAAGTGCTTCAATCGTAGTATCCCAAATACACAGCTACGGGGTCCTCCTCTAAGTCAGGTGTACCTGCAGTCAAAGAGACATCATCTATACGATTGTGGGGGTTTGCCAAATCCGTATATGTGAAATGATGAGTTCATTGCCTCGGTACATAATACCAAAACCTCAGTGATATTAAACTAACTGAGTTTTTGCAAGGAACCAACTTTTTCTTTTAGTCTCGCGTACACTATAACAACTACAAATTCATAAGCTTTGTTTGAAAACCCCAATAGCTGATATAGCGAACACCAACTATCAGAAAACATTTAAAACATACTATGTAGTTGGACCCATACGTTGAAGTTCCAATGGCTTGGAAGCAACTACGTATACACCCACCAACAATAATATTTTTTTATGTTGGTAGCTCAAATGCACAGAGATCTAACATTATAAACTGTGATATCGCCGTGCCTCAGGGCATTACAACTTCATGTCTATGTCACATAGTTGTCCATGCGGTTACTAGAATAAAACTCTGATATCCAAGCACTTCTTACTGATGTACCACAACAATCCATCTACCTACTCCCAAATCACACTGATATCCCAACCAATAGCGTCACATCAAAGTACACCAAGCTTAAAACATGCAATCTCGCTCTTTACTACGAGCTTACTATCATTTTCCGAATATGGTTAACACCGAATCCTAGAGCATTACAACTTCATGTCAAGGCACATAGTTATCCATGCGGTTACTAGAGTAAAACTCTGATATCCAGACACTTCTTACTGATGTACCACGACAATCCATCTACCTACTCCCAGGACACTGTATTACTCATACCAAACCATGATAATACCCTTGCACCTCCAAGCTCAATGTTCTTAAATCATGCAACTAGACGATAGAATTATACATAAGTTCTTTGCCAGTAAAACTCTTAGGCATACAAATACGTCTAACATAAAATCTACAATATTCTATATCATGAAAACATTACACAATTTAAACAATGATATGCATGCTCATGATTGTCCTTTCATTCCTTGTGAGGCTTACCCTCCATTTCATTCTTTGTGAGGCTTACCATTCCTTTCATTTTTATGCTTTACGATTCAAACTTTATACTTCTATTCTTTACAAATCATGCTTTCTTCAAATACGATAAACCAATCAACATGTAATTTTCTCATTCTACTTTGCATAATTTAAATCTCAACCGCAGTTCACATTCAAACATTTTAAATCATTTTAACACATTTCATTCATAAATCATTTCATAACATCATTGATATTATTTGAACATAATTGAAACTACTCAAATCAACTAAAACAGATATGTTCAACATACAGTTGGTTCGGATTTATAAAACACATATATTTTGCAATTCTAATATACATAAAAATAACAGTTTCTCAGTGAGTAAAATATCACCTGATTGCTTGCACACCAACACTAACAAGTCCTAGGCTCAATCTACAAAGTGCCGCAGTACATAACATATTGCATTCATTTAGCTTCCATCCAATAATTACACTAATTTTCACTTTGAATTGCCCAATGACTATTTTACTCATCAATTGCTTAAACTCATACTTAACAATATTCCTAGGTTTATAAATAAAACTCTCAATTTATTCAAATTACCAACATTAAAACCTAACCCCACAAATATTTATTTTTACAACACTCATGGTTAATTTGGGGTTAATCATCACTATCACCACCATTAGGCCACAACTTAACAATCTAATTTTGAATAATTAAAAACCTCAAATTAATTTAATCTATCAAATTAGGGTTTCCCCAAACTTAACTCCAATAACAATATCATTAACTCAATGGCATTTACTAAGGGTTAATCTCATAAAATCCCACAAAAATCAAATACCCAAAAATTAAGGCTCGAGGAAAAGCTTACCCAAATTCACCAAACTTCAACCCAAAGTTTGGGTAGCCTCAAGTAAGTTCCAATAAGCTCAAATACCTAAAGAATATAGAGGATTAAACTCATATTTATGATTTTACCCAAAAGTCACAAAATCATGAGTTTAGAGTTTTTACCTTAAAACAATCGGTAAGAACGTAGATCCGAGTGCAAGGATCACGTTTCCGAAAACGGATTGAAGATCCGACTGTTGGATCTTTGTAGATCGCAATTTTTCTTCTTGTGGGACTAAGGGCTTACTTCTTCTTCTTCTGTCTTTTTTTTTTTTTCTCTTCTTTTCTGTTCCCCGAGGGAGGCATTCTGCCTCCTTTCTTTTCTTCCTGAGGGGCGCACAGACGTGCGCCACCTCACTACTTTTTTCTTTTTTCTTTTTTAACTGAAGGGCCAGATGGCCCTTCATTACCAAATGGCCATTCGGCCATTTCCTGAATTGGCCGTACGACCTTTCAAATGAAAGGTCGTGCGGCCCATATATATATATATATATATATATATATATATATTATTTATTTAATAAAATAGGCACCACTTACCTTTTTTTGAGGAACGGCCATTACTGCCCTTCATTTTTAAAAGGTGAGGCGCTGTGCGCCTCATCTCATTTTATTTTATTTTATGTTAATTCCTTTTTTTTTATTTATTCTTCTTTTATTTTTATCTCTGATTTCTTTTGTAATTCCTAATTCTTTTTAGACTTTAAAAATGTTCTCTTGCATTTTATTTTCTTAGCTACAATTTACAAGTCTATAAGATCTGTTTTATTTTACCACACCAAGTAGACTGATAAACCCATTAAATATTTTCTAGGACATTACAATCATCGCCGGTGAACGGATGCAGTTTAGGACTCAAACCCATTTCTCGCAAGTCTTGGCGGGCTGCGAGGTCATCATTTGTTTTCCCTTTGATATCGAGAATTGTGCCAAGTATATTGTCCATCCCATTTTTCTCTATGTGCATGACATCAAGATTGTGCCGCAATAAATTATCTTTCCAGTATAACAACCGAAAGAAACACTTTTCTTTTTCCACATGATATCGTCAGTTGTAGCTTCTATCGATTGTCCCCTCTTCCTCTTCTTCTCTTTTGTCTTGCTCGTACTCTTATTCCCAAATACCATCCCCTTCAACTGTCCCAGGATGTCATCACCACTTTGCACGTCGGGCGCACATTCTCGTTCTTGAGTGCCGTCAAATGCTCTCTTGTTGCACCTTCAAGGATAATCCATCGGCAAGTATCGCATGTGCCCCATATAACAAAATTTTTTGCCGTTATACAACCATCTAAACCTTGTTGAATGCATACAAACAAGGCATACCTTGACACCCCTGTTAAGCCACTCAGACAAATTTGCATATACAGGGAAGTCATTAATTGTCCACATCAACTGTGCCCGCATCACAAAATTATTTTTCTTTGATGCATCATATGTGTGCATCCCTACGTTCCACAATTCTTGTAACTCTTTAATCAATGGCTGGAGGTAAACATCTTTACCCATTCCAAGTGAACTTGGACTCAGGATAATCAGTGATAGTATGAACGACGTTTGTTTCATGCACATCCAAGGTAGGGTTGACAATTTTTGACACGACCCGCGAACCCGACATGAACACGACACGGGAAAATAGGGTTTGGGTTTAATATAATCGGGTTCGGGTCAACCTGATTTTGACCCGGTTATATATTTAAAAAAAAATTAAAAAAAGAAAAAGAAAATGAAAAGAACTAACCCGAAACGAAATGCCCAATTGTGAATCTGTGATTTGTGAATCTATGATTTTGCGAACTCACATATTCAAGTTGGAACCCTAGCCCAGTAGCCTTCCGCTAGCCGCCCGCACTCCGCACGCCCGACTGCCCACACAGTCGCACTTTTCGTCTTCTCTTTCAGACTTTCAGAGTTTCAATTCAGTGTTTCAAACTTTCAAGATTTAGTTTTACGGTTTCACTTTCCCCTCCCCCCTCTCCCATCAACCACCAAATACCCGGCCACCATGAAGCAGTGTTGTCGCCAACCATCCGGCCTTTTCCCCCTCTCTCTGCGCCAAACTTTTCCCTCCCCCCTCTCTTACCAACACCAAATACCCGGCCACCATCATCAGTGTCGCCGCCCACCATCTGGCCGATCTCGCTGAGCCTCACGCGGTTTGGTCACCGGTCGAGCAGATACCATTTAGGGATGACGATGATAGCCCTAGTGCATAGCTAGCACAAGGGTCGGGATCTGGCGAGACTGTGCACACACTGACAACGTACCGACCGACACCGTATAGGGATGACGGTGTTAGCACTAGTGTACAGCCAGCATAAGGGTCGGGATCTGGTGAGACTGTGCACACACCGGCAGCGTACCGACCGACACTCCTCGGTGAGCCTGGGTACCAGTCCCCACATTCCCTGGCCGACACCCAACATTGTTAACCACATCTATCGGGCATGCACGATTTCATGACCGATTTCGATACTCCTTTCCCTACCCAGATGGCAAAGTTTTTCAATGACGTGGAGATGGGAGATGTTAGTGGTGTACACGCTGCACTTGCCGTGGACCCTATTGAACAGGAGTTGCACCCTGACCAACTCCTGTTGATCGGTATGTTTCAATTTATATCGCTAACAAATAATGTGTATGTGTTAGGTCCAAATTCCAATGGGGACAATCAATACGAAATAGTTACAGACCCGCCGTCGTATTGGGAGATCCCGCCGGGAAAGAAAATAGCGCTGCAATTCAATAATTCGTACCAGCCATTAGGACTAAGCACCGAAAAATTCAGACGAAGCTACGACAAGTTAATTAGGACAGGGTCACTCGTCCATATGCGGGACGAATGGGGGAATGTAGACCCTATCAAAAGGCAGCGTCTATGGGAGGCGTTGATGGTATGTTGTATCCGTAACACATTATTAATCTATATTTATTTGTTTGTTTGTTTTTTACTTTTTTGTTTTTGTTTTTTGTATTTTTTTTTAATATTTATAGAATTTAATATGTCAAATTTTATATTATGCAAACATAGTACTATATCTCGCCTCGATTTGATGCCAATGAAGTAAAAAGGAAAGTCTTCAAGGACATCAGCCAAAAGATATGGACTTGGAGATGCCAACAAAAGAAAAAGCTTGAAATTCAACCAAGATGGTACGAACCAGAGTAGGGGGCACGACTTTCACAAGGTGGGACCTCGAAGACATGGCGAAGCTATTGGCCAGATGGTGTGATGAGGCGTGGTAGGTGCGGGGTTATAACTGAGTACTTACATTAATATTTTCCATACTTTCCCTAATTTCATGTCGTTGTGCATATCATATAACTAACATATTGGAAATGTTAATTTTGTAGGAGTACGCCGCTCATATGAAGGGTTTGCGACGTCGAAACGAAACACCACATTGTTACGACACCAAGAGCTTTGCCAGGGTGTCACATGAGGAAGTATGTATACCAAATTTAATATATATATATATTTCAATAACTAATTAATGATATATGTTTTTTCCTGGCAGGCACAAAAGTCCAGCGGCACTCCTCCAACCTATGCAAAGTTTTTTGTTAAAGCACACAAAAAAAAGGATGGAACTTATCCAATCGAAGCAACGCAGGAGATATGTGTATGTAAAATGCTCTTTTGTTTATTATTTATTTATTTACAGTTGAAATTTGTTTGACGTCACTAATTTGATACAGCAACGAATGGAGCAGCTAATCCCCAATGACCCTGCAACATCAGATACCGTCACTGAAGGGACAGTGCGCTGGCTTCCGTGAGATGCGTGTGTCATTGCGTTAGGGAATAAGCTCGAGTACTCGGACAGGGTTAGAGGGGTTGGGAAAAATGTTAGGCTTGTCTTGAGGACGACACAAACATACTATACCCCCACACAGGGACGATCTTAGCGTCATAGGCACTCAACCCATTCTTCTCAAGAAGAAATCAATCAAGCTTGCACTTTAATCCTTGAGGCTGAACGGACATTGCGCTCAGCTGAAATTGAGGCTGCTCTTCGAGCTCAACAGGAAAGGCATGCAGTCGAGATACAGTCAGTTTTAGAGACAGAGCGCAAGGCTGCAGAGGAACGGTTCACTATTTTGTGGGCAAACCACCAGGCTGAGTTTTTGTCTCGTTTAAGACATAATACCTCGACGGCCGCATCCTCTCAGGATACCCTCCCGCCTGTCATAGGTGATACACCTCGCCAGCTTGTGAGATCGTTTGTGGGTATTATATCATATAGTTTGTTAACTTCTTTTTCTTTTCTTTTCTTTTTTATTTTATTTTATTTTTATTTTATCATTCGTAGGTGTTGCGCCTCAGTATGACACGGTTCTAGACGATGGTGCTGCCAGTACAAGTAAGACGACAGCTGCTGATGTAGATCATCGTGACCAACCTGCCCTTCCAAAATAGTTGTATTTTTTTATTAAAAAAAAAATTAGTTTTATTTTTTGAGTGGTAATTAGTACTGTTGATTGTACTTTGTTATTGTAATTAGTATTTTTATTTTTACAGATTATGGATAATTGCCCATTGGTCCATGGGGTTGGCCTAAATTACAAATCACTCCCTGTGGCACAAAAAGTTTATGAAGCATCTCTGTGGTAAACTATAATTACGAATCACTCCCTGAACTCGTTTTTCGTTCACCAAATTAATAGATTCTGTTAGTTTGTTACGTCATACCTAATAGGAAATCAACACGTGGCTACCCCAAGCCTAGGGGATGGAATTCCGGGGACTATGTAGAAGATGATGATGAGAGGTTTACATGCTGTATGTACTGCCGATGTGAACAAAAGCTTATTTGTTTTGTAATATGTTATAAGGAAAGTAAAAAAAAATTTATTGTACTTACTTTTGTGTTTTGGTCTACAAACTCCTTGCATGTGGTTATTTAAAAGAGATACTGTTGCATTTGCAATATGTAATAAAATGTCAACAAACAACCTGCTTAGAGATATCTTCATTACAAAACGTACATATGGTATATATGGTTAATTAGGGAGGTTTATATGCATATAAATATTCAATTTTGTGAAAAATACAGTAGCGTGATAAAACTGCACGTTACTATAATTGTAACGTGATATATGATATATATATATATGCCTGTTACTATATATTGAGCAACGTGAATAATATCACGTTACTAGGTCATATATTAACCAATGGATTAATTTGCACGTTACTCTGGAGTAACCCGTAAATTTACCAGGTTAGTGTGTAGTAACCCGTATATATTTACGTTACTATCCAGTAACCCATAAAATTTTCAGGTTACAAAGGAGTTACGAAGTAAATTTTACACGTTACTATATATTTCAGTAACGCATCAAATAATTATCTGGTTACTGTAATCACTCACGTATAAAATTCTACAGGTTAGTATTCCCATGTTTTTTTGTAGTGAGAGTTTTACGTAGGAAGTGTAGTTCATGTGGGTTATCATTTGAAAGGCATGGGTGGCGTTCGATGGAGTCTCCCCTAGGATGGCTCTAATCGCAAGCGCTGTAACGACCCACCCCCAATGACACAATATTGTCCGCTTTTAGCTCCACATACCAGACTTCCCAGGAGGTCACCCATCCTGGGATTGCTCTCGCAGCGGCTCGCTTAACTGCGGAGTTCTGATAGGTTCATTGCCATCACGGCTTTAAAACGCGTTGTGTCATATAGGGTGCATTTATACACATAAGCACATCCTCATTCCCAGGCGATGTGGGACGTCACAATCACCCCCCCTTGGGACCCAGCGTCCTCGCTGGCGACCCTTATGGGATCACCCCATTCTTGGCATCCCAGCGAGTGCCCGCCGGCAACCCTCTTGGGCTTGTGCACGCTCCCACCATCTCAGGCTGGGCAATGGCTCTGATACCATTTGTAACGATCCACCCCCAATGACACAATACTGTCCGCTTTTGGCTCCCCATATCAGACTTCCCAGGAGCTCACCCATCCTGGGATTGCTCTCGCAGCGGCTCGCTTAACTGCGGAGTTCTGATAGGTTCATTGCCATCACGGCTTTAAAACGCGTTGTGTCATATAGGGTGCATTTATACATATAAGCACATCCTCATTCCCAGGCGATGTGGGACGTCACAATCACCCCCCTTGGGACCCAGCGTCCTCGCTGGCGACCCTCATGGGATCACCCCATTCTTGGCATCCCAGCGAGTGCCCGCCGGCAACCCTCTTGGGCTTGTGCACGCTCCCACCATCTCAGGCTGGGCAATGGCTCTGATACCATTTGTAACGACCCACCCCCAATGACACAATATTGTCCGCTTTTAGCTCCCCATACCAGACTTCCCAGGAGGTCACCCATCCTGGGATTGCTCTCGCAGCGGCTCGCTTAACTGCGGAGTTCTGATAGGTTCATTGCCATCACGGCTTTAAAACGCGTTGTGTCATATAGGGTGGATTTATACACATAAGCACATCCTCATTCCCAGGCGATGTGGGAATGAGGATGTGCTTATGTGTATAAATCCACCCTTTATGACACAACGCGTTTTAAAGCCGTGATGACAATGAACCTATCAGAACTCCGCAGTTAAGCGAGCCGCTGCGAGAGCAATCCCAGGATGGGTGACCTCCAGGGAAGTCTGATATGGGGAGCCAAAAGCGGACAGTATTGTGTCATTGGGGGTGGATCGTTACAAATGGTATCAGAGCCATTGCCCAGCCTGAGATGGTGGGAGCGTGCACAAGCCCAAGAGGGTTGCCGGCGGGCACTCGCTGGGATGCCAAGAATGGGGGGATCCCATGAGGGTCGCCAGCGAGGACGCTGGGTCCCAAGGGGGGGTGATTGTGACGTCCCACATCGCCTGGGAATGAGGATGTGCTTATGTGTATAAATGCACCATATATGACACAACGCGTTTTAAAGCCGTGATGGCAATGAACCTATCAGAACTCCGCAGTTAAGCGAGCCGCTGCGAGAGCAATCCCAGGATGGGTGACCTCCTGGAAAGTCTGATATGGGGAGCCAAAAGCGGACAGTATTGTGTCATTGGGGGTGGATCGTTACAAGCGCGATCAAAGCTTATTCAAATGCATCGAACACAATATGATTTTGAATGTCTCAATTGCACCCTGATTATTGGCCATTCATTTGTGGGTATCACATAATGTTTCGCTCAAACCCCGTTCGAACGTGAACACTAAGAGTTGAATAATGGAAGAACTTTCGAAGAGAGAATAAAACTTTAGGGTTTGAATCGAGATATGTTTGATAGGAAAGTATGGAAGAAAGTTAAATTCAAAATAGAACTTAAGATTCTATGAATTTAAAACTGAAACAAACAATGTGGTATAAATCATAGGCGACAGGCAAAACGTTATGAAAGCACAACAAGAAGGAATTTAAGCTATTAGCGGTAAGTAGACTCATTCCAAGATCAGTTAAAATTTGTTACATGATTTATTGCGTGAGTTTGCAAATGAAAATATCAGTGTTTCTTATATATATATATATATATGCTTTCTAATATGTTGTGAGCCAAGATGCATCTTTAAGAAAAGTCTTGAGCTATAAGATACTACAATTTAAGTATGTTGGGATATGAAACTATGTTGTGAAAGTTAGTTTACAAAAAGTATGTTTTATGAGAAATGTGTTTATGTTTTATGTTCTACAAGTAAAGAAAGCAATGGTTCCCATTTGTGAGATATCACTATGAATGTAATGATTGCCATTCGAGGGCTATCAGTAAGATGATTATGAATCATAATGTTTCCCTTCGTTAGAATTCCAGTACAATGATTATGTTAAAAAGAATGAAGTTTAAGGAAATTAAGATGACATGTATGGTTAGTATTATGTTGTTTACACTATGTAGTAAATTTGTCATAGCACTACTAAAAAACTTGCAAGTAATAATTTACCACCACCTAAAAAGACCACTTTTCACCACCTTAATTTATTTTTAAAATTCAAAAAGTAATGGGAGACCACCTTGCCACATAAACAATGTGGTAAAAAATAGTATTTATAGGTGGTGGTGAATCATTACTCAAAACCTGCTATTTAGTATCATTTTTTTTCGTCGTTTACTCAAAATGAAAAAGTTTATAAAAGTCTTTGGTTTCTTTTAAGTGACAAAGTTATTATTAGAATCGTTAACAAAAACACCATTTTGTCTACCCATATTATTTAAATAGATAGAATATCCATTACATGCCATTCACATATGTTTTTCACACATGGTACATTTTTTGCCCTCAAATAAAAAAAAATACTACAAAAATTGAAAAACTAACAACAAAAAGAATAAAGATGGGTGGTTGTTGAACCACCTGAATAACGTGTGGTGCATCAGCAACCACTCAAACACATGCACATGGGGGTGGCTGAGCCACTCCCAAGCGTATGGGTGGTTTCACCATCTTCCAAGATTGGCTTGACCACCTCGAATCAATTAGAGGTGGTCTGGCCACCATCCCTAGGTGCTGCGGGTGGTCGGGTCACTCTCGGGTGTGACCATTTTTACTCTCTTTTTTCAACTTTTTTAGTTTGAGGTTTTATATTTCTATATATTGTTTTATTTATTTATTTTAACTTAGAGGGTATTCAAGTAAATTTATTTTTAAATTTATGGTATTTTCATTATTTCACATATTTAAAGAAGCGTATGGCAAGTGATTAATATTTAGTATGCTTTAACGATGTGGACTGACGAAGGGTTTTTTTTTTGGCTAATAATTGATAGTTTAAGCGTGTTCAAAGACATGTTCTGCCACATTTGACCGAAACTATAGACATTCGAAAAATTTCCTCGGAAACGTAGTTAAGGTTTGATCTTTTCCCTTCATTTTCTACTCTCTTTTTTATTGCCCTCATTTTTTCTTGGAAAAAAATAAAGAAAAAAGTAAGTTTATAATGTTTTGTTAAATTATCAATTATCTAAGCAATTTAAAATAATAGGAAAAAAAATAAATTTTACCACCCCAAAGTTTCACCACTTTTTCACTTTTGTCTCCAATGTTTAAAAATTAGCAATGTATTCTAACCAATTTTTTGAAATTTTCAATATTGTCCATCCGTTATTTAAATCCGTCTTCTTCAACAAAAATCAACTCACGTACATCACATGTTGGTTTTTAGGGACAAATCGCCCCAAAATATCCCTAAAAAAAAGTCAAAACATTTTTTTTATGCCATTTAGGGTAGACGAACTACCCTGATTCGGCCACCCCTAGCCCTTTGAGGGTGGTTTCAGGCACCTCTAGGCCGACCAAACCACTCTCAATCCCAGCCACTCCCATTTGGGCACATGGGAGTGGTTTCGGCTAGAGGTGAAATAGCGAGTGGTTAATAACCGCTAATAGGTTAGCAGTTTTAGGACTAGGCGTAAGGGTGTTAGCTGAACCCAACGTAGGGGTGTTATAGCTTTAAATAACCGCTAACAATTATTTTATAATTGTTAGCCGTCTGAAGCAGGGTGGTTGTAGTTATAAAAATAGAATAACCACCTTTTGACCCCTAGTTTCAGCCACCCACATGGTTTTTATTTTTTATTTTTTTCTTTTTTTTAATGTTTTTTAAAAACTGTTTTAGCCTCTCTCTTTTTTTATTGGTTTTCAAGGGTAACTTGGGGACATTTTTTTCTTCCTAAAAGCTCATTTCAGTAAAAAAAAAAAAGACAAACTTAAGTAATGGATGGGCAACATTGAAAATTTCAAAATCTTAGTTGGAGTACATTGCCAATTTTTAAACATTGGGAGCAAATGTAAAAAAGTTGTGAAACTTTGGGAGGATATTAAACTAATATTTTAATACTCTATTTACGTGTGAGGCCAAATAAGATGTGGTCTATTTAATTAGGATATAATGGACAGTAAACTGTGAAGTCAAAGTTAAACTTTGGAGATAATTGATTATTTAACATAGTATTAAAGACAATGTATGAAGTTTAAACCATCTCTCTGTAATTCACATCTCATTTAAAATAAATATTTTTCGTGTTGGGTCTCACTTGTTAAAGAAGAGTTTAAACTCATACATAAAAAATAAAAAATAAAAAATAAAAAATAAAATAAATATTAATTAAATAATTCATAGGCATTTCCTTGATATGAACTGAGCCATAATTTGATCCTAATCCCTCCAAATCTTCACTAACATCAACTTTTGGGACATAACCTTTTTTGAACCCCTAAATGATCCTAAAAAGAAGTCCCTAAAGCCCTTCAGACGCTAGGCTTGGTGATCAAACTACCTCAGTTTGAGCGAGCGCCTGCTAACTCCTACTTTACAGGCCGTATAGGTCTCTCTTATTTAAGTCTAAACGGATAGATGCCATTCTATATGGTATTGCCTAGATAGAGAGCCACATATGGATTTCCTGTCTACACTATTGCTTCAGAAAAATAATAATAATAAATAAATACTAATACTAGAACTTTCTTAAGCCAATTTGATAATTTTCATTCCTCTCTTTTACTCTTACATGCAAATGGCCTTGCACATGTTGATTGGAAAGTAAAACATTCCAAGCATAGAAAAATAAAAATATAGGAAAGAAGATGCCAACAAGAGAGGCAAAAAGGATTCGCATGCATAGGATGCCATGGGTGGTTGAGATAAGGTTTGGTTAATAAAGTTGACAAGTACCAAAACAATATAATATAACATAATTTCCTATACATAAAGGTAATAATTAAGTGACTTTCAATAGTTTTTTTTTTTTTAATTCATTTAATAAATCAGAAATTTGGAACCTGATTCCTTGATGTCAGATGGAATTAATAAAATAGTAGAGATGCTCGGGTGATGCATGTACATAATTAATATCGAATTAATTTCCATGTTATTTTATTTTTGTTTTGTATTAAAAGGCTCGTAAATTGATTTCTTCAATCTAAGGATATGATAGTAACTGAGAAATGTGATTTTATAGGTATATCTTTAACCCATGCACTGCAAATATAATTCATAATAACAATGCTGGGGTGTTTTTGTGAAGCCCAAAGCCAATAGCAACATATAAAAAAACGTTAATCATATTTACGTTATTATTTCAAAATAATTAGTTAATTTAAAGCTTCTCTAAAATTATTTATAAAGTCGAGTTTCACATAGTAAGTAAGCAATGTAAGACTTAACATACATGTGTACATATCTTTATAAATCACACACTCTATGTACGTAGACTACTCATCTCTTCCTAATATGGAATCGGGGTGTTACAAACTCCTTCCTTAAACCCTTAACGTACTCATCAGGGCCACGTCATGCAATGCTAACAGTACGTACCATATAGCATTTACTAGGTAGCTCTTGATACCTTTATAAAAACACAGGAAAAAATGCTAGACATAATTGCGCTGTCACCCCAAAAAAGACTAGTCAGTTGAAGCTCCCATAGGATCACTTATAAAGTCCAGTTTCACATAGTTAAAGAGCACTCTCAATGGCTTATGCATTTTTATATGTAAAATGGCGAACCAAAACCTATTTTATCTATTTTAGCTAATGGGTTTTAAAATGTATTATACATCCGATTATCTATTATTTCTCTTTATTTTTTAATGATCGTATTTTTTTTACTGTCCTTTTTTTCAAACTTTTTTTTTTTTTTCATACGGACATTTTTCTAACTATCATATTTTACAATGATCGATCGTTTCGTTAAAACTATCATTTTTCTAACGCAATAATTTTTCAACGGTCATTTTTCTAATTGTCATTAAAGTTCACTACTACTATTCTTCACCCTGCTATAAAAAGAATTGCAATCTTTGAACTGTTTGTACTATAGTGATCAAGTTTGATTAAAACTATTATCATCAATGAAATTGGAAAAGGCTGTAGATTCCAATACAAGTTTTTTTTTTTTTTTTTTTTGTGAAGAAGTAAAAAATAACAACTAATTAATTATAATCACAAGTACATGTGAGAAAAGAAGAAAATGAAGGAAAAGGAAAAAAAAAATGGAAAAGAAGGGAAAGAGAGAGAATGAGAGAGGCCCAAAAGAAATATTAAAAAAAAAAAAAGATGTATTTGTGAATAGTGTAACTCCACTAGTCACAAATGCAAGACAAATTTATTTTGCATTTTTAGTAGATAATGAGATGGAATGGCTTTTTTATGATTTTGCTTAGCTATTCTAGTTAAAAGAGATGAATAATCCATTGAAAATGCTAAATAAGCAATGTGAGATTTATCATCCATTAATATCTTTATAAACTGTCTACTCTTTGTGGATCACTCATTTATTACCAATATGATATCAAGGTGTTACAATAGAAACTAGGAATTTAACTCTAGAGGGGTCGGACTGCATTGACTTTTTTAAAAAAAAAAAATTTGGGTATCATACTAAAGATTTTTTTTTTAAAAAAAAAAATATACTAAGAGTTTATTATTATCTTTATCATTATTATTATTATTTTGATGGATAACTTCACAAAAGTGTATATAATTATACGCCGTTTTGAGATAAAAGTACTGAACTAACAAACGTCTCAAACTGGAGTATCCACATTTCCAAACATTTCACTTAATTAAGGGTACTCCGTTAGATTTGCTGTTAAATCATAACGAACGATTCAAAATACCCCTGTTTTTATAGGGGGAAAAAAGAAAAAAGAAAAAATCTAAGATTTAGGTATTGGTCAGAATTTAACGGAATGTGCAAAAATATCCATTCATGAATCTTTGAAAAAATTATAATTTTTTTTTTTTAAAAAAAAAACAATGGTATTTTTGAAATTTTTGCAGGATTTAACAGCAAATTCTAACGGAGTACCTTTAAGTAAAACGTTTGGAAACGTGGATACCCCAATTTAAGACGTTTGCTAATTTAATACCCCTTGTCTTAAAACGGAATATAATTCGATACCCTTTTGTGAAGTCCTTTATTATTATTATTATTTTGTGAGATTTAGTATGTCCCTTGTTCAATTCAATTGCACATTTTGCACGGACCTCTTTGGGATGTCACCAAATGCCCCATATATGCCAAGGCGACAACAAAGGGCTGAGTTTGTTAAACCAAGTTTAGATCAAAGTATTTCATTTTTTTTTTCTCTTCTAATAAATCTGGGAAAAGGATTACATGGGAACAAAAAATAAGGAAGGGGTGGACTCCTCATCAACATACCCAAATAGAAGAAACAACATCGAAAATAGGAAGGGTCTATAAATGACCCCAAATGGATCATAAACGACCCTGGTCCTCAGTAAGAGCCGCAGAAAGTGGTAACTAATGTAAGCTATGAAGCACAACCTTTGGAAGGTTTCTCAACAATTCTCAAATTCCTAAGGAAAATGCTCCAAGGAAAATGCTATTTGTACTTCAGGTGCATAATATGGGTACAACACCCCCTCACATGGGGGTGGACCTCACACATTGAAACCCACCTCCATGTGAGGGGGTGTTGTGCCCATGTTGTGTACTTGAAACTCCCATTATGAAGCTACAACAATCACTATAAAGAAGTTGTCGAAGGGGAGACAACAAAGGGGCATGGAACAAAAACCCACGTAATACAACAACAACATGAAATAAAAACAGACAATATAACAATAACAAAATTTCATAAAACAGCAGCATCGATAGTGAGGAGTGGCGGTGACGTGGTGGCACGTGAGGCCCACACATGGTGGCAGGAGGAGGAACGGAGCAGCGGTGGTAGAAGGAGGCACGTGGGCTGATCTTGGGAGATCCGGTTCATATCTAAAAATATCCAAACTAGATATGGACAAAACCATACCAAATTTGAACAGATCCAGGATCCATCCTGGATCTTGATGTCATTAGATACTTTTTTCTTTTCTTTTTTCAATCTTAATTTTTACAAGGATTTTACATTTATTTGGATATCTCAAAATAAGCAAACACACTTTATAGAAAACATTTTCTCAAATGTGGGCCTTATTTAAAAAAATAAAAAATAAAAAATCCAAACATAGTTTTCCCTTTTTTATCGAGTCATAACACTTTTTCAAACCAAAAATAAAAAATACGCTCAAAACACATTACCAATACCCCAAATTTTCAAAAGTTTTGGTAAAGAAGTAGAGACTCCACCCTCTACTATAAAAATACCTTGGCAAAGTTTATTGAAAGACATGATATGAAAAATGAAGAACAAATAAAACTACATCCCCATTTTAAAAAATTAAATAGAAAAATAAAAAATAAATTGTGACAATCACCCTAATCTCAAGCAACGGACAAAATTAAAGAGCTCTACTGGTTTTGAGCGATGTGAAACTAGTATATGCTTTTGCAATGAATCTGTACTCGCTGTACGTGTTACACAAAATATAATGAATCCACCAATTATCCCCCCAAAATAATTCATTAAAATAAAATTTTCTCTCTTTTTTTATTAGAAAAATATTTCATGCTTAATAAGAATCTTACAATTCTGGTTATGTTCTTATTTTATCCTCGTACGGGAAAATTAAAATTTAGCCCACGGAGTTTTGTGCGATTTCAATTTAGCGTATGAATTTTAATTTTGACAATTAATTTCATGAGACATGCCCGATTTTTAAAAACGTTGTCACATGGGTATAAAACCGAGTAATGCTAGAAGGAATAACTATGTCATTTTTATGTCATCTCAAAATTGATGTGGCTTTTAAAATCATAATTATATCAAAATTTAATAATCATATATTACAAATTTATTGATGATTTTAAAAGTCACATTAATTTTGAAAAGACATAAAAAAGATATGAGTCTTTCTTCTAGTATTACTCTAAAAAACCATGTTAGAGTCCCACTTTATTGTCATGTCACCAACCAACTTAGCCATGTAAGATTTGTTTTAAAAAATTATCTATTTCATTTTATCCATTAAAGAAAAAAGAAAAAGAAAAACATAGGAGTGGTTCGGTTATCTCCACACATTATGGTAGCGGTCAAACCACCAATCAGGGGCTTTAGGGATGGTCCGACCCCCTCCCCCCCAATCTTAGGCGGTGGTTGGGACACATTCCTAAGGAGTTGAGGGATGGCCGACCATTTCCTTGAAGTCGATTTTTTTGTTCTTTTTTCTTTTTATGGACATAATAAAAGCGGTATTTTTAGCAAATTTTCACGATGTACGACATGACGCTTACGTGACATATGTGATGTGACGATTACAAAACCCTTGTCCCTTTTTTAATATACAATCACAAAGGACCAATTTAGTTGAATTATCCATGAAGTTAATTGTTGAAATTAGAAATCAAGCACTAAATTGAAATCGCGTGAAATCCTAAGGGCAACCTATAAAATTTCCCATCTTTTTATTCAAGCGAATAAATCTTGAAGAATTTTTCAAAAATTAAAACTCAATTTTAAATGAAAAATATTATAAAATTTCAAGTACACCTTATGACTAATTAGCCCATTAAATAAAATGAACACAGTTTACATACAACTTATTAAACACTAATGGAAATAATTCAGTTATATGATAATCATTAAAATGCTTTAAACATTTGGGTTATCAGGTTACCAACTCCTTGTATTTTTTCTGCTTTTTTGACTTTAAGACCACAATTTTTAAATTGATAGATTTAACATCTGTATAGGCACATTATAAATTGGAGATGTATGTTTGGTTTTTGTCGTTTTTCATTAAATAGTCAATAGAAACAAGTGTTTAAAAAAATAAATAAATAAATAAAACCTATTATGCCTTTCTAATAAAGAAAAATTTTAAAAATCTCAGCACAAGAGGTGGATTGCTTGCTGTCAACCCCCTCCGAGGTGGTGGTCTTGGGAGTGACCGCGAGGCTTCACTGGGTTATTATTGGAAGGTCACAATAGTACTTTTACACTTTTTTTTTTTTTTAGGTCTCGTTTAGTTCGCGGAATAGACTCCTAAAATAGAATGTTTATTCTTATAAAATAGTCATTCTTTTATTTGGTAGAAGTTGATTCCTAAGAATAACTTCTTTTTTTTGATAATAGAATGAATTGCATTACTCAATAAAATTTTCTCGCCCAGCGAGTACAATAGTTTGAATGAAGAAAGGACACTCCCCTATCCAAGTCTTATCTAGAGACTGAGAAATTGCACATTTAACTATCACATGGGCTGCCATATTAGTATCTCTCTTTATATGATGCACATCGACAGAGATAAAAGAATACATATTTCCTTACGAAGAGGAATACTTATTCCTCTAAAAAAAAAATGAGAAGAATAACTATTCTTAAAATAATAAACTACAATTTTTTTTTTTTAAAAAAAAAAAAACCACTCATATTATTTTTGTATTTTCTATAAATTTTTTTTTATTTAAAAAATTTAAGAACAAACCAATGTGTGGCAGGTTAGTTCTTAATTTTTTTTTTTAAGGAAAAATAAAAAGAAATAATGTAGGGTTTTTTTTTAGTAGTTTTGATTCGATTCCAATTAAAGTATATGTGTTGTCATCAAACTATAACAAGTAGGAATAACTATTCATTTTCATTCTTAGCAATAATTATTATATTTTTTAATAGAATACTCATTCTGCAAACCAAACGAAACCTTAATTATTTGATGAAAAATTTAGCGGAGAACTCGAATTCAGAGATGAGTTCAATCATAAATATTAAATCCACCCATTTAAAAATGAGAGACTTAAAGTCAGAATGCTGAAAAACACTGAGAATCGTGACTTGGTTTCCCTAAACTTTTCAATAAAATAATAGAAGAATGCATAAATGAGTCATAAATTAAGAGAAAACAATTTTATCTTTAAACAAGTGGAATGTTTGTAGAATAGGTTGCGTTGTTATGAGGTTGTCTCTTATCTCTAACCAAAAAAAAAACACTGTAAGAGTAGCAACTTTCTATGGCAAAACTGAAAAGGGATTAATTGTCACTTTTCTTTTTCGTGCGTGCCAAACATGTTTTTGCGTAGGGGAAGTGTGGCAGAGGATGCCAGGGAGTTGTCATATTTGTTACTCTACACACGAGACGAGAGAGGGCAGAGGTAGAACCCCATTCTAGAAAATAAACGTCAAAGGTCTTTAGAAAGTAAAAAAAACAAAAAAAAAACACCTAAAAAGAAAATAATCAGAAAAATTCAAACGTTGCGTGCGGACAGAGTCACTGGTCCACGCCTCCACGGTTGTGAACCGCGTCACTATGTCATAAAAGACGAAATATTTTCTAAAAAAAAAAAAAAAATTATTTTTTCTTTTTATATTTCGTGAAGCACAAAAATCAAAGACAGAAAACAAAGCCCATTTGATGGCCAGTACCAATAGATACAAGATACCCTTTTGTTCAGCGATTTCCATATCCGGGTGATAGGCGTGAGTCCCTTTAGCTCGTGGCACTGTTTTGTTTTGTTTTCAGTCTGAAAATTTTGTTTTCTTTCGGGTTCCTGATTCTGAGTGAAACCCATAGTTTATGGATTAATTCGTTCGTGTGCGGAGACATTTGGCTTGGAAGTCTCAACTGGGTGTTTGTTATATTTCTCTTTTTTGGATTGTGCTTTGTTGTATATGTTGTGGGCTTGTTTTGTCTTTTGATTGGTAATGATTTTTGGATAGTTTAAATGGGTTTTGTTCTGGTCGTTCTCGTGGCAGATTTTATTGCATTGTTGATTTGTTTTAGTGGGAAAGGCAGTTTTTGTCAAGGCCAGTTTTTGTCTTTGATTGGAATTGATTAGGTGGGTGGAAATTTGAAATGGGATTTTTCATGGTTTTCCTCTTCTTATACCGAATATCGATCTATTTGATGGATGATTTAAGTGATTGAGGTAGTTTTGGGCAAAATAAGTTTTGAATTTCATATAGAAGTGGTTTTCTTAGTGCATTTTGAAATGGGTCACCCTGCTCTTTTTTTGATCTTGACAGCTTTGATGGTTGATTTAAATGTAGAGGGATTGTTTAAGGCTGAATTCATTTTGGCATTTGGTTGAACATGCGAAGTTTGTTGGATTTGTGACATGAGATATGTTTTGTTCTATTGCTTTGTGCATTGATTTTGATTGCTTTCTCGGTTTATGTAAATGGATGTGGTTGTTTTCTCAAAACCCACTTTGAGTTTATCCCGTTTTATTGAAAATGCTTAAATTGTAAGAGATTTGGTTAAATGAAGTATGTTGGAAGATTTCTATATGAAAATTTTTGGTTTTGGGTTACATGTTTGCCTTTTGGCGTCGTTGTTTCCATTTAGTATAAGGTGTTAAGCTGTGTTAAGCTGTTGTACTCTTCATTTGGGTATTTCATTTGTTTGAGAAAATTTTTCATGTGTTCTTTGCTCTTCTTGTTCTTGTTACATGAGTACAAAGGCAAATGCAATTCCCTTTTAATCCTATTACAGTGGAACTGGGAAAGTAGAAATTAATCTCTATTTGTTCACCAGTGCTTCTCATTTCCTGACTCATTTACACTGTTTTGCATTGGGAGAATCTTTATTAACATTATTTTACTGGGGAGTACAAATGAAGGGATGTAACCTACCGGCGTTGAAAAAGCAAAAAAATAGCTTGCAATTATAACTTCTGAATGTCAAGTTACAATCCTTCTTTATTAGATAAGCAACTAGTCTTATGATTTGGGGATGGTATGCCCTAGTAGCATAGAGTTCCACTAATTGTATAATTAGTTTCTGGAAAAATAAATTAAACAATTTACCTGTCAATTTGGTGGTGTTATTTTTCTCTATTCAAAAGTCAGAAAAGTACTCTTGAAATGCAAATTAAAGGATGGATGTCCTTTAAGTATATGTCCATGGGATCCTCTGCGAGTTGGAAATTTACGATCAGGTAATTGAGTACATGTTCCAACTTATCTGGTCCAAGTTCTATACACTGGAAAGCAACAATGGGTTACACCAGCGTCCCTAACCAACCCTAAGTCCATAAAACCCCTTACAGTGGTCAGAGTTGAATAAAAATATAACATATTGACATAATCTTTTATACATCATGCCCAGCTCATTACTATGTCCATCTTTTCTATTTGGTTTTTAAGTGAAAGCTGAATTCCATACTTTGTATTATGTATGCATAGTGTTTTTCTGCATTAATCTCCTTTATATTTTTGGCAGATCAGTATCCCCATAGGTGATTGTGGGAGGATCAATTGGGGAGTCAATCACTGTTCTAAGTCTTAGTCATTGAGCTAGAAATATCATTATATTTGTATTAGCAATGGCTCCTGGAGGCAGTGCTTGCAATGAAGTCCTTGAGTGTTATTCTACAGTTTCAGATTCTGAAATGGCAACAGCAGATTTGGAGACTAGTAGTAAACTTACAAGAGCTATCAGTAGTTCTGGTGGAAAACAAGGGATTTATTCAACTAACGGTGTGCATGAACTGCTTGAGTGCCCTGTCTGCACATGTTTGATGTACCCTCCAATTCACCAGGTATGTTTTTAATTTCATACGTTTCATTCCTGAACTCTTCTTTCATTTGATTAACTGAATATATAGTTATTATAGATACAAAAGGAATTCACTCATAACTAAATGTTAATATAGTTATGAATTATGAAAGTATGTTACTTATACAACAGTGATTGGAATTTCTAATACTATTTTTATGAATCTCGGTGGAAGAATTTTTCAGGAGGTATGTCTTGTATTTATTAGCAACTCAGTCTTTGAATCTATATTATGTCATTGATGTTCTCCATCCTATCCTCACTTTAAAACATACTAGAGAAGTTGCTAGCCTCTTAGGGTGGGTTTACATTTAATTAATATTATCACTTAAATTTTCCAAATTTAATTTCAACATAGTGGATGTGGTATACACCTTGGAGCAGGAAGTACGGTTTGGGTATAAGATACTTTTGGACCATGTATGGATTATCAGGTGGGTAGCTTTGAAGACTTCTTTAGGTAGTTGGATAACTTATAATACCTAAGAGAGATGCCTTCAGAGCTTGGTTGCTGTATGACTGAGGGTTTGATTTGGGATGAATTATAAAGCGTAAAGAAGGCTTTATTATTTGTGATGGTAGTAGAGTATCTTTTTGGCATAAGCGATTTAACCAACTTTTAATGTGATTTTGGAAAGCCTTGCATCACTACCATGCAAATACCTGCTGATTAAATTTTTATTTTATTTTTTTTGGATGAATGGGTTATCATTGAATCAACTAAAGAATACAAATGCACTTCTAGCAAAATAGCTAGAAAACAACAAAATCCAACAAGACCTCCCCAGCATCACAACAAAACGACTCCTAAACCAAAAACAACAAACAACCAAAACTAACCATCAACGCAAGATATCAAGCTCTATTCCCCAGCAATTAAATAGAGCTAAATTTACAACAGAGCTGCTGAACCTTCCCTTCCATTTGATCCTATGCTTAACATCTCAAATCACATCTTGCAAAATTTGCTCCTCGGCTCTTGGAGGCTTCCCATGCCGTAAAGCATTCCTCTGCTACCACAAGTGATAGACAGCAGCACCCAATCATAAATTTGGACAAACAAGCCCTCAAGCTTTTGTTCCTCCAGTAACCCCCTCCTCCTCCTCCTGATTAATTATACAATAGACTGTAACTGCTTCCTTTGATCAACCTGGTTTGGATGTTACGTTTTAAAATGTTGACACTGCAAAGAGCTTCTTTTCTGTTTTCACTTAACATGCTAACTGCGAAATCATTCTATTTCTACGCTCACACATGCACACATAATTCCGGTAGGTTTTCTGAACTCTTGTTGTATCTGATTTCTTATTTTGTAGTGTCCAAATGGCCACACACTGTGTTCAAACTGCAAGATTAGAGTGCACAACTGTTGCCCAACTTGTCGCTATGATCTTGGAAATATAAGGTGTTTGGCATTGGAGAAAGTTGCTGAATCATTGGAACTTCCATGCACATACCAGACTTTGGGTTGTAATGATATTTTCCCATACTATGGCAAGCTTAAGCATGAGCAACATTGTCAATTCCGACCGTACAATTGCCCTTATGCTGGATCCGAGTGCTCTGTTACTGGTGACATCCCAACTCTTGTTTCGCATCTCAAGGATGATCACAAGGTTGACATGCATGATGGGTGTACCTTCAACCATCGATATGTTAAATCAAATCCACATGAAGTTGAAAATGCCACATGGATGTTAACTGTAAGTATTTTATGCTATGATCCTTTTTGTTATTTGTTATTTAATAGTGCTATGATCCTAATAACTAGCTAGCTGGGCTGAATCTTGGATGGGTCGGAAGTATATGGACATGGTATATTCTATCTTATCCCATATTTCTTGTTAGGGACTATTTTTAGGATAGCAAACTTTGGTTATTCTTTCCAATCCAAATGTAGTAAGATTAAGGCTTTCAGTTGAGCTTAGTTGAGTTTAAGATTTGCTGATTTTTTAGCACATACTGGTGGTGTTAGGGATTAGCTGACTTGGTCTAATAAGTCTAAAAAAGGGTTCAAACGAAATTGGTAAAGTGGTTCCTAATTTCTTCCTATGGTGTTTGGGAACTGGCTACAATTTTGTTGGTGGGTTCATGTGCTTTTTGTACAGGCTGTTTGAAAAACTTGCTTCATGCTCCTGAAGGAATTGCTTTACTTTTGTCATTTTAACCAAATTCAGTAGTAGCAATTAGTTGTATGAGAAATCCTTCCCTAGTTTCACTTTTATATGCCAACTTCATATTATGTACAATTTTTGTTTGTTATGCAAATTGAATTCCCAATACAATTTTGATTTACATTTATGTGCAGGTGTTCAACTGTTTCGGAAGACAATTTTGTTTGCATTTTGAGGCTTTCCAGCTTGGTATGGCACCAGTCTACATGGCCTTCTTACGATTCATGGGTGATGATAATGAGGCAAAGAAATTTAGCTATAGTTTGGAAGTTGGTGCAAATGGTCGTAAGCTCATATGGCAAGGAATTCCAAGGAGCATCCGTGACAGTCATAAGAAAGTTCGTGATAGTCAGGATGGACTCATTATTCAAAGGAATATGGCTCTCTACTTTTCTGGTGGGGATAGGCAAGAGCTGAAGTTGAGGGTTACTGGCCGTATATGGAAAGAAGAATAAGAAATGAAAAGATAGGTGTTTAGGTGGATTGTATAGTATGTCTATGGGGTTGCTTCATGTGGCAATGAGTGAAGCTTTAATTATCTTGATTAGGGTTTCCCTTTGTGTTTAAATGAGGTTTATGTAGTTGGGGTGAAGGGCATTTTGCAAACTATTATGTTAGCTGCCCTGCATTGGGCAAGCTCTGGTTGAAAAACAGTGTACAAGATGGATGCATAGATTGGTCAAATTGTGGTGCCAAAAGATTCATTTGGTGAGATGCATGTGCTTTTTAGATTTTATTGATCTCCCACAATAGGGTTATTGCCTCCAATATGCAGGCCCTCGGCCTTTAAATTTCAAATCTCTTGGTGTGGATTGTCATTAGCTTCTTCTGCATCTATGTTGACCAATTTATTTGCCATCTACTTTGAACTTATTCTTCTGCCAAATTAATGCTACTCTTCACACCCATTTTACACATGTTGATATAGCGTGTTTTAAGTAGCTTCTTATGTCGGTTACTTCAAAAAAAAAAAAAAGTGTTAGTCACTTAAAACATGTCACATCAATCGGTGTGAAATGAGTATGAAGAAGAATAAACATAATACTGGTCAACTTAAAAATGTTTTTTTTTTTTTTTTATAAGTAAAAAGACTTTATTAATGAAAGCGTAAGGTGTCCTAGGTACACAGGCAGTATACACAGGAAAAACCAAAGCTAACTCACAAAAACCCAATAGAACCAAAAAGAACAAAACAACTCACCAAAGAAAAATACAACCCACCACCCATCAAAAAACCCAACTAAGAACAAAACAACCCACCGCCCACCAAGGCACACAAACCTACAACAAATGTGTCATGCCTTTTCTACTCCTAGAGGGATCTTTCGCATCACCATAATTGATGGAGCAATGCAGGTTTAGAAGCTCCCTTTTTTCCTTTAGACTTTTGGCGCGCAATCATTTTCTCCCGCTGAAACTCTTCTTCCATGGCATCCCTAATTGCCAGGGTCTCCTCCCCAAAAGCCCCTTCTAAAGCCCAATACAAGGGCAAACCATCCCAATAATCATCTTCCTCCTCCTCCCAAACTACGATTTCTCCATTATGATCAAAACCGACAGACCAACTCTGAGAATGGGAGAATCCATTTCCCTCCACGGAACAAGGAAAGATGCAGCCACTCGGAGGAGAGGAAGGACCAACCACCCCAACGTCCTTGACCTCCCGCGGCAAAACGGGAGGGACAGAAACAATCGGGGGAAGATTGAGAAAACCTTTCCTAAAATGCCCATGTTTAGCTGGAGTCTGAGTCTTCTTTTTTGCATAAAACTCTCCACCCGTTTCCTTAAAAAGACTAGGTTCTGCGGACAGCTTTGAGGCTACCAAAGAGTCAGATAACAACCCATCATTTCATACCACAGTTTGCCCTGCCCTGATCTCCCTAGCCCTCCTATAGTATTGCTTAAATGGGCAGCTTTGCAGCAAGGGGGAGGGGGAAGAACGAAGCTTCTTCCCCAACTCAAAGGCCCCTGAGAGAGAAGGAAAAGAAGAGACGGAGATCTCTTCACCACACAAAAGCCTAGACAATGCCGGAGGAGCAGCCAAAGTAGCCGGCGACGGCATTTCAGCAGTCGGCAGAGGTGGGAAGACGAATGGAGGAGCCGACTCAACCAAAGACGACCCACCCCCAGATCTGTCTCCGCACAAAGGACCCCCACAGGGAAACACCATCTCCGACAGAATGTGACCGCACAGCCCAGAAGAAGCCACCAACGTTGTCTCCGGCAACGACGATCGGGAGAAACTATGATTTGGCATGAAGCAACCCAAGCGCAAGCCCTTTCGTCTCAATCCATTCCTTGCAAGCCGTCCCATAAGCTTCTTAGCAGCCCGCCCCAAATCCAAGTTGAAACCTATGACCCCCTTACTCCACGTACGCAACTTTGAAATTTCAAATTTCAAACTCGCACGTGGAGGATAAGACTTACCTAGCGGACGGCGAGGCTGGTCCTTACCCACTGGATCGTACGACTCCAAAGTAGAACAATCCAGCGCCGACCTCAGATCTGCATCTAACACCCTCATCGCCGGAAGAAAGTCAAGCTCACAATGTTCCACTAGCACGACCTTACTCCCAGAAAAATGACCCCCCACGACAGAGACCGAGCCTGCCTTCAACACCTCCACAAAGGAAGGCCCCTTCGAGAAAGGAACCAAACCTAGCCAATCCTCAACTGCCTTCCCCTTATTCTCCACCGACTCATGCAAGGACCCAAACCCCTCGCCCACTGAAGCAGAGAAGGAATCAGCGGCCTTTCTCACCTCGTCAGAGAATTTGGTCCATCCCCACCCTCCACGTCCCTCAGGAATCAGTATAAACCCTTTCCGGCCACCTATCCCGAAAGAAGCTGCCTCTAAGAAACGGCCTGCTTTGTTACACCCTCTCCGAGCAATGAAGACTCTCGATCCTTCCCTGAAAGTTTTGATGAAGGCTTGATCTTCCGGATAACCCACAAGTATCTCCAACGTCGAAGCCAACCACTCAGAGCACGAAGGACTGATGAAAATTTCGCCGGAGAAGCTCTTTCTCTTCTCCCCCACCCTCAGCGTCGACGCCCCATCCAGAACCGAGAAGACAAAAGTCTTCGACTCCACGATAAAACTAAAATCTATCCCAAAGAACACCCATAACCCAAGGCTTGATCTTCCGGATAACCCACAAGTATCTCCAACGTCGAAGCCAACCACTCAGAGCACGAAGGTCAACCTAAAAATGATTTTAATTAATCAAGGAACATAAGCTTTACAAAGTGTACGATAATTTACGCTTATATATTTACGTCCCTCTCTGACACTTTCGGCAAGAAAATTGTAAGAGGGCTCCTTATGGGCCTACTTACCCGAGTAGGTCTCGGGCTACTTGAATACCAACCAGGATAGATAGCAAGCCTCATAAGGATTATCTCACAATTACCTACTAAAATTGCAAACAAGATGGGCAAATAATTACACTAGATCTCAATCTTACATTCGAAGACTTTTTATTCTCACACACTATTTTCCGCTGAAGCTCCTCCTCACATTCTCTCTCTTCCTCGTAGCTCCTAAGATTATATGAACATATGTGTATATTTTAAATTAAACATAATTTTTAGGTTGATCCATTTTAGTTTTTTATATTTATATTATATTTTAATTTAGTTCTTTTCTAATATCTAATTTTTGTAAATGTTTCAATTTTTTTTTTATACATTATCTTAACATATGATAATGTTTTCATATTTTATTAATTTATGCTCTGTTTATTTTGACATAAATATTTTCTGTTGAAAATATTTTTCAGCATTTGACGTGTACGAAAAATCACAAATGTTTTTTTTTATATTTTCATTCAATCATATTAACATATAAAAATTAATTTTTATTCACAACATAAATACATTAATATAAAAAAAATAACTTAAAAATTTGAGTTTTTATGATGGTCTGTAGTGGTCAAGTGAGGCCCAACAGTGGTCCTACGATGGCCCAGTAGTGGCCTGGCGGTGGTCCGGTGGTAGCCTGGCTATTGTCCGGTGGAGGCGGAGGGTGGTTCGGCGGTGGTCCGGTGGTGGGAGAATGAAAAGCTTAAACTAGAAAAATAATTTATGGTTTTAAAAAAAGAAAAAATATTTTACAGAAATTAAATAAGCTTTTTCGGTCAAACCAAATTTGTTTTCGGTTGACTATTATTTTACATCGTCCCAAACAACAAAAAATACAGAAAATATTTTTTAGAAATCATTTTACGTAAAAACAAACTGAACTTAAGTTTAGTGAGATATACTATACAAGACTTATAGGTTAATACGTTATTACGTTTGGTTTGCAAGTTTTTTTAAATAAGATATATTATACATCATTTCTGGTCCTTCTCTATTGACGTGGCATTGACAATCTACATTTAGATCAATCTTAATTAAAATAAAAATAAAAATCAATAGTTAATTGGCAATGCCAAATACGTGGAAAATGATGAAAGAATGACAAGATAATACAAAGTAGCATTTCTCTTTTTAAATAGATATAAATATCCAAGTAATACTAAAACAAAGACTCATATCCTCCATGATTCTTTCCAACATTGATGTGGATTTTAAAATCATCAGTAGATGTAATAGATCACTATTGAATTTTGATTCAATGATGATTTTAAAAGTCATATCAGTTTTGTGAGAACTTAAGGAGGACCCTCTTATAGCATTACTCCAAATATCATGTTGTAAGAGCACTCCCAATGGATTATCTATTTGCAACTTTAAGCTAGAATAGATAATAAAAGTGTTAAAAAGAGACTCCATCAGCTTATGTATTCCAACTCTATAATAGATTTTCCTTAATTCCATAAATAGTGGAACTCTACATGTAGAGTTATACTATTCACTTATCTATTTTTTTTATTCTTTATCTCCACTTTTTTAGCTTTGCTTTTTTCCTTTTTCCCTCCACCACTCCACGTTCTTTTTTTTTTTTTTTTTCTTCCTTTATAGTGGAGATTTAAGAGAAAGTGTGCAAAGTAGTGGAGTTATAAAGCGGGACCCACGTGAAAAAAAATACTATAATGAAATAAATAAATTAAAAATAATATAGAGTTAAGAATAGATAATCGGATGTATAGTGCATTTAAAATTCATTAGCTAAAGCATTCCCAATGGTTTATGTATTTTTCAATCTAGAATAGCTAATCAAAATCTATTTTATCTAGTTTAGCTAATGAATTTTAAATGCACTATACATCCGATTATCTATTCTTAACTCTATATTATTTTTTTATTATTTTTAATTTATTTATTTCATTATAGTATTTTTTTTCCACGTGGGTCCCGCTTCATAACTCCACTACTTTACACACTTTCTCTTTGATCTCCACTATAAAGGAAGAAAAAAAAGGAAGAACGTGGAGTGGTGGAGGGAAAAAGGAAAAAAGCAAAGCTAAAAAAGTGGAGATAAAAAATAAAAAAAAATAGATAAGTGAATAGTATAACTCTACTTTTAGAGTTCCACTATTTATGAAATTAAGAAAAATCTATTCTAGAGTTGGAATAAATAAGCTGATTGAGTCTCTTTTTAACACTTTTGTTATCTATTCTAACTTAAAGTTGCAAATAAATAATTCATCGGGAGTTCTCTAAGATGGAAAAAATGAGTAAATGTAGGCCCAAAGTTATTTTACGTAAAAATGACTTTGGGCCTTCATAGCCCAAAATCGCTCCGAGCCTCTCTTAAACGTCAAACTCCACACCAAGCACCAGTGAATCCCGTAACCAAACATCACCCAAACCCATCCACAAAACCCTAACCCTAGGCCTCACTCTCCGCGTAGGCGCCTGATTATCATTCTCTCCCAGCAAGTGCCCTCTCTCTGGCTCTGTAACCCTAGGCCTCTCTCTCCCACATTTTTACAAGCCCAACCATGGCTGAGCGAGGTGGAGGTGAACGCGGTGGATTCGGTCGAGGCTTCGGTGGTGGTCGCTCGAGGGGAGACCGTGGCCGCGGAGGTCGGCGCAGGCCACGCCGTGAAGAGGAGGAGAAGTGGGTGCCGGTGACGAAGCTGGGGCGTCTTGTGAAGGAAAATAAGATTAAGTCATTGGAGCAGATCTACCTGCACTCGCTGCCCATCAAGGAGCATCAGATCGTCGACCAGCTGTGCCCTGGCCTCAAGGACGAGGTCATGAAGATCATGCCGGTTCAGAAGCAGACCCGGGCCGGCCAGCGCACTCGCTTCAAGGCCTTCGTCGTCGTCGGCGACAACAACGGCCACGTCGGGCTTGGCGTTAAATGCGCCAAGGAAGTGGCCACTGCCATACGTGGTGGCATCATACTGGCCAAGCTCTCCGTCATCCCCGTCAGGAGGGGTTACTGGGGAAACAAGATCGGCAAGCCCCATACTGTTCCGTGTAAGGTTACCGGCAAGTGCGGCTCCGTCACGGTGCGCATGGTGCCTGCGCCACGTGGAGCCGGAATTGTGGCCGCCAGGGTTCCCAAGAAGGTCCTCCAGTTTGCTGGGATCGATGACGTGTTTACCTCATCCAGAGGCTCCACTAAGACTCTTGGCAACTTTGTGAAGGTTTGCTTTTAGCTTGTCTTTGATTGGTTGGATTAAGTTGCTCGTGTTTGTGATTGTTCCATGATATGTGTTTGCATATTAATGTGTGGGATCTGTATTTTGATGAGGATTTCGTCATATGTATTTGGGTTGAAATGTTTTAGTTCATGATGATTTGTTAACTTGTCTCTGTTTATTTGCTAGTTTCTGTAACTCATTTGTTTCTGTTCTTTGACGTGTGTATCAACGATTCAACACCACATGGGCTTGTGCAGTTGCTAGAGATTGTGATTTTTTAAAATTATTATTTACTAAAAGGATTAGCTTCTTGTTCACAGTTAAAAACTAAAGCATCTTAAAACATAAATATTTCTAATTAGTAAACATTCTTTTGGTATTGGAAATTATATTGTGGAATGCGCGTGTGCAATCGTCTTTGACATTATAATCCTGGGTTTTGGTCTAAACTGGCCCTTTTATACTTTGGAGGTGAGAACCTGCTATTTATTGGCTAGAATCCTATATATGTAAATGTTTACCTCGCTTGTGATTTTTGTTTGATTCTCAAATATCCAAACAATCTTCTGTATTGGATCTGAATTATTCAGGAGATAGTTTTCTGCACGGTTTTCAGTTTAGGTATTTAAGTCTTGGTGCCAGTACGGGACTTCAAAGCTTGTAGCTGTTCTAGAGTAGTGGTACATTCAATTTTATAGGCATTAATTTACTTGTGCATTTAATGGCTGAAATGAGTGTGATGGACTATCTGACATTGTATTTGCCACCGTGTTGTTCATGAAGTTGTATAGTTTTATTATTTTTAGCTTCCTATTATTTCTTAGATCTGTCTCTCATTTTCCTTTTCAGCCTGTGGGATTTTTGTATATGCAATCTTTGATTTATAGTTGAAATTGAGTTTTCTGGTTCGCATACAATTTATCTCTGTTATAGTGTTGTTTGGTGGTCTGCACTCTTCAAAATTATGGATTCGTCAGTTTTCTAAAAGTTTGGAAAATGGTTCCTTAGCTCCCTTTGTTGTAATGGTTTGTTTTGGTATAATTGACTGAATCTAAAAATTCAAAGTATAAAGGTTTTTAGCTCGGACTTTAGAGAACAGAGAGATGCATTTCCCAAGGATGGTACTCTTAAAGTTATAGAATTGATCATGTTTGAACCTTGGTTCTACTCTATATTAAATCTTACCCTTTTCAGATACTTGTCATTGGGTTATTAACAGGAATTTTTTTATTTTTATTTTTTTGTTATGGGCATTGTTGGTAATTTTATGTATGGTTATCAAACAAAAATCTAAAGGTACTCGTTGACCATTATGTTTCTTTACTTGTTTTTCTCCCCTTCTACAGGCAACTTTTGAATGTCTGCTGAAAACTTACGGGTTTCTTACACCCGACTTTTGGAGGGAAACTCGCTTTACAAAGTCTCCATTCCAAGATCATACAGACCTGTTGGCAAAACCAGTTGGTAAGTTAATTTTGGAGGAGCCTGAGAGGCATGATGCTTGAGGCAAGATGTTTTCTATTTTTTTCAAGGGATAGTTTGTTTCTTTTTGGGTACTTGGCTGTTTAAAAGTTTTGTTTTGGATGGTTTTATGCCTATTTCAGCTTTATGTTTGGTATTGTATGGATACTGCAGTCTTTATATAATGTCTTTGGATCATTTTGATTATCCATTGCTACCGTGAAATTAAAATTTTGGATGTATGTCTTCACGTGGGGTTAAGATATCTGTTTTTGCTTAATCTTCATGAATCATGGTTTATGGCGGGCGTTGAGAGGGTCTCACGACTCTCACCAGTGATTGTCTATGTCCTCCATGTGTTGTAGCCCCTGAACAACTACCTCCCTCCTCGTCGCCCCCATCTTCTTAGGGGTGGCAATAGGATCCCAAAAGTTGTGAGTGGAGCCCGAGTGAATCAGGAATAACCACCCAATAATTTCTTATCCTTCCTTGTAGTCTCATAGTTTTAGGTGATGGAGTGCCAATAATGACACAGAAATCTCAGCTAATTCCAACTGATTAGGTTCTGGAAACACTTCTTGCTTCAGTTTATTAGGCTACACTGCTTCCTCTTAACACTTCGGGCCTTGTCTATTGACCTGTGTCGGGTGGCCTAAGGTCTACCCCCTCCATCAAGAAAGATGGGCTGGGTCTCATTTCTTATTGCAATAGTAGCACAACCATGTAGCCCTTCGCTCCTTCATGTAGGCTGGTGAGACTCGTTGGATAGGCAACACAGGCTTGGGAGCCACCTTTGTTGGGCTCGGGTCAGGGCAAGGACGGTAATGGGTTGTGATCTACCTTGTCTGGAGTCATAGAGCTCGGTTTATAAACTTTTTTTTTTGATTGTATGAACAATCATATTTTACAAATATAAATTATTTGGCCTTAACCTGAGAGCCACATGACATGGACGGTTGATCATTAAACTAAACCTTCAACGTGCTCGAAAGCATCTGTTTGACAATTCTTATCAATTATAGGACGTGCAAACGTAGGGTGCATTTTAGGCGTGGGATACAACAATTTTTTGTCAGGCCGGTTTTTTTTTTTTTTTGGTTGCGTAAAATGAATTTCAAATTCCGACCCGACCTAATTAGAATTCTAAAACTCGTTACCAAACTTGAGCCAAGGCTTGTTGGGAGTCGGCCAGGTGGCTCGGTAACAGCGGGTCGGGTCAGTATTAGGTGGGTTTCGCCTAGCCCTAGTAGCAAAAAGAACTTACAGGCTTATAGCTCATGGCGTATGTGGGTTTCAAGCATTTAATCTTGATGCTCGAAGTTCATATCATCCCTAGTGAAGTATTCTTGTCTTTGATTCTAATATCGTGGGAAAAAGTTTAGAACAATATATTACTCTGGTCCACTCAACGCACGCTATGACGCTAAGTAGCTTTTAAATTCACAGGAGCTCAAGCAGCCGATATGAATCTTGCTGTGCTTAATTCAGTCAGTTGTAAAATAATGAAAATACGATTACAAGGAACAAAGGGAAGTTACAAATTACAGAAGACAGCTTGTCTGATTCTGAGGTAAATATTCTAGGCACTAGAGTCCAGGCCGGCCGGTTTTGAGTTAAGAAGTGGCTGGAGAGCCTTCACAACGATTGTCATGTTTGGCCTGAAATCCGCCTCGTACTGAACACAAAGTGCTGCAACGGCTGCCAACTGAGAGACAATTACAAGAAAACACGACAAGAAGTTGAATGCTTTTCTGAAAAACAAATCACCTCATACTTTTAAATTAAAATATGCCTCAAGAACATTAGTTGGGGTGTGTTTAAAAGTTTGAATTCAACATGATAGCAAGGGATCTCATTCATATAATCAATCAATAAACTGAAATAGAAGATTCAAAACTGTATCATTATATTTCATAGAAATAGATCTGCCAACATTTCAAGATCAGCTAGAAAATGCAATTGCTAGAATTGAAAGAGAGGTGGTTTCGGGTGTCTGTGCTAACTATCTTATCATCTTTTGACATGATGTCATCAGACCCAGATTGAAGGCCTTAAAAGGTTTCATGAACAAACATTTCTCTACTAGTGCTTCGACAAACATTTTACAGCTTTAAAATCTTGTACGTTGGTGAAAAAATGATAATGTTAAGGAAGAAACCTTAGCAACGGCCTTTGGTGGGTAGTCATTGTTTAGCTTGGGATCTACACATTGCTTCACTTTGTCCTCGCTCAATCTTGGAGTTGCCTGTAGTAGTAGTTAGGATAGCTATCAGAAGTGCATATATAGTGGTGGCAAAGGCAACCGATCAAATTAAGAGAAAGAGAAATCAAAGCAACGGAGGCAAAAGCAGAGCATAAAACGTACCCAAGTAACAAGACTCTGTTGCCCTTTGGGCATGGTATGGTCTACTGGCTTTCTACCTGTCAACAGCTCCAGAAGAACAACTCCAAAACTATAAACATCACTTTTCTGAGTTATCTGCCCTGTCATGGCATACCTGACAGAAAGCAATAGTATGTTTTAAAAATTGAAAACAAAAAACAATAATCATGAGAGCAGAATAAACTTTCACTAGGGACACCTAAGAAGGGTGAGAGTACTAAAATCAAAGACACAACAGGAAGGTAATTTGCAGTCTATACATTAACTGCTAAATTCAGTTCATTCAAGAGATTGCAGATCATAAAGGGTATCTACTCAGGTTATCTCTTATGATTGTACTTAACAACTTGCCAAATGTTCAGGGGAATCAGTTCATAGTACTTGCAAAAGTTCCAAAATATAAGAAGCTAAAATTGGAGAAAAGCTAAAGCTTACTCTGGGGCATGGTAGCCAAATGTTCCCAAGACTCTAGTTGAATGCAGCCGAGCTGCCGTATCAGAAGACTGGTTTGACAAGTTAAAATCAGCAATTTTTGCCAGAAAGTCATCAAACAGCAGGACATTGCTGGATCTGATATCGCGATGAACTATAGGAGGCTGCACCTTTTCATGCAGAAACTCAAGACCTTTTGCTGCCCCATAGGCTATCCTAACTCTCTGATTCCACTTTAGAGCTGGACCTGGTGCAGCCCCTTGTACACCTTTCCTCCCTGCATTAAAAAGGAAACAAGTTGAATCGAATTCCATGTGGTGTGGGCTGGGGAAAAAGAACAAGTTAGATGCTACAAAACAGGACATACCATGCAATATATCATGTAAAGAACCCTTTGTCGCAAACTGATATACCAAGATTCGGTTATTTGCTTCCAAACAATACCCGAGCAACTCAACAAAATGCTCGTGCTTAAGTCTTGAAACTGCTGATAGCTGCATTGAAAGAGATTGCATCAAAATCAATTATGAGTAATTAATATATTATAAGTGGCCTATGCTTTTGAGTTAATACTTAATAGTGTTAATGTCTTATAGGGTTGAAAATGCGGATGCGGTTATTAGCAATATCCGCCTCCACATCATGCAGCTATTATCCGTATCTGTGTGGTTATTGCGATTATTATCCACTATCCACATATGAGGTAATAGACGTTTTACTCCTTGAAATTGGAATTTCTGCTTCTTGTAAATACTAAAAGGCATTATGTAGAGTTGACCATTATTATTCAGATCATACTTGCTAACACTTTTGCCATGAAATTTCCATCTCATACATTATTTAGCTTTCTGCTTCATTTATTTATAGTTGGTAAAGGGGGAAAAAAATTGAAAAATTGTTATCCGCATATGAGGTAACACCAAAAATACGTCGTTTTATTGAATTTAATTAATTAATATATATATAAAGGGTATGCGGATCCGCATACCTTAAAATTGTTGTCTGCATCTGCATATGCAAACAATAATTTTGCTAATCGCACCCGTATCTGTTTATGCGGATAGTGAATAATAGATAGATGCAGATAGAGGATGTTGACAGTTATTATCCGCCAACGTTTTCACTCCTAGGTCTCGCTAGACTCTCTCTTAAGGCATTTGTATCCCTTAACACTAAAATCTCACCTGAGCTACAAAATCAGTGTCCGGCTCTTGTGATGAACTGGTATCGAGTTTCTTTATTGCTGCAGCCTGACCATTACTTAGTTTTGCATAGAATACCCGGCCGTAAGAACCTTCTCCGATCAAAGCCTTTGTGCCAAAGTTACCAGTCAACCTGTTTAATTCATCCAACGATATAGCCGGTATTTCAATTGGTAATACTTTCTGTGGAGCTCCACTTTTGACGACGTTGGAACTCCTTGGCTCTCCTCTCCCGCCACCTATAATTCACAGAAGACAACATTTCACCGCCACCCAAATACACGAAAAAACTACGAGAATTTTCCAAAACATTGCTCAAGATCAAATTTTGGCGTTTGAATATTCAAATTGCCGTCCCTCTTGTTGCCTTGAAAACAGAGTGACAGAATTTAGACATCTTTCTTTGCTGTTTAACTCAAATATGTCCTTAAGCACTAACATGAATCACAAAATACTGATAAAACAGCGCATATGTTACCGGTACCATATGTATTTCCCCCTCTAGGGGGAGCAGTATATTGGTTAGCTGGTGGACCGTGGTTTTCCTCCTCTGCCCCTCCGCAGCAGAACATAGTTCAAGTTGTAGGTGCAGCGAATCAGCAATCTCAAAAACCCATGTAAAAGAAACGAAATTGGCCCTGCAATTACACCAATCCAAACCCATGCATCAAATCTGATATATATATACATAAATGAATGTATATTTGTTTCCAAGAAAATGAATAAATGGAAAACTTAAAGTGTGATTGTAATCATTAAACGTAAATTAATTGAATCAATTGCATTTTTTTTTTTCTAATTCTCAAAGGTTCTTCTGCTTTGTGTTAATCTCGAAGCACCAATATAATCAAATTTCACTATGATAATAAGGTGGCAGGCCTAATCTAACAAGGAAAAATCAAATTTGAAATCAGCCAGGTGATATTGCCATGTATGCGTCCGATGTATAAATAACATGTGAGAAACTTTCATGAAAAGAAAAACATTTACCATGGATTGTTTCGAGCCGACGGGAGTCAACTTCACCAAAAATAAATTGAAAGGCTCAGAAACAAAGACAAGGAATTATGAAAAATGGGAAATGTGTAAGAGTGAGAATTAAGATTATAGGAACACTGGGAAGAGATCTAAAAAAACAGAGAAAACAGAGGAAGGCGAAAGTCGTTCTGCAACTTCCTCTGTTTTGAGGCAGAGGCAGATGTTTCTCTGTTCCGCAGGATAGTTTAACCGCTTAAACGAACCTTGTATTCCACCCTACACCTAATGCACCCTACGCCTAAGGAACCGGAGAGAGATGTGAGAGAGAGAAGGGCACCTGTCTGTTCCGGATCCTCACGGTGCCAAATATAAGATTTTGATCTCTCTTAAAGACTCCTTTTTTTTTTTGGCTGGTTTAAAAGCAAGACCACTCACGCATTCAGACCCGGAAGTGATCTTTCATGTCAGATTTTGCAGAGACAAGGAAAGAAAGAAAGAAAGGGACGGGGGTGACCGGTGGGGGCGAGGGAATCGGGAAGAAGAAGGGGGACAGGGTACGGATGAGGATGCCAGGGTGGTGGAACTGGAACACAAAAAATGATGGGAGTTGGGGTGGTTTTTTATCGTTCGTTTATAGTTGTAAGAAGATGGAAGCCCGGGTCCCACTCCCTCTCTCTCTCTCTCTCTCTCTCTCTCTCTCGCGTTTAGCTCTATCTGGCCTCATTTTGCTATCAATAGGAATTTTTCTTTCTCGAGCAGACTAGCACAAACGTGCGCGCACACCAGAGAAACAGAGAGACAGGTTCATGGTTTCTGTCTATTATTGTTAAACATGTCAATGGTATCGAGTCTTTCTATAGTCTATACGATGATTCTTTGATTGGGTAACATGGCAGTACCCCCGAGGACATTCGATTTAAAAAAAAGAGAGTCAAATATTGTAACCTAGTTATGGAGCCCATGTTGTGGACAGAACAACAAGCTCTAAACAAATACAGTAAATAGAAATTAAAAGAAAATGTATCAAATGAATAATGTGATTTTTTGGCCCGAGAAAAAAAGAAAAAAAAGAAAGTGATGGCCATTTAAGTCGGTTAGATATCAATAGCGTGTAAATATCTAATTGAACCGTGGATTGAGATACCTTGTAATTCGTAATGTGTGGCTTAGAACGAGTTACGCCGTCTCAATAAATAAAAGAGAGGAGAAAAAAAAGGGTAAGAAAATGAACCATCCTAAAATGTGTTGGAGGTGCGGTGATGAACACCCTAAAAAGCAGGTGGGATGGTCAGATCACTCCCAAACTAAACGTGTAATTATCGTTTAGTTTTGGCCTCATTTTCTATCAATATGATGAGATTAAGAGGTTCGTCTCTGATCCTTTCCTTCATAATTTCACATTAGATTTTATTTATGAGATTTCAATTCAATTTAACAACTCCATCTTGTAAGATTTTGTAACAACTTTTTGAAGATCTTGCTTCATGACTGAATTAAGCACAGCAAGATTCATAGCTGCTGCTTGAGATCCTGTGAATTTAAAAGCTACTTAGTGTACATTGAGGAAATTTGAAATTTATTTTACAAAAATTAAAGAAAAGAAAAAAGAATTCCGACCAGACATGGTAATATTAAAATCATTAAAAATAAAATAAAATTATTTAATATATATTCCATTTAAAACACCTACATAAGCAGAAATACAAACTTTACAAGGACTACACTTAAGCCTCTTTAACAATAACGTTCATTCTCTAAAGAAAGAGGGCAAATCTAGCACTTTGCCAACAAATAATCTCATAAAATTTGAACCAACCACTAGCAAGTTGAGACCGGAGAAACAAAAGAAAAAACATCAAAACACAAAGGCAAAAAACGTCCAAATCAAATTGCCGCCAGTGGAGGAAGAGCCAACATATCGGACGGCGGCACGTGAAGGACACGGGCCGTCTCCGGGGCCACCCAGACAGAGATCCGACGCCGTAAAACCAGATGCCGCCGAGAATGGCCAGAAAAAGGCGGAGCGTAGCCCTCACGCGCACCACAGAGCAGAGAGCGTCCAGGCCCGTGGGAGCCACGCGCCGATCACCGACGACCGAAACGACCGGATCTTGCAGCGTCAGGGGCGGAAGACGCCGGGGAACGAGGCTGGGGGGGCGCGTGGTAGACAGAAGGCTGCGGAGAAGTGTAGATCTGGCTTTCAAAATCAAGAAAAAAGTGAGAAAAAAAAAAAAACCGGCCAAAAAAAACTCCCCGCTGACAACACAATCGCACGACCACTCCTCCAAAGAAGACATCTTGATATGAAAATTCCTGCCAAAACGAAAGAAATGAAAAAAAAAAAAAAAAACAAAAAACAAGCCACCATAGTCCATAAAGGTTAGGGAAAAAACAGTCATCACTGGGAGGGAGAGGCGTGAAGCCACCCCCTCCCAGTGAAAACCATGCTCACATAGGAAGGGCTCTAGAGAGAAAAGCAGTTTTTTTCTCTCACAGGGGAGAGCAAGGCACTTTTTAGGAAAGGATCCTATGAATACTTGCTAGCTAGCCAGAAATTGAAGACTATTCTAAATTTTTATCCTTGTTCAATAACATTATTTGAAGCTTTCCTATTTATTTTATTTGGATGGGCCAGGCTGTCCTATATATTCCAGGCCCTTGTGGATAGGCTTTCTTTGGGCCTAAGATTTAGAAATTACCCAGCTAGAATTAGAACTGGACTGGCTGGCAAGCCACAAGCCCTACAAAACTATACTAATTATTTAAATAATTAGAGAAATTATTTTATTTATTTATTTTTTACATCTATTGTATATCTTTCATACATATTTTTTTAAAATCAATCATTGGATCTGTAGGACCCATAAAAACCCACATGTGAGTCCTACAGATTCAATAGTTAATTTTAAAAAAAAAATGTATAAGAGATGTACAAAAAAATATATATATATATATATGTAACATGTCTCGTTTGAATAATTATGAGATTTAAAGTCTGAGAATGAGTTAAGTAGCCGGTCCTCTTTTCATTTTTGAACCAAAAGAGTGTTGCTTTTCTCAGTACTTTGGGTCATCTCAAAAACTATGTTAGAAATTTTCTGTAAATAAATTCATATGGATTATATAACTACACGTTGTATATTTTTTAAATAAAAGGTATGGATAGTGTCGTACAATTGATTAAGTGCGATCAATGCAGTATTATGATTGGATTATTGACACGTCTTTTAAAAATATGATTGTTTTAGTTATGTCACATGTGTTAAAGTGGTGCGGGCTAAATCTTATGTGTCGAAACTAGAAACTAGTTTACAAGCCCATTTAATTCCATTTTATTATGATTTCGTAAATATGTGGTTAAAGTTTCAACTTCTAACTCTAACATTCACTCATACACACATCTTATTATTGCGCGTGACACTTGAGACATGGTCTAAGGTTTTAGACGTGAAAGACGAACAACTGTTGCGTTCTTCGTCTTTGATGGGTATACATACATTTCTTTCATTATTTTTCTCAATAATTTGGCATGAGATCTCAATGTAGAAGTTTCTTTGAAATATAACGCCATGGGTTTCTTAACAAACTTTATTGGCTTTCTTGGACAAAATTATACTGTCCAGAGGATGAACAGCGAATTCGTTGTTTTTTTTAAAGTTTACAAGGACATCATTCAACTCGTTAAGAATACGAAAATCAAAGGGTTGTGTTTTTATTCCATGGTATTGTCAAAGAAAAAAGAAAAAGCACAAAAGAACATTTCCTTGCGTGTTCGTGTTCTTCATCCCCACCTTCCCCCTTTACCTCCCCCACCAAAAAAAAAAAGAAAAGAAAAAAGACGAGCATATATAGTTTTTGTTTGAGTAACACTATCTAGTAGATTATTATATGATAGTTATACAATTTGATGATGTGTCATTGAAAATCAGCTATTGGATCGGCACTTCAAAAAAAAAAAAAAAAAAAACGAATGACTAATTTTTACTGCCATATCATTTTAATTGTATGACAATCATATAATTGTCTACTAAATAGTGTTACTCTTTCAGCTTTTCATATTTTAATTTTATTTACATACTTTATACATGATATTTTGGCTAACGGTCCGTTGGGATTGCGATTTTAAAAAGTGCAATTTTTAAACGTAATTTTTAAAAATATAGTTAAGCACAATTTCAAACGATCTATTTTCAACGATTTTATGTAAAATCTTACTTTTTATCTCCGAAATCATAATATAAAACGCAGTCTAATTAATGATAATTAAAGCCAACAAAGGATAAACTAAACCTCAATATTTTGGAGTAATTAATCATGTCATTTTTGTACACTCCCATCGAGACTATCCTATCGCCTCACCGAAATCTAAAAGTAGAAAGAAAGAAATAAAGGACTCTTAATAATGGTGGATCTCTCTAGAACATTAAACTCGTGGCAAATTAAACATTTTCAATACGAGATGGAAATATTTTTGACATTTCGAGTACGTTTAGGTGTTTGATTTTTTTAAATTTATATTCTATTACGTGAAATCGTGAATACCAAGAAAAAACTAGTTTAAAAAAAGATGTTTGAACATGTTTAGAGCATAAATTTTTTTCAAATACTATTTTTTAAATATCAAATTCTACTCAAATTTTATCTAATTTTTTTTTTCTAATTTTGTCTTGTTTTCTAAACCATCAAAACATAATTTCAAAAAAAAAATTCTTTCGGTATTCACAATTTTTTAAAAAATTGTAAACCCAAACAAGCCCTCAGAAAACCTGAGACAAAATTAAAAAAAAAATATAAATTAAATAAAATATAAATATATTTTAAATTTTAAAAAACAACCCAAACATATTTTTAAAAAATAATAATATATACTATAAATTTTGGCAGAGCAGAAATTTGTTACAAACCAGTTTGTATTAATTTTTTTACAACCTACATATAGAAATGACATGTGTGCTTTAAGCATGTGAGAAGCACATGTTTTTTTTTATTAATACTATTAAAAAATCATGTGAAAAATATATATTATTAAAATAACATGTACTTCTCATGTATTAAAAGACACATGTCAATCTTATATATGAAGTCGATAAAATTTGTTTACAAACTATTTGTAAGAAATTTTTGACTGACACCGAAACATGACAAGTACATCACTTCGCAGTCCTCATCTTTGGACAGCATGACAACACTACACACTCTTGGATGAAGTAAAATGACAACACTATTACCAACATCAACTAAATATCTTGTCTAGTAATAAATGTGACTGATATTCCAAACCTATGGATAAAGATAACTTCTTTTTACCTTTGGTAATTTCCTATGTGACACGCAATACGTATTAAAAAAAGTTCTACTTTTACAAAAGTGATTTACATTTAAAAATCTTTACAAAACTAATACCCAGACGGCCCAGACAAGATAAGGAAAATACGAGGTCACAGATCACTGCCCAAAAAGTTCATAGAAACCCAACTGCAATCGTCCTGATGGAGAATACGTGGCAGAGTGTGATTCAGCTTTCAGGATCTCTTCTCAGTAGTATGCCTTCCGTAGAGAATCTCTCCCTTACCAAAAAAGAAAATAGAAGACACAGACTTGTCCAATCCTTGTCAAACTCTCCGTTCAACATTTTTTTCAAACCAATCATTAACAAAAAAAAATATGTTAACCGTAAAACTTTTATACAATAATTACATAACAATATTTATATAGAGAAATGATCTTTACATTCATTTTTTACAACAGCCCCACAGCAAGCTGACGTGGCTGATAATATTTTATTATTATTTTTGTTTTCTTTTTGTAAAAAAATAATAAAATATTACCATCCACATCAGCTTGTTGTGGGGCTGTTGTGAAAAATGAGTGTAGGGATCATTTCTTATTTATATATAAATGAGTTTTAATTTTTAATTTTTTTAAAAAAATGAAAATGATAGATAACACTAAGGGAGTGAAAAACCCACTTACACGTAAGCATTGTTGTATAAAAGTTGTGCAGCTAATATATCTCTTACAGAAATAGTATTTTTCAATAATAATAAAAAAAAGACAAATCTTTCATTTGAATTTTAATATGTTAAATTGATATCTATATCTAAAATGAGAAATGTTACTTTTTCAACTTTGTCAAACTTATATTTAACATATATGTAGGACCTACATATAGAAAAATAAATTCAAGGATTTGTTTAAAAAAAGGTTAGATGAGAATTGGATAATGGGATAGGAATTAGAGAAGTAACAAGTGTCATCCAAAAGAAAAATGATATTTTGCAACCTAAAAACACAACTAGTGATTTTTTTTAAAAAATTTTTGAATTATTTTTTTTAAAAAAAAAAAAAAATACAAAACCATATGCCAACCCATTTACATGATTTTGTGATTTTTTGCTTCATAAAAAAAAAATTAATAGTAATGTCAATAATTAAATTATAGAGGGGCAACATATCATATCTCTATTCAAAATGAGTAATGATTCATTGCCATCTTTTTGTACAACTTTTCACCATCTTGTCTATGTGGCAAAGTGGTCTCCTACTACTTTTTAAGTTTTAAAAATAAAATAAGGTAGGGGACCACCTTACCACATAGACAAGGTGGTAAAAAATTGTACAAAAAGATGACAGATCATTACTCATTCAAAATACATGCTTGAAAAGTTGAGGTCATTATCGTCTTTTAGAATCGAAGCTCGTCACCATTTTGGAGCAATTGATTACCAAAAAAATGTGCTCATTTCAAAGGTGACAGACTTGGGGTTTACCAAAAATAGAGATAGCCAATTAATTCGAGGAGACACAAATATAATTTGGGAAAAAAAAATTTAAATACTCTCTTTTAAATTATCATCAAATTAAATTGACAATGTCTCTCCAAATTACTACAATATTTATCCAAAAAGTTAACAAAAAGACTAAAATAACCCTAATTTTTTTTTTCAAAAAGATAAAAATATTCATATAATTTCGAAAAAAAATAAAACTAAAAAAAGGAAACAAACCTTTGGCCAAATGGGAAGTGGCTATGGAGTGTGGCAAAACGTGCGGCTGAGCCTTTCTATGGCTCATCGATCCAACCAGGTATGATAGGATGGCCTTTTTGTAGTGTTGACAAAGCACGCACTCATGGTGAATGAGTTTGGTGACAAATCGCCGAGGACGCCGAGGTTTTGTGATGGTGGCAGTACCGATCGGTGAAGGAGGTGGAGTGGCAAGGGACATGATCAAAGCAAAAGCTACGATATAAAAGACTTGGGTTGAACGATTCGGCTGCTCCTCTCATTGCTGCGGCGCTGTTTGCACTTCTGTCCCAGGAAGGAACACTGTCAAATGCCCGGAAGAAATCGACCACTTGATTTTATGAACATGAAGATTACTAGCATTGCCTCCTTATTTGTGCACACAATTCTCTTCGTTTTCCTTCTCCTCTTTTTTTTTTTTTTTTTTTTTTTTTTTTTTTTTTTTTTTTTTTTTTGAAAAAAAATTGGGTTTTAGTTTTAGTTTTTTATTTTTATAATTTTTATTTTATTAAGGGTATTTTTGTCGTTAGGTGGACATTGACAACTTTTTGGTAGTTGAGAAAGACATTGTCTCAATTACAGGTTGGGAGGACATTGTCAATTATGTAATAATTTGAGGGGGATACGTGAGCTTTTTCCTATAATTTGTGATAGTAGAGCATGTAGCAGTGTCACACGTATATGTGATATTCACGACTTCACATGTCGGGTTAAGATCGTGTTGAAATATGGGTATAAGACAGACTATGGGTAATGATATAAACCACATTTTTATCATAACCATCTCACAAAATTGACGTGACAATCCCAACTAACCATTGATTTTTTTTTTTTTTAATAATGATTGATCTAATGGTTAATTGAGACTGTCACACGTTATCTTTGTGGGATAACTGTGAGATAAAAATGAGGTTTCTAGCATTACTCTAAGACTCATACGTCAATCATAACTGACCAATTTAATTAAATTGACCAAACCTTTCAACTCCAACCGGTTAATTTTGTATAGAGTTTGTGTTGAATTTGCATATCTTGTCGAAAATTATCAACCCTAATAAAGCATTCAATCCATGTCATATGGTGGAAAAAAACCCAAAAGGAAATTTATTAAAAACACAAATTTCTTATCCTTATCTAGTCCAATTACTCATTTCCAATAGCAACCAGAATCATGTCCCCGTTTTGAAGTGACAAACCTAGACATTTGACATAATTTTTACATACAAAATAATTAGGGAGAGGAAAAAAAAATTGACTCTTCAGACTTCAATTATGCATAATTATTCTTTTTTTGGTGGCACCTAACCAAATCAGCCACCATGTATGACTAGAGGAGTTAATCTTAGAGTCTATTAAGTATTCTTGGATTTATAATAACACATTAACATTAAAACAACGGTCCAACCCATTATAAAATGAGCACAAATGCCACTTTTACATTTAGGAGTCATAAACTAAATATTTTAATAAATTCACATGTTTTTCAAAAAAAAAAAAGAAGTCATAAACTAAATGAGAAAAAGACAAAAAAGCAAAATAAAACAAATAAAAACATTGATATTATTAGCATTGTCTCGTGGCATATATATATATTTTTTTTTTCCTATTTCGAGAAAAATAATGAAAATATCGGACCTCCATCAACCGGTCACGGCCACGTTAAATTGTAATGTAACAGTAACTTAACCACCCTTTTAACCTTGCCCTGCCAAAACTTCCCATTTTTCCATTTTTCCCATTGGCAATCTCTCTCTCTCTCTCTCCCTCTCCCTCTCTTTGTCTCTGTACAATATATATATACACACACAGAGCACCAAATCTCATCGTCCAACGAGCAAAACCCCTCTAATCTCTCCCAATATTCTTGAACTCTCCAATACAATCCTTCGTGGATTCGCCTCCAGAACGCACCGTTTGGATCCGGGGACTCTTCGATCTGTATTCAGAATTAAATCGGTTCTTTTATTTTTTTTAAAAATAAATTGCGCATTTCCGCAATCCGATTCGATTGAATTCTTCTGGTTTCGATCGGATTCGGTCGGGAAATTGGTGGTGTTTGAAGGACAGGAATGGATGCATTGGTGAACGAATTTACGACCAGAGCCTGAGGAAAGGAAATGCCAGGAATAGCGCACAGGAATGACCAATTTTGCAATGGTTCAACGGCGTCGTATACGCTCTCGGCCAACGGGTTTTGGTCCAAGCATGCCGACGATGTTAGCTACAACCAGCTCCAGAAGGTACTAGATTCCTTTTTTCTTTTTTTAAGGAAATTCGATTTAGATCATTGTTTTGTAATGGGTTTTGTGTGGATTTTGATGGGTCGGTTGAGTTTGGATTGGATCTTGGGGTTCGAGGTATTTAGACAACGTGTTTTTTGTGGGGTTTGGATGTTTGGGTGTAGATAGAGGCTTTATTTTGATTGGATTGTGTGTGTTTGATTTTTATCAGATCCATTTTAGATAGTCTAGCTCATGGTTTGTTTATTTACATATGTCGGAGCTGATATCTTATATGTATTGTTAACTTTAATTGGAAATTAGGATTGTGTTTCCAATTGATTAATGACACACGAGTGCTTCCCTGGTTGCAAAGAAATCTGCGGCCAAAGAATAAGATATAATGCTTCTGATTTGGGCCTGTTATTATCTTGGATTCTTAGAAATTGGAATAAGAGAATGTAACTTGTGTTGGAATTTTGTATGTCTCTTCTCTATATGCTAAAAGCTAACCAAAGTGCATAGACAGAAACATTTTTACACAAACTGGAAATAGAAGAGTTTTCTGTACATCTTGGAATACCTGGCATTTCCTATCCATTGATCAAAATAGGTTCTGGATTTTCTTAATTATATCAATGATTGCATTTGAGATAGCAAGTTTCTGGTAATAATTGCAATTTTTGAGTTGTGTGTTGCATAAGTACGTGGTTGTTTAAGTTTGTGTGCAACGTATGAGTTGGTGTCACTAGTCATTAATTAAGTGCCTTTTACTTTTGGCTTAGTTCTGGAGTGAGTTGTTGCTGCAAGCTCGGCAGGAGCTTCTGAGGATTGACAAGCAAACCCTTTTTGAGCAAGCTCGTAAGAATATGTACTGCTCTAGATGCAATGGATTACTGCTCGAAGGTTTTTTGCAGATTGTCATGTATGGAAAGTCTTTGCAGCAGGAGGGTGCAGGTGGGCACCTTCCCTGCAACAGACAGGGGGCCTCAAAAAATCAAAACGGTGGTGGTTTGAGTATTGCTAATGGTTGCCAAGATGAAATTCAAGATCCATCTGTCCATCCTTGGGGAGGTCTTACCACGACACGTGATGGGTCATTGACACTTATGGACTGCTATTTGTATTCAAAGACCCTTAAGGGTCTCCAAAATGTAATTTCTGTTGGGATTTTATTGTTCAGTCAGATTTTTATACTGTTATTTTACGATTTAATTGCTGACGTTATGCTTGAATCAGGTCTTTGACAGTGCCCGTGCGAGAGAACGGGAACGCGAGTTGCTTTATCCTGATGCCTGTGGTGGGAGTGGTCGGGGTTGGATAAGCCAAGGAATTGCAAGTTATGGCAGAGGACATGGAACGAGGGAAACATGTGCACTTCACACTGCCAGGCTTTCTTGTGACACTTTGGTGGATTTCTGGTCAGCACTTGGAGAAGAAACCCGGCAGTCTCTTATAAGGATGAAGGAAGAGGATTTTATTGAGAGGCTTATGTACAGGTGTTTTACCTATATGCTTATTCATTATATGTTACGTTCAGTCTACATTAGTGGAAAAATGCATGATAACTGATGGTAATTGAGTTGCTACCATGCGAACTTATAAGATGAATGTTCACATCGGAGGTGGTCATTCCTGGTAAACTTGTTGCAGAAGAACAGGAAGCTTAATTTGGCAGCATGTGAGAATTCAATTTTCACATTTGTGTGGCTTAGAAGAGTTTTAAGTAGTCCCAAAACCGTACTTTTTTTTAGGCTTGTCTTCTGGTTCACATGCCTTGGAAGTCCATCAAGTTATTGGGCATTTGATATTCCTAGCACAAATATGTAGGTATATTGAAACAAATTACCAACCGTCATATGGACAATATTACAAACGAATATCTGATAGACATGCAGTTAGGATGTTGATAAGTGCAGGCTTCAAGATCGGTAGGGAATTATTTGCTTGCAAGTGACAATTCTGTTTCAACAATGTTATTTATATTCTCTCTTGGGGAAAAGGAAATACTGTTGGATCATGAAATGTTTGAAGAGCCATGAATGTTGGTCAAAATAAGAAATTACACAAGCTGCATTCAGGGAGCATCCTACATGTTTGTTTGTGTAGGCAATCAATCTTTCCAGTTCATTTCTACTGAACCTGTTTTTAGTTAGTTTGTTTGATTTTATCTTGGCATGATCCTGCAGCTGGGTGTTCTGTGAGACATCCAGGGGAAGGCCCTGCTGGTATCAGAGGAGTCCAGTAGGTAGCAGATATCTTGATTCTTGACTGCCGCTTGGGAAGTTTGAGGATTCAATTATATAAAGCCACCATTCAAAGTATATGGGACTTGCACTTTGTTTGTTTTGTACTGTGGAAGGAAAGAAAAACTAGAGAAGAGTAAGGAAAAGGGAGAACAGGTAAGGAAATTGAGCATGTTTGGTTTGAATGAAATGCTAAGGAAGGAAATCTAACTTTTCATAATTGGTTATCTAGTGAAGAAGAAAGGAAAGAAATACCCATATAGTTGTTCTACTATTATATTCCTTCACAATGGAGTATGGGTACTTTTTAACTTGCTGACTAAAACAGGAGAAATATTGAAAAATGCATCACATGAGCCATTCCTCAGCTTCTGCTGGTCGAGCCAAGGAATCAATTGGTGGGCCGCCCAGAAATATGTTTCTTATCATTTCTTTCCCTTGCTTTATTTCTTTTCAACGAAAGGCTAAAGTTCTTGTCCTCAACGCTTTCCCTTGCCATTTTCTTTCCTCACCTATTTCTCTTAAACCAATAAGTTGCTGATTATGGTATTAACCATTAAGGAGCAGAATGACTTGGCACTTTTAGATGCACCATTTTACTATACTGTAAATGGCATTGTTAATGGGAAAAGCTTTAAGATCCCTGGGGCAGGTTCCCCTTACACTTATCAAAGTTTTACCACTATGCAATGCTTCTTATCAAGGTATTCTATAGGGACAATGGAAGGGTCATGAAGGGTAGGGAATCCATTTTCTGTTCTGAAGGAGATTGCTAAGCTAAATGTTTAGGATCTTTCTGGAGCGAACTCCCTTGGCTCTATCGATGACCAAGGCTAGAGATGAAAGCAATTAGGAAAATGCATAATTGCCACCAGTAGCATAAATTGATACTTCCAACAAGAAAATGGTGATATATTTGTTAGAAGATGTGCAAAAGACAATCTTGTTGATGGGTGCATGCTTGAAGGTTAGCTAGGCCGAGAGATTGTTTATTATTTTTGTGTATCTGAACAACTTTCTGCTCTAGTTGATCCCTTGTGGTTTTTCTGCAGAAAGACAAATGACTTCTAACTAATGAACTAATTGTAATATTCAGAAGCTGAAAACTTAATTCTTGTGTATTCCATGCGGTCATTGGCTTGTTTTTTCGTACTTGTTGCACAGCAGTTAGTTGCATATCTGGCAATCTCTCCTACATCCTAATCCATTTAGTCTTTATACTTGTGCAGGATATTGTTTATTAGATTGTTCTGTTTTCCTGAAGAATGTGATATTCATGTACAGGTTCGATAGCAAGAGATTTTGCAGAGATTGCAGAAGGAATGTCATTCGTGAGTTCAAGGAGCTGAAGGAGCTGAAGCGCTTGCGGAGAGAACCTCGCTGCACTAGTTGTTTTTGTGTTGCAGATACAGCCTTTCAATATGAGGTTTGGCTTTCCCTATTGCTTCAAGTTCTTTTCTTTTCTCTGAACCTGTTGTTATTATTCTATTTCTTGTAAGTTTCAACTTAGTAATTCAAAGAAAAATTGGCTCAGATAGTGGTTGTGATAACTTGGTCAAATATTTTGGAGCTTTTTGTGAGGACTCAGTCTAGATGTTGTGACTATTATGACAAAATCTTCTTTTCAATTTTCTCAGGTATCCGATGACACAATTGAAGCTGATTGGCATCAAACTTTTGCAGACACTATAGGAACATACCATCACTTTGAGTGGGCAGTTGGAACAGGGGAAGGAAAATCCGATATTCTGGAATTTGAAAATGTTGGACTGGATGGAAATGTTCAAGTCAGTAGCCTAGATCTTGGTGGTTTAAGTGCATGCTTTATCACCCTAAAAGCTTGGAAGTTAGATGGCCGCTGCACTGAGCTTTCTGTAAAAGCTCATGCATTAAAGGGTCAACAATGTGTGCATTGCAGACTCGTTGTTGGGGATGGTTTTGTAACCATCACAAGAGGGGAAAGTATCAGAAGGTTTTTTGAGCATGCTGAAGAGGCTGAGGAAGAAGAGGTAGCTCTATCTCCGTAGGGCTAATTAACTTCTTTACATGCATTTAAAATGTGTTGCTTTTGTTCACAAACATTTACAAATTAAATGCTTTGCAAGGTTTATATTTATCTTTTATGTTATGCATACTTTCAGGATGATGATTCCATGGACAAGGATGGAAATGAGCTGGATGGAGAATGCTCCCGTCCCCAAAAACATGCGAAGAGTCCTGAACTTGCTCGAGAGTTTCTTCTAGACGCCGCAACTGTTATTTTTAAGGAACAGGTATGTTCAATCTGCTGACCATTTTTTTGCCTTTTGAGTCTGTCTGTATACTTTTTTCCTTCCCTTCTCCAGTTGTTTACTTCAAGGGATGATCATAAGTTAAGGACTTTCATTTTCCACATTGTATTTGAGTACTTCAGTTACACGTGATTGTGTGTATGAGAAAAAATATGGTTTGTGGAAAGAAAGGGCTATCAACTAGATTTGTTGATAGGAGTAAGGACATTTATAATGTGGAAGTATATGTAAAAGGGTTTCCAAGTACAAGAGAGGCATCATGAGCTGGCAATTAAACCTTTAATTGTTGAGAAAGACGTAGTATGGCACATGTTGTTTGCAGATGGTTGCAACTTGAATTGCCTTCACGGAACAAAATTGTCGGTTGAATTGATGGAAAAGTGCTTCCAAATGTAAAAGATTTTGGGAAAGCGGGACTGAAAGTACAATGATTTCTGAAGTTCAGCAACTAGTTTTGTAGGTCTAAGGGGTGAAAATTATTACAATGTGATACGTTGTGATCACTTCTACTATCTATACCAGAAGAGATGGCTGGCACCATGTTGAAGATCTTCTCCCTATATGCTTCTTGTGGAAGTGCAGCTTTTTTGTGTGTGGATGAATGTAACATGTTCTCCATCTGATTCTATGATGCTATTCTTTCAGGTTGAAAAGGCTTTCAGAGAAGGAACAGCACGCCAAAATGCACACAGTATCTTTGTCTGCCTTGCGCTAAAACTGCTGGAAGATCGTGTTCATGTTGCATGCAAAGAAATCATTACATTAGAAAAGCAGGTCTTGATATTTGTGGTATTTAAGGATAAGATTTTAGTGATACGAGATAGATGAGCCATTTCTTGGGAGATTCTTCTCACAATTATGTATTCTTTTCCCTACAGATGAAACTTCTTGAAGAAGAAGAAAAGGAAAAGCGTGAAGAAGAAGAACGCAAAGAGAGGAGAAGAACAAAAGAAAGAGAGAAAAAGCTCCGAAGAAAAGAAAGATTAAAAGAGAAAGAAAAGGATAAAGAACAAAAATGCTCTGAATCAAATCAAACTCCTGTTCGTCCTGACGCCTCAAAGGAAGACTCATCACGAAGTGTTGATGAGGTGCCAAATAATCATGTCAGCTGTCAGGATTCAGTTAGCGAAGGTGATAACATTCTATTCAGGCCTGGATGTCCTGATATTCAAGAGGAGTTTTCAAATGGGTATGCTAGTTCAAGAATGCAAGACCATTCATATGATAGTCCTGATGGGGATGTTACCTATGTGAAAGATTGGAGTGGTTCTTTTACAGTTGAGCATTCAAATTTTTCTCGTCGGAGACTAAAATTTCGGAAAGAAGTTCAACTGGATCCATCTTTGAAGTGGTCTGACAGACGCCGATATGCAGCTGCAGAATGTGGGGCTGTGGCTAATAGATCTGAGCCAAGATATTGTGGTGATTATTTTGAGATTCCTTCTAGGGGTGTAAATGGATCCAGTAGGCAGTTAAGGATGAATGCTCCAAAGTCCAATGGTCGACATTGTGGCCCTAAGTTTAATGATAAGTTTTCCAGCAACAGGGTGAGTGACAGATATGACCTTCATTCTTGCAGCTGTAACCAAAACAATGAATATAGAGCAAGGGTTGACTCGCATGTTTCTACGATCAGAGTAAGTCGGGAGACCAAATCTGTGAGTAAGTCAGAATCTGCATTGGATATGTCCAAGCAATTTTATCGTGGTAACAAGTATAATCAAATTGAATATTTGCGTGATGGTTGTGGAAGACCCAAAAACAAAGTCATCTCAGGGAACAATCCTCCTGGCAAAGAAGTGCTCCATTCCAAGAAAGTTTGGGAGCCCATGGAATCACAGAAAAAGTATCCACGAAGTAACTCAGACTCTGACATTACCTTGACTTCAACTACTTTCAAGGTTGAAGGGGCAGAACCTGATAATAACCTTCTCAAGTCATCTGGTGACATGTGTTTTCATGAAAATGGTGGAGATTCAGCTGATATTGATCAGGAGGATAATAATTCGAAGGAATCAGGAAATTCTAGCAATGAAACTGATGAGGCCTGCGAGAATGGACTTAATGTGCGGGCGAAGGGCCTTTGCAACTCAGCCAATTCTGCTTCTGAAGAAATTGGATTGTGTCCTGTCAGTTTTGCAGTGAATTCTGATAAATCTGCACCGAATGGAACCTCAGATCCTGTTGTGAGTAGCATATTCAGTTCTGATAACTTCTCATCATGCCTAAGTGAGGGTGACAGCAATACAGCCTCTTCAAGCCATGGAAATCTGGAATCCTCATCCATAACGGATTCAGAAGATGCCAGCCAGCAATCAGAAGGAAGGGAGGTAAGTGCTCAAAATGGCTTCTCAGAGTGTCATGAAGTTAGGATGGAGAAAAATCAAAATTCAAATGGCGGGGAGGTCATGGGATGCAGGGCATCAATTGGTCTTTCATTGGACGGAGCAGGAAGTAATACTCTGGAGAGACCACCAACAAGAATTTCCCAAAATTTTGATAATGGATTGTCTGCAGTTGGCCTTGGTGTTCAACATCAACGCATGCTTCCTCCAATGCATAACCAAAACATACACTTTCCAGTGTTTCAAGCTCCAACAACAATGGGCTATTACCATCAAAACCCAGTTTCATGGCCAGCAGCTCATGGTAATGGATTAATGCCCTTCTCCCATCCCAACCACTATCTATATGCCGGACCTCTCGGGTATGGTGTAAACGGAAACTCACGCTTCTGCATGCAGTATGGTCATCTTCAGCATGTAGCTACTCCTCTATTTAACCCCACTCCAGTCCCAGTTTATCAACCAATTGCCAAAGCTAGTGGGATCAATGCTGAGGTGCAAACTCAGATCACTAAGCCAGGTGCAGGACAAGAAGCTTCCAGTGAAGCTAATACAGAAAAGGTGGTTTCCGCTGGACCCCATCCAAAAGAAGCACCACGAAATGAAGAAGTTGGGCAAATTGATAATCCTGCCAAATTGCACATGGGAAACACTGGGTTTTCCTTGTTTCAGTGTGGTGGCCCCGTTGCCCTTTCAACTGGATGTAAATCAAATGTCATGCCTTGGAAAGAAGGGATGATTGGGGATTTTTCTCAAGAATATCCAACAGATCATGTGGAGAGTGATCATGCTTCCAGCAAGAAAGAGAGCACTATGGAAGAATACAACTTATTTGCAGCGAGTAACGGCATAAAATTTTCGTTCTTCTAAATATATAGTAATGAGGAGGTGCGAGGGGGCTGTTTGAGTATTTCAGTCCCTATCTTCATGTTCGGTATTCGAGATTTGAGTACGCTGTAATTCGGTACACAATAATCTTCAGAAATTCCAATTTTAGCTTATAGTTTTCCATAGTTCATTCTTATTCAATTTCTCTCATTGTTTTTCCTAATGTAGAGAAAAGAAAAGAAAAACAAAAAGATTTCAAGAGTGCATAATGTTTGAAGAGTTTTCTGTATGAGGTCAGCTTTTTTCATTAATGAAGGGTTTTGTTGGTATGGAGTAATATTTTCTTGGCTTGTTGGTATTGAAGCCATTTCATCTTGAATGCTCATAAGATCATAAGTAGAGATTGCTTGACCTTGAACCTCCATTCCGAAGTTCAAATTCTTCAGGATCATCAGCATGTATGCTGCTATGGAAGGAGACAACTTTTACCTTAGATTTTGAATCTTTGATGACTTGTTCCGGTGGTTAAGACACCTACAGAGTTTTTCTTTTTTCTACTTCTGATACTAATTTACTGTTTGTGGATCTTCTTCCTCTCTAAGATCAAATTTTGACCTCCAAACTAGCTTCATCGCAAGTATTTTACTTTGCCCTTTTACCATTTGCACATCTCCTAGACTCCTACCCATTCATCACGTAAAAGTAAATTAAAAGAGGATGAGTAGCTTCAGTGACTGATGGGAAACAATGTCTACTGGCCTCTTACGTGTTATTGACTCTACTTTTGCCGAGGCTAGATTGTGGTCATGCCCTCCTTTTGACAACTAAAAAGTGGTCTACGCATTAAGACCTACTGAATTGGATATTTTTTTAGACTCCCAAGCGCGTCTCTCACGCAAGCATCATTGGGACTCGGCTTTTCCGCTTTCTCTTTCCTCCTCCTTTGCGCGAGACTTTTCCATTTTATTTTTTTTTTTTTTAAAAAAAAATTTAAATTTTTATTTATTTATTTATATTTTTTTAAAAGATAGAAATGTACTAAATAGCATTATTCATTTGACATTCTTTAACGAGAAATGATATACATGCACCACTTTTATCTCACTTTGTTAATGTATTACTGTCAATCAATCATTATTATTTAAAAAAAAAAAACTGATTAACAAAGCCACGTTAATAAAGTAAAATAAAAATATGGTGTATAACATTACACTCGCAGGACATTTCAAAAAAGGAGGGCATCAATACTTTGGATAGCTTAGACTCAGTTTAAACTTAATAATTACATAAATTACATGGGCCAACTTGTACCAGCCCTTTTTTTTTTCTAGAGCTTGACCTGAGATTTTCACCTTGAACATTGAGAAAAATGAAATAGTAGAACAGGTTTACTTCTGAATAGAATGTAGTTCCCATTTCCCAACCTCAAACGACCCTAACTGCTACCTTTGCTCACTTATAATGATTTCCTCACACCATGGAATTACAGGAATTGTGTTCACCAAAAAGCTTGCAGTGTAGGCGCAGGTACGTGGCCAGAAACAATTGGCCATATAGAACATAAGATAAGTGAACATAATAAATAAGCAATGGTGTGAATCTGTAGTACTAGATCAAATACACAACTCTTCCATATGATATTGTCACGTTGAAACTGTTCCCATGACAAAATGAAATCAAGTTTGGTTTAGGCAAAAATCTGTTAGCAATTCCTTGCCTAAGAGTACTTCAAAACAGCAAGATAAAACTCAGGCTCATCTACAAATTCAACCATCTCAAAGGAATGGTCAGCTGTAACTTTCTGTAAAGTCATCTTATCAGGCAAATCAGATATTATGACATCCGGATACTGTTGTCGCTGCTGTTTTAAGGCTTCCCTTCCTTGGGGATGGCTAATAACCACTCTTGCACCTGTACAAGCAACAGGAAGAACTCAGAACCACAAGAAGGAAGCAAGATCCATATAAGGATTCTGATACTATTTTAATATACTGACAAAATTATGCTAAGATACAGCTTCATCCACATCTTCTCATCATATTTACTACAAAAAGCTATTTCATATCAAAGCAGAGCAATTTGAAGTAACATTCATACTACAGGCACAGAGTTGATATTATGAAAGTTAAGCAAAGAATCGGGATATAAGATACAAAATTGTTATTTACAGTTAATATTTCAAGGTTTAAGGTATTCAACATACCAACTAACACTTAACTGGGGTTGAGTTAAGCATACAATCAGATGAATAGTTAATAGTAATTCGTTTGTTCTTTTTCTTTTCAATGAATAGATCTCTTTACTTGCATGACTTAGATAGGGGAGAATTCCATAATTCAAGAAAGAAATCAAGGAGTTTAATGCCCACAAAAATATCTACTAAAAAATCACCTGGCAGACAACGTTTTGCAAGTGCTCCCAAAACCTGGTCAAGCTTGAAGGGCAAAGCAGGCAGAAAATAGAGGAACACAACATCTAGTGGTGCCCACTTCTCTGGTACACATATAAGTTCTCCTTGCCAACATTTAACCGTGTCATATTTTTCTTTGATGCAAGCTAACACAAAAATTGAATCATGGACGACAAGCAAAATATTGCATGGTGATGAATCAACCAACCGATCTACAAATCCTTCAGAACCAAGTGAAACCAAAACCTTAGAAGTTTTTTCAATCTCTCCTGCAGAAATAATGCGGTCAATCTTTGTGTTAAGCTCATCTCCGGAAATGAAATTATCCGAATCAAGAAATGACCAATCTTTTTCAACAAAGTCTTCGATGTTGATTACAGATACTGCTCCTTCATTTGGGGGAGTTGTAGCACCAATGGATAACTTAGGAGCACGTAAAGAATGATGGGAAATGAATGGCAATGAGAGAGAAGGTGAAAAGGGGCGGCGACCAAGATAATGGTGAAAGTCTGACCATAATTTTTGAGGTTGTCCTTGATGATGTGGTGTAAACCGCCATCTAGGTGATGGAAGGAGGAGAGCAGTAGGTGAAAAAAGAGAATTCATGGAAGAAAATCTAAGTATTCCCTTCTGGGGATACTCCTGGTCTAAGACAGTCAATTTCAGCACTATGTGCCTATTTGATAATGAGAAATAAACCCAAAGGCGTCACGGCTAATCTTTCAAGGCTCTTCTATTTAATCTACCATCCAACTCTCTTCTACTTACTCTTGCAGATCAGCCATATCCCTTCTTGTTCTATGCCCCTGTCGAGAAAAAGGTAACAAGGCCAAATGATTAAAGTGCCAAGGTGAACAAAAATCCTAATCGCAATAAAAACAACTTTAATAGTTCAGACCGCTAAATGGAAGTGTAGTGGTGATTATATCTTTTCGAAAGTAAAAGATGATTTCAACTAAATTTTATTACACAAATCAACAAAGGCTAGTTGCAATTATAAGCCATCAGCTATTTTAGCCTTCAATCGTCCATCTACAAATTACACAATCCACAATTTCATACGACAGAAAAATAAAATCAAAGAAAGAATTATCAAGTTTAGGAGATTGACATTCTGCAACATTAATTAGGAAAACAATGGCAGTCCATTACACCAAGACTGACAAAGTGGATGGACTCGCACAATCTAGCAAGCGCCACTTTTCTAAAACTCCTTTAAGACACCGTGTATCTTATCTGCATACCCATATGGGTGAGACAAAATAAGCTGATTACAGTGTAATTCTACAAATCCATATGGAGTTGCTTAGACCCATTTGGTTCTAATACAACTTGATGGACTAATTCAATAAAGTTCATAAGTAATAAACAAAAATAAATAAATAAATAAAAATTACATTCCCTTTTGCGTGCGTCCGTGTCAGAACAAATTGTTAGTTCACTAAGCGAGACCATTTATGCAAGAGAGATGACCCAGAAAAGAAACCCTAAGATGAAACTCAAAAAGACAGACTTTCAAGAAAAACAATCATAGCTTCATACCAACAGAGATTCACATGTTAGTAAAACCATAGAAATAAGAGATGGGTCACGGCAAGTTAACATCAACATGCAACAGAACTTGTCATAGAGGGAACCAAAAGAGAAATGCGAACCTTGAGCGCAGCAAATTAAGGGCCTCCTAAACTTCGCAAAGCTATTTCCCACACTATCGGTTCAGATGAGAGGGAGACATGGAAAAGGATCCTCTCCATTTCATTTGGAACCGGTTGATGGCTTGGATCTCTTTAAAGAGATCCAAGGCCAAAAATAAGCCACGTGGCTCAAGAGAGAAAAAAAAAAACCAAACTTAAACCCATTTTGTAGACCTTGTTTAGTACGCTCAAGAACATCGGTCTTGGCCTTGGAGCGCCAAGAGCGGGACCAGCGAAGCAGCTTCTCCCACGCCAATCGGACCGCTCGGCGGCGATCTCTGGCCCGGTCAGGAGTGGGTTCCGGGTCTTGGAAGAGCGGGTGAGAGGTGGAACCGGCGTGAGTGGCAAGGGAAAGAGACACTGGCTTGTTTGAGGGGAAGGGAAGCTGACGGTGACGGCGAATACGGTGAGCAGAAGAATGCTGAACAGAGGGCGGACCGACCGCTTCATTGGTGCAATGAAATCGCCGGACCGGCTGACGGGCTTCGCTAGAGACGGCCACAAGCAAGGGGTTTTGTGGGTCAGATTCATCTTCGCTTTCAAGAACTTTGGACATCGGAAGAGAGAGGACGAGGCGAATATGGATCAGGGTGAGGACTTGCACGATGAAATGAATCATGAAATGGAAAAGAGAGTAGAATACAAACGTGGGTTTAGCTCAGTGGATTTTCAAGATTAATTTCTCGACTGAGCAGCAGCTCAAGTTGGGGGCAACAGATCTTGGAGTGGAAATACAGACAAAAAAAGTAGGCTATGAAATGGAAATGAGAGTGAAATTTGAGTGTGGTATTTGGTTGAGAAATGGGAATTTCATGGCTGTTAATCTATTACAAACAAAACAGAAACAAAAGATTAAACACCAGCTGTCCAGCTCAATTTGCAAAAAAAATGGACAAATGGGTCGTTGGGTTGGCTGCAAATGGAATTGAAAATTTCAATCTGAAAGATGTGATTTCAAGAACCCTTTTTTTACGAGTGATTGAGTTGAAAGCAGAGCAGAAAGTTCGATAGGGAAGAAGGTGGGTTGAGCTGAGGAGAAGCTGCATTGGGATTCTTCAGAGTCTGGTGCCACTCACGCCGGTTTTTTTTTTTTTTTTTACTTGAGCCACCTGGCTTATTTTTGGCTTTGGACCTCTTTAAAGAGGTCCAAGCCATTAACCGGCTCCTGAACCGGAGAGGATCCGGATCCGTGAGACACACTTTGCCGTCACTAAAATGAAGCTCTGATTATGGGCTTGGCCCACTTAACAGTGGCTTCTTTCCAGTCCTTTTTTTTTTTTTTTCGATCAATTTCTTTTTTTGAAAAAAAAACACATAAATAATTTTATACGTCATACCCATTTCCCTCTAAAATTGATTGAATTTTTAAAATCACAATTTAATTAAAATTTAATAGTGATTTATTATAAATTAAATGATGATTTTAAAAATCATATCATTTTTATAGGGACACAATAGAAATATGAATATAACGTTTAGAATTATTTAATAAATATAAAATAATAATAATAATAATAATAATAAAAAAGAGAAAGATAAGAGGAGATTGCTGAAGGTTGACACTCCTAAGTCCTATCTGAAACCAAATATAGGAGAGACCTAGCTATATGGGTCCACGACCTCTAATTTATAAAGAGAAACACTACACATGTTCAAGTGTTCACGTAGTAATGAAATTATCATTAAATGTTATAATATCTCTATTTGTTATTATCTAAAGGTAATTTTCATTATCGCGTCGGTAGTAAACACTTTGAGAGCATATGTAACACTCCTCACCAATCAAATCACACGAGAGTAAGCTTTCTTACTTTAACATTTATCTTTCACTCTACTCTTGAACTCTCCGCACCTATTATGATTTGGACAAAATTTATCTTTAAATTAAGTTGGGAAAATTTTATTTAACTAAGGGCGGAAATAAAATTTCAAGTGTGATGGCATTACTCGATCTTGAAGAATTTACAGACCGGGCTTTTGCTTTTACTTGATCCAAAGAAAAATTTATGGTGGATTTATTGGGAAATCAGAGTTCTTCATTGTAAGTCCAGATAGCATAATTCAGGCACATGCAAGGGTAATCTCTTGGCCTAAAATTACAAAGCATAGCATGATGGAAACTCAAACTCAAGAAGACTGGCTGCTTGGGAGCCTGTGAAGAACAGAGTGCTCTGGTTTGTGTTCACACTCAAAATCTAGATGAACAAACGCCCGTTCAACTTCAGGGAGCTCCTCAATCTTTATCTGCAGTGATTCTCCAATTGTATGGGCTTCTTTCAATGGCAAATCCTCTGGCAGTTCAATGTCAACCTAATTTTGTAAGGGGGAAACATTAGTTAATTAATTCACTGGAGGATCGATCCTTAGCTTAGTTTGTTCTTGAAATACTTTTTTGGAGCCTGTAAGAAGTAACAAGAAACACAAAGCTGTGGTGTTGAGTAGTGGCTTTCAACACTTCTGAGATAGATTAGTCAACTGACCTCGACAAAATAAAGAACTCCAAAGGTGTAGGCACGGACTGTGTCAACACGTTTGATTTGAGGGTGGTGCCTTAGGACCAGGTATGTGAGTTTCTGCAAGACTTCAGGAGGAGCAGATTGTCCAACCAGGGAAACTACATGAAGAAGAAACCAGTATATATATATATATATATATAGAAGCATTAATTTAGGAGTTATATCTCTGAATTAATCACAATTTCTTTTTAGTTCTTTCGTTGATGATAAATTATCACTAGTCTCAATATCCGAAATTGATAGGAAATGATGGATCTTATTACATAATTTGAAAAACTCATTATAGTAGTAAGATAAATTACTTTGTCCTAAAAGCTTAAGTTGATCATAGGAAATTATGAAGTTAATTATAACGACCCACTCCCAACGACACAATATTGTCTACTTTTAGCACCTTCGAACCAAATTTTTCATCAAGGGGTCACGTATCATGTCACTATATTATCGCATAAGCACGTTTAATTGCAGAGTTCTAATAGGTTCATGGTTATCACGGCTTTAAAACATATTGTATTAAGAATGGTACGAATATACATATGAGCACATCATCATTCTCATACCCAGGCAATATGGTACGTCACATTAATCACTTAACCATCATTCTAATTTCCTCACAAAGCAAGGAAAGAGAGAGAGAGGGAGGAGAACCTGCATTCTCCTGTACAGTTCCGGACCAATTTAAAATTGTGTATAGTGCAAGGATGATTGCACCAACTGGATCAAACCACCAATAGAATTTATCTCCAAGAACAGCAGCAACCAAACCAACTATATTTGTCACGACATCAAAATAATGATCCTGGGAATCATTATTAGATCAAGCAAGTCAATATCATGCATGGATAAAGTATATATATAAATTCTTATAAGCAAAAAGTCGTATTAATTAGGATTCAAACCATTGCATAGGCGCGGACAATTTTGTTTCCTGAGCTTCTACAGTAAAACCAAAGGGCAAGTTTTACTCCAGTAGCTGTCAGCATGATTGCATACAACCAGACCAATTGCTCCGAAGTCATCTTCTCAGAAGGTTTGTCTTTGATCAGTTGTTCTACAGCCTGGACAAGCACTTGGAAGCCTGCATGGGAGGGGCTATAGTGTCATTGTAATTTGTAAATGTAGTCATTAGCTCATGATCTATCCCAAATACTATCTTTTGTATGCTAACATTAGAACTTGATCAGAATATAAAAAAAAAATCAAGAAATATTGACTAAACCAATTACAACAAAAGGAGAAATTACATGTTTTGAAAGACCTTGAAACCTCTGTCCAAAGCTTTATGTATGGAGCATTTCAACAATGCATTTCAGTGTCCTTATTCTAGGTTTGATCCATCCATGGATAATCATAGTGAAAGACATCTCTAAACATTTTTGAATGAGAACTATCAAAATCGCCCTTAAATAAATTTGCCATTAACTGTAAGTAACTAGCTAGCTTTTAGATAGTGAAACTTTTTTAATTAATGCTTGATAAGCATATCCAACATAAGGCATAAATCAAATCTAGAGAAGATTTGAGATTCAGGAAGGAAAAAAGTGACGCACAGTCAGCTAATTAGTATAGTAACTTCCTCCTCAACAATTAAAAGTCAACTCACAGCATAACAACATACCAAGAGTAGCCATGACAGCAGCAAAGATGATAATGCCTACTGGTTGCATTCTCAACTTTCCAATTGGATACTTGTAAATATTTATAGTTTTCATTGACAAATGTGTGAACCAGAGTATAGCACCAGTCATCAGATCTAGCAATGAATCTAGTGTTGATGCTGCAATAGCTAAGGATCCACTCTTCATTGTAGCATATATCTGCAACGCAAAATGATCTATTCATTTCTATCATAAGCATGCATGCATGCAAATGCTGTAAGTAAGAAAAAGAAAAATAAAGAGAGGTTATATGAAGCGGCATCTACTGCAACAATCAACTCTCATTTAGACCACAAGTTCATCCTCTTTTGCTCAAGCCCATCGATCCCCGTATCTCAAGGTGACAATTGTTGGCCGGGGAAATACCTAGGAAAGTCATTTTTAGTGAGTTTATAATATAACATGCTTAGACACCATATAAGTACAGTGGCGGAGATAAAGGGGGGCCGGCAGGGGCGCCCGCTTCCTCTAAATGTTTGAAAAAAAAAATGTAATTTTTTAACCCAAATTCTACTCTAACCCTACAATAATGCCCCTACAAGGTTACAAGACTTTACAAATTAAATCAAAACATTCATTCCCCTATATTTGCTTAGAAGAAAGAAAAAAAAAATAATAAATTCAAGACAGTTTAGCCCGGCCAGCCTTAGCCTAGCGGCAGCAACACCCTTAAAAAATAGAAGTTACCTTCAAATTTAGGTTGATATTGAACTAAGAAAACCCAACCCAAAACTAAAATAAAACACCATGAATGATAAAAATATAGTATATAAAAAGAACAAAAAAAATTATTTATCATTATATTTTACTATTTTAATTCCGCCCCTACTAAGATAGATATCTGACTCCGCCAGTGTATAAGTCAAAAGCTTAAGTCTATGAATTTGGGCCTAACTATGCTATACAAATCACTTACTCTTCTTACATCTTAGCAATGTGACACACCTCACAAGTGCACTCAGAACAACACTTACATGTAATAAAATCAAGTTTTCAAAATGGCCCTATTCTAAATACCTTCTATTAAGACTAAAATATGCAGGTCAAAATGCTATGTAAGGAAAAAGATTTAATAAAACCTGCTAAACCATGCATTAAATTTTCAGAACTAGAAAAAAATTGTACGTAAAGGAGATAACCTTGAAAGCAAGCAAAAAAACATTTGCCCAGTTGGAAATTTTGATGGCTCTCTCATGTTGAGCTTGTTGTTCATGATCTTGCTCTTCATCGATAACATTGGGTGAGTCTAGAGAGTCAACTTCCTCAAAAGACCTTAGGGTGGCAAACTGTTTTTCGTAGTAATCCTTCTCTCCTAAGAAGAAAAGAAAAGAATCATAACAATGACAAGAAAAATTTGAAAAGAACTTGTCTGAACCATTTCAATAAGCAAACCGCTTTGACTGCAATGGTACAGTTCGCTAATTTATCTAAGACATAGTTAAGTATATTTCTCAGCTTGCAAAAGTACAAAGAAAAAGGTGGCGGTAGCGGTGGCGGTGCCGTTGCCGGTGCCGGTGCGGGATTAAAAACAATGATATATATATATATATATAAAACTTGGACTATATTAATTAGGTGTACCTTTTACCAAGCCAGTGGCTTTAGAAAGGTCTAAACGAAAAGGGACCTCGGGATCGAGCCCAGAGCGAAGCTTATCGGGCAATTTGGAGAAGAAAGCACTTCTGAGAGCAGTAAACGTGTTGCCATTTCGCAGTCTGCCATTCTGGCTGGCCTTTTCACCTTCACTTGCCAACAATGGCTTTCTTACGTGATCGAAACCACCTTCCATTCACTCAGCAATAATAAGACTTGGAATGTTTAAAAATACAAAAACAACTAATTTATGATCCTAAAACAACAAACCCATGAAACCAGAAAGGTAGAAGATGAGGCTAACAGCCAGCTTCAATCTAACGGCCAAAACTACGTACCACCCCGGCCACCAGCGATGCCTAAAATTGAACAGACAGCTGACAAGCTGAAGCATTGCATGCTTTCTTTCTTTTTTATGCATGAACCACCGTGTTTTTTGAAACCCAAATCATAAACTGCTTGTGCTTATTTTATTCTGATCGATCACAATCTCTGTGTTTTTGTTTCCTCAAAAAACCAAATAAAGGGATTTGTGCACATGAGAGACTGTCTTTTTGAGCGAGCAACGAGAGATAAAATTTTGGACATGTCGAGGAGGCGTCGTCGTCACCACTCACCACCTGTCAGTTCGCGCCTGCATCGATCTTTAACCGTTGTATGTTTAGGGTGTGTTTGGCTGTGATTTGAAAAGACGATTTTTAATATCACTTTTAAAATAAATAATACTTAAAAATGCACAGCTTTTGTGTGAGTTAAAATTCGGAAACTTTTTTTTTTAATAATTATAACCAAACGGTCCAAACAGACCCTTTGCTAGTTGGCTCCTTCACTGGTTTTAACGCTGTTCAGCTTTCCTGTCCCGTAGCGGCAGAGAATCTTATCTAAGGTTGTTATCTTGTTCAAAAAAAAAAAAAAACAAAAAAGGTTGTTATCAATATGTATAAGCGAACAACATACCATATTTAGGAAAAAAAAGAAAAAGAAAAAAGAACAACATACCATGATAGTTTATGATTCCGCTCTTATATAAAAAATAAAAAATTAAAATAACTCCAAATCTTCTATTATTTTTGTAATATAAGTACTCAAACTTTAAAAGTGCCACCAATTTCGGTATCTAGCTTTTAATTTTAACTATCCATTAGAATTTTTCATTAAATCCTATAAAAATTCTCAAAATACACATGTATTTTATTTATTATTTATTTTTTAAAAAGATTTATAAAAAATTTTAAAGATTCGGGCATGAGTACTTTTACGAATTTCATTAAATTCTGACCAACACCTAATTCTTGCAATTTTTTTTCCTAAAAAATGAAGTGTATTTTGAAAATTTTGACAGGATTTAACAAAAAATTCTAACAAATAGTTGAAATTAAAAAAAAAAAAAATTGAAAGATGAATACCTTAAAATTGACACTGTTTAACGTTTGAGTACTTAATTACAAAAGTGATGAAAGATCAGGAGTACTTACAAGTGAAATTTTCCAACAAATAAATGCAATCATAAGCCATTTCTTCATATAGTTATGTGTTGTTGTAACAACAAAATAGTGGCAAATTGGCAATGATTATGACATGGTGGCTTATATTTTAACGATTTCAAGTTCCTGGTTATATAATTTGGCATGCATTGAACATCAAATTGGTATGAGTTTTAAATTCATATCTTCAATCTTGCATGGTTCTTTCCTAAACGTTTTATTTTGTAAAAAAAGAAATTGACGTTATGAGAAAATTCTCATTCATATATGCAGATTCGGCTTGGCCAGTTTTAGTCGGTACTAAATGTGTTGGGATTGAGACACATGTCTTTTGTGTTTTGTCACGGGACACATGTTCTAATCCTAATTAATGAATCTAATTCTCACTTGCATTGAAACCAAACCAAAGCCCATATATGCCAAGCAATTTTAATAAGGCCGTTTGTTTCTGCATAAAATATTTTCTGTTTTGAAAATAATTTGAAAAATATTTTTCAGCATTTAGCTTGTACGAAAAATTACCAAATGTTTCTTATATTGTTTCATATTAATCATATTAACCTATCAATAACAACTTTCATTTACAACATAAAATATTAATATAAAAAAACTAAAATAAAAAAATAAAATCATTATTTAATTAAAAAATACACATCAATTAAGACTACGTCAGGGGCAAAACCATCCCTAATGATTTAATTAAGTGAAATGCTATAAATCCCTTATTTATCATTTCACGAATAACATTATATGCTCTTGCAAAATTTCTAGCACCACAAAAACAGATGATTAAATATAGAAATTGATAATAATATAAAGAGAGAATGACACACAGATTCAACTTCCAAACCACTTCCTCATCCTTAATTTCTCGAAAAAATTGTTCTGGTACTCCCTCACTATCATCACACCCCAATCTCCAATTTGCCACCTTGCCCGTTTGAAAAACTTGACCCAATTCAGAATTTGAGCAAGACTCAACACTTTAGGGCGGAGCCAGCATTTAAAATTTGGGTAGTAAAACTTTAAAAAAAAAAATTATGGATAAAATTTTAATTTTTTTTTTTTTTTTGAAAAACCTTGAGACTTTGGAGGAGGGTGTGGAGGGTCAGGCCCCAAGGCCCTTGGTAGCTCCGCCCGTGCAACACATCCGCCACCAAAGATTCATTCAAATTTCTCTCTGAACAACCAAAAGACACTTCAAGTTTTTGTCATAAAATCCTGAATTGCATAAGATATCCAAACAACGCCGTTTGAACAATTATCACACTCGAATTTCGGTGTTGAAGACCCGGCCATTATCTGAAACAAAAAAGACTCAAGCCCCATTTGATTACTTAGTATATAATAATTAACTACTTAAGGTTCGTTTAATTACTTAAGGTTCGTTTGAGTTTGCGATTTCAAAAAGTGAAATTTAAAAATAGTGATTTGAAAAAATGATTTTTAAAAACGCAGTTAAGCTTTTGGTAAAATCGCAGTTTGGCTTTTAAAATCGCAGATTAGCTTTTTAAAATTCTACATTTTAAAAAAAATACCTCATTGCCTGCAATTTGAAAAAGTAATTTTCTGCGTTTTCAAAATGCAATTTTTTAAAAACACAATTCTCAAACGGTTCATTTTCTGTGATTTAGTTTAAAATTTCATTTTTTGCCTACGAAATCGCAATCTCAAACGCACCCTTAATATGTTAGTTTAATAGTTTATTAACTAACTAGTTAGTATATTAATACTTTACCCTATTGGTTACTTAATAACCATATGGATATAAATATTAAGTAACTAATAGTTAACTATAAGTAACTAAATAATTAGAGTTAAATTTAAGGTTAAATACACTTAAGCCATATATATGAACTTCCAACCATTTAAAAAAAACTCTATGTACTAATAGATGTGACACTTGGATACATCAAACTACTATTTTGTTGCAATTAAGTCACTTTTCAGTCATGATTCCATAGATAGCTCTATTTTCTTAAAAAAACTAGAATTAAAAAATCAATTTTCTTGTAAATTTTTTCTATACTAATTGAACTTTACTTTATGTATTTTAGTATTTAATCAAAATTTAATTTTGTTTGTATAAATTCAATTTTTTTTAATTATTTTAAAGAAAATAAAGGTTTTTTTTTTTGAAAGAATGACAAAAAAAAAAAAAAAGTGATTTAATTACAATAAATTTGTAGTTTGATATACCTAAGTGTAATATCTATAAATTTGTATGGCTTTTTCTGAAAATGACGGTTAGTTAGGTGGCTTAATTGTATTTAACCCGAGAAGAAAAATAGACGACAAGCCAACCAAACTTTCGTGAGTTTCGTTCAAAACAACAAAACTCAGGTCATACCCCCTCGAAACTTCGACGAGAAAACACTCCCACTTTCTCGCCGTTTCCCCCCTCCCAAACACCGGTGCCCATTCCCCCATGGCCACCCCACAGCTCTTCTCCTCCTTCAAATACTCCGACGGCCTAACCGTCTTGAGCATCTCGTTCTGCACCGCGATAGTCTGCGAGGCCATTTCCTGGCTCCTCATCTACCGCACCACCTCCTACAAGTCTCTCCGGTCCTCCATCGACAAGGCTGCCAAGAAGCTGGAGACCATGAAGACCGAGTCCTCCCCCGCCAAGCTCGCCAAGAAGTCCAAAACCAAGAAGATGGACCGCGTCGAGAGCAGTCTCAAGGAGTCGAGCCGCGACCTCTCGCTCTTCAAGTTTAAGTCTGGCGCCGTGGTCGCGCTCGTCCTCTTCGTCGTCTTCGGCCTCCTCAACTCGCTCTTCGAAGGCAAGGTCGTGGCCAAATTGCCTTTCAGGCCCTTCGGGATCGTCATGAAGATGAGCCACAGAGGCCTGCAAGGCGACGATCCGACCGATTGCTCCATGGCGTTCCTCTACTTCCTCTGCTCCATCAGCATCCGCACCAATCTGCAGAAGTTCCTAGGGTTTGCTCCGCCACGTGGCGCCAGCTCTGGCCTCTTCCCCATGCCAGATCCCAAAACCAATTGATCTTGATCTGGTTCAACGCTAAACGCTACTCTTCCTTTTTTTGCTTTTTTCAATTTAGGTTATGGTTTTTGTTTTTTTAGATCATATGGAACTGACTTTGGTATAATTTCGATATTTACGAAGTTATAATTTGACTAATTCTCTAAGGAGAAGTAGGATAAGTGATTGAGATGAATTATTGAATTGGTTCAGATTTTTTCTGAAATGATTGCTGTCTCAGATATGCCATTTCCTAATCTTGTTTTTAGCTATTGATTTGGTTTTAATCAGGCAAATCTGGAAATGTAGTGTCTAAGCTGGATTACTGCTGTTTCATTATAATATAATGCGGTGGCTGTTGTGGCAGAGTAACCTAGGGTCCTGGATGTGTAAGCATATAATTTATGATAATCTCGTTAACGTGAGTTTCAAAGCAGTTTGTTGAAGAAACTATTTGACATTATTCAGTGAAGAATCTAGCCATACTCAAATTATTGAAATAATTTTCCTTTTTTTTTTTCTTTTTTTTTTTCTCCCCTTAACTTTTTTGGCTTTTGTTATCTCGTTATATTACATTAAAAATTGATTACTGTGGTTAAGTTCTGCCAAGAGTGAGAGTTATGGGCTTTATTAATAATCTGGCCCTTAAAACTTTCTACATCAGGTCTAATCCATCTGATCTTTTGTAAGATTGGATTTATTTGTCCTGAAGGGTACCAAGTTTGCGGGTTTGAGTCTTGAGAGTGGCCACTTCATGCAAACATGTTGAAGGGTAGGGGCGGAACTACTAAGGAGCTTGGGGAGGCTTCAAAACGTTTCCCAATTTTATTTTATTTTTAAAGTACCCCTATAATTCGTTTAAAATCAATCTTTTACCCTCTTTACTTTTTTCAATTTTATTTTTTATTTTTTTATATTTCGTCCCCCCACATCTAAAATTCTAGTTCCGCCCCTACTGGGTAATGACCTGAAGTTTAAGACTTGAAGTTCATACTGATTGTGAAATATTTGTCAAACTTCATTTTCTTAACATGGTTTCATTCAACCCCTTATATTTAAGGTGTTATCTTTAATGTAATATTCTGCACTCGATGAGCATGCTATTTTATAGTAGTTTGAAATTGTTAGGGAGATATTTGATTGTTGCCTTTGCTCATGGATGCTGTTGCATAGTGTTTTCTGCACACAAACTATTCAAATATTCAGGAAATGATATTATTGAATATGTGTTTATTGACTTTTGCTGTCAGATGCTATACTTTAACATTCCCTCAAATTAGTCATGTATATTAAATTTTGAGGAACCTGAAAGCATTACCGGTGAAAGTTGTGATTATGAATACCCTGTTTTGTTTGCACGCACAGTGTGTTTCAACTCTGCCTAAGTTGGGGGGTGTGTCTGGCATTTGTGAGGTTGCACTTGGATACGTGTGTGGGGTGTAATACTATGTGTTAATGCAGTCAATTTAGGAATCACTTGTGAAAGTGGAGTATGTGAATAAAGGCATGGTGTCTTCTTAACCATTTCTAAAGAGAGTGCACTATGTAATCTGAAAGAGAAAGTATCTTAAAGTAAATTGACAAACTCTTTTTTCATTTATTAATGGTATCTGTAGATATGGATGACATCCATGCTCACCTGATACAACTGGATTTGCTTTATGAAAAAGGATGTTAATGGAAAGAGAAATACTACACACACTCTCACTTCCACACTCTCAAGTGTACACTCCCTGACGTGGTGATTTTTATTGTTACATCAAAGAGTATGGGAGTGGGAGAGTGTCTAGCATTTCTCTAATGGAGATTTAGGCTCCTAATTACGCAATAACAACTTTTATTAGCTTATCTGAGGAAGGGAGGTATGTCTATAATTAAGTAAAAGGTGTGCTTGTCCTTGAATTAGGGGAGCACTCTTTTTCTTGTTGTGTTCCATTGTTTTATAATGTTAATTGTTCTTGTTGTTCGTTTTTTTCTTTTTCTGAGATTTATAGAAGAATTCAATGCCCTGTTTTCCTTTCTTGTTGATGCCTACTATTTCAAGGTACCTGAGCATTTTTTCCCCTCATTGTCTGCTATGTGATTTCTGGGTGACATATCAATGTGTAGTTACAAGGTTCTTGATTTTTAGAGTAACTTTGCTGCCTATTTCTATTGTCCATTATACTTTTAGAGGTCCAAGCCTGCACACAAAACACTGATCTTTTGTTGTTTAAATTCCATTTGTAGATTATACTCGTATCGCACTTTATATTCTAAATAAATTAGGAACGATAAATAGTTTTACTATATTTCACTGGCATTCTTGCGTGCTTGTTTCAATTGATAGTTTAAAATAGTTTTCCTTGGGGATGTTTAGGTGATAATGTGTAATTATTATCAAAGAAACCAAGGCTTGTTGGTTTGGAATAGGATTCTCTCAATTTCAAATAAAATGGATACTATCTATTTTATGGTCGAGATTTAAAGTCAATGCATCTAATGGTGTACATGATTTCACATTATTTAAAATTTTAAAAGATGTGTCAACATTGACTTTATATATACTGTTAGAACTTAGATGCATCAACTTCAAATCCTAATCTTTCATTGCAAATAGATAGTCTTCACTTCATTTAATGAAATGGAGAGGATCCTATTCCTCTTGGTTGGAGTTATATATTGCATCTCTCATTAAATTCATGGGTGAAATGGCTCGGATTTGCCTACTTTTATATGTGGGTTTTTTTTTTATAAATTATAGTTAAGATTAAATTTCATTAAAACAGGAAACTGATTAGAGGAGGGACATCAGTGCTTGAGAAAAACCAAAACAAATTACTGGAAATGAGCCACAAAATAACCAGGTCCATTAATTCTTGGATTGAGAAAATGGTTGTCCTGAATAATGGTTTTTTGTTTATTTATTTTTGAAACAAAGAAGAAACAAATCTTTATTGCAAAGACTACCAAATACATCATGATCCCAACAAAGGATCTAGGGAAAAGACTTCTCCCTAACAATAAGATCTTGAATACAACAAGGAAAATCTGATCTCCAGCAGACATTTAGATTTTTCAACATAGCTTACCTAGCCAAAACATGAGCCACTGCATTTGAAGCTCTTCTAACATGAACAAAGGAGGAAGAGCGAAGATCTTTGAGTTCCTGTAAAATACTTTATGTGATATGTCCAGCTATAGACAGATGAGGGGGAGAGGAATTTATTTCTGCCACTACCTGAGAAGAGTCTCCTTCAAAAATAACATCCCTTAACTTCAAAAATTTGCTAAAAAATACAGCACGAAGGGCAGCAAGAGATTCAGCAATTCTGGAATTACCTTTCACAAAAAGGCAAAACACATTTTGCACCAACACACTAGCTCTCCCCTACTGTTTCTCGCCACTAAGCCAAGGCCAATACAATTTCTCCGTGAATCAACTGAAGCATCCCAATTAATTTTGAAATAGGAAGTAGGAGGGGGACACCAAACCTCAGGGATAGAAGGGACCACTTCACTATTAGCCCTAGCATCATTCTCCTCTCCCTGACTGCACATTCTGAAATCTTTTAAAAAAGAGATGGACTCCTCCCAGATTCTTCGTGGAGAAAGAAAGCACCCTTCAAAAAGAAGAGAATTTCTTCTTAACCAAATATTCCTTGCAACCACAAGCAGTAGCTCCACCTTTTCCTTATCATAATTTCGAAAGCAATAATCTAATAGATGCATAAAACTAATCTGTAAAGAGCTGCATTTTTTAAAACAAGAAAAATGATCTCCCCAAACATCTTCTGCTGCCGGACAAGACCACAAAGAGTGAATAATGGTTTTTTATGCAGACCATGAGGGAGCTTGCGTGGGATGACACTCGCAACATCAACAAGAGGTCTTGGAGGCTGCGGTAAGAGAGAATGCACTGTGATTTACAGATATGGAGCTGTTGACAGGGATCTTTTTAGCAATGTCCCACAGGAAGGGTGCCCTACGAAGCTTAAAAGACATCCATGCATGTATGTTGTCTTCATAGCAAAATGAGGGGCACTTATATAACATTGGAGACTATAGGCAACATAAATTAACAAAAAAGCCATTGATTTGCAGTTTCGGTGAGGTGGGGTGGGGTGACGGTAGGGAGGCGCGTGAAGCCCACAGGCAGTGGGTTTGAAGGTGAATGACAAATTTGGGTTTGAGAATTCCAAATCTGTCTTTTAAGGGTACTGGGGCGTGGGGTCATTTTTCTCTCATTGTGTATGAATTTCTTTAAAAATATTATAGTCGCAAAATTTTATTAAAATTAACCATAAGGAAGCATAGGAAAAAAAAAAAAAAAAAAACTCTTAAATTGACGTTACGATTTTTTTGTACTTGAGTATCACTATTGATATCTTTTTGATCTTTAACGAGAAAATTACTTGGTTCATGTGATTTGTGGTTGTACTAAATTTGTGGTTCAGAAAGTATTTTGAAGATCTTGGAGTTGGCAAATTGTTTAGAACGATCCATATTGTCCAATCGTTCCTTCGATGAAAATCGTTAAATGCTAATGTGAATCTACGTCATGGTCAATCACATAATGACATGTGGCATTACAGATGAGAGTCATGTCACATTCAAAGGTCCATATCATTTAAAAATCACACATCATTGACATGTCTCATTATTAGGCCATGTCTTTTAAAAAATATGGCATGTTGGCAGCACCTTCAACCCATGCCAAGAAACGCAGCATCTATTTGGCTTGCCTTCAAAGTTATTGTTAAGGAGAGAATTATCTAGGAAGTCCATAAAGAGTATACTAACTAATATACATATTTAGATACCATTCTAGTTCAAAAGTTTAAGTTGATGGGTTTAGGATTACTTAGGTACATTAATTACTCACTTTATTTGTTTTTCTCGATGTGAGACACAACACTCTCACGTGTACTCAACAAATTTTCACATCACGTGTGAGTCTCTTCTACATTGACTCAACTCCCCTTTGCGTGTGAATCATTTTACAAATACAAGAATGTTGCGCATACAAGAGTTGCACTAATTGCTAGCCACATAACATAACTTTGCTTCAAGAGCCATCAACACTTTTCATTGGAGCCAAACAAAACATGTCAAAGACCAAGACACTCATTTTAAGTGAAAGCTAACCATAACTCTGATATCAATTATTAGGAAGAGAATCACTTAGGGAGACTACTAAGAATACATTAATATACATATATATTTAGAAACCACTTTATTCCAAAAGCTTAAATTAATAGGCTTAGGTTCACTTATGCATATTAACTACTCACTTTATTTTATTTTTTCTCAACGTGGGATACAACACTCACACGTGCACTCACAACAATTAGCACCTTCTATATATCTCTCTCATTGCCTTGAATATCTCCACTACAAGAAATTGCCTCATTAGCGTTGAGACTATTAGCAGCAACGTACCTCAAAGTCGCCATTTTAATAGTCACTTTTAGCTCCCTTTCTTTGACACCAATATTCTCAGCCTCACATATTTGTCTTCAACGATCGGCCCCTTCGCCTCACCTATGCTGGTCTTCGATCAGCACTAATATCACCCAATAGGATGCTCGGAAGCCATGTCTACAAACTTGGACCGAAAACATGCAGAATGACCATTTTAAATATGTGACAAAGCTAAGCAGTTAAAATGAACTTTTAGAAAGTTATGGAGTGATTTCAAAAGGCACGTTTACTAGGAGATCTATTATACATTTCTTTAAATTTTATATAACGTGACTACATAGACAATATACACATTGTTAGATACCTTGAAATTTAATGTCAACCCTACTGGCCTAAGATCGAGCCCAGCCTACCAAACCGGTTGACCGGTTACCCAATTACCAGTTACCGGCTACCTCGATTACAATTACCGATTTTAGCCGGCTATTGATAATCGTAACCGAATTTTCTTTCCTATAAACCCATTGGTAAGGGGGTGACCACCCAAAGCAAAGCAGCATCAGCACGTGCATAATTCAAACGAGAAATGTTCTGTGAGAGTGTAACCCACGTATCTCATAGCAATACATGTGCCAAACTAGAGCTAGCCATCCGTACAAAAGGATTGTTATGACGTCGTCGTTGCATAGTCGTTCTTTTTCTTCCTGAGCTGGCCGGGCCTTCGATCACACACAAAAAACTAGAAGAAGACTATCAGCAGACGACGGTTTATGGTATCCTATCGTATAAGGCTATAAGCATTTATGGCATAGTTTGGAGTCTTATTGCAAAGTTTACAACGTACGTGTTTGAAGAGAGAAAATCCAAGCAGATCTGTAGACTAACTTTTGAAGCTAACTTTTTCTCTGAGCTCAGTCGGCCCAATAGGGTGCCTTTTCTTGTTGTGGAATCACAGAACCAGACATTTTGAGTGGAGGTGACTAACCCTTGAGAGTATTTAACACTTGGTTTCTGTGCTCTACTACGTGGCTATTCATGCATGAAGAGAGAGAGAGAGAGAGAGCTCGATCTACGTACATGGGCTGACCCATAAAAAATTAAAAATCACTTGAGGAATTGTTTTTTGTCATTTGGCACGGATAGAAAAATGACTTGAAGAAGACAATTTATGCCTTAATTATGTAATATATATTATATTTATGTAGTATATATTATTCCTTTTTGGTTGTGGCCTTTATATCACATTTACGGTGTCTATTATGTTTATTATTTTAATAATAAACATATACGGTATTAAAGATATTTCTATTAATTTATATTACCGTAAATAAAGAATCGGTATTATGGTTAATTCTATTTATTTAGATTACCGTAAATATGGAATCGGTTAATTGATTTTAAAAATCAATTAACGATATTGTTTCCTTGATGGAAGGAGACAATTAAGGTGTTTACCATTTTTGAGGGTCCCTGACCTAGCCTATAAATAGAGTGCCTGTGTACACCATCAGTACAGCCATCAAGCAATAGGCATAGGTTAGAAGCTCCCTCATATTTTGTTTCTAGAAATTCTGAAGAAGTGCTTGAGCAACAATGGCCGGAGGTATGCCTAAAACCTTTCTATGTTTTTTATTATTTCCGCTGCGCATGTTAGGTTAAAATAATTAGTATTTAATTATTTCTAACATGTGGTATCAGAGCTAGCCTCTGTGCTATTTTGCTTAGCATATTTATCAATATTGAATCAAATATTTTCTGTTGTCAATATTGAATCAAGTTTATTTTATTGTTCATCATTTTGTTTACACACTATTGCAATATTTTGGTTCTGAATTGCAATATTGAGTTTTGCCTTTTGTCTATATACTGTGATGAATCGCATGCTATTAATCTGTGATTTACTGTTCACTATTAAAAAAAAAAAAAAAAATTACGATTTTGCCCCTGCAAATGAAACCAAGCCAGAAACCCCTAATGCCTTTCGGCCGTTCTGATGCCCCTACAGGAAAAATTTGGGTCGCCGTTCTGGCACCACGAGCAGCGGCCGAAAGGCCGCTGCATCTGGATAAACGGCGACCCTGGGGTCGCCGTTCCGATGCTGCAAGCAGCGGCCGAAAGGCCGCTGCTTCTGCAGAAAACGGCGACCCTTGGGTCGCCGTTCCAGCGCCCGGGCAGCGGCCTCTTGGCCGCTGCCTCTGCGGTAAACGGCGACCCAAGGGTCGCCGTTTCGGCATTCTGAGCAGCGGCCTTTCGGCCGCTGCTTGTGCAGTGAACGGCGACCTTTGGGTCGCCGTTCACGCTGTCCCAGACAGCAGCGGCCCTTTGGCCGCTGCTTCTTCAGTTCACGGCGACCCACAAGGGTCGCCGTGGTCGTCATGGGCGGCGGCCTCTCTGGCCGCCGCATAAAGGGCGGCAGAAAGGGGGGCGGCGGCGGGAATGTAGAGGGGCGGCGGCTGGGTCTTCTTTTAGTCTTAGGGTTTTCTCAACCCATCTTGAAAAAGAAGGGTCGGGTCGGGTGTTAATCGGGTAGGGTTTAAAACCCAACCCACATCAAGTGGGCTGACCCATACGGGTCAGCCCAATCCAAAAACCCAACCTGACATTAAGTGGGCTGACCATGGGTCAGCCCAATCCAGAATTGGGCCTGTTCAATAAAAAAAAAAAAAAGGGGCCTTATGGGTTTAGATCTTGGGTTCACTAAGTGTAAAGGGGCTTAAGGCTACATGATGAACCATTGAACTAAATGTTTATTGTGTCTTGTTAATGCAATTTTATTTAGTTTAAATTATAGTGTATTGAAATAATTTGTTTATTTAAATACATGATCAAATTGGTTGATGCCTTGACCTAAGGAATAATTAGCAAAACCTAATATGTTAGTGTGGGTTTATGGCACTATCTGAGGATGCAATGTCGGGGAAAGTTCTGGCAAGGAAAGTCTTGGGATTTAAGTGTGTCCGGTGTGACCCCCCTCACTTTCCTGGGAGCTCATCTGCTTGCACCTTGGAGAATGCTATTTACCTCATTTACGTGTTGGTTTGTCTTATTCCTAGGGTCATTTGTGGGCATCTATAAAGTTATTAGATGTTAATGAAGTCGCAATTATTATGATAATTTTGGAGAGCCACAGCATCCAAAATTTTGAATAATAATTGCATCAAGACCATTCATATGAACTTCATATAGAAATATTAACATCGTGTTGTAATTAATTCATAAATTTAATTACTTATCCCCACAGGGAAAGTTTTTTATTTTTATGACTTAATTAGAATAAGATGACAAATTTAATATTAGAAGAAAAATTTCTCTTAGGCCCACAGGTACGGAGGATTTTGCTTACTAATATTTAAATTTGGTTTAGTCTTATTAATAAAGAGTAAATTTCATGCGTGATGCAACCTTTGCCCACAGGTAGGTTGAAATTTACTATTTAAATTAGCATTGGCTGATTTAAATTAAAGTCACTTCATAGCACTTAAGTAGTTTGTTTTTTCCTTGGTTCTTGCAGCTATACCTGCTGGATTATTTGATGGTACCTTTCACGTTCCAAAACTTAATGGTAATAATTTTGCTGAATGGAAAGAGAACTTGCTCTTTACATTAGGGTGTTTGGAATTAGACATGGCACTCCGGACGGATGAACCACCCGCTTTAACGGATACTAGTACTGCACTAGAGATGGCTAAACATGAAAGGTGGGAGCGATCCAATCGCCTCAGCTTAATGTTCATGCAGTCTCACATTGCCAAAGGCATTAGGGGTTCTATCCCCGAATGTCCTAAGGCTAAGGATTTTTTGAAAGCCGTTGAAGCACAGTTTGTGAGTTCAACTAAAGCCATGGCCAGCACTCTAATGAAGAGACTATCAAGTCGAGCCTTCGATAGTTCCAAAGGTGTGCGTGAGCACATCATGGAAATGAGGGATATAGCGGCTCAATTAAAGTCCCTTGAGGTTGAGATTTCCGAATCCTTCTTGGTCCATTTGGTTCTCAACTCTCTTCCTCCTCAGTATGGTCCCTTCAAGATCTCATACAACACACATAAGGATAATTGGTCAATTAATGAACTTTTGACCATGTGTGTTCAAGAGGAAGAGAGATTGAAACACGAGAAACCAGAAAGTGTTCACTTGGTTGCTCGTGTTAAAGCAAAGACTAAGAAAGGCAAGGCTGCCCACCACTCCAAGAAAGGAAACAAGCTGTCAATCAAAGGCAATAAGGATGCTTGTTACTTTTGCAAGAAGGAGGGGCACATGAAGAAAGAATGCCAGAAATACATTAAATGGCTGGAAAAGAAAGGTAATCTCATCTCTTTTGTATGTCATGAATCTTTTTTTTGTTGAGGCTCCTTGCAATACATGGTGGATTGATTCTGGTTCTACAATCCACATTGTGAATACATTGCAGGGATTTCTCAAAACAAGGAAGCCGATAAGAAGTGAGCAACGTGTTTACTCAGGAAATAAATTGTTCTCACCGGTCGTAGCAGTTGGGACTTACAGACTTATTTTGAAAACTGGATATGTACTAGACCTTGAGAATGTTTTTTATATTCCATCTTTTTCTAGAAATTTGATTTCTATTTCAAAACTTGATGTATTTGGATATGGGTTTTGGTTTATTAACTCAATTTTCAGTATTTTTAGAAATAATAATTTTGTTGGTGGTGGAATAAAAATTGATGGTCTATACAAACTTTCTTTAGATCCCAACTTTGAGAACAGTTATTTATCGTTGCATACTGATATTGGCATAAAGAGAAGCCTTGTGGATGAAAACTCCGCTTGGCTATGGCACAGGAGATTGGGACACATCTCCATAGAGAGAATCAAGAGATTAGTAAGTGATGGAGTTTTACAAACTCTTGACTTTACTAATTTCGGTACTTGTGTGGATTGCATAAAGGGAAAGCAAACCACCAAGACCACTAAGGGTGCCAAAAGAAGTTCTGAGATTCTAGAAATCATACACACAGACATCTGTGGACCTTTTTCTACTCCTTGCCTCAATGGTCAAAGATATTTCATATCTTTTATTGATGACCATACAAGATATATGTATCTCTACCTCCTAAATGACAAGGCTGAAGCGCTCAATGCCTTCAAAACCTATAAGGTGGAAGTGGAGAAACAAAGGGAAAAGAGAATCAAGATCGTAAGATCTGATAGAGGCGGAGAGTACTACGGTAGGTACACAGAAAAGGGACAAATGATCGGTCCATTTGCGCGATTTCTTCAAGAAGAAGGTATTGTTGCCCAATACACAATGCCTGGCACACCACAACAAAATGGTGTAGCAGAAAGAAGGAATCGCACACTTATGGACATGGTCAGAAGCATGCTTAGTAATTCTGAATTACCTTTGTTTTTGTGGAGTGAAGCCTTAAAGACTGCCGTGTATGTATTAAACCGAGTTCCATCCAAGGCTGTCCCCAAGACACCTTTTGAATTATGGAAGGGATGGAAACCAAGTTTAAATCACATACACATATGGGGTTGTCCTGCTGAGGTGAGGATTTACAATCCGAACATGAAGAAACTTGACCCAAGGACAACCAGCGGTTATTTTATTGGCTATGCAGAAAACTCAAAGGGATTCAGGTTTTACTGTCCTTCTCACAGTACTAGGATTGTTGAGTCTATAAATGCAAGGTTTCTAGAGGATGCTGAACCTAGTGGGAGTGCTCATCCACAAAGGATAGAATTAGTGGAAGCACGAGAGTTGGCAGAATCTCCTCCTCACAGAGAAAGATTGATTGTATTCAGGGAAAATCAAATTGATTATCCTGAGCTACAATCAGTTCTAGAACAACCGGCTCATGAAGAACAGGGAGATCAATTTGATCCTCCTGAGCCACAACCAGTTCTAGAACAACCAACTCATACAGAACAGGTTCAGAATGAGTCTACTCTCCCATTGCAAAATGCAGAGGAAGTAGAATTGAGAAGGTCCTCTAGAATAAGGAGACCAGCAATCTCTACAGATTATGTTGTATACCTCCAAGAGTCTGACTTTGATGTTGGACCTAAGGATGATCCAAGTGTGTTTTCACAAGCCATGAGTGGGGATAACTCCACACTATGGTATGATGCCATGAAGGAAGAGATGGAATCCATGGCTAAAAACCAAGTCTGGGATCTCGTTGACTTACCAAAGGGAGCTAAAGCCATAGGCTGCAAATGGGTTTACAAAACCAAAAGGGATGCTTCTGGTAATGTTGAACGATATAAGGCTAGACTTGTGGCCAAGGGTTTCACTCAAAAGGAAGGCATTGATTACCATGAAACCTTCTCTCCAGTATCAAAGAAGGATTCATTTAGGATAATCATGGCATTAGTAGCTCATTTTGACTTAGAGTTACACCAGATGGATGTGAAAACAGCATTCCTGAATGGGGATCTTGATGAAGAGGTTTATATGAAACAACCTGAAGGCTTTGATGATGATAGCAAGAAAGCTTGCAAGTTAAAGAAGTCTATATATGGACTAAAACAGGCCTCCCGTCAATGGTATATTAAGTTTCACAAGGTTATTACCTCATTTGGATTTACTGAGAACCTTGTTGATCAATGTATATACCTTAAGGTCAGTGGGAGTAAAGTGATATTTCTAGTCCTGTATGTAGATGATATTCTACTTGCAAGCAATGATTTAGGTTTGCTACATGAAACTAAGCAGTTACTCTCTCAAAGCTTTGAAATGAAGGATTTGGGTGAAGCCTCTTATGTCATTGGCATAGAGATTCACAGAGACAGACAACAGAAAGTTTTAAGACTGTCTCAGAGGGCCTACATTGAAAAGGTTTTAGAGAGATTCAAGATGAGTGACTGTAAGTCTAGTGTGGCACCTATTTCTAAAGGAGAAAGATTCAGTAAAGACCAGTGTCCCAAAAATGAGTTGGAACAACAGCAAATGAAAAGTATCCCATATGCATCTGCAGTGGGAAGCCTGATGTATGCTCAAGTCTGCACCAGACCTGATATTGCATTAGCGGTTGGAATACTGGGACGGTACCAAAGTAATCCGGGATTAGAGCATTGGAAAGCTGCCAAGAGGGTCATGAGATACTTGCAAGGAACCAAGGGTTACAGTTTGACTTTCAAACAAGCTGATAGTTTGGAGGTCTTTGGATATACAGATTCAGACTTTGCTGGATGTGTAGATAGCAGAAAGTCTACTTCAGGATATATCTTTCTTCTAGCTGGAGGAGCTATATCTTGGAAAAGCAGCAAGCAAACTATAGTTGCTACATCTACCATGGAGGCAGAGTTCATTGCATGCTATGAAGCCACTACACAGGCATTGTGGTTAAGAAACTTCATTGGTGGACTAAAGGTTGTCGATTCAATAGCAAGACCCATTAAGATCTTTTGCGATAATTCTGCTGCAGTTTTCTTCTCTAAGAATAACAAAAGTGGAAGCAGAAGTAAGCACATCGACATCAAGTATCTTAGTGTTAGGGATAACATTAAGAGACGTGAAGTTTCTATTGAGCATATTAGTACAGAATCAATGGTTGCGGACCCCATGACAAAAGGTTTACCGGTAAAACAGTTTAAAGGTCATGTGGACCATATGGGACTTGTTGATTCACTTTGTACTCCTTTTTGATCTATAGACATAAAGTTAATGAAATAAAGTTTATTGTGCACATTTGTTATTTTTATCCATAAGGATAAATAAAGTTGGACCCGAATGACTTATAGGAAGCTCATTCATAAAGCTTGATTATCCATAAGGTACTCATGTAAGGAGTGGTTTACATTGTGATACATGGAAGGGACGACCTACTTTTATAATGGTTTTACCGCCATGATTCGTGTGAAACACTTCTTAACTGAGTTGGAGGATTCCATAAAAGATTGGCCAAAACTAAAGGACCTAATACCATATGGTCATGTGTTATAAAGTCCAAGTGGGAGAATGTAATATATATTATATTTATGTAGTATATATTATTCCTTTTTGGTTGTGGCCTTTATATCACATTTACGGTGTCTATTATGTTTATTATTTTAATAATAAACATATACGGTATTAAAGATATTTCTATTAATTTATATTACCGTAAATAAAGAATCGGTATTATGGTTAATTCTATTTATTTAGATTACCGTAAATATGGAATCGGTTAATTGATTTTAAAAATCAATTAACGATATTGTTTCCTTGATGGAAGGAGACAATTAAGGTGTTTACCATTTTGAGGGTCCCTGACCTAGCCTATAAATAGAGTGCCTGTGTACACCATCAGTACAGCCATCAAGCAATAGGCATAGGTTAGAAGCTCCCTCATATTTTGTTTCTAGAAATTCTGAAGAAGTGCTTGAGCAACAATGGCCGGAGGTATGCCTAAAACCTTTCTATGTTTTTTATTATTTCCGCTGCGCATGTTAGGTTAAAATAATTAGTATTTAATTATTTCTAACAAATTAATCATGGAAATATTTCTTTGAAGAACAGTACTACTAATTTATTCCCAAAGTTCATGCATGTTTTACGTAAACAAGTCAGTTCTTACACGGAAACTACAACAAAATTGCAGCTGTACGTTTAACCAATTAAGACTTTCCAGGTATCATGCGCCAATATCCCACCTCGGATCTAATGGTCCAGTCCATTTCCGATGAGTAACTGTAATTCTATATATATACCATTTCATTTAATTAATGAAGAGTAATGTTATTTAGTCGAATGTTATATGATTGTTATATAGTACTATTCCTAGTAACCTCATCAAAATAGCTTTTTAGTTATTTTGGTGAGCCAATTTGATGAAAACATTAAAAAATCACTCCTAGCAGCCTCACTATTTTAACCAAAAAGTTTTAATGAGTGAAATTACTCACAAATTCTGATGATTTAGAGCATTCCTAGAAGCCTCACCAAATTTTACTCACTAAAATAACTAAAAATTACTTTTTTCTATTCTGGTGAGCCACTTTATTAAAATTTTCCTAGCAGCCTCACCATTTTAACTAGTCAATATTCATTGTTCCATTTAAATAATAATTTTTCATATTTATTTATTTTTTCTCTATATAATCTTTTTACAAAAAATCATTCATATCCATAAAATAAGGACATTATCGTGTGACAGATGGGAGATGAGAAAAGAAAATGAGAGAAAAAAGGAAAAAAGTGTGCTAATCATGTGAGAGAGAAAGGTGAAACAAAATTTGGTGAGTGGGTTGTTGAGTGAAAATGTCTCATCTAATTTGGTTAGTAATTTCAGTCATCAAATTTTTTTGGTTAAAATGGTGAGGCTGCTGGAGTGGTTTTTCAGGATTTTCATCAAATTGGCTCACCAAAATAGCTAAAAAACTATTTTAGTGAGGCTACTAGGAATGCTTCTCTCACCAAATCACTTACCAATTTTGTTTCACATTTCTCTCTCAGACGATTAGTACATTTTTTTTCCTCTTTTCTCTCATTTTCTTCTCCCATCTCCCATCTCTCTCATACGATAATGTCATTATTTCATGGACATAAAAGATTCTTTGTAAAAAGATTAAATAGATAAATAATAAAGAAATATGAAAAAATATTATTTAAATGGAATAATAATAATAAATAGTTAAAATGGTGAGGCTGCTGTAAGAATTTTAAAAAAGTGACTCACCAGAATAGAGAAAATTGATTTTTAACTATTTTGGTGAGTAAAATTTGATGAGGCTACTAGGAATGCTCAAGTGGGATGATGTGGTGCACAATAAAAATTAAACCTTTTATTTTTTTTAACAAATGTTGATCTAAAGGTTAATTTTTACTACCGACCACATCATCAAGCTATATAGTAGTCATATAACAGTATACTAAATAACATTACTTAGTACTAAGGGAAGAAATAATATTTAATAAGTTGTAATATAACTAGAATGACGTGATAATAAAAATTCATATTGCAGCATATCTACTAAATAACAATTGGTTCCAATACGCGCGACTCATGGGGTACGGTACGTAGATCACTTAATTTGATAAAACTTACTATAACATATTTTGATTCATTTCTCTAGCACATATAATCTTTGTTACTTTCTTCGATAGCCCGCCCAACAGTAGGAGACTAATTAATTTCTTGATTAGCCTTATGATCGATCACTAGCTAGAAGATGAAGTAGGAGTAGGAATTATTAATTTTATCTTTTTCATGATATGATTTGCTATTATCTCATTTGAGTTTGGTGTTATCTTATTTCATCTTTTAAGTCTATTTAAATTAAGACCAAGTTTAGTCTAATAAAGTATATATATATATATATATAACCAAATAAATTTCTTGTGGTACGTACGGTGAGGCCCAAATTCGATCCTTTCTGAAATTTTCTAAGGGGAATCAACGCAAGAAGAATCACGTGCTTAATTAATTAATTTCTTTTTTAACGTGTCCAGCTTTTGAACTCCATGGGGGTTGGTGCTCGATCAGTGCCCTAAACATGCATAAAAACGAATGTCGTTGAGACTTTGACTAAAACCATTAACCTGATCGAAGCCTGCATGTACACGTACTGTACAGGTTGTGTACCTCCAAAGAAGAGTTCTATCTAACCCTGGTTAGTCTTTAACCCGTCAGCCCCACGTGTCCGCTTTTCTCTTTGCCACTGCATGCAGTTTGTACAAGTCTCATTTCACCTCCCGGCCACCTTGTCCTCAAACCCTAAAGTAACCTATATACCCTCGTCTTCTTCTTCTTCTTTTGGATAAATGGATTTCTATTAATAACAAACAGAGATACAATACATTTAACAGAAAACTTGCTAGCTAGAACGTCCCATATATATGCCAACAAGGTGCGTGTTGAAAATATTATGGAATAAATAGGAAAAATATGGAGGCAAAAAGAAATTAATTAGGACTTGAAGGCTCGATCTGGATCCCAATGTCGATATCTAATTTCCATTTGTAAGTGTTAAGAGATTTGACAAAATAGTTGTTAGAATACAATAAAGCCCAAATGTTACTCTAAAATATCACTTTATAGACCAACACCTTTTGAAGAGATCAATAGCACAAAAGAGAGTTTGTAGAAGAAAAAAGAAAAGTTATGAGATTGCGTGTCTTAGCTTTGCCTAGCTACAACCAAATGGTCATATATATTATAGTGACTTTGAACACATTCAATTGTCCAAAATCGTTTGTTCCAGTAGCTAGTCAGAAACTGCAATCACAAAATTCAATTTAATAGTCACATAATTAAATCACGTACATATTAAACCCTTTAAACAACTAGAAAGTGCTTTCTAGTTCGTTGTTTAGCCTTCACTCGGTCGACTGATCGAGCTTTCTATCGAGGCTCTTGGTGCGCGAAATACAAAGTGCACCTCATAACACCCAAAGCCCATATATTGTCCCTGCCCTTGCCCTTGCACGTGATGCGTGTCACGTGACGCTGTCGGCTAGCTCTCTTTTCCATCATTCAAATTTCATTCACTCAAATTATATTATTGTTAAGTGGGGAGGGTTGATTTTAAACAAGCTAGTGGATGTCTTTGTATATATCTAGCGAATGTGAGACAAGCTTTTCTCCCTCCACTTCAAAATTTTTTATTTTCATTCCAAAGTTTTGAATTGACTTTAAAATATATAAACCTTTCAATTAAATGCACATAAAAGTTCCAAAATAGGTTTCATAATTAATTATTTGAAATACTCAAAATAATTAATATATTTATTTTAAATAGTACTTATCTAACACAAGGCATGCACCTTACAAAACGTTGTAAATACTTATCTTCAATTTGAGGCTTTTCTCTCAGGCCGGGTGCCAATGGTAACTATTTCTCTCCCTTTAACCCAAAAAGCCCACTCCGTAAGTACTTATATCTAAATAATTAACCCGATATTTTCCTATATATAATAACTTCCTCTTCATGCTTCAATATCCACCACCTCATGAATCACTCTTCCATTTTTCTTTTTCTGGATCTTTCTGGCCGGTCTTCCTTTCAATCCTTTCTCTCTCTCTCTCTCTCTGATTTTATTTTCTTGATAATTAAGTCATCGACATGCTAGGAAAAGCCAAGTACTCTGCTGAAAGCTCAACCAGTACTACATCAAGGCAGTACCCTTTCGTATGTTCACTCTGCTCCAAAGCTTTTCCGACCGCGCAGGCCCTAGGAGGCCATCAAAACGCGCACCGGAAAGAACGAAACGGGGTGCGGAGGCTCTGCGTTGAGCAACACGTAGCAAGAGTGAAAGACATCATCCTCGCACCCAATGGCAACGATCATATCTTTGAACATTTTTCGCTGTCGATTGCTAAACACGGCTCAAACCACGGTCCTAATCCTGCAGGGCATGGATCGCCCGTGGATGGATATCATGGGAACCTGGGGAGGGCTCCTTATAATGGGAAGGACAAGCATCATCCTTATGTCAAGCCTAGACATGATCAGGAAAAATCGATGAAGTTCCTTGAGTTGACACTGGGGACAAGAGGCGAAGATGGCACCAAAATCATCACTTCCGAGGCAAAGCTAGACTTAACTCTCAGGCTCTAACAACAACATGCACTGCGTGCCTCTCTGTCATTAGTAATTAAGTGTATAAACATAAACATAAGCCTTGATTAAAAGAATCAACAAGCTTTTTTCAATTTTTCTTTTCCCAGCCCGTACGTCTCTTTTGTTGTTCGATCGGGCTCCTATATATATATATATATGGTGGTCCTTAGCTTATCTTATGAGGAATTTCCAGATATGAACATGTAACTGCATGTACGTAAGACATGGGATATATTCTTATCTAGTACTGTTTAATTGGCATCGTTGTTTGATTTTATTTCTACTTTCTTTTTCTTTTTTATTGTTTCGTGCAATTCAACTTTTAGCCCAAAAGAATTAATAAAAAATGTTGGAAAAATCACAGAAAATCTGAAGCTGGAACCGATTATTCTCAAGGCAAAATGTAGTGATCGACAAAAAAGAAACTCTAATCGATGTTGTAATTTTACTTGGTAGTGTTTTTCTTGGGTTTTCCAAAATTGATAATTTTAGTTATAATTATTAGATGAGCTAAAATTAAAGCTAGCTATTCAAAGGACACACCAGGATAAAGGAGCTCCTAACTAGGGTGGAACAGGGTGAACATGCAGAACGGTCAAGCTTATTCCTTAAGAGATCGATGGAGTAGTACTCCTCCTATATATATAATATATACAAAGGCAGAATATATGTATAGGAGATAATATTCATCTTAAGGAGCAAATCTTTCACAAAACACTACACGGAGCCATAAGAGAATTTTACCGGCCGGCCAGGAATGAAGGCCAATATCAGAGGCTTCATCAGAGAATGCGAGGTGAACAGAGGATGTACGTCTAACTAAAGCTAATTGTAGCTTAATTATATATCGAGCAATACACATTATTAATAAAAAAATAAAAAATAAAATAAGAATTGCTGAATTGGTATACTTAGAAATTTTATTTAATGCAAAGTTCATGTAACCCTCAAACTATCACTTAATTAATAATGTATCATCCAAACTTTTAATTGAGACAATGTCATTTTCAAATTATCAAAAGTTGTCAATGTTTCTCAATGACGAAAATACACTTAATAAAAAAAATTCTTTAAAGAAAGAGAAAAAAAAAATCAGGGAGTTGCCTTTTTTTTTTCCTTCATTTTTTTAAAAAAAACTTATAGGGGTATTTTTGTTTTATTGTAAAAATAATAATAATAAAAATATATATTACGGTCATTTTTGTTCTCTTGCTGGCATTGGGGATATGGACAATTCTTTGATAATTTGAGGATTAATTGGGTAATAATTTGAGAGGGAGTATATAGACTTTTTCCTATATTTAATTTTTAGGAATAAAATTGGTGTTTCAAGTCATATATTTAGTTGAGTGGAATATAACCTTGGATGTGTAAAAACATTCCTAGTAGCCTCATCAAAATAGTTAAAAATCACTTTTCTCTATTCTGGTGAGCCATTTTTTAAAAGTTCTCTCAGCAGCCTCACCATTTTAAACTATTCACTATCACTATTCTATTTAAATAATATTTTTTCAGATTTCTTTATTCTTTCTCTATTTAATCTTTTTATACAACAAGCTACTATACGCATTCATCTTGACATTAGATCATTGCTAAGAAGTTTACAGAAGTTTTCATTTATTTCTCAACCAAATTCAAGAAAAAAGAAAAAGAAAAAAAAGACAAATAAAAGAACCACAAAGTTTATGTTATGGACAAAGAAACCTTCATGTCCATGAAATAAGGACATTATTGTGTGAGAGAGAAGGGAGATGGGAGAAAAAAATGGGAGAAAAAAAGAAAAAAAAAAGTGTACTGATCATGTGAGAAAGAAATGAAAAAACAAAATTGGTGAGAGAGTTGGTGAGTGAATATTTCTCATTAATATTTGTGAGTATTTTCACTCACCAAAACTTTTTGGTTATAGTGGTGAGGCTATTGTGAGTGATTTTTTTTAGTGTTTTTATCAAATTGGCACACCAAAATAACTTTTTAGTTATTTTGGTGAAGCTACTAAAAATGCTCTAAGAGGATATAAACACGTTAGAAATAATCGTAAACTCAAAGCAAACGTAATTAAGGATTGGCACCAATTGAACACATGCCATCAAAATTTCCAACAAAATTATTTAATTAGATCTTAGATATTGAAATTTATGACTTTCTCAAAACAGTCACATATTTAAGTGATTTAATTTGTTGATCGTGTGCTCATATAAGTACTAGAGATAAATTTGAACCAAGTAAAGAATCCGTAATATATATCTAGGGATGACAAGAGTGGAATAGACACATCCCTAATTAAAGAGTAATTGGATCCATAAATATCCATTTATTCATGTATTACCCGTTTAATTATAAGCACATGTGGATAAAGTATAATTTACCAAAAGAAAAATCGCATTAGAATTTAGATACAATATATAAGTGGGGAAATCGCCAAAGAAAAAAGGCTTTCATTTGTTATATACACAAACAGGAATTTCCTACCATGCACACCAATCTCTACAAACCTCTCTGAAAACCAATCCGATGCATGCCCGCCCAAAGTACATTACACCGTTACCATTATTAGTTCATGTCAAATACCAAAACCATCAACTCGCTGAGTCTCTCTTGTTGACTCAGAAAGATCAGTTTCAGCACCATGGGATTTTTTTAACTTTGCCACAAGAACCCACATGTTGGCAAGTTCGTTTTCCAGATAAGCTTCTCTTTGCTTGGATTCCTCCACCTTCCTTTGAAGATCAGCCTCTCTTTGATCCTTCTCTAAAAGAACAGCTTCATATGAAACCTCTCTCTCCCTGCTCATGGCCAGCTCTCTCTTGATATCCGAGACTGACCCACCTTGATCGTTGCGCTTATTGTAACTCTCTCTCCGGCCATTTCTGACTGCAGGAATAGTTGTTCTACGCTGAGCCGGCGAGTTCTTAGATGCGGCCAGTTCAGATGCTAGTCTCTCGTTATGGTTCATTAGCTTGGCGAGTTCTTCTGTTAATGCCTTGAGCTCAACAGCAGCTGCTGAGGCTAAACCTTTGGCATATGAACTCTCCTCTGCCAGTTTCTGGTTCTGAAGTTCTAGCTGTTCTTTTGATTCTGTCCATTCTGCCAGTCTCTGCTTCAGTTGTTCAATCTCAATTGCCTAATTAGCAAAGTAAGTACGGATTTAGGTAAAATGTTGACCTACTTGATAAACTAAAAGCCATCAAATTATCAAATAGACTACTTACTATATAAGTTGCCATCAGTAAGAAGGAAATGAAGGGGGGAGGGGGAAAAAAGACATGCCTTTATCAGGACTTTTATTTTTATTTTTTGTTTTTCTTACAGGAGTCACTGCTAAATAGAAAATTCATGGTTGAGAACTTGAGATGGCTAGCTCCTGAAACTAGCTAGTTTTGAGTCAATATGCTTCGCAGCTTACACTTTTTACCAGTATTTCTCTAGATATGTTGTAATTAATAAAAGAATTTCTAACATTAGCAGGAAGAAAAATATATAATCATTGGAGTCGCAACTTCAAGACAATGTCACATTACACAGAAAGACAAGCAGACAATTTTTTCTTTTTCTTTTTTGGCAGAGAGAGGTGCCGGGAGGGGGGTTGAGTTAGCTATCATAGGAATGTTATGTTCTTTTACCAAGGCTTCATAGCACTTCAGAAAAACAAGGGGAAAGCAATAACACGTATGTAAAGTGCTCTATCTTGAATGCAAAGAAAAGTGGGACATCACTCTGTGATTGGATATGTAAAATTGATAAATGACACTATAACTGTCTTATAACTACCAAAAAAAAAAAACCTATTCAATTGATTTTATAACTGTCTTATAACTGTCTTATAACTGTGATTGGCTTACCAAAAAGCTTACTTTTGCTGGGCGGCTTCAATTGATTTCTTCTGTCCTCCTCAGCATGCAGATTTTTTGGGCTAAAGTCTTTATTTTGCCTAAGAAAGTAGTCTGGTTGATTGAGCAGAAACTAAACCGATTTCTTTGGAGTGGAAGGGACACTAAAGCTCATGCTAAGGTGGCTTGGAGTCAACTTTGTGTTCCAAAACAGGAAGGAGGTCTTGGGATTAAAAGAATTGAAGTATGGAATAAAGCCTCTATGCTCAATCATATCTGGAACTTATTCACTAAGGCTGGATCCTTATGGGTTGCTTGGATTAATGCAAACAGGCTTAAGGATAGATGTTTGTGGGAAATCTCTATCCCGAACTCTTGTTCATGGAGTTGGAAAAAACTCTTAAAGCTTCGTGATATTGCCAAGCGATTTATTAGCTTTAAAGTTGGCAATGGTTCTAGAGTATTTTTATGGTTTGATCACTGGCACCCTGCAGGGTATCTTTTGGAAACCTTTGGCCACCGTATTGTTCATGATTCAGGCTTTCCTTTACGGTCTAAACTTGAAGTTGCTATAAAAAATGGAGAGTGGAATTGGCCTCCAGCTCGTTCTGATGCTTTGGTTGTAATTCAAAGCAAACTTTTTGAGGTGGAAATTGGAGATACTGATTTAGCTGTTTGGAATGCCAAAAATGGACAGTATACATGTGCTGATGCTTGGGACAAGCTTAGAGAGGTGCACCCGGCAGTTGGATGGTGGAAATTGGCCTGGTTTCCATCCTCTATCCCTAAACATTCTTTTTTTTTGTGGCTTGTTTTCCGGAATGCATTGGTCACTAAGGAGAGAATGTGTGGATGGGGTTACACTGGATGCACTTTGTGTCTGTTCTGTCGTGCCGCCCAAGAGAACCGAGAACACCTTTTCTTTAGGTGTAGCTTCAATAGCCAAATCTGGACAAATATCATGTCTGAGTGTTCCATCCCAAATGCACCTTTGGATTGGGATGCTATTGAAGCTTGGGGTTTGAAGGTTTTAAGGGGAAGAGGTGTTAGAGCTAATTTGGGGAGGCTGTGTTTGGGATCTACTGTGTATAATATTTGGAAACAGAGGAATGCTATTCTGCATAATTCCTCACCCAAAACCGAAGAATCTCTTATGGATTGTATTAGATGGGAAGTTCGCTCAAGGCTAGTGGCTAATGGGCAGTTCAAGGATCTCAATCATACCTTAGTCTTCCGCTGGAATCTGCATTCCTCTTTTAGTCTGGTTTGAGGATGCAGTTTTGTCTGGTGTGGGATGCTCTGTATGGTGGTATTCTGGTGGGCGGGATCGTCTTCTGCTATTTCTGCTTTATTCGTTGCAGGAAATCAGCTACAGCTTTATTCGAGTGGCTAGGGCAAATTGGAGGTGCGGGTTAGAGTTGAGTTCAGAGCTTTTGTTTATAGATGGGGTTGGAGTTTTGATGCTCTTGTAGTTGTTTGATTATAAAGACAGCAGGTTGAAGCAAGCAATAGAAGAAGCTGAGAGGGTAGCGGTACTTTTCGCTTTCTTGCTTGTCTTGTGTTCTGTTGGGTTACTGCTGGATGTAGTAGTCTGTTGGGTTGTTTAGTTTGTTTTCTCTCTTTGAGAATTTGTTCCAGTTTTCACTGGAGGGCTTGTAATCGTTTTGAGTTTGGTTTATAAAAGATTTAATTCATCCAAAAAAAAAAAAAAAACCTAAATTTTTTAAGCAGAATATTATAAGATTAGTAAAAAAAACACCATTCCTAAAAAATAACTGACTTTCTAAACATACCAGTAAGTTTAACTTTGTTTTCTTAAAACACGTTGACAGGATTATTTGGATATTTAATACCATGACTGCAAACCCATTTTTAGTCCTTTATTTCGCAGGGGTCATGCGAAACAGTACTTGGCTTTGAGAAGTGAGAACCAAGCTAAAACTAGATAATGAAAGAAGGTAGAAACCTGTGCTCGTAAAAGCAACCCTTTGCTTGTATCATTCGATGTCACATTCCCTTTGTCTGAGCCAAGTTCTCCATGGGAGCTCTTTGTTTCGGTAAATTGTTGTGAATAACTGATTGCAGGATTAAAATTTCTTAACTCTAGTGCGTCAGAGAGCTGCTGCTTCAAGGAGGCAATTGTATCGTGCAATCCTTCACATTCACCGATCTGAAAGAAGGCAACATTGATACTCGAGGGATGACACAACTAATAATACCAAAAAAAAAATCTCATCATTTGGTTCAAGTGGTTCTTGTACCTTTTGGTTGAGCTGCTCTTGGATTATACGATTATCTGCAACTTTAACCTGAAAAATAAAAATAATGATAAAATGCTCATGATTTTAGAAACTGATTAACATCGTTACATAAATATCATAATTTTTGATTGGTGACTTAATTTCTTTGCAAACACCATAATAACCCTGATACCAAAATATACATTTTTTTTTCTCTTATATATAGAGATTAAGTGATCTATTTTCAAATGGGTACCAAACATGTTCTTAGTGATAAAAATAAATTCTTGGATCAAGATGTACAAAATTTGATCACCTCAAGTTCAAAGGACTTCTCATTCAATTGCTCCATCAATACAGAAACAGACTGCAGAATAAAACAACAAACAGCATAAGTTTTGACTTCTGAGAAAAAGGAAAGCTGCCAATGCAACAAGAAGGAAAGTTAGATTTACTTGTGATAATTCCAATTTATCCATCTTGTTGTGTGAGGCATTAATGGAATCAGAAATATGCTTTTCCAGCAAAGCTATTTGTTCATTCTTCTCCTTGATTTCATCTTTCAACCTTTTCATCTCCACCTACATTGCAAAAGCACTATAAGATTCAAGTTCTTAGACACAATAATAGCAGTTGAAGAGACAGATGACAAGGTAAGAAGACATTACATGAATCTGATCCTTCTGTGGGTCTCTTGCGGCCTCCTCAGACAACCGCTTCAAAGAACTTGAATGGAGTGCCACCTCTCCAGCCAAAATCTTTTGCTGCTCCCTTAGAAGTTCAATGTGATCAATTGATTTTACGCTAGTCTGGCAAAAAAAAAAAAGAACAAGAAGAATTAAGTACATGCAAGTATAAACCTGTGTTCATACGCAAAGAATCCTTGAAAAGTTTTGCAATATCTCAGAGACTCTAAATTTAGAACTTAAAGGCTTCAAATCATGATCTTGGGAGGAAATTACAGCCACATCCCAAAGTTGTCCAAAAGAGGCTAAACTGATGCTTACAGGGGCAGAACAAATTAAATATTTCAAAACTCAAAGCAGCATAAGACATAAGGTTTGAGTTGGGATAAAAAAGGAGGTTGCATTAAAAATAAAGAGTGAAACTTGATTGGGACAATAAAGACAAACAGCAAACCACCAAATTGTATTGTCACAATTATCAATACAAGCAGGATAAAGAAATCTGTCGCTTCCAATTTTGTACTTCCCAGCCATTTCTAGATGTACGCATCGTTTATTTATTGACTACAACATACAAGTGATATATCCATTGACATGCACTTCAAGGACCACATAAAGAAAATTAAAAATTTCATTAAGGCAAACGATTGGTAATGGAGAATGCTAGGCTAGAGGCCTAGATCTGATAATGACGGACTTACTGGTAAAGCACATAAAAGAATGGAAAGGTAAGAAGTTTTGCAAATTATCCAACAGAATATGAAGAGAGAAATAAAGTACTAAAGTAGTGTCAAGTTTTCTGCTCATCTGACCCTTGGATGCAGTTGAGGGACAACCCCCTCTCCTTCCCCTGGATTTGCATGTGGGCTGGGAGGGGGGGACTGATCTACCTGTGAGTACTCATAATATTTTAAAATGATGAAAGTGCTGCTCAGGTTTTTCAAGTCAATATGTTGTGGTAAACTATTTTAAAGCTATGATAAAATTGAGCACAAAGCACACAGAGTTTATGTATTGGCTCATGTCCAAAATAGTTTACAAAGCAATCAATCATATACCAGAGGTGTTTCTTGTCCCAAGAAATTATCCCCATGAATTTCTCTATCCTCCCTCGCATCAGATAAAAGATCCGCAGATGGAGAGCTTTCTGTAAGTAGAGAATGGGAAAGTCTGGCTTCTGTCTGGAGATTACTACTTTCTGCTTGAGGTGTTGAAGGTGTACTCATAGATTTTATTCCGCTTGATTTGTCACTGGTGCTTGTCAAAGCCCCTGAGCCACTATCTCGTTTCTGATAAAAAAATAAAAAAACAGTAAATTGCAGAAGCTCCAAAATTTGAAAATAAATTAAGAAATAAAGCAAAAGAAAAAGAAAGCTTATACTATTTGAATATGAACAGACTATAAGTTTCATCCATAGTTGAGAACCTGTACCTTCAAGCTTGCATGAACATGACTATTGAGCTAACAGATAATCAAGATATCAATGCATGGCCATAAAGTAGACTTTAAGCTTCTAGTGGTACATTATCTTCAACTGATCTTACGAATGATAATTAAAGCTCAGTTTATTTTTTGCTGGAATTATCAGGAATAATATTTCAAAGGATACTTCCAAAGTGAAATTTAAATGTTCCCAATTTTTTGTTATCTAGGAGTTCAATAGTAGATTAAAATGAGCTGCATTAATGGACATGGAATATAAAACCAATTTAACAATAAAACTTTATTTGATTTCTTTTTTTTAAAAGGGTTAAATTTCACTTTGTTCATAACGATAAATCTAAGGGGAGACTTGACTAACTTGCAGAAAATAGGGAGAAAAAAAGAAAACACAATCAATTTAAAGAATTCTAATCTTGATAATGTATATCCTAATCTTCCCTCATTAAGAATGGGATTAATTATAGAACCGACTTGCTAAAGCATGTACATTAGTGTGTAGTATATGAATTCATCAATATATCAATATAAACCATGATACCCCAAATTGTGTGAATTGGACTACGTGAAAGCCTTCTGCAGGCATATGTTGAGTCATACATGGGGCTTATATTATGTTGATAGAGGCCATATAAGTGATTTTTGGAGGACACTAATTATGACTAGCCCTTTTGAGATATCACATAAATGTGACTAACATGTCATCGAGTTGTGAAAAATAGTATTAAAGATAATATGATAATGCCATGTGGTTGGACAACGCTACAATATAACGTGGTTCCTGATGAGGACATCAAGGATTTTGAGTGGGGAGATTATGATATCTAGAATTGTATGGATTAGATTGTGATATCATTGGTTGGGCCGGAGCTGTTGAAATCCATATGTGGGAAAGATTTCTTTGACCACTTAGAGAAATGGAAGCCTTAGCTCGATCTCACTCAATGGGAGCAAGAAGAGAATCAAATTATGTCCCTTATGCTTCAGAGCATTGAGCCTGATATGGGCTCCACTTTGATGCATTTGCAGACCGCGAAGGTTATTTAGGATAGCTTGGCTCATATTTATGGTGGTGTGCAGAACATCACTAGATTATATACTATTTCTAAGCAGTACTTTGGGCTCCGCAGGGAACACGGAGCTGGTCAGCCTTTTATACACAGATGGTGGGGATTCTGGAGGAATGAAACTTATACCAGCCACTCTTGACTGATCTTGCAAAGATGGAAAACAACCCCAACAATCTCGATGTTGTGCATTTTCTTAGTTCATTGAGGCCTGAGTTTGAGTCAGTACAGGAGCAGATTTTGTGTAGTATCAAGCTTTCAACTCTTTATGAGGTGTCTGCCCGACTTCAGTGCCATACTCTTTTCAGCCATTCCAGTAGTCAGAATGAGAGTTCTTCTCTAGTTGCTTCCTGTGGGAATTTTGGTGGTTCATGCAGAGGATGAGGTGGTTGAGGTGGCGGTCATGACTCACATAAGTGTACTCATTATGGCCGAAATAATCGCACCGCGGATTACTGTTGGTCTCTTCATGGCAAACTCTCTTGGGCCACTAATCAGGCTTCTATTCAAAATGATTGTCACTGTACCATCTTCTACCCCATCGCAGACCTTGCCCACTACAGCTAATGAATCCGACTTGGTTTCCATACCTCGCCACGAGTATGCTCATCAGTACTTGGCTCAAAAGAGGGCCTCCTTTACTTCCACAGCTACTCTAGCTCAGTCAGTATAGCATCTCACTGTCTCCTCTCTTCCACTCGCAAATCGATCATCAATTCCGATCCGAATGAACATATGTCTGGTGCATCCACTAACTTGTCTAATTATCATGCTATTACATCTCCTCAGAGTGTTACCCTTGCTAATGGTTCCCGGGCCAAAGTTACAGGCTTTGGAACTATGGACCTCACTCTTGATATTCACTTACTATCTGTTTTTCATGTTTCCGGTTTTCCATTCAATTTGTCTATTAGTAAAATTACTAAATCTCTTTAATGTTCTGTTTATTTTTACCCCTCATTGTATATTTTTTAGAATCTCAAGAGTCAGTGGATGACTTGTATGGGGCACGAGGTTGGACTCTACTGTTTGGATTTTGCACCTAGAACCTTACATACCCCGCGGCCTCTCCAGTCATCTCTAACTCCTTTCCAGTGGCATTGTCACTTAGGTCATCTCTCTTTTCATTAATAATGTTCACCCTTTCATGTGAAGCTTGTTAGCTTAGCAAGCATCATCATGTGTCTTTTTGGTCTCGTCCGGTTAGTCTAACTATCTAGTCCTTTTGAGTTAGTTCATTCTGATGTTTGGGGTCCTCTTTTTTTTTTTTTTTTTTTTTGATAAGTAATTGCAATTTTATTAAAAAAAACTGCGTAACACGCTCCTAATACACACGGAGTATACAAGAAGCAAAAGCCTCACCACCGACCCGACAAGAAACAACCTACAAAACAACCCGACCAAAGGCCCCTACAACTCTCAATCCTCAATCTTATCCCACCACCTATGTTCCTCATCCAAGGCAGAGAGGTAAGCCACAGTATTAACCTCTTGCCCCTTCCCGATCCCCATTGAAGAGCAAAACAAAGACCACTCCATAGAATTGAGAAGACGAGCTCAACTAGAACTAGAACAACCCTAGCCTGAGAAACCACGATTTGCCTGTGAACGAGAGGACGAACTCGACTTTAGAAACCCCCGCCTGAGAAAGTCCACATCTTCGTGTTCTCCTTGACCCACCGCCGACTTCGGCTTCCTCCCTTTACGCTTGTATTGAATCAGAGACTTTGACCTGGGATCTTCCAAGGATGAGGAAGGGAGAACCATCCTTTCCGGCGAGCCAACCGTAGAATCAACACCCAGCGAGTTGCTGGAACCACTCCTGGAAGAAGACAGAACCGGAGAAACCCCATGAGCAAGCTCCTCTCTGGCCTTCCTGTTAATATTGCATCAAATAACTTTCATTATTATGTAACCTTTGTGGATGATCATTCTCGTATGACCTGGTTATTCTTAATGCAACATCGTTCTGATTTGCTCTCTATATTTCAAATTTTTCGTAAAGAGGTTAACACTCACTTTGGCCAGAAAATTCATACCCTACGGTATGATAATGCTAAAGAATACTTATCTCAAACTTTTACCACTTATCTTGCTGAAAAAGGCATTGTGCATCAAACTTGTGCTTACACTTCAGAACAAAATAAGGTTGCTAAGCGTAAGAATCGTCATTGTTCAATGTAACTCGACTCTCATGATTCATATGCATGTTCCAAAACACATTTGGAGTGATGTTGTTCTTACTGCATGTTATCTCATTAATAGAAAGTCTTCTTCTATTCTGAATGGGGCCTCTCCTCTTTCCATTTTATTCTAGGGTCTTTTGTTGTACTTGTCATACTCATAACCTTGGACCACACATTGACAAACTCGATCCACAAGCCAGAGAGTGTTTTCCTTGGATATTCTTGAACTCAAAAAGGTTATTGGCGCTATAGTCTTGTTCTTCGGCGACACTTTGTTAGTACAAATGTTACCTTTTTTGAGTCCCAACCCTACTTTTCTCCCGAGGCGTCTATCTTTCACATTCCTCTCCCTACACCTGATCCATCAGAGACAGTGCCCCTTCAAAAATCTGCTCTGCTATAGGTGTACACCAGACGTCCGTGACCATCAAACCTCGTGCTCCCCCAACTTCCATGGAGTCTTCAGATCCAATTCCTTCAGACTTTGATTCCTTACCAATTGCTCTCTGAAAAGATACTTGATCTTGTGTCACCAAGCATCCTCTTGGTAACTTTGTTTCTTATCAATCATTATCTCCTTCATTTCCCACCTTTCTAGTGTGTCTATCCCTAAAACAATTAAAGATGCACTATTTGATCCTGGTTGGAGGCACGCCATGGAAGTAGAAATAGAAGCTCGGTATCATAATGACACTTGGGACCTTGTTCCTCTTCCTCCTAGCAAACAGATCATCGAATGCAAATGGGAATATTCTGTGAAATTTAATCCTAATGGAAGTCTTGATCGGTTGAAAGCTCGACCGGTTTCTAAAGGCTATACTCAAACCTTTTTTTTTTTTTTTGGATAGGTAAGAGATCAAATTTATTAGAAAAGCGTAAGGCACCCCTTGGTACACTGGAAGTATACAAGGAAAACACCTAACTAGAAATAGAAAAGCGAGAGAGAAAGTCAGAAAAAGAAATAAACAAAGGATGGACATAAGCCGAAGTCCAACAATACAAAGTATGATAGAACAAAGAAAGAGTCTCTTCCAAGGTTCTTTTCAAGTCTTCAAAACTTCTATTGTTTCTTTCCCACCAAAGGCACCAGAAGATACAAATAGGTGCCATTTTCCAAACAACTTTGTCAGATGACCACCAACATGCAAGCAAGTCAATAACCCGTCTAGGCATAACCCAAGACACACCGAAACGGCTAAAGAGAGAATTTCACACAACAAAAGCCACGTCACAGTGGAGAAAGAGATGATCCACAGTTTCCTCGGTCTTCTTACACATGCAGCAACGGTTGATCACAATAACATGTCGTTTCCTAAAGTTGTCCTGAGTGAGGATCTTACCAAGAGCCGCAGTCCACACAAAGAAAGCAGCCCTAGGAGGAGCTTGAGTACGTCAAACACTTTTCCAGGGAAAGCGTCTGCCACCAGTGCTAGTTAAGGAGTAGAAGAAGGACTTGACTTTGAAAACTCCTTTTTTGGAGGGGGCCCACCACAAACTATCTTTATTGTCTCTGAAGGCTATACTCAAACCTATGGGATAAATTATAATGAGACTTTCTATTAGAGTTTTGATGTCTCTAGCAACTAATCTTGATTGACCTTTTGTATCAATTGGATGTGAAAAATGTTTTTCTTCATGGTGACCTTTTGTAAGAGGTATATATGGAGCAACCACTAGGGTTTGTTGCTCAAGGAGAGTATCAGGGAAATATGTGTACATTAAAGAAAGCACTATATGGCATCAAGCACTCTCCACGAGCATGGTTTGGAAAATTTTGGGATGTGGTAATGGAGTTTGGTCTTCTTGAATGTCAGATTGATCATTCGGTATTCCATTTGCATACAAATGCTGGATATTTTTTACTTGTGCTTTATGTGGATGACTTAGTGATTACTGGGGATGACTCTGGTGGAATTGATAGATTAAAACAATTTTTGCAGGAGAAGTTTCAAACCAAAGACCTGGGAAAACTTTGGTATTTCTTGGGCATTGAAGATGATAGATCTCATAAAGGGGTTAATGTATCTCAAAGGAAATATGTGCTAGTAACAAGAAATAGGACTTTTGGGTGCTTGTCTTGTTGATGTCCCTATGGACCCAAATCAGAAACTTTTGAAAGATGATGGATAGTTGTTTAGTGATCCTAGCAGACATAGGCGACTGGTTAGAAAATTGAATTATCTTACTATCACTAGGCTAGATATCTCTTATGCAGTCAGTGTCGTGAGTAAATTCATGGAAAAACCTAAAACCTCACATTGGGATTCTGTGATTTGTATTATACGATATCTAAAGAAATTCCCAGGTCGTCGTATTCTATATAGGAAGAATGGACATCTCATGATAGAAGAATCTACTAATGCAAATTGGACACGAGCCCATTCCAATAGAAGATCTATTACTAGGTAAACTTGGAAGGTAACCTTGTTACTTGGAAAAGCAAGAAACAGACAGTGGTTGCTCGATCTAGTGCAAAGGTAGAGTATAGGGCTATGGCTCATAGAACTAGTGAATTGACATGGTTACGACGTTTCCTTCAGGAAATTGGATTTTCAATTCGTCCTCTATATTGCAATAACCAAGGTGTTGTGCACATTGCAACTAATCCACTGTTCCATGAGAGAACAAAGCACATTCAATTTGATTGTCATTTAATTCAGGATAAAACATTGAGTGGAGATATTTCTACACCTGAACTGTAGATCTACTTCTTGATGTGTTCACAGTCTCTTTCTCATAGCTGGAATTTATTTGTTTCAAGCTAGACTTATATGATATATATATATATATGTTCCAGCTTGAGGGGGATTGTTAGAGTGAATATACGAATGTATGTGGAATGGTGTGTAATTTCCTAAGAGTATGAGGAGTGGTATGTAAACCTTCTAGAAGAAGGCAAGGTGTCCTAGTGAAGTGTTGGTCTATAGCTGTCATAGTACAAAGTATTCTTGTATTTTGGCCTTCTATTACATGAATGAATGAGGAGGAAGGAGCTCCATAGAGTCACCAGCTGCATTCCATTTTTGTTGCCTTTCCATTTCAATCTCATCAATTCATTTCATTACAAAAAGAAAAGACCAAAGCTCACTAGCATAGAACAAAAAATAAGAAGTGATCAACAAACTCACCACTAAACTTACACATGCAACACCAACCCACAAAGATGATATCCTTTTAATTGAGTTACCCCCAATTAAAATCCTGTCCCAAGCAACTATCCAAATAAAGAAGGCAATGTTTCTGGGGACTTTTTAACCCCAAATACGGCTTTAAGGAATTTCATAAGACAAAAGGTATTGAGATTCTATTAATACTTGTAATATCTAATCGCATCAACAAACACCTAATGACTAATGCTAATGACACTTCTATAATAAAATGCTACATGATGTCATTATCCAAAGTTGAGATGCTTTATGTAGATTATTGAGTCCTATAATTACAATTGGAGAAATGCTATAAACCACATTTTTATCCCACAACTATCTCACAGTTTTGATGTGGCAGTCCCAACCAACCTTTGGATTTTTTTTTAAAACAATGACTAATCCAAGGGTTGGTTGGGACTACTACAATAGCATTGTGGGATAGTTGTAAGATAAAAATGTGGTTTCTAGCATTACTCTTACAATTGTTAAAGAACATACAAAGTGAGAAAAAATAAATAAATAAATAAAATCACTGCTAATATGTTAGCGGTCCATGAAAGGGGTTTAATCCAGGTCAAAGTCCAAAGTTGCTATATCTACATTCTCACTTGTTTAATTACTAAACATAAAATCTATACTGAAAGCATCTTTTTTTTCTTTCTTTTTTCGGGGGGGGGGGGGGGGGAGGGGGGGGGATGGGGGGATATAAAAACTCATAAAAATCACTGAACTGATCAGAATCAACCTTTAAAAGAAAACATAGATACAATACATACCCGTAGCTTTAACCAGTTTAGCAGGCCATGCTTCCGGGTCTTTTTCTCCTCCTTAATTGTATCATCAGTGATTTCGGAATTCCCCTCGAGAGAAACATACAAATCAATGTTTTCATCTTCTAAAATCAAGTCCCGCCTTTTGTGTGGTAGGTATGCTAGCTGTATGATTTATAAGTGACCACGATCAGCTCAAATAGAATTAGTGCTTTTATTATTATTATTATTAAATTTATTATTTTCATTTTTAGTAAATACTATCAAAATCAAATAGGCTTGAAGATTAAACAGAATAAAAATCAGGGTGAAAAGCAATATAGTCTAGTCACCTAGCATAATGCCAAATTATATGATGTACCAAGGTTATCAGAGTTTTCATACCAAAAGAAAAATATTGGAGGGACAAAAAAAATTTGGTACAACTCAGCCATACCTCCTCTTCCCCAAAGGAATGTCTTCTTCTAAGACTAGGTCGGTGAGGAAATCTTGATGGTTGTGAAGCTTTTGAGGAGACCAAAATTAATTTTGTCAACCGTTGAATTCTGCCTAATAAAGCAGCTTTAGCATCTTCTTCTTGTTCCAATCGTGATTGCAGCTTGACTTGACCATCTTCTAGCTTTATACACCACATCACACAAAAAGAAACAGTTCAAGTCATTTAACATTTTCTGTTTAGTGATGGTAAATGTGCTGGTAGCAGACAAAAGAAAACTGTCCACTATCATATATTTAATTATTCTAGCTCAAGTACGTGAAAGGTAGTAGCTCTCTTCAATCATAGTACAGCTACAAAATTGTAGCAAATAAATACAAATACAATGAAGAGTAGCCTCAGTTAACATTGAACTCCAGGGCCCTGTTTGAAATTCTCCTCCCCCTCACCTTCCCTCATTTTCACTTCTCCCAAAAACATTAACTTCAAAACATTCTTAACTTTTTTCACTTTTTATATCACATCAACACTTTTTTATTACTATTTAAATAAAAAAACCCACTAGAATACAATTTTTTTTTTTTTCACTTTTCCATATAAATTATTTCAACTCTATATTACATCAATCATATTTTACAATCACTCAAAAAAATTCCTCCCCAAATATGAGGGAGGGGAGGGGGAATTTCAAACAGGGCCCAAATGATGAAGTCATAAAGTAAGCAAGGAGATATCCAAAGTAGCAAAATGTGGGCATAAGCAAAACTTGCAGGAGATCAAACATAAAAGTAAAAGACTAAAATTTGTAATGAAGAGAAAAAACTGAAGTCCTAGAAAACCCCCCAAAATCAACTACGGTGGTTCAACTGTACCTTTTGTTTTAAGAGCACAAATTCATCTCCTCCAGTATCTTTCAGTTGAGGAACCGTAACAATACCCCTCTTCAACTGATCTAACTCTTCCTTTAAACAACGAATCTCGTTTTGGTATTTTTTGATAAGTGATTTCTCATCAATAATCTGCAGGTTCAGAAATTACCTCCTATCAGTGCCAAATAAGAGACTTTGAAAAGTACAGAAAGCTCAAAAGAATAAAAAGATGAATATGCCTTGTTTTGTGCTGCTTGGATTTCAATGTGTTTGGCACGGTGTGCAAATTTCAGGGTATTATGTGTCTCTTCCGAACTGCTTGATGAAGGAGTGACAGTGCAAATAAGCTGTAATCTCATACAACAAAGATAAATGAATAAAGAAAACTCAAATTTGCAAGTAGAAATTTGTTTATTAAAAGAAATAGCTGCCACATTTACATATGACAATTATCATATCATTCGTCCAGAGATATGTCATTTCAGTTCCTACAAAAAATATATGAGAAGCCTTACAGATACGCGTCCATGACCACTTAGTGAAGACTGAAGAAGTCTGGTCAATTTAGAGTCTCTGTATGGTATATGAGTAGCCCTCGCATCTGTTAACTTAGATATAACCTATGACAAGCACAAATAATTACATTTCCAGATAAGCATATTTTGTACAACATGCTATTATAAGAGAAAATACAAGAACTACCACAAGATAGTTTTTTTTTTTTTTTTAAAAAAAAAAAAGAACAAAAAAAGAAGAAGAAGAAGAAGAATAGAAAGAAAGAAAAAGAAGAACTGCACAATGAGCAAAAAACAAGAAAGTAAAGTACATATCAATATGAAAGGATGTTTCAGACATAATCAGATGAGAACTAACTAAAATAAGAAACATAGAAATATGCTAAGAATTAATATTTGGTAAGAAATATAGAAATATGCCCAAGGATCAAACCAGAAGAGAGACAATGTGTCATGTTTGTGTGTGTGTGTGTGTGTGTGAGAGAGAGAGAGAGAGAGAGAGAGAGAGGACAAGGGATCAGTTCCATGCTCAATCAATCTATTTAAACAGCATGTGATCAATGTAAAACTCACCAATTGAAATTGTTGTGTGGGGCTTGAATAATAAGGGAAGTGGCCTTGTCCTATGCAATGGATTTCAAATCCAAAGTGAAGAAATTTGACGTCCAAGATCTATTGCTAAGCTTTTTTTAAGAGTTCCTCTAATAAATGACTAGAAATGAAGACCTATTTCTTGGTCACTTGTAAAATAAAGCAACTTTCAATTGGGCCAGTTGAAACAATTCGCAATATCACACAACATTTTAATTGAATCTCTTTAAGTTTTCATAAAACAAGATTTCAGAAATCAGGTCCAGAGAGAGAAAAAAAAAAGTCTTACAAAAATAATATATATATATATATATATATATATATATATATATTTGTAAGTAATTGGCCCCAAGGGGAGGGGGGAGGGGGAAAATAATACAATTTTTTCAAGATATCGTTTACACAAATTCAATTTTGAATGTCCATAAAGAAGAATAAACACCTAGTGACATAATTTTTACAGTAATGCTACTGATAAAATATAGAAACATAATTTATAAAAGCCCTGAGTTGAAACAAAAGTTACAATTATTTTCTACAATTAGTTGTGCATAGAATCACTGGTAGTTCTGTGTTTGGTTCTTTGATGAGAAAGGACATCTTCACTATCCATCAAAACAATAAAACTAGGAGACAGAAACAAAATATACTGGTTCTCTGTCCCACACAAACATGGTAGTAACAAAGCAAAGTTCACAACCGTAGATCACATAGAAGGTAATCAGAGCCAAAAAGATCAAAACCAATATTAATGATAATAATAACAAAATGATGAGCAAATGAATAGCACTCTGAACTCCAAAAATGCTTGACCAACACAATGTTTGAGGACTCACAGTTCCAAGTGTTAGGAGACTCTTATTAATATAGGATCCTTCTTTCCGTCTCACACCAGTAGTTTCTGCTTTTGAGCTCTCAGAACCTGCCAGATCGATGAGGTTCTGCAGGTATAAGTAAAATATAAAAAAGTTATATACATTTGTGATACGCAACAACAGATTCAATTTTTAAAGTGAAATATGGAACTAAAGGAGGTCAAATAGAATCCTACAGAAACCAGAAAAAGAAACGAAGTAGTCGAAGTAATGTTGAATAATTACCAGTTGTGACAGGCTTACAGCTTCCCCTTCACTATTTTCACCACATGGACTGCTCTCAATTGTCTGTTAACAAGGTAGTAAAAGACATATCAAGTTAGAGAGGAGAAAAAACAAAAATGAATGTGTAAACAATCAAATGATATCACTGGAAGATGACATGGCTTGTACTTTATTGAACAGCAACAGTAAATGGGTAAAATGTCTACATGTAATGGTATCCCATGCCTCAAAAATGAGGAAGCAATATCATTTCTTATGATAATTGAAAAAATGAAAAAGAAGAATAAAAAAGGAGGGGTGAGCATCTAATAACATTTTAAAACAGTAAAATAATAGTCATATAAGCACTTCCTCACTGGGAGGGTTAAACAAATAACATGCACTAATTGCAAAGTCATACCAAAAAGAGAACTCAACCACAAAACAAATGTTAGTGCTAATAAACATAAGTAGGGAGGAGAGCTCTGAACAATAGTTAATCAGGAATTGGTGGTAGAATCCAAAAGGAGAAACAAAATTAATCTAATGATAGAATGCTACTAAGAAAGGGTTGTTCGATTTGTTGTATTCCTTTAGATTGAGATAGACAAGCTTTGTTGGGCACCTTCCAAGAAAGGGTTGTTCGATGTTAGACTTTACTACAATATCTCTGCCCTCCATGATAGCACTCCTTTCCCTTGGAGGATTATTTGGCAAAGTAAGGCTCCTTTGAGAAAATGGTGATGGAATTATGATGTTAACTGATAATTATAATGTTGAAAGAGAAATAGTGAAGTTTTTAAAAACTTTAGTCATGTAGAAATCTTGCAAAAACATTTTTTTGTTTTTTTATAAGTAATTGACACATATCAGTAAAAGCGTAATGCACCCCTAAGTACACAGGAAGTATACAAAAGGAAACACAAAGCTAGAAGGAGCAAAAAGAACAAGGAAATCACTATAACTAATCATCAAATGAGACATATAAGCAGTTGTCCACATATATAAAGTTTTGAAAAATAAGAACTTAATCTCCCCCAATGTCCTCTCTTGGTCCTCAATACTTCTGTTATTCATTTCCTTCCATAAATATCATAAAAGGCAAGTAGGCACAATCTTCCACATAGTAGCATTCCGCGGACTGCCACTAGTCCACCAACAAGCATACAGATTGACTACATGTCTAAGCATAACCCAAGATAGTCCAAAACGACTGAAAAAGGCAATCCAAATGACATAAGTCACCCCAGAATGAAGAAGAAGATGGTCCACGGACTCCCCATTCCTATTACACATGCAGCATCTATCCACCAGAATGACGTGCCGCTTCTTGAGGTTATCCACGGCAAGAATCTTACCTAGGGCCCCTGACTAAGTGAAAAAATGCCGCTCTCAAAGGAACCTTAGTTTGCCACACACTTTTCCAAGGGAAACGGCATCCTTCACTACAAACCAAAGAGCAATAGAAGGATCTAACCTTGAAAAACCCTCTTTTCGAGGGGACCCATCAAAGCTTATCTTCATTTCCTCGTCTCACTCTAGCTGAATACAACACCTTGAAGGCAAAAAGACATACACCTCCCAATCATGAGCCTCTCTAGCAACCTCACATTCCACTTATTAGAACCACCATAAAATTCCAAGTGAGCCACAATAGAAGCATCATTTGCACAGGCAATACCAAATAAATCTAGAGAGGCTTCCTTAAGGGCCACATCCCCACATCACTAATCATGCCAAAATCTAATCTTGGAGCCATCTCCCACCTCAAATATGGTATGACACGAAAATTTGCTTCAACCCTTCCTAATATCATCCATAAGCCCACCCCAAACACTCTAGAAGGCTCAAGAGTACACCACCCGCCCCATGAACTGCCAAATTTAGAGTCCACCGCCACTCTCCACCTCTCTCTCATGTACCTAGAGCCAAAGCCATTTACCTAAGAGAACACAATTAAACCCTAGCAGGTTCCGATTTCCCAACCCTCCTTCCAAGAGTGGCGAACAAACCTTAGACCAGCTAACCAGGTGATATTCGAACTCTTCACGTAGCCCACCTCATAAGAAATCACGCTGAAACTTCTCAATACAGTTTGCAACATTTGCCAAGAGAGGAAAGAGGGATATGAAATACGTAGGCAAGTTGGCAAGGGTAACCCTACCACCCTTGGACAAGTACATCATTTTCCAACTAGCCAACCGACACTCTATCTTCTCAATAACACCATTCCAAATATGTTTGGCCTTATAGGGGGCCCCCAATAGTAGGCTGAGCTACTTCACCAGTAAAGAGGAAACCCCACAACCTAGAATTCTAGCCAGCCTTTCCACATGTTCAACATTTCCCACCGGAAGTAGTTCTGACGTAGCCAAGTTAATCTTTAAGCCCGAAGCAACTTCAAAGCAAAGGAATAAGAAACGCAAATGACGAAGATGAACTGGATTAGCACCATAAAAGATCAAAGTATCATCAGCAAACAAAAGGTGAGAGAAAACAAACCCACCAATGTGACCCACAGAAAAATCAGACAACAGCCCCCCATTCACAGTAGCAGAAATCATTCCACCCAACACCTCCATGACAAGGACAAACAACAAGGGAGACAAGGGGTTCCCTTGGAGTGCCGTTCACCAAAACCAAGAAATGCACCGAGGAAATGCAATGAGCTATCCAGGAGCACCATTTCCCTCCAAAACCACACCTTCTTGCAAAAACGTAATTGGCTGTAATGAATTAAAGGAAGCAAAGGGGTTGAATTCAAGGTGATTAAGGATCTCCATCATAATTTGGATAAGAACAATTGACTTAAATTTTCATATAAACAAAAAATAATCAGAATATCGCTTTAAGCATTACAAGTCCCCCATTTTCTCTATCTAAGTTATACACGGATGAACAGAAGTGTTCCAGCAACAAATCTCAGTCAAAAATAGAATTGACAAGCTGCATCATCTGAGGGCAGTAAAGTGGTAGCCCATATACACGATAGACAAGTTTACATTTATAAGTATTATACTTATAAAAAATTCGGGATGCCATGGAAGAAGAATTTCAGCGTGACAAGATGATATCGCGCCAAAAGTCCAAATGCAAGGAGGAGCTTCTAAACCTGCATAGCTCTATCAACTATGGCGACGCTAAATCTTCCGCTAGGCGTAGGAAAGGAAAGGGCCTTATGTTGTAGAGTTGTGTGCCTTTGTGTGCTTGGGTGGGTTTGTGGGCCATTCCTCGGGTTCGGTTTTTGCTTGGATTATTTTGAGGGGTGTTTCTCTTGGGTTTTTCTCGGGTTCTAGGGTTTTTTTCTTTTGGGTTTAGGGGGTCTTGTTGGGGGGTTTTTGGGGTTGGTTTGGGTGCTTTTAGGGTTTTTTTTTGTATTCGGGGGTTACTATTGGGGGTTTCTTTTGTTTTGTGAAGGTTTCTATTATGCTTGTTAGGGGTTTTCTTGTGGGTTCCTTATGGTTTTATTGGGTTTTTATGTGAGCTAGCTGAGTTGCTTCTGTGTATACATCCTGTGTACTTAGGGGCGTCTTATGCTTTTTTAATGAAATTCTCTTACTTATCAAAAAAAAAAAAACTTATAAAAAAAAAATATATATATATATATAAGTATTTTCATTCCACTGTGCATTTCTGCATGCAAGAAGGTGGGTGGGTATGGGGGGTTTACATGTGTGGGTGTTTGTGCTTGTACGTTTATCTATTTGTCCATATCAAGAAAATGCGAAAAAGTAGTCTAACATAAAACGCCAAGACAACAAGTTAGAATGACTATAAGAAACAGCAACTGAAATGCAACAATTAATTAAAGCTACATTATGCTTCCACTGAGATAATGAAAAAAATACCAGCGTAAATATCGTATGGCTCCTGCTGCTGAGTAAATTAAAATTTGTGGATCCCACATGTCTGTGCTCTGTCATTAAAAACTAAAATTAATAATATTATTATGAACAGAATTTTATGAATGGCGTCACAAAAGGGGGTACAAAGTGGGATAACACCCTTGATTGACAAGACAAGCAAACTAGATAATTTCAGTTTCTCAAATAACTCACTCTACCAGAATCAAAAGATATAAACGTATTTTTGTCTTTTGGTATGTTTACTGATAAAAATAGGTTTATATCTTTTGATTCTGGTAGAGTTATCTTTTGAATAGGTTTATATCTATTCATACATAACAGATTTTAATAAATCATTCAGCTATATTTGACTCTTTTCTTTTGGCTTACGTTGTATAACAAAACATAACAACAGATTTTTACCTTCTCCAGCAGCTATAAGGGAAAGGGCATGAGCAGGGGATAATACAACTTCTTCCTTTATTCCTTCAACAAAGACGCCCTACAACCATCAATCAAATAATAAATAACACTCATTCTTAACATTTAGGAAACAAAGTTTTAGACAAACTAACAAACCCTATAAACAATCCAAAGTAATGATTCCGAAATTCAGGGGCATTAGCATGCAAGAGTTAGAAAGCTTATGATCATGTCAACTAGGATTTCTTATTGTATATGCTGAGAAGATGTGGCTTTGGGGAGAGATGGTGTTCTTGGATAGCGCATTGTATCTCTTCGGTGCGTTTCTCTGTTTTGGAGAATGGCACCCCTTCTAGTTTTTTCAGCAGCTCTCGTGGTCTTAGATAGGGTGATCCTCTGTCGCCTCTCTTGTTCGTCATCGTGATGGAGGCCCTTAGTAAGTTGTTCTCTGTCACTGTTCAAAGGGACTTCCTTTCAGGCTTCTCTATAGGTTCTGGCAGCAATGGAGTGATCAACATTTCTCATCTGTTGTTTGCAGACGATACTTTAGTTTTTTGCAGGGCTAATCCTGATCATCTTCATTATCTTCGTATGTTATTCGTGTCCTTTGAAGCTGTTTCAGGTTTGAAGATTAATTTGGATAAGTCAGTTTTTGTTCCTGGGGATTATGTGGATAATATGGATGATTTGGCTGGCATCTTGGGTTGTGGAGTCTCTTCTCTTCCTTTAAAGTACCTTGGTCTTCCGTTGGGGGCCCCTTTTAAGGCTAAGCCTAGCTGGGATGAGGTAGTTGATAAGATTGAGAGGCGGCTGGCTAGATAGAAGTGGTTGTATCTGTCGAAGGGTGGAAGAGTTACCCTTATAAAGAGCACTCTCTCCAATTTTCCTATGTACTTTCTTTATCTTTTCCCTATTCCCTCCAATGTTGCTAGCCGTAAAGAGAAGCTGCATTGAGATTTCTTGTGGGGAGGCATAGGTAAAGAATTTAAATATCACCTGGTTAGTTGGTCCAAGGTTTGTTCTCCTATTTCAGATGGTGGTTTGGGCATCCAGAACTTGAGGATCTTCAATAAGGCTCTATTAGGGAAGTGGCTGTGGCGTTATGCCCATGAGAGAGAAGCTTGGCAGAAATCTATTGTGGACGTGAAGTACGATTCTACTCGGGCTGGTTGGTGTTCTTTAGACCCCCCTGGGTCTCACAGAGTGGGGCTTTGGAAGAACATTAGGAAGGGGTGGAGTTTGTTTCGTAGCCATACCAGACTTATTTTGGGAAACGGGTCCAGGATTCATTTTTTGGATTGATGTGTGGTGTGGTGAGATGCCCCTCAAGGAAGCTTTCCCAGTTTTGTATGACATAGCTCGCGACAAGGATGCACATGTTGCAGACCACTTGGTTGAGGTGAGCAGGTCCTATCAGTGGGATGTTAGCTTCTTTCAAGCGGCCCACGACTGGGAGGTGGATGTTTTGGCTTCCTTCTTCTCTTTGTTGTACTCCTCCAAAGTGGATTGTGAAGGGGGAGACCAGCTCTGGTGGTCTCCTTCTCACAAAGCGAAATTTGATGTTATATCTTTCTAAAAGGCTCTTGCTTGCAAAAAGGCTATTCATTTTCCCTGGAGAAGTATGTGGCGGACCAAGGTTCCCTTGAAAGTGGCTTTCTTCGCTTGGACGGCAACGCTAGGGAAGATCCTCACCTTGGACAATCTCAGAAAGAAGCGTGTCATAGTGATTGATAGATGTTGCATGTGCAAAATGAATGGGGAGTCTGTGGATCACATTCTTCTCCATTGCGAGGTTGCATGCGCTCTATGAAATGCCATCTTTAGTCGCTTCAGTCTGTCTTGGATTATGCCTCTTCAGGTGGTAGATTTATTTGCTTACTGGTGGACGGGTGGTCGCTCTCGGAGTGCGGTCGTGTGGAAGATGGTTCCTTGTTGCCTTTTGTGGTGCTTGTGGAGGGAACGTAATGATAGACAGTTCGAGGACAAAGAAAGAACCACTGAGGAGGTCATTTCATTTTTCTTTCACTCTTTGTACTCTTGGATGGCTGCGTTCCTCACACCTTTAGTGATTAGTTTTAATGATTTCCTTGTTTCGTTTACTTTTTTTTCTTAGATGCCTTTCTTGTATACTTCCTGTGTACTTGATTGCGCTTTGCGCTTTTTAATGATATTTCTCTTACTTATCAAAAAAAAAAAAAGCTTGTGTTGTATCTTTGACTGTTTAACAACATTGTCTAACAAAATTTGTATTGTAGTCTCTCTAAAAGCGAAACAGTAGCTATGCTTGGCAGCAGGGTCATTTCGAAAAATAAGAGAATGAGAGAAGAATCACTTCATGTGCAAATAGCAAATTTCAAAAACTCCGAATACGGTGTAGGTTTTTTTTATTTTTTATTTATAAGAAATTTCATATCATTAATAAAGCGCAGAGGAGCACAACCCTAGTACACAGAAAGTATACAAGAGAACACCTAATAGGAAGAAAAAGAACATATATTCAAAAAATCTGAAAAAGTAGAAACAATCAAACTATGATGTGCCGCTATCCAGAGATGTAACGTCTAGGTATATAACGTCATAGCCGAAAAATCCATCTTTTAAATGATGAGAGCCCAAAATATATTGCTTGGGTAAGTATTTTAGTACCCTAGAAATATATAGCCTTCAAGTTGACCAGAGGCAAGCTTAAGCTCCAACGAGAAATTAGAGTTAGAATTAATTCTATTTCATAGTTATCACAACCCATAGCAATCACAACTGAAGCAATAACTATGTGAAGAAAGCAGTTAAATGGTAGCCTAAATACACATTAGCAATTTCTCAAGCAGCAATGGCCATGTGGCACCCTACCTTATCCTAAAAACTTGGCAGTATACTTCTTGTGTACTTGGGTTGCGCCCCTTTGTGTTTTGTAATCAGATTGTTTTAGTAAAAAAAAAAAAACAAGCTTAAAGATCACCTTAATGAACAAAGTGATCTTGACCTAAATGAAAATGAATAATGCACTCCAAGCCAAAAAAAAACCTTGTTCCTGAACCCAGCTCATCCCCAGTTATGTACCCTAGGATTGTTTCACAGGGTCGTACTGGACGTTGTGAAACTAATAGGGTTTGTCTGGCACTAAGGGTCACACAAACCAAGAATAAGACAACAAACCCACCTCAACGCTAACGGATGCATCTCAACTAAGCTTATTATGGCTTATAATGTAGTTCTTACACATGTTCTCCTTTTAATTTAAATATGGAACTTTGACTCCCAAGATATCCTATTGAGCTTCAACTATACAGGTTACAAAGCTCAGTTTATTCAATGCACCCTAAGCCACGAAACTCTGCCACTATACTGTGACACCTTGGAAGCCAATTTATATCTTTGATTCCGTTTTTACCATAAGAAAACAAGAGCATAATGCACTAGAAAGTAGTAGAGAAATAAATGCAACAGTTCAGTGGTTCAAAACAGAAACAGAAGAAAGGATGACCATGAAAAGGAACTGTGATACAAGTGCTTCTCAAAGGACACCTACCTCAAGACCAGTGCAAAGTGTGAGGTGTCCACGTTGCAGCACAAAAAAGCAACATATTCTTGTCATCTTGTGGACAATGTTTGTGTATAGTACTATATATAGCATTCTCTAAAGCTAAAATATCAGGTGTTTTCCATGTTACTATGATTGATGAAATTTTATCATTAAGCATTGAATCACTACATTACTTAAGCAATAGAAGCAAACAAAAAAATAACAATAATTATTAGAGAGAGAATCACCTAAGGAGTCCACTAAGAGCACATTAATATAAATATTTAGATACCACTCCAACCCAAAAGCTTAAGCTAATGAGTTTTGGTCCACTTATTTATATTAACTACTCATTTTGTTTTTTTGTTTTTTTCAATGTTGTGAGTGTTAAATCCCACATTGACGAAAAATAAACAAAGCAAGTACTTAATATACATTAGCAGACCCAAACCCATTAGCTTAAGCTTTTGAGTTGGAGTAGTGTCCAAATATGTATATTAATGTGCTATTGGTGGACCGTAGGCAATTCTCTCCCTAACAATAACCACCTTTACTTATTCAGTATTATCAACAAGGAAGATAATCAAGAAAAAGGATTAGAATATAACTAACAACTACCTGAGCGTCCTCTCTAATTCTTAAATTCTGTCCTGCTGGGTTCAACAAGTCATTAATAACCTGAAATGAAAGAAACCTTAGAGGATAGTGAAGTCATTGGAAAAATAAAAGTAGCATTATGCATCTTAGAAAACTATAATTCAGGATAGATTTATGAAAAACAGTGAACATTTAACCAAAGCATCATAAACCAAAAAAAAAAAATCAATAGAGAATGGCAAGAAGCTCACCTCATTATAGATCTCCAAGTATGACACGCGAAGAAGAAACTCTCGATTTGGAGTCTAAGGCATAAATACATGTCAGACTCTGTACTTTCTGTAATTAGAAAAGTTATGGATAAAAGTTACAGTGATGCTAATATCCCTTATGCAGTACCTCTTGGATGATGCTAAAAGCATCCTTCACTGCCAGTGGTATAATTCCAGGGGACCTCTGATCACCCTGCAATTGGTATATGTACTCTATAAGCCTGCTGGTGAGATCTATCAATTAAATCCAAACTCATTGTTTCATTATTCTTGTTTATATGTTATCCCACAATATAACATAACACATGTTATGGTGCAGCATACACAAAATGTAAGTCTTAACAAAAGGAAGGGACCTTCTTCAATATCAACTAGGAAAAGCTTGCCTTTTAAAATTTCTAAATGCATATGACAACCCAGAATGAAAAATGATACATTTTAGAAAATGATATCACAAAATTGCAATGGCTAATAGGCAAAGAATCACGAGACATGAACATAAGCTCCTTAATATTCTTTAAATATATAGATATTGATAGAGGAAATATACTTAAATCAAAGGCCTAAAAGTAATCTGAGTTCATTAGCTATGAGAAGAACATAAGATTGCAGATGTTTCTTTCCTCCAATTTTAACTCTATTTACAAGCATACTGGAACCCGTATCCTCCTAGTAAACAAAAAACCAATATTATTGACATAGTGACAAGAAACTAGAAAATGAGGTTGTATCATAACCAAATGTTAAGAAACTCTTATCATCAAATATTTGTATGTGAAGTATCTTCCAAACGAACAGCTAATATATGCCATACAACATGAGAGCAAGAAGAACTCTTCCAGAAAACACTGTTAAATTCAATACTTTTAGGTTGGCCTTGATTTGGTATAATTAATGGCAAATTACAACTAATAGGAGACTGGACAAGCTATGCAAATGGTTATATTTGGAAGCATCAAGATGATGGCCAATAATAGCACCAACAAGAGGTAATGGCCATAAGTAATTACTTTTTTTCCCCAGAGGACAAGTCTATTCCACATATTTAGACAAGCTATGTCTATGAGTGTTTTTTTTTTTGATAAGTAATGTCATTTCATTAATAAAGCGCTAAGGCGCGCAACCCTAGTACATAGGAAGTATAAAAGAGAACCCTTAAAAGAAAATAACAGAAAATAAATTTAAAAAAACTGCATAAATTTTTTTTGATAAGTAAGAAAATTTCATTAAAAAAGCGTAAGGCGCCCCTAAGTACACAGGAAGTATAACATGTTCAGCAAACGCTAGTCTATGAGTGTCTTTGGAAGCATCAAGGTAATGGCCATACATAAATTCTTGTCACCCATATCATGTGTCATGTATGAGGAATTGGAACTTTAAGATGATAGTACAAATGTGGTTCACATAGAATAGCAATTTTAAAGTTGAGACTTGGCAAGGGATCTCAAAATTACTTCAACATATAAAGCTGCCATATGATATCGTGGATTTCCTACACATATATAGCATGGAATAGCACATACATATATTTAAAATCTAAGGAATATGAATTATCAAATGTATTTCAGATACAACATGTAAGGAAAGGAGGGGCATAAACATATCATCTCACATGCATAGTGTGGGTCTTCCCACTGCTTGTCACCCCATATGCAAAAATGGTACCTGTGATAAAAAGAAAACATAGAGTAAATTATAAAACTGTACACTACATGACATCAGCAATTGAGATAACGATACATATGCCAACCAAAACCATATTAGTCCATTAGCTTTTAATACAACAACTGCAAATATTTTTTATTGGAATACTCAACTTGTCACCCCGCCTAAACAGATCACCTAACACCCACCTTAAACCTTAGCAGGCAGTGTTAGTCCAATATTGACAAGGCAAAGCCTTGGGTGCCTAAGCAACAACACGAGGTGCCCAGAAGTGAACAATTTATTGTTCAGCCACAGCTCTTCAAGCACTGCAGTTTGGATTGGCATGGCTCACTTTAAGAAGATAGATGCCAAGACAAGACCACTTATCAAGGAAACTACATAGATCAAGAATCAACAATGACCGGATAATTTCATACATTCTGATGCAAATAATTTGCCAAAGATTCAGAAAATTATACATATTTGATGCGAATAATTCGCCAAAGACTAGTGGATTGTTCAGTGCAACGAAAACTTCAATGGTCAAAAATCATCCATGTCCCAGCTTTCTTCCATACAACAAACTACTAGCTTCTAATATTCTACTTCAAGAAATCAACAACACAATTACATTAAAGCAACTAAGCATTAAGACATGCACCCTCAAGTATCTGGAGATTATGATGGTCCAGAACCCACCCCAGGAAGTAAAAGTCGGTACACTCAAAGTAAGCTTGCTGGGGAAGGTGAAAGCCCTAAGCATTTTTCAAGTTTAGCCGAAGATTATAAAACAGTGAGCAACTAAGCCAAAAAGTCCAAGTACATAATCTCATTGGTTAACATATAATTTCTCATGGATTTCTGCATCCAAGAGTTGAATAGTTGTATCCCATTCTGCCACGCCATATTTAGTGATGGAAAATATAATGACTAATACAAATGACTAGGGTTTTCAATTTTTCATCCATAATACAAATCACAGCTTAGAATGAAATGAATCGGGTAGAATTCTAAACCAAATTGAAAATGAGAGCCAATAAAATAAATAGCCATATGTTTGGCTTATCATTTTGTCCTGCAAGAAAAGAGCTGTGAATGAAAATGATGGAAATGTAGTTGTGTGTGAGTTGCTTCTCCATGGTGCCTCAATGTTAGGGAGAGAATTGCTAAGGAGTCCACCAAGAGTGCGTTAATATAAATATTTGGACACCACTCTAGCCCAAAAGCTTAAGCTAATGGGCTTGAGTCCATTTAGGTATATTAACCACTCAATTTCTTTATTTTTTTTTTCAATGTGAGACACAATACTCACATGTATACTCACAACAAATCTCTCCCTCACGTGTGAGTCTCTTCCACATTAATCCAACTCCCCCTCGTGTGAGTCATTTTACAAATCCAAGAGTGTCACGCGTACAAGAGCTGCACCAATTGCAGGCCACGGAATGCAACTTTGCTCCAAAAGCCATCCACAATCTTTACTAGAGCCAAACCAAAAGCGTCAAATACCAAGGTGTTGCTTCAAACTCCTCTAGGCGCAGGAAAGGAAAGGGCCTCAAGTTGTAGGGTAGTGTTCTTTAGAGGGCTTTTGGGTTGTCTCTAGGTTTCTTTTGGGGGTTGTTTTGGGTTTTTTTTTCGGGTTCTAGGGTTTTCCTTTTGGGGTTTTTGGTGGGTTTCGGGCTTGGTCCTCTTGGGGTTTTATTGGGTTTTTTTCTTTTTTTGTGCTGGCTTTGGCTGCTCGTGTATACCCCCGGTGTACTTAGGGGCGCCTTGCGCTTTTTAATAAACTTACTTATCAAAAAAAAAAAATACCAAGACACTCGTTTAAGCTAAAGCGCTAATACCAAATGTTAGGTTGAGAATTGCCTTGAGAGCCAACCAAGAGTACATTAATATACATACTTGGACACTACTCTGAAAGGTTTTGAACTTGAATAATTTCATTGATGTTCATAACAGTATATATAGAGGATTAGATTACATGTAATCCTATCTAAGTTTGAAATTCAAAAGTGTATAACAAAAAATATAATTCCAAAATACAGAATATCCTATCTCTAAGTTATCCGTTAGTTAGAGATTGTTTGAATGAGTCTTCAAATGAATCTGGACGTGTTGATGAATCTGGACATGAAGTTGATGCTGCACGTGTATGAGATGAGGTGGCAGATATATCATTTACAACCCCCCGCAAGCTAATGGGGACGGAACAAACCATAAGCTTGTCACGTAGTAGCTGAAATCGTGCCGAACTGAGGCCCTTCATAAAAATGTCGGCAAGTTGGTCGTGCGTGCTAATGTATTTGATGGAGATATCACCATTAAGCACCTTCTCACGAATGAAGTGATAGTCGATTTCGATGTGCTTGGTCTTAGCATGATAAACAGGGTTAGAGCAAGGGCAAGGGCCCCGATGTTGTCACACTAAAGACGAGGAATAGAAAACAATGGAATACCAAGATCCTTAAAGAGCATTCTCAACCAAAATAGATCAATGGTGGCAAGAGCCATGGCATGGTACTCAGCTTCTGTACTAGAACGTGCAACTACTGATTGTTTCTTGGCTGTCCAATACCCATTGTAGAGCGTCGATCATCCGGATTACCTGCCCAGTCTGAGTCACAGAAAGCTTGAAGTGTTAAAGGGCCTTTGGTATACCATAAGCCATGATCAATAGTGCATTTGAGATAACGAAGGACCCGTTTTGCCGCTGTCCAATGGAGAGTAGAAGGATGATGCATGTGTTGGCATAACTGGTTGACAGAAAAGGCAATATCTAGACGTGTCAAGGTACAATATTGTAAAGCTCCCATGGTTTGACAATAGGTAGTAATGTCGGTAGGAGATAATGGGTCACCATTAGCATTGCACAATTTTGAACCAACAAGACATGGAGAAGAATACGGCTTTGCACCCAACATCATGGACCTGGACAGGAGATTAGAAATATACTTTGATTGTCTGAGATGCAATCCTTGAGAGGATCGGACAGCTTGGATGCCGAGGAAGAAGTCCAAGTTTCCGAGATCCTTAAGCTTAAAAACCTATTGAAGTTGATGAATAACACAAGCAATATGGGATGAAGATGTGCCCGTAAGTAGAATATCATCCACATATATCAATAAATAAAGATGCACATTTTCATGATGAAACATAAACAATGAGCTGTCAACAGGGGAGGAGACAAAGCCAAGCTCCAGCAATGTTTGAGAAAGGCGTGTAAACCAAGCACGAGGTGCTTGTTTAAGGCCATACAAAGACTTGTGTAACCTGCAAACATGAGATGGAAATTGAGGATCAATGAATCCTCTAGGTTGTTCCATATATACTTCTTCAAGCAAGTGTCCGTGGAGAAAAGCATTGGAAACGTCAAGTTGATGGATATTCCAATTAAACTGGACAGCAAGAGCTAAAAGAACCCGGATTGTGGAAGGCTTCACCACTGGGCTGAAAGTCTGTAAAATCTACTCCACTTTCTTGATCAAAACCCTTTGCTACCAACCTAGCTTTATAACGTTCAAGAGATCCATCTTGCTTCTATTTGATCTTATAAACCCATTTATTCCAGATAATATTGTGGGTGGAAGGCCGAGGACATAAAGACCAGGTCTGGTTTGCAATGAGGGCATCATATTCATCACCCATTGCAGCTCTCCATTCAGGTGATTTGGCTGCTTCGGAGTAGCATGTAGGTTCTGGTGGAAGAGAAACACTGGCAAGGGCACGTAAAGGGTGCTTGGTGGAATAGAAGGAAGTGAAATTAGTGAAGGAACAAGAACTTAAGTTGCCTGTTTTGGAGCAGGTGAGCATGGGATGGGTAGAAACAGGAACTAAAGAAGTCTCAGGTGAGGGTGAAGGAGTAGATGAGCATTATGATGTGAAGAAGCTTGTGGAGAAGAAGCTGAAAAATTAGGAGAAGAAACCTGTATATCAGGAGATAAGTCAAGGGATGATGTAGAGAGTGAAGTATCACTCGGCAGAGGGCAAGGTGTGTCAGGTAGTAGAGATGGCTGTGGGAACCGGATGTAACTGGACAGAAGAAGAAGATGAAATGTTAGGAAAATCTGGAAAGGAAACAGGAATGACTGAACCTGTAGTGGCAGGAGTGCGGACACCTTCATTTGCTGGAAATCGTGATTTGTCAAAAACCACATGCCTTGACACATACACCTTGCGAGATATAGGATCTAGACAGCAATACCCACGTTGATTAGTGCTATAACCCAAGAAAATGCAGTGTTTACTCTTAAACATTAACTTATGAGTAGAGTAAGGACGTAAAAGAGGAAAACACAAGCACCCAAAGGAACGAAACAGGGAGTAATCCGGCTCTTTGTTGAAGAGTTTGAAGTAGGGTGATACATTGTCAATTGTGGAAGAAGGAAGACGATTAATTATAAAAACGGATGTAGCAAAAGCATCAACCCAAAAGAGAGAAGAGAGATGAGATTGGGCAAGTAAAGACAAACCTATTTCCATAATATGGCAGTGTTTACGCTCAGCCACACCATTTTGTTGTGGTGTGTGAGGACAAGAAATTCGATGAAGGATGCCATGATGGATTAAAATTGGAAGGACCCAACCAAGTGATTCCTATTTTGAAGACAAACGACTTTATGGGTTTCATGGATGGTTCTGAGCCGTGCCCTCCCAAGTACGTTTTGGATGCTCAAGGGCAAGTTACTGCTACCCTCGGTCTAAATTTTCTGCTTTGGACTAAGAAAGATCAATTTGTTCTTTCTTGGCTTAATGCCACTCTCTCAGAGAAAGTGATGTCTACCACTTTTGGTGCCACCAGTGCTAAGGAAGTCTGGGATTCACTTTCCAGCCGGTTGCTTCTCATTCGAAGACCCGGATCTCTCATCTTCAGTGCCAACTTCAAAGTCTGCATCAAGGTTCCAAGTCTTGCACGGATTACCTTGAAACTGCCAAGCAATTTTCTGCCCAACTGGCCGTTGTTGGACAACCAGTAATTGATGATGCACTCATCGGTTACGTGGTTGGTGGACTTCATCCATCCTTCAACCCGGTTGTTACCTCTCTTTCTGTTGCTTCTCGCTACAAGTCACTAACGTTCAGTGAATTTCAGGATGAATTGCTCTCTTACGAGCTCCTACTGGAAAGCCAAAATGCTGCCACCACAGCTGATTCTCACCATTTTGCCATGTTCTCCTCAAAGCCGAATACTCATCCTCAACACCGTAAGTCCAAGCCTTCTGGAAAACGTTGGAGTGGTCCCAAACCTGCTGCCTCTTCACCCAAATTTCGCCCAGCAGCTTCCTCCTATCCTGCTCCGACCAGACCAGCATTTTAAATTTTTGGGAAATTCTCTCATCAGGCGTTAGACTGCTTCCATAGGATGGATCATGCATTCCAAGGGCGTCATCCTCCTGCCCAACTATCTGCCATGGTTGCTGACTCCAATTCAGCTCCTGCAAATGACCCTTGGTATGCTGACAGTGCTGCAAATCAGCACATCACTGCCAACCTGGAGAATCTATCCTTACAGCAGCCGTATCTAGGTTCTGAGGATGTAGCAGTGGGAAATGGTACAGGTTTGAGAATACAACACACTAGTTCTATGGTTTTTCACACTCCATCCTCATTTCATCTCTCTAAAGTCTGACAATGTTCCCAAGCTTATGCTAACCTGGCTCTGATACCATGAAAGGTTTTGAACTTGAATAATTTCATTGATGTTCATAACAGTATATATAGAGGATTAGATTACATGTAATCGGTAATCCTATCTAAGTTTGAAATTCAAAAGTGTATAACAGAAAATATAATTCAAAAATACAAAATATCCTATCTCTACGTTATCCGTTAGTTAGAGATTGTTTGAATAAGTCTTCAAATGAATCTGGACGAGTTGATGAATCTGGACATGAAGTTGATGCTGCAAGTGTATGAGATGAAGTGGCAGATATATCGTTTACACACTCTATCCCAAAAGCTTAAACTAGTGGGCTTGGGTCCATTTAGGTATGTTAACTACTCATTTTCTTTATTTTTTCTCAATGTGAGACACAGCCCTCACATGTGCACTCACAAAACTCGAAATAATCATAACTACATTTTAGAGCATCTAGATCAGGCTATGAGTTCATAATAGATAGCAAAAGAAACACTTGGATAGAAATTAGAACATTAGTGAAAGCTGAAAATAATAAAGAAAATGTTAAACGGGATTCTAAACTATTTACCATTGATTCCTTCCATAGAGCCACTAACAACATGCTGAGCAGCAACATCATAGACATGACGAGTTGTAGTAGTAGGGCCAAATACTCGGTCTAAAAGCATGGAATAGAAACCAATGAAGTGAGACACAAAATTCCATATCAAGGATTAACTTAAATAAGTACAATAATACCACATTTGATTGAAACTTGTTCCTTGAAGAAAAAGAGAAAGATAACACTCTGTAATAGATAATTAAAAAACACAGCTGAGCAAATAGCCACAAAATTATGTATTTGACTTACTGCAATGAACTGTTTTGATTTCACACACAACTTGAAACAAGGTCAGCTCAACAAAATTGTAAAATCATTATGTATTTTTGTAATATTGAAAAGCAAAGTTCAAAATGCTATAGCTGGTCATATCCAAAACTAACCACTTTTAGAATTCCCAGAAGAATGGTGAATAAAAAGAATAAACATATACATACGACAGAATTATAATAACATCGGACAAGGATTAAAGTTAAACAGAAAATAAGGTTCTTGTACAAACTGGCACATACATGGATATTAAATGATTCAATGGGGGATGAAACTATGTTACCAGGAATACACACCCCAAACCTCACTCCACCCCAAACCTCCACATATCGTTAGCCCTTCACCACCATGACCAAAAAATCATTGGAAATATTTTTCACAATTTCATGACATAAGGAATAGTATGACAGAAATTTTCTCCAAACTGAATTGGAGGAATTCTAATAAATTGCCATGTATCATTTTCACATGTGAGAGGCACATGTTTTTTTTAATATACTTAACAGAGCATCCCACCATTAACTCCTCTCTTCTTCTAACAAATGAAATTATTTCTTTATCCCAGTTTGTAATCAGCCGATATCAGCACTATCCAGCCACTTTTCATGCTCAATCTCTAAGGTTAGTCAATCTCAATCTTTCCAACTGAGAAATTGTTGTTCTTTATGCTGTTCTTTCTAGTAATTCCACAATAAAACAAAGATAACCCTCTGCCTATGGTTGTATTCCTCAAATTCCGCAACTTTTTCTGTACAATAGAATCCAAAATATTGCAAAGCCTAAACCCATTTACACCATTGAGTAGATTTTGTTACTTTGAGTCGAAACCGGGCTTTATTCCTTCAGACCCATCATTGTCCTTAGCACCAAAAATTGCCGAAAATAAAATGGCTATGTTTGGCAAACAACTCCATATTTTCCTTGAAAAAGTAAACACCAAAACATTTCATTTTTTATATCACATCAACAACCTTTTTAACAACTTTCTTCACTTTTTATATCAAATCAATTACTTTTTAACAATTTTTTTCACTTTTTTCATATAAAAATTTCAAAACTTCTCTCTACTTTATATTACATCAATCACTTCTTATTACTATTTAGAGAGAAAAAAAAAAAAAAAAAAGTCCACAACCCAAATGTTTACCAAACACACCCAATTTAATTGTCTCAATTTTCTGGGATTTGGACAATAAACCACCAAACTTCTTGTGAATAATTTTAAGCAAATTCATGAGCAGGAGCAAATGAGGAGGCTGAATCATATTGAGTCAGCGAGGGGGACGAGGAGGGTGAAGTTGGTGGCTAAGTATTCCATGAAGATGCAAAAGTATAAGAATGTTGTGAGGGACATTTTGAACCCCAAGGTGGGGTATGGTTTGGCGGATGAGTTGAAGAAGGCGGGGTTTTTGGTTTGAACTGTGTCGGATAAGCCACAAGCGGTGGATGTTTCATTCTCTTTGCCATCAATCTCTTCTGGGAGATGATTCAGATGTACAGCATGAAAGAAAGACGGTTGGACTCCTCTCAAACAGAAATAATTTCATGTGTTAGAAGAAGAGAACAGTTAATGGTGAGAGACTCTATTAAGTATATTAAAAAAAAAAAAAAAAAAGTCTCTCACATGTAAAAAGGACATGTGGCAATTTATTAGACTAGGTTAGAAGAATTTTTCTCCAACCCAGTTTGGAGGAAATTTCTGTCCAGAATGGTATTAAACTTGTAGTTAAATGTCCAATTATCTACAGTTGCAGCATTGCAAAATTTTCTAAGGTATTTTCTTGTCTCTATATAACTTCTTGCAAAATGTGATGTCTCTGAAATCAATTAAGAGACAAACATATAGTTATCTAGCATCTTCAAGTTTTCTTCAACTATCTACACATCAAACCTTAAAGAGCATGGGATTTTCATTATTAATTTCATTTACTGTACACAATTTATAAATAAGAACGAGAATGTGATACTAGAAGTTACCAGGGTTTATATAATTTACCATATGCATAAGCTATTGATAGGTTATGCTCATTCCGCACAACAGTTTCACCATCTGCATACCATGCAATCTCCTCTCCTTGACGGATTTCCCTTGGACTATTCCAAAGACGGACCAAAATCAACTTAAAGCACTCATCAATAGAATTTACCAACAAAATACAGTTTGGAAAAGTGAAATGCACCTTAGAGGACGAAACCGAACTGTCACTGTGACATTTTCTTTGGATCTCTCTGTATCCAAAGGTAAACTCTCTGTGTAAAAGTACTGAGGCTTACTTCGAGCTGACGAAGACGCTGGAGAGCTCTGACCATCAATAGATGTGTCCAGATACTGCTTCGAAGATGATGTAGTTGAAGATGAAGGAGAATTAGCAGCTTTAGAGCCGCTCGAAGTCAATTTCTTCAATTTCGATCTTTGCTTTGACGCCATTACTACTTCAAGTCAATCATTCAACACAGCGAAATAAAAATCAACTTTGAATTCAATCAGAAACAAGTTCAAAGTCTGATTCTTCAAAATGTTACGTTCTTCTAAGCCTCCAATCAATCAACGAGAAAATGGGGGGGGGGGGGGAATGAGTAATAACTAGAATTTGAGTCATAAAACTTGTGCTCCAATTGAATCCTTTAACATATTGACAACTAAAAATCACTTCATAACTAGTCTGAACTAACTTCAAAATTTGAGCTCTGTTTAGAACTCAAGAAGAGAGAACAACATATATATCTCTCCTAGGATTTGTTGAATTGAGCTTTTCTAATTCTTTAATCACAGCATGACCACTTCAAAACATTAAACTGCAAACTCTGCTTTCCTCCATTTTCCGAGCAACCAAACAAAATGTAAGGCAAATAATTCTCAAATCAAGCAGCAAAACAAGTAGAGTGAGATGGAGAAAAGGTACATGAATTTAGAAAAAAAAAAAAAAATGAATAAAAAGTTAAAGTAGGTCCTTGCCGCGAAACGCAGGAAAAACAAGCTTTAAAGAGCTTGACACAAGTAATTTAATTCCTTGGTCAAACTTCCCAACTTTTGAAACATGCAACGACAAGAATTAAGCTCGGAATTCTATCCCCTTCCTTTCCTCCATTTTTCTCGGGAACCAAGCAGAGCGTGTGAGTATAATATAGAAGATTCGACGGTTACCTTACAAATAAATCAGACGGACGAAATCGAGTAATGAGCAGAAAAAAGTGAGCTTTATAGAGGGAGATCTTCTTCGAGCTCAGAGAGTCAGATCTAAGACTGAGTGAGCAAGCCAAGTGAGCTAATCAGTCAGAGAGAAAAAAAAAAAGTAAAGAGATTAGAGGCAATTTTCTAATTCGGTTAGCTTTTCTTGCTTGCCTTGGAAGCGATGCCCCTCCTCCATCAAAGGGCAAAGGCTAACCGCATTTTTCAATCCCACCTTTTTTAGACACAGAAAAAATAAATAAACTTAAATACTCCATTATATACTTGGAGGAAGACTTTGCGACTGGTTGTGATACAAAGCAGTGTTTAAGTTAAGAGACCGAAACAGTGGGGTCCTGTCCACGATTCTCGGTTTTCTTTTTTCTTTTCTTTTTTTTAATTGCTTTTTGAGCTACAGTGTTGCGTCACGATAGTTACAGACGGGAATCGTACGCGATGAGCCAGAGGCGCAAGGGTACGGCAAATAGGAATTTGCCACGTGTTCATAAGAGGATGATCTTTGCCAACCCGAAGTTCGGAAGTAGGGACGAGAAGGAAAGACCGCGAGAGGGCGACCCGGCAGGCGGCAGGAAGGTTGTACGGCACAAATAGTGGGGTGGCATGTAGAGAGTCTAGAGACTATTAATTTTACAAATAAATTGTCGAACATAATAATATTTTCTTTGTAGTTTCATCAATTTTAACATAAATTTTCTGTGATATATGTTTGTTTGTATGATCTTGAGGTGGCCGGAATCGTCTATGAGTTGAAAATAAGTGTTTGATAATCTATATATAGCAAAAGATTAATTTTTTGAACTTAATTATTTGATGACAATTACTCTTTATTAAAGTGACAATTTAACACTCTTATTAAAATTGTTCATAAATACTAAGACCACTAGTAGCAGATGTTTTATAAGTAGTTCTATTATCTAAAATAAGAAAAATTTGAAAAAAGTTACCAAAAAATGAGTCACAACAGATGCCCTATTTTACATATTCATCATTGGGTAGCACTGTAGTTACCCAATAGATTATTTAATCTTAAAATAAACGCTCTCTTTCTTTGTTGCTCACGTTTCCCTTCTTCTCCGATCTCCAACATTGTCTCCAATCTCCACCAATAGCAGTAGATCGACAACGGTAGAAATCGTCAGAAGCTAGCCTTGATCCGTCAGAAATTGCGTCCTCCGACAGCTCACCAACGACCCACAAAATCATGTTTTCTGGTCACCGTCGACAATAACCCATCAGAGGATCAGGTCTCCTCTGTTTTGCCGTCACTGAACCGTCGAATTTCGCTGGAAATCAGCTCCTCTGGCTCTGTCGGCGACGGCTCAGTAACACCCACTGGAGATCGGGCATGGGTTTCACGAAATCGCTCGGTTTCTCCCCTGGGTCGATGGGTTTGGGTATATTGGTCTTGCTAATCAAGAAGAAGATGAAGAAAAAGCAAAAATAAATAAATAAATAAAAGGTAAAAAAAATAATATTTTAATCTATAGGGAAAGATAAATGGTAACAGTTGTAGAGTATTTTTGTATAGGAAAAAAAAGTTGTTTAATTCCCTAAATTTTCTCTAAGTTAGGCAAAATAGTTGAGAATCTGCTGCTAATGCTCTAATAACAAGATCATGAATTTCCAAAATATATTAATTATCATTATATCCATTTTTTTAAACAAAAAAAAATTGAGCATTCCATAAAGGCTAGTGATAAAGGAAGGAGAAAACCCCAAGAGTCCGAACTACACATCGAGCAAGTGTAGTTTTTATTCTTTATTTTATTTTTTTTTTTTTTTTTTTTTTTCCTTCTTCTTTGCTCTTTTGCTCTACGAAGCCATAAATGTCTTCCATCACCATAGTTTAAAGAGATAAGATATTTTTCACTTCAAAATACAATTTTTTACCATATTGTTCATGTGACAATGTGATCCTTAACTATTTTAGGTTTTTTTTTTTAAAAAAAAAAAAAAATCAAAGTAAAAGTTGTCACGTAAATAAAAGTGGTCAAAAATTATATATTGGAGTGACAATATATCACATCTCTAATTTAAAACTCTCATCCTATTAATTATGTCTTTTCTATCTTTCCATCATTCATTTAGACAAATTAAACCCTTTGATTTCTATTACAACACCCACTAGCTAGCCCTTTTTTTTTTCTTTTTTTTTTTTGTTAAACGTGCAAAAGTTGTAATTATCACATAGCCTTACCTTTTCTTTTCTTTTCTTTTTTTTTTTTTTTTTTTGGCTTTTACCTTTAGCTTTTCTCTTGACTTTAATTGCAACCAATAAAATATTACCATAGTAGACTCTCACATGTGAGACTCGCTTCTTGTTGCATTGCATATCATCTAAATCCTAAAGTTCAAAAATAATGGCGTCTTGACTAAATTGCTTACTGATGATCCAAAGAGGGGAAAACGTCGTAGGACCTGAACGCTTAGCCGTCAGATGTGACAATTCATTCGAATTCGTGTTACCCTCCGCCTTCAAGCTGGTACCACAGCCAGACAGACAACCCATGACTAAAAATTGTACACTATTGTCAGGTGGCGCGCTGTGCATGTTTGGTCTGTACACTAGAAATAGAAATTGAAGTTGTCACCTGTCTTTTGTTTGTTAGAGCAGTTGCGCATGCTTAACAAAAAATATTTCCCAAAAGGAGCTTTTCATGGCGAATATTATTATTAATTATTTTTCGCAAAGGCTCCAAGCCCAAGTTAATATTTACTTTTCGTATCAATAAAAAAAGCGGAGTTAGTAAGGGATGGTGACATATAATGATTGAAGTTCTGCAAGTATTTAGAAAATTGAGTTCAACAATTAGTCAACTGAACTCAATAATCCGAGAAGATAATTCCAGAAAGTATGACGACTTAACAATTATAAAAAGTAAGGGAAAATTTCGCTAATAATTGTTAAATTTTTATCTTTAAATTTTAAAATATCATAATTTAGAAAATATTTATTTTTCAAAAAGTTACAATCTCAATTGTCCGTTATAATTTTTTATTAAATTCTATCAAAATTTTCAAAATACTCATGTGTTTATTTTTTTTAAAAAAAATTATAAATTTTTTTTAAGATTCACACATGGGTATTTATGCAAATTCTATTAAATTCTAACCAATATCTAAATCCTAATAATTTTTTTTCCTAAAAAAAATAAAGGTATTTTACAAATTTTGATAAGATTTAACAAAAAATTCTAACGGTAGACTGAGATTGAAACTTTATGAGAAATTGATACACTAAATTAAGATGTTTTAAAGTTTAAGTACATTCTTTTAAAAGTAGTGAAAGTTCATGGTTATAAACGAAATTCTTCAAAAAAAAAAAAGAAAAGAAAAGAAAAGAAAATAAAATACTTATCTAGGGGGGGGGGGGAGTAATAGTAGGCTGGCTTGGATTGTCCGAGTAGAATATTCATTGGGTTGGTTATTGGTGCTACCTATGATTTGGATTCGGTATGTAATATAGTTTTTTTAAATGTTTATATTTATATTTATATATATTTAAAAAAAAAAATCTGACCTATTAAAAAAACCACGACACCCCATAACCAAGTTTTACCTATACATTCAAACCAATCAAAATCACATAATTTTTATGATCCCATTAGTTAAATCAGTAAAAGTGAAGGATCGCCAACAATTGTTGGATCAATAGTAGGTAGTTGAATGACAGTAAATCCTTCAAAGCTGACCTGCATCCTTTCTTATAATTCGAAAGGACAAATCTTTTATTTTTAAGTTATGGTAGAATTTTTTTTTTTTTTTTTTTTCAATTCAATCTATGGTACTTTCAAATGATTCTTGAGTAGTGAGAAGCACATTTTTCTATTAAAATAAAATATGTGATTTTCAAGTTTTATTTTTTTTTTATAAATAAAAATATGTATTTCTCGCATGTTAATTTAGAAAAAAAATTATGTTTAATTCAAAAACCTCTTACCTCGATCTCTCCCCTTCATTTGTTCTTCGTATATTATCATCTCCTCATTCTTTTTTTCACCATTCATCATACCCTCTTTACCCCTCTTATATCGTTTTCTCTTTTTTTAACCACAAACTATAAGGATTTGTGGTTGTTTTAGGTTTTATTTTAATGGGTATTTCTCGTTTTGGTGATTAATTGGTCCTCTTGCTTTATAGGTGTTTGTTATTGCATGTGTTTGATATATTTGATATTAGAGCATGTTTGAAATTGCATTAAAAAGACATGTAAAATTGGACCAAGTAAAAATTAGTCCATTTGATAAAAAAAAAACCTAAAAAATTACATTTTGAGAAAAGCTTAAAAATAAAACTTGTCTAAAAAGTTCTTTCAGACTATTTTTGTTTAAAAAAAATAAATTATATTTCTCATCGTAATATTATTTCGGGCTTTTGTGTTTCACATTTTCTTTTCCTTATCTGTTAGGGTTGGAGGGTTTGTAATTAACGTAAATGAAGTGGCCGGTCTAAATAATGGCCATTATAGTGGTCAAGATAAACCTTGCATCAGCCTCCTGACCAACCCCGACGAGAGTCGATCGATGTGGTTAAACAGTCCTATCGGTTTGAGTTTGACCTTTGATAGCGTGCAGTTGAACATCAACATTGGGAGTCGATGCACACGTGTGTGTACACCTTTGACAATTGACATCCTATCTCTCTAAACCTAATTGCTTCCATTCTCGATTGTGCCCTTATATCATGGAATTGCTTGGACGTACTATTTTATATATATAGTTATACCCCAACCCCCGCTTTATATAAAGTTAGGCATAGCAGTTCATTATTAATTAATTTATCATCATTATAATAGACTAATAGAGTAAGTAAATTTCATTCATCATGTCCAACTTTTTTTTTTTGGTCTCATAATGGGAGTTGCTATTATATATCCACAAGCAAAAAAATAGTTGTTTCTATAGCCTAATTAATAAAAATTGTTATTTTAAATATCCCTTTTATAATGATCATAAGAGCATACTTGAAATAGCATTTTCATTATCATATAAAACACGCTTATCTGTATAGTGATAATGCTTCTAAACAATTACAAAGAAGTACCATTTGAGATGGCCTCTTTTTATTTATTTTTTTATTTTTTTTTTATTTTTTAGTACTCGTAATAGCATTCTCGATCGCTATAATTGTAAAAGCGTAATTTGGAATAGTACTTTTAATTCTTGTCTTCACCGGATAAATGACACAAATTTTCTTCAAACTAGTTTGTAAAAGATTTATACAAATTAACCTTTAAAAATGACCCACGTCTTTTATGATATTAAAAAGCACGTGAGAGTACATATTATTAAAAAATAAAAAATAACATGTTTCTCACAGATTATGATTCTCTACAATTATTTGCCTAAATTTGAGAGAATTCAGGCAGATGATTATGAGAGATCACTTATGAGACCCATCTGATAATCACCAAATAAAAATTTGATTGTTCAACTATTTTTCAGTTAGGTGAGTCTCATAAGTAGTCTTTCACAATCACCTACCAATTTTTTTTAAATTCAAATAAATAATTGTAGAGAATCTAGATCGGCTCCTCGCACAATAAGAGACACAATAGAAATTCTGATTTGTATGAAATTCATGTTACTCTAATTTTCCCAAGGCATGCAGGATCTCAAATATGTGTCAGGCTTTTACCTCAGTACCATGGAAGTTCCAAACTATCGGAGGTCAGGGAATAGTTCCCATATATGGAGTTATTTACGGATTACAGGAAATTCCTTCCAAGTTCCAACGTACGTATTCTTCTTCGTTTAGTATATATTTAATATCTACTCCCACCATGGGCGAAAGGCTGTCCACCAACCACTCATTGTAAATAAAGGATTGCTTTTGTCTTGGATACTTTGCTTTTTTTGTTTTCTTTCCAATCGGTCGGAATCTAATAAACCGTGTGTATGGCCTAATAGAAAGTGGGCATCTCACAGTTCCTTTCACCTTTTTTTTCTTCTTTTTTTTTGGGGGTTAGGGCCTTTAGGCGTAACCACCTTTTTTATTTAATTGGGACAGGTCAACTTTTGTCGTCACCAAGGCATGAATAAATTATTAATAAATAATTTTAATTAAATATAAAATATTTAAAATTACTTTTACAATTACGTCACATGAAACAGAAACGCAAAAAATAAAATATAAAAAAGTTTTGTTTGCAAATAAAACTTTTGATCAAAATGCACAATAATAATAAAAAAATGTTTAATTTATAACATTAATACAACAACTGCACAACAACCCCTCATATGATGGTGGATCCCACACACTAGGGCCCACCCTCACGTGAGGGGTTGTTGTGCAATTGTTGTGATGGTGTAGTATAAGAATCAAATCTCATGATAATATATGCAGTGTATATCAAGTTCTTTGTAATCATCCGGATTCCATATTATCATTATTGAGAATGACTATCTAACTACCGTATAGTTTATCTCCAATCAAGATTGCTTGGCGCGCATATTGAAATATATATCTTATATTATAATCATAACATATTAAGTTCCTTAATTAGTTTAAGGAACCGTTTGCAAAAACTTTCTTTAAAGTATTTTTACCTCTCATATTCTTTATAACTTCCTTAACTCCTCCCGACTTGTATTTTATATTTGCTCAGGAAAAAAAAATAAAAATAAAAGAGGAGGAAAAGGGCCGGGAAACTCTTAATTTGCTCAAAAAAAAAATTCTCAAACAACTATATTGATGATTATTTCTGAAATAAGCAATATATGCTCTCTTTCTTTCTATTTCCCAAAAAATGAAAGGAAATTTTAAAATGGGTTCTTGGGATCGATTTTTTTTTTAAAAATTGATTATTCCCTAGGTTTTTTTTTAATTAAAAAAGAAAAGAAAGAATTACTCCTTAAATTTTGACACATTTAAAAATCACTCCCTTCATAATTAGGATTTCTATCCAATTACTAACGGAATTTTTGACATGTCTGCCAATTGCCAAATCACTCTGCAACCCCGTGAGCTAGGTACGTACAAAGCTTCATCCATAAATTTGCTTCTTCCTCTCTCTTTTTTTTTTTTCTTGAAATTTCACATGTGGCGGTGGTTGGTTTAGGGCTGACGTGACTACAAGTGATTTTGCGATTGACTGAAGTGGTTCCATCACCAATTTGGACAAAAAAATTGACCAAAAAGAGTAATTTTGAAACGTGTTAAAACCTATAGAGTAATTTTTTAAAAGTTAAGAATTAATTTTTAAAAGGAGCAAATATTAGAGACCAAATTTCTTTTTCCTAAATAAAAGTAATATAGGTTTTAAGATACGAAGCTAACTAGTAAAATGTTTTCATTTTAAAAAATTTATCTGCTTCAAACTAATTAAAAAAAATTAAAATTGACATTTTAATTATAAAATATGATGTTTGACGTGAACTTTGCGTAGCCTATTGAAGGCGGCTGCATTAAGACATCCTCAGATGAGAGCTAGTGTCTTGTCATATACATTACGAGAGTGAGATTTGCGACTGATTGTGCCGACATGTGTAGTTAAGAAGCAGGACGTTGATTGCCCCCGTAACGTTTTTCATATTTGTTCGTTGATGCGGGATGGATGTTAATTAGGTCGACGTTGATATAGAAAGAACTCTTATTTTTCTATTTTTTTATTAAATTTTATTAAAAGCAATCTGACAAGGTGGCAGACTGGCTTCTTCCTCCTTTTTTATTTTTTCTCCTCCACCATTTTGATCGCAAAAACTTGTCGTTGTCACCATGCTTATCAAAAAAATCAATCAACCTTGTCAAATTCTTTTAAGAATCAAAATTAATACTTAATTCAATATGATAACCGCATTGCATATATGTCACGTAAAAGGATAACCATACAGCGACGCCAATTAATATCCAATCCAGACTACTTATTTATTTGTCTATGAGTATATGAATCGTCTCCCTGTACGTACGGATCATAATCATTCGGATTTATAAGTTGCTAGGTTGGGTTTGTGTTGTGTTAAATAACGAGCATATAACTATATGGCATGTGTCGATACAAGTATAATCTATTTAATTAATTGTGTTAAATACTTCAACTTTAACATGATTTATTTAACCAAACGGAAATTACAACACGAATCAATAATTGTATAATCTATTTAATAAATAAATCGTGTTTGGTAGACTATTTCAAATTGTTTAATGTAAATTGACTGAGTTAACATAAATACTTGATCAAATAAAAATTAAGTTACGCGCCTAGTAACTTATCCGATTAAGTAGGTCTTGTAAGTGATATTTCACAATTATTTATTCGAATTCTCTTAAATTCAAATAAATAATTTGAAAATACGTATTTACTAATTTCATGACCCCTAGCTACTTGTAGTAGGTACATAAATGTTCGTGGACATATTTCAACGATCATTATCTTTTTCCATCTCCCAAGAGAGATTCAGCTGCCCGCCACCCTGTGAGAGTTTCCCTCTGGTCCTTCTGGTTAATTTACTCATCTCCTTTTTATCCTTTTTTCCTCTTCTTTCTCCTCTTTTTTATCTCATCTTTCTTTTTCGAGTAATACTTGGCTTAAACAAAATTTCTGGAATTTATCCTAAAATTTTGCTTGAGCGTAGCACTATTCTTCTTTTTCTTCCTCCTCAATTTTTGTTTCTTTCTCTATGCTGTTGTCCTATCGTTCCATAGCCTCCGTACCTTCAGCCTCTCCAATGCCCCCACCATTGGCCCCGCCTCCCATTTCGCCTCTTTTTTCTTTTTCTTTTTTTTTTAATAAATATTATTATTATTATTATCCAATGGTATTTTAAGTTGTTTGAGATCTATAATAAAGTATTATCATAATTAAATACTTTGTAGTAGGTCCGTAAATGTTTGACAGAGAAAAAGTGTTGCCTACAAATTGTATTACAACTGTGGACAATCGTTGGATAAATTCACGCATGTAGAAAACATCATTTCTCATTATGAGAGAGAGAGAAGTTGGGTGATAACTTTTAAACTTAAGAGTGATAATGTGATCATATGACAACAAAATGACGAACGACATGCACCAGGATCGATGACCAACAAAATTAATAGTTTCAAAGAATACTATGTTTATAATATATAAGCTAGGTTGAAGATAACTAGGTTGTCCATTGGTAATCGTGTATGTAAAAGTTTATGGTCTTACTCACTTTTAAAAAACGCTTTAAGAGAGAAATGGTGTTCATGACTTATAAAGTCTACAAGACAAGAATCTCGTAGCAATGTGGGACACTTTAACATGCCCCCTCACGTGTGACATCTTTGGCAAAACACGTGTTCAACAACGGGAGAGAAATACCCATCATTGTCAAAGAAACATGCTCTGATACCATGTAAAAGTCCATTGGCCTTACTCACCCTCAAAAGATGCCTTAAGAGATGAGGGGTGTCCATGACTTATAAAGTCTACAAGACAAAGATCTCTTAGCAATTTGGGACACTTTAACAGTGTGCACGTTAAATTTAGATCGCATCAAAAAAATTGATATAAAATATTAGAGAGTTTGTTAAAAATATATTAATTTACATTTTTGAACATCACCTTAACTCAAAAGCTTAAGTTAATAAGATTGAGGCCACTTAGAGCATTCTCAATGGTTTGTGTATTTTTCAATCTAGAATAGCTAATCAAAATCTATTTTATCTAGTTTAGCTAATGAATTTTAAATGCACTATACATCCGATTATCTATTCTTAACTCTATATTATTTTTAATTTATTTATTTCATTATAGTATTTTTTTTTCACGTGGGTCCCGCTTTATAACTCCACTACTTTGCACACTTTCTCTTAAATCTCCACTATAAAGGAAGAAAAAAAAAAAAACGTGGAGTGGTGGAGGGAAAAAAGAAAAAAGCAAAGCTAAAAAAGTTGAGATAAAGAATAAAAAAAATAGATAAGTGAATAGTATAACTCTACATGTAGAGTTCCACTATTTATGGAATTAAGGAAAAATCTATTATAGAGTTGGAATACATAAGCTGATGAAGTCTCTTTTTAACACTTTTATTATCTATTCTAGCTTAAAGTTGCAAATAGATAATCTATTGGGAGTGCTCTTAGGTATACTAACTATTTTTTTTTTCTTTTTAATTTTTTTTTTAATGTGTGACTCAATATTCATAAGTGCAGTACTCACTATATAAGTTAGAGTCATAAGATTATATATGTCAACTTTAACTCAATCAATTTAATTAAACTGGCCATACAACTCAATTCAAATATTTTAATTTTGTGTTGGGTTTGTTTCGAGTTTGTAGGTCATGTTAAAAATTGTCAGCCTAAATATCACGTCGAGTCCAAATCGTATCGATGTATATATAAATATGAAATTATATGAATCAATCATAAATTAACATATTACGTTTGTATTAAATTTACGAGTCAGCGTCAAACATTATCAAACCGTAAAGATAACAGGAGACGTGCCGTACAATAGAATAGCGAGGCGTCTCACAAAATAAAGGCATATACCCCTCACCAACTGACCAAAAGTTAAAAACATGAAATACTTTGATATATATATATATAGCCTGGCCTCGACGAAACTGACATTTTACCGCGTAGGGGTGGTGTCATTAGATTAGATTGAGTAGTCATTGGCTCGTCGAGTCCGTAATTGACGGCTGAAAATGATCGAAGTCGTTTCACTTTCTACATTGAATTTGAACGATTTCTTAGGAATAACTGGCAAGTCTGTTTATTTAATTACGTTGATGTGGCACAATGATGAGCATTCAAAAAACGATCCAATGGCCAAAAATGGTTGAAGTCTGTATAAAGGTCAGCCCATCTCATTAAGGATTTAGCTACTATATATGGGGTTCTGAATGGGATATCCATGAAGAGTTCGGCCAATTTTGACCATCGGATTGGCTTTGGGCTGGCTAATCTCAACCCAGCTGGATAGCAGCATGCGTTGCAAATTTCAATATTAATTTCTATAAGGATATAAATTTTTTACAAATCGGTTTGTAATAATTTTTTTATAATTCACATATAAGATTAATATGTGTCTTTTAAGCATGTGAAAAATACATGCTATTAAAATAACTTGTATTTCTCACATGCTTAAAGAACACATGTCAATCTTATATGTGAGTTGTATGAAATTTCCTACAAACCAGTTTGTAAGAAATTTTTGTCATTTCTATAATTCTAGGATATTGTTATGATATAAATAACAACTATGTTGGGAAATATTCTCAATAGTTATCAAATGGGCTTATAATCCACATCAGCCCATTTACATATATTAATCTTGAAAAACCAGCTACATTAGAAGATTAAGGCTAAGGCCCATCAAGAAACAATTTCACAAGAAGCCATAAGTATTTTGGAAGCATCAAATCTCGAGATATTCAGACTGTACAGATCCCGGGTAGGCCGAGAAGAAATCTCAGAGTAAGGGAATCAGTTCCTACCTAATCCGTAGTGAATGGCTGAAATCCCATCTATAAATAGGTACAAACTACTCGGTATTTTTTAGATAAATTTTTATATTCAGAGTTGATTTGAATTCTCTTCGAAAGACTGACTTAAGCATCGGAATGGGTCTGGCTGGAACCCCAACGAGCTCCTTTAATTGATATTTATTATTTCGCAAGAGTGAAAAAAGGATTTACCAAAACTTGTGTCATTATATTGAAAATTGTCTTAACATTGTACACCAACTCAACAAAGATCTCCAATGTTGAAAAGTATCCCAAGCCACATTTCTACAATCATTCAAGGAAAAATATATTGTATAATCAGTATACTTCTTAATAGTTTTCTATTATTGTCAACTGTTTTGATTTTTCTCAAATGTTTAAGAAAATGCATATAGATAAAATTTGCCTTTCTACGGATTTTAACAGAAAAATGATAATCCATCTTCCTAAACTTGATTCGAATAAAGAAATAATATCAAATCAAAGAGAAAACAAAATCCGCACTAATTCCTAACAAAAATTAAAAATAAAACATAAGAATTAAAACAAATTCAGTGGGAAAAATAAAGAAGGAGCTCCAAATGAGCATGGAGCCTGAGTCTGATTATATTTCTTTTTCTTTTTTCTTTTGCTGAGCAAATAAAGAGAGGAAGAAATGGGGGAGGGTCATGTGGGTTTAAAATAGCTAATTGGGGTACAAGGGGAGAGAAAGAAAGCAGCCCATCTAACTTAATCGTGGGTTGACTTTAGCACTATAGTGGACTTTTTAATAGCCACAATGGAAGCAATTCTTTATAGCCTGGTGAAAAGATTCTTTTATAGCCTGGCTTGTCTCAACTAGACCTCAATTCAAGTGAAAAAAAATTCTTTTGTTCTGATACTGAAGCCCAACTTAAGTGGATCACTTTTTCGTTTAAACATAAACAATAGGCCCAGGTCCACATGGGCCTGTTGTTGCAAAAAGGGCCCACGTAAACCACCGGTGAATCAAAACCCCAACGTTCAGCAACGACAAGACTGTTAGGTACTTCTTCCCAAAATGGAATAAAACAAAGAGAGAAAAAAGATCGGGAGCAAGGAAGCTCTTTGGCTCGCTTTGTGTGTTCCGAGACCGTACCGGCCCTGAAATTTTCAATGCTCAATTCACGAGGTATATATCCGGATTTCTCAAATCAAACTTGAAATTATTTCTCAAATAGTGCGAGGAACGAGAAATTTTGCTTAGATAAATGCTCATGAAATTGACTCGGATTAGACGTTAGGGTTTAATTACTCTGTTTAGCGAATTTTATACACAATTCTTTCGGTTTAATTAGGCCTTCGGTAAATTGGTCCACCACTTAGAATTGTGATGAAATGATGGAAAACCCACTTCTATAAATATCTAAAAAACACTTGGCACTTGAATCTTTTTTATGCAGATTTCTTATCACTGTCAGTTGTGCTATGAAATTTCCAGGCTAAAATGTATTACCAATGACTGTTTATTTATCGGACATTTCTTTGGCAGTGCCCTGGACATGAAAGAAAGGAACACTACTAACACTCTCAAGCGCATTTTAGCGAATTGTGCAGTGCAGGTTTGATGATGAGCTTTAACTCTTTGATTTAGAAATATGTCTCTTTAATTTGGAATAGATAATGTTCATCTAGGAAAAGAGTGAGAACATGAAAGAGAAATATCACTAAAACTTACCTATAGGAAGGGTACAGTATGTAATGAATCTAACTTCTAGTTTCTGTGCTATTTTTTCATTTTGAAATTTTAGAAACACAATTTACCTAGAGCTGCTCTATATGAGGTGTTTGAAATTTGCTTGATGTATTATTTCAAGATATTTCTTATTGATAGGCGAAAGACTATGGAAGCTGTGTTGCGGCCAAGGTTCCAGAAGTTGAGCGTGATATGTGTTTGAAAGAATTTCTAGCACTAAAGAGTTGCATGCAGAAAACGGTAATGTAATCTACAGTTGATAAGAAATATGTTCTGGTGTAATAGGAGGAAAAAATGATTCCTGCAATTTGGCTTCTAGTAAAATTGACTTAAAATCTTTTTTCCCCTTCCCTGAATAGCTGCAAGGAAAGGTTTAACTGTGTAGTCTGCTCTCATCACTATGTTGATGCATATGTTAAATACTGCAAGCACCGTGTGTATAGTTTGGAGGCAGTGGTTGGAAGCATGCAGAAAAGAGGTTTTTCATTCATCAATTGCAAAATAGAATGTATTTATTTATTTATTTTTTCTCGGGGGTGTTATGCTCCTTCAGATCTCTTATTCTGCTCTTCCAGTGATGTGATCTTCTCTATTTTTTCAGTGTATAAACTCTGGTTTTAAGATTAGCCACAGCAGTACTTTCCATACTTAGGAGAGATGTCTGGGAAAGCATCAAGTTCACAGCCTAGTGTTGGTTTGAGTGGATCTGGTGCCATGTCACATGTTTATATTCAATATCCACCCCTACGGTGCGACATTTCTGGATCAAGGGGTTTATTCTATGATGATGGAAATAAGTTGCTACTCTCCCCAACATCTGATCAGGTAATGAGAAAAGCTTTTACTGAAATACTTGAGTACTTGCATCTGAAGATTTTGAATTAAATAAATCAGATTAACTAAATGGTGCTGTGTTTTATTTTTCGCTTCCTTTATATTTTTATTTAGGTCTTCTCATGGAAAACTGTTCCCTTTTCTCCTCTTGTTGCCCCTACCTCTGATTCGATAAGTGAAGGGCCCATCTTATCTATCCGGTATTCTTTGGATACAAAGTTTATAGCGATCCAACGATCTAATCATGAGGTACAATTTTGGCATAGAGAAACTGGGGAAACTTTTAGTCAGAGGTGCGGGTCAGAGTCGGAGAGTATTCTGGGGTTTTTCTGGACAGATTGTCCATTCTGCGATATTGTATTTGTAAAGACCAGGTAAGGGAAGTTTCTGTGTGCTTAATGTGAATAGTGAAGCATAAATTATATTACTTTGAACTTATTAACTATAACTGTTATCAGTTTGAATTTGGTACTTTTGACATCCCAGCCTCTTTCTTTCTATTTTTTTTTTTTTGAGCAGCTCCCGGGGGTGGGGAGGTGGGGGCGAGGTTGTTTCAACATATATATATATTTGTGTGTGTGATTTTTGTTTTTTCAGTGCTTTCTTTTCTCTTTCATTTCACTAACTGGAGTAATATCACAGCGGGCTGGACATGTTTGCATACAATTCTGAGTCAAAATCACTCCATGTAGTGGAGACAAGGAGATTGAATGTCAGTTGGTATGTTTACACGCATGAAAGTCGTTTGGTTCTTCTTGCTTCTGGAATGCAGGGCAAGACCTTCAATGGATTTCAGGTATGGGGTACCATTGTCATTATCAGCTTACGTCTCTTTTAGTCCTTGCTGATGTAGGTCATGTTTGTCAGACTGGATATATTTGAAGAAAGTGGCTCCAGAAATTGATTCCAAGAAAGTAACATTGCTCTGATTCAGGATGTTTAGAAATGGGTCGCATAGCCAACTTAAGTTCATATGTTTGGAAGCAGAAGTTTAAGAAACAAGCATTTTCTATTTGAATGCCCCCCCAGGAAAGTTAAATTGTCCATTCAAAACTTCTCATTCTCATTCTGCTCCAAGCCTGAAATTAGTTGGGGAATCCTTGAATCACCCCTAGATATTTTTTTCCCCTTCAACTTAATGCATTCTGTCATTTCATATTCATTCCTTTCCCTCCCAATATGTAACATCTAAGTGTTCTGTCTCATATGGTATCACGATGTTAGTTTAGGATTGGGTGTCTTTTCTTCTTTCACCACCTTAAGATGAATACCCGCATGGACATTTTTTTTGAATAGCTGTACTCTACTTACACATTTTACTTTTTTTTGTTAGAAAATGGTGGCTCATACTCTGAATAAGAAAGTAATACTGGTTTCTATTACAAAGGCCTTATGGGTAGAGTGAGTGGAGCGTAAGTAAAACGAGCAGGGGGCATGAGGTCCGTTGTAGCTTAATTTAAGTTTATTGTGCCAGATCAAATAATAGGTTGGGGGTGCAAGGGGCTTCACCTCCCGTGTTATGGTGAGGGTATATTGAGAATTTCAATGTACTTGGCTAGGGTTTAGTTGATGATAATATATATACGCTGTAACCCTGTTCTTTGTTGACATAGTGAAAAATTAGCCGCTCACTCATGTGGACATAAGCACTCTGCCAACGTAAACTCTCTATGTACTGTTTTCTCTCATTTTTCTCTTTCTTTTAATCAAATTTCATCGTCTCAGCAATTTCCAACAAGTGGTATCAAAGTTAGTTGAAACAATGATGGTAAACGCTTTTGTTGCCAAATATGATGTGGTGAAGTTCAATGGAATTGAAAATTTCGGATTATGGCTGCAAAGGGTGAAGGATTTGTTAGTACAAGGAGGTTTAGTGAAAGCTTTGTATGGGAAAATGAAGAAACTAGAGAAGATGACGGATGATTAATCCCACATCATGGATGAAGAGTCACCCGTAGGAATTTGGACAAGATTGGAGAATTAGTTCATGTCGATGTCACTTACAAACAAGCTTTATCTTAAGCAGAAACTATACGGGCTAAAGATGGTCGAATGTATAGAATTGACACAACACATCAATACGGTTGTTACAGATCTAAAATACAGAAGAAAAAAAGTTGTTTATTAGTGATATTCTGTAAGTGATCTATAGAGGATTGATCTAAAGTTTTATGAAATAGAAAGGGCATTGATTCTTCTAACCTCCCTTCTGGCCTTCTACGACATCTAGTTACAACCGTGCTTTGGGAGGAAGGAAACTCTGAAAACAGAGGAATTTATGGCAATCCTATTGGCATGCAATCAGCGGAAACAAAGTACAGCTGAGGGTTTTGGTGAAGGGGTTGTAGCGAAGGGTATTCGGGATCATGGAAGGAGGAAAGAAAATGAGAGGTCGAATAAAAGGAATAATTGATCAAAGTCAAGGAAAAAGGATATAAAGTGCTACAAATGCTAGGAAAAGGGGCATCTGAAGCGGAGTTGTCCGAATGGGAAAAAGGGAAAGGAGGAGGAAAGGACGAAGGAGGGATCCTCAAACTCAGCGAATGTAGTGGATGAAGATTCGAATGGCGGTGATGGTGACATGCTTTCTTTCTCATCAGGTCACATATCCCCTTATAGGGACAGGTTTGACACCTACAGGTCAGTAAATTGTGGTTTTGTTCTCGTGGGTAATGATGCTTCTTGTAAAGTGATTGGAATAGGCACAATGACAATTAAATTAAGCTGCAACAGGCCTCATGAGGCCTTTGTACTAGAAACTAGTGTTACTTCCTCATTCAGAATATCAGCCACCATTTCTAACATTTTAAAATCAAAATACAGTAGTGATTAGACCATTTACAATTTTCTATATTTAGTTGGTGCTATTGTCTGCATGCAAGTCTCATTGTCAATGAATATCTCCATCTGTTTGCTTCTTTTCCTTGAAAAGCGATGTATGGTTGGTTTGAAATTTGAGTTGAGAACAGAAAGTTTCATTACTTCTTCTCAAGACATATAGAATGCAGTTTGTGCGGTGTTCCTTGATGTAAATATGTTGTTTACCATGGCTACTATAAGAGCTGCTTGGCTATCCTTGAGCATCTCCTATGGTCTGACACAGCCACTATTTCTTCTGCTTAGCTTTCATCTGCAGGGATTATTCGCTTGCCAAGGTTCGACATGGCAATGGCTAAATCTGAGGCTAACAGTAAGCCTGTCCTAGCTGCTGAAGATGTCTATATTGTCACTGTGTAGGTTCCTGTTGTTCATTTTCTGTTGCTAATATGTTTAAACTGTTTCTCAAAATCAAAGATTTAGTCTTTTTCTCTATTCACAGGTATGGTAGAATATATTGCTTGCAAGTTGATAGAGTTGCGATGCTCCTCCATTTGTATAGGTTTTACCGCGATGCTGTTGTACAGCAGGCAAGTGTTGCATGAATTTCTTTATTTTTTATTTTTTTATTTTTTATTTTTCTTCTCCAGTCCTTTGATTTATATGAGTTAAACTTTCAAGCCATTGGCGGCAGACTGTCAGGATTAGTTCAAAATAATTTGCATGCCTTTAGTGCACAAAATCGATTAATATTTCATATATATAGTTTTGAAAATGAAATTTAAAATTTTGATTGTGTAAATAGACATGCTTTGTTACAGTTTCTAAATGATAAGGATGAATATACTTGAGGGTCCTCTGTTGCCGTCTTCGTCTGAGGTTTATTGCGATTTGCTGGCTCCTTCTCCGGCTCTAGATGGGTTTGGTCCAGCCCCCGGCGTTTGCTTATCAGAAGCGGCAGCCCTTGGTGAAAGGTTGCGTTTTTCTCTCCCTGTGATGTCGAAGTCTAGAGCGCCTATTTAGCCGTCGGAATCTAAGTCTGTGCTTAAATACTCCATGAAGAATAAGGTTGGCAAATTGGATAAGCTTCTTCTTGGGGCGGCTCTTGAGACTTTCGGTGTTCCCAAGGCTTCTTCCTTGCCGTCATTTGGGGTTGCTACCAAGCCGTTATTAGATTCAACAAAGGACGGGTTAGTGTCTACGTCTGCTCAAGACGAGGGTTGTCAGCCTTTTCTTCGGCTTGGCTTTCTTCTTCCAAGGGGCACAACCCCTTCTCCTTCAGAAGTGGGCGAGTCTCCCAGGGCAGCCTTTGTTGATGATTCTTCGCGGGGAGGTGTTCTTGAAAAGCTTGGTGGTCCTCCGGGGCAGCAATTGATCTTAGCCTCTGTTTTCAAACTTTGGGGGTTTCACACGAGGGGAATGAGAAGGCCTTTTTAGATTTCATGGCTCTAATTGATGCGGATCATCGTCTAGAGGCACCAATCTCCACTCCCAAATTTAAAGGGTGTCGTGAAGTGAAGAACCTAGAGTACACAATTAATTATGATGCCAGGGGTTTTGGTTCTAGCTGGGGCAAGGCAAGAGGGCCTCTGATGTGATGTTTTAGTCTCTGGGTTTTGTGGGCTGGTTTTGTAGGGGTCTTTGGGTTTCCTCCTGTTTTTGGGTTTTTCGGGTGTTTTTCCTCCCTCTCCTCGCTCTCTTGTTTTGGTTTTCTCTTTGTATACTTCCTGTATGCTTAGGGGCGCCTTTTATGCTTTTCATAAAATTCTCTACTTATCAAAAAAGAAGAAGCTAATCATTCAGGTAATTGACAATTGGCATTGTACAACCAATGTACTATTTCATTTTTTTGATAAATCATAGCGTTCAAATGTTACGAGGCACTTCATAAAAAAAGCTCAAGTTATGTATCTATCACTTGCCACATCTTCTTGTCTAAATCTTCGGAACTCATTACAAATAATACACAAATCTTTTGCTAGATTCACTTTGTGGTTCCGTGCTAGATAAACCTAGGCAAGAAGTGTTGGTGGAGTGTCTGTATATCAATTTACGTCGGCGTGGTATTGTGTTGGTAGAGTGGTGTGTTATGTGCAAGAAGTATGGGGAATCCGTTGATCATCTTTTTCTACATTGTGACGTGGCACGAGTTGTTTGGAGTTATTTCTATAGCTTATTCGGGGTGGAGTGGGTTATGCCTAGTAATGTTTTGGATTTATTGAGTGGCTGGGGCACTTTGCTAGGTCGTGGTCCTACTATCCGTATTTGGAAGCAGGTTCTTTTATGTATCTTGTGGGGTTTGTGGCGTGAGAGAAATTCTAGGCTTTTTGAGGATGTGGAGATTACGGTTGGGGCTCTTTGTAGAAATTTGCTTAATATGTTATATTTGTGGGTGTCGGCGCATAGCCCGGGTCGTATGTCGTTCGCTTATTTTTTACTTTCATGTTCATTTATCTCCTCTGATTAGGGGCTCTTTTGTATTCTTCCTGTGTACTAAGGTTGCGCCCCTTTGCGCTTTTTAATAATATTATTACTTATCAAAAAAAATTTTTGGTAGATTCCTTGCCAATTTCGTGATTTGATTTCTGTAAGTGTTCTGTTCTTTTTCTTTTTTCGGAAAATTTGCAAGGTGAGTGAAACTTGCAGCAGTAGATAAATATGCACTTACGAAACAATCTCCAAGCTTGATTCTCTGTCTAATTTTGCAACAAATAGTGAGAATAGCATTTCCTCTGACCATGGGACAAGGCAAGAAGCTTGGCTTTCATATGCTTAACTAGCACATTTAGACAGGGCTAAAATGATGGCATTATTTCTGATAGTAATAGCACTAGCACCTTTACTGTCCGGGGTAACATTCAAATCTGTACTATTTTTGTGGTTAGAAATAACCTCCAACTTGCTCTCAAGAAGATGAAATTAAATAGATAACATCTGTTCCCCCCCCCCCCCCCCCCCCTCCCTCCTTTAAGAAATTACCTTTGGAGGGAAATGAATGATAGAAGTTTTTAGGACAGTGAGAAGACTTTAGAGGAGATGAAATCATTTTTCTTCAAAACTTTGTATCTTTGGACAATTGCTTAAATTTTTCCTTTGTCTAGTAGTTATGGTGATTTCCTTACCCTTTCTGTTTATTCTAGCTAGGTGCTTCCTCTTGTATACATCTGGTGTACTTAGGGGCGCCTTTACGCTTTTAATGATAATTATCGATTACTTATCAAAAAAATAAAAAATAAATACCTTTACATAAATAATAATGTCGAATTGAAAGCTATTTAATTTTAAGCATTTTCAATTTATTGTCTAGATAATTTTTAAATTCCTTGGGGTGAAGTTTTCTTCCATCAAGAAGGGGTTCCTACATTGGTGTAGCAAAAGGACACGATATTCCTTTGTAACTGAGAACTGATTAAAGCTCAAAGTCAAGCAATAGACACACACACACACAGAGACACTCACATGGAGGATGGAAATATCTAAACAGATTCTCACTTCTTCCTCTCTTCCTATATACGCTGGGTAGAAATCTTTCTAATAATGCTCTTTTTCTCCAAATCCCACAAAAGTATAAAGGGAAGGAGAAAGCATTGTCCTTTTTCTCCAACGACTGGTCCCTTTATGTTTTTGGTGTGTTTTGAATGAAGCATAACAGCTGGAATATTGAAGGGGTAGAGATCTCTATATGTGACTTGGATGCTGCTTTTTGATGGGCATTTTGTACATGCTGATGTCTGACACTATTTTCTTCTATTTTTTATTCACTTTTGTTTTACTTGGGTTGGCATTATTGTGACAAGTTTCTTACTTAAGAAAAGAAGAAGAAGAGAAGAAACCACAAATCTCAGCTTGAAGGGCATAAATAGTTATTTCAGGTTGTTTTGGATCTCTTATTGCTGGGGAGAAATTACTTTGCTGCATGTATTTTAACTTACACATCATATGTTGGGAAGAAATTATTTTGGTGCACGTATTTTAACTTTACATATTCGTGTCTTCCGGATCACAAATGATTACAGTAATTTGACATTACTCTTAGTGTGTACTTTTTTACATATTGATGTTGATTATCTGCAGGGTTCTTTGCCCATTTATTCAAGCAGGATTGCTGTGAGTGTGGTTGATAATGTACTGCTTGTTCATCAAGTTGATGCAAAGGTCGTCATACTATATGACATATTTGCAGATTCTCGGGCACCCATATCTGCCCCACTTCCTCTATTGTTGAGGGGTTTTCGCAGACTTAGTGCTTCTACTTCTCGGTCTAGCAGGGAAGAGAGTGAAAGTTCAGAGGCTAATGTTGTAAGTGACAGTGAAACAGTCGTCTATGGAGATGACTGGATTTTTCTCGTTCCTGACCTCGTATGCGATGTTGCTAACAAGTTTCTATGGAAGATTCATTTAGATTTGGAGGCAAGTTCTATTTTTTTTTTTTTTCATCATTTATTGATATTTAGATATTGTTCTTGCAATCAATGTCTAATATACTTTCGTACAACGGTAGTTTTACATATAAAAAAAAAAAATCAATGTCTATATACTTTTTTCTTGCAGGCAATTTCTGCCAGTAGCTCAGAAATGTCATCAGTACTAGAATTCTTGCAGCGCCGAAAGTTGGAAGCCAATAAGGTAGTACTCTTTATGTAGTCTATTTATGCTCAACATTTACCTGATTCTTTATGGGTCATGTATACACCACGTACTAATTAATTCATTCCTTCTTGCATAAGTATTAACACATATTTATCATTACCAATGAAGGCAATTGCCCAACTAAAATATGGTTGTCACTTTTTTTTTTATTAGTAAAATATTCTGATCACTATGAAAATAATAAAACATAGACTTAAGTGGAGAGTCCATAGATCATCTTCTTCTTCATTGTGAAGTGGCAAGAGAATTATGGGCTTCGATTTTCTGCCTTTTTGGTGTAGAATGGGTCATGCCTGGAACGGTAATAGAGTTGGCATGTTGGAGAGATTAGTTGGAAAGTCATAACATTTTAGAAGCTTGGAGGATGTTACCCTTGTGTGCTTAATGTGTGTATTTGGAGAGAGCGGAATGCAAGGTGCTTTGAAGATCGCAAGATTTTTGTGTAAGAGCTAAAGAATGTCATTTTCAAATCTCTATACATGGATAGTGGCATATAATAGTCTGCATTTTTCTAGTTATTTTGAATTTTTGGATTTTTTTCTCTCCTCAATATAGGGGATTTTCTTGTAAACTTCTTGTGTACTAGGGTTGCGCCCTTTTATGCTTTTAATGAGAATGATTTACTTAAAAATAATAATAATAATAAAAAAAATTTGTCTATCTGGAGTTTATATATATATATATATATATCCGTTTCATGAGGTGTGGTTTCCAGCCGATTTGGCTCCCCCTTGGGGTTAAAAGTGCTGCTGGAGTTGTAAAAGTATTCTAATGGTTTTCAAGATGGCTTGAAATGGCCTCATTTCCTTGTGAGTTCTTTGTTCTTCTCTAATTGAAATTACTTGTTAAATAAGCAAGTTGTGATTCTGGTCTACTTTTGCTTTTCAGGCTAAAGAATTGTGCTTGGCAATAGCACGCACTGTTATTCTTGAACGGAGGCCCGTGGCCATGGTTGCCAGGGCAATGGATGTTTTAGTTACCTCTTACTCCCACTCTATCAAAACGGGCAGCTATCTTAGGGGAATAAAATCTGAGAAGGCATTACCTTCTAGCGTGCCGCATGTCACTAGTCCTAAATCTGGGGCTGATGTATCTGCCACTAGAGTAGGTGCACGAGGGAAAGCTGTTAAACTTGAATCTGCTGCTGTAGTGGACAGTGACTATTTTAATAAATCTTCCGCTTTTTCATCTTTAGACTCTGAGAAAGCCACCTCTGAACCACCAAAGACCAATTCAAGTGACCTTCAATTTATTGATAGTAAAGTGGACAGAGAAAAGTCAATGGGTGCTGAAATTTCTAGTACTGAAGTTCAGTCATCGTCTTTACAACATCATCTTCTTGGACAAGGTAACAACCCATTGAATGCTAATGTTTCTGAGCAGCAGGAGGCTCAACTTACTTCACCAGCAATTTCACCTGATGAGATGTACAGCTTTGTGTTTGCTCCTGTTGAGGAGGAGATGGTGGGAGACCCTTCATACTTGGTTGCCATTGTTGTTGAGTTCCTTCGCAGGTATGCTGTATTCTATGAACTTGAAAGTGATTCTGGGCTCTGCAAGCAAAGTCTTGCTGGGACAGTTTAAGTCTGATCGCTCCATCACTACTACTGAAATTACTTGTTATGTTTCTTGAGCCATTAATGTGGTCAATGTGGTATTGAGGAACTCAGGATTTCACCTGGAGTTAGTTGATCATGGTCACGTTAGGCCTGATGCTATTGTCTGGTAGTTTGTTGTTGGCCACTCGACTGAATTACGATGCCCTCATCCATGCCCAAATTGTACAAATGCGTATATTAAGTTTGATAAGAATGAATGAATTATTATCGTTTAGCGCTTGTGACATGAATTGTTACATGAATTGTTATCTGTATTTGCTTTTGCAGTGAGCAAGCCTATTGTTATCTGAATTGATAAGAATGAATGAATGAATGAAAATATCACTAAACACTTTTTTCAATACAATACCTATTCTTTTTCTGTTCTTGTCACATGAATTGTTATCTGTATTTGCTTTTGCAGTGCTAATTCAGAGAAGGTTAAAGTACATTCAAATATCTATATTTTGACCATACAACAGCTAGCGCGCAATGAGAGATATGCAGAACTTGGACTGTTTGTCATAAACAAGGTTTTCTAGTTGTTTCCTTCTATATGTGTGTGGTTGGAAGGCTGTTTATGCTTTGTTTATGTGTGATTTGAACTGAGAAAGCTGTTTTCTCACAGATCGTCGAACCTTCTAAAGAAGTTGCATTGCAACTCCTGGAGTCCGGTCGTCAGGATATCCAAACAAGGAAGCTGGGTCTGGATATGCTAAGGCAGCTTTCTTTACATCATGACTATGTGTTGTTTTTAGTGCAAGACGGTTATTATCTTGAAGCTTTACGTTATGCACGGAAGTATAAGGTAATTCTACTTTGCCCATTTAATTAAAAAAAAAAATACAGAGACTATTGCTTCATGTTTTCAATTTGTCTTGTTTTCTCAATAGCTGGTTTTTTGTCTTTTGTTATTTGTCAGGCTCTTGCTGAAATTTTTTTTAAGAGTCTGTATTCATTAGTATGGAGAACTAATTAATGCCTAAAGCTCTCTCCCTTGTTTGGAGCATTAAAAAAGCTGAAAAAGAGTGAAAATATTTGTGTTCGTTCCCCAATCCCTTCCCTGGCCAACTGTGTTTTTGGTTGATAGACATTGCATCTTGCTGTTTTTTCCTAAAATCTTTGGGATTTGCTATCTGTTTATTTGATGTTTTTGAATGCCAAAAAGGAGGATAATTAAACTTTTTTTCTGCCAAACCCTTTTCCTAATTGCATTTGCTGTATATAGAAAGGGAGTTGATTTTGTTTTACCAAAATGTTCTTTTTCCCCCTAATTGTAATATTTGTTTGTAGCTGGTGGTTTGGCTTGATGTAGGGGATTTACAAAATGAGTAAAATTTTCAGGTTAATACTGTCCGGCCTTCATTGTTTCTCGAAGCAGCACTTGCTTCCAATGACTCTCAACATCTAGCTGCAGTTCTGAGGTTCTTTTCGGATTTCATTCCTGGGTTCCAGAACACTCCTGATCACAATACATATTACCGCATTCTCAGTGGGATGAACTCATCCATTGCTGCTTGAAGTCTCTGACTAGCGATTTGTTGTTGGAAATTGAAAGTTACAACAGACAAGTGTGGCTTCTCTCTCTCCCAAAGCAAAAGAGAAACAAGTATAACCTAGTCTAGTGAAAGAATCCACAATACTGTTAGAACGAGTTCTCTGTTGGAAACAGTTGAAGGGCTTCAAACTTAACAGCTAGTATCTCCCCTCTTCTTGTGCTACATGCAAATCGGCCAGTACAATGTGATAAGACTTACCCATCACAACCTCAATAACACTTGGTTAGTTCTTTTCCGACATGCCACTGAAATACGTCCTTCTGCTCACACTGAATTTAGCTTATTAGTCTTTTGTACGGTGCTGCTTTGATTTTTTCCTTTTCCTGAGCAGTGTTGAATGGATTGTGTAACCTTGGGGCTATTTATTGTTTCTAGGAACAGGTCATGAATGAAACTTCTAAAAATAGTAGTACTATTTTGTTTTTTTTTAATTTTTTTTTAGTCTATTAAAGACCAACTTTGTAAGAAGTAACACGGTATACAAAATGAAATTTACATCCTTCAGAAACAGGGAAATTATACGATATAAATCATGTTATCAAAAGTAATGGTTATGATTTTAAGAACTTTACTGTAGGGTTATTATGAAAAATCTAGAAAATCATGATCTTACTAACCTGAAGGTGCAAAAAGAATAGTTGGAACACCGCAATCGGCATATGAAAGCAATCTCTCTCTCTCTCTCTCTCTCTCTCTCTCTCTCTCTCTCTTCTCTCTCTCCTCTCTCTCTCTCTCTCTCTCTTTTTTTTAATGAATTAAAACTTTTATAACCAGACTCAAAGCAACAATCACTCCAGAAAAATCTAGATCAATTTGCCTAATCAGGGACATACCCCTCGATTACTAGAAACAACTAGTAATCTCAAATAAAGTCTAATCACACCCGACTAAAGGGCTGCAGTAGGACTGGCAAAATGGGTTTGTTGGTCGACCCGTTTATGACCTGTGGAGACTTGCAACCCGCGAGGTAGACCCAAACATGACCCGTTTATGTTAACGGGTCGGAGTCCCAGACACGACATGATATGATAATTTTCACGGGTCACCCGACACGATCTGCGAAACTCGTTTAGCATAATTAGTCGTATCAGGTTGAAATGTTTAACCTGTTTAGCTGAAATTTTTTTTTTTTTTAAATGAAATAATAATAGTTTTAGCAATTCATCTCTAGAAAGTAAACTCCCAGTAGGCTAGCACCAAATCACTTAATATGCTTAATTGTCTTTAAAAAAAAAAAAAAAAAAAAAAAAAAAAAAAAAAACTACATCATCATTACAAATTTATAAATACAAATTGGGTTCCCATTTTTGCCCCATATTGTCCACTCTTGAATGACCCACAAATATGTTCATTTTCTAGATGAACTTGGAATGTCATAGGAATTGATACTATTCAATGTCAAAACATCTTCTTTGTTATCTACCTTCATTAAAGTTTGTTCTATATCAAAAGATAAAAGAAATTAATGTCATTAAAGTAAAATAAAAAAAATACAAGTAAATGAAGAAATTAAATATGTAAATAACTAATATTATCTTGCTCTCCATATAACCAATTTTCTAGTGCAAACCAATGTCTCAACAATATGAGGCTTGAGTGAACTCCTATACTGATCAATCACACATTTACCAAAACTAAAAGTGGCTTTTGATGCAACAGTAAAAATAGAAATACTCAAAATATCACGAGCTATGACAGCTACTTTAGGATAGCAAAATTCATTTCCTTTCCAAAATGAAAGGATGTCAAACGTCGTACTCTTATCCAAATACTTGGTTCATCCAAATCAAGTTCTAATTGAGTCTTTTGTGCATTAGCATCGACTCCATCAAATGTTAGAAAAACCTACATGAAAGAGATAATATAAACATAAAATTAGTAAGTGGTTATGAGTATATATACTAAGTTACTAACAAGTTTAGAAACTTGTGATATTATTCACATTTTCCCAATCTAAGTCTTCTTGAGGCTGAACAACTGTGGAGCTTGAAGTCAGAGGAGCACTAAACTCCATAAAAAGTTTGGTTAACGTTTTCATCACATTCTCATACTCTTGAGATTCGGCTTATTCTCATACTCTTAAGACAACTGCAATGGCCAACACTAAATTGAATTCTGACCAATATTTCTCAAATTTAGAGATCATTTGACTTGTCATTAATCTCCTATACCCATATTTGCTCACAAGTTCTTGCTTCAAGTTCAGATAAATCAATGCAACTACGGGAAAGTATAGATTGGCTGTGGGATATTTGGTACCAGAAAAAGCACATGTAGCACGAAAAAAGCAATCAAAGAAACTACTGTTATCATTCACCTTTCTCACTCAAGTGTATTAAGACAAAACATATAGTTTTTATTAGTCATCTCCAAATAAGCAAAAGCACGCCTATAATGAATTGCACTCTCAAACATAAAATATGTTGAATTCCATCTAGTTGGCATATATTGTCTTAACTCCTTGTTACTGTCCAATGACATTTGACTAACAGCCTGAAGAAAATTTTGTTTTCTCATTTGTGATCCTTTAAAATACTTAACACTATCTCAAATCTTTTGGATAGCATTAGTGATCTCTTTCAATCCATTTTGCACTATCAAATTAAGAATATGGGCACAGCAAGACATATGAAACAATTTACCTTCACAAGGAAGGGCTTTCTTCATGTTTAATTTTGGTTTGAGATTCACAACACACAAATTATTCGCAGAAGCATTATCTAATGTTATAGAGAAAACATTTTTATCAATCTCCCACTCTTCTAGCAAACTATAAATATTTTTAGCCAAAGATGCACCATTATGTAGTGGGGACATGAATGAAAAGCTTAATACCTTTTTAGATAATACCCAATTTTTGTTAATAAAATGTGCAGTGAAGCAAATATACCCATCGGTTGTCAAAGAAGTTTACTAATCAAATGTCAAACTAATCCTCATAGGACAAACATTTAACAAAGACTTAACCATTTGTTTTTCCAACATATGCATCTTAATCAAATCAGCCTTAGCAGTATTTCTACTAATTAATGGTACATCACTACGTAAGTATCTATGCATTTCTTTTACACCATCATATTCAACATATGAAAAAGGCAAGTCATGCTTAATAATCGTACCAATCAACAATTCTCTATATCTTTTAGGACAAAATTTTGAGGCACTAACTGACAGAGTTCCTTGATCTCTAGATATGAGCATTTGCTGAATATCACGATCATTTTTCCGCCCACAAACCTTCATATGCTTCTATAGATTTTCAGTTCCATGTGAACTGTTAGCTATATATTTATGATCACAAAACTTGCATTTTGCTCATATCCTTGTGTCATTTGGATCTGTAGAAGGAAGTTCATCAAAATGAGTCAAAACTGTTGAGGTCTTTCTACGCTTATTCTGGACCTTTTTTTTTGGTCATCAAATTCATATGAATAGAAAGATCTTCCATTGTATTTATTTCAACCACATCGTCATCGAATACAACCGAATCTTCGTTAATCACCTACACACATAATTGTTAGTAAGTTAGAATTTCTGCACCTAATTTCTTATACCTAAATTTGAACATAATTTTTTTCTAATCCTACAAAAGAAATTCTGCACTCTCAAAGAATGAAGAAGTATATCACATAATTAGTTAATGACACCAACATATAATAAGAACAAGAAACACATACAGGCAGAAGATACGACAGAATGAATTCACTCATTGTTTCATATTTGGAAACACATATATACATAGACTAAGAAAACACATATATACATAGACTAAGAAATTAGCATAAAACATGGGCCTGAGACTTGTTGGAATACTAAAAGTCATCAATTTTATTTTATTTTTTGTCAAATCTTAACTCATGAATCCATGACTAGCCGATTAGGTTTGGTACTAACATTATAAACAAATAAACAAAGATTAACAGATTAGATTTGAAAGGTTATAAACAATTTTTTCAAAGATTAGCAAATAAACAAAGATTTAACATACTGGTACCGGATGCGACATTGGCGGAAGAGAGAGAGAGAGAGAATGGCAGAGCAACGTTGGTGGCGTAGCAGAGAGATGGGGAGAGTGGCTGCGAGCAGAGAGCAGAGAGAGAGAATGTCGAGCGGGAGAGTGGAAAAATGAAAATCAATGGAGGAAGAAGAGGGGGCTGATTGGCTAAAGACTGAGTGAAGAGTGAATTGTGAAGGGCGGCGTTGAAGAGTGAAGCCTGAAGGAAAAAAAATGTTAGGTTTTTTTTTGTTTTTTGTTTTCTCTTCTGTCCAATCCTAAACTCATATGGTCCTACTTAATTCCATTTTCTTTTAAAAAAAAAGGATAATTGCACCACTGGTTCCTGTGATATGCCATAATTATTTTTCACTTCTTAACGTCAAACCAAAATGATGGCGACACATGTCCATCTTAATAAAAAAAATAATTTTTTTTTTAAAAAAAAAAAAAAACAAAAAAAGAAAAAGAAAAAGAAAAAAGGGAGGGCTAAGGGTGGTTGGGCCACCCCCAATGGTCGCTGGGGGTGGCGCGCAGCCACCCTCAATGGCCCAAGGGTGGCCCAAAGGCCACCCTTGGACCTTCTAGGGGTGGCCTGATGGCCACCCCCGACCACTGGAGAGGCCGCGGCCACCCCCAGCCATTGGGGTGGCTACACGCCACCCTCAGTGGCCACTGGGGGTGGCGCGCAGCCACCCTCAGTGGCCATTGGGGGTGGCGCGCAGCCACCCCTCTCTATTTTTGTTTTTGTTTTTGTTTTTGTTTTTTTTTTTTTTTAAATAAGTTTATTTATTCAATAAATTTATATTTTTTTATTTAGATGAACATATGTCGCTATCTTATTGGTTTGACGTGGTATTTAACAGAATCTGTCAAAAATTTTAACGGAATTTGACTCTAAGGATCGATTTGTAATTATTGCTTACCACAATGACCTCTCATGAACTTTTTGAACCATATGAAGTGAAAAATAATTATGGAATATCACAAGGACCAGTGGTGCAATTATCCCTAAAAAAAAAAAAAAAAAACATAGAAACATAACCGTGTCTGGCGGGTCACCCACGGGTGACCCAAGACACAACCCGCCAGACCGAAATAAACCCGTTTAAGGTAAACCCAAACCCGCTAATTCCGTGTCATGTTCGTGTTGGGTTGTAGAGTCGTGTTAAAATTGCTAGCCTTAGCTGCAGATCCCAACTCTGTACAAGTCCAGAATTTCCTGCAGTATACTTCATTGAACCTTTTGACAGTAGTCTAGCTCGTACCTTCCACCTAATCTGAGCTACGATTGCTTCTTCAGGAAGTGGAGTATTTCCATGTAGCAAATCGTTTCTTTGTTTCCAAAGTTGATAAACTATTGCTCCAAAACATAATTTGCAGACATGATTTCAAACTTTTTTCCTCCGCATCTCCTTTTTAAACCAACTAATAACAGCATCCCTTTCCACTGGCGGATCAACACAAGAGTATCCAGCCATTACAACACGCCATATCCTTCTACTAAAGCAGCAGCTGAAGAATAAGTGTTCTTTGCATTCCTGGAAACCACGGCAAAACAAACACACACTAGAGCCTGAAAAACCCCACAAGTACATCTTATCTTTGGTAGTCAATGCATCTCTAAAAGCCAACCAAATAATGAAAGAATGCCTCGGGATTGCTAAGGGAAACTAGACAATTTTAAACCAGTCCATAACCGGATACTTCACCCTTAAAACATCCCACGTAGCAGAGCATGAATAAATGCCCTTATTGGAAATCTAGACAAGAATATCTTTAGACCCAATAGGAATTTCCGGTAATCTACTTTGAATCTCCACTAGACTGTCCGATCGAACACTCTTCCAGTACCACACTCCATTTCTTATGATAGAGGAAAGTTTTGGGCCAATAGAAAAACCTGCATCATAGACAGCCCTGTACCCATATCTATTTATAAGGCATCCAACATGGTGCCAATTATCATACTATAGAAATTGAGAAGAGATCGAGCAATACGCCTAAGTTTCAAGATTTTACTCCAACTCCAAGAACATGTTTGGAGAATAGGTATCTGCCACAAACTCTTCCCCTTCAACCAAACTTCCTCCACCCAAGCCACCCATAGAGAACCGGCTCTAGCAAACAAATTCCATGTGTAGCAGCATAGAGGCATGATTCCATACCTCCAACTTCTTGATACCTAAACCCCCTTCCTTCTTTGGAGTACAAAATTTATACCAAGTCATCTTGGCCTTAGCTTTCACATCTTGCCCACACCAAAGGTGTAATAACCCCGACCCCATTTCGAGGGTAAAATAGTCTTTACCACCTATGAGAATGGATAACTAGACGAGATTAATAAACACCTGATTTTATATATGAATTTTTAATTCTTGATATTAATTCATATTTCTTGATATTAAATAACCACTCCTATATTTTATTAAAACACCTACTTTTAAATTTAATAAATTTATATCAATTTAAGTTCCACTTTTATATTTTATATTTATATTAAAATATGAGGACCAGTTTTTATATTAAAAATATTAGATATCCGATTTATTATTATTAAAATACCTGTTTTAGTATATAAAACCCTAGCAACCAAAGAATGAAACTCTACTCCTATAAATAAATCTTTTAGCCGTCACTCTCTCCTCTCATCACAAAAAAAAAAGTTTTCAAGCCTTCTATCCCTCGCGTTGTACGTACAAGAATTTTTAGTTTCCTTCACTTCTATTTGCAGGTACTTTTTCATTCTCTTTGTTTTTCTTTTCTTCTCTTTTTCTTCTTTCTCCTTACTGTATAGACGTAACCCCCTGGCTACCGTCTTTTTCCCTCTCTTTCACTAAATTGGTAGAATCACAAGCTTGACTATTCTTCTCTTTTCTTTAAATTTTTTTTTTTCTTCAAGTGCAAGCCTTAATGATTTGTCCTTTTCACCCTTTTACTTTTACTTTTATGTTTATTTTATTATGATTCCCTATTTGTGGTATGATTTCCGTAGCCTAGCATGAGTAGTCTTTCTAATTTATTTTGATTCTTTCCCTTCCTTCTATTTGCGGTAACATAGAATAACCGTGTTTTTCCTTGTTCCATACCTGAACATGTCCTTTGTCCATTGGTTATTTACACTCACTTCTTTTCTATGGAACATGGGGACCGTAGTCTTGCATTTATTTATTTTTATTTTCTTTGTATTGAACAAGTCTGTAATCACAGGAGAAATTATTTTAGCCAAGTATTCATTGGTTTTCCCCTCTTGTTACCTTACTCTTGGACCTTCTGAATTCTCCCATTCTATTCACAATAAGTTTTCTCATGCCATGTTTCTATCTTCCCAATTATTTTAATTAATTCACATCTATTCCACAAAGTTATAAGAAAAAGAATTTTAATTCAAGGGTTTTGAAAGTTCTTGTAAATTCCTTAAAAATCATGGATCATTTTTATAAATTATTTACTTAAGGGTATAGTTTATGATATCGGAATTTATTAAACTCTATAATTATAAAATAAAATATTTCTAATGACAATTACCTTTATGGAGTCGTATTCCTAATGTCAATAAAAGAAAACGTGTTATTACTTATTTAATGATTTAATTATTATTAGAATAATTAATGTCGTTAAACATATCTAGAGAATCCATTCTCAGTAGGTTAGCAAGACAAATCTTAGTGGTGTTAGTGTGTAGTTTAGTGTCTAGTACGAGATATTGATTTATATAAACCTGTATCAGGTGACTAGTTAGCAGTCGAGATAGTCCAGCGACTTATTGCAATCAGAGAGGTAAGTGATCCTCTACCCCTTTTTAAATTGTTTTATGTCATATTACTTTATCCTTTTTTTTTTTAAACATATTTGCAATTAATTGTTCTTGTTCTATATTTCAAATTATATTGATGCATGAAGGACTGTTTTAAAAATAGTTTTGAGATGAAAATTTGTCGGTATAAATGTTAATCTTGAAATCACTGTTTTAAAAGAAGCTTTGGTTATAAATGATTTTCTAGTTATTCGTAAATTGTGTAGTTGGTTCCCAAGACGGGAAGTTACAGCTTTTTGAAATTAATGAGAAAAGGAGAGTAAAAACCCTCCCACACGTTGCCTCAAGAGTTATCAAAGGAATAAGAATAATTTGTGAGAATAAGATTTTTATAAATGAGGCACGTGTGTGGAGGAGACTATTATCTTGGCCCCAGATATATTCACAGAGATTTGCAGAGATTAAGCTCGGTACCGTTGCTTGGATGGAAGCGCAACCGCTCAAGGACTTAGAGAAAGCGGATCCATCCCTATGTCATGCTAAGTGCACTTCAATTAATTAGCTGACGGGGCAGGGCCTGTGGCCACAGTTTACCTGCCTGAGGTCGCAGTAGACCGCGCAACCCTAGTACACATGGCGTAATAGTGTACATGGGCCCTACATATGAGAAATTTATTTATTAACCAGTAATTTTATGTGTTAAGTAAAATGCTGAATTATTATTTGTATTCTATAAATTTAGATTTCAAGTGTATTTTAATAATTGTTTTAAAGAAAATGAAGTTAACTCAACCGTTTTATGGTTGAGGGTTACCTTACTGAGCATTTTTCGCTCACCCCTTATTTTGTTTTGTTTTCAGGTTATGAGCAGAGAGACTTAGGCGGCCGGGATGGGATCTAGGCTAGCATTAGGACATTGCATCTCAGTTACCTTAATAAGTGCACTTGCACAATAAACTTAGTTTTTCTTTATATTTTCAATTATTGAATCAAACATAATTGTTCATTTCGAAATGACTGTTTCCGCATTTATTAAAGCCCAGAGTTTTAAAATCTTTATTATTTTTGTTATTAAATTCAGCATATTAGCTAGGTTGTTGGCAGACCTTACGAATCTTTGCAGTTTGGGGTATGAAAATGGACGAACCTAACCCTTAGCGGTTTGGGGGCGTTACAAAAGGAACCGATTGAGTTTATGTTCTAACAAAGAGATGACTTTCTTTGGAAGAATGAAGATTCTACACCAATAAACCTGAAGGCTGCATAGTACATATTTGATAAGTTGAAGCCGGCTTGCAAAAGACAAGTGTTTAACCAACCACGAGTTAATTCGGGCAGTAATCCTTGAGACAAGACTCTCACAATCTGCTGCAATCAATCTCTTGGTAATAAAGGGAACTCCCAGATACCAAATCTGGAATACATCCTCATTCATTTGTAAAAGGTTCAGAATAGCCTCCTTAAAATACCAACACCAAAACATGTACTTTTGACTGGGTTAGCCCTCAATCTCGAAAGGCCTTCAAATTCGGCTAAAACATCCTTGATCACCTTAATAGAATTCAATTTTGCAGCAGAAAAAATCAAAAGATCGGCTACAAAGAAAAAGTGATTGAGCTTGATACCAGAACACTTCGGATGAAAATCAAATTGTGGATTATCTCTAGTATTCTCCTCCAGTAGTAAGGAAAAAACCTCCATGGTTATAACAAAAAGATAAGGAGAAATATGGTCTCCTTGTCTTATACCTTTCGTACCATTAAAATAGCCAACAAGAGTTCCATTGAGTGCAATAGAGTAACTAGGGCTAAAAATGCACTCTTTAATCCAAGCCACAAAATTACGAGGAGCACCAAAACAATGCAGGCAATGCAGAATGAAGTCCCAGCTTATAGAATCGTATGCTTTCATTAGGTCCACCTTCAACGTACATCGAGGTTTGCCTTTCTTCTTGTGATAATCACACACCAACTCTTAAGCAAGAAGAATGTTTTCCGAGATACTCCTCTTCGGAATAAAAGCCCCTTGATTGGAACTTATAATATCATCTAGTCCTGGAAGAAGCCTATTAGCTAGGATCTTAGTGATGCACTTATAGATGATGTTTCAACATGATATGGGTCTATAATCACCCATGGTGGCTAGATTTTTCTTTTTAGGAACCAAGGTGATAATAGTAGCATTCCCACTCTTAAGAAGACTACCTGTCTAGAAAAATTCTAGAACAGCATCTGAAACATCTTGACCAACTATAGTCCAAGCCTTTTGATAGAAGCCTGCAGAAAAACCGTCCGGCCCGGGTGCCTTATGCTTGTTCATAGCAAAGATCACATTTTTAATCTCCTCAGGGGTCACAACAGCTTCCATACTTGCCACACAACTAGGAGAGAACTTCTTATTAATCAATTGAGACACTCGATCTGCTTTGAGAGGCTCAAAAGAATGAACCGAGGTGCCAAGACGCCTTTGGTAAAAACCAATAGCAAGCTCCTTAATTTGGTTCATATCCTCCACCTTATTACCCTCCTCATCCTTCAAAATCTTGATAAGGTTAAAAGAGTTTCTAACCTTAATAGATTTATGGAAAAATGCATTGTTTCCATTACCCAAATTAAGCCAGATGTTCCTAGACTTTTGCTTCAAAAAATTCTCCTTTGCAACTGATAAAGAAACATAGGCATGTAGGCATTCCCTTTCTTTCCTTTGACATTCTGCATTACCATGAGAAGCAATGAACATAGCTTGTGCTACCGCTAGATCTTGCCTTGCTTGATGAACACGCTGCCCCAAGCTTCCAAAACATTCTAAGTTCTTAGCTTTCAAAATTTTCTTCACAGCATTCAGCTTAGTATAAAGCTGGAACATAGAATAACCATTTATACTAATCCTCCACCCCTCAACCCAATCAAAAAAAAGCCTATGATTTGCCCAAAAATTGAAGAATTTAAAAGGCTTAGGTCCGAAGCTCTTAACCCTCTCAATAGATACCAAAGCATGAGAGTGATTGAAATCCCTGCTTCTAAAAATTCCACTAAAGTATTGCCAAATCTTTGTAGCCATTCCATATTGGACATAACTCTATCAAGCTTTTTGGACACAAAATCATCCCAAACTTGTTTGTTAGTCTAAGTGTGGAAACAACCCGTGAATGCTAAATAAATCCTCAACCTCCACCCTTCTCACACACCACAAATTATGTTTCATATCCAATCAGTGCAACATTACCCCATCTTTCTTGCTGAGACCTAATGACATTAAAGTCACCAACAAGCAACCAAGGGACCGAACCAATAGAATTTTTCAAAATAATCAGCTTCTGTAGCAAACGTCGCCTGTCAGTACCTTGATTAGCTCCATACACAATAGACATCATCCATGATCCTCTATTATCAGTAGCATTTACCTTACAAGTTAAAACTTGCTCGTGTATAGCCACCCTGGCTCGAGCCCCCCACTTTAGCTTTCCATTTTCCTTTTGAAGATAAAATATTTTCAAAGATGTGACGTCCCACATCGCCTGGGAATGAGGATGTGCTTATATGTATAAATGCACCCTATATGACACAACGCGTTTTAAAGCCGTGATGGCAATGAACCTATCAGAACTCCGCAGTTAAGCGAGCCGCTGCGAGAGCAATTCCAGGATGGGTGACCTCCTGGGAAGTCTGATATGGGGAGCCAAAAGCGGACAATATTGTGTCATTGGGGGTGGGTCGTTACAAATGGTATCAGAGCCATTGCCCAGCCTGAGATGGTGGGAGCGTGCACAAGCCCAAAAGGGTTGCCAGCGGGCACTCGCTGGGATGCCAAGAATGGGGTGATCCCATGAGGGTCGCCAGCGAGGACGCTGGGTCCCAAGGGGGGTGATTGTGACGTCCCACATCGCCTGGGAATGAGGATGTGCTTATATGTATAAATGCACCCTATATGACACAACGCGTTTTAAAGCCGTGATGGCAATGAACCTATCAGAACTCCGCAGTTAAGCGAGCCGCCGCGAGAGCAATTCCAGGATGGGTGACCTCCTGGGAAGTCTGATATGGGGAGCCAAAAGCGGACAATATTGTGTCATTGGGGGTGGGTCGTTACAAATGGTATCAGAGCCATTGCCCAGCCTGAGATGGTGGGAGCGTGCACAAGCCCAAGAGGGTTGCCAGCGGGCACTCGCTGGGATGCCAAGAATGGGGTGATCCCATGAGGGTCGCCAGCGAGGACGCTGGGTCCCAAGGGGGGGTGATTGTGACGTCCCACATCGCCTGGGAATGAGGATGTGCTTATATGTATAAATGCACCCTATATGACACAACGCGTTTTAAAGCCGTGATGGCAATGAACCTATCAGAACTCCGCAGTTAAGCGAGCCGCTGCGAGAGCAATTCCAGGATGGGTGACCTCCTGGGAAGTCTGATATGGGGAGCCAAAAGCGGACAATATTGTGTCATTGGGGGTGGGTCGTTACAAAAGACTTCCAGGAATGTAGTAGGAATAGGCTTTGAAACCTTCTCAAAACCCTCGTGCATTTCAATCCTGCCTATTGCCTCAAAAGAATTAGAAAGCCTAACTTCCTCCCCTTTATTCTTCAAATTAAGGGCATTCACCGGCTTCCTAATAGTGTGATCAAAAGGAGTTATTGGACTTACTTTCCAGTTTTCCTAATAGCATTGTTTAGCACATTTTTATTAGCCCATTTAGGTATCCACAACTTATTTTCTTTCTTAGAGTATGCATAGGCAGCATGACCAAATCCAGCACATAAGGAGCATTTAGGAGGGAGCCAAGGATACTCCACCTCAATAGTAATGATCTCACCATTGCGCCGGCTTATAAAGAGCTCCTTAGGACATTTTAACCTAACACCAATCTCTATAAGCACACAGTCATATCCCAATCTCTTTTGCTCCTTAGTAATTTTGTCTACATATAGAGGCTTAGCCACACCACTAGCCACATGGCTAAGGCAATTGGATGTCTAGAACTCCATCGGCAAATTCATCAATTTAATCCACACCGGAATTGTTGACAATGTGAGTTTTAAAACTTGCATTCCTGGCCGCCATTCCTCAAAATCAGTGACTTGTTAGCCCATGCCACAATTTAGCCTCAAGAACTTCCTCACAAGTTACCTCATCCGGGAACTTGAAAATATACATGCCATTCTCTAGAGAAAAAACCTCAATTTCTCCATATTGCTTTCACATAATGGCCACAGACTTCTTAACTAGGAAGAAAGGAAGAGGCTTATCAAGGAATTGACCAACAAGGCTAGTCTTCCACTTAGCAATTCCTTCTTCCACATCCTCATACGGGAGAGAAACAAAAACTTTACCATCCTTTTTCACTGGAGGAAAGTATTGAAGATTACCCAAAGATCGGTCTGAATTAAACAAACCTCTCCAATCCGCTTTCTTCACACAATCCCCATCATTATCATCCCCCCTACACATGGGAAGAATAGGGTCTTCCTCTGCTCCCATACTAATACAATCAAAATCCACTTCGTGATTTCCCATTATTACTTTAATTTCATCATTCACAATATCATTGTCTACAAGAATTTCATCCGGTAAAACATCCACAAGCGACGAACTAGTCCCAAGATCCCCTAATTCCTGATTAGCTATATCTGCTACATCAACAAATTCTTCCTGATTAGCAATTTAGCGGTCATATGTATTAAGGGTGTCCATGCAGATGTGATTATTTGCAATATTTACAGCCGAATTCGCAAAGTGCGGAGATTACTTTTATATATTTGTATTCACATCCGCACCATCTTTTTACTAATCATATTTGTGCGGTTATTAATGCTTCATTTGTTTGGGTGTAAAATATTTTCTATATTTTTCGGTGTTTGGTGCAACCGAAAATGATAGTCAACGAAAATCATTTTTAGTTTGAGCGTAAAAGCTTATTTAATTATTGGAAAACGATTTATGGTTTTAAAACTATAAATTATTTTTTGAGTTTAAACTCTTCATTCTTGCACCCATGTTTGTGGGAATCCGACACTACCGGGCATTGGAGTTTGTTGATAGCCCGAATCTACTGCCGAAGGTCCCAGAATTTGGAAATCTGATTGTTGAAATTTGGCAGCACTAGCTGAAATCTGGCCAGTACGGCCGGAATTTGGCTGTATTGTGCTAAACTCCAACCAGTTTAGCCGAAATCTGGCCATTTGTTTTGAATTTTGGCCACTTTCGCCATAATTTAGCTAATCTAGATTCCGGCGAAACTTGCCGGAATCTAGCCAGTAAAGCTGGAATCCGGCCGTACTGGGCTAGATTTTGACGAAATTGGCAGGGATCTGGTCATTGCCATCGGATTCCGGCCTCCATTGTCAGAATTCGACAACAGTTGTTGGAATTCGCTGAAAGTGGCTGGAATTATGCCGACTAGTGACGGAATCTCGTTACTAGTGGTTTTTCGCCGATGGTAATTTTTTTCGTACGAGCCAAATGTCGAAAAATATTTTTCAGGGAAAAAATGATTTCGTTGAAAATATTTTACTACAAAAAATATTTTTTGTCGAAACAAACGGAGCATAAATGGAGTTATTATTTGCTATCCATCCTCCCACTTTCAAAATTGCCATTTGATTTGTGAGGCCTATGTGGATTCCACATGTGGACATGCCCGGAAAGTGAAAATCGTCCCCATCATTGGGATGGATATATACAATGGTGGGGTAGGGCTGAAATTCGCCTATAGGGGGTGGTGCTGAGTTCTATTGCTTGATCCATAGTCGTGTAGCCGATCGAGGTGTCTTAGCAACTAATTCTTTTTTTTTCCTAAATTAAGCTGGAGGAAATTAATTTCTCTAATTCAGTCTATTAAATTGATATATGTTTTTATAGTATATGATTCTCACATGCATTTTTAATAGAGTATGTGATCAAATACATTTTTCACATGCATTTTTTTTATTTTGTTTTAAAAAACATGTGATTACCTATGTAAATTTAAAGCAATTTTTTTCAACCCAATTTAAAACTAAACTATGTACTTAGTGATACAATGCTAAAATTGTGCACAAGATCTAATCACAAAGATTTCATTGACATTGAGCCCGCATACATATATATAGCCCACTTTAGGTTCAACCAAAATGTAATTAAGCTTGAGCCAGTTAATTTCAATATGTTCAGGCTTAAATTTGAGCGCTGGTCCTCCAAACCCCGGCCCATTTTTATGCCGAGAATCGGACCTTTTCTGGGGGCCGGGATAAAATGTTAGATCCCTGGAGGCCGCTTGAGATGATTTATTTAGAATGTAACGGTAAAATATTAACAATTAGAACTTGACTGAAAGTGCTAGCTAGCTAACGGTAAAATATAGTACGTAGTTCATAAATTAACTCATCACACATATCCAATAAATGTTTGTTCATCACTTTTGTTAAAACATACAAAGTGATCGAACCCAATAATTGAGTAGTACATAAATCACTTAGCCAGAATTAGTTCATGAATCCCAGCTGTGAATAAATAAATAGAAATTAGAATTAGGATTATATTATCGATCCTGTGTTGAGTTGTGATGATGAGTACTGCTGAGATTTCAGTCTTGGCCTCCAACAGGTCGAAACTCTTTCCCAAAATAAATTTCCAGATTTTGTCACGTATGTGGGGGCTGTATGTGTTTGTGTTTCCAATAAAATGGGCTGAAAATAGGGGTATCTTACAAACCTCCCAGATGTCTAGAATAGTTAATAATATATAATAACGACGGAATTGGTCAACTAAACGACATGAGTTACGATCAAGGACCCCATGGTCGTCCTTGACATCATGTGATCGATTGAAGTCTCGATCGTTCTAATTAAGGTAGCGAACAGACGGGCATGACATGATGGCAGCTGAGGTTTTGCAACTTGACACTTGGCTACAAATTTTGTAGTTGTACCACCAAGTCCAACCAACAACCTTTTTTATGACAACAGCTGGGGGCAGGCCGGGCATCTGCGGAAGTTTTTTTTTTTTTTCCCCCTCAAACCTGAAACTGCTATTATGAGAAACAAAATTATGATGTTTGGTTTCTATACCTAGCTATGATCCTGTACTTGATTAGGTTCACATTTTCGATTATATTTCTCTTGGGGTTTGCAAAAAGCTTTTCCCGGCCCTTCACCCAGTGCCCACCACTGCTCGATCGTACTCTCAACTAAATACAGGAAGAAAAGTCAAGAAAGTTTACGTGGAGGAACCACTACCAAAGATGATAAACACGCAACACCTCATGCAACAGTACTTGTTTAGGACCACCCTCTCTCGGAGAGAGACCACTTGGTAGTTGGTAGGCCATAGTACTTGGCTTAATTGATGTCCAATGCTCTCTTGTATTCTCCAAAGATCCTCTCTCTCTCTCTCTCAGCTACATGTGCGGATGCTCAAACAAGTACCATCATATACAGCGAATGGAAATATGAGAAAAATGACTAGTGAGCGGATTTTACGTTAGCAATTAAGCAGAGGAGGAGAGTAAATTCTATACCTGAAGAAAGGGGTTCGCCCTAGACGGTAAAATTGCTCAGAAGAAAAAGTGAGAAAAATAAGGTGATTGTACTTTAATAAAGGGAGATGGTACGTGCGTTAAGGATAATCTTTAGTCATGGACGAAAAGATTCTCTTGTCGATGTGCCTAATCATGCATGAACAAGCTAAGGTGGGTACGTTTTGAGGCTCTTAATTCTTGAGAGAGCTATAGCATAATTACCCAAGCGCGCGTCATCAGTACATATATACTTGGGTTTAATTTGCTTGAGAGCTCGAGTTTGCACAGAAGAAAACTCTTGAAGAGTTTAACGAAAACCCAGTTAGAAAAATGGCCAAAAGCTTGTACTCAATATACGTTTTCTTCGTCGTCTCTTCATTTAGAGAGAGATCCATTACCAAAAAAAAAAATAATGATTTAGTATTGTTTGTACAAAACCGTGCTAAATAACACTGTTTATTATTTAAACGGCTGTCTGAAAGCCATGACTGTGACAACGCTGTTGAAAGGCTGGACGCATGATGATGTGGATCGAGTGGGGTTTTGATTCCTAAATCATTTGGTTTGACTCATCATTAAAGAAAGAATAAAAACGAATATTTAAATTAGAATGAAAAAAAAAAAAGAACGAAACGCAGTAGTGTGTTTGAAAAGTGATTCTTCAATTCGATTTTTTATTTTTTTTAGAAAAAGTAAATTTTCTTTAAAATTTGTGAATGTTCTCAATAATCTCCTCTGCATAATTATGGTGTGATATTCATATACACGGCGTCTTTATGCTTGGATTAACTTAATTATTTTGCATCGTTTCAGGAGTTGTACTAATTCATAGCAGTATTTCGACTAAAGTTTGCTGCAAAGTTTGTTGAATTATTACTTGATTTTTGTAGCACTTAATTAATTAAGTGCATGGTATATAGAACCACAAGAGACTATTCAAAGTGCCTGGTCTCTCGTGTCAACGTCTTGATATGAAGATGTGGACCAATTCCCAGTGATTGAAGTAAATGTGGGGAACATTATTCATGTGAACGTCGTTAACTTGCAACTACCAAATTCAGATACGTACGATGGCTGTGGCACTTAATGTCGAACTCAAAGAAAATAGAAATGTGTATAGATCTCTCTCTCTCTCTGAGTCCCATTATTATGTATCATAGTGACAACCAAACACATAGGTCCATAAAAATTGTACAATCAGTAGATTGACAGTTCAAGGAGCTTAAAGTAACCCAGTCTCAACTACATTGTAGCTTATAGGTGCATTGGTACAATTATTGCTAACCGATCGAATCTTTGGTTTTAGCTTTCTCAAAGGCTTCCTTTATTGTTTCTTTTGTGATATATATATCTATATCTTCTTTTACTCTTATAGCTCAATTTCAGTGCCATAATAAAAATATATAAAAATAAAGAGTTATTATGTCTACGGATTTTTACTGATCTCGCTGTTCTTCTGAATTACTTTGCTCTTGGCCACTTCAAATATAAACCGACTTCTTCATTTTTATGACAAGTTTATGAAAATTAATTAATGCAACACATGTATAATTTGCAGTTTTGCAGTGGCACTATTTATTGATTCATATTTCATAGCCATTAGATCACGGTTGGTTTGATATATAGTTAATGCGTTGAACATTAATTAACTCCTGATACGTATTTTTCTCTAGTATTTGTTAGAATCTATGATTGTAATCTGATTACAATCATATATATATATATATTCTAACAGCATTTACCATAATGACGACAATTATCAATGGCGCGGCAGACTTAAGTGAGTGAAAGATTTAACTCACTAGTACTCACTGTGCAAGTTCATATTATCTTTAATTTCCATCATGGAGTCGTGTGATACGATGATATCCACATTCACATAAGAAAGAGGGAACCAAAAAAAAAAAAAATCATGGTGCAATCATTGCAAATCTAACTAAAATCTAAGGAAAGCGATAGGACAAATAGCCAGCTTTATAATGGAGAATTTGTGGAACAAAGTGAAATTTCGAATATATATACCAGCAGATCGATTATATGCAAGATTTCAAGTGTTTGGATTATCATTAGAAATTAAATTTCTGAGATTTGTTTACAAGCTAGCAGTGAAGAACCTAGGCTCTAGGAGCAGCCAGCAGTAACTAGAGCAACCGTCTGAATTAAGCTAAGCCGAGGGCAGGAAAACAAGTCAAGTCCGAAGGCAAAGAAAGGTGGTCCAGCAACTGCTGGCAGTCAACGAGGAGTCAATTAGAGATGCTAAGCTTATGAAACATTAAGGGCTCGTTTGGGTGTGCCATTTTTTTATATTGTATTCAACTATTTTTTATTATATTCAAAATCGTGAATACCGATAAAATTTATTTCTTAAAATTATGTTTGGATGGTTTAAAGAACCTAAGAGAAAATTGAAAAAAGTTGGATAAATCTTCAGTAGAATTTGGATTTCAAAAATCAACTCAAACATGCTTTCCAAAAAAAAAAAAAAAATGAGTTACCCAAACATGCCCTTAAATTTGAAAAATATTTCCTTCCAAGGCCAGTTCTTCAAGTTATGGAGTTCTATTGCTTTTATGAATTTGATTGTGATGGAGCTGAAATCCACATGGCTACTTCCTCGGTGGGGAAACTTGCAAACACTAAGAAGAGTGGCTTAAAATCCTGTCGGAGTAAGTAAGAAGAATATACCTCCAATGCCTAAGTCAGAAAAGACCTGAAAAAGCTTTTCTTCTTTGAGGGAAAGAAGTTCTCATTTCATGTGTGCTTCGAATGAATAAGTGAAGTGCTTAATTACCTTCCTTTTTGAAGTCTATTCCCTCCAGCTAAAGACCATGCATTCCTCGTACAGTTCTGCCACGTTTTATCATTTGGTTAGGTGGTGTGTAGTGAATTCGTGGGGGGTTGATCACGGACACTGGCAAAGGATGTCTCTGTAACCTTCCCTATCGTAGGTCAGGCGACATTTAATGTCAACTGCTCCTACGATGGAGGAGGGTGGTGTACGTCCTGAAACTTTCCCGTCGTGGGCTGTCCAAAAAATCTGCTGACACATCGTGGGTTGCCCCCTTTTCAGATAAGAGGAAAGATTGAATGCTACGTGGTTTATTACAATCCTTGTGCCGCTGTCAAAAGGGGTTGTTGGGCTAGTGTGGCTTTGGAATAATCGTTGCTTGGAATGGGTTTCTTAGCCTAGGCCCAAGGGTGGATCCATGTATGCCAGTTGCCCCCCATTCTTGCAGTTGGAAAAAAATATTAGCCAACGTGTAGGAATTGACATTTCTAACTGTTGCGGCTGCATACGAGGATTGGAGTCTTCATCTTCAATGAGAGGGACGTTTGATGGACATTTGGGCTATTGCTACACACCTTTTTTCTTCCAATGACACTGGGAAAATGTAGGTGGTGGTCAAACAGGAGCCATTTGGACTGACATCCTTTTAAATTTGCGCAGAAAGCCCATTTGTTTTTGTCTTCTTTTTTGCATCAATTCCCCATGTTTTCTTCGTCCTCAAATTTTGGAGAGATAGCTCGCAAAGGTCATTACGCCACTGCTACGAACCCCATTTCTGAAAGGGAGCATTTGCATTACCACTTCAAGGAAAATGATTTAAGGGATTTTCAATTCAAGTGCAACATACCCCTATCTTGACTCTATGGGCCCATTGACGGGACGACGAGGCCGTCATCCTTGCTAGTTCTAACGAGGTATGTTTCCACGAGGAGATTTTGAAGGCTGGTTAGAGCTTCCCCATCCCTGTGAAGATTTGAGCTATCTTAGCTAACTTATATATGACTCTAGTCAAAATCTGTCCAAATGGCTGGAGGGTCCTTTTGGCTTGCATTGTTCTGTGGCCGATGATTCTCGAAGGTTGTCTTAATGTGATGGTTCAAGAATTCATGTATTGTCACCAATTAGACTTTTAGGGTGATGGAGTATGGGGGTTCCACTCATGGAAGGCTAGTAGGGTTCTAGTCGACCTATAAGACAACTCTAGGATGAAGAAGTGGTCTGAGATATATATTTTTTTTCAACGATGGTTGGAAGGTCCATGAGTGAGACGAAATTCTACCAGGAGAATTAGTAGGGATTAACTGCCAATGGGAGGGTTCTTGATATGAATGCTATGGTCATGCTGAGCAGGAGCTACAGCGGGTTGAGTCTCTAATGGAGTGGGTTGTCTCCCAGCCTACCAACAATAAGAGGAGTAGCCTCAGGATTTATGACATGACGTCAATTTCATTCACCTTGAGGAGTACCTGTTGTGCCCTGAGACCACAAAAGGGAAAAGGGTGGAGGAGCCCCTTGCCAAGAATGCTTCTCCGCCTGGGTCATTGCCCCAAATCCATTAGACCATGAAGACGAAGCTGGTCAGGGGTTTCGAGAGCTGGCTAGGAAGCATCACCTTCTGTCGAAGGCGATGTTGGAGGGTGATTCTAGACCAAAGAAGAAGGCTTGACTCGGGTAAGGAAAACCTGAGTTGAATGAATGACGCTATTAGATTGTCGCTCCCTCTAAAAATTTAGGAAGAAAGCCGACCGCAATGTTTGAGATGCGGTCGAGCCTATGACGCCTCCCATGACTTAGGGAGGTGCCTCTTCCCCAATAGCATTGGCTATGATACTGCTATGAGGCCTGTGTTCTCGAGGGCAAGGGATATAAGATAGTAGTGGACAATACAAAGGAGCAAGACAGGGGGTGTCCACATTGGATGCCTTCTAGAGTCGACACACATTGAAAATAGGGACCAAAGCTGCTTGGAGACCCTATCAACAAGTTTGAGAGGTTGTTTCCAGATCAATATCCTTTAGCAAGGTGTTCCGGGGGGGGGGGGGGGGGGTTAATGAGGTGCTCCGACTCCCTAAGGTCACCTGTCCCCATTGCTCAAATGAGGTACGCCGTCGTGGCACTTTGGCTCGATGGTCCAAGTCATCGGACACCTGCCATGGCTAGCTCTCTTCTTTTCTTATCCTGTCAACCACTCTCAATCCTTCAGCGCCTTCAGAGTGTCTTCTACTTTCATGTTCTTATCTGCTAGGTCTATGAACTCCAACAGAGCCGAATGTGGGTTCATTTCCAAGTCCTTCATAAAGTCAATATATGGCCAGATTCCCTCCACAAGGGCTGCCAAAACCACTTGCTCGTCGTGTCTATCCACTAAAAACATTTCTTTGTTGAAGCGTACCATATACTCTTTCAATGTCTCACCCTTCTTCTGCTTCAAGTTGAGAAGGTAGGTAGTTGGTATTCTTCTGATTCGACCTCCTATGAGTTGACTCATGAATCTTTGGCACAACTTGGTGAACGATCCTACCGAGCCCGGCTGCAACATGCTAAACCACCTTCTAGCAACCCCTTTCAAGATTGTGGGAAACACTTTGCACATGATCTCATTCGAGACTCCTTGGAAGACCATGTGGGTATGATAGGATTCCAAGTGGCAGAGGGGATCCTTCACCCCATCATTTGCCTCCATAGTTGGCACCTTTGAACTTTGCTGGGAGGGGGAACTCCATGCTTTTAGCAATGAATGGGTGGTTTGCGTTCTGTCAGGACCCATCCATAGTGGGAAAGTGATTACCGTTCATCTTTCGAAACATTTCTTCCAATTTGGCCTAAAAGTCATTCAGGTAAGCATCGACTCGTCTACCCACCTCATTGGAGCCTACTTGTTTTTCCTTCGACTTCCTTCCCAAGGGGATTGGTTGACTTTCCTTTTCTCTGTCTCCTTCATTGCTTACTTTGTCTACCACCTTATTTCCACCCGAAAGGTGGTGGTGGGGACTTGGGCATTTCTCGCTTTGGTGAGATGGTTATGGGTTTATTCGCTAGAGCTGGTTCTATTGCACCATCTAGTCTATGTTATGGGCCATTTGCTAGAGTTAGATTTCCATGGAGGAAATACATTGGTCTTGGGGGATAGATCCCATAGACGATGCTAATTGATGAAGTTGAAATCCACACATAGCAACTTCTCGGTGGAGAAACCTCGAAACACTGAGAATATTAATTGGCTTAGAGGCCTGACAGGGTGAGCTGGCAAAGTACACCTTCGATGCCTAATTCAGTAAGAGACTTAGGAAAGTTCTTCTTTCTTGAAGGAAAGAAGCTCTGGTTTAGTCTGTGCTTTAAATGAATAAGTGAAATGCTTACATTCCTTTTTGAACTATGTTCCCTTTAGCCAAAGACCATGCCTTACTCGTACAGTTTTGCCATATGCCATCCTTCAGCTTGGTGGCCCTTTTGAACTATGTTCCCTTTAGCCAAAGACCATGCCTTACTCGTACAGTTTTGCCATATGCCATCATTCGGCTTGGTGGCGAGTCGTAAATTCATGGGGGTTGATCACCGGCTCTTGCAAGGGGTGTCCTAGTAACTAGGGCCGGCAATTTTGACACGACACGACAACCCGACACGAACACGACACGAAATTAGTGGATTTGGATCATAAACGGGTCGACCCGTTTATCTCAGTTAAACAGGTCGGGTCACAGGTGACCCGCCAGACACGATTACCTTTCTTCTTTCTTCTTCTTCTTCTTCCTTTTTTTTTTTTTAATAAAAAAAAAGAAATGGGATTAGATTTATTGTCCCACTCATTTTCTCCGAATTGACACCATTCCCTAACCCCATTCGACTTCCCTTCACTCCCTTTCACACTGGAATCCCTTCCTCTGCTTTCCACTCTCCAATAGTCCAATCCCTTACCCCCACCACTCGCACGGTCGCACCCACCGAAACCCTTCGATCCGAGAAAACCCTATTCAACTCAAAGGGCTAGGGCTCCTACCTCTCGGCGCCGATGACGTGGACCACCGGACTCGTGTGCCGCTGTCGTTCCCGAGATCCACCAACGCGGCGACCTTATCGACATGAGGCACTGGCCAAATCATGGGTTTCTGGGTTGGGTCTCGGGAGCGAGAAGAGGGCCTAGGGTTCTCTTTGCCGCAAGATGATGATCTATGCAAACCAACTAGGGGGTTTTTGCCAGAGATCCAGATCAGGGTTAGGGTTTTGGAAGGCTTGGCAGAGACGCCTGCGTCGGAGGTTTCATGGTCCCTGAGCCGGCGAGCCGATGAAGCGGGCATTTGGGGGTGTTAGTTTCGAAATAAATTAGAATGAGCTTATTTGGTGAAAGTTATTTTATGGGTTTTGTGGGTGATTGAAGAGTCCACCAAGGGCGTGCGGTATGTGTTCGAAGTTCATCAACTTTTCTTTATTAGCTTTCTTGGCTTTGCTAAATCTATGGACAAATCTAGAATTGATTGAATGAATTGAGAAATGGGTATCCGAGTGAAATAAATTGTAAATCATGTTCTTGTTCCCAATTTTATGGTCTATAATCTGAATGTATAATACCAGAGAATGAAAAACCCCTAAAACTAAGTGTTTGTGAATGTTTACATTGTTTAGCTTAGATTATTAGGTTAGGGTCAAACGGGTCGTGTATGCGACCCATTATGTTAAATGGGTTTCACAGGTCGTATCGGGTGACCCGTGAAATTATCGTGTTCGTGTCGTGTCTGGAGCCCCGACCCGTTAACATAAACGGGTCGTGTCTGGGTCTAAGCTAAACGGGTCGTGTCGGGTGACCCGTTTTGCCAGCCCTACTAGTAACTTTCCCTCTACTGCGGGTTAGGCGACTTTTAATGTCAATTGCTCCTGCGATGGAGGAGAGTGTTGTCCCTATACTTTCCTATCATGGGCTGCCTAGAAAATCTGCTGATATGTCTTGAGTTGCCCATTTTTCAAGTAAAAGGAAGATTGGGTGCTACATGGTTTATTAAAATCTTTGTGCAGCTTCCAAAATGGGTTGATGGGATAATCTAGGCCTAGGCTAATCATTGGAATGGGTTTTCGGCCTAGTCCCAGCAGGTGAAATATAAATATATCATATAGGAAATGCCTACACCGAATACCATCTCCCAAAATTTTGTAATTTATTTATTTATTATTATTTGATTTATAATGTTTGTTGAAATTTTGCTACATCAATTTTAAAAGTTGCCTATCGATAAGAGAAAGAATGTGGTGGGGGTGGGGTGGTCGATGGCCAATTAAATGTTACCCCATATAACTTCCTTTTCTACCATAACTAGATGACTTCCTTTTATATATAGGAGAAAATATATTTTAACCCTCCAAACTTTCACATAGTGGCATCGATGCCCCATATACTACCATCGTGTGTCAAATTAGACACTTTGTACTTTTCTCCCTAAAATGCCATTGCATTTATTAAAAAAATAACCTTTTGAAAAAAACATTAAAAAAAATAATAATTAAGGGGGCTAACATGAAAAGCGCCACCCATTTTTGGTGTTTTCAATTTTTTTTTCCAGGTTTAATTTTTTTTGATAATTTTAATTTTTTCAAATGATGGTTATTTTAATAACTTTAAGGGCATTTTGGAGAAAAAAAAATGTAAAATTGTTTAATTAAAAACGTAGTGGTAGCATAGGAGGCTACGATATCATTTTTTAAAGTTTGGAGGTGTAAGTGCAAAAATAGTGATAATTTAGGGGGTTAAAGTGTATTTTTCTCATACATACATACATACATATATAACATTAAACGAATAAAGTAAGGGAAAATTAACCTTATCCCCAAACTTATACGCAATCTACAACTTGGACCTAAGAACTACCAAAATGTTTCTTGTTATTTCTTGGGTTAGATTTGGCCTTTAATATTGACGAAAAATGTCATACGTTAGAGACACGTGAAATCTAAGAATTTTCTTGTGACAAATTTACCATTGGGTGGAGTTGAAACACATCGTTTTACAAATATATATATATATATATATTATATATATATATATATTAAAAAAGAAAAAGAAAATACGCTTTAGCCCTTTAAACTACCATTACTTTTGCACTTATGCCACTAAACTTTAAAAAGTGACATATGGCTCACTCAAATTACCACCCCGTTACTTGTAAGCCACTTTGTTAGCAATCGGTATAAAAATGGACGGAAAAGTAGTCATGTGCTCAACACGTGACTATTTCAAAGTATTAATAAATAAATCAAACAAAAAGAAAAAAGAAAAAAATATATTTAAACCCCTGAACTAACACTCGCTTTCGAGTTGGCTCCATGAACTGCTAAGTGTGACATTAAGATACACCAAATTACAATTTTGTGACAAAAACGCCACTCCGTCAGCATTGTCCATTATGATGGATGACAAAATGGTCACGTGCCTTGCTCGTGACCACTTTTAAACTTTTTCCTAAAATACCAATTTTTTTCTTAAAAACCAAAATAAAAAATTAATTACAAAAAACTAAAACTAAAATTAAAATTAAAATTAAAATTTTTAAAAATGAGGGGGTGACTGAACCACCCCTACAATTTGTGGGGCGGCTCAGCCACCCCTAAAAAGCTTATAGAGGGTGGTCATGCCACCTCCACAGATTGTGGGTGTGGTTGAACCACCCATTTTTTGCTTTAAGAGGTAGTCAAACCGTCCCCACATATTGTGAGAGTGGTCAAACCGTCCGCACATATTGTGAGGGTGGTTTAGCCACCCTAAATCAATAATAGACATAGCTGAACCTCCTCCACAGACTGTTGAGCCACCCCAAAAGTAAATCTAGGGGTGGTTGAATGACATAGCGTGACATAGTGGATCACAAAGAAAACCACTAAAATCACAAATCTTTCCAAAACTTAGAGTCTATCAAGGATTTAAGATAGGATGATGATGACGATGATAATAATAATAATAATAATAATAATAATAATAATAATAATAATAATAATAAACCACTCTAAAAAATGTTTGTTATTTATCAATAAATCAAAATACATCAAAGATTGAGGCTTTAGATGACCATAAAATATATTTTACTACCTAGACTCTTAACCCTCGTAAAATACTCAAACAAAGTCGGTCTACAAAAATTTGTCGCAACTAGTTCAAACAGGTAAAAATTTCATCTCATTCCAAATTCAGTTTAAACTGAGATTTGGGATGCGCGCTACTACAACTCCCTTAAAGGACCTCATTCCAAATCTAGTTTGAACTACGATTTGGAATGCATCTTTTTATAGAAATCCTCTGGATTACCTCTATTAGTTTGTGATTGGCTGCATTCTGTTGGACAAAATCACTTTTATGTAATGTTGTCATTTGATCCGGACAGCCCAGCCATGCGTCAGGACACCCATCTACTGTTCAAGCTTGCATCCATCCGGACGTCTCAGTAACATGTCCGGACGCTCTTCAGAGTTTCAGAAGAATCCAGCGTTCAAGTGTATCCGTCCAGACGACGTGGCAATATCGTTCGGACTCCATTCAGTGTTCAAGTAAAATGATTTCCTTCGCAGACACAGATATGGGAAGACAACTACAACTGTCCGGACGTCAGGTCTACACCGTCCGAACGCTATCCTTGATAAGGCAAGACGTGGAGAAGAATTGTAATCGTTCGGACGTCAGAGCAACACCATTCGAACGCCAGTCCTTATTATGGAAATTGCGTGCAGCAGAAGTACAACCGTCCGCACGTGGCCTTATTCAGGAAAGAATATCAGCTTTTTTTGAAAAGCCGGTTGCACAGTTGTCCGTCCGGACGACTTTAGCTTGCTTCCGGACGCCGCCTAGAGAAAATCGAATCATAGTAGATTTAGGTCTTCTGCATCCTATAAATAGAGGTTTCTAGGCATGTATTATTTACATAATTAGATATTGAATTTTTTAGAGCTTAGAGAGTATATTTTAGGAGTTATTGTGTTGATTCGCTTGCTCTCAAGCCGTTGCAGTTGTGCTGTTGATGTGCTCGTCAATTGAAGTCTATCTTAGGGAGGAGCTCTAAGGTAAAAGAATCCATAAAAGACCCATTCAAGTAGGAGACTTGGTTGGGAGACGTTCATGTTGGGTTACGTGTCAAAGTGCTAAATACGATCACTACATCGGGTATGTGAGTGTTACTGTCTATGTACTACCTTTGTCTTCTGATAGTGGATTTCCTGGGTTTGGCTGCCCCGGAGTGATTTTTTCCTTAATTGAGTTTCCACTTCGTTAACAAAATAATTGTGTCATTTAAATTCCGTTTTTACATTATTTTGTTACACATTGTGCATACACACACGGTTAAATTATAAGTCATCTATTTTTCAACCTCGTTCCAAATCCAGTTTGAATTGAGATTTGGGATGTGCCTATTTGTCCAACTCTTTAGAATTTTATTTATAACCTGTTTGACCAAGTAAACATTGGAATTGGTAAAACTTCATGAAACATGACTTTGTAGACCTTTGAATCTGCTTTCCAACAACACCAAACTTGCTTCCCCGATGTCAAAATCACAATATATGACTCTCTCTTTCTCTCTCTCTCTCTCTCTCTCTCAATTTAAATGGTATGAAGAAAAACTATCTTGCATCATTGAACCAACCCCAAACAAAAGCAAAATGGAGGTGGCTAATCAAACTATCCCTACAGTCTGTTGGGGGGGGGGGGGGGGGGGGGGCTGAATGTGGTGTTGGTTCAACCACATCATAAAAACTAAAAGGGTGATTACACCAAACCTCCTTTTGTTCTGAAATCAACAACCTTTTTTTTATTTATATATATATTGTTAATAATTATAATAAAGGGGGTAATTCCGATATTTTAAGGGTCAAAGTGTGTGTAGGGGGTATTTTGGAAAGAATTCGGTCACGTCCAATGCGCTTGACCACTTTTCTATCTATTCTAACATCTGACGCTGACAGAGGGGTGTTTCTTTCATAAAATAGTAGTTTGGTTTATCCAATGTCACACTTGACAGTTCATCAAACTAACTCAAAAAACGAGTGTTAGTTCAGAGGGTTTAAGTATATTTTTCCTATTAAAAAAAAACAATTGAAGTTTTTTAGGGAGTTAGGTGTCACTTTTTAAATTTTGTGGCAAAAGTGCAAAATGGGTAATAGTTCAAGGGTTTAAAATGTATTTTTCACAAAAACAAAGATGGGGAGGTACACACACCAAATGGTGAATGAAGTTAGCAAGGGTGGCAGATAGAGAATGGCCACGTGACAATGCCTTCCTCAATTGTAGGAAGGGGTGGCCGCACCCATCTAAGTGTTGGAGGGGTGGTTGTGCAGCCATCCCCTCTATTGGTGGAGGGGTGGTCGTGTGGTCACCCTTCCTACAATTAGATGGGGCTGGGTTGGATAACCACTCGACTATTACCTCCCACAATAGAGGGGGTGATTGCATGATCACCCTTGATGCAATAGATGGGTATGGTCACCCCCCTTTACAATAGAGAAGATGGTCATATGGCCATCCCTTATCTACCACCCTTGCTAATTTCATCCACTATTTTGTTGTGTACCTTGACATGTATGTATGTATGTATGTATATTAAGTAATTGTAAAATTGCACGTTTCCATTCAACACAAGGGTAAATTTTTCATAAAAAATGTCTCGGAGTCACGTGCGATTTTTTTTAACAATACTAACAATTAAATTAAATACCTTTTTGTCCATTGTGGTTTAAAGACTTTATTTTTTGAGAAATGCTAGGTGTACCAATTTTTTTTACCAAGAGATAGGTACCAAATGATCGATGTTGAGCTTATTCATTGGAGATGATCAAAACAATTAATAAAAAGAAATGCTACAAGTACCAATGAATAAGCTCCACATCATTTGGTAAAAAAATTTGGTACCCCTATCATTTCTCTTATTTTTTGCTCCATATACTTTATTTCGTATCAAAGATAGTATTTTGTTTATAGCTAAAAACGGAAATGGTACTTCCGTCCAAAAATTGGCGAAAGTCTACACCAACACTCTTAAAAAACTTACATCTGTCCTATATCCCATTAAAAGTAAAATTTAATAATAAAATAATTAAAAAAACTAAAAATATTAAAAACATTAAAAAAAATTAAAAATACTTTTTTTAAAAAAAATAAAATAAAATAGGGGGTTTTCCTAAAGAGTAAAATGGAGGTGGTCGAAACCCTCCAAGAGCCATTGGGATGGATCGGCCACCCTCGTTTGGCTTGGGGGTGGGTTCGGCCACTCCCTTGGCCACAAGGGGGCGGTTAGGCCAAGAGGGGTGGTTAAGCCACCCCTATGACCCATTGGGGGTGGTTCGGCCACACCCATTTGGCCAAGAGGGTAGTTGATCCACCTCCATTTGATCGGAATGGGGGTGGCCACAGCCCTTGGCCACCCCCACGGCCCATGGGGGTGGTTTGGCCATCCCCAAGAGACCAAATGAGGGTGGTTGAAACCACCCGCAAATCCTTTAGGGGTGGCTTGGCCACCCCCATTATCCACCGTACCCTCATTTGACTGGATTAATGTGGGTGGTTCAACTACCTCCAAATGGCCTATATAGCAACCCCCCCCCCCCCCCTTTTAATTAGGTCTTTTTAGGAATTACACTCATGTATATGGGGCAATTTTAAAAATTTTATATCGAAAAATTCACTTACGGCGCAAGTGAGTAATTTTTCGTCAAAAAAGACGCAAATGACTAATAAAGTGCTTACATTGAAAATTTCATAAACTTTGTTGGGGTACATGGCCAATTTTTAAACATCGGATGCAAAAGTAAAAAAGTTGTCAAACTTTGAGGGGGTAAAATGTTTTTTTTTTTTTAGAACATGAAGAGGGGTTAATTGCTGAATCTTGTGGCTATGAGTGGCATCAAACAACAAATGGGCTTATTTTAAAATATTTTTGGTCGTTTGAATTATAGTAAGATGGAATGAAAGAGAATATAGTAGAAGCGGAGGAAGAAAAGACAAGGATTTTCAGGTGGTTTGGCACTAAAGGCCAATGTCCACCACTAAGAAATCACCTTTAGGGTTACATTTTGCTCTTAGAGTAATGTTTCTTATATAACTTTCGTATAACTTTTGTATAAATCTAACAACTTCTTTTAAGATCAACTATTGGATATTTATGGCCCATATAAGATAGGTGGAATAGAAAAAAAGGATTTAATTACAATTACTCATCTATAGTAAATACATTGAGAAAGAAAATCTATCAAACCTAATATGGGAGCAAACAGTTGAACCATACAACCTTGTGCCACACCAATATAAGATTCTGAAAACAAATACATTCCTTGCTCGACACTCCTAACCAAGAAAATGGCCATAGGAGCCTAGCTCCTACAAAATTCTGTCGCCCTCCACTCTGATCTTTCCCCAGGACAAGAGCAATCTGTATTCTTTATAGCATATATTGATAAATTATCATTTATTCCTAGTTGAAGCTTGAGCTATGTATCTCGTGGTCCAATTAATGTATAGTACTATTAAAGTTAATTGAGGAAACGACGAAAAATCATTAAATATCTAAAGTTTAAACTTTGTATACTTTAATAAAGGAAAATTTTCACTTACGATCTTTTATCACTTTTGCAATCATACCTTTAAATTTTAAATTGTCAAATTAGTGTATCTATCTTTTAATTTAATTTAATTTATTTTTAATTTCACCAATTTGTTAGGATTTTCTGTTAAATTCTATCAAAATTCACAAAATACCCATGTTTTTCTTTTAAAAAAAAAAATTAAAAAAAATCACATATTGAGGCATGGGTATTTTTGTAAATTTCTTTAAATCCTGACCGACAACTAAATCCTTACAATTTTTTTTTTTTATTTATTTTTTCTAAAAAAAATGAGGGTATTTTAGAAATTTTGACATCCAACCGTTAGGATTTAATGAAAAATTCTAACGGATGGTTGAAAAATACATTAATTAATTGACATTTTTTTAAAGTTTAAAGGTATAATTGCTAAAGTGATGAAAGATCATGAACGATAAGTAAAGTTTTCCCTTTAATAAATCAATTGTTCTTCTAATACTTTTGAAAATTTGATTTTATTCTTTTATAATTTCCGTCTTGCTACTTAACCACAAAATTTGTTGTGCTCTCATGATCAGCATGGAGGCATTCATAAAATATATATGTGACTTGTGGTTTTGATTCAGAAAGTTGAATCCCTTGGATGCTCGAGCCCACCAAATCATGGCCGATTAATTCATAGATATATTTTCTTATAACACGTATAAAAAGAGAAAGGGACCAAGGATATAACATAATTAAAGATGCCCCTTCCGTGTTAATGCAACATCTGAAAAAGATGCTCTTTTGTGGTCCAAACCCTCCAGTTTCAGACAACAACGATATCATACCCATCAAGCTTTTAATTTAAGGAGTTCAAAGAGCTATCCATATGTTTGACAGTACAGGTCTTACGAAAAGCCCACCATCCATCATGGTCATCAGTTAGCCCCATGCATGTTGTAAAATGTGTGATTGATGGTGCTAGCTAGCCTGCTTTTTATCCTTCAAAGAAATGGTCGGCTCTCATCACGTTCTCATTACACTAGTATTTCATTGGTGTTCTTGCATCCACGTACATTTTTCTTTTCTGTTTGGTTCTGCAGAAATATCTCGATCTTCTAGATCGACATTAATGGATGATTTGTAGGTTTACAAGGTGAAGTCACATGTGATCGATGAAAGGGCCAAAAAAGAATGTCTCAAAACATTTTTTTTAATTCCTTTACTTCTAGCTTCAACATCGATCTGAATAAAGGTCAAATCCTCTTGGAGTCCCACTGCAGGGATTCTAGATAGAATACGTACAAAATGGGCATGGGACACATGTATGGAAAACAAGCACAACCTGAAATTAAAGTTACTAAACCCTGATAGGCATGTGATATATATATATTATATGCTTCGAGAAATACATGCATCATGTTAGAAATATTGGCAAAGAGGGACATCTATATTCATTGTCTGCTCTTTATGAAGTCACTCAATTTTGATGGTGTCCGATGGCACAAAGGCAGTTTAGTAAATGATGGGTTTTAATGAAACTATATTTAATTAATTAATTGCATGTCTCCACAAACATTTTGACACGATAAAAATTTGTTAAATGGAACATCTGATAAGAAGTTAAATTATTAAAATCCTGATAAAAACATCTGACACGATAAAACCTTGTTAAATATTTAATGGAAGAGCAACGGACTTGAACAAAAAAATAAATAAATAAATAATGTAAAAAAAATAAAAAATGTCGCATCCGAAGAAGCTTTGATTAGAGGGACATGACCACTCTATTTCTACCCATTTGGTCCACACATGAGAACACATGTTGCAGGAGGAAGGACGGTGGTTTGCATGAAAGAGCAAAGTGGGGAGGCCCCAGAGAGGAGTTCTCAAGGCAATGTCGCATTCAAGCCACCTAATGGGAAAGAGAGATGAGGAACAACAAGATAGTGACCCTTCCTTTCTGCCACAAGAGACAATTATTAACCAACGCGTCTGAGGCTGAGAGAGAGAGAGAGAGAGAGAGAGAGAGAGAGAGAGAGAAGACACCACCATGATGATGAGCCATGTAAACCCAATTAAACCTTATGTTCTACTTGGAAGAGAATTAGGGTTTCTCAAGATAGTGACATTTTTGTTGGCGGGTGCCAGAGTTGGTCTGGTACATAAATGGTAACATGTTCTTGGGATTCCAATAAAATCAAGCTCATAGCAAGGGGCATGAAGAAAAGGATCATGATGATGATTAACTTCTTAAGAAATAATGATATATATATATATATATATATATATATATATATATATATATATATATATATATATATATATATATATTATAATGGAAAAAGTGCACATAACCCGATCAAACTACTATTTTATTGTTAATGTGCCACCAAACTACCAATTGTGTCGATCTCCCCTCTAAACTACTGAAAAATGTCAATGTCTCCCTAATGACAAAAATACCATTAATAAAATTATTAAAATAAAAAAAATTATTTAAAAAAAATCTAAAATAACGAAAGTTATATAAAAAAAACTAAATTAAATAAAAAATAAAAATGGGTTTTTAATTTTTTTTTTTTTTAATTTTCAGTTATTTTTTCATTGGTTTATTATTATTATTATTATTATTTTTCATTTTTTTTTTACTTTTCTTTTTCGTTTTTTTTAAAGTTATTATTATATTTTTTTAATTTTTAATTTTAATTTTTTTTGAGGTAATGCTATATATACTTCCACTTCCCCACACACATTTTCACGCTTCCTTAGGTAGCTTTTAAAACCACCATTGACTTTAATATGAATATTTATTGAAGAGCCTTGCTACACAGGGGACACTCATCCGTCCCCTGTGAGTCTCTTTTTAATAAAAAAAATTATTTTTTATTATAAATGGGTGCTGGGGGACGGATGAGTGTCCTCCAACAAACATTTCCCTTTATTGAATTTTAATCAAATGACATGGTTTTAAAAGCCACTTAAAGGAGTGTGGAAGTGGGTGTGGGAAAGTGGAGTGTGTGTAACATTGCTCTTTTTCGAATTTATAAGGACATTTTTGTCTTATTGAAAAAATTTAGGTCATTTTTGTCTTTTTGTTGGTCTTAATGGGAACATTGACATGTTTTGGTAGTTTGAGGGGAGAGGGCATTGACACAATTGGTAGTTTGGGGGGATATTGATCGATAATTGAATGGTAGTTTGATGGAGATATGTGTATTTTCCCTATTATAATTTTATCCAACAAAGATGACGTGACACTCAAACTAATTCTTGGATTAATTTTTGTTAAAAGAAAGAAAAAATCCAATAGTTAATTGGAGTGCCACGTCAACATTAATGTTGGACAATTGTGTGATAAAAATATAGTATCTATCATTACTTATATCGGTAAAGAAAAAAAGAAACATTAATGTTGGACAATTGAGTTTCTTTTTTCTCTTTAATTTATTTTTTTACACTTCAGATCGAGATAAAAAAAATGTACTTATTATCTAAATCATATATAGCCACTATTCTTGATTTTATCTTATTTTTCAAAGCATTTTTAGATAAATAATTACAATATTACCTTACTATATAATCTATATTGAATTAATTATGTCACGATAGAGTTGAGGACGTGTTAGCCTCACCTAGCTACGAGATATTGATCTCAAAAGAATTATTGACTTAAGATGCGTTTGACATTGCGATTTCGTAAACAAAAAGTGCAATTTTAAACTAAATTACAGAAAATAGATTGTTTGGGATTGCATTTTTAAAAAATTACAATTTGAAAAACGTAAAAAAAATATATTTTTTCAAATCGCATGCAAATGTTTTTTTAGATACATGCATGCTTTTGAGCTCTCTTCTTTCTCCTAAAGAAAACCCAAAATCTCCCCATGGCCTCTAAGGAGAAGGAAGTGAAACCGACTCCCTCCTCCCCCTTTCTCTCTACTCATCTTTTCCTCCTCCTCCCCCCTCCTTTACCGACTCTTTTGAGGCCAAAACCACCTCTTCGGAGGTCCTATCCGCCTCTTTGGAGGCCTTATCAATCGGCTTTGGCGATACATCACAATTCAACATCACCGATGGCTTCTCCTCCACTGCAGATGGTCCAATCTCAGCCTCCTCATGCCTTTCTCGGCCTCGGATCTGCCTCATTCTTGAATTTCTTGAATTTGATTTTTTCAAAATCAAATTTATCCACTTCAGGAAGTTCCACTGCCACACTCACGTACCATTCCACCATGATCAGGACTCTCTCTGCCTCGCTCCGTCATTAGCCGCTTCTCCTCCCGGCCAAAACATGCTAGAGCGTGTCCTACACGCGCCTGCGAGTAGATCTTACTCGCGGGTGCGTTGGCCACAAGAGCCGATGCATGGACATCTCTTCGCGTACGTGGTGGTCCGCTTCCTTTTGGCAACCATCGTCGGTGCATGGTCTTAACGCTCCGACGAGTGGCTTACACGTGCCGACAAACTCCGACCTCCTCCGCTACGCCATCTGTCAGTGTTACTCTTTCGTAATTTTATTTGCAGTTTCTTTTCTTTTCCTTATATTTTTCTATCATCTATGTTTTTTATTTTTTTGGCTGGCCTTTTTCTTTTGGTTATGGGTTTTGTTCCGTTTTATGGAACTTTGCTCCCTTTAAGCGCCTTCTTTGACATTATCAGTTATTTCGATGGGCCGGGTCATTCATTTGACCTATTTCGGTCTGACTGCACTCTTGAAGGCTTTATCACCTTTGTTTTTATTTTATTTTATTGTAATTCCCCTTTCCCCACTTTCAATAGAACCAAAAAAAAAAAAAAAAAAGAGGAGGTATTTTTTTTTTTTTTAAACGCACAATTCTAAAGGTTAAACTACAATTTTAAAGGCCAGACTTCAATTTTGTAAAACGTTTAACTATGTTTTTAAAAATTATATTTTCAAATCGCACATTTTACAATCGCTATTTTTGATTCCTACTTTTTAAAATCATCAACCTAAATGGATCATTGTTATACATTTAATTTCCTCAATCTAAATTCCTGACATTTTTCTCGAAGGAAACTAGCACATATATATGCTACAAATCCCCGAGCCACATGATACTATCCAATTAACTTTGATATTATTTATTATGACTTAAAAATGTGTTAATTAATTACATCTGCCTAATATTCCAAAATTAAGGACCAAATTAATCACAATTGTAAGTCCATATCTTCTATTATATATAGCTAAGATCGAAATTAAATAATATATAAAAGGTTAGAGCATCGCATTGCAGGCTTTTCTTTATTAATTTGTTTGATTTTTTACATACCCACACAATTTCTTCCTATTCCAAATCCACACAACCAGGCCGTCACTTGGGTGCCATAAATTTTTATTATGATTTATATAACTATATATATGATCGGGAATTCGGGAGCGAATGATCTTATGTAATTAAGTGATCGATGGACTGTTTTGCTTAATTAGAGGAAATAAATAAATAAAGTGATGGCCCGTTTTATTGCTCCTTAATTATGTAAAACTTTTTTCAATAATGGCAAGTACACATCTAAATCTTTAAGTATTTCCTTTTGTTCGAGGGAAAAGTCGTTTATTGTACCTGAGATGCTCAGGTGCATCATTTTCATCGGACGACGATCCATAATAATTTGAAGTTTGAACGGTAATTGAAAGAGAGTTTATATAAATTAAAATCTTGCTGTCTAAATAAATTGTAGACTATTCAACTGTTTATCCGAACAGTTGAATCTCGTCTAAACCTTTTTACAATTAACTGTTGAAATTGTCGTGAATTTGAACCCATTTTTTATGGGGTGAAAACTCTTATTACTGTTTATCTATCACAACGCACTGCAACTCTGCAGCTACGTACGAGGACCTCTTTTTTAGCTTTACATTGAGTCTAACCTTTTATTAATTGTTTTTACCCTCCACGTACCTTTCCCCGGCAAAATAAATAAAAAAACCGCTTGAATTATCGAAAACCCATCTTTTTGAGCCATTAAGACCCCACCGACACACTCGTAATAAGAATTTTGAGGGCGTCAATATCCCCCAAACCTCGAAAAGTGAAATAAGACAAGAAGATTGGCTCAGATTTTCTTAAAAACTTCTCATGTATATCTGACCTACACAAACTCCAGTTGCATTCCTCTCTAGAAACCTTTATATATAGGCTTTTGAAATGGTACTGCATGATCATGTGAAGTCATGAATATTTTGACCTACTTTTGGTTATATCAGCGCATAGAAAAGCAGATTATATAGATCATTAAACTCTGAAACGAATTAGAAGAAAATGAATAAAGGGGCGGGTGGGTTTCTTTAGAGGCAATGAAACGTCGCCATGTGATGTTACCACATCATGGGGCAAAGGAAAGGGCAAGTGCTTGGGTTCACATCAGATAATTTTCTACTTTTATGAGAGGGGGCATATAAGTGGTGCAGTTGCATTGAACCCAAGACATGGTCCCCTCTCTCTCTGACTTTAATGGCAATTGGCAAAGAGAGATAGAGGGGGTGTTTGCCATTGCATGAATGGATTGAAGGTGGTGGTTGTTATTGTTGTTGTCGTTAGGGTTAAGAAAATGTGGGTCCAGTTTGACGATCGATGAGAAGGGCATCCATCGAAGGTCTCTGCTTCCCTTCGAGTATATATCGATCAGAGAGAACCAAATCTATAAAATGTGCAAATGGGGGCTCCAGCCGAAGTGGTCTAAGAGGAGCTCATAATCTAGATGACAAACCCCAATAAATTACATGTGAGAGAGAGAGCTCAGACAGTGACCTCACTGACCTGTCTACGATGGTAAAGAAAGCTAGAATTATGAAACAAGTGAGAGGCAGTTGGACCGGGAATAATTGCAAAACGAGTGAAGCATTCACGAATAAAGCTGACTCTTTTTTTCAGACACCACTCCAAAAATATCATTACCTTACTATTTCTGATAATAACCATGCAAATTCACAGACACCCCTTACAACTAAGATCTCTCCCTCTCTGCCTTTGTAAAGGACCTGAAATGGGTGGAATAAACTTTTTATATTAAAGTATTGATTCAATGATTAAATTTAACTCTTTCAATCATCTTAAATTTTGAGAATAAGTGGTAATTTAACATGATATCAAAACAAAGGGTCTGAGTTTGAACCTTGACTCTTTCATTTACCTCATATTTCAATTAAATATTTAACGTGTTGAACTTTACTTATTAAAAATATTGATTAAATGAATAAATTTACCTCTTTCTATCGGCATTCACTGTTTACTATTTGCTTAACCTTTTATCATCATCGAGTTAGAGCAGAGATTGTCTTAATAAGCTTTTGGGGTAAAAATTATTTAACAAAAATTACGTTATTGAGTACTGTTTCGTTGAGATGCTCCTAATGGGCCTACCCATGTATAAAAAATAAACAAATGTAGGTAACATGTAACAATTAAAGACGAGTCAGCCATTTGTGGGTTTAGTTGGCTCTTGTTTGTGCAGTAAAAGTCACTGGGTATTACAACATAAAATAAATGCAATCACAATCGAACGAACAAAGCAGCAGAGAAATATATGAAGGAGATCAAAAAGAGAAGCGGTTGTACTTTGTTACTCAGAGGAGGAGGAGAGAGAGAGAGAGAGAGAGAGAGAGAGAGAGAGAGAGAGAGAGAGGGTGATGATTACTTGCTCTTTCTCATTTGTGTTATCCTGTTAACATTATTTTAGGACCACTTTGCAGAATCCCTGCAACTGATATAAACAGCCAACACAGCTATAAAGAACCAACGCCAACAATTAGTACCCTGGTCCTGGAGAGAGAGAGAGAGAGAGAGAGAGAGAGTTACCAACGAAGTCAATTCTCTTTTTCTTGCTCAAGTCTTTTACAACTTACACGTTCATGCGATTCGAGAAGAGATAGATGTGTAGGGGAAAAAAAGAGTGTCATGAACTTAATTAACTTCCTTATCCAGTGCACTTTCAAGCCAATAACAACATGAAGGGGATTTTTGGATTATTTTCACATTTGATCGTCGATATGTACTTAATCTCTCATCTGTATTATTTATATCGTTTTAATTGTTATATATGTTGATTTTAATTTAAAATAAACAGCATATATAAGAGATGTATAAAAAAATAATAAAGATGCCGTCTAGTACTATCTTTAATTTGATAGAACATATAACAATAATGTTGTTGGTGGCGACCGTTGTGTTGAGTATGATCGACAATTAATTAATGATCAATACTATAGTCTTGATAATTCTTGTCCAGTGGATTTATTACTTCTTCAATTTTTCCTTAGGTAAGAGAAAATTATTACATGATGTATCGTGCAATTACTATAGGTCCTGTCAGCTTAATTGTCACGAATTAATCCTTACATGATATATGTTGGTACAAGCACCTACACTGACCTCGAGACAGCCTTTTAGGGAGAAGTTCTACGAGAGATATGATTCATGCACAACTGTTGTGCAGGTTTTAAGAGACATGGGTGGGTCCCACGTGGTGGGTCTTACCGCATGGGTTCCACGTGGAGCCACTCCATTCATGTTTCTTGTCTCTTGTACAACAGTTGCACATTTCTAGTTCTACAAAAATTGAAAAAGGGTTAAAAAGGTTTAGTAGGGGGCGGATCCAGTGAAGCTATTCCGACGCTCAAGTTTGCAAAAGATTAATAGTGTGAATTAAAGTGTATTTTGGCATAGTTTAACTAAGAGTACGGTTGAATATTTGTGAGGTTCACAGTATCTGCTCCTTATATAGGTCGACGTCCCCTTAGAGTTCAATGGACTCTCACCAAGAAGTTGTTACTAGACATGGGGATTATATCCCTCAATCTGTTAAGAGGGCTGGGAAGCATGGTGTGTGCGTTCAGTTAGTTGAACTGATGATAAAAGGAGAATCGGTTGCTTAGTGATTTTATTTTTATTTTTATTATTATTTTTATTTTATATAAAAGTGCACTCGAGTCCTAATAGCTGGCTGAACTGTTAGCCATCAGAATGTTAGGTGATCGAGTTCTTAATGCACTGTGATTCTTCATACCTTTGGGGGCCATTTGTGCTTTATGGTGAAAGGGCCCTCTCAGGCCTCTCGATATCCAATTATATGTCCATGTACTATAATATAGTGTCGATCACGTACGTACCTTTTGGTGAGGATTTTCTAACTTTAATTTCTTGTAACCTCATTCATATAGCTCAATGCGGGTATCTAACCTAGATAATTAAAAAATTAAAAAAAAAAATGTGCAAAGGCGCAAAGCAATCATGATTACATAATTAAACTTGTAACTATCAAAAGGAGCATAGACAGCAGGTTTTTTTTTTTTTGTTCAACTTGAACCAAAGTGATCGATTCCATGAACTTTATGACCGTAATTGAAGTTACACTCAAATCAAACGCATGTCATATATAATGTTGATGTAATATATAATTGCATGCCCTTAAAAAGAGAAGAAAAGTTCTGTGAGAGAGAGAGAGAGAGAGAGAGAGAGAGAGAGGGAGGGCCCCTGAAATTTGGAAATGAATTTGCAATTATGCTCGAAGTGTTAACTTGATCATAATTGATGACTGCCCTTCTAGTCTTCTACAATGTGTCCTCGCAACTCCAGGAAGTTGTCACTTCTTGCAGTAATAACATAATATATATTGTTACATTCATCATATCATAGTGACTATATACTAAAGGAATTTTCGTAGAAAAAATGTGTTGTACACAATAAGAAAGAAGAAAAATATGCATAAATAATCTGAAAATGCTGGTAGAAGGGACATATAATTAAATTCCAACCTATGTTTTCAGCGATATCTATTGCTCTGTGTTAAAGATTTATTAGAAGGGAGACATCGATCACGAAAATAGCAATACTTTTCATTTCTGGATTTTTATTTTTTCGACCCACTTGATTATAGCAAGTTTTTTTTTTCTTTTTTCTTTTGGGTAAGTATTAGCATATATATATATTCGTAGTGTTGGAGCATAGCAGTTGATGGAGGCCTACCACGCTAGGGTGGCATGTCCTTATTTGTTGTACTACAAAAACAGCCATGCACAGTTAATTTTGTAAATTCGTTATTTATTTGCTGGGGCAACTGCCTATATCAGAGTCTCTAACTTTGGCATCAAGCGTTAACTTTCTTGCCAATATTCACTTGCGGATATAGCGTACGTCAGTGGGTATACCTTCCTATAGAAAATGGTTTGTTTTAATTATATATTTAATAAATATTTTAATACTTTCTTTCAATTGTGAACTTAAACTCTCAACACGTGAAATATTTAATTAATGTAGAGCTGAATTGATGGAGACAAGGTTCAAATTTAAGATTGTTTACTTTGATATCATGTTAAATCACTACTTATTCAAAAAGTTTAAGTGGATAAAAAATTGTTTATTTTATTAATATTAATTCTAACAAATGTTAACAAAGGTATATTTGTTAATGTGTTTTGACAGAGTATTTTTTATTTTTTTAAGTTAAATTTGGATCATCGAAAAAGCTATAACACATGATGTAGTTTATTTACGGCACTTAAAAGTCAAATCCATAAAACAATACCATATATATTTAAAAAAAGAAGTAAAAAACAAAAGAAAAAAAACACCATATATTTCGTAAGTATCCCATTACGTTGACGCGACAATATTATCAATTCATTATTTTTTTTATTTTTTTTTTCACATTTGAATTGACACTGCAACGTTAACATAGTAGAATATTGGTGAAATATCAATTTGATGTATATATACTCAAAAATAATCTTACACAAAATTCTCCTAATATATATATGGGACGACATATTTTACATGCTAGCTAGAGTCAACTTCACAAGATGAGATTAAACGTCACACGTAATTTAATAAGAGAATTTCCATGTTTTTTTTTTCGAATGACAAGTTATAATCATTTAGTTAATAGAGAGAAACATCTCTCTCATTATTGAAGACTTATCATTATTATTATTGTTGATAGATGGTAGTCTTTCGATCTCTAGCTCCCCTCTCACAGGGCCGTAGATGCAATATTATGGAAGTATAGGTGCAATTGTGTAAATTGTGCAAAGAATTTTCCATGTCAAACCAAAAAAATAAGTGCAAGGATGCAAGGGGTGGTACTTTGAGAAGGCAAAGACACTCTCAAACTTGAGGGCCTTGTCAGGCTTCACTCTCAGATGGTTCAGCGCCAATTGCCTTAAAATCAGACCCCTCCCCTCCCTTTATAGGACCCACCAACAACACATCCTCTCTCTCTCTCTCTCTCATTCTCCTCAACTCTCCCTCTCTTCTTCCTCTTTGTGCCATGACTTCTGCCATGGACAAAGCTGAGAGAGAGACCCACGACTTCATGAACGTCGAGTCTTTCTCTCAGCTCCCCTTCATCCGCCCCGCGCCGGTTAAAGAAAAGGGCATTCGGCTTTTCGGCATAGAATTCGGCTGCGGCGACAACAACCACGGTGGTGGAGCCGCCGACGAGTCCGAGTCGGCTGAGACCAACGCGTGCGAGGATGTTGCAAAGGAAAGCAACGAGAACGGGGAGAGTAACAGGAGATTTGAGTGCCATTACTGCTGTCGAAACTTCCCTACCTCTCAAGCCTTAGGCGGTCACCAAAACGCACACAAAAGGGAACGCCAGCATGCAAAACGCGCGCACCTACAGTCGGCCATGGTGCATAATAGCCTCTCCGATGCGCACGTGTATGGGCTTATGAATTACCGGCTCGGCTCGGCTCCACTGCCGGCTATGAGTTATCCATCGTGGAACACTAGTAGTTCTTCTTCTAACGGCGCCATTGCTGGTAATGGTAGGTATTATGGAAGCCAGAGCTCTTTCTCTCAGCCTGCGCCTATAAACGGGAGTCCTTTGGCCTTGTGGCGAATCCCTGCCGTCCAGAGTACTAACCCTACTTTTGATCGTGACCGTTCGTTGCACCCCTTGCCGTTGTTTTCCGGCGATGAGTTAAAGCCCAGCTCGCAGGTCGGTGGGTCTAGTACTTCTCAAAGCAGGTATGTTTACGAAGCGAAGACTAGCGTGCAAGACCATGTGAGTTTGGATCTTCATCTCTAGCTAGTACTTGTAATTCGACTACATCGTAATTAAAGAAGAACTTGAGATTTGAGATTAGATCGAGCTGAGCTGGGAATCTTTTGATGTGCAAATGAGGCAATTCTGAGGAAGCCCATTACTGTTTTCTATATATTAACATCGATCGTAATTTTAGTATGCATGATTTAATATGTACATGAAATGATTTGAATGTGAGACAGCATGTTCTTCATGTTAAGACTCTTTGACCCTTAGTTTTCGATTTGTAAGGCATATTTCTTTAGGTTAGAACACTTTTTCTTGTTTTTGAAAGCAGAAAACTACATAGTTTCGAATCTCTCAAGGAAGCCAAGTGTTTTCAAAATGCTAACTGGGAGAATTTACCGTTTGCAATTTCTTGTTAAAATTCATTGAATCTTGAAAGGAACACATGGTAAAAACTGTGCAGTGCAATCTCTATTTCTGCCTTCTGAGTATTTCACACGTGTGAGGAATATATGGTGTCTGTTGGGTGGGCATGAAGTCTGTCTGTACACACGTGTGCGTAGATCTATATATCTTGTCTAGACAGGTGGAGTGAAGAGGGAGGTGGGATTTGTTTCAGTGAAGCAGCAGAGAGATATATAAGAAAGATCAGTTGATAATTAAAGCTTATGATGCAGAGAGATCGATAATGTGATGTTTTCCATGGCATCAGCGGGGTCGCCCATTGCTTGCCAATGTTTAAAATTAATGCATATATTATTCTACTTTTACTATTCACGAATTTCTGAGCAAGGATGTGTCTGCGCGTCCGTGTGTGTGAGAGATCGAGAGAGAGAGAGAGAGAGAGATCTGTTTATATGTGTGTCTGGTTGTTCATACTTCAGCCATGAAACCTAGGGCAGACGAACGGTCACGATATTATTCTCTTTAAATATGTTAGAACATAAATTAAATAGTTAATTTTTTTTTTTTAATATTTTGGATACGTGTGTGATGATTTTAATATTGTATCAGGGTGTAAAGGTCATGGTTAAAATCTGACTCCACAATTCACTCAATTTCAATTAAATATTTTAGTGTTAAACTTCACTTGTTAAAACAGATCGAGTTTTCTATTATCTTATAATGCTCCATCCTATTCGGATCATATGGGGTTGAGGATGTTGAGACCTTGGTTGTAAAGCACAAATTAAAGTTGAAAATAAATGGTAACTGCGATGTGAGAATAAGACGACACAACATGTTGGAGTAGTGGAATGAAAATGAGATCATTCAAAAACAAAAAATAAAAGGTGATGACTGAGTGATTACTAAAAGTTGATGAGGGTCTACACGTAGGAACGCATGGGCCACGTCTCTGTGGCTGTGTCTAAATATAACACAAATTTTCAAGATTCAGAGGCAGCTAGCAGTCCAACGCTTTCATTGCTTTGAAATGGCAAAACCAACCCCTCCGAAAAGGATGTGTCCTTCTTTGCCCTCTAAAAGACACGAACATAGGAACATGGTAGTTTGCTAGACTGCCATCTTTTTGTACCTTGCTTTTATTATGTCTCAGAGAGAGAGAGAGAGAGAGAGAGAGAGAGAGAGAGATTTGAAGTGATTAGTTTTAGGTGAGTGGAGCTATGAATTTTAGAGATTCTACTCTAGAGAAGAAGAGGGCATTCTCTTGTTGGAAACACTTCAGCGATACTTAGTACTGATGGATCTGTCCACTTTTTTAATCTGCATGTCTATTATTGTGGTAGCAGAAGTGGTCAGAGTTTTAGACAATAATTGAAACGACTCAATGAATACCTTTCAGAATACGGAGAAAGCACTCATTTAATTATGAAGAGTCTACAACTTTGTTATTGACTTGATTTATTTGTGGATGAGTTTAATTTGTCTTAACAGTCTTAATTTCAATTAAGGAAATCGATCTGCTCTATAGATTGCTTCAATTCCCTGATCTTTTTGTTTGTTAAGGAGCAACATGAAAGGAATTTCATGTTTCCCAACATGGATTTCGTCACAGGAAAGTAACAAAGAGAAGAACAATTTCCAGGTGAACATGGTAGAGCGGGTACGGAAATTGCATGAATCAAAAAGTCCATGAAGTTTAACTCAGAAATCATAATGTTGTTCCGATTCAAAGTGCCTTTATGAAAAGCAACTTGAAGCAAAATCAACCTATTTCTGCAATATTAATGCAGTTTTATTTGTTGTTAATTTCTTCGAAATTCAAATAGCTGTTATATATATATATATTATATATATATATATATATGTATATGGGTTTTCTTAGTTGAGTCACTATATATATATATAGTCATTCTCCAAAACAAATAAATAACATGTCATTCCAATGATCGAGTACCTTTAATTTCCAAGTATTATTAATTTCATCCATCATTTCAATTAATTAAGCTGCTAATTCAGTTGCAGCGAAACAAAACTCATGCATGTCATCACGTTAAGCCATTCATGTAGTAGATTAGTCATAGGAATATTTGCCTTAATTCGTTGTCATTTATTGTACCTAACATAATTTGAGGCATATTGAAATACGTCCACCATTAATTAGAAAACATCATATTTAAACCTGGCATTACCCGAAGTTGAAATAATGATATCTACATGTTTCCCTACGTACGCTAATAACAGACAATTAATGTATAATCTGGACTTTTTAAGAATTGATCGAACAAAAGGTGTATGTTTCGTGAAGCAGACATCGTCTCAAGAAAGCCCACGACAATTTATAGTAACTTCTAGCATATGTTGTAGTAATGTGATTAAACAGCTAGATACTAATTACGGATAGGAGGTTTAATTTGGGGTCACCTCAGCATTTAGATCAACGGGCAATTTTTGTTTTAATTCAAAAACTAGCTAGCAAAGAGTTAGATGGATAATTAATTTGTTTCTAAACCAAATTCAGGAACTCTCTCTCCACAGCTTTTATCTAGATAAGCCCATAAACGAGGATTTCCCATTTGGTGAGCCAAAATATGAATGAAGGGTCAAGTCTAATTTTAATAAAAGTCTGTTGGGGGGTTTTTTGAATTTGGATCCGAGTTATTGATGGGTCGGGGAGTCAAACCCAGCACTAATGCTAATCTGACGGATCAACGGCTACCGAGGTGATCACCACGCTTGCAAAAAAAGAAAAAAGAAAACGAGGGGCATAAGTTTTTGCAGTTAAATATGAGGGAATCCATATGGGTGAGAAATATATAGATAAATAAAAGGCGCTCAAATTAAACCAAAATATTTTGGTTAAATGGAAAAATCGCTCACTCTCAAACTGTTGTTGGTTCCAAACAGGAGAATATCAACGATTGAATCGAGACCTCTATAATCTTTATCAGTCCCGTAACTCACTGGATACGAGTTCTTTCTAAGGGGGAGGGAGTACGACGGAGTATGAGCCAAAAACTACCTACATCAGCATTAGCATTTTTTTTACAATCTGCATTTTTCTTATACTCGTCTATCTGTTCAGTTATTGCCAACGGCTATGAAGAGCATATGTAGGAGAAGTCAAGTGAGGGTGGAGTTCTATTCCAGCAATAGAAGATCAAGTACTGCCAAAGGAGTCTAGTTCCATAAGTAGTCTACAGTAGTACTTAGTAGTGTTTATCCAGTATTTGTAATTAGTAACTCTTATCTTCTTTATCTTTCTATTTTAGTGAATAATGTTAAAGTATACATGGCAAGTGCATGCCTCGAATGATAGCACACATATCATGCCCTACGTGGCAAGTGCCTCCAATGACAGCACACATACCATGCCTTGCGCCGAAGAGAATACAAGAAAGGAAGAAGCAAATGAAAGAAGGAAAGTATCACAAGAAGAAAATGAAAGGAAAATATTACAACTCCATAAGGTCAACCGTGCTACTCAAGACTCAATCAGCCACAGGGGGAGATTATTGTAACAGAGGAATTACCTCGCATCACAAGAAGATATGCAGCAGAGTAATTACCTTGCAGTACAAGAAGATATGTAGCAAAGGAATTGATTCTTACTATGTGTATCACGGTTCTTTCCTTTTATTGTAAACCAGTAAATGTGTATACAAGGTTATGTGGATCACCATTGTAATTTAAGTTTTCTAAATACTATATGACATAACTTTTCATGGTATTAGAGCTTGAATAGGCCAACGCCAAATCTCTATCGATCCTTTACATGGCAACCACAAACCCCTCATCTTCAATTACTCCACCAATGTCCACTCCAAACACACTTACTGTCTCTGCATTCATTCCACCAACAACCACTTTAAACTCACTTCTTAAACTTGACAATGGCAATTACACCAGTTGGTTGACATAGATACTCCCTATTCTGCGCACTCATGATCTGTTGGTCTCGTTGATGGTTCAGAACCGTGCCCTCAGACAACTATCACCAATGATCAAGGACATGAGGTTCCTAATCCAAAATTCAGCATATGGAATAAAAAATGATCAATACCTCTTAAGCATGATCACTGCCTCTTAATCAAAGAAGGTTTTAGCCATAGTATATGGGCTGCATACGTCAGTCAGGCCTGGATAGCTTTGGCAACCAAATTTGCCTCAAAATCCAAGTCTCGCATATCCCATCTGAAGAAACAATTACAGAATTTGTCTCAAGGATCAAAGTCTTGTTCTGAGTATCTGCAGACTGTCAAGCTCGTGTCAGATCAACTATGTGCAGTAGGTAACTCCATACCAGATGAAGAGGTAATTTCCTCCATTCTTAATGGGTTGAACCCAACCTTTACCAGCTTTATCACAACCTACTCATTTCACACCTGAAGGGACCAAATTAGTCTTGATGATTTCCAAGATGAGCTGCTCAGCTACGAAATGCTGCTCAACCAGAAACAACAATGAGCTACAGATACTGCAACCTTTGCTCTTGCTACCCATAGGCATATGAATCCCTAATTTTCGAAAGGCAAAGCTCCATTCTCCCTTAAGTTTCCACCAAGAAACTATATTCCAAAACCAGGCAATGGATTCTCACCAAGGCCTTCATTTAAGCCTTATAACTGTAACCCTTTTTTGCCCAACCAGCAATACAACTGTGGCTTCCAGCAGCACAATCAAAGGAGTACCTTCTCTAACAGGCAGCAAAATCCAAGCCCTATGCAGCAAAACAATGGGCACTTCTTCCCCAATGGCACACAGGCTCCTTGCCAAATATGCAGTAGGATTAATCATTTAGCTATTGATTGTCATCATCACATGGATTATGCATTTCAGGGAAGGGATCCACCAACATAATTGGAAGTAATAGTTGCTCACACAAACTCTGCATATGAAGAGCAACAATGGCTGGCTGATAGTGGAGCAAATGCTCATATTACAAACCAGCTGGATAATCTTCAAATTCAGCAGCCCTTCCAACAGGCTGAGGATGTAGCAATGGGCAATGGCACAGAACTTGTGATAGAAAATATTGGTTCAACTTTTTTTCAAACCACTAACTCTTCTTTTAAACTTGAGAATGTTTTACATTGCCCTAAGCTTCTGCCAATCTACTTTCTATTTAAAAATTTTGCCTTGACAATTTTTGCTACTTCATTCTAACACTCACTCACTACTATATGTCATGGATCTACAGACCAATGCAACTCTCTTGAAGAGAGGAGTAAAAATGGTTTATATCCCCTGCGGCTTAGAATGAATCTTCACAAAGGGACCAAGACATTTACAGCTTTGATTGGAATAAGAACCACCTCTTTAATGTGGCATTTTAGATTAGGACATCCATCTTTGGACATTGTCAATCGTATTGTTAAGGACAAGTCTCTTCCTGTTTCGAATTTTCATTTCAATAAAACATCTACTTGCATTTCATGCCAATTAGGCAAAAGCAAAAAGCATCCATTTCATGCTTCAAATCATCTCTCCTCAACCTTTAGAATTAATCCACAAAGATATTTGGACATCCCCTGTGTTATCAGTCAGTGGATACAAATATCATGTAGTCTTTATAGATAATTTTTCTCGCTTCACTTGGATCTATCCGCTGCATCATAAGTCTAAAGTGTTTGAGAACTTTGTCAAATTCAAACTATTAGTTGAAAAACAGTTCTCAACTCAAATCAAACAACTTCAATCTGATGGAGGGGGTGAATATACCTCAATGCAGTTTCAATCCTTCTTAACCAAACATGGCATAATCCACAGAAAGTCTTGCCCATATACCTCCCAACAAAATGGCCTTGCAGAAAGAAAATTTCAGCACATCCTTGAAATGAGTTTGACTCTCCTAGCAAACTCTTATCTCTCTAATAGATACTGGGTGGATGCCTACTTCACTGCTGTCTATGTTATCAATAGACTTCCTACCCCTGTACTTCAATACAAGTCTCCATATTTCAAATTCTACAACTGTGAACCAGATTATTAGAAATTGTGTTTGGCTGCCTTTGTTATCTCTCCTAAGACCCTATATGGCTCACATAAGTTGGAGTATAGGTCCAAACCCTGCATCTTTCTTAGATATAACTATGCTGGCTACAAGTGTTTGGATCATGTTACTAACAAAGCTTTTTGGTCTAAGCATGTCATCTTTAATGAAGCTTTTTTTTTTTTTTTTCCAACCAAAGATCAAGTCACTTCACATCTTCCATCCGAGATAAGTGCTCAAGGTGATGCTCCTTCTTTCTCCCTGTTAATCTAACTTTGTCTCCTGGTCTGGTTTCTACTCTTGAACCCCTGCAGCACGCTCAACTCATGCACCTTCCTTAACACCCGCAGCTGGTAATCCAGCAGCTTCTTTAGTGTAGAATACAGCAAACCTATAGAATCCAATAGTCTCTTCAGTGCCAACACCTCAACCTACAGAACCAGCAACTCAACTACAAAACCAGCACCTCTACCTACAGAGCTAGCCCCTCAAACTCACTTGCCCATAGCTTCCAATGATCCACCCACTCAACTTCCTACTCACTCCCACTCGATCCAGAACAGGATCTCTTTGCCCCAATGACTTTTCTTATTTCCAACTCTTCCACACCTCCCTACATGATATTGAACCAGCATCCTATCACAAGGTTGTCACTGACCCACGCTGGAAGGAGGCTATGCAACTTGAATATGATGCTTTGATCTCCAATGGCACTTGTTCTTTGTATCATAAACCTAAACATCACAATATTATCTGCAATAAGTGGGTGTTCAAAATCAAAATGAAAGTATGGTGGCACTGTGGAGAGATTCAAAGCAAGG